>JAFEVB010000029.1:0-1419113 GCA_032629725.1 Gremmenia infestans | reverse complement strand
CCCTAACCCTAACCCTAACCCTAACCCTAACCCTAACCCTAACCCTAACCCTAACCCTAACCCTAACCCTAACCCTAACCCTAACCCTAACCCTGAGCAGACTGTCGAAGCGGGGCCATCTAATGCGGATGCCCAAATTGAGGAAGAACCGGAAGAAGTATATCATCCCGTCTTCGTAGCCCTATACGATGGTTTCCATTTCAAGCTTTGGTCGATCTGGGTCGAGGATAAGGAAGATGCCACTCAGAGTTTCATCTGCCATATTCAAGGCAGTAGGACGAGGTATCGGTACGAACAGAGGATCCACAATGCGCGCAATTCCAGGACCATGATCGAACTCATTCAGATTGCATACGTTCCCAGCAGTAATCTCAAGACATTGAGAGCAGCTGCAAGGCACTTACCAATCAACAATGTGGATGCCACCTGGGGTTGCCAGGACTGGACCTGGGGATTTCTTGACGAACTTTCTGTCCAGGGCCTTGTTGATAGTGATGCCGACGTCTATACGAATGGTCGCGAGATCCTCTGGGGAAAGAAGGAGTATTGAGGGCCGTGCTTGAAGGACTCCCAAGTAGCCGGGGATAGGATAGGTATGGATGATTGGCAGTCAGGACCCAGGGGATATGAACACGAAGTGCATTTCGACTTTTATGGATTACATCTCGGAGCTGATGTTGCGTCGAAAGCTTTGGCATTCGTTTAATCTTTTATCGTATTGCGTGTTGGGTGTTTGATTTTCGGGTTTTGATTCATTATGGACATTGGGTGCATGTCGTTCGCTATTGTATTTCGGGAAATAAATTCACACATCAGTCTACTAGTATAAGGCCATTTTTCTTATCAAGCATAGACAATCATATCCCATATTCGGTCAATTAACCATCTCTCAGGGTTCTTTGCCGGAGCAATGCAGGGCGGCAAGTACTGCCACCAATCTTCTTCCTTATATAGCCTAAAAAGGTATAGAATCTTCGATGATTCAAAATACTCCGGATAAAATCCACTAGTCTCCCAGTCAATTATACCCGTCACATGATATCTCCCGGTCTGATCAATATCCACCATGATGTTTGCCGTCCGGACGTCTCCATGAGAGAAAACAACAGTTGATGAAGCAGGTGGGAGTAGACTGCGGAGGAATTTGATAAATGATGAGGTGTTATGAGGTGGAATAGAAAACTGGAAATCTTCGAATGCAGCTACCGTTGATATAGTCTCGCGGGTCTTATGGCCATCACGACGAAGGTCTTCCACACCTTCACCGTTCACTCCTCCTAGAATATGCTTAACACCTGTACTTGTTAAAGCCCGTAGTTTGAGAAAGATATCGTTCAGTTGGTGTTGAATCAATAGTTTATTCTCATGTGTAAGGTTTGGCCATGCGGATTCAAGCGTTATCGATGGAAAATATGTCATAAACATAATTCGTGCACTGCCAAATTTGATAAGACCGTGAGGTCTTGGGGCTGGTATGTCCGGGGCGTGCTCTTCAAGATGTTGTATCGATGTGTACTCCGTATAATCATCATTGCCTTGAATGATCTTTGCAACAAGGCGGGAATTGCACTTGAGAACAACGCCTCTTGTGGGGACTTCCCACAGTTTCTCGCAGCTCAAGATCATTTGCGATAACAAGGTTACAATAGAAGCTCCAATCAGCTCAGATCCAGAATCCGGCCTCATATAACTAGAAAGAACTTTTCTTGTCTCGTCGGATAGCGCGTATATAATCTCAGCGTTGGAGGTGCGGGCAACTAGGTCGGCGCAGAAGTTCGTTGGTTGGGTAGGAGCATTTGCAAACTTAGGATTCTTTAATGACGGCATTGAACTTCTCTGTTCATCAACTACTTCCTTGAGAATCCGTTGCACCTCTCGGCGGAGTGGAATTTCCGGATCGGCTGTGATGGCGGCTTGTATGCGATTCAAGACGATTTGGTTGAATTTCGCTTTCGCTGAGGTTGCTTCTGGTTTAAGCCCGTCATTCTCATTATTCGTGTCATAAGCGCTATAGCAAATTAGCCAAAGATACCTCCCGAAAAATCAAAGGAACGGTTACCTCGAGGTGGGTGACATCTTGCGACGGTCGATGATATCCGCGATGTGCAGCCGCTTCACGAATCAAAAGTCATGTGCAGCACTGAACTGTTCGAGAAGAATATTAATTTCTTTATTGCAGAGACAGTTGGGCCACGGGGCAACGGTACTCAGTCTCTCCCCGGATGAAAAAACTTGCGGAATAGAGGGGTATGTGCGTAGGCCTCAACTTAGCTTATTTAGATATAAACAAACCATAATTATACTACTAATTCTACTATAATATAATATATACTATTGTATATATTATAATATTAAATAGTAAAAGCTTAAATTTTATATAAAAAATATTAATTAAAAAAAGAAAAAAAGCTTCTTTCATATAAGCTTTTTTTATAGAAGTTTCTTAGCTTAAAGCGAAATAGTAATCATATTATATATATAAAGTTATATATGCTCTTAAACCTAAATCTTACTATTAAGACTTCCATATTTTGGAAGCGCTAGAACAAAGCGATCCCACCGCTCCGCTTGTATTATAGGAGCAGAGCAATACGGCTCCGCCTTAGTATTATTAAGCAAAGTTTTGATATGCGGCAGGGCGGAGTTCAGCGCAGCGTCTTCTCCCTCTATAATCTGCTGACGCGACAAGCCAGCTTTCTCGACATACCAGCTCGCATCTTCCTGGATAGCAATTGACTCGTAGATATCAACGAGAGACTGGTCCACGTTTGCCTGAACCGCAGCTTCGTAGGAAAGCCGGTTTGCAATTGCCTTAATAAGTGGCTCGCAGAGCGGAAGGATCAGGCGATTAAAGTCGTCGCTTCGATGATTCCCGCTTTTCATCCCGAAACTCCGCATAATTTCTTGGGCTTCTTTGAAAAGGCCCTTCTCATGCTGAGCAAGCAAACAAGATGGATAAGATGAAGGCGGCATTTCATATCTTCCAATAAGGAGTTCAGATGCAAGCCCTGCAAGTAGTTAGTAGGCAGAACCTTTCATGTATCATTTCATCCAATCTTACGTATACAAAGTACCAAGGAATCCCCTTCTGCAATAGAAACACCCCGTGTATCCTGTTGCAGCTGAATCATTTGGTTGTATGCGAAAACCCCCTGGGCCCCGCAGCGCTCGGTCAGTTCGTATAGGCCTTTCCTAGTCGCCTGGACAAGATTGACTTTTAAGGCCGCCGCAAGGCCGTCCCGGACACGCTTGTCGAGACCAGTATCAACAAACTGTTGTATCGTATTCCGAGCATAGGCATCAAACACGGCCGTTTGTGCCAGAACATGTAAGATGGGTCTTTGTTGGGTACGAAAACTGATGATAGGAACAGGAGTTCCATCCTTCCCTGTTACCATCCGGCGTAGGCTATACTGTCCTGCTATAAAAGCGGCCAGCTTCAACGATCCGATGTTCGTGGTGCTAAGGCAGAGGGTGCCAACAGACACACGTGAGATTACGGACATGAAATTATCGCGCATGTTGGAGGGTTTTTCCAGAGATCCAAGCAATGACGTGCTTGGAAGACGAACTTGGTCAAAGGATGTGATGCAGTGATCGACCGGCGTAGATCCGCCACGCTGGGGAAGAGGCCTTTTGGGATGTCAAATTCATGGAAGAAAGGTATTATATGGTTATCACGTACCTTGAAACGATACCTTTACACATCGTCACCCCATCATTGAGTTGCACAACAAAAGGTCGGACCCCGCGGTCTTCTCCAGCCACAACCAGCCGTGCAATTACAACGGCCACTGTAGGAAACCCTTTTTTTGGAGCGGTTGGAGGCATCCACCTAAGAGTGTCAACCTAGTTTACTAAACTGCTATAGTGTCCTACTCACTTCGATGCAGCAAGGGTTGGCGAATGGAGCTCAAATCCGCCATTTGGAAGCAGTGTGGCTGTCGTCTCGAGATTCGCAGCATCCAGGCCGTGTCCCATTTCGGAGAGAAGAAATTGGGCACTGTTTACGGGGATGAATTAACACTGCCACTATCAAATCACGTTAAAATTATGGCTTACGAGACATCAAAATTCAGAATGCTTTGCATCAGTGGCTGCAGATCCGGCCGGTCAACTGCAAATCGTGCTATCGTTCCTCCTGCGAGGTTGTATTGTATGGTGATTAACGTGAGAACTGCCATGTCGAATGGACAGATCAGATCAAGGTGCAACTGCCAGAATTTCGGGCTCAAATGGAGCACATCTCTTACTTGCAAACCTATCCATGGATTAGTCCGATGCTAGCAGGTCTCAGGATTGCAGTACCGTATGCTCTGCCTACGAGGCGTGCTCGTAAGTACGCACGAACCGTGAGACCATCCTCGCTGAGATTCGCAGTCGTGCTTTGAAATAATGGCAAGTCGAGAAGAGGAAGGGTTGGAGTCGATATACCTGTTGGCATAAAATAATCATACCCCATGGCTGCTTGCAATTTTGAAAAAGGCAGTTTGAAAAGCTCGAAGTTGAGTTGTTTCCAAGTTTGCGAGCTATATTGACCGTGGCTAATGTCTTATATCGTTCTCAATCCTCTTATCACCTCCCCCGGGACCTTCCACTTCTTTAGAGCCATGTAAACCCCACTTCCACGGCATGGGAATTATGGGCTTGCAACCAAAACCCAGCAAGGAACGAAAAGTAAAGGAGAGGGACGGAAGCTTTCTAACGGATAGAAGTATAGCAAGATATTTAGACGGATAGGAGTGGAGTTTTGAAATGACTCCGCACTTGCAATAAGGGGCTGAGAAGATAGATCGCCAATAATGTTTCCCAGTCTAAGTGTCTTGTCCGCGGCTAAGGTGAATATAATAAGTAACTATAGCGCGGATTTGAGAAGTCTTGATAAGAACCTCACGGCAGATGGAGCGCATCCCTCGGACTGCTCGGAGTTGATGTATTTCTATGTCTGAAGTCTAATAGTGAAGATTGTTTTTGTTTTTACTCCACAAATTTATACTCCGTGCCACTTAGAGAGCCTAGATCTGACGAGATACTGTATAAGTACGCAGGATCTATCCTTTCCACGCTAAACAGTCTCTAAGTACGATCAGACTTTAAAAACATGCCAGTAATATGACCTCTTAGCTCCTACAGTGTTTGCGGCTGTTTCTACAATTGACACTTAACGGTGCTGCACAGGCCAAATTTAGATAGAACGCACGTTTTCTAATATTACTATGAAGCGCGACTATAACGCGTGCAGGGCTCCTTCTATATTATGCGAATAAGATTAGCTATGGAGGCGACCGCAAAACACTATAGGAGCTAGGGAGACTTTTAATCTAGAACCATAGAATAGACCGATTAGTAATTTAAAAGAATGATTTACTTATAGCTATAGTTTAGTGCTATTATTATAGAGGCTTATACTATGGTTATATGCGGATTGCAGGATTTTAGAGATCTTCTTCGGCAGTCGTTATCACGCTAAGTAGTAGAGAGTAGAGAGTGTCAGCAACGCAAGTATGTATTAGTTGGCGTCGATCAGTTAAACGACCCGTCCCGACACTAATTATAGACGACTAATTTCCTTAAGGTCGAAAGCTCTGGGAACGACCGAGGACTTAGACCTCCGAGGTCCAACTACTGAAGATAAGACTACTATCGTACTCGCTTTTTTTAGTCTATCTCACTATTTTATATGCAGATCTAGACCTATTTACTATCGACTCTTCTTCGCACACATTCTACCTTGTCATTTGGCTCTGTTAACCGTCTCCACCTGCTCCAACTATTGACGCTTTAGTTGCTTCTTTGTGGGTTGGCTCACGAACTGGTGCTCCCAGGAGGCACGACCGAAGACGCCCGCAGCATTCAATACCCTTTTGTGCACCTAGCAAGTAGTGCAATTATGAAGAGTTGACTTTGATTCGTGGGCTCGTGTGAATCCTTGGTCTGATCGTATATGGCGCAATGGGTCGAGGCGTGGGGTGATTATATCCTGGGGCTTCTCAACTGTTGTGGAGAATCATAAAATTCAGTCATGAAAGTTATCATTTACGCACGAAGTTACCTATTCCGTTTTTGAGCTCTTTAGGTGTTAAAGGATTTCGTTCGGTAGAGGACGTATTCGGGAAGTCGCAGGATCTCATCCTAAAAGCTAAAGTTTTAGGTCCCACAAGATTTGTTACGAACCCTAACATGGGCACTCATACAAATGTATCCGGAGAGGAGAAGAAGAAGCCCTGCTCTTCGGTTTATTGAATGTTGTCGATGATTGGTGAAATTGTCTTTGTCCTTAACTGCCGGAAATACCACCCGAGCTGGGCCATGCTGGCCGGTAGTCACTGGCCGTAACACTAAGATGGGCCTTATCAATCACAATCCGGTCCAGCTTCTGCTTGCTAAGAAGAATCTAAGAGTATTCAAGAAAGCTATAAGTACAGGCAGCTTCGGCTAATACGATAACCAATATCCAATTAAAGCTAACCGTTTACAGTCTATAGACCAGACAAGCGGCTGGATGCCACCTGATAGAAGCGTCTAAGTCACATGACTAGAAAGGTCCGCAACCCCTCTCTATAGTCCCGACATTTCACTTAAGATCAGCCTCGGAGCATCGGATTAGATGGTTTTATAACTAGTAATAACTATAACTACTCGAATAATCATCTTTCGTACCTGGGAACGCTCCTACAGGTTCCTGCTTCTTAGAATCTTCATCCGAACTTGCATCACCATAATCATCCGCCCGATCAGGCGGTGCTCTCATGTTCTCTAAAATAGAGGCCTCAAGAACCGGAGGAATAAAAGGTTTCATGCTGTGAATCTCGCGCCCTGATGGCATAGAAGACATCAGGGGTCCAATTGAGGGTATTGCTTGCGTGTTGATCTAAAGTCATTATTAGATATAATGCGACAATTTGAAACGCATAGGGAGGCTTACCGTATCGTTCATCTTGTTCCATTTCTTCTCCAACATCTCCAACACCCTGCCCTCCTCCGACTTCCCAGCATCAGCACCCCAATCTGCCCCATTTTCCACCCTCCTATCCTCCCTCTTGTCCGCCCACTCTTTCTTAAATCGACCTAAACTCAACCCCTTCTTCCCGTCCTCGTTTAGCGTTAACCCCAGCTCATGCATACCAGCTTGCAGCCAAGCCAGTCCCGCGCCCGTCTGTCCGCCTAGCTCGGCATCAATGCCAAAGAACCGACATGCCTTGCCGCGCCCCATCCTCCTCAAATCATCGACGTACTTCAAAAGATCGGAATCAATCTTCCCCTTCCCAGAATGCGAGCTCAACAACGAATGTGCATTGGCAGCATGTTCAGCAGCCGCCAGGCATAAACGTGCGAAGAGGTGCGCTCGTACTTTTGGAATCTCAGGGGCTTTGATCATCCACTCCTTGTCATTCTTGTTACGATCTTGCGCTACAGCGGCAGGATATGGATCATCTTTCAGGACTGCCAATAGAGTAGCCTCAGCCATGGCTAATGATGAAAGAGCCCGGAACGTGGATTTGGTGATGTCTGTGCAAGGAGGATCTGTTGGGACTTGATCTGAGCGTGTAGAGAGGTAGTCGTGGATTGAGGCTGCTGAAAGGAGGTACTTTGTTGCCGTTGTAATGGCGAGGGTCCGCTGTACGGGGGTTGGAGATGCGGTTGCTGAGGAGAAGAGGGGATGGAGAGAAACTCGGGACAGTAGGGTGTGGGTATATGCTAGTGTTGAGAGGACGAAATATATCTCATATTCGAGAGACTTGATCTTCAGCCTGGGGGCTTCCCGCCCAGGAATAGCATTGTCGGACAGCGTTGGCCTCCATTTTAGGATTGGTGTTGATTTGAGAACAATGTCCACTTCTTCTCCGGATACAGGCTGGCTTCCAAGCCCCGCATCAACAGCGAGTAGGTATGGAATGTAATTGTTGAGACTTTGAAGTATATTCCCCAGGTTTGATGCTTGCTCATGAGCTGGGAGTCGTTTGTGCCTTTTTAGATTATTTCGCAAAACTCCACGATAAGTGCTCGCTGATAGTGGAAGAGATGGATGAGAGTCGCTATTGAAAAAGGAAGAAAAGGAGAAGGCTGATGTAGTGGGGAGAGTGAAGGGAAAGGGCATGATTGTGAATAGCGACTACCAACTTGATCACCGCGGCTAGGGTAATATGAGGGCTCGAAGACTGGTAGGTTTAAAAGTCATGAAGTTTATCATGAATGAGAATCCGATTGTATCTCGTAAATCATGGCAGGTTGAACATATTTATAGTCGTAAGGCTGTAGGTAGTTAAAACAAGCAAGGCTCTCTTGGCTTGGCTCAACTTCAGCTTCACATTAGCGAGGAAGCTATCTAGCGGTACGAGGGGGTGAATCTAGACACATATCATATCAATACGTCACAGCGGGGGATCGATCAACTCTCATTTTCCAAGTGGAACAACGGTTTCAATTACCAGATTTTGTGCACTTCAATATTTACAGTCATACGTATCACAAGTGTCAAATTCAACCGTCTCTCAACCCATTAAAATCCACACAAAATCAACCTAATACACCAACCATGTCGGCCTCCAAAGACCAATCCTCCCTAAACTCAGCTCGAGGAGCAGGAACAACATTCGGCGCCAATGACACCCACCCGGAATCCACTGCTACCCCAGCGATGACTGTAGGCATGGCCACTGCAGCAGGCCATGGCGACCATCCCAAAGACAATGCAGACGACAGCAATGCCACGTTACCAGGAAGCAAAATCGGACCACAGAATGAGGATCTTGAAGGGGAGCAGATGCGCGCCTCTGGAGAGGGAGAAGTTATGAATGCGCAGTTCGACAAGAAGAATGCTGGCTGGGGTGAACAGAACAGCTTGACAAGTGGGCTGGACAGACAAAAGGCGGAGCAAAAGGGGGCAAGGGAGGATATCAAGGCTGCAAGGAAAGGGGGCGAGAGTGTTGATGGGGGAGCGGGGAATAGGATTGAGAGCGAGGGCATCGGTTCAGTATAAGAGAACAATCGGGAGAGTTTGGGTTTGAGATTGAGAACTGTATTCTCAGTGGTGGTATCCGCATGGCTGCATGTATTTTATAACCCGAAATTCCCCAAACGCCGTCGCGATGCAGAAATGATCATGGCCACAGCTAAAACTCAATGTCATCCATGTCATCTCCCAACGAGCTTAGAGCTGAAGACGGGCGCCGCGATGAGATGATCGAGGTGTCTTTTCGAGGTTTCTTCAACCTTTCCGCCCATTCCTTGACGCTGCTTATATCTCCCCCTTCCACCTTGACAGCTCGAGGTTCCGCGGGTTTGCCCAATATCGTCCCATTATATCTCGTATCTCCCTCCGTCGTCGTATTGTGCTTCTTCTTGAGAGCTGCGTATGATTAGCATATATTTAACCTTCTATCCCCTGGCCACAAACCTGCCAAGTAATCCTGTTTCTCGGAATCTCCCTCCAACGCAACTCTCATAATATCCTTATTTCCCGGTCCTTGCGCCCAAGCCAGAAAGGCATCCATACCCCGTGTATCTTCCTCACCATCAAACTCCTGCTCTACCATCGGCTTCTCCGGTATCAGCGCGCCGCAATCTTGCATTGCCATCCTGACATCCTGCACTGAGATCTCCAGCGCAAGCTCGGGCTCTGTATGATTCAGCGCTGCATGATTTGCGGTTGCTTGCGCAAGCAGGAACATGTATCTTGCCGCCAGATCGGTGAGCGTGTCAAGCACAGAGGGGCGTGTCGAGTGGTAACCTGCAGCGCGGAGGATGTGGAGGATACATGGACGTAGAAGGGAGTGGTGGAGAGCTTGGGGAGTTGTCATGGTGACTGTTGGGTGTCAGGTTTACGGGTGTGTAGGGTGGCAGGCTTGACAGCAAAGTCAAGGAACGTTTGACGTGGAACACTTCATGGCCGTCGTAAGGTCGCGAAAGGATTCGTAGTTGTATGTTTGTGGGATTGCTGGTATGGGATTGCAAGGATTGCAAGAACTTGCCAATGCAATGTGAATGGGAGGGGAGAGGAGGTTTGTTCATTAAAAGCTCAGGCGCATTGCGTCAAGGGTCTGCATGGCCCGCCGTATCGAATTTATATGTCGTCTGGGTCTGGTCCAGCTTCCCCTCCCTTTTAAGAACGCAACACCAACACCCACCCATCCTACCCCCAAAGGATTCGAAATCGGCTGCAATACTCCAGATCTTATCCCTTACTCCCCTACGAACTTTGGAACGCCGCCAACAGATTATCAAGATGAGCGGCATCAAGTTAAAGCTTAACACCGGTATCCCCAGAGATCCATCCCTAGCCACACCCTCCGCAACTCCAGGCGCTGGCCCACCTCCAACACCCAGAAGTTCTACTCCAGGAGGCCCGAAACTCAAGTTGATAGCCAAATCAACGCCTTCAACTCCCGCCCCCATCATCGAAGATGTCCCCAAACCCAAAAAGACCAAAGCAGGCCGAGCATCCAAGCCCAGCGCAAAACTCCTCGAAAGCAAGAAGCGCGCCCCTAGAGATATTGACTCGGAGAGCGACAATGAAGGCTCCACAATAGCAGTCCAACCCCCTGCAGCAAAGCGAGTAAAGCTCAGTTTCGGTCCCAAAACACCTGCTGTTGCGCAGACGCCTGTTCACATCAAGCCAAAGTTGAAGGGCAAGCCGCCGAAGCACCCTCCTGGAGAGGGTTATGATTCGGAAGCCAGCGACCGCGAACTGGATCCTACAATCGAGGAAGAGTTCGTGCTACGCATGTTCCCCGGTAACGACTGCGAGTACCTACGCGAAGCGATAGTGAACAAGAAGATTGGTCTGCCGCTGAGTCAAGGGGGCGCAGATGTACAGATGAAGTTCTATGAAGCGAATGGTCGGCGGGCATCAGTCAATATCAGGGGGCATCTCTATGCTGCTGCGCTGGTGGATTTACCGTGTATTGTGGAGGGCATGAAGAGTTGGGATAAGCGGGGATGGTGGAAGAGTGCGGATATTTGCCAGATGTTATGGGTGTTTGCGCCCATCGCAAAGGAGGACGAGGCGAAAACTATTCCTTTGCCTAAGATTATTGATCCGAAGACCTTTCAGTATCCTCACGGGCTGACCCCGCCTATGCATTATGCCCGCAAACGCAGATTCAGAAAACGTATCAGTAGAACGGCAATCGAAGCTGTGGAGGCGGAGGTGGACAGGCTGATGGAGGAAGATAAGGCGGCTGTTACATCAAAGTGGGAAATGTTTGATGTGGAAGAGGAGAGTAGGCGGGAGAGTGCTTTTAGTCCCGAGAGCAGTCCTGATGGATATGAGGATGGCCAGGGACAATATTCCGAGGACGATGATGCCGAGGGCGAGGTTGATGATACGCCTGGCTACTTTGGTCAAGATCATCACGCTAATGGGGCAGTGGATGAAGACATGGATGCAGAACTGGAGGCCGAGCTGGAGGCAGCTATGCAAGCTGAGAATCTTGAAGCCGCGACTCCAATGTCTACGAATGAAGGTGCTACTCTCAATGGGGGGACACCGGGTCGTGCCGAGGAAGATAGTGGAGATGAATCAGTGGAGGATGAAGATGCGGATGACGAAGCCGACTCAGAGGGAGGTATTGACGAAGAAGCCAGGGCAAAGCTTGCGCAGATCCAAGGCATGAGGGAAGATATCGTGGATCTGGAAAAGCAGATTGAGAACGTACAGGCTCAGCTGGCGGCCCAGACCAATATGCTCCTGAAGAAGCGATTAGAGGATAATGTTAGGAAGCTCAAGGCTGAATTGCAGTTGAAGAAGTCTTCCATTGGAGAGGGGGATGGGGATGAGGATGACTAGTCGGAGATGTAGAACTAGATGATCTGAGAGATATCATATCTGTACAACAAAGGCATCGATCATGATAGCCTAGCTTTGCATTACAAGCCTGTTTGTATAAGACTAATACCCGTCAAATCATACAAAACCCCCTGCACCTGTGACTGCGTACAATAACAATCCAGCTTGCAATATACATCCTACCCCTTTGCTATATAGTAATACACACCACCAACCTACATGGCCTTCAGATAATTGGCCTCCTTGATCTTGGCCCTCCTCTCCTTCCTCATGGCTCGCTTCAACTCTGATCTCTCCCCCATTCCCTCTTCTCCAATTGGCAGATCCACACTCTGTCTTGTAATGGGTACTTTGGGCGTCAATGCAGAAATATCGCCCGAGGCGAGGAGTTTGGCCTCGAGTTTGCGCTGCCGTTTCGCTGCTTTGCGTCTGATCTTCTTGGATTTGGCTGCGAGTACATCATTAGCCTTTCAATCCCCTTTCTTCTCTTCAAGTCTCCTATGGCAAAGGATTGGGGTAAGAGAAGATGCTACTTACAAAACTCATCACCATCCTCCTCATTCACTATACCAGCGTTGTCCTTCACATCCAGAACATGCCACAACCAATCTGGATACTCCTCCTCTGCCAAAGCAACCGGATCCTCCTTGCCCTTGAAATAATTCAGCCCTTTCATGACCGACCCCGGCAGACATATCGATGCGGGCAACGCAGTGGTCTTGGGTTTTGGTTTTAGTGATGTGCCCAGGGAAACATCGTTTGGTTTTGGTGAGAGAGGAGTGCTAAAGGGTTGTGCTGCAGAGGTCGAGGTTGCTACTGGAGGGCTCGAAGATGGTGCGGCAGTTGTAGCATCCAGGCGGGGAATTGAGGATGTGAGAGAGCGCGAGAAGATTGATGGCCGTAAGGAAGATGCGCCTTTGCGCAGGCAGGAGCGGCAGATCATTTTTGTGGTGTTGTGCTGAAAAGGTTTGAGCTGGGTTGGGCTGGGCTGGTTATTTGAACATGAACTTTTTGGGAGGTTGTACGGGAGCCGGAAGAGCACGGTTGCGACGCGAATATCAAGCTCTCGAGTGGTTGACTGAGTGAGTGCCCTTGATAGTTTTTAGCTTATGGCAGCTTCGGAACGGGCTGAAATGGAATTTGAATGCTCGAAATTCTGGCAGATACGTCTGGTCTTCACGATTGAGAACAGATACAAGCAATTGAGTGAGAGCTTGAAATTAAAAAGGTGGACGAGAATCGGGTGCAGAAGCTGTATTTGATTCATGCCGCTGCACTGAAGCTGGTTTCTATTCATACAACAGCGTTTTATCCAGCCATGCATCACGTCTTAGAGTTTGCCAGTTCCATTCTAATTCTCTCTCCCCAATATACCCTTGCTACAAACCCATCCTATTGTGGCTTCGAGATGCGGTTTCCTTGCTCAAACAGATATCCCCGGATCTTGGACTCCTTCAATAACTCGAAATATCGTTCTGACAGATGTATGAGTTAGCCACAAGTTTTATTTTATTGCATATGTCTTCCCGATTCCGATCGATTAAAATCCCCAACGCCAACTGCACGTATGATCCTCCGGTGTTGCTTACCTCTCAAAGCTCCGCACTTCTCCAAATGATTGACTCCCTCGCGATAATAACACTTCCCCATCTCTTCCCGAACCAATCTCGCCATCATACTCCTAACCCATTGTTCCCGAATAATTGCATCCTGGGCTTGTTTCAATCGAGCCGTATCATCGTAATCGACTCCGTCAAAGGTCGGAGGGACCGTGGGTTTCTTGGCCAGAAACGCAGCGGACTCGGGGGTTGGTGCCATGGTGGGGTGATAATGGCGGAATTGGGAGTGAGATTGTAGATGTTGAACAGGACAATTGAGTGGTGGTGACAGGTAGTAATGCACTCTTCGTAGAGCTGCGATTAGAATGCGGCTCTTTCTGGGTAACAAATGGATATGATCATGAAATCCAAGTCACGTTCACCGCTAACCCTTTGTAGTATGGTCATCTCTAGCCCCCGCTATTGATAAGCGAGAATGAAAATTCGATTTCAATCGGGACTCGATAAGAGCTTTTCACCGCCTCCCGCTTTTAGTTCCCCACTTAACTCGACTTTTTTTTATCTACAAAATAATTCTTCTTCCCACATCCCACATCCAATCTCCATCTCTTCTTCTTCTTGTTCATACACTACACACGCCTTTCACATCTCAACTCCTTCATACACTTACATCTTCCCATCATACTCGTACCCATACTCATACTCCTCTACCCAATACCAACTCTTCATCATGTCCAAAGTCAAGGGTTCCAAGACGGACAAGAAGGTCAAGTCTGAGGTCAAACCACTTTCAGCAGTCAAAAACGCGTCTGTCACTAAACCATCTCAGACTCCAGCCGCCAAGTCCAAGCAAATCGCAAAGGACACCGCCACTAAGGTCAATGGCAAGAAGAGCAGCAAGCCCGTCAAGAAGGCCCCATCACCATCGCCTTCCTCCTCCGAGGCCGAGAGCGACAGCGAGGATGAGAAGAAGCCCGCCGCCGCCAGCGATTCCGACTCTGACGACGACTCTTCCGCATCCGAGGCTGAGGTCGCAAAGCCTGTCTTGAACAGCAAGGCCAATGGCAAGACCAACGGCCAAGCTGCCAAGAAAGAGGTAGATTCCTCTGATTCCTCTTCCTCTGACGAATCCGAGTCTGAAGGCTCGGATTCTGATTCCGAGGCATCTGATTCTGACTCCGTTCCTAAAAAGTCTGCTGCTGCCGCTTCCGACAGCGAAGACTCTTCCGACGAGTCCGATTCTGATGAGGAGACTGCACCAGCTGCTGTCGCCAAGAAGGTTGTCGAGACTGCAAAGGGCGCTGTCAATGGCGCTGCCAAGGTAGTTGCCAAGGCTACTGTGAGTTCTGCATCTATCCTTTTCAATTCTCTCGATTCTAATTCATGTATCAGGAGTCCGATGCTGAGTCTGACTCCGATGGCTCTGATGATGATTCCGACGCATCTGGATCTGACTCTGGATCCGACTCTGATGACTCTGCCGCTGAGACTGAAGCTCCTTCCAAGAAGCGCAAGGCCGAGGACGAGCCCGTTGCATCCGCCAAGAAGTCCAAGACCGAGGCCGTCGATGACAATGGAAGCAAGAACCTGTTCGTTGGCAACCTGAGCTGGAACGTCGATGACGAGTGGCTGTATCGTGAGTTCGAGGAGTTTGGAGAGATTACCCGTGCAAACATCATTACCGATCGTGAGAGTGGACGCTCCAAGGGATTCGGATATGTCGAGTTCTCCAGCTCTGCCTCAGCTGCTGCTGCCCTTGCTGCCAAGAAGGACCAAGATATTGACGGTCGCAAGGCCAATGTCGACTTCTCTACCCCAAGATCCAACGATGGTCCAAAAGACAAAGCAGACAGCCGTGCCAAGCAATTCGGCGACTCAACCAACCCTCCTTCTGACACACTGTTTGTCGGTAACTTGTCATTTGATGCTGATGAGAACGCTGTTGGTGAGGCTTTCGGCGAGCACGGAACTGTCGTAAACGTCAGACTTCCTACCGACATGTGAGTATCATCTTCCATCCTTTGTATGCTTCATGCTAATAATATCAGGGACTCTGGTAACCCCAAGGGCTTCGGATACGTCACATTTGACTCCATCGACGGTGCCAAGGCTGGTTACGAGGCCATGAAGGGACAAGAGATCGCTGGTCGCCCAGTCCGTCTCGACTATGCTACACCCAAGCCAGACCGTGCTGCTGGAGGTGGTGGTCGTGGAGGTGGACGAGGAGGTCGCGGTGGCTTCCAAGATCGTGGAGGGCGCGGAGGTGGTCGTGGTGGTGGACGTGGCGGCAGCCGTGGTGGCTTCGGTGACCGCGGAGGACGTGGAGGTGCTCGTGGTGGCCGTGGCGGAAGCACAAACCGTGGTGGCTTTGGAGATTTCCAAGGCAAGAAGCAGACTTTCTAAGTCGAACATGTTGGCTGCCGCACTGATGCTTCTACGGAAGTGTCTCGTTGACTTGTGGGTCGTTGGCTTTGTGGGTTGTGGGCTCTTGACTATTCTCCTTTATGGGAGCTGTGGGCATTGAGATCGAACTTGTGGGCTGAGGCATTCTTCACCAGTGGGCTGTTGGCTTGTGGCTGCCTGTCTTACACACAACGGGCTTTTGGCTTTTTGATACCGATATATGGGGCGTTTGGGATACTACCTGTGGGCATGCGACATACTACGAAGTCGAGATGAATCTTCTCATGTCTTCCAAATTCTTGGATAGATATCTTGGAGTGGATCGAGCTTCATGTGGGCTTCTCGAGGGCATATCATAAAAAGTACTTGTTTTGTTTTCCCTTTTCCGGATATCTTACTGTGCGGTAGTTTCGCACAAACTCCTTGTTTGTAACATAGTCTGGTGAGTATGCTCCTGCTCTGCCTCTTGCAATGGATTAGATACACCCCGTGCGCGTAATAAAAGAACATTGATATATATGTTTGCTTTGCTTGATTGCTTGTGATTGTGATAATGCTCTTGAAATTCTTTTTGTTGGCCCTGCCTTCAAGTCTTGTCTGGGCTTCCAAGTCCTATTATATTCTAGTAAACACTCTGCATATATTCGTTATACATACCTGCCTTACTGCGGTTTGAAGCTAGGTGACTATTGCTGCTACTATGAAGCAGGTAGTATAATCTGAAGATATATTCCCCGCTCAGCCGCGTCTTATCCAGTGTGAGAACTGACGAGGCATATTAGAGGACATAATATTAGAAGTTGAAAGCTTTTTCAATAATATATTTAGGGTTTTTTAAGTCATCTTCACTTTAAGACTTTTTACAGCTATGAATTAACTACCTAAAATGTACCGAGGCAAATAACTAGCTACCGATAATTTTTTCGTTCCAACTCACTCCCTAGAGCGCCAAACCGATACATTTACAACTTATACAGCTTTACCCTTAACGACTGTCGACGAATCCTCGCCTTCCAACTTATTCTTGAAGTCATCAACTGAGATGGCAGACTTCGTAGTTACGCCGTGGTGCTCCGATGGTTCCTGGTGAGTCTCCTTGATATTAACCTTCTTATGGGTAACAGATGGATCAATGACCTCTATTTGTATCATGTCAGCAAAAGCCCTCGATAATGCTAATTCTATTATCTAACTTGCCTTTCTCAATCACGGGTTGCACGGTCTCATGCAGGTGATGATGTACGTGCTCCTCGCCCAACGTTGGCTCCTTCGTCGTAGACTCAACCTCCTTCTTCTCGCTTGTGCTTTTGAAGCCTGCTCGATCTGCCTCTGCTTTTGCCTTGGCAGTATCATTATCGTGGTCGAAGCTACGGTGCTCTGTCTCCTGGACGTAGTCGTGTTTCTCGGGGCGGACTGCGGAGTCTTTGAGAGGCTGGATGGTGGTATGGTAGTGGTCTTGGTGCTTTTCTTTCTCGACGAAGGTTTGCTCGCGGGTTTCGTGTTGTTTTTTGATGTGCTCGTGCTCTACAGCAGGCGCAACCTTTGAAGAAACAGTTGTGTCTACATCGTCGCCGGGGGAAGAGACGGCGGGTGCCGCATCAATGTCAGACTTGGCAGTGCCCTGTGTAGTTTCCTTCTCGACGGCTGGGCTCTTGGAGGTGAAAAGCTTGTTAACTGCGTTTGAAGCGGCGTCCATGATGTATGTTTATATTAAAGCTTTTTATTGAGAATTGTTGGGTGTATAGATGCTTCCTCAAGGTGATTATTCGATGAATAGGAATGCAAATTAGATGTAGATCCAGTAGACCATCTGTTATATATATCAAATCTACGATAAAATCTACGACGTAATACTATTTCATTGCGTCACTATTAGGACCAAGGCATTAGATTAAAATGCAAGGGCGTGTAAAGTACCGTCCCGAAAACCTGTATGGCTAGTGCATGTGGCGAATTGTTTAAGGTTACGGAAAAATGGATGACATAATCCTTCATATTCTGAGAGAGTATTTATTACAATTATTATACAATTTGTAGTAATAAGAAGTATACTAAAAAATTTAGTATATATTTAAAACACCTTTAGTTCTAAGTTCCAAGTTGAAGATATCTTAGAAGCAAATACTATATTTTACTCGCCGCCAGAACTTTATAGCTACTAGAGACTTGATATTAGAATTTGAGATACATACTTGGTATAGTAATAAGTTATAATAGCATAGATCAAAACAATCAAGATCTCTAAAAGCTGGCGCAAGTGTCATTTGTTTGACCACGTGCCTAATCCACGTGACTTGATGCAAGCTTAGTCAGCGTTTCGCTTAAAGCACCAGACCAGAAGGAAACGCGATTATCAATTTTGGAAGATTGTGCGGTATTATTCTTTCGAATCATACAAGTAATAACGAAAGGGAAACTTTAATGTCAAGATCGTACGGGATAATATGTGGCCATCAACCCTGGATGTGGCGTAGCATCAGCATAAGTATAACGACTTCAAATGCTTTAGCTCAACATCCTCCCTTCTACTATACACGCCGTAGTAATTTGGTACAGTGTGCAAACACCTAGCATTGTAGTTTGAGTCATTCGCATCGTTTTAAATACCTTACCACGATGATTCCACTTATCTTCGGCCTTTTCTAGACCAAAATGTCCTCTCAGGCTTCACCCCGACTGCTCACCCTACCCTTAGAGCTGCGACTCAAGATCTATGAAATAGTTCTCAACAGACATATAGCCCACTTACCAAAATTCTTTCTGTGTATTCTCTATACGTGTCGCCAAATCCGCCGTGAAATACTGCCTCTAGTATTCCAATACTGTCGAGGCTTCGGTAGTCTCCAGAACCTTGCTGAATGGACTGAATTTGGGGAACCCTACCTGCTAAGCATGGTACAGAACCTCAGTATTCACATATTAGACGACTCCCTTTCAGCACTTGCAGAATGCAAGATGCCATTAAGAGCAGAACATATAAGCCAAGTCAAGTCGTTTACTCGGACTTGATGGGAGCTCAAATACCAGCAGCAACTGCAAACGTCGCAGCCAGACGCCGTGGAGAACCTGTCCCGCGAACTACGAACCACTCATATATCACCTATCAATGCAGCTTCTCTGGAGAAGAGCCTCATCTCATCAGCATGGGATGCTTTTAAAGTCATCAACAAAGTCAAAACCCTCTGGATTCTTCGCAAGAGCTCACGAGGCACATCATCCGCATCCACGCCAACCTTCCTCGTCGAGCAAGAGCTCATGCTGGATATGATAGCTGCGGCGTGTGAAGAAGTAAGTGACTTCACCTTCTTCTCAAGTTTGCTTCATCTGGACTTCCTCGGGAACATGCACAATATACGCCAGTTGCGTTTTCCCGGGTACTCTGCCTCGAGCCCTAAGCAAACCTTGGATACTTTTCGTAGCATGACACGCCTGGACAGTCTTGAACTCTATTACTACGACGAGAATCACGATGTGATCACTTCAAATCCATTCAGCCACGTAACCGTTACGCCCGAAGTCGTCGAAAATATGAATCCTCTGAAATCCTTCAAAATCTTGCATATGTCCTCCAGAGTCTCACCCTATTTCACTGTGTCTATGATCAAGGCATTGCAAGCGCACCGAGAGACGTTGAATAGCCTGTACATCGGCTCTGATCATCCTATTGACGGGCAACTCTTGGAAGCGCTCCTCAACTTTATTGCGCCTTCCAAAATCAGGCATCTGGTACTGAGTTTCCAAGGTGTGCCAAGACAGAAATACGAAAATTGGGACTAAGAGAAGTTCTTTCCTAGCAGTTTTGTGTACCGTAAGAGTTCCTTAGAAAAGATTCCCATATTAGTACCCAGGCATGACTCTGGTCCTCGAACGTATGAAGAGTTTACGCTAAAACTGTCAATGTCGGGGTCAGCGCCTCTTGCTTCGAGTCGTCAATGAATGTTACCGTATATAACAATAGTTTGACACGCTGAACGTAGCGAGACCATGATACAGCTGTTGGCGAGTGGGGCTGAACATTATGACCAGTCCCGAGAAACTTTTTAACAGCTGTACTATTCAAGAGATCTCACAACTAACGCTTTAGACGGGGTTCGTTTCATTTACTTTCTTCTGATTAGTCCTATGCACCGATCCTAAATCCAAATCTACATCATAAAAGATGAGCGCTCAGACAATGTGTGTGTATGTAACCCAAACTCCGTCCCAAACGAAACCCTATCCCATAAATCATCAACTTGCACATTCAATCATATCTCCTGGTATCTTTCATCTCATCAGTCAAGCAACGACATTCTTCCCACCACCACCAATCCCCCACTTAAACCTCCTCAGGCTACCACTCCCACGCATAGCCTCCCGTCCACAACTCCCCCCATCAGAAAAGCCCAAGCCACTAACTTCCTGCCTCCCAACCTCGCGTCCAATAACATAGCCGGCGCCAAAGCCCACCACTGAGACCAGAACAAGCACGCCAGCACTCAGTACCCAGGTAAAAAGAGTGCTTTCATCGCCCGCCTCAGCAACAACCACTTTCTTCCGCCGTTTGGTCTTCTCCCCACTCGCAGCTGCTTTTCTCTTGCCCTTTTCGATAGCCTCTTGTGACGATATCGAAGGACTGCTTCTAGCACGCGTAGAGGGAGAAAGCGGACGGGAACTGTTGGGCTGTACCGCGCCCGTGAGCTGGGATTCGGGAACAAGGCGTAAGCCCATTGGTTCCGCGGTTGTCGTTGTGGGATTGGTAGCAGCGCGCTTGCCCCTCGCAGCGGCGGCGCCGATTGAGAGGAGCGTTGTGAGAGATGCGCGGAGGGCAGCGTCATGGTCGGTTGCGTTGTAGGATTGCTGGCGTCTGCTGCTGGAAGCGTATGGGTTTGTGTTTCGTGGTGCCGTGGAGGAGGGAGGGAAATAAGAGCCTGGGATTTGGGGTCGCGATGAGGGAGGATGGGAAAATGCGTTTGGTTGTGGTGTGAAGGCTGGCTCTGTAGTTCGGCGGCCGAGGGCCGTCGAGTCGTCTTCATCGTCCGAGTCGGAGGAGTATGATGGGTTGATATGCTCGTTGGAGCTGGTGAGGACGTGGACGTGGTCGTGGTCTTCTTCACTCTCGCTCTCTTCGTATTCCTCCTGGCTGCTTGTGCTGGTCTGCCGGGCTTCCAGACCCATGCGAGAAGGTATGCCTGGCTGTACACGTCTGCGTCGGCGGGTATGGGTATTGGGGTTTACACGGAGGCCGGTGGTAACGATCTCATCGCCGATGGAGGAGAGGGAGGAAGAGGAGGGTTGTGAGGCTATCTCGACCCAGGATTCTGATGCCAATACTGTTAGCGGGGTACATTTACATAGTATATATTTGTTGAGGATTGGAAATACCATCATTTCGTAACCTTGGAGGAACTCCTGATGATCGTGCCATGTGTTCCGAGATCCTACTCTGTCTGCTCTGCGAAGCCATAGCCATGTCGCTGTTGTGTCGTGAAGGAGGTTCTTGTGGTGGTGGCGACATGTTGGCTTATTGTTATGGCGGGGCTGAAGCGGTGAGGTTGAACGAAATGCCGTGATTAATTATAGGACGATCTTGGTTTGGTGTGAACTATTGATCCAACTGGGCTTATGCGAATCCACTGGTTGACAGCAGAAATGCCGTCTCCTCAGAGCCTGTGGACTGCTTCCTTATGCTGCGTGCTGCGTTGTCTTTCCTAAGGTAGGGTAGGTGGTATCGTCGTAAATAGATAGATATAGATACCTATTCGCTATCAAGGAAGCGCTGTGAATACTCGGCAGTCCGTGCAGTGATCTCCAAGATGTGGGATGGATGTGATGTGATGTGATGTTTACTCGCGTATTAGGAATCATAAATAAGTATTAGGAATGGTGGTTACAGTACTGTATAGCAAAGAGAATAAGTATTACAATTCAGCCCCCATAGAATGTCGTTGTGTCTCAGTTATACCTCGTGCCCTTGACGCCCTGCCCACCATCACCATCACCCCCTCACCCTTATTTAATTTCCTCAGGCCACCACTAAGAGGATAATTCCACATCTGCTGACCGCTAGACTGATACTATATTGGCCCTAAGATAAGACAAGTGTAGCGGTAGTAGTGCCCGCGGTTTGGGGGGAGGGAGGTACGACATCCACCAACAAGGTCAGCCTTTTCCTTAACGTCGCGTGTATTTTCATCCTTTCAAGAGGATAAGTTCATTAATGATAAAGGGGGATTTTTCTAATCCAAATTGACTTTTGCTAAATCTGAGTTGTAAATCCAAGCCTTCCGGTCTCACATTCTAATTATAGTTTTACTTTAGAATCATACTAAGTACGCTGCGGGAGCTGTTTCCAACTTCACCGTCGCCTACCTCGCTGTCGCCACCCATCTTACTACCTACTATCACAGCACTACGAGCGCCGGCGCAAATCTTTTATACCCTATTTTACATATCATATGAGGATAACTAGGTAGCTACAGCTATAGTGAGATCTAGTATAAGCTCTACGTCAACTTAGGTGGAGGTCCTGCTTGGAGTCTTGCGGAGATGTAGGACAGTTTATGTTAGCCACATTATACACCATTCGGTTTATTGGCAGTTAATACAGGCCAGAAGTGTATAGACTCTAAATAGAATTTACGCCATTCTAGGCCTTCCTGAATCAATTTGCAAGACTTATCCGTATCGACTATTGTTCAGCTCCGACTAATGTTTTCAAGGAAGTTGTTCTCGCACTCATGCAATACTCGAATCAATTAGACGCTCTTCAGTGAGGACGAATTGATGACCAAATACCCGGGCTCCCAACCTGGTGCAAACCTCGCAGTGTCTCGGGCGTTCTTCTGCTTATTAGGCTATAGTTCTCCTCCCCAAACTAGTTGAAAGTCCAGAGGCTTGAATTGGCAACTATAAGAAGTATAAGAGATCATACTTAGGGAAATCTACCACAGTTACTAAACACCATGCGAGAGTCATGATCAGAAATATCTCATATGAATGAGTATATACACGGAGAATCGCTATTAGATATATTAGTCTTGACATACACGATGTACCGTAATGTTGATACACACCTAAAGTTTGGGTTTTGCACTCGAATGTGCTAGGAAGAGCCTTTCACAAAAATAGTCTCCAAAGCAGATGATGCTTCAGCGGACTCATAGTTAGTCGGCGGATTTCAGCGTGCTCTTGGAGGCGGCAATCCTCCATCAATGTCTATATCACTAGACCACTTCTATATTATTAGACCCTAGTTTGTGCATATGATCATATTCGTCAAAAGGTTTTTGAGTCCTTTTCAGTATCCGTATCGTATCTACTATCAAATGATAGCGGTGGTCTGCTAGTATTTTCCTACACAGACACTTCAACAAAGGAACAAAGTCATCGGGTTCCCCGTCTTTCTCCTATTATCATCGAGTGGGAAGAGGTTCCTACCAGCGACAATCCAGCTAATGGAATATGATCTATGCATTTTCTCAACAGAAATAGTAGCAAGACGATAAATTCTACCATACACTTATTCCTAGAAGTACTAACTAAAAGAGATATAAAGCTCGAGACGTTCCGGCTTATATGATGATGGAATAGTAATATAAGCTGAATACAAAGTCATTCTATAGCTTGTAGAGAGCGAGCTAGAAGCTACTAATAATTCGGTTTATATCAATAAGTTAAACCTACAGTCTATGCATACCTAGGGCGGTATAGGTTTTCAAAATCATGTTTAGCCCCTTTTTATTAAGCGAAGGACTTCGTAGGCGTTGACATCAGTTTAATTCGCAGCAGCTGTTATTACATGTCTCGAATGCTAGTTATGAATATTTGAATCTTTAGCCAGGCAGTTTCGAAGAGCAGCTTGGATATTCAAGAAAATCATTATTCTCATAATCAAAATATTTTACTTGCTCAGCTATTCTATCAGGTACGCCTCAAGAAACGAATGTGGTATAAAAAACAATGGATACATGAAGTCTATGAAATTGGATTCAGCCCGAGCCGGCCGGTCATTTGCAAGTTCTCTCGTTCAGCCGCTGCGACTTACGAAAAACTCTTCCGGCCAGAAGGGTTCGCATGACGAACTCTAACTTTCCAACCCCATCTTACCGTCTCATCCAAAGCAGCGATCGCTCTATCAGCCTGTGAACCATCTGCAAATTCCACGAAACAGTACCCCGTGTTTTTCTCGCTGTGTTCAGAAGCTCCCGCCTCGAAAACTTTGCTAACCACCTTGACGTCACCAAAGGATTCAAAAAGCGCCTTCATCTCATTGCCAAGGGTATTTTCATCCATGAAGAGCGGCAGACCGGCTACATAGACCCGCTGTCGTTCGCGCAATTTGCCGGATATAGCAGTTGAGCGTGAGACGATTATGTTCCAATTCCATTTATCGAGTCCATTTAGTGCCGCCATTGCCCTGTCCGCATCCTCCCTACTACCCAGATCGATAAAGCAGTAATAATGGTTTCCGGGATCAGCTTGTTTGGACTTATGTGGCGAGACTAGCTTGCTTATCACTTGTACGTCGTAATCTTGGAACAGTTCTCGGATTTCCTGGTTTTGTTCTGCTTGTGTCGGGAACCTAGGGAGCCCACCAAGATACAGTCGCCGCCCTTCTCTGGTTGCGGAAGTGTTGTGGCTCTCAGTATCGACCTGGGCATCTAGATGGCGCCATCGTTGATATAGATAGGGGCTTTCAGTGTTTTCTTGGAGCGAAGAAGTATCGTGCTGTGGTGGGCGACTATCATGTTGATCAGCCCCTCCCCTGGGTTTCACACCCGGCGTGACTTTCAGAGGGCGTCTCATGAAATTATTCCCATTGTAGGTCTTCATTGCCTCCACGGCTGATTCTTTGGAGGTAAAATCCACGAAACAATAGGAAGGATTGCGTCCTGTCATAAGATCGACAGACATGCTAATATCCTGAATGACATCTGACATATCGGCAAACAGCGCACGGATGTCATCCAATTTGGCCTCGTAAGGTAGATTTCCAACGTAGAGTCGGCGACCCTGATCAATAGCTTGACCAGCTTCGGCCTCTGGAAGTGTTGGGGACCTATTGGATCGACCGGATAGATGGGCTGAGCTATGAGATCCTCTGGCGGGGTTTCGTCCTCCTTGGTATTTATAGTTTCGGTCATCTCCCTCATTTTTGGTGTAGCTCCCCAGGGCGAAGAAAACTGCTGTCTTGAAGTTGTGGGTCTGTCCGAATTACCAGAAGGTCTTTCCCATGGTCGTACCGGGGGTACTTCATCCCTTGCAGAGCCTCCTTCCTTCGACTTTACCCGCCAATTGCCTGAATCCATTACAGTAATTTGCGCCTGTTCAACGATAATGTAGAGAGGAATCCTTGAGGGAATATTTGCTTCGCGAGTTACACGGTGGGTGCTATCAGGACTATAGGCTATAGCCTTATGAATATTGTTTCACGAGATAAAGGTAAAAATTGACCTGCTTCGAAGAGCAGTTCTTTTGTGTGTCGGGCTCCAAGGGTAGAGTTCTTGTAATTTGGAGACTGAAGAATGAAGGAAAAGACATATCAGGGCGTTGGAGAGGAAGTTACGATGAAGTCGCGTGACCTCGTGCTAAGTACCTAGGTACTGTATGGCACCGTCGCGCTCCGCGTGTTCGTGGCTTGGCGCGACTCTTCTAAAAAGGCAATCAACATCGACGGTAATACTGATGCCGCTTGAATGTTGATATCAACACAATCTCTTGCCCTTGCCTTCTCTGGTCCTGCTCTTCTTGTCCGCCATGCAATTATCGAGAACAGATTAATTCCTCACTTTTCTTCCTCCAACCTGATCAGAAAAGCGCAGTTCAGTCAGGGTGCGCCTGCCCCTCATCCTCCCCCTCCCTCTGCGCCGCCCTCACCCCCTTCCCTTTATTAGAGACTCACTCGATCCCACTCTACTTCGTAATACTACTGCTAACTCTCTTCTTCAGTAACCTTCAACCTCCGTTCAAAAACCCCGCACCAAAAGCCCCACGCGTACCTCCACGAATATCACTCCGCACGCGAAGCACACAAAATGGCACCCCTCATCGAGGACGACGAGTTCGGTCTCAGCTCCGGTGACGAAGCTGAACTTCTAGACCTTGCAAGCAGCATGGAGCAGAAAGCTAGTCATAAACGGAAGTCTCCCTTCAACGACCTTCTGCCTGCGAAGAGAACAGCTATCGATCCTAAGCGTCTAGCTTTGGCTACCACAGCCTTGACCCAAAACTTTGGCCTGCAAGCATTCCGTTTACAACAAGAGCAGGTCATATCCACACTGCTTGACGGTGAGAGTGCGGCCGTCGTGTTCCCCACTGGCGGTGGCAAGAGTCTCTGTTACCAAATACCCGCATTGGTCTTCTCGGATGTTGACATGCTGTCGAATATCCGTCGTGATGGAGAAAGTGGAGTCACCCTGGTCGTATCTCCACTGATTGCCTTGATGAAGGATCAGGTTGACGCTCTCGTGCGACGTGGTATCCGTGGAGCTGCTGTTATGGACTCTACGAAATCGAGGGAGGAGTATCTTGCAATAGTTGAGAAGCTCCGCAATGGTGAACTGAAACTGCTCTATGTTGCCCCTGAGCGATTAAACAATGAGGGCTTCGTCGAACAGATGAAACACGTCAGAGGAGGTGTCCGTCTACTTGCCGTGGATGAGGCGCATTGTATATCCGAATGGGGACATGCCTTCCGCCCAGATTATCTCAGTATGTGTGGCAGTTTCTCCTCCTGACGCAGAACTAACAATTAGCAGAGGTCTCTCGATTCGCTAAAGAGATCCAGGCCGAACGGGTCGTTTGCCTCACAGCGACGGCTACACCGCGGGTTGCTCAAGACATTTGCAACGCCTTTAATATTGACGAGAAAGTTGGACTTTTTCGAACTTCAACCTACCGCTCCAATCTCCAGCTTCTCGCAGAATCGGGTGTTACCAAGAAGGAATTGTATCCTAGACTTTGCAAATTCCTCGAAGAGAATCCCGGACCCTCAATCATATACGTCACTCTCCAGAAGCAGACCGAAGAGTTAGCCGCAGAGCTGACCCGTAAAGGCTTTAAAGCAAAGTCTTTCCATGCCGGTATGGATACCTCTGCGAAAACCATGATTCAAGAAGATTTCATGAGAAGCAACAATTTAATTATTGTCGCTACTATCGCCTTCGGCATGGGCATCGACAAGGCAAACATTCGGAACGTTGTGCACTATAACATTCCCAGCAGTCTGGAGTCCTATAGTCAAGAGATTGGCAGAGCTGGAAGAGATGGCAAGACCAGCAAATGCATGTTTTATGTCTGTGGGGAGGACCTCCATCTCCGTGAGATTTTTGCAAGAGGTGATCTTCCATCAAAGGAGTCCGTTCGTGGCGTTATTGGGGATATCTTCGATTCCACCACCATGAGCCTTCCAATTGGCGGCGAGATTAAACGTTCGTTGTATACTCAAGGAAAGGATTATGACATTCGTGCCACCACTCTGAGCAATATATACGCTCAGCTGGAGCTCACCCACGGTCTTATCCGAGCTACAACACCAATGTATACTAAATACACCTTTACCCCTGGCGCTCAGTATAAGTCAAAGATAGAATCCGACAAATCTCCCAGGGCGATTGCAATCAATGCATTTGCAAAAAAGGCATCCAAGTTATGGCACGTCGACGTCGATGCTGCTGCTGTTCGATACCAGATTCCCCGAACAGATATTGTTCGAAAGCTCAATGATTTGAATGAGAGTGGAGCTATTGAGCTCAAACCTGCCGGTGTGATAAATGTCTTCAAGGTCGTGAAGGCTCCACCCAAAAGCCCTACAGAGATTGACATGATCACAAAGTCGATTCATGAAATCATGGTAAAGCGTGAGCAGGAGGCCCTAGTTCGAACAGACCAAATGCTACAGCTCATCACTGGCGAAGCTTGTTTCACCCGAGTTCTTGCCCAGCATTTTGGGGACGATTTACCTGACGACAAGGAGGAATGCGGACATTGCACTTGGTGCATGACCCATATGGCGGTGAAGCAGCAAGTTGCCCCACCTGTTATGTTCAACTATGCCGCTTTCAAAGCTGTGCTGGACAAGGTACCTGCTAGGGATGACGCGAGATTCTTGGCCAGAGTAGCTTTTGGTATTACTAGTCCCCGGTCGACAGGCATGAAACTTGGGAGAGATCCTGAGGTGTTTGGATCTATGGATGATCACCACTTTACTGTATGAACTTATCCCTCCTCGGTTCTCATTGCGACACTTTCAAGCTAACAAAGTTTCTATACAGAGTCTTCTTACTGCATTCACAAAGGTTTGCAGCAAAGCGAACCAGACTTCGTAACGTTGTTATCTGACGTGTCCGTTAGATGTGTACTGGTATATCAGACGTCATTTGCTCCCATTTCGTGGCCATGAATAACGGAGCCTTTTTTGTGTGTAAGATCATTAGGGTGGAAATGTCTGGCTATGGAATGATATCCCTCTCGACTTTGTATTCTAGGCTTGATTCATGTGTAGTTGGGACTTTCTACTGCGCGTTCGCCTCCAGGGGAGGTGTGCCGTCAGATTTGACATAGAGGCTAATAGTATATAATTAAAAGAGATGAGCCGTAATGAATAATGCACGAACTGCCTGCAGCTGAACACATATATTACATGCTTGATTATCTCGAACCAAATACAACGGACTTATAATCCATTATCCAAGGAATAAATCTCAAAGTACGGATCCTAACGTCTCAAGCCACGACACGCCCCTTTTGAATACCCGGTAGAAAACGGCCAAAAGATAACAAAACAGAGCGCGCCTCTAAATTACAAATCTAGGACTGGTTTCCTTTATATGTATATCAAGCCGATCGTGAGACTCCAAACCCAAGTTTCCAACAAGACTTCCCGAGTCCAACCACTCACCATCAAACTCCAAGAAGAGCCTAAGGTACGGTGGCACGAATCTGATGGCGGAAATTGCTTGTATGATTTGGGATATGGGCGTAGCGGAAGTGACGAGTAGGTGATGTTCCCCTGAGTATCGCATCTGGCAGACTAGAGACATCATTGATCTTCTGGGGCCATGGAAACGCCCTTTGTTCTCCAGATACTGACAATCCGCAGTCTCGAAAGCCTCTTTTAGCCTACGCGTCGTCATGATTTTGATTGCGATTGCAGGCATGTTGTAGGGAGGGACGCCATCTCTATCCATAGACTGCCTCCAGAAGTTGTTGAGTGCATTTGTATTGAGTTTCATTGCATTACGGGCTTCTCCGAGATATTGATTCCGATCTTCATTGTACTTTTCTTCTATGATCTCGTCGTCGGGGTATTCTAGAAGGTCTACTTTGGCATCGAAATCAAAGGGATCCATCATGGCAAGATCATCAAGTTTGCAACAATGACGTTTCATTATCAGTGATAATGTCTTGACATTTCCAAAGAGGCGCAGGATCTTGTGGAGGAACTCGGTTGTTTGATAGAAGCCAGGAGCGTTCAAAATTGCTAGATGCTGCACCTGTCGGCCGTGAGTTGGCATAGGGGCATCTTGGCCATCTTGAACATTGCCAACGTCCAAGATTGGTGAGTCCCAGTCTAAATATAAAGTATCTTGTTTAAAATCAAACCAAGTTTCTGGAAATGCACCATCTGAACCGAAGGCCTTGGTATAGATCGAAGCCCCAATTCTATACGACTCGCGGCAAGCCAGTAGAATCGGCATAGTCGAGGAAGACCTGAATCCGTAGCAAGGCGAGGTGTTCACACTACGGTCAGAGAAGCTAGCATCGCCGTCTACTATTATCTGCGGTCGAGTTGGAGCACAACGACCAGCTTCAAGATGCACGATACGTGGTCCTGGAAGTGCCGCCTTCCAAATCTGAAAACGCAGTTCGATTGGAAGTTCTTGAAATCGTGGGAATTCTTGGGGGCCAAGATGGTTATGATGGTTAATGACGAGAACCGAAGCGGATGTTGGTATTCGGTCGGATATTGTATTTGCACACACATCCCAACGGCGTTGTCGTACAATTTTATGACGCGACAGGTCTGCGAAGCAAAGAATGCACGTCTGCTCTTCCGGTAGGTGTAGAGTATTGCAGATTATACAGTGACGTGCAGGATAGTCACTCGCAGTATTTTCGTGGTAATCCATTTTGGAGAAGATGAGGCTGTGGCAGATGTGGTGGTGATGTTGTATGGAGGGAGATAAGACCAGCAACTAAAACCAGTGAAACAGCTGAAAGACCCAGCTGCTGACTAAGCCATGCCCCTTAGTTCGTGCCCCGCGCCTGCAGTTGCAGTACAAAGTAATACGGAGCAATTAGTTGTGCTATTTCTACATATCAATTGGGTGTATAGTCGTACGGAGTAGAATCTAAGACAAGACCAAGTCTATACGCTCTAGGCCAGCATCGTATTATCAAAACTTTTGACAGACGCCAACGGAAGACGATTTAGGTAGAATAAGTTTCTTTATTTAATCACTTATGACCTTATGGTGCTTATGGTAGAGAAACGCTCTTTTAGTCACAATAGCATCTTATATAGCAACCTCTCTATCTCCAATGGTCTAGCTTGGGTCAGGAAGCAAGCGAAAGACTTGGGGGGGTGCTAGGGCATTCGCTAAACAAATCCCCCTGACTAGACTAGACTAGACTAGTTGAGCTGACATCTGACGTCACATATGGGTTATAGATCAAAACACAATTCAAAGTCAACAATCTACAAATACTCATTAACTTGCAACAACCAGAGCTGATACCCCTCTTCATACTTGTCGATACTTCTTCGTTCGTACCTATTCATACGCTCCAATTCTTCCTCATTTCAATCAATATGCCACGCGTAAAGCGGCGTTTGGCTGAAGCCCTTCCGAACGCGTCTAGAGCACCTACAGACGCGAAAAGAGCAAAGCCCATTCCTGTGAACACAACCAACACAACAGACGAATACAAATCGAGAAGCAATCAGGAATTGGGCACTATACTGAAAGAGCGAAGTTTACCTCACACTGGAACGAAGAAGGTCTTGATTCAGCGCTTGGAGGAGAGCAAAAATGTTGAAGAACCGCCGAAGAAAAGAGACCCCTCTACGACTCCGAACGACAACACTTCGCGCACTCTGCCACGAAGACGATCCGGTCGCTTCATAGGCCCGAATGATGGGCCAAGCTCTGGAGGGGTAGATACGAGACCAAAAAACCCCCAGAGATCTGAGGATGGGAGTCGAAACAGCAAAACCACTGAGACGGCAATGAATTATTCGAACAAGGATAATAGCAAGCTGAGGACCCTTCTCTCTGATCGAGGCTTATCTGCATCTGGTACCCGCGAAGAGATGATTACTCGACTTCAGGATACTACCCCCGACTACGAAAGGCTCACCTCTGCTGCCATCTCTGAGATGCTTAGACGTCGAGATGTGAGTTTGCCTAATTCGGGGTCAAAAGAGATCAAATTCAAAAGGCTGATGCTCAATGACGAGCTGGACTGTGACACTGGGAACTCGGAAGAAAGCGCACTGTACGACCATCTTGTTGCCTACGAGGATGCCGCAAGATATATTCTTGAAGACATGGAAGATGTCGACAATTTGTATTCTTCGTGGAATTGGGACCTTCTCGTCGCCAATCTGAAGACAGGAAATTACCGGTTACTGGGGAGAAGTTGGACTTGGTTCGGCGACTCAAGGGGCACGACCGCATGAGCTTAGCGAAGATCCTAAAGATTGATATAGAAAATTATGATTTGGTCATGGATGAGCTGCAATCCAGAGTTGGGCATCCGATTAATGGAACCGAAGCGCTTATAAGAGATGGTGAACGCCAATATCGCGACGAAAAAGTTCAAATGAATTCCCAACGCACTGGCGCGCGGGGAGCTCTCTGTGACTATAATTGGAAGGATTCTCCCTGGGCCTCGAAGAATGAGCGCCAGTTACACGAAATATGCTCGTGGGAGGAAATGCCAGGCGGGCCAAGTCATGGACCCAAGGCAGCTATGATAAAGTGGCTTGACACGGATGAGCTGGATTATGAGGATCTGTTTATAGCTCCCCTTACACGCATTTGTAGGAAACGGGGTCTTCACGTTAGGAGTGGCGAGAAGAAGGTCGAATTGATTAGAAAACTCCGCGATGCTGATAAACAAAGGGTGGGGATGGAGCATTCCTTGGCCTAAAATGGATCACTTTGGCTGTTGGAAGGTGCAAAGTCGTGTAAAACCACAGCGTGGTATCAAGAACTGAAACTACTTTTCGTCTAGCTTACGTCTAGTTGTACCTTTGATCGATATTAGCAAAGGGTTTTGGCACAGCTTGCCTGAAGATTGTTGTTTTACTGTTTATATTAACTATCTTTGATATATGCGAGTCATTTTGCAGTTCACTCAATGTGTCCAGGCGATCATGTAAGCTCGAGTGAGCTAGAATAAAGTTTTACTCTTTTATCACCTGAAGAATATAGAAAATCAGTATTAGATGTGGATGCCACTTAACAAAGACCTTTTACTATTAGTTTAAAAATGTGGGTGATTATCAAGCCATCAAGTGTTAAGGTGCAGTGCTGTTATGCAATTCCTTGTTCTGCTTAGTCTATAGCAAAATCAATTGTGTCCGATTTCAGGTATGGGTAATAAATTGGTTCATCAAATCTTCAACCTCCAACTGTCACTCCCTTAATCCCCAATAAATCATTATCCAGATTCTTAAAATGTCTACCATAATCTAACGCTTGAGAACGGTGATCTCGAACTTGTTTCTATTGAGTAAAGCTGCCAGCACTGCCTTTCCAATGTTGCCGCTCGCCTTTAAAGAGTAAGTGGCTCTTCTAGTCCAACTACCGCAGGAAGAGGAACCATACTCCGGTGATAGCAATAGTTTTCATCTCCATGATGTTTTGTCCTTGTAGGCGCTCCTTCTGCTGGCTATATAAGATGGAAATAATAACCTATAAGTTGAAAAGCTAGTTATTACAGCATATAATAATAATATGAGATGTTGTAGCGGGGTTGTGTAAGCTTGAAATCCACGGAGATAGCAATTTGATTACTAACATATTTTCACTCCTATACAGTTTTACGACCGGCTCCTACAAAGAGCCGCTAAATGATGAGGAGTTTCTTATATGGTACAAATAATATCACATCTACTGATATTTAAGTATAGAAAATTCGACTAGATCTAGTTCTTTTTGCTAACTCTGATATGCTAATGCCCTTTTTCCATGTTGATAATCCACGCCCGACGGCTCAGGTATGGCCTATATCATGCATTAAGGTGATGGTTACTGATAGTCTTCTATTATATTCTTTCTCCCGACTCTAATCATCTCGCCTGTATCAACACCCATCAAGATACACCTTGTTACTCCTAAGCCATTATAAATCTATCATTCCTCTATCTCAGCTTGCAAAAATTCTAAATTCCTACGAGTAGGCTCAGACCTAGAGCCTGTCCGCTAAATGCAACTTGCCCATCTCGAGAAAATATCCAACTCAAACTTTGCAGAATTTCAGGTCATTATATTCTCCATTCCAAGTCCTCTATCTTATAAAAAGTCGAGTGCCACGAGGCAAGTGGACGTGTGAATGTGCCGATTGATATCCTACACTCTTTCTGTCGGTGGGTATTTAGTTGAGTCATCAAGCCTCCAGTATTATGTCGCCTATCGTACATTCGACAACAATAGGATTTCTTTTATAACGCGGTCATTATATCGTTCGTGATTGCTGAGGATTACTTTAAGCGTGATAGAAGGTCTCGTGCCTCCGTGAGTCATCTTCTCCCGTTCTCTCATCTCTCATCTCTGTCATGGCAAATAATGCGGGTAGCGGCGATATTGGCAATGGCCATTCCTTCTCTGGTTTATTTGTCTCGTCCCTGGGAGTCAAAAGCTCCGTACCAACGGGCTCCAAAGCTGGAAGCTCTACAGGTGGTATAACCTGGGTGTTCTCCATCTCTTTCCTCGGAATAAACTCGGAATGTAGCTGAGGTTTCCCCGGTGAAGCTGTCGTTTCTTCGACTTCATCCTTGGGAAAGAGTTTTGCTGGAACAGCCCCACCTAATTCCCATTCTTCTTTCCTTTGTTTGCGCTTGGTGCAGTATATCACTACAAAGATTGTTGCCACCCCGAGTAGTGATCCTACCACCGGTCCAGCGATCCATGATTGACTGAGTGCTGGGCCAGGCCCAGATTGCACTGTTGACGTTGGAGTGTTCGCTGGTAAAGATGTTGTTGAACCTGCATTAGAGGTAGGAGCCGACGGAACCTGGAACTCTTATAGTAGAAAGCATAAGCATAAACCCAATTCCAAACCATGTACAAGCAACTCTTACCTGAAGTTGTGCCAAGCCGATTTGTGGTTGTAGAAGTAGGTACCGTTGTGACAATACGATCAGTTGTTAAACTCCCAGTGGCGGAGAGAGTTACCAAGGCCCCTAGCATGGAGAGTCTTGACGCTTGTGATTGCAAAGCTGATACCTGGCTGGACGCGTTGGTGTGGGCACAGAGGTTGAGGATAGTCTCCATGGAGGCCTCCAGAGCCGCCAAGTTTGGAACTTGATGGTCTATGGAGTATGTAATGATACATTGTTGACAGGAGCCGCAGTTTGTAATAAATGGCGAGTCTGCTGTACACGAGGTGGTCGCGTTGAAACTCTCGGTATCTGCTTTACATGAGGCTTATCAAATGTCAGTTAGAGCTTCAGAATCATCGTCATAACGATACAAGGAGGTACTTACGACATTGAGGCTGACAAAAGTCGGAGGGAAGGATAGTGCTCATTTGCCGCACCGTCAAAGCGCCAGCCATAATTCTCGGGAGAAGCATTATTGGAGTGACTTTAAGCCGTGAAACATAAGGTTTAACCTGATGTCTTAGAAATAACGCCAGTCCAAGGCTGGTACATGTTTACTTAAAAGAGGCTGAACGGTAGGTTGGGCTGGTCTCTGCTACCAAAAAGATATATTGTGGAGATGGGAGGAAGAAATAGATAATTCAACAGTGGATGCAAAGCACCACTTCAGCCTCATGCATTACCTTTTCCCGAGCATCTAGCTCGTGCGTTCATCTCAATCAGATGGATGACATTTCCAGGTAAAAGCAGGGGTATTGGAGTTAATGGTGGCCTCTAAGCCACGTGGCCATCATGGGTATATATTGCTTCCTCTCAGCCAGCTGGAAAAACACAGGCAGGGTGGCTTCTTTGGGCAAATTTGCAGCTTTGCGATTGGCTGTGAAAAATGCAATAGCAAAGAGTGCATAGAAATGCATATCTGAATCCTGGTCTGGCCCTGAATTCATCTACTGTACTAGCCGCTCGCAGAGGCGCAGAGGCTGAGGATTCCAGGCGCTTCTGCACACATTAGAGTGGCCAACAATTTCTAAGGTCTGGAAATGAGTGCTACGTAAGAATGTGGGCGATTCTAGAGCCGGTATAATCCGTGTATAAAGAGGTGGTAAAGTACACCCGTCGAATTGGTAGAAACGACTTGAAAATTCCCAACAAATCGTGTGGATCGCATAATCGTGTGCTACTGTAGGTTTGTGTGTCCCCCTACGAAACGCTCAGGCGGCTTGGCAGCAGGGGTTATTGCGTGAGATCCCCTTTCCTTCACATTTCGTGCCTTTTCAGCTGTACATAACAAGCCACCTCCGAATCATGACCCTTCGCATCGGCAGGTTCAGGTGCAGTCGGCAAATATAAAAAAGTTCTGAGTTCGAGGCAATCTTTCAGATATACTTCTAAGGTCCTCGACTTGAATCGATAGTTCTCTACGAGTCGGACATGCAATGCCACGCCGACTCTGCTTCTCGACTGCCTTGACTGGATTACTTGCTGCATATATTACCCCATCCCTCTTCCCGTCTCTAATAGATGACCGAGGTTCAGTATATGTCCGTGATGAAGAAAGATATTTAACCTTAACTCATGACTCAAAAGACTGTCGTTGAAATATGCTCGGCGTGCATTTCTAGATTTAGTTCTGAAGTATCAGGATTTGGAATGGTGGTTCAGCCTCGGCGGCCCCGCAGAGAGCTTTAGTTTGGTGCACGACCACGACCTTGACAGTATACCGTAGAAGAATCTAACTGCAACTGTTCACATTCTACCACTATTACCGACACCATCATCCACCACATCCCTTTGGCTTGATTGTCAAGCCACAGACAAATAACGTCGTGCCGCTCATCTGGGCCGGGCCGGCTGGGTATTGGCCTTTGAAGTGCGGGGGACCACCAGCCCAACCACTTCTCTAAATTCAGATGAGTACGTATGTGCTGGAATTTTTTTTTGGAAATCTCATATTACTGAATTATAGATCGTAACTATAGGGTATATACAAACTCCTTATTCTCCTTGTCCGTCAAGTCTAAGAATTCTTGCTTGTCTAGCTTCTTGTATCCTGGCATCGCTCTAAATGCAGCATTCTTCTTATTTAAACGCATGTAGTATAAGAGGATGAGAATGAGCTCCAAGGCACACACGCTGTAGCAGACAATAATAGTGATCTCGGCAGGGAGGTAACGTGGCGCGTCTTTTGGCCTGAATACCTGAGGTCCGATGATGTTCCCTACACAATATGATATGAGGTAGAGGGCGGCGACGGTTGTCTTCTTTGTATATCCAGCTACATTGCTAGAGAGTAGGGAGAGGAGAGCAACGAAGCCGGTCGGAGATGCCTGGGTCAAGTAGTATCCGATGAGTCGGCCGACGTTGTTGGATAGCGGGAGACAGACGATGAGTAGCATCCCGAGGGTAGCAATAAGCATCCCGACTGATCCCATGATGAGTCGACACTTGAATCTGTCTCCAAGATATCCGGCAACAATCAGCGATACGACTTCGACAGCCCCACCTGGGGTTCCGTATAAAAGAGACTGATCGGGCGTGTATCCGAACGAAACGATGAGCTGGGAGAAGAAATTGGATATCCCACCTTGGAAATGTTAGTTTGCTTTACAGTTGAGGTGAGATGTTGTCTACTGACCATTAGGTATATCCGATATCAACGCGAAGAGTACGAATGCCCACGTCATTGGGTCTAGCAATGCCTCCTTCAATTGATACATCTTGAAGTGCTTGTTGCCAACACCCTGCTGATTCCGCCTGATCCTCTCAACTGCCATGAGTCTCTCCTCTGGGGTTATAAACCAGGCATTGAGTTGATTGTCAGGCATCAACCAGAGAAAGATGACCCCCACAGCAGCAGTCACCAGTCCAATGGTCAAGAAAACGATTTTCCACGACTCGATCGCGGCACCGTGTTTCTTTACGCCAACTGATATCCCGTACGCAACGAATCCTCCAAAAATTTGCGCGAATCCGTTGAAACTGAACCAAATTCCAGTCCTCGTCCCTTGTTCCTCCTTTGTATACCACTGCGAGGTGAAAAGAGCGAATCCGGGGGTGACGGCAGACTCGAAAACCCCAAGGAAGAACCGTACTGTCGCGGCACCTGCAAAGTCCTTAACGGCAGCCATGCAACATAGCGTTAAGCCCCACATTATCACATTGAAGCCTGACCATTTTGCAAGCGGGAGTCGTTGGAGGAGTCGATTGGTGGGGTACTCCCAAAAGAGGTATCCGAAATAAAACATACTACCAAGCCATTGGTAGTCATCACCCTTCAAATGAATTGACTTCTTCAGACCCATTATACTCGCGTATGATAAGGTGGTTTTATCGAGGTAATTTAGACCGTAAACGACACACAGAATCTGCGAGGTAAGGATGAGCGCTTATTTGCTCGAATGCGAGTTGTGTAGCATACCGGCATGAGATTTAAATCGATTTTCCTTAGTAACTTCTTCTCCATTTTGGGTGTCATGACGATGGTCTCGCCATCGTGCCCTTGGAAGGCTTTCAGAGCTTCGTCCCCGTCATTGGCATTGGCATGCTTGAACATCTCATCGATGATTTCCCCGTCACCCACTGTGGCTTTTGGGGTAAGTCCCATCATCTTCTCGGGATCCTCAGAAGAGGCATCGTGGATCTTTTCCGTGTCCATCTCAGCAATTTTGTGTGGACTTCGCACGGAAAATGCTGGTATAGACCGGTACTAGGCTGAGAGATTAAAATCGACCGCGCTCTCTAACATTGAAAAAAGGGATAACGGAAAATATATACTTCTACTCGAGTACCTTTGGATGTAAAAATAAACAACTTTAGTAATGAGAGTAGGTTGCTATCGCTCATGCTTTGAAAGAGGAAGTAATCTCGTCGTTGAATGCAGATCCATCCCCGCATTAGTATAGATAAACACGATCAATCGCCGTCCCGCGCCGCCAATCATTAGCTTCGTCCCGCATGATACTTATCATCTTTGCACAATCTTTCGGCAGGGCAGAGCGAAGAGCTCATGCGGTTATGACAGTGTTTGTGAGGGGTAGCTGATTTACATACCATCAAGGTGGGTGTAGGTGGCGCGACGGCCGTTCAAATTAGGAAGGTTGCAAGATATCATGCATGACAACTTAATCCGATATGAGTTATGCACCTTTGTGCGGCCACGGCCACCGATGACTTCACTGGCCGTCCAATGCGTCCATTTGGAGTTTCTTCTTGACGCTTAGATAAGGGGGTTGCCGGCTAAGACGCACCGATGAGACATGGTCACGTGTCTAACTCAATAACAACTCGCTCACGTGGTGTTGTACTAAGAAAGTCACAGCATATGATAAAGATGTAAATTGACGCTAGCATAAGAAGATAATAGTATATATGGAGGGTGGAGGGACAGTGAAAGATAGTAAAGACGAAGCGAAGAAATTTATGGTCGACATACTTATGTAAGCACATAAGTCTTCTAACACCTGCCGCGCCATCAGATTGTTTCCCTTCCACCTCACCTCTTTCAAGGGACAATGATTGAGCGTTCGTTGACTCTAAATTATCTTTACTGCAGAATCATCTACCACGAGCCACGCGAGTGTCTTGCGGGAAAACTTGGAGTTTCTAGTGAAGTTTCGATTTCTAGCATCACGAACGTGCACACCGTGAGTGAGCATAGCGAACAGTCGCGCCCCTCCATTACAGAGCTCTGAAGCGTGGGTATCCCATCTTCGTGGGCCCGCAATGCGCAAGAACTATCAGATATCAGCGTTAATTCGCTTTGTGTTGTACTCCTCAATCTCCTCGGAGTTCTCGACCATGTCGTCTGTTCTCAAGTCGAGTTTCAGACCTGAGGCCATACGAGTTTGATCACTTGGATCACCGAAACAGAGAAAAAGGCCCCTCACCCAGATCCAGAATTGATTCTACACCTCTGATTCGTCCCAATTCCAGTTCCAACGAATTTGCGGGGCCTTACCCGCGATCCACAGACAAGATACTCGAAGGGGCTGTCCCTCGAACACGTTCCACGAGCCAAAATGAAGCTTAAATGTTGAAGCTTTAGAGATTAAGGAGTCGACACAGCCTCTAAGAATTATGGGATGATTGTGTCACTCCCTGCTGTGTTTGGTTCGATCCAGGCCCTTCGCTTATAGTCGCATCATTCTCCCCCCATGGAGCGCTATTCCGGTCAGCGCCACAATGTGTCAATTGAGCTTTTTGCTGTCATAGGACGTTTCTCAACCTGGACTTCACCCTTTCGAATGATTGCCGGGTTTTCATACAACGGGGTTGCTCTCTGAACTACTAGGAACTGACGATTTTAACTCCTCTTTCAAAACTCGGCGGGTTTAGGATGACCCGATGTGTTTTTACATGAAGTCTATAAGGTGGGTGTGTTCGTCGATCCTCTTGAGTTTCTACTCTCACCTGGCTCACTGTTGGTACTTTCTACACCTGCTATTCATTCTTTTCTGCTGGCCAGCTACTGCTTGCTTACTTTCATTAACACTATCAATCTAATCCCACTTTTATTCGCTCTTTCCAGCAAGTCGAAACTATACAATAATCACCAGCTCAAGATATACATATGCGATCTTTCACGATGCGTTATTTACTTCTTTCCGCTTTCGTCATAAGCTTTTCGGCTCTGGTTCAAGCCACATTTAACAGCCCCAAATCTGGAGACTCGTGGGTTATCGGCCAAGAGAATGCTATCTCATGGGATTCTAGCTCCACAAGTGGTGCAGTTGATATCAGCCTGTGTCCAGCTGGAGCCAAAGACACAACGGTCGTTATTGCCCAAATCGCCACTCAAGTCGACAGTAGTTCGGGATCATACAAATGGACCTCAGACAAGTCACTCAAGGCAGAATCAGTCGTAATAGTCATTGTCGATTCAAAGAAAAGCTACATTTCGTCTGACACATTTATCCTTATCGACGAGAGCAGCTCCTCCTCCAGCTCCAGCTCCGACAAAAGCTCCGGGAAGGGGAAGAACTCGACGGAAACGAAAACAGAGAAAAGCTCCAAATTCACGTACTTGGGAACAAAGACTCATGCATCAGCGTCCATTGAGACAAAGGTATATACCCTCAGCCTTTATAAAAAGGTGTCCAATTGTTCAGCCTCGCTAACAATCCAAATCAGGCTCATGGGAATTCGACTAAAGAGCAGACCAAATCGGCAGGCAGCAAGTCAGAAGACAGCAAGGCGACAAAGTCATCCGAGGGGGGCAATAATACCGGGTCTGTAGCAGCACAGATCACCAATTCGATCATCATCGAGATATCTGGCGGCGGCGGCGAACAAGCACCAGCAACTGCAACTGCAACCCAAACCGCTGCAGGTGTGGCAGTTGCTGAAACGACAGCTGCGGCTGCCGTAGGAAAGACTACCACTAATACCAAGATCAAGACCAGTACATCGACGTTCTTTGCCGCGAACACTAGCTCGCTATTTCTCGCAACAGGCACTGGGTCTGGGCCACCACAGGCTGCATTCACAGGAGCGGCTGCTGCGGTTACAGTAGGCGGAACAGTTGCCGGTGGGTTGTTTGGCTTGCTAGCTGCGCTGTTTTTGTGAACAAATCACGCGCATCAATCCTACTCGTGTTGGATAGGAGCGGAGCTGGCAGCATAGATGAGGTCATGTTTTATAATGTTTATGATTGGTTACGGGTGGGATGACATCCTTATGTTCCCTTTGCCAGACGGTCGACTCGTCGTTGTATTGAAGAGCTGGTCATCCGTTACATTTGGGTACTGGGTGGGCATCTCAGGAAGGCCTTTTGCGATACCAATATATATATTCTCTATTCTAATCAATGTCTCACGTCTTGTGGTATTTTTGGACGTCGCATTAAATCGATTTATTGCATGCTGGCACCTAACCAATATCCAGTAATACTACTTCTCGTTCATGTACCTTGATGTAATCAGGATTAAAAGTATTAAACAATTCTTTTGTTATAGCCTGGACTGTACAACTGCCACACCGATACTGATACAAGTGAGGGAAGTTCTTGTAGCAATAAATCCCGTCTGTAAATTCGAGCCAGGGTGGATTAATTCTCGAGCTTGCCAGCTCAGCTGAGTGAGATTTAGCTGTTTCCGCTAGAAAGACGGGTAGGCTTGTGGCTCTTTGCAGACATAATCATGAAGTGGCGGTTTGGTGAAACACAAATTTCCGCGGGTATGTAAAGCACGTCAAATAATAAAATTTCACAGAAAGGATTGCATCGACGTTGTTTGAACTTTTTACCCCCAGCCCTCAGTCCACCCTACGCCCTTCTCTACATATTCTTACATTTCGCTAAACCGCCGGTACTCTATCTGAACATCGGACCTTACTATCTTCAAGGTGCTATACGGTAATAGTAACGAGCTCGCACTTATTATTATGAACGAACAAATGGCGGTTTAACAAGTTTTGGCCTCTGTCACTAAATTGGCTAAAAGCTGACTTATGCACTCTCACACTGCTTACCTCACCTCACTCTCCATCACAGCTTTGATCGGCAGAAGAACGGTCGACTCCCTAGACTACCTAGGCTAGGTAGGCTTCTGGATTGGGAACTCTATGCGACTCCAGAATTAATATCACGTTCTATCGCCGTCTAAATCCGATTCATTAGAGCACTCGGGGATGAACTTTTGCTCGATGGGTCGCGCAGTCACACTCATCCTTTGACGCGGCTGAAAAACCCCCCGCGCCGCACTTGAAAGTTAGCCCGATCTGAACGTGCTGGTCCGTATCACGGCCGTGAATTAAACAACGGATCAAAGACTCACGGGATTTTGTACATGTAAGCACTATATTTCGTACGGATACGCCTATTATCTCACTGAGCTAGACCCGTTTTGTTCCTCGTTCCAACCTTAACTCCATTTTACGTTGTTTAGAGTCATCTCGTGCGTTTTAGCTTTGAGCTTTCGGACTTTCGGGCCCCGCGTTCTTATAAATGCTGCTGTTAGTGCGTTTTGCTGACGGCAATGTCCCAAGAAGTATGGTATTTTAGGCTTTCGAGTTAGAAGTTCCGCCGAAGCGGGATGGGGAGGTTGTTTGGCGGCGAGCTGATGATGCCTTGATAGGTTTCTGTCCCTTTGGTGGAATGTAGGCCCACAAGTATCTCTTTCATGGCGTCTTTCAACTTTTCTTTATATTTACACTCGTTTGCCCCATGTTTGATAGGTATTCGACTACCGTTTAATATTATCTCCTGCTGGTTTCCATTCTGGCCTTCCACACTGCACTGTTGACCACAAATCCTGGCTTTGTTTTCTTGAATCGTTGGTAGATTGGCTAGTGCATGATAATTCCTCAGCCCTATCAGTCTCAGCCTCCTCGTCATCCATCACCCTAGATTCAAGCCATCACAATGGCAGATACAACAGATAATATAACCTCCAAAGAGGACGCACCAGCACCTATCAATGCCAACGACCTCCCAGTCCCTAAAAACGAAACCCAAGATGTCTCGGAAAACACGTCAACTATCAGTCTCGATAATGAAAAGCAGCAGGTCGAGGCAGTAGAAGAAGTTCCTCCACGAAATATAAGCGGTGTCAGATGGGTAATAGTAGTACTCGCTATCCTCAGTTCAACTTTCCTGTTCGCCCTCGACAACACCATTGTTGCAGACATCCAGCCCGTCATTGTAACGCATTTCGACGCAGTGGGAAAGCTCACCTGGCTCAGCGTTGCGTTTTTGATTGGAGCTGCGTCGACGAATTTGATATGGGGGAAGATCTTTGGTCAATTTAACGCGAAATGGACGTACATTCTCTGTGTCACGCTCTTTGAGCTCGGTTCCGCTGTCTGTGGTGCGGCTCCATCGATAGATGCACTTATCATTGGCCGTGCTATTTGCGGTGTAGGAGGATCGGGAATGTACGTTGGAGTAATGACTCTCCTGGCTTCGACGACCACCATCCACGAACGACCCATGTACGTTGGAGGAACGGGCTTGACTTGGGGTCTAGGAACGGTGTTGGGTCCCATCATCGGCGGCGCCTTCACTGATTCTTCGGCAGGATGGCGCTGGTCGTTCTATATCAACCTTTGTATCGGCGCCCTGTGCGCTCCCGTCTACATCTTCATGCTCCCATCTGTCGATCCTCGCCCTGGTGTCACCCTCAAGGACCGAGCCCGAGAGATGGACTACGTCGGCACCATCCTCACAATTGGCGCATTTGTATCAGGCGTGATGGCTCTCTCCTTCGGCGGCATCACATACCCCTGGAACAGCGGAAGGGTCATCGGGATGTTCGTCTGCTCAGGCATTCTATTCATCATTCTCGGCTTCCAGCAAGTCTACACAGTTTTTACTACCACATCCCGGCGGATCTTCCCCGTCGAGTTCTTCAAGTCTCGCACGATTCTGATCTTGTTCTGCATGACTGCAGCAGGAGCCACAGCGATCTTTATCCCTATCTATATGGTGCCTATCTTCTTCCAATTTACGCGCAATGACACAGCGCTCGAAGCAGGTGTTCGCCTGCTTCCCTTCATCATGCTCATGATCTTCGCCGTGATCGGCAACGGTGCCATCTTGTCCGCGTACGGGTATTACATGCCATGGTACCTCGCAGGCGGGCTGCTGGTTGTAGCAGGCGGTGCACTGATGTACACTGTCGACCAAAGCACAAGTATCTCACGCGTGTACGGCTACACGATTCTGATCGGGTTCGGCGACGGATTGTTCGCGCAGGCGTCTTTCTCAATCGCGCAAGCAATCGTAGACCCAGCGCTAATTGCTTCAGCGGTGGGATTTATAACGTGTGCTCAGGTGTCTGGTAGCACGATTGCGTTGGCGATTTCGAACAGTGTGTTTTTGAACAAATCTCAAACGAGTATTCAGGCCATTTTGCCGACAACGCCTACTAAGGAGATTCAGGGGGCGATTGCGGGGGCCGGGAGCGCATTTGTGAAGAGTTTGAGTCCGGAAGTCAGGGACCAGGTACTTGAGGCTATTGTCACGGCAATGAGTAAGACGTATGTTTTGGTCATTACGGCGGGCGCTCTTGTGACGGTTTTGAGTTTGGTGATGAAGAGGGAAAAGCTTTTCATTGCTGCCGGGGGCGCCGCTTAATGGTCTTTGGGTATGAGAGGACACGATAAATCGGATAAGCAATTACTCAAGGTGAACGGGCGACCTATTACAAATGGGTAGGTGTATGAAACAAGACACAAACACATAACACAAAAGATACCATGTATATAATACTTCAATAACTTACAATTCAACTCTCATCGACTCAAATATTGAATCATGTGCTGCTCTTAAGACAGTCATAGCATTTCAGACTATATGCTGCTGGGAGTAATATACATGGCGCCCTACACCGGACCTCAGCTTCTCTACTACTAGTATTGAATAAATACATACGAGAGTCGTAATTTCCATCCCCTTTTCTCCTGAGGATGCTTCCAGTCCCCTTATTATCGCATAAAGCGTATACCTCCACCCAAGAAAGCATAGGGATATATATAACGCCCCCATATTTACCCATCACGTCAGCCACATTCTTGGCGTCCGAGACTCCTTCCCATGTCTCTTCCAATGACCGAGCAGAGCAGCTTATCATGTAAACGTACTATTGCTCTTCTCGTCCTGGGGAGTATGTGAATATGAGAAGGGTCTGGATTGTTCGCTTCGGTTTTGGGGGGTAGGGGGTCCGACTGCTGTACTGGGGTTTCGCGAGGGCACTGCGAGCTCATGAGGACCGTCATCTCGGGCTTGGTTTGGGTTGAGGTGCGCTGGGTGATGTTCATCGGGGTTGTAGGGCCTGTAACCAATTATGTCAGCACTTGTGAGAAGTGAGAAGTATTACAAATATGTGGCGCAGCGCAAAGGCCACAGAGAAAGCGCCAAATTGCTAGGAGAAAGGGGTATACGGACCGAGCCACTCCACCACTGCCAGGCTCCATCATTTCGTGTGAAAAGACCGGACTAGGAAAGCCGGGACTGCCAGCTATTGACGGTGGTCCTGAGTTGTGGGGATGAAAATTACTGGGGTGCATTCCACTCATCATATGTGTATGCTCGTTTGGTGGCGGCGGACTGATGCTGCGATAACTCTCTGTTTCCGTGGCTGGTGGACCGCCGTAGCTTTGTCCACTGTAATGCGTGGTACCAGCGGCGGGGCCCTTGTACATGTTGGCATACTGGGCTTCAGACATGCCAGGTGAGTTTGCCAGGTAGGAGGGCTGGGGAGGCGGGGGAGGTTGTGATTGTCGTAGAAGCTCTTTGACGGTTCTTTGTCGCCCGCACATATAAATCAGAGCTCCGGCTAGAGCAATCACTGCAACGCCTCCAATTGCTATCCCCACGATTGCTCCGGTCGAGATAGAACTTTTGTGTTCCGCTGTCACGGCCGGCGCTGACGATGTAGTGGCAGCGGATGAGGACGTGGAAACCGCTGTAGGAGTAGCTGTTGCTCCCGTAGCGGTTGTCGTTCGCGTCGGGGCCTCTTCTTTGGGGAAGTATTCTAATGGACTAAATTCTATTGTTGCATTTTGTGTATAGTTAAATTGGGCTTCATAAGTCCACGAAGAATTCTGAAAGTATTAGTTTGCAACGATAATAATAAATGTGTATCAACACCTACGGGATTAACGACTCCAACCATGCCCTGAAGGCATGCCCCCGGAGCAGAACAGTAGAAGAATACCGGGTCGGTATCATTGATAGGTAATGAAAAGATCGGAGGCTGAAATTCAGTTTTGTCAGCTAATTCTGCGCGTGAAAGAGTAGGATCTCCCTCCATACATTTGACAATACTAAGGCTACAGGACGAAACCCGCTCCAAAAGCCCACCAAGCCGGGTCCAGTGTCTTCGTATGGGATACATGGATTGCTTCCAAATGCCGCTCTAGCAACAGAGTGATTTTGAGGGTAGAATCGGTATTCTAGAAGCTGGTCAATTGAGGTCCTTCATTTGTTATCCTCAGCTTGGGCATCTCGTACCTATTATGTCGCCAACATTTGCGAATACTTGACTCGGGGAGAAATTGAATCCATCCTAGATGAAATTGCCGTTAGCTTTCTGAATTGATTGAAGTACCGCGACGAGACGCTTCAGTAACTCACTGCTCCAACAGATACTGTATGTGTGGCTGCAGGCGCGGAAGTGATCGTTGTTGATGCGCCCTTTGCCAATGTCGGACCGATCAAAGTTATCAACACAGCTGCAAAAACGTTCAGCAACATTATTGATATTATATGAGGCTTGGACGTTTGGTATGTTGAATCAAGCACTTGTCATTATTAATGAGACTCAGGTCTGGTCCGCTGGGGGGAGGGAGCAAGTAATCAATCGAATTACCTACGTGCGGGGTGGGCCGATGAAGGATACCTATCCTACGTACTCAAGGATTGCACACTAGTAGCATACAGCTGCAAACCCCGGTCGTGATAAATAAATTTCAAGATACAGTCAGCCTCCAAAGTCCAAGGAGTCAAGGACCAAATTTAATGCACTTGCGCCGCAAGTTGCGGCGGCGGTGGGGTCCTAAAGCAGAGCAATACGCAGAAATACGCCGAGAGGCTTGAAGGCTGTGCGGACAACCCGAGAGCACTAAGTAATTTAGCCTTGTGGCTTCAAGCTTTTGGGGGAGAGCCTTAGTTGATCTGGAGACTCAGATGCAAGAATCGAATTGTTGCGACAAGAGATCATGGTTATCGGCTTAGATCATGTAGCTTAGGATGGAATTGGAATCAGCTCTGTCTCTGAAAGGTCTCCCAAGTCTCCAACTTACCTCATTATTTTTATCACTCGTAAAATAGTTTCATTTTAGTCATGTACTCCCACCACTTAAAAGCTTACTTCGTACATTTGACTATCTTAGGGCATTTAACAGAACAGGCCCGAACATAGAATTCTCGCTTTAGTTGGGTATATTTGTGGATTTAAGGATTTATACTAGGGTAAAGAGCCAGTTAGACCTATAGGATTCTGTCTACCTACGCCAAGTAGTGGATTTATAGCGGGGGCTGTCAGACTTACTCCGTACGGGGAAATGCAAGTCCAGCAACACTTCAATGTCGTATCCTCATGCCTGCCTATAGCTAAGATTTAGCCAGCAAATTACATCAATTGATATCAGGCTAAGGACGCAGAAATCGTGTAAAGAGGTAGGGAAGTGTGGTGGAGCGGACGAATAGCAAGGAGTGCCTTGAAATACCCCAAAAGTGGCTGGAGCTGTCCCGGTAGCGAGCCCACTTGTGGCAATCCTGGTATTTGGGTACATCCAGCCCGTCAATGCTGGGTTACATCCTTGCGCGGCGCAAACCCAATTTGGCAGCTCTGAAATAAAAATAACTCGATCCCAAGATAGATCGCTAGCGTACAAGAGGCACTAGATCGCTTAGGCAGATGTTCTAGAATATATATACAGACAAAGAAGCACAGGCCCCAAACCTCTGGGTATATAACGACCTATAAACGATTACTGAGTCTTGGCTTTTCGCTTTTCCGACTTCGAAGATTCAACAAGACCACTTCCGACAACCAGGTTCCATAGACACCAAAGGTAACATATCCCAAATCCTATTGTTCCAACACCAACGTTTATCACAACCCAAAGATCTGGTTTGTCATGGGGTGGCAACAGGAACGCTTCGGCTAAATGCCAGATACCCATGATAATGTAGAAAGTCAAATGCAGGGTTGTTGTCGCAAATCCAGACCAAGAAGGATTTCCATCTTGATAATATACAGAAAACGAAGTCGGTGGAAGGCCCAGGAGATATGCCCAAAGAAGGGAAAGGACGAAGTACGGGATGCGCAAATCGACACGCTGAAGAAGGGGGAACATTGTCCACACCGCCAGGAGATTTGCGAAGCCAACCCATGCGCGTACATTCTTGCTCAGACCGTGATTGCCTGCTAGGACCGCGGTCATCGGCATCAAAGGCAGCAGAACACTCTTCTCATGGACCTGGAAACTGAAAAGGAAGAAACCCCAGGCGGTGGTGGCCAGTGCCAAAGGTAAAATTTCTTTTCTGGGCCTGATGAAAATGACAAAGCAGCCAGGTGTAATGGCAGCGAGTGTAAGAAGTAAGGAAGCTTGTTGAAGAAGTTCAGGGGGGTAGTTTCGAAGCTTGATGATGACATTCAGAGCACACCAGAAATTAGCGACCTTGTCTTCGAAGAGACCACGTGCAAAAGGAAAGACACGGTGGATGATTTGAGCCGCTTGTTGAATGATAGGAAGGTACCAAGCACTGTAGTTGATCTTGAACGAGTGTTCAGAGAAAATGGGCAAGGGAGCTGGGTGGCCGAAGAGCTCAGGTCGAACATCAACACCTCGATGGGCATCGTATAATGCTCCCAAGAGTATAGGTAAGAGCAAAATTGCGAATGTAGCCAATGTGACAACTGCTATGCCCAGAAAACGAGGAACATTGATGCGAGGGAAGAAGCAAACACCAAGTAGGTATGCAAACATAGCTGGTGCGTAGTACAAAGCCATCTGTTTGAACCCTAGTGCCAACACGAAGAAGACACAGCTCCACATGAACCTTCCCGCTAGGATGCTTGACATACTGGCAAGTACCAGACCCAACATGACCGTGTTATATTGAAAATGTACGTGATCTATCAAGATAGTTCCCGGCTGCATCAGAATTGCAGTTAGCGCAACGGCAGCGTTCCATGTATTGACACCGTGGTGTTTGCTAAGCCTCCTCACGAATATTACCGCAGCAGGTACGAAGATGAGGTATTCGGATACGATGACAGTTGCCCGCATAAAAAACTTCAACGTAGGATCCTCGAGACCGCGAGAGGTATGCAGGGCGAACCACGATGGATCAATGAGTCCTCCAATTGTGCCCAGAAGCCAGCTATGGTATGCGGTCAAAGGCGGGTAGTCGAGTCCCCACCATTCGAGGTCGTGGAAGTACCATTGTGATATGGGTAATTTGGTAGTTATCTCCATCCAGTGTCTTTGAGCTTCGTAGTCGCCGTGCATGGGGGGATTTTGGAATCCTGGAGAATGTCAGCGTGGAGTCTTTGCCAGTCCCTGAAGCCGTAAATACCTGAATAGCCCCAAAGCCCTGCTGCCCACCTGAAAAGGCCTACTGCCATCAAGATCAACGGCAAGATCTCCCATTGCGATACTGAGCTCCGCGCTGGCCAGAGGAAAGCTGCCAATGGGTATGCCGGCTTGGCCGAGGAGGAAGAAGAAGATCGCGGGCTTGCAGACAGCGCGACTGAGGATACCTCGCTGCCGTTGCCGGTCGTCGTCTTCTTGGCCTTCCGCCGTGGTCTATGAGGAGAAGGGCCTACCATTGTCACCGAGTCGTAGCTGTGTAGAGTCCTGGTTGCATTATTATCTGCAATTATATGGTGGAGGGGGAGGTTAGACGTGCCGCCCCACTGAAAAGTTCTGGGGTGACGCGAGGCGATGTTGGGCAACAACCGAGCAGTCTAACTAAATAATACAACCACCACCTCGTACGACTAACATTACTTTACTCCTTCTTTCTACATACAACTATCTCCTCGTATTGCCCTTGTCACAAAAGCTCCAGTACTCCATATAGTAGATGGCATAATATTTCATGTTACAATGAGGACCAGGTTGGCTGTAGCTATAAGCCTATACCGGCTATAGCACTTCTTTTGAATCTCACTCTGCTTCAGTGTCTATCATATATATCTTTTGGGTTTCATCATTTGCACCAAGCAGTGCCCAGAAGCTTTTTCAGTAAGGCAATTTACTGAAACACCGACAAGAACATCCCTCGTATACTGGGTCACCCACCTGAAATGAGCGTCCTTCCAGGTGACTCAATTATCCTCCTCCATTTCATCAACGCTGTCATCCATCGTTCCGAGCTCTGCCTCATCCATGTTGCCTTTCCCATTTCGGGATTTAATTACCACTCATTGAAGTCATTGCTGAGCGAATTCGATATTGACACTGGCTTGAAGTATGCTTGAGCTTCTTGTGAAAACACTCAAGCTACAATTCATGAAGGCTTAATTGCAACATCTAAGATAACCTTAGAAGCAAGGGGAGTATAGTTCGCTGGATGATGTCTAGGTTTGGCACGGATGAAAATAGGATTGTCACTGGAATTATCCATGTCTCCATCCAAATCGACGCCGCTTCCGTTGCAGTTAGGGTCAGCTCATATGGAGTGACACCCCTTAAAGGAAGATTGGCTCATCTCGAGTAAGTGCAATATTGCCTTCTCATTCAATACTAATCAAGGATTGGTGTTGCTCCATATTACCTCTTGTCTCGTCGACTTCCCCGCTTCAAAACACCAACCCGAAATCCCCGAGTCCACAAAACTGTTCTACCACCCCTTAGAATGGTATTCGCCCGACCCCTCATCCAAGAAACTGTACCCGCCATCTTCAATAGCTTCGTCACTCATGCAAAACTTCTCGGGATGCTGTTTCAGGGTACCGATATCAGAGTGTCTGCGCTTAAGCATCCCCTTTTCAGTTCGGGAATTTTGTTTATGCTCCCAAAGAAGATGTAGGCGGAGGCTGGGACTAAGTTCGGTGGCGATCATATTGCGTCTTGATTTGCGAGGTGAGTATGCTGTCTGGTGCCCGCGTGCATTGTTTTTGTTCATATTTATTGGTTGGGACCCTGAAGGAACTCTCTCAGCAACGTTACCTGGGTCCGGATTTGTGAATGCTCTCGCGCGGCCATCTCGGTGCAGCATGGTCGATATCAAGGACTTTGGGGAACTACGATTGGCTCCTGAGTCGAGTCGCTGGAAGAAACTCTTGTCGTTGGTGTTCGAGTCTTTGCTCTCCTCGATAGGATCTTCCCAATCTGAAGACTCCTCGCCGTCTATGATATCCTCATAACTGTCAGAGCCGTCCTCGAAAAGTTTTTCATCAGCTATTATATCTTCTCGGAAAGTGTTCGCCCTTATCGCTTGCTTGAAGGGGCCATGCGTCTTGCCGGCGGAAAGTTCACCTGAGTCGCTTTCGCTGCCAGTCGATCCACCGAGAGCAAAGTTTGCTGCCTTTGTGTTTTTACGGGTCGGCCGTTTGGTCCCGCTATTGTGGAGTCAGCATGGTACGAAGCACCTGTGTTGATCCAGACTCACAAGTTCTTTGGCGAGAAATTATTAGTTGGAGCAACTGGACCGGCAGAGGGAGGAGAGTCGGATCCATAAGAACTATCCCATCCTAATTTGGAAACCTCTGCACGCTTAGATCTTGCGGGGATTTTTCTACTCGATAAGGTTGGTTCCTGTTCTGGTATATGCCCGGACTTGTTACGTTCATACGAGGACATCTGCATATACAAATTACGGATATCTGATGGACAAAACGACTGGCTGTATCTGTTTGGTGTGTTCACAAAGCCAATAAAGGAGCAGGCGGGATTATTTGGCAAACAATCCCATATCATTACCGGCAGCGACATTGTGATTAACGTTGAGTTTCCTCGATATACTCCTTCAACCGTGGCATATTTCGCCAGTGCTGGAAAGTTTGAAAGCCACCGACGACAAGATGAGGCATCCAGATCCGCTTGTTCTTCCTCGAGTGCAATTGAGATGAGGACATGAGGAATCTGATATTTTCCACCATCATGGCACGCGGATAGGGCTTCCGATAAACCATCATGATCGAGATCCATGCTGTCAACGTATGAAGTGAATTGATCTGGCGTTTGAGAAACAGGACCAGCTTTTGCTTTCTGTGCTGACTTCGCGCTCTTCAAACAACAAAGTTCGACCCCTGGTGACTTTGGATTACTGGTGTACACCAAATGGATTGGCGTCGAACACCACTCAAGTCTTCTTCCGTCCCTTCCTCGCTCGGGTCGTTTTTGCTTTAATACGAATAAAATTTCAGTGTGCAGCATGGCAGCCGAGAATGAAGGTTTATTGACCCAGTCTTCAAGAACCTCGATGAGAGTATTAGTGAACGAGTAAATCCCCGGAGGCGGTGCTCTGGTCTCAAATCCGCAGGCGGCAATGGCTTCCATGACATTCTTTCCAGAGCTTTGCGCTGAACTAGCTGCCGCACAACAATCAAGAAGCACCAGTACATCCGAAACAGCAGTCGCAAACAAGGCTTGAATAGCTGACCAGTCGACGAATGGGGAACCAGGACTACGACTGCACCACCATTGGCTCTGTCTAGACTGATTGATCGTGCCATGGCCTCCATAGTAGACGATGAACAGATTGTCTTCGTCGTCGAATTCCTGGAGAAAAGAGCAGGTCATGCTCGTGAGTTGGATCTGGGATGCTCTGGGCGGGATGAGCCATATCTGGGTATTGAAGCCGTAAAGCTTATCAAGGACGTGGTAGAGTCTGTCAAGCTCTGACTTTACTTCGAGCTCGTCCTCTTGCCATCTGATCAGGCACACGTTGACTGTCTTATATCGGGAACGGCCGCGATTTGGAAACGCCCGATTGGCGGCCTACAAGTCTTCAGCAACGGGGCTCATCGGTCAGAATGTCTCAGGCAGGTCAATACATCTTGAAGGTTCTCGGCAAATGAGCTGATATCACTGATGTGGTAGCTGGCCCGTGAAGTGTCGTGTGTTGTCGGTGATGGGGTCGTCAACGTGGTCCTGTTCTTCCCCGTGTTATTTAGCTCCTCGTTTCTAAAACTTCTGGAAATATATCCCTTACTGAAGTGTCATCCTCAGATGATAATGTGTAGAAAGATTCCATGACGATCAATTAATTATAGAAGTCTAGAAGAGAGGAGGTAGAAGCGAAATACGGCACTGACACCTGAGGTGCCAGTGTTAAGAAGGGGCACCTGTGACATATCAATGAACCAGGCTCCCAATATCCAGCTTCCGTGGCTGTACATGGTACTGCATGAATAATGTGGAACTTTCGGTGAGTAGATTGGGTGGTTAAAATCTGGCCACTACAATTGGTTAGATATGTTCACGTGAAGTCAGCACCTGCTCACATGAACTTGGATTTGAAAGTCCACGATACAACATCAGCATCTGTCTGGTCAACTCGGTCTATTATTGCGTTTATTCGCGATCTATGTGTCCGGGACACGCCAGATGGGGCTCTCACCACTGACCTCCTTTCTACAGAGCATGTCTATTCTCTGTCCTAAAATGCGCAACTTACTTCCATGTAGGAATCTGGGCTCACTTTGCTCACTTCCGCCCCTTCTACCCATGTGTTATAGAGCCAAGCAAGTATTTGACAGCGTCTAAGATCATCGAAAATGCAACCGCAAATCCGACTCCATGCTTTTGAGAAACATAAGAAGACACTGTACAAAGAAATTACAAACACTTCACCAATAGCTTCAAACTCAAACTCTATTTTTCAAGTAACGTTTACTTAATTCCTGAATCGCAACAGAGATCCCACCACCAATGGCATCGCCAAGGAAGCTGCCCAGCCCACCATAACTCATCGCAAATGCCCTTACTTCTTCACGATCCCCGCTTTGGCGCAAGTCGTCGGCGATCTTGTAGTTCGTGTTGGTGACAGCCGCACCTTCGAATCCACCAATAAGGAACGTGAGGAAGAGCCAGATAGGGAAGTAGGTGAGAAAGGGGTGAAAGAGGTTTGCAATGCCTATTGCCACGACGATGCATTGGAGAATTGCCCAGCCCCAGAGGAATGGCAGGGCACGGAAGAGTGATATCATGGCGAAAGCAGTCTCGCCCAATCCGGAAGCGAGCCCTGCAGTCGTGCTAGTTAGTCAAATAATGCTGAGGGGATCGAGAAAGTGCATATACGAACAATTGAGTTGCCAGTTCAGGTCGCCCTTTGGCGCGAGCTTGAAAGAGTCGAGGTAATTGTATGTGGATGCTAAGCCGGTCGTGGCAATCATTGAACCGCTCACTGCGACGGTTAGGGGCAAGGTGTACATTGGCAAAATTGTCCGGAACAAGAAGCCCTTTTTGGTGCGGCCTGGGCCAAAGTGCTTTGGCAACTCGGTTGGCATTACAATTGGTCCAGAGTCATGGGCCAGAGGAATGTCTGAATGCGTCTCGAGGTTTTCAATGAGTTTCCTCGTTTTCTCCGCTTCCTGGAGGAGGTCTTGAGAGAGCATAAAACTCCAGATGGCAACCTGAATCACAGGAAATAGCATCACGGCTCGAAGCGTCCATTTCCAATCTTGGTGAAATAATGCCATCAGACCAACGTAGATGCCTTGTCTGACAACGAAAATGAATCCTGTCCATCGTTAGAATGGCACCCTACCGCAAAGGTAGGTAGGGGTATTGTAACTTACGAGCGCCAAGACTGAAAGTGATGACTACCCGTTGGTCGTATGACGCCGCAACACCGAGGTATAGATACTGTCCAAGGGCAGAATCAATACCTGCGAGTGCAGTTCCAATGATTGGGCCGGCCATCTCGCTACCCAGGGTCGAAAACAGGAGTGCGAGAATTCCGAGCAGGACGTTGAGGAGGAGTATGATGTTGTGTGATATTCGGGTTGCGAACATAGGAAGGGCGAACGACACCATTGCTGCAGGCACAGCTAGAATGATACCAGATACGCCCGTGTGCCCAGGAAACATAAGACGAGAGGCAGCCATGACCGTCACGGCGGGAAGTGGCACCTTGAGAGCAGTCAGCGATGGTCTACTGGAACGCACTAGATGTGCACGTGCGAGCGAGGTTGAGAGTGAGAGTAAGAGGGCTAGCATAGTGAGCACTCACCAGGAGACCGAGGATGAAGAAAGCAAAGTTGTCTCTATCGAGCCAAGACTGCCATCCCGGTGAATGATCTGCTTCACTGAGGGTACGTATATGTATAAGGGATGGCCTTCTGGGCCGGCATGTAATAGTCGAAGCAACAGGTAATCGTTCAGGGTTGCCGCTCTGAGTACCAAGGGTACTCATAGAGCGACGCGCCATCGAAGGCATTGTTCCGTGGAGGCTGACATGCGCAAAGGTAGACATCGAGTATATGAATTGCCGGATATGGAGGACTTGAGATTGTCATCAAGCGGCAGATCTATCAGGTGGTGGGTCTAGCGAGCTGGTAGCTCAATACTAGGTATAGGAGAAGGAGAGACCGCCCGGTGTACTGTACGGAAATGGAGAAATTGAAGGTATGAGGGAGCCGCGGTGAAGATGAAATGAAGCATTAAGTAGCGAATAGAAGAAAATAAAAGGAAAGAACAAAGGATACCGCTTTAGTATGGGAAACATGCATAAGTCAATCCACTTAACTCTTCTCTTCTATCGCCATAGACAATCGACTTTGATACAGATTCACAATGCCATACTCCACGACGTTGCCCATTTTCCAACATCATTCATGTATTCCTATTGGTATCGATGAACATTCTTTCATGCCGTCCGAACCATCGCAGATCCAAGGAGCATCCGGGTAGGAGATATGTGCATCACCAGAGAGAAAGCCGCGGCAATTCGTTTTTTGTGATAAAATGGAAGCCATCGTGCGCCGACAGGTCACATTCAACACTACTATTGGAATATTGTATCAAAAGAACCAACAGTCGAGGCGTCTAGGAACGAAGCGCTCCTGCTGACTTTGTCTGCTCCCATGTGTGATTCTCACAAGACGATGCCAACAGGGCTTGCTCGTGTATAGGTAACAGCCACACAGCAATGTTCAGAGTCTTTCGGAGTAAAGAGAGGGTTCAAACCAGTGCACTAGCAAAGGTGCCGCGTTTAAAGCGCTTGTCGTTGACATGGCAGTTCCATCTCCTCGCAAAGTCGCAGTCCAATGTATAGTCAAGTAAACGCAAACTTTGCAACATATATCTCGAGGCTAGAGAATTGAGACCTTTTTCATTGGTTTTCTCAGGCGCACCCAAAGTTGGGTCTGGGCCTTCAACAGTGTAGAACGAACACAACAAAGTTGCAACAAAATCTGATTCCAAAACTGGATTTGGAAGCCCTCCACCAAGATTTGGATTGATGGAGAGTAGAGGCGCAGGAAGAACAAGAAATCCCGCGACTGGCAGGACGCGGAGTGGTGTGATTGTTTGCATGTCTGGGAAACCTGAAAATGTCGTTATGATCTCGCTTTCTACAGATTGTAAGATTACCATCCTGATTTGAGCTGCCAATGCCTAGAAAAGGTAAGAGGTTAGTAGGAACTATTCAAGCGCACGAGGCAGTAGTTCGAGATATTGAGCGGAATTAGTAGTGTCCGCTACTAACGTAGACGCTACAGTATCTAGCAATAGCTGTGCTCTTCGATTCCGATAGTTCGGGAACGTCCTTAAGTGATCGACGATTGTGTGCTTGACTGCAACATCTCAGTACAGATCGCCGTCCCAGGCATGCAATGATTCTGCAAAAAGCTCATGTTGATGCTTAGCAGGGAGGAAAGAGAGGTCGATCCGCACGCGGTCGTTGTTTCACACTGGAGATCGACGAATGTTGATCTAACCCCTACTTCGTACAAGAGAAGGGAAGTTGGGAAGTCGGGGAGCGTGATGCCATATCGAAGGTTGTTGACCTGGACTGGAGAAGAGCTGGGCTGGCCTATCTCTCGGACGTTGGCCCGCATGTGGGTCTCTCGTCTCGTTCAGTCCTCGTGGCCGCTAGGGAGCGTCTATCTTTAGCACCTCCAACCGCGTCGGAAGCACACTGATTTCTGACCTCAGCCTTCTCCAAAATGGAACGACAGGGGGCCATTGAGCTCGATAAAAGTATCCTTTGTATACGCAGTATATCTTCCATACCAAGTTGCAAACCCGGGAACCACAGCCTCACCACCCCACATGCGCCTTGGCCACTATCGCCATCACCACAACCCTCCCAATCAACTACTTCACAATGAACGTGGCTCTACCGGTAAACCTTAAGTTCTACACTAATAGAACGCCGAGAATAGAGACGGCACGACTGGAAAGCCTTGTTGGCCCCTAATGCAAGGCTGAAGGATTCGTCACATGTGCCTTCACACCTCAATGAGGCAGGCTTTGCATGTTTTTGCCACCGACATAATTCAACGTCAGTAATGGTCTTCGCTCACCCGCTTTTTTTGCAACACAAACACAACTCACCGATGTTTCAAACGGTAATCGAATCGGCTCAAGGTAATTTCCTCGCGCCGAATCTGCCTCTGCCTAACATTCTGCAATCTTCGGTGTATACCGCGCATGGGAGCTCACATAAAGACTTCCGCGGAAACTCACCTCACTTACCTTATTGAAGGATTCTCGGAGCCGGAATTCTCATATACAGCAACTCCATACTAGCAAGAGCGAAATAGGTACAATTTTTATTTTGCTTTATTCTGTTCATAGCAAGCCACTTTGTTTCGAAACTCCTTAGTATTCTCTGGCTTCGGACCCCAAAAGCATCCTTTATTGAAGGGCTAGTTCGTGCCGAATGTATCACAACTCCTTATCTTCTAGTCTATTTGATCAGGCCTGGTTGCAAACCCCTTAGCATTCCCCGGCTTTGGATACCGGAATATGGAGCCACTTGAAATGCCTCACATCCTCTATCGTTAGGGCTGTTTCCGAATTCGGCCATTCCCCCCACTGTTCATACGTACTGCAATTGTGTCTTTGATAGTATTCTTCTTCAGAGTATAACATAGTGTTATATTCATCCTATATTTTCTATGATAGCACAATTCAGTATGTCAACTCATACATGTAACAGTTGCGGCTGCAAACCATATGTCTAAGAATATCGGGAAAGTCACCACAGCTGGGAGATTGAGCATATGGATGTGTGTAATGTTAATCCGTCGGAGGATTGAATTAAAGAAGAGAGGCGCTCGGGAAACATACCAGCGATGGAAGCAAGTTCCAGAAATGATGTCGTTTTCAAAATTGCATAGAAACCAGAGAATGTTCTGATTAATAGGGAGATGGATGATTGCTATCTGATTGATTTTGGGGGAAGTTGGACAGATGGGTGGGTTGATGCTAAGTTGATGGAGACGGAGGCTGGTGATGAACAAGCTCTGACGAGGCTTTTGGATATCTTGGGCGTTGGAATTTTAGATAAGGTATAAACAAATTTGCTAATCTACTCCTATTCGAAAGTGCAAGACTTATGCTACAGCCTGTGCATAGGGTTGAACATCGACGTCCCGTTGCTCCATGCTATAGGTATCGGTCGGGGGGTGAGTGAGTGGGGCGGCCGCAGGCCTACTTGTGAGGGTCGCAGAGGGCATGGTTATGTCTAGGTAAATTAGTAATAAATGACAAGGACTAGTATAGTCGGAAGTCAAGATCCACGCCAATATTCATTACTCTATCAATAATCAAGCTTCCGAATTGATTGCACCCTAAACCAAAGTTCAAAGCAAACATGACTTCCTACGACTTTAAAGTTTTCAAGGGTTCTTCCTCAGGAGACATCGTCGAAAGCACCTCCCACCGCTCCTCACTTACCAGAGATCAAGTCTATATCAAAATCACACACTCCGGCGTCTGCGGCACAGACAAACACTATCGTACCTATGATATGGCCCTCGGCCACGAAGGCGTTGGTATCGTGAAAGCCATCGGTCCTGAGGTCACGGCGTTTAAAGTGCAAGTCTTCCTTCTCCAACCTCGCTCTTATCTAACAATTAGCAGAGGAGACCGCGCCGGCTGGGGCTGGGTACACGAGACATGCGGAGTCTGTGAGCAGTGTGTCGATAGCCATTTCGTTTACTGCACCGGTGATATCAAACAATATGGGACTAGTGATCAGGATCAGGGCTCGTTTGGAGAGGGTGCTGTTTGGAGAGAACAGCTATTGTTCAAGATTCCGGATAACTTGCCGTCTGATATCGCGGCGCCTCTGATGTGCGCTGGCATCACGGTCTGGGGACCACTTACAGAGTATGGTGTCAAGCCTACCGATGTCATCGGCGTAGTCGGGATCGGAGGACTTGGCCACTTGGCTGTTCAGTTTGCGAACAAGCTGGGCTGTGAAGTCGTCGCGCTTAGTGGAACGGAGACGAAGAAAGATGAGGCTCTGAAACTCGGTGCGCACCATTTCGTAGCTACGAAAGGAGTGAGCGATCTGAAAGTCCCGAGGAAAATCAACCATCTGTTGGTTACAACGAACCAGATGCCAGACTGGAATCAGTATAAGTCCATTTTGGCTCCAAGGGCGAGCATCTACCCCCTCACTACCACGGATTTCGAGACGAAGCTTGTCCTTCCTCACATGCAGTTTATGCTTAGCGGATGGAAGCTTATTGGATGTACTACATCACCGAAAATTGTTTATCAAAGGATGTTGGAATTCGCTGCTTTGCATGAGATCAAGCCTATGATTGAGCGTTTTCCTTTGACCAAGCAAGGTGTGGTGGACAGTCTTAAGAAGCTTGATGAGGGGAAGATGAGGTATCGCGGTGTGCTGTATGCGGAAGGCGTGTAGGAAGTTTGATTGCTTGCAGCATGCAGGTGTTTCTGTGTGTTCAAGGAATAAAACGCGTTTTCAGGGACATACATATCGCTTGTAAAATGTGATGTGACTATACGGAGATCTCTAGTAATCTCGTGGTATGCAGGTGCTTCTAAACTTTCAAGGAGTGATTTGCAATTTCAAGGACCGCAGGATGCAAACATGTAATCCTTTAGAACGGCTTAATTACCCCGCATATGATGAACACCGTTGGTATCTCGAAAAAGAGCTTGTGGGTTACATGTGGTAGTACTAGGGCATACTCGAAACGAGGGCAAACGGAATGATCCGGCGTATTTGAGCAATTGAAATGAATTCGAATCGGAGGATATTACTTGCAATCTTGGCTGAATTTACCCCTGAGGTTGAACTCGGAATAAATGGTCCGTAATCTCGTACGACCTGGGAATTTGAGGCAATTGTAAGTCGTAATCGCCGAGGAACCTAGGAGGGAGCTGGTAAAGGCCTTAAAAACGGGGAAAGGCTTCACAGGAAGGAATCAGATGAGGGCAACCGACTGGAGTATATATCTATCATCTGATTATCGCAAGAGTATGAGCACTAGGCATGGGCGGCACTTGAGGCTGGAAGTTCCTCATCTGGGTTACACTAGTACCTCGGTAGGTACGGACGGAAATACTTCGTACTTCGTACCTAGTGCTGTGCTTTATTTGGAAATTTACAAACCAACCTCGTAACTTTCACGAGGCTTAACATGCTGACTAGTGATCAGCTCGCATTCTAACAGGGTACCTACTGCGCATCTTGCCTGTATTTAGACATCAGTCCTTGGTCGCCATGTGGATACCATGTCATCTCGCCGCTTGCCGCAAAATGGTACCGCAGATGTCTATGAGTTATAAATAGTACTTTACAAGCAATTAGCCGCGGATCGAAGCAGCGATACTTACGGTACAAAATACATACTGCACGGAGTACGATTGAAGTGCGATCACAATCGCACGACATCGTAGGATTGATAAGATGCCGGTATCTAATGAGTCTTTTTAATGGGTCCTTAGTAAAAGGGTTGACATACCGGTGATATCTCCGGGTTATCGGCCACTGCTGAGTGACGTTAAGTTGACTGACATGCTAAATGTAATTAAAATTTTCCGGACATTACACCGCAACGATGCAATTTGATATGCGGAAGTTGCATCTGCAAAGATACCATTATTGTACTGACAATAAGTAGAGTGCCGACCAGTAGCCCGAACATGACTTGGCTGCTACTCGTAGAACATTCGCGAGCTTGCTTTGGGCGAGTGAGCAGTTCATTTTCGTATCGTATCAGCCAACCGGCGAGGTCGTTGTGGTTTGGCTGCGTGAAGGATTATTGGGAGGCGCAGGTACGAAGTAACTAACACCGTAGTAGTGGTGTAATACAGTGTAACAAGTCCACAACCGTTTACCTGTTACTTCGTAGTATAGTACTGTACACTACTGTACGGGGCGAGTCGATGGCGTCCTGGGCGCTGTGATCACTGAAGCCACAGTGATGGAACTCTCCACCCCTGGCTACCGAGCCTAGCTGATTGTTGCCTAGGGGAGCCTTCTCCCTCCTGCAAACAGTGAAAAACAACGCTCGCTTATTAGTCACTTTACCCCTTGTCACTCGCCCACCCCTCTCCCCTACCCTACCCTACTAGATTCCCCGTTTCTCCTACTTCTCACTTCGTACAAGCTTACAAGTACGGAGGTACTGTACAGTACAGTACCTGCAGGGACGATGGGTTGCTTGCTGCAGAACAACCCACAGTTTCCTACACACCTAACCGCAACAATTCTCTTTTGCAGCACAACCACGAGGCAGTGCCAAGTAGTGTGCATGCTTTCTTCACCCCCCCCCCTCCCCCCCAAAAGTAGGACCCCCTACCTTGGTCCTTGGCCCCTACCTCGCAAGTCGCAAATCCGTCCCTTGCTTTCCCCTCTATCGCCTCCCGGTTGCAGTCCTTTTGTGGCTAATCGAACGAAATACTTGCGATCGGGAGGGATAGGCCGGCCGTTCGTTGACCAGCCTTCGTCAATTAATCCATGTCTATACACCCCGGCAGAAAAGTAGCTTAGTAGTAGCACATCTACACTCCTTCCCTACAGTACTGCACTCGAGTCGGCGATCATATTCACGTCGTTCCGCTCTGCTGGATTCCCACGTTCTGCCTATCACTTAGTCCAGGCCGATCTTTATGCCTGTCCATCAACCCATCTTCCTATTTGACACAGACACCCTGCTATACATGGAGCCTGTTCCTCTTGCTCATCTTTCAATCTTGTTGCCATTTAGTTTCCAAATTTTCGTCTTCCTTCGGGGTCCTACGGATTAAGGTTGATAGAGACAAGATGTTTCTAGGTCAGCTATTCGAGAGGGCAACATGTCAACCGGGCATGACCTATTACACATGTTCGAGCAATGGGTTCAATGGTTGCTGTACCGCTTCGAACGTCTGTGATCTCCCTGGATGTCCAGATGATACACCAAACGCACCCACTGTCACGATTACCTTGTCGACAGAAGGAGTTGCTGCCAAGACGACAGTAATTGATCCTGCCACAACAACACCAGCACAAGCTACGGCTCTCGCAAATGTAGCATCAGCATCTTCGAAACCCACAGCTGCGCCAACACCTGTATCCAGTTCAACAGCTCATAAAGGATCAAGTACACCAATCATTGCTGGGGTTGTCTGTTCGATAGTTGGGTTGGCGATATTATCAGTTCTTGCATGGTTCTTTTTGAAGAGGAGGCAACAAAAGAAGAAGCAACAGGAGTTTAACCAGGACACGGCATTCGAGAAGGAATATGACTTGAGAAGGCAGAGCAACGACGATGACCAGGCTCGTGGCGGGGAAGCCTTGGGTTCATATGGTGGTACGAAAAGTTGTTGTTCTTCCTCGATTCTGGACTAACAGAAGAACAGGATACCAAAAGGCGCCACTTACCGGCATGGCAACAGTATTTAGTAGCAGAAGAGACAGTTCTATGGATATTGCTTCAAGGTATGAAGAAGATGAGCCGCTTTCCCCTCGAGATGAAAAGGTTGGCCTTGAGCCACCACCAGACGACGAGCATCCAGCCTATCACCCACTACCAGGCCAAACACCCGGGTATCCAAATTTCTCTCCATACTTGCCATCACCGATCACACCTACAACACCAACGACACCAATAACACCAATCCACTCACCCCAACAAAAACAACATCCCGCTTACCATCTTCACAACCTCTCCCAGCACCCGGCCTTCCGCCCGGCCCGTTCACCACCACAGCCCTTGGGGGTTTTGCGCAAGAAGCCTTCCAACCTCCAACGAGAAATAACACCCCCACCAGAAGGATTTACTTTCTTCAGCAAAATCCGCAATTCGCGCGGGAAGCCCTCCCGTACCGAACTGCCTGCAGAAGTGCCCCCAGCGGCCTCGCCCCCAAAACGTGAAGGCAGCCTCCTCTTCCGCTTCAACTCCCGAGACAACCAACAATCCTTCCGGCCAGGCCACCGCGATATGCAGCGCGACAACAGCGCTAAGACGGGGCTCAGCACGTACAGCATCCCCATTGGCCTCGGCGTTGATACCCCAATGAGTCCGGAAATCGAAACACCCGTCACGGCCACAGCATCACGCCTACCAATTCAAAGATTCGAAAAGAGCAAATTAGTCGACAGCTCTTCCGCTCCTGCTCCTTCTCCTGCTTCTTCTCTCCCATCAACGCCAGAGATAATGCCCCCAACACCCGAGATCACGCCCCCGACACCAGAACGAGAACCCGAACCCGAACCTGAACCACCACGCCTCTCAGCAAACATGAACTTGCGCGAAGACCATATTCAGCTCGAATCCCCACACCTAGACGAGATCCGTGAAGACCACGTCCTATCCTGGGCGTCGTACTCAGCAGGCAACCTGTCCGGCATCGGGCCCAGCAACAGCAACGGCAGCGAGAGGGCGCGCAAGCAGCGACAGCGGGAGATTGAGCTGGGGATTGCGCCTAGCAAGAAGCGTGCCGAGCTGCAGGGGGACGAGCCGCTGGGCGAGAATGGCACGCCGCCGATGAATATCGAGCATGAGATTCAGCGGTGGAGTGAGTTGAGGCCGCCGCAGCAGGGGGGAGCGGGGGCTTGGAATTGGAATCAGAATCAGAATCTGAGCCCGAGTCCGACTGATAGGGCGCCTGAGACGCCGTTGAGTCAGGTGTATCGCGAGAGTTGGGTTGAAAGGGAGGATTGGGCTCTTCGTTGAGCTATCTATTAAGCCCGTGTGTGTTGTTTTGGTTGTTGAGGAGGATATACCCTGCTTCCATGGAAATCTTATCTAAATCTAATCTGTAGCATAGCGAATGGTGTTGGGTTGGTGTTCTTGGCATGGGAATGGGCATTTTCAGGATTGGGATGGATGGATAGGAGTACTGGGCATGGCTGAGTTTTACTTATTGACAAACAAACATGAAATAAAGAGAAATATAAATAAACATTCGGAAAATATATATTTAAATGACAATTGTCGTCTTAGATAACCTTCTCTCCATAATCGACGAAACTGTCTGCTTGAAAATCTACTCTAGTACCGGTACGGCTTCACAAGCGCATCAAGGACAAATTCACGCATAACTCATCGGGCCACCCACCCTCCTGATTGCAATCTATATTTGGTGTTTCGATTCCAATACATGAAAATGGTATAAACGCCAATGAAAATAAATATGCCCATTCCCCCAAATTCCACGCCTTGCAATGCTTCTTTAACCAGCCATCCCATGCAACCAACGCCTCTCAAACTCAAATTACCAAATTGACTTTTTGCCCCAAGCAAGCATCTGACTGCATCTCACCTCACCTCATCACCTTCTTGCCACGCTGTCACAGGGAAGAAGATCCTAACTCCCATATCCCATCAACTTGGTTATCTCATCCAGCAACTCCTGCAGGTCATCATCAGTGATCTTATCCGTGAGACTCGGGATCAGCGTCTTTGCTTCCTCGGCTGTGTCGCAGCAGAGTGAGCCTATATGAATTAGCCTTTCTCTAACTCTAATATCCTCTGATAGGACAGGCCGCAAGAAAACACAACCGCTAGAACCCTTCGTAACCAAGAACGAGAAATAGGCTCCCGCCAATCACCTCTAAATATAACCTCTTCCCGAAAGCGAGAGCGGGAGCGAGAGACATACCAAGTTGGGCCCTCTCGAACTTCGCAAGCTCCTTATGCGCCGTCAATAATCGCTCCACAGCCTCAACATTCTCCTTCCGTCTGAACCGTGCAAAGTGCTCTAGGTATTCGGTTGTCTTTTGCAGGATCCTGCGTGTTTGGGGTCTTGTCAGCGCGGGTTCTTCCTTGGTAGCCAACGTCTCATGATATCCAAAAGCCAGATCCAGAGACACGAATAAGCCTCAGCCTCCACAGTCAACCAGCCAGCATTAACTTCCGCCCATTGCTCTTCTCTTATTTCTTTGTATCTGTGTGTATGTAGATTTGTAGAATCAATCAATCCCCCGTGTAGAGCCGCACCCATGCCGTCGTTTGAATTGTACATGCCCCCAAAATAAACCATCCCATGCAGTACAGTGCGGTGCGGTTCGAAAAAGAACATACTCAGTCTCATTTACATTCTTGCGATCGACCCTCCGCTTCGCAACCAGCGCGTTTATAACCAGCGCCGCTTCCGAGTGTGTCAGCGCGTCTACGTTTTGGAATTCGCCGAGGCGGAGCTCTGAGCTGGCTTCTTCGTCGCCCTGGGGCGCTTCGCGGGAGCGCGAGGTTGCTGCGTGTTGGGGGGTTGTCATTGTGACTGAATGAGCGATTGACTGGTTCGCGGGACGGGAGGTGAGGTGGAGGAGGTAGAGGCGACGGTGGAAAGGAGATGTAGCTCGTAGTTATATTCGGAGGAGCTCCTTGGCGGAAACGAGCTGGGAAGGAATGGAGGGAGGTTGAGAGGAAGGGGGAAGGGGGGAGGGAGGAGAAGGAAGATTGTTGGTGGGGAGCGTCTGTCGCGTGAAGAAAGCTCCAAAGCGCTTCCAGAAATTCTTTTGGCGTGTGAACGAAACAATCCGGGGAAACTCCAATTCAACCCAGTAGCCTGCCTCGCAACAAGCAATGCGCCAATCGCAACACCACCTCTATTCCCCATTAAATCACCCTTCCTGCATGACATAGAGCTTGTACGGATACATGTCCAGCTTCTACATCCTCCAAATCTCCTTTCCGACTGTAGTTACGCCGCAAATATGTACGTTCGTTCTGCTGCTTTTCTTGACTTGAATGAGAAGGACGAAGAGTGCACAACTGATTGAGTATAGGGTCGTCTACGCACTCATTATAATCAACAAAGCAGGCGGTCTAGTCTACCAGCGCGACTTCACCGAAGGTCTTAACAAGCTCAGTATAAACGACTATCTCGTCCTAGCCGGTACATTCCACGGGTACCTACCTCCCCCCCTCTCCCCACATCTACCTTTCAATTCAACCACTCTAACCCTCCCACCCCAGAGTCCACGCCATAACCACCCGCCTCAACCCGCTTCATCCCCCTAATGAACCCCCTTCTGGCATCGAAGTCATGGAAACCGAACATTTCCGCCTGCAATGCTTCCAAACGCTCACCGGCACCAAGTTCCTCTTGTTCACGGAGCCTTTCCAGCCGAACACGGATAAGATCGTAGCAAGGATATATGAGCTGTATGCTGATTATGTGATGAAGAATCCGTTCTATAGTCTGGAGATGCCAATAAGGAGTGAGGGGTGGGAGAGGAGGTTGGTGCGGGAGATGAGGGTGCTTAATTCGCGGTGAAGGAGGAAAGAGGAGCAAATGAGTATGGTTTAAGGAGAAAGGAAAGGGAGAGTAGTGGAGAGGATAGCATGTAGATGGAAGAGGAGTGAGCATCTACAAGGGTAGGTTGGATGGAAGTAATGACAATGCTACGTGGATACATCTGGAGTATGGAATGGATGGACTATGGGAGCTCAGTGCATATCAATGGAGTTTAGATGGGAGTTCAGGCAAGGCATATAATGGGACCAAAATACCCAACTATAGATGCCTTTCATAAGCTTCATTCATGGCGAATCTATTGATACATCCTAACGCCGCCAGCAATGCTATATCACTAACACATCCGCCTACGCCAGATCCATTTTATCCGCATCATCCTTCTTGGCGTCCTTATCCCCACTCCCACTCGCCTCCCCATCCTTATTCAACAACGGTTGTGCTTCCTCCTCTCCCTCCTTAACCTCTTCCTCCTTAATCTGCGGTAATGCGGCCTTAGCATCCTCATCCGCCTTCTCCTTGCTCTGTTTCTCCACTCTCGCCTTCTCCTCTTCCATACTCATGCGTAGCGCAAGAGCCAACTCGGGGTCCACGCTGGGATCAATGCCGAATTCAAAGCTGCCGCCCTCGCCACCTTCTGCTCCTCCACCCATTCCTGCACCTGCGCTTGACCCATCACCGTTCAGTATAGGGCTTGTAACAAGTTGGTCGCTGAGGAGTCCAGGTCCGGGGGGGATGATGGCTAGATGTGATCCGTCACCACTCTTGACGTTCTCGTTGAATGCGGTTAACTTCTTAGTTGTGTCGTCGTCGAGCTCGCCAAAGGCTACAAAATCGATAGCCACACCCCCCTTCTTCATCTTCTTAGCCAGCTTGATAAGAGTCTTGTCATCTTCTGGGATCGGACTGCAGGTAAAGACGATAACCCGTTGGCGTTGTGACTTATTTTGTCGGTGTTTAAGTGCAAGCTATCCAGATCATCAGCATCAAGAGCTACAAAGTTCGAAAAGGACATACACCAGCAATTTGAATCCCGGTAGCCAAATGACTATCCCCTCTAATCTTCGACTTGGTACGATGTAAACCCTCCAATATCTTTCCATGGTCTGTTGTCAGCGTGACCAACACCTCTGGGCCCTTTCCACCCATGCTCATCAGTCCGACGGAGGATTCGGGGTTGCCTTGGGTGATGGCGGAGAAGATTAGGGAGACGGCGTCGGATTGTGCTTCGAATCTGGTGGGTGTGTAGTCTCCGTTTCGACTGCTTTCGCTGTTGTCTACAACTACCATTACTGCTTCGAGACCCATCTTGCGTGTATTGCCTCTTTCTGAGGGCTTGGGATCTGCGGGGTATTGGTATGTTCGGAGGTCGTGGGGTTTGGGAAGAAGTGTAGAGTTGTGGTGGAAGTTTTGGAGTTGGATGCACTTTGATGTTCAGGTTCAAGTTCAGGCTCAGGTAGCTATGTCTGCGCGTACCTTGTCGTGCAGGATCCCTGTAGCTCTTGACCTTGATTAGGACTAGCGTAGACAACGAGAAGCGGCGACTTTAGCTGCGCGTTTGTTTACTTTCGAGATTCATATCCGCAGCAGGAACAGAACAACTTCACTTACCACCGAGCAATAATTCTATAAATCGAAAATACACCACTACGAGCCAGCAATTCTGCAACTAGCAACACAATATCAACCATTGCCAGAAGTTACATCAGATCACACCATGGCTCCGACGCGATCAAAGAAGACGGCGCGCAAGTCGACTGAATCATCAGGAAGCTCTGTAGACATGCAAAGCTTCCCAGCCCCCCCTCAGATGGTACCTACGAAAACGCGCAGTCCGATGAAGACCCCTCCGTTGCAGAGAAGTCCTATTAAGAAGGCGAGAATGGGTATTACACTGGGCCAGAAGCAGGCATTGATTGATAACCTGCAACTCGAGAGTGAGATTTCTTTCAGGAGATACCCCATGAATTGTGCTAATTTTCTAACTTTAGTTACGGAACGCGCGAGAAAGCTTCGTGCCCAGTATATGCTTCAATCACAGGGATTGCGGTCGCGTATTGAGATTCGAGTTAATCGGATCCCTACCGCTCTTCGACGCGCAAATATGGGGGAGTTGTTGAATAAATACAGCGAAGCTGCTACAAAAACTGCGGATAAGAGTCCTCAACGCGCGGAGAGAAACTCACCAGCGAAAATGAAACAAATTCAAGAACAATCTCGGGCGAGTCCCTCGCCACAGAAGCCTAAGAAGCGTCATAGGTGAGCCTTCAAACGCGTTTCTATTCTGTATATCTACTAACATTATCAGTAACGAAATCTACTCTGTCGACAAGGAGAATGAAGATATTGAGAACCCAAAGAAACGACCCCGCGGACCACCAGCTCCACCTGCACGTACAACATCCAAAGCAAAACTACAATCCCAAGTCCTATCGCCACGATCCGCCAACTCGCGCACCTTTCCACGTTCTCCAGTGCGAGCATCACCAGCAAAATCTAACCTAGCACGTCCAATATCACCCTTTAAACCAGTAGCACCAACACCAGCAGGAGGGGCGGCGGGGATCCTCACCAACATGGTAGAGAAAGCCAAGTCGACTCGAGCAGCTACACGAAAGCCTGCAGAACCAGCAAAGACTACAGGTGTAGGACGGGGCAAGAGAACTGCAGCGCCAGCGCCAGCGCCAGCACCAGCTCCAAGAGTTGCAAGAGGAAGAGCGAGTACGATCAGTGATTCGAGCGATGCTAGTAATGGTACGATTGTAAGAAAGCCAGTTGCAGCGAAGAAGGAACCGGCCAAGAGAACAGTTATGGGTACGATTAGGGGAATGGGAGGAGCGGCGAGTAAGAAGGTCCAGGCTAGCAAGCCAGCGGCTACTACTACGGGTTCGAGGGTTCTTAGGAAGAGAAATTGAGTATTGTTTTGCTTGGTGCTTCTGTATTTATTGTCATGATTAGCGTCTGTGTTTGGGTTTGGGTTTGGCGTTCAAGGATTATTATTGGTTTCTATAAGTGTTTACGGCTTCCCATGAAAGGGCTGCTAATTATAAACCCTTCAATTCTATATTGTGCTTCCTCGTGCTACCGTATCAGTTGGGACATAAGCCCTTCCGCCAGCTAATACGCCCATTGCCCAGGTACTTATAGCCCTCGGGCTTATAATTTTAAGGGGGGTAAAAGAATATCTATAGGAAGTTATAAACTCCTACCCGTTGGCCTGAATCTAACAGGTGTAGTGCTTTACGGCCTTCCCTAGGTAGGTATAAAAGGACCGCTATTTATAAACCTTCCTTATGCTACACAAAAAGCAGCGTTACTCATTCTCGTCGACTTTTAATGTCTCACGCCACCTGGCACATTGTTATCGGTGCTGCTTTTCTTGGTCACCGCGAAGCTTTTTCTTTTTATAGAGACTGCCGGAAAACACTATAGGAGATAAGGGTTTATAAGCTGGAGTTTTTAAGATACTCACTAGAAAGTTTATAGGTTATATTAAAGTAGTTATAATCCTAGATTCAGCCAATGTCTACCCCCTCGCGAAACTAGTAGCCAGGTACGATTTTCCAACTACCAAACCAATCGATTTCCAATGCCCCACGCTACCTGGCACATTATAAACTGGTGCGGCCCTCTTTCTATACACCGAGAGGCCGCTTCTTTTTTGTATACGGCCGAAGACATGGATTTAGGATCCTGTAGATATCAAAGCAGAAGATGTGTCATCAGATTATACCCTGCCCGTTCCCTATCCCACCATGAAATAGTTCCCCCTCTACCCAGCAACCGTATCCTTCTTCTTCTTTTTGTCCTCCGTTAATTCGATGTTGTCTTCCGGGACTACTCCATACTTCTCCAGAATAAACTCCTCAATCTCCTCACTCACATCCCCCTGCACGACAATCTCCTCTCCCCCACTCGGCAACTTAGTCACACTAGCCCCCGTCGCGAACTTCTTCCCGAAATCCTTAGCCACCTTTTTATTCTCCAGGCCGAACGCCTCCAGCCCGCTCACAGCAGTAACGTACTTGCGCTTGTTACGCTCAACGCGCTTGATTATGACCTTGGAGGACGACAGCGTCTGGGCTTGTTTCAGCTCGGCGGCTTCGGCCTTCAGCGCTTTTTTGTGGGCGTCTTTCTCGGCGCGCTTGCGGGCGTCGAGGGAGAGGGTTGAGGTGGCTGCTGCTAGGGCGTCTGGGGTGGTAGTGTTAGGAAGTTTTCTTGGATTCGGGTATGGATTTGGGATTGGAATTGTGGAGAGCGTGAGAGAGAGGAGAGAAAGTGGAGGGGAAGATACCTTCAGACCATAAACGGTCGTACATTTCTTCATTTGTTTTCTGGAGCCATTCCTGGCATTTCTTGACTGTGCCGCCAAACTCGCAGTACTACTTCCTCTTCTTGTAAGCCTTATATCCTGGCTATGGTAGGGAATAAGTGTTTGGATGTACCTCTGGGGGTAATGAACAGACTGTTGGAGATGGATTTTAGCTGGTGGCATGGTGAGGTGAAGTGAGGTCGAGATTAGAAACGTACCTCCGCAATAGATTACATGTCTGGATTGTGGCTCTGCTGGCTCTTGGTGTTCTGTATCGGCCATTTCGTAGGATGGGCTGGACTTGTATGTGTTGTACCTATGTTGTTGTGGAATTTTTGGTGGTGTTGAGGCGTGAATGGCGGGGCAGGATTGGAGGTGAGGGGCAATCTGTGTTAAAGTGGCGTGTTTGTATCAATGGTGATACGTATACGAGTATTCTCTCAACCACCAGAACCTCCCCTCCATGCTAGTCATACACCAGATGCATAGGTACTTCGTACATGCCCTTCTAACAGTTACGGTCTTTAGTAAGGTTAAAAACTGTACTTGAACGACTGATCATACATCTGTGACGAACTATACGTTCTTGTTGTTATCATCATATCTGCAGTCTGCATACAATCACAATGCTGGCGAACTCTTGCTACCTATGTTACCTGCTGTTAAAATATGTTGCTTCCTTTGTTCATTAGTGAATTTTGACCCTTGGATAATTGTCATGTGCATTCCAATAAACTTGTGGTACATGAAAACCTCGAGCATTTCATGCTTTATTTACTTGGATTGCTTGGATCGGAATGACAACGACGCTCAGCAAGACCTCCTACGCTTAGAACTTGTCCCGGACGCTCACATATCTCCTTCTAAACATCGATCTCTGTCTTTGTGCCACCTCACTTAGTCCCTCTCTCACGATGGGGTTTGGGGTTGTGAGTGGCATTGTCATTCTAGGATCCTGAAAATTGAACGTTTTGCTTGTTTGGCTGAGAACTTTGATAAGTTTACAATGATATCTTGAAGTATCAGCTGTCAAAAGAGACCCTATGACTATGGTATACTCCGTATAAGATAAATATGGAGAAGTGCTAAACATTCGGACGAACTCGGCTAGTTTCGGAACTCGATCCGAAATCTTCGGATAAGCCGAGATTCCTTATAAATCCTGACCTAAGCAAGTAATAACTATCATCGACACCCTCTCTTTCATCTCTGATTCGGATATTCCGAAGCTAACACGCCAAATTATATCATGGTGGTGTCTTTCAGTCGATCAAGTCACCCTCACGATCCTGACTGCACGCTCGTCAGGGTCATCCGTAGTCGACCTTTTTAGTTGCAGAGGGACTCTAGCATGACTCCACCGGCACGCTTACAATCACGCACTCCGCAAGCCTGCGAGAGATGGTATGTCCGGCCCCGTATAACCGGCTCCATTTCTAACATCGTTGTTGATAGCCGTCGGAGCAAGACAAAATGCAATGGTGATAGACCGCAGTGCAAGAGCTGTAAGAAGCGCAAGGTAGCTTGTTCCTGGTCTACAATCGCTATACTGAATGCGTCCTATGCTCTCACTCCTCCCCGGGACAAAGAGTCTCCGAAAAGGAAAGAGTTGGATCCAATAATCCGAAGTCACCTGACTATTCCTGATATCCCATCTCTTGTCAAGACCCCTCTTGTCCTCCCAGAACCTCATCTACTGCAGCGCTTGTTTCAAATCTTTTTTGATCGACACCATGAGGCAGAGCTCTGCTCATTCTTTCACAAGCCTTCATTGGACATCCCCAATCTGCACGATCGATCTCCGCTTTTAGTTGCTTCTGTGACCAGTCTAGCTGCTTTGTATATCTCGACCGATGAAGCTAAGGCTGACTTCGGCTTTGACACGCCTTGCGCATTGTCAGACCACTACAATCGCCTTGCAAAATCTTATGCTTACGGTCTTAGCGACGAGCCATGTAGTAAGTAGTTCTTGAATTTCCGGCGATATTATGGTTCTAATGCTCTCCAAGTTTACACGATCCAAGGCTATTTGATCCTTGCTATACGTGAGCTTATAGCATGGTCGAATGTAAAGGCCTACATGTATGCTGGAACAGCAATCAGAATGGCTCAGGCGTTGTCTCTCAATGTCGAAGTAGGCCAACGATACTCTCCTCGACAGAAAGAAGTTCGAAGAAGGACATTTTGGGCTTGCTGCGTCGTGGACAGATTGATTTCCTATTCATACAACAAGCCCTTCACGTTGTCAATACAGACAGCACGTGTCCAGCTTCCTTGCCCGGAGAATGTCTTTGCCTTTGATGAGGTCTATGCAGGTCTTAATGTCAAAGATATTACCTTGCCGGCAAACCAGGTCTCTCAAGTTGGGATTATGCCCTTCTTCATTGTGATGGTAGGCCTATGGGGAGATATGGCCTTGCTACATGTGTCTGGAGGCAGACGACGTTCTAAATATGGTCCCTATGCTCCGGAGGGCGAGCTCTTCCAATATCAGCGCGCCATTGAAGACTTCTCTGCAAGCTTACCGCCGTCCCTAAGTTGGTCTGCTCAGAATTATAAGATCCACCGATTCACTGGACAGGCACAAGCATATGTCAACCTGAATTTCTTACTGCATCATGCCAGATGTGTAATGGCTCAGGAGTATCTCCCTCAGCTTGATTCGCAATATGCCCTTAATCCTGAACTAGATGATACGACTGTCTACGATGCAGCCGGCATATCACTTGATTACCAGGATAGATCAATTATCAAATCCTGCATAACCAGTATTCGTACCATCACAGACATGGCACAAACGCTGAATACCGGCTCCAAGAGAGACCGGGAGCTTCTTCAATCGACTTTTGCTGCAAACGCGATTTTGACAGCGTCTGCTATTCATCTTTGGGTTTTATACACGCAGACTTGTGATGAATGCCCGAAGCATGAAGCACTTGCCATGGCAGAGAATCTACGGCAAATTATGAAGTCATGGCAGGGCCAATGGCGTGTAGCTACCGCATGGGTGGAAACTCTGGAGATGCTGTACAAGTTGTACGTGTACTCGTATGGAAAAGTAGTTGAATCAGATCTGGACTGTTGGGATATGGGAGCCGACGATATCAATGATAGCTCAGAAGCTGCAGGAGGGATTCTTGATGAAAGTGGCGTGCACACGTCCATCGATGCGGAGGGATTGTCGGATCCATCGACAGCATGTCAGCGGCTCTGTGATAAGATCCGAAATATATTGGTCAATCCACTGCTTGCTACAGATATGAAAAAGCGGAATCTGAGGATATATTGCAGGACATTGTGGCAACATATGTGGATCTTGGGCCCGTCGGAAGGCATTGGGCAAGATTTCTTGAGTTTGGAGAACTTCATGGGCGAACCCGGATCAGGACTTTCAAATATGCCACCTCTAGACGTAGATCTTGACTATTTATGAGAATCAAATAGTCTACATGCGTTTCAGAAGTTGGGTTATGCGGTGATCATGCGATAATTTGCGTGAATCCAGAATCAGAATAGCCATTCAAGGAATGGTTTGCTGAGAGCTGCAACTCCTAGCATTCACTGCCTCGGGTTGCAACTATCATATCCTACCGCTCGCAATATTTGCAAACAGTACCAGAAATAGAGCTATAATCTTAAGCCCATTCTAAAAAATTTCATTTATAAGCATTGATCACTGCACTTCGGCTTTTCCGAAGGCTTTTCGGGTCCTATTCGAAACGAATCGCATAAGTGTGGAACGAGGTAAATGAGGAGTAGCGTAAGGAGAGAGTATAAAGTATCCGTAGCATGTCTTTTCATCTCACTTCATATAAATCAAATCAACAATACTTCGTCATTTGTTCACAAATCCCCTGTTGAAATGACTTCCCTACCTCCCGGAGAGTGCTGCGTCAGAGGCATCAAGCACGAAGGAACTCCCAAAGGAAGCATCGAAAAGATCGCAAACAGTAAATCTTTATATTATTACTATGTCCTAATGACCGATAATTTAAGTATACTAACATTAACATCCCCAGTCCCTACATATTTCGCGCGGCCCGCCAAACCAAACGGCAACGCCATTTTCCTATTCGGCGACGTCTTCGGGCCCATCTACCAGAATGTGCAACTTATAGCCGACGATTTTGCAGCTCAAGGCTACCTGACCGTCGTTCCTGATCTATTGCATGGCGATGCTGTGAATGTGGATGCGTTTTTGGGCGGCAAGGTCGATCTTGGCGAATGGCTTGGGCGTCATGGTCCGACGACTATTGATCCGATTGCCGATGCGGTGATCGATCATCTGAAGAATACTTTGAAGGTTAAGAGTATTGCTGGTGTGGGATACTGTTTCGGTGCTAAGGTTAGTAACTTGTATTGTAAATATCCATGTAATAGGAAGAGAAGACTAATGAATTCGAATTTATTTTCTAGTATGTCGTCCGCCATCTGAAAGAGGATCAGCTAGATGTTGCATATATCGCGCATCCATCATTCGTGACTTCCGAAGAACTATCCGCTATCACCAAGCCTCTGTCAATCGCCGCATCTGGTAAACCCTCTTGCTTGAACTCATCGATCCCATTACACTGATTACAAACTAATACTCTTATAGAAATCGACGCCATTTTCACGAAAGAGAAGCGTTTCGAGTCCGAGAAGATCCTGGCTGATCTCAAACTCCCTTACCAGATCAATCTCTATGGTGGGGTTGATCATGGTTTTGCACTCCGGGGAGATTTGTCGATCAAGGCGGTGAAATTTGCTACTGATCGAGCTTTTGAGCAAGCTGTGACTTGGTTTGATTATTGGGTCTGAGGAGACTTTGTCAAAAGGGATTTAAATGCTAGATGTGTAGGATTGGTAATTTTGCCGGCATACGATGAGACTTTCAGATTATGCATATCTGATCAACTCGATCCCGATGGTATTAAGCCAATTCTCCATCAACTTCACCTATTAAGCCTGTCCTAACATCCCAGTGACTAACCTCTGCAATTGTCCTTATTGATCCTACCACATTTCTTCTCTCGCTCCAGTCTCGAAGTCTTCCATGCTATCCGAAGGGAAAATATCGAAAAGAGAGCCCCTCGCAGAACAGCTTTACTTGATTCGAGTAATACTCCACACTCTTGTAAATCTCAGTTGAAATCCCCGAGGGTCACATAGTGTTATAATGGAAAAAGAAGCGCAATGGCACTCGAAAAACGGAAAACTAAAAATGTAAAGAAGACATCAGAGGAAGTAGAGAAGGAGCTGATCATGAAGAAGCAAAAGAAGAGAAAGAAATGAAGCACTTGCTTTCAATATTGATAGAAACATTTCAGAGTTAACAGTATTCAAGGCTGTGCAGCCCAGCTTCTAGCCCCAGCCCAGTGCCTCAAGGCTTGGTACGCCGTGGTACTGTATAGCTCAGCCAGCCATGCTAGGAAAGACATATTGTTTTGCCTGCTGTGCTCCTTCCTGTTATTATACTGCACCGTAGGCATTCACGCCATATTGAAGCAAGCAGCAACACGGCAGCTGTACCATAGGGGATTTCATATACGTTTGCGCGTGGATTACTCGTGTGGTGAGTACGGAACGCGTGAGGGGTTCTGGGAAAAGGTATGGAATTGGCGCATGCCTAATAGTTGGTCTTCCTTCTCTTCTAACCCCTTCTGTCACACCGATTATTAAAAGCCAGGTGCTTCGCGCGACAATTAGTACTTGTGCACGCATTGTATCGACAGGGCAGTTGGAGAGGATCTGTCGTTGACTCGTTAGCGTGTCAACGCGCTTGGTGTTCAGCGAGCACGCGCCTCTTCTCCCTCATCCTTTACATCCTCCAACCGCAATCACACTTCTGAGAAGTATCTATTCAGCCGCATGCTTCTGGAAGAATCGATAGTGATCGTTTATAGTGGCTTAGAAAAATCCTGCGGCTAGCTGTCGGGCGATATATATACCACGAGGTCGAATACCAAGTCTCAGCCAGAGTCGGGAGGGGCCACTAGTGCGGCCTTGTCCGCACGTGTATGAGATATTCACGTAACCATCTCAGATGGATTTACTAGAAGCTTCATAAATTGTTCTATTCTCCCGGACAGCGGCAGTGTTATAGTCTTATCGAATGAAGATGCGTGCCACCTCCAGCCATTATTCTTGCCAGACTGGTGCAGCCTTGTCGATAAAGTGCCCTTTGCACAGCCCCAGCTGGCTGGTTACAGCATATTTCCTCCCACCCTTTCCTTTTAAGCTTGATATTCTAGCGAATGGGAGGTAAGTCCTGGCTGCGAGTCTCGCCACCTGTTTGATACGTCCGATTCTATTTGCTATCTAATGTTTGGCTGAATTCGAATAGTACTTGTCCTCTTCACCGAGATGGTGCTAGAGATGGAGGGGCTGTGGTTCATTGAGGCTCACATGAGGTACTTTTGTGCCTCTATTCGTTGATAGTTTAGAGGCGTTTCCATTCACTGCCGGCCTGGCTGTATTTGCCTGTTATGTAAATATCGAAGCACCTCCAAGGGGCGAGCAATCTTTTGACATCCCATGTTAATAATCTATCTTGAAATTGCATCATCTTATTCAAACCATACACAATTTCGAAAATATGGCAATGATCGCGAACATATCAGAACTTTGGCCTAGAGACCCGTTTGAGACAGTCGACGAGCTCTATCTTCCAGTACCACCTGCATCATCCCCAACAGAAGCTTTCCCACAATTTCATCTAGCAGGCATGAATCAAGCATCTTCAAGCAGCCGTGACGAACTGTTCTTCTCAGTGGAGCAAAACAACGAAGCAGTCTCTCCGTCGTACTTGGTCTTCGAACCAGTGGTCTCCAGTGTGATCGACAACAAGCCAATAGACTGGAGGAGATATGACCCTCCTGGGGAACTATTGAAATTTCAAGATGTTACTTCGAAAGACATCAAGAAACTTCTTACGCCCTCAATCGAGATCATTCAAGCAAGGCATGCTGAAGAAATAGAAGGTCATGTAGCAGCAGCTCGACAGGATAGACCACTGACTCGAGGGGGAAAGGTCTCTGTCAAACCCCAAAGAATTGTAAGACATCATACTCTTGTTGTTACTCAAGTTAAACACTGACAACAAGCTAGATACCGGGCGAATCTTCACACCTTTCCCCTTCCTTACATCGTGCTCGTTTGAGTGACTCCAGCAGTCTGTCTATATCCTCATTTGACTCTGGATATGCCTCGAGATCCTCAGAAATCGATTCTACCAGCAGCTCTAAAGTGGGACTGAGATCATCTTTTGGACTGAGCTCTCTTTTTAAGTTGAGACGAAAGGATAGGGCGAAAATTGAGCGCGGCGAAATCAGCATGTTTACAGCCCAACCAACCAAAGAGTCTCCAGAAATTCCAGTAGCAGTCGACGAATCTTCGGCTGAATCATCAGGAACGGAGTAAGGGCGACTCGATGATGTATTTCCTGTCCAGGCTAACTTGCGTAGGGAATGCGTCTCGTGTCTTGACGATTTTGCGAAACCTGAAATGATCAAATTAAGCTGTCACAGCTACTGCATGGAATGTTTCCAGCGACTTATAAGGTAAGGCTGCCCATCAACCACACGAAGCTTAATCTAAAATTCTATAGTACAGCCCTAGAATCAGAGACGCACTGGCCTGCAAAGTGCTGTCTCAACACCATACCATCTTCGAACATTCTTCCCCATCTCAACGGTCCAACGAAGAAGATATTTAAGGACCGTGAGGCAGAATGGTCTATTCCTGCGGGAGATCGGATATACTGTGCTCAGCCTTCATGCAGTACGTGGATTCCGGCCAAATACGTGAACACTGCGCTTCATTCAGCGAAATGCCCAAAGTGCGCTCAAAAAGCATGCACAATCTGCCGAGGAGAGTTTCACAACGGAAACGACTGTCCTCAAGACCCAAATCTGCAGGCCACGATTGATTTAGCAGAGATGGAGGGCTGGAAAAGATGCTACAGCTGCCATGCACTCGTTGAGCATAACAACGGATGCCGGCATATGACATGTCGCTGCAAGGCTCAATTCTGTTACATATGTGGCTTGAAGTGGCGAACATGCGGATGCACCGATACCCAATTATCAGAGATCCAGCATATGGCCATCGCGCGCCGTCACGAGCAGACTACTAGAGAAGCGCGTGCAGTAGCAGACGCGGAAGAAGAGCGCATCGTTCTGCAGATGGTTGCCGACTATGAACGTGCTGAAGCGGAACGTGAGGCTCGGGAAGCAGAAGCGCGGGAAAGAATAGAGGAAGAGCAACGCCAGCATCGCGAAGAGGAACGTATCGAAGCTGTTAACCTTCGATTCCATCAGCTTACGAACGAGCTCGAATTACTGCACGATGTGCAACGTGTGCTCATAGCCGAAAGATACGAATTCGAAGACGAGCAAATGAAGAGGGAGCGCCAGGATACCTTAGCTACGTTTTCGATTCGCCATCCGCATGAAGTGCAAGTCTTGGACATGGAATCAAAGGCCATCATAGCGGAAGAAGAACATCAATTCAAGACCCAGTACGTAAACCGCCTAGCAGAAGAACGACGTATTGAAAAAGACTACGCTGCACAGCTGCAAGCATACTGGAAAGACAAGCCAGAAGCAGAGTATCACGTGCGGGAAGCGAGAGATGAATTGCGGAAAGACCAGAATAAAGAGTACCGGTTCTGGGATGCGTACAGAAGGACGCAGCTGCAGGCCATTTCTGAGAGAGAGAAGAGGAGGATGGAAGCTCTGCTTGTGAAGCAGAGGAGCGAGGTTAAGGCTGTTGATGGAAGATGGAAAATTGATGAAGTTGAATGGAAGCGCAAGAAATGGGCAGAGGGTCTATGGGTAGAAAAGGTGACGTGGGAGCGGGGAGCGATGCTACAAGCGCGGGAGCAAGAAGAATATTCCCGCTAGGAGTAGAGAGCTAGGTGCATATTCTTTTTAGAACTTGAATGCTTAGATGGCCTACGGGTAAAAGCGGTCGGATTTTATTCTCAATATCTTCCCATCAAAGAAGATGGTCTTAGGATGAAGGAGGTTTAGGCAACTTCAAGGGATAACCTCATCTTAAAGTCTAGGATCTAGAATAAGACGGGATTGAACAAGTCAATCCTATTTATTACCTTTTATAACAAGTCAAAGAGCCTTATGAAAGTAAATTGCGCTGTTAGTTAAAGGAAGATGTCGAGGAATTTGCTTCAGAAGGTTAGAGCTGAGAAGGTAACTTTTTCTTGTCCAAGGACTTTAATTCATACACAAGACCACCTTCACTAACGCGAAATAGGATACTATTTAGGTTTAGGGTCAACGGGTATAGGAAGATTAGGTATCTCCGGACATGTATCTGTTTTTCACCCCCAGATATAACATCTATGTTAAAGAAGACGTAGATAAATCATTTCGAGCTTCGGACATCTTACAATGACACTCTATGTATGGAGGATTCCAGGTTGTTTCCAGCTGTATCCTGTGCACTAGATAAATCTGCCATTTGAGAGAGATTCATATCCCACATCCCTTGACTACTCTATAATAACTCATGAACCGATAGAATAGTGCTGTAGATCCTGCAAGATATTTACCTGCAATTTATTATAGATGGAATAAGTGAGTAGTAAAACAGACTCCTAACGTAAATTGCAAGTTCCTTCAAGTTAGTTTAGATGTAGACAATCGAGTTCTTTTCAGCAGATGCAACAAAAGCGCTGCTAGGAGGGAGGCTGTATGTAGGTAGGGGTGGGGGGATTCTTGCGGCTTGAATTCTCTGAATATATTTTATTGGTGAACACCAGGTATGTGTGGACCTTAACGTATATTTTTCTCTCCTCGCTTCATAGCAGATACCCCTGAAAGAGAAAGTGGGTCCTGATACTATCCATACTACGAAATTCCGCTTGAAGGCTTTAGGCTTTACCTTATACAGGAACTGATATAGAAACCGAAATCTAAGAGAGTGAAGTATGATTGACATTTGAGAAGTCTATATATATTATTAGACTCGGGGTAGCAGCGCATTTTGAGAGGTACTAGGTATAGAGATTCACGTGATTAAACTTTAAGTTACACTTAGAAGTAGAAATACATCAGGCCTTGATATCCGCAAAATCGAAAGACCTTAGAGCTAGAAATGGTTGCCTTTCTTCACTACTTGGCTGAGTAAACAGGGTATTGATCCCTATGTCGGAGAAGTCTTTTAGATAAGAAGACCTTTCTCTTCACGCTGATCCGTGTCATCCTGAGAATAGGTTGAATGTTTATAGAATAGGATATGATTTTTGTTATCCTTGATATTATAAGAGTTGGTGCAAGAGAAAAGCTATAAGGAATAGGGACATTACCAGCTGAAAAGCAACTTCAGCACTTTAATTCAAGCAGTTTCCTGATATTTACAAAGAGTAAGTTGAACATGATATAGTGAGCGGCTAGTGAAACCTAAAAAATATAAGTTCAGAGGACTAAAACTCATAGGGCGATGGACTTCCAACTGAAGCACGTAAGGGGAGAGCCTCAGCTAATCATATTTGGTTCTGATCGTATTTTAATTTCAACATAAATAGTGCCCATAGTAAGCTCTAAAGCACTAACACGATACTATTAGAAGCATGAAAGGAATAACCTCAAGTTCGGTGCCTTTGATAACTTCCGGCTTACCACAACCTTAATCTTGGTAGCGTATCGGGCAATCGCCATGCCCACTGTACCTTTAGCACCGCCAATATCAACAAGCAGGCCAGTGCCGCTCCAGGGAAAGTTCTCAACCAGATACCGGACATTCTCGCCCGGCCTGGAATGTAAGAAACTCATGGCGTTACCCATGGGCTGTACACGTCTAGAGTCGGCAGATATCACCTGCATCATAGGAACTTCCGTGGTGTAAATGAGAGCGAGGCCAGTCACGTTTGACTCAGAGCCACGCCATTTCTGCATCGCATCAATGAGTCTTGTTGAAGCTGGTAGCATCTCTTCGGCCACAAAGCCAATGAAGGAACCCCCAGGCGGGATCTCGGCGAGCGCTTTGGAAGATGCTGTGTGTGCTACAACACCAGGAGACGGCTCGGAGAAGATGTAGAAAGCCATTGCATGGCGCAATAGATGACGGCAACTGGATTCGGGGATGGAGCAGGCTTTCGCGATTTCGGCAAGATTACTGGACTCCCCAGGTGGAAAAGAGTTTGAAAATTTGAAACGCTGCAGGGCCGTCACACTGATCTAAGAGTTGGGCTGGGAACGAAAAGCATCAGTGTTGATTTTCTTAAAAAGGGGAGATGAGAGAGCTCAGACTGGCGGGATCAGAGATTCAACAGGACCCAGAATTAAAGCTGTGAGCTCATCGGTGGCCTCAAGGACAGCATCTCGGGATGCTTGAATATCAAGTGGCAAGGAAGGTTTTGGAGGGCAAGAAATGTCGAATGAGGGAGTAGGGAGATTGTTTGCAGCAAGGAAAGCATCCACTTTGGTAGTTTCTTCGTAGATAGTGGCAGATAGCTCGACAATTCGGCTGGTCTGAACCATATTTGCAGTAGCGGGTGTTATTAACGCCGTTGACAATCGTTTCTCGACGTCTTTGAGGAATAGAATTTAAGAAAAGTTTTCAAGAGTTCTTTGCGATTGATGAAGTCGTACGACTGTTGTAACGCTTTCCCTAGACGAAAGGCGGGTTTGTCTTGTTCAATGGAATCTTATTAGCGCGTCCTATGTGAGTTGCCGGTATATTCAGCATCCCCTGTTCGTTCTGGCCTTGGGACATCACATACAGTATATAATAACTAGTGCCGATAAACTCTAAGTTCTATTATGACTGGTATAATTATTTTATTATTGCATAATGCAAACAAGTATCCGAGTCGGAAAATAGTAGCTTAGCAATAATATCTGCCGTTGCGGGGATGCTTCGCCCTATGATTCTGCAGCCCAGCGGCACACTCTCGTCAGACTATGTGGTCAAATAGCCGGTCATCCTTCTTCGCTCTTCGCTCACCATTAGACCAAACAGCTTACCGATATTTACTTTCATCTGCATCTGAAATGCACATTCGACTCGCACAATGGAGACATGCAGCTTACCGATATTAACTTTCATCTGCATCTGAAACGCACATTCGACTCGCACAATGGAGGCATGCAGCTTGAATCCCTTAGATCTGTGTGGTCTGCCTTGATGCATGACATCCTGACGACAATATTGATGTTTAACATGTGCACCACTGTTGTATTCTCACTGCATGCATTGCGGCTAGTTTATTTACGTTGATTAACTTTTGCAGCAAACACCGCAACACCCTTGCTGGTGAAACCTTCGGCCTGTGGCACACCTCCAAACTAAGGACTGATCGCTACTGGTGGGTAGTACAGCATTAGAAAGGAGGGGGTTTCCAACTGTTGGAAATCTGCCTAAATCGAAAGGTGGTATGGAATAGGACCGAAGTGTATATCGCAAATCCCTCGCACGTAGTCGCCGCTGGGCGAATTTTAATTGAGATAAAAAAAGACTAGCGTCTTTTCTTATCTCGAACAAGGTTTACTTTTCGTTGCATAAAGAAGGAAGCTCTCTGCAATAGTAACCCAAAATGGCAAAGAGACGTCTAAAATGAAAAGCTTAGTGTTTTGTTATTAATCTCTTACAAATACTATATCGGCTCCTTTTGTATCCGGCTAAAGATACACACTCACCTTGTTGGAAAGAAGTTCAGGGTTTGAGCGAGAAGGCCACGTACACGAGGCAAAGACGTCTTGTGAGAAATCTATGCCAAATAGTATTAGCATCAGGATTCGTTTTCAAATACCGGGAGAATTCAGAATATAGCAAGGCAGAATTATGTTATAGCAAAGTTATATTGATTAGAAGGATGGATTTTAAAATTAAAATTCATGTAAAATGCTATAGGAGGAGGGTTCTCGGTTTGTTTTCTCAACAAAGTATATATCGTACTACTAGAGCAGAGCTGCTTGGGAAGGACTCGTGGGTAGCGATTAGCTTTTCTTTTTAGCATAACGTGAATCCAAGTGCAAGGGGAGAGAAATGAGAAGTTTGCATATAAACAACTTAATACCACTGATATCTAACCCCTTCCTTATTACAACCCCTGAACCTAATATGATCTCTAAGCGGATCCAACAGCTTGAAGATTACCTGCTAATCAATTTATATTTGACACTTCCGTTCAAACCTCAAATACTATTCTAAACTCTACGGTGTTTCAAAAAACTTTGTGGCCAGGTTTATGAACCAATTCAGTTCTGGTTGCTGTGCTGCTGATGGTCTGGCTGGACATGCTGTAGAAATCTGTGAGCGGCTTCCTGATTCACCCGCGAAACGTGCCGCAATCCAATCCAACCAAATTGGTTGGGATGCTTCTAGTGCAGGTATATGAGAAACATTAGGAAGTATCACAAACTCTATCTGAGACTTTGGAAACTTCGCCAGAGTGTTTTCCACGGCTTCTGAAGTCACATTGAAATTTAGCAGGGGATCGCTTTCTCCGTGAAATACGAGCAGCGGTCCTGAAATTTCTTTTCCACCATTTATTGCCAAAGCTTGCCACGCTTGGACAAATGGGTTCTCTTGCCAACCAGGTTGAACCAGGGGGAACACGCCAATAATAGCACCAACAACAGCATCTATAAAGGCCATACAGCCTGCGAAATAGAATATTTGATCAAGAGCTTGTTGACCTTGAGGCGTCGAAACATCTGTTGTTTTGAACCCGGGTAACACCGTAACCATTCCAGGTAAAATACCAAGAGCCAGGACTGGTGCTTCTGGACCAACTTGTTGAATAATGCTGGTGACCGGAGATATAGCTATCGCGCCGAGATATCCATTTACAGGTTCGTGAACCTGTCTTTGTGCTGCTGCCCATGCTGCTCCTCCCCCTTGTGAATGTCCCATTACTATAAACTCTTTTGATAACTGCTCAAAAGCAGTTTGTGCTGCTTGAACCGAATAAAAGACATCGTTGGCCTGGCTAGGAGATACAAAAAACTCGTGTGAAATGTTTTGTTTATATGCATCCTTGGGAACACCCACTAAGAAAAGTTAAACATACTCAACAATCAATTGTAATTTTCAAATGGCTTAAGTAGACGGAGGTATTGTACTTACGACCTGCGTAATCTGTTGCTACCACAACGTATCCTTGAAGGGATAATTGGAAGGGTGCTTGAAAATGCTGCCAAAGATTCCTGATATGGGAAGGTGCACATTCTCTTATTAACCCGCTGGCTGTATGTGCCCATGCTACAATTGGAAAGCTTCCATCTTTCTGCTTTCGAGGTTGATATGGCCATAAGATATAAGCAGAAACTGGAACCGAAGTGCCATTGAAAGTCTTGGACTGGTAGATAATACGCGATAAAGATGCAGTCGGTGGAAGTGTGAACAAGCTAGTGTTACTTTGTTCTTCGAGCTTGATTAAATCACCAGGAGCTGCGTCTCCGGCTCCTGGTGGCAGAACAGAATAAAATGGATCTTCTGTAACCAATCCATTAATATAGCTTTGTCTGTCAAACTGAAGAGCAGCAACAGCAGCGCTCGAAAGATTTGTTAAAGATGCTGCAGCCGCTGTAGCCAGAATAAACGTCAAGAACAGTGTTTCTAACGAATAAAACATAATGAGCAGAAATGATATATAGTATATGTGATAGCAAAATGTCAGGAACCCTCGCGTGATGAGGGGAAACCAGGGCCACATTTATAATAAGTGCACTCGACAGCTGGAATACGGCAAACCGGAGGAGGTACTGAGGCAAGCCGTGACGTCAAAAGACCTAGGATTGTTATCAGGTTTGGGATTTGATTAATACGTTACGACTTTACGTCTCTACTTGAATATATTAAGAGTGCCGACTCTAAGTCCCTCGGAGATTGGTCTGTTATTGACAGAATACCTGTTATAGTCTAATTGAAGCGTAATTTCCTACCTACGATCCTCACAGAAAATTGCGGAAAATCCATAATAATTTTTCAGCTGTTAATATTTGCAAAACAGTGTGGTGATGGTGACGTTGTTTTACAAATTTCCTTGTTTACATATACGTTATAAACACAGCTGATTGCGGCGATACGAGATATACCCTTACCTCTCAAAAAGCAGCATTCTATAAAAAAACGACTCATTGTTACACAGCGATATGGGTAAGCGGCACGGTAGAAACGACTGCAGCACAATGGTAGAGTTCCATTTTCCTATGGAAGTGGGGTGCATTTCTTACGTATTGCTTTATAATGTGGCAATAGCTGCGGTGATCTCAAAACAGAAAAAGAAAAGATGTATACGGAGTAGCGCGGAAACATTGTTACTACGTTAGTTGCGCACTTTTTTTTTGGCATAGAACTTTAAATACTAATAAATCAACTATAACGAAGTAAATTATATAGAACTACTTAAAATCTAATTAAGTAATACTACTATAGTCTTTTAACAAGTTTGTATACAAATTCTTTCTAACCCACCCCATGGCGTGAGTGTACTGGGACTCTAATCATTATCTATTGACTCTAATAATTATCTATTTATGATCCGAGAGATCAAAGCAATTTCACATATCTAGCCAAAAGACATATATCTCAACCGTACATTGTCTCGTTCCTTCCACGCTCTCGTCATTTCCAACATTATGATGGTTCCAGTACCTCCACAGGTCATCGCGCCACTCTGTCTCGGTGTGGCCATGCATTTGGGCCTTTTCATCCGCCACAATTGGCACCTCCATGGCGCGACTATCTTCCTGGCCCATGGGCTTGTCTTCACTCTCCTGTTAGCCAAACAGTTGGTCTCTGTACTTCCAACTTGGTATGGAGTCGCGCTACCTTTCCTGGTCTATCTCTGTGGCCTTTTTGTCAGTATGGCCGTATATAGACTCTTTTTCCACCGCCTGAGATCTTTTCCAGGCCCTCGCCTGGCCGCACTGTCAAAGCTATGGCACGTTTGGCTTTGCCGAAATTCTCAGAGCCACCTTGTGCTGGAATCATGGCGTCAGAAGTATGGGACCTTTGTCAGGACTGGTCAGTCTTTTCCTAGCCATCAAGTCTACTTGGTCGCGTTCACTGATTTGTCTCCAAGGTCCGAGCGAGATTACCATCTTTCATCCCGCCGGACTCGAATGGCTAAACGGGCCCCTGAATCGCAATGCCAGATCTGACTGGTATGATCTCTTATACCCAAGCATCCAGGTGTTCAGTAGAGACCCTGTCATCCAGATCTCTCGTCGAAAGATTTGGGACAAGGCCATGTCATTATTTGGTAGGTGCCTATTGATTTTCAGTCTGATATTGTCGGCTATCTCTTAGCTAACATGACCGCGCAGCTATTAAGCAGTATTATCAAAAGATCACAACTCATGTCCTAGAACTCGAGAGCATTATCAGCGTGCACAAAGCCAAGCCCATAGTCATCAACGACCTGTTATACCAGATGACATTTAACGTGCTCAAAGACGTTGGATTCAGCCTAGCGAACACGGAGGCCAAAGATGGAGCTTCCGTCATTGAGTCTTCATTGAGTATTCTTGGGCCTACCACTCCCTCGCCCTGGACTCTAAGGATGGCATTTGCTCTCTTCCCAGGAGCCTGGAAAATTCCGCACTGGTTCAAATTTCTCGAGTTCACTAATAGTATCGTAGAGAAGAGGATAAAGGTAAAGGCTTACAGTCTGAAGTTTCGTAAATCCCTTTTGTGCCACGCATGTCGATCCAGCTGACAGAATCGCGTTAGAGCGAGCCAGAGTCCGTTGATATAGCTTCGTTCTTCATCGAGGATTCCCAACGCAAGGACGCAGATAAGATCAGCCGTGAAGCAGTCAGCGGCGACTCTGGTGTTATACTCCTCGCAGGAAGGTTGGCTCTTCTCAGAAATTGAAAGATAGTTGGACAGCAGACTGACACGCAATAGTACTACCGGCCCGAGTCTCGTCCTTCTCTTGTACTGCCTCACCCGCTGGCCCGAGCACGCCGAGAAAATTCGCCAAGAGCTGCGGAATGTAGACTACAATGACATGATGGCTCTGTCTGCGTTGCCACATCTCACGGCCACGATCAATGAGTCCATGAGACTTTACCCCGGGGGGCCAACCTTTGGATCGCGGCTAACCCCGCTCGAAGGCCTCCATTGTGATGGCGTACATATACCCGGCAACATCAAAGTCGTTGTTCCACGCTACAGTCTTGGACGACGTAAGATATGGCCGACCTCTCTGATTTGAGTATTCCTAGCCACTGCTGACATGATCTCTTTTGGCATCAGTTGAAGAAGCCTATGAGGCCCCGCACGACTTTATCCCTGAACGCTGGTACAGCAAGCCCGAATTTGTCAAAGACAAGAGAGCCTTCGCCCCTTTTGCCATGGGTGCGTTGATCTCTACATGAGGTTTTCATGATATCTCGAAGTCCGTGCCAAAGTAACTTCTTTATAGGTCGTAACAGCTGCGCTGGCAAAAAGTTAGCCATGTCACAGATGAGGGTTACCGCTGCTATACTTCTCTCTAAGTATTCCATTCATTTTGCCCCAGGGACGTCTAATGGGCTGCTCGTGGAAAAGGACATGAAGGATCAACTAACGGCACTTCCGGGTGAATTGAAGTTGGTTTTTAAGAAACTAGAATCACCTAAATATTAGAAATCAATCAGACTGTAACAAAGTGTAAGGCTATGCCTAATGACGAATAGAACAGCATATCCTGTTCAGGTTCACCCGACAAGTATATAATATAATGGTTTTCTTTGTTTCGTTGCACAGATACTAGATTATATACTGACCAAGTTTTTAATGATAATTGAGCTAGTAAGTTCATGATGGTAAAAAAGAAGTCAATTGTCGTTATAATAATTCAAGCTTGCAAAAAAAGCTTTATATGGAAAACTCGGAAAAGAAAAAGATAGAGACAGATTCAATCTACAGAAAGATTTCACGTCGAACGTTCAGAAATTATGATTTGAAAGATTTCCAAATTGATTTTTACGAAGTAGTATTATATAAAAGATTAGAATATTTGTTTTGAAATTAAATATTTATTTTTTAATATTCTGAATTATTATTAAATTAATTTTAATTAAATTATTAAAAAGAAAACCCGGTCACGGTGTGAAACCGGATAATATTTAAATATTTATTACGTTTTAGAAGAAACTTGTAAGGACGCGAGCGAATATAACTTTAATCAAAGGTGTATAGTAGTATAATAAAGAAGGATTTAATATACTCCAACTAATAGGTCTTGTACGAATGATAAAAAGAATATATCGAGTCGTAGGCGGCTCGGAAGCTATATATATACATGTACCATCCTAACTATCCTTTGAGGATCTCCTTTGAACATCCGTTTGGTATCTCTATCGTACATTTTAGAACTGTATCAAGGAGGACTCAAGAGATCTCCGTATCTAGTACGGAGAGAATTCGTGGAAGAGATTCTTACAAAACTAGCACATGGTATGAACAGCCTCATGCATTAAATTCTCGGAGGACCGTCTCCCAAACCAGCGATTAAAGACAATACAAACAACTAGACACGGACTTGCGCCAACAAAGATGAACACCGTAAGCCTATATCTCTGCTATCTCACCGACCCCTTCTATTTCAATCGTCTTCCGGTCACCTGGAGTAGGTCTGGCCGACTTCGCTTGTTTTCCAGATGTGGTTTTGGGCGCCGTTCGGGTTGGAGACCACGGCTTGGCCACCGTTCTCAAGGTCCTCCACCTGAGTGTACATTGCAGGTATAGCCGCACCAGCGGTAACTGTCGAGGTGACGTGTTTGCGCAGCTCAAGCGTATCTTCGTCATCGAACCCGCCCTGAGAGCCCAGTGTGGACATGCCCAAACCACGCGGGCCCATGTATTTGCCCATGGTATGTGCGAGGGTGCCACTCTTGCGAGATTTTCCCCTATTCCCAGACGAGCCAAAAGTCAAGATCCCAGTTTTGGACTTAGTCGTGGTCTTTGTGGCAGGTCCAGGTCCGCGTAAATGGTAATAAAGTCGAGAGAGAGACGGCATACAACCAACGAATATGACGATGGAGATCTCGGTAGCCCTAGATGCCGGCGTCAGGAACGAGGTAATTACCCAACTCAACTTGAGCAGGGGGAACTTACGCGATCAACGCAAGCTTTGTCAACCACCAAGTCTCATCTATGTTCGTTAGGAGTACGACGCGGATATACATACCGCCAATGCCTACTCCAATCGCACTATTCGTTTGCTGTTAGCAGAAAGGAAAGCGATGTACTTGGAGGTATGGGACATACATCAGACCAACGCTGAAGATAGACAAGGTGGCTAGCTTGCGTTTGATGGGCATTGAGAGATGCCAGATAGCCCAGGTCGGAATGAGTAGGGCCTCGACATCAGATATGATATTGAGTATTCCGGAGCTGAGGTTCACTTTTATGGCATCAGTACACTGGCCTGCGACCGTGTCGCCAAGCCATATCTTGTCTCGCGGCCAGCACTGAAAGACGTAAGAGAAGAAGAGACCGGCATAAAAGACAATGTTTATGACGATAGATACCACTGCATTCCAGTCAGTGGGCGTAGTTTATCAGTTGCTCGCCCCGTGCATACTCACCTATAACCCAATAGACAGCATTGCGGTTGCCGGTGGTGAATATGGACTTGAGCTGGAACAGTACTGAAAGCTTTGCGGCGGCTGTAGGGATAGAATAGAGGCAGTACACGATATTGATCCAGTATAAGAGGTTGGGAATTTGTGCAAGAGTAATATCGTACAGGTGGTGCGTGAGGCCCATCCCAGAGAGATGAAGGATGACGGCGACATAGGAAACAAGGGAAGCGAAGGCAAAGTAACTCAGGTAATCTTCTATTCGGTGGCTACCCGGGACAACAACCAATCTTACGAACAGCCGGGCAGATACTCCTATCGTCGAGAGCGCAAGCACGAGCGCCAACGTGACATAAACGGCTGACAACTGGTCGGGTGGGTCAATGAAATTCGACAGTGTCCCAGGCGGTGGGGGAATAACGGGAATGTTGGTAGGGTCCATTGCTACGGGGCTGGGCAGTAATGAAGCCTCTCTGCTCGGACAATATGGAGAATGAATCTACATGCAGTAAGGGGGGAGTTCAGTCTTTAGCGGAAAGGTGGTTTTTGAACGAGCGGATCAGCTAGCCCCCCCCATCTACTCTCACTAACCTCTCATCTCATTGACCCCCTTGCTTTTATGCATGGAGGGACGAAAGAGGATTTACTTGTAGAACGCGTCGCGGCTTTGCTGTCTGTGCCTGCCCCCTGCAGCCGTTGCTTCGTGGCGCTGTGCTGTGTGTGCATGCCCCGTGCAGCCGTTGCTTGATGATGGGTGGTGGCGTTCCTTCTCTCCCCTGGGTCGTTGCTCTCTCGCCCGACTGAATAGATCCAATGCAACCCTCCTATCGGAAGCTTAATATCCGGTTCATTGAGGTTGCAAGAGCAGGATTACTTTAAAATAGCTATGAAGATGATTGGTGTTCGTAATTCGTTCATCGAAAGTTTGATATCTGGTTGATTGACGTTGCAGTAAAAGGATCAATGTCCTTTACATTGGGTAGAATAGCTATGAAGATGATTGGACGTTGGTTTTGCTTTTGTCATTGGGTTGCAAACACAAAGGCATGTTTGTTCTATTCAGTCTGGCTTAAAGGCGGCGATACTTCTACGCCGCTTCCCTTGAAAGTCTGTGTTTGCCTTGTAGGGTAGGTGGTATATTGGGGCTGGCTTCGTCCCTGGCTGTAGTGTCTTTTGTTCTCTCTTACAGCTAACCCGGGCAACAAGAATAATTCATAAGATATATTACGTAGAGACGATAATCTTGCACCCTCGCTACTCAAATCACTGCTACGCATTCTGCTAGACGGTCAGGGCGAAGACGTATCGTTTCTTGTCATGATCATTGATATACTGATGACCAGGAACTATAGATAGGATACAAGACGAAAGACGAGGAAAGTAAAAATGAAATAAAATCCAAAAGTGAAAGAAGTCCCAACGTCTTTATAGTCATATCAGGATCGCCTTTATCCCGTGCGCTGTCTCCATGGTGTCTTCTAGTATATTATATACTCGCATCAGTTCCATGTTATAGACCTCGTTGCATCTGCTCCGTAGTATTTTGTCGTTTAACCACCGCCTCACGTCCAGGGGTGCCCATCCTTCCCGAGTTTGGCGTTCAGAAAAGCCCGACCGAGCAGATTGTCGCGAACAATCTGATCCTTATGAGCCTCCATCTCCTCGAGATCCCCTTGTAATGCCGTCCCATGTTAGAAGAGTAGCGAGTTTTGAGCACTGGAAGGCGGACTTACAATTTACGCTGATTATTCCGCCGCGCATCCATTCAGCGCGCGGAGTAGATAGGAAGAGGGTCCAGCTGCCACTAAGACCGGCGCTATCCTTAGCATAAGGCTTCAACGAATCGAGCGTCATCTCGGTCTGAACAATTCCCGGCATGAGCATGAAAACACGAATGCCCGGCTGTTCAGCGTGCAGGTTTTCCATGATACGGACAAGGGCCAACTTGGACGCCGTGTAGCCCGCCATACCCGGAAACACTTGGGCAATGGCTCCCGTCGTTAAGCTGACGACGGTGCCGACCCCGTCCGCCTGGGCGAGAAAGTGATGCGTCAATAGGTACAACCCCAGCACGTTGACCTTGAAGTCGTTGAAGAATTTAGTGGGATCGGCGGCGCCCACCAAGCCCGATTCCAAACTGCCCGCGCTGTTGATGAGCACGTCGACCTTGCCGACCGCCTCCTTGGCAGCCACGAAGAGCGCCGCGACCGAGGCTTCGCTGGTGATGTCGGCCCCATGGGCGAGGACTTTGGTGCCGGGCGGGGCGAGACTCTGGAGCCGTGTGGCGACGCTCTCAAGCACCTCGACTTTGCGCCCGGTAATCACGATGCCAGAAGCTCCCGCGGTGGCCCACGATTCGGCGATGGCCTGTATCTATCAGTCACAGGAAAGAAGAATTGAGCACCTGGAAGCTGTACTTACCTTGCCTATGCCCCCCGAAACGCCGGTAATGAGCACTGTCTTTCCTTTCGCAGAGAGCTCTGGCTGGGTTGGCTCTAGCGATGGATAGACATCACGGCGGACTTGCTTGGTCAGCTGATAGGGCAGGGTGAATGCGTCAGGGTCCGAATAGTCCATTGTAGCTGAGGGTGGGATAATTTTTGTTCAAGGACACAAGAAATCCATGAACTAGAGTAAGAATGTGAAGAACTATTTATGGACAGGCGCTTTAAGCAGCACCGCTGCTTCTCGCGTATACACATGCCTTTTATTAAGGCAGTAAGTACTACCTGCAGACGAAAATAAAACGATGCCAACATCTGCGGCCCGGACGAATCAAAAAAAACCAACATGCATATTTATGTGCGGTACTTTTGTTGGAATTCCTTTTATTGTAACATGTGGTTGCATTTTGTTTTAGCGAGGTATTTATGATCATCGATATTTTTGTTTTATATATTAGCTAAGCTTAGTCATACCACCAGTGCCTCCCCCCCTCGATTTAAGACCTAGCTAGAACGATAAGATAGAGAGAATATAACAGTTTCCTTTTCACATGCTAGCTATAAGGAAGCGGTATACTCCGTGATAGCACCCTTACAATATATCTATTAGTTCGTGCTTGGGCGGGGCGTTATAGTACGGATCGGGATAAATATAATAGCAACGGGTTTTAGAAGTATTACTACAGTCTGGCTGGTTACGGATAATCGTAATGACGATGACGTAGCATTAAGAGCTGCTACCTGATGCTACCCTTCAGTGTCTGTTGGCCCCCATTGCTACATTGCATGCACAAATGGTCCGAGTGGCTTGATGTCACCCCCCTTTGCAATTTATATTCCAAGATGGTAGCTGATAACCGATCAACCCAGTTGACCGGTATTAGTTGACTGCCACTATATACCGTATATACTCCGTATTAATCAATGTACATTCGAAACTAGTTTCTGCACTAGCCTTGCCAGCGTATAATATTATAATATTGAATATAATCGAAAGAAAAAAAACAATGCGACGGCAAGGCTGCATTATACCCAATCAGCTCAATTCATATAACGTTGTGATTATGCGTTTGCAGCTCCCAGTAGTGTGAAGCTTTAGCAACGCAGTAGATATACAACTTCTCCACTTAAACTATTGTAAGGGACAGAGAGATATTCGGTATATTCATATTATCTTCTCCCACGATTCGACTTGAACGCGGACGTAAAGTGCTTATTCTTTACAGTCTGCCTTCTGTTTCCTGGTTGAGAAACCTTTCAGCTTGTCCGTATCATAACCACATCTCCTGCAAACACCCCTCCCCCGTCTACTTGATTGTTATACTGGTCTCATCCGCTGCTGTCCACTGCCGGCAAATCCCAAAGCAATGACTGACCCGTTTTCTCGAGTCGAGTCGTTCGCGCCAATCCTCCAAGAGCCCATCTGGCAGCAGTACCGTGAGCTAGAAGCCTCATCTGTCGAGGCGAGAATCAGGCTTGCATATGAGCGAGCGCGAAGTCTTATTAAGGCAGTCGGTTAGAAAAGCTACAATACTCTTGAGGTCAATCAACACTGATAGTGAGATTTTTTTAGGAATGACAATTGAGGATATACGCTCACTGAAGCCAAAATTCTGGGACTTTCATCGTCATGGTCAGTCGATCCCCTAAGTACATCACTACTTGGACGGTCTGGTGCTCATCTTCCAGCAGCATTTACCCTCGACTCCGGTGCATGGACTATCCTGACCATTCACTGGAACCTCTGCATGGGCACAATCAGCTCGTTTCTTTCTGAGCGATCAGACCTGCTGCCTTTGCTCCAAGCCTTGGAACGCTTCGACACATGCGGCGAGTTCTTGCTGACCGAGCTGGGCCATGGGCTGGACGCGAGAAACATTGAAACCACAGCGACCCATCAAGCCGACGGCTCTTTCGTGCTTCACACTCCCAATCCTCGTGCAGCCAAGACAATGCCTCCAAGTTCTCCGCACTCTGGTATGGCGCGCATGGCTGTTGTTTTTGCCCGGCTCATGGTGGCTGATAAAGACCATGGCGTACGTTCATTTATCGTGCCTCTGAACGATGCGTCGGGTGCGATGTGCCGCGGCGTTGCATGTATCTTGTTTCCCGCTCGTCCAGGAGCCAAGGCCATTGACCACGCCTCGACGAGCTTTCGCCACGTACCGCTGCCCGCTGAAGCCCTGCTCGGACACCTTCACGGCTCGCCCAAGGACGAGCGAAAAGACTTCCTGCGCGCCATCCACCGCGTGACTGTCGGCACGCTTTGCCTCTCTACAAGCAATGCCACCGTTCTGCGCGTGGCCGGCTGCATTGCCGGTAGGTACAGCGCCCAACGGCGGGTCGGTGCGCCCAAGTCGGTCCCTATCCTCTCATTCAGCACCCAGTACGGCCCGATCGCACGAATTCTTGCGCATGCTGTCGTTCTTGACAAGTATGCAATCGAGGCGATGCAGTTGTTTATGGCAAACGTCGGAAAGCCAGACATGCAGAACGTAATCGCCGGCACTTTCAAGGCTACCGTCCTCGGCTACACGCAGAAAGCGCTGAGCGAACTCGTGGACCGATGTGGCTGGCAAGGTCTTTACGCTCACAATCAAGTCAGTAGACTCCTCGTCCCACACCAGAGCTGTCTTCGCAAGAGTTAACCTGTAACGACCTCTTCCAGATTAGTGAACTATGGCTCGCCGAGAAGGGCAACAACATCGCCGAAGGTGACTTTGTGGTACTCTGCATCCGACTCGCGAGTGAGGCCCTTCTCGGGCGGTATGCACCGCCGAAACCGCGTGACCCGCAGTGTCTTCTGGCGCGCCATGAGTCTGGAGTCTGGGACGAGGCCCGGCAGATATGGGCGTCTCTTCCCGATGGACAACGCGGCAAAGAGTTCAACACCCGCCTCCTACCGCTGTGTCTGCCGTTGGTCCAGGCTACGGGTCAACGCATGGCATACGAAGCTGCCAAGGATGCTATGATACACGGAAACGATCGTGGTGTCGGTATGACGCCGCAAGTGTTGGCTTTGTACGAGTCCACGTGTATGATGGAAGACCAGAGCTGGTACGTTGAGAACGGTATCATGTCGCGGCGGGAGCTGATGAATCGCAATGTCGATGCGGTGAATTCCATATTACCGTTGTTGAAAGACATGATAAACGACCCGGCAGTTGACGCTTTCGTCAATGCGCCTATGGTTGACCAAGATAGACAGGCTGTTTTCTTCTCCAGCTTACCATCATTTCAAGGTTCAGAAATCGAGTATTTTCAGGCTAAAATATAAAAATATGATTACGATATCTAATATTGCGCCTGTGGTAGTTGTCGGTATACCCAGTGCCATATAATGATAATCTAGGTGACTTTACCCAATATAGGGTCTTTCCTGCCCATCTATTGGATAGACAGGGTATACTTGTGTCTAAGCAATATCATCCAGACCTAAAAAGGCAATTAGTAAGGCTCGAGTTACTTTTGAACGGCGCAAAGTATCAAGTTTGCATCTCTGCGCCTTTGTCCTATAGTAAGATTACCAGGGTGGGCAACTTCCCCACATGAACGGTGTCGCGCACAGGATTTGGGGTATCCGGAATCCCTGCAACGGAAGCACCGGGAGGGTCCGGGAGACTCTAGTACTGTACTACCGTACTGACAGTAGGGGAATTACGTAGGCGCTACTATAGAGAAAGGCGGGAGAAAAGGTGGGGTTCCCCTCATTATCCGGCCGACCAATTAGAAGCCCTGGACGCACGTGCCTTAAGATTCCAAATACGAACTAAGGATGTACAGTAGAAGTATCTCGCACTCGCCCGGGGTCTCCGCAAACGAATCATGGGGCGCGTGCCGGGGAGATTCTCAGCAGACATGCTGAATACAGTACAGTACTGTACTGTACTGTACTGTACTGTAGATAGAATTTTATTATTGGTAGCCTGGGTGACCGGTGCCCTTTACCTTATTAGTATTAGTAGGATAACTAGAATTCAATTTTATATCGGGCGTACTTCCAAGTTTGCTGTAAGCCTGTAAGAGGGTCTGCGACCAACAGTTGCTATAGAGCAGAGCCCCGTGATCCTTCGTCTGAGGGTGTATTTCGCCGGTTTTCCGCAATACATACATACCGATCCTCCATCACCTCCACGCCTCGAATCTCAATTCAATAGTCAACATGTTTGTCAAAAGCCGTACCATTGCTGCTAGCATCGGCAGCTTAGTCGCGTCAGCTTTAGCAACAACAGAAGGCGCTTGTCCGATCTCCACCAACACGGCATTGGGAGAAGTGGTGTCAGGAGAGACGTTTCAAACATCAACAAACAGCAACTTAGGGCCAGGATGTGTAAGTCTAACGTGCGTGTACAACTCAAGTTGCTCACATGACATCTCATAGTGTGCTTATCTAGCCAACTCCCCTATTGGGAACCGACTCATGACTCCTAGTGACGGGTCTTATGCAGACAGAGCAGCAATGCAATGGTCATTAGCAGCACGATTGACGCCACGCTGTATTATCCTACCACAAAGCGTCAGCGAAGTCTCTCAGGCCCTCACGGCTTTAGTAGAAGCAAACGAGCGCCAAATTTGTCAGTTTGCAGTCCGAAGTGGTGGTCACACGTGCTGGCCTGGAGCAGCAAGCATCGACTACGGCGTGATGCTTGACCTGGGGTACCTCAATTCCACGACGTATCACCCAGAGAACGACACTGCCTCAATCCTTCCTGGGGCTAGGTGGGGTGAAGTATATAGCACACTTCTACCTCAAGGGGTTCTGGTGGTTGGAGGCCGAGATCCGACTGTTGGCGTTGGCGGATTTATGCTTGGTGGTGGAAACTCCTTCTACGCGGCAGCAAAAGGATATGCCTGTGATAATGTAGCCAACTTTCAGGTACACTCACTTGTGCCGCGCGACTTTTGACATCAGGCTAACATTGACTAGGTTGTGCTTGCAAACGGCTCCATCATTGATGCCAATGCCCACACGAACTCGGACCTCTTCCAAGTTCTCAAAGGAGGCTCAAGCAACGTTGGAATTGTGGTTCGCTATGATATATACACTTTTCAAGCTGAAGACCTTTGGGGCGGCATCGTGACTTACCCTTTCAGTACAGCCACTCAACAGATCGAGGCTCTAGTCGACTTTGGGGACAATCTCAAGAATGATCCTAATAGCTCTGCCATTACGTTCTTCACGTCCACGAATCTAGCAAACAAGACATCCGTCATCAACGTATATGACTACACTAAGCCAATTGCGCGCCCAGCCATTTTCGAAAAATTCCTCGCTATTCCTGGAAATCTATCGGATACTACACGCATTGCAAATCTCTCAAATATGGTGGCCGAACTTGAACAGCCCGATGGCTTCAGGTATGTGCTCTTGGGAGTTGTCTCTTCTGTCGTCGAAAATGGCTGTAAGTACTGATATAAGCATGAAAGGGACACATTCCTCACCCTCACCTTTGCAAACGACGTCGACATCCTCACAAAAATAGTCTCGACCCACGAGGCACTGTACACCACACTTCAGGCTGCCAAGCCCAGAGGCAACTGGACCATCAACACGCTCTTTCAACCAATCCCAGCTCTGTTCGGACAACACGGAGCAGAAGCCGGCGGAAACGTTATCGGACTAGATCGTTTCACAGACAACCTCATGCGTAAGTCCTGCTTGTTTCCAATCCACGCCCCCGTGCCAGGAACTGATTTGGCGCTTGCTTCCACCTATTCCACACCATATCCCCCACGTTATCCTTTTGAACTTGACTAATGTCATTGATCCAGTATACCAGCTCTACCTCGCTTGGCAAGGAGCCGAGCAAGACGACCTCTTCAATAGCAAAGGTCGACAAGCCATTAGTGACATCAAAGCCGCCTCGGTAGCAAACCACACCGACAACCCCTTCATCTACCTCAACTACGCTGATCGCAGCCAAGCGCCGCTCGAGGGCTATGGCAACGCCAGCGTGGCAAAGATCAAGGCCGCTTCTGCCAAGTACGATCCCAATGGTGTTTTCCAAACGCTAATGCCCGGGGGTTTCAAAATTTCGCTCGTGGACTCGGATTCGAACTCGACATGCGCTGTCCAGGCTGTGGGGTTAGGTAATAGTCCGCAGGTGCAAATTGAAGTGGCGGGATCTTTTAAGGAGGTGGTGAGCGGACGGCTGGCTTAAAGCTTTTTGATAGTAGTCGTCGTGTATGTCGATGTCTAGACACAGCATACACTAATGTCAGATGCAGGGCTCAAGGCACTGGTCACGAGATAATTCGAGCAAACGGTAGGAGCGCACCGAACCAAGGACAGAGTTGTATTGGCGATTCATTTGGATGCGGAAGTCGAGCTTTGTAGGAGAGTAGACAGAAAGGGTTCGGGAATTTTTAAAGGTCTTGTTACCTGTTGCGCGACAAACGTCAGCTTGATTTGGAAGATTCCAAAGAACGAAGATAGCAACAAGTACTAAGTAAGTTGGAATAGTTAAGAACTGCAGTAGGGCGGATCAAATTCATAAATCGAAAAGAAAAGAAGATTGTTATATTGAGTACTGATCTCTGTTTGGCTTCGTTTGAGGGTCGAACATTTTAGAGTGGTCGATATCGATATCTAGAATTTCGTAGGATTGTGGGAGAGTTCCGATGCTTAGAAAGGTATTCAAAGCAAGTACAAGACACCCCTTTCCAGCAGCGGCCTGGTACAGCCAATCAGCTTCGAGTTTCGACCGTGGCTCGCCAAACAAAACACCTGAGGTAGGCCATGTGCGGGAGCGTAACTTACATTAAGCAATATGCGTGATGTGTTTTCGGCAAACCTTTGGAAGGAATGAATGGAAGCCGCCTTTCCCTCCCCCCGCAATTCAAGATTGGGGTGGGACAAAGCAAAGCGTGCCGAATGCTCGGGCCAGCCAGTCTGCGTTTGGAAGCAAGCCGGAAAGTTTCTACGCCAATGTATCTCCACCTGGCAAAGGAAGGGATCATTGATCCTTGATCCCACTCTTTTGACATGCCACATCTTACAATTCAGTCCAGTCCTCGTGCAGCAGCTATTTAGATCAATCTCTTACGAGACCCGCAAATATCCCGGCTCCTTTGGTGTTTCTAATGTCTCTGTCCGGGTTACTATTGCTAGATAATAAATAGGACGACTTTCTGTTACTCTTCATCCATATGTTACCATTTATCTTATTACTTAAAGCTTCTTTCTCTCAGCTCCTGCTTTATATGCCAAGTCAAGTTTAAACCCATCAATTCCTTTCTTTGATCAATACGGCACCTGTCCTACCACTAGTGCATATCTATATCAAGCTCGTAATAGTGTTCACCAGGAAATTCAAGCCGGAGCGCTCGAATTGCGTCCATGGTCCGGCCTCTGCAGCTTCCTACCAACACTACTCTTAGGCCGCCGACCCTCAGTACATACTAAGCATCTAACATACGAAGATCCTCGCAGGCCAGGCTTAGGACCCTCGTGTATATCATCATCATTATGCATCTGTTCCGGTTCATTCGTAAATCTGACAGATTTATGAATATCCTAGTTCATTTATGAATCCACGCTAAAATTCACGAATAAATTAGATTCACGTATAAACCAGTTTATTGGTGAATGCGCTATGTTTTATGAATAAACTAGTATACTCGTAAATATAACTAAGATTTATGTATAAACAAGTTTATATATGAATTGCTATAAAAATTAAGGATATTTGCTACTGCTTCTTATTTATATAATATCAATTACTAACTTAATTATCTTAACTAGGTTGCATTAACTTTTCTATAAGGAATCAAAACAATTGCTAGTAAGTAAAGTATCTAACAATCTTAGTATTTTAGGGGTGGTGTTATAAATAATTAGGAAGGAGAAAAGAGTCTTTTTATATAGGATTACCTATAAAGTTAACTCTTAGATTTATAAGTAAACTAGATTTACGATTAAACTAGTTTATTCGTAAATATCACTAATACTCACAAGTGACCTAGGGTATACGTGAATTTGTACTAAGATTCATAAATGAACTAGGTCACTCGTGAATGCGCTAAGATTTATGAATGAACTAGAATGAATCGCTTATATTCACGAATAAACCTGAACACATCCTAAACATTTGTATAATAACAAGAACGAAATATTAGACATCGAGATCCGTCAAGTGAACTGCCGCAGCCCCGACCACCTTCTACTAGAGATCACAATGTAAACCCCCCGCCACATCTTGATGGATACAGGAGGCATCTTTCTTCATTTGAACCGCATTTCAGAGCCCCCCCCCCGTTTCCAGCTTCCTTCCCACCACCACATACCCCTACATCGGCCACAGAACGGTATCATCCCCCACAGCAGTTCGACCCCCGCGAAATTCGTTCTCCGTTACTTACCTCTTGAATAATGGCAATGATAAACTAAGGAAGGCTTAACGAGCGGCTTATGCGTATAATATTTGCCAAACCCTCAAAGCTAAATGCGACGAAGGAAGAACTTCTTGTAATACCCGCAAAGAACAGGGATCGGATTATTAATATCGCGACCCTCCCCCAAAACAGTAGGTCTTATTCCAGTTAATAAACACCTAGTACCAATCACTTAGGCAAACTATAAAGTACTTTGATGCTCGAAAAATAAAGCCCTACTGAGAACAATCTTTCAGGCCTAGTCCGACCCTAAAATTACAGCTTAATAGCAGGGCAACTAAGACTATCCCACGTTACTTTATTCGCAACTAATCTTCATAACGTCGTTACTCAAAGCTGCCACCTGTATCCAAATGCTGACATAACACTCGCAAATAGCAGCATAAAATATCCCCAAGTGTTATCAGTGACTAGATTGAGCTTTCGTACGCAGCTTTGGGCCGTATACCCAGATCAACATCGGGGCAGGTATCCCAATCGCAAGGCCAACAAAAGCCAGCGTGCTATTTCCCCAACCATAACCCAAAACCTCATACATTTTCGGTGCAAACAAAGGGAATCCAAAAGCTGCCAAACTACGCAGAAACTGAGTGGCAGCTGATGCAGAGCTCGTGTAATCTGGGTAAGAGTCGATGACATAGGCCTGCAATGCCGTATCACCGATTTGCATACCAAAAGCCATTATTGCAACCCCGATATCCACAACGACCCATTGCACGAGCTTGTCAGCTGCCCAGCCATACATGAATAGCCCGAGAGGTCCGAGAATATATCCAGGTATCATCATTGGAACGCGAAACTCGGGGAGAGGCACACCGTCGGTTCGCTTCTTCAATCTGCGGAAACTGTAGTCGATAAGTGGACCACCAATGACACAACCAATGACTTCGCCGAGGCAAATCGCTATATAGTGAAGACCACTAATGGATATGGATTCGTGATACTGGTTGGTCCAGAGATCGGAGAAAGTCGATAATACAAGATAGAGGATTCCATAACCGAAACCTGACATGAGTGCTTGGACTTGCACAATAGGATGGAACATGAGCATTCGGATCGGGCGTGTGAGGCTGTTCCGGATGATCCCAGACATTGATCGTCCCACGTCAAGTCTTTCTACCTCCGTATAGTAGCTTTCGTTACCAGTAGTTTTCCGGAAATGTTTCGCCCTTTTCTTGAGAATGGTTGGTGCGTGAGTCTCCTTGAAGACTAGCAAAGACATGACAACCATAGCTGCTTGAATGACTGACGTCGACCAGAAAATCCAACGCCAGGTCGTTGTTTGGATTATGAAAGCTCCGATGATAGGTCCACATGCAGAACCAAGTATCGGGATCATAATGTAGAGTCCTAAGGATGTACCACGCTGCTCTGGCGGCCATACATCTCCCAAAACACCACCTGCGAGAGCGTAGATAGCGCTTGCTCCAAAGCCAGCAAGAAATCTAGCAGAAATGAGCAGCCCTTTGCTGTGAGCAAATCCGCAGACGATGTTCCAACCGAGGAACCAGATGTTCGTTGCGTGTAGCATGGGCTTGCGTCCATAGACCTCGGAAAGTGGACCTATCAATAGCGGGCCAAAGGCTGTTGCGAGGAGGTAGACAGACATGGCCATGACTGATTCGATGTTGCTCATGTGTAGCTCACTGCCAATGGTTGAAAGTGCGGGGGCCATGATGGTGGAAACCATGATGCGGTTGAAGCCAGTTGCGGACAGAACGCTTGTCACTGCCCATTTTCTAGTTGCTGGCCAGTTTTGGGGGTTTTCAAGGTCAATGGGTGCAGCGAACTTGACTAAGAAGGGATCTTCCGATACAACTTCAGAGAGTTGCTTCTCGTCGTCCTCAGCGGGTTGCTTGTCCTTGTTAGGAGGCTGCTTCTCGATATCGACCGGCTGCTCCATCTTAGATGAGGGTTGGTGTTTCAACGGAGGAAAGAAATAGACAAGCGGAATAGTTTTTGATGTAAATGAGGTTGAACAAAAGTAAACTTGAGCGAATACTCTAGGAGGAAAGTTGCCATGAAGAAGCCGACCTTGGGAAGGTTATATAGGTAGTTCCTCCGTTCTCGGGAGCATTTGCAAGAATGTCAATTACCAGCATTTCAATCTACCAGGAAGGTCTATTGTGACTCATATGGTACGCGAATAAGGAAGGTAGGATGTCGGAATCTTTGCCTTCCATGAAAATGAACTGATCAGGCGGTCCTAGACTCCTAGATATAGTTAGACATATAGACTTGCATGGTAGGTGCATACTCCGTACGGCGTTGCGAGATGATCTGATAAGATAATTGGCAAACGATTGGTCGAAGATGATCTGATAAGATTATAGTGGAAGGATTGGACGGAAGTTTTGACCCGGCTGCCTAAAATCTTACTTATATGGCGTTGGCGTTTGTCTTGTCAGGGTGAAGCGAGCGGGGCTAGCGGGTCGCGACGACAGTTTCCAGTAGCGAACTCCGTACCTACTTGTACGGTAAGGAGCTCTAAGCGAGCTATAGTAACAAGGATGGACGAAGATACTATAGAGCCATGAATGACTTTGCTACGATGGAACCGATAGAAGTGAAGAGCTCTAACATATTTTTTAGATGGAAGTTATAAGACTCAAGCCGTGGTTCTAATACGTTTTGCAGGCTCTCTTTAGTTGGATGAAGGCTGCTTATATAATTTTACATTCATTTATATTTTAAGTACGTCTAAGATTAACTAAACAAGGCGTTATGCTTATCTAGGTAATTTTTCCGCGTCGCTAATCTATTTGGTTTGCCTTATGCATATGCAGAAAGTCTTAATTCAGCTTTTAAAGTCCTTCGAGACTCTATCTAGCTATAGTTTAAAGCAGATAAATTTTAACTTCTTTCCTACTCAAGATTGCTATGCTTTATCTCTAATAGAACCCAACTAGAGATTGACCTGATTATTATAAACTATCCAGATTGCGGGACGAACTATATCAAGTACTCTTTTTAAATAAGTGAAGCTTTTAGGAACTTACTAGAATAGACTATTATATTGCAATGCTTTCCCTATCCTCTTCGACCTCTTTAACCTTAGATCCACTCAAGTCTAAAACACTTCTAAAGATGGATTCTAAGAATTCTAGTTGCTTGTTTATATTCTCTAATAGTCCGAAAGCTAAGAAGCTGGCCATAGAACTTGACTCGTTTAGAATCCAAATTCCTAAATGTCTGTCTATCATTTACTTCTCTACTACCATCTGACCTCTCCACCATCGTGTTCTATAAAGGAAGGCTTATCTTTAACTATATTATTATTCCAATTTTCATAAAATACATCATCGCTGTGCTGATACGGACGTTGGAGCCCCACACCAATCTATAATGCCCAAAGAATTATTCACTCTCGTTATCTGTCTTTTTCTAGATTCCCTAGTAGAGCTTTTCAAAGAATATACAGGTAATTATTACTACTATAAAAGTTTCATCGGAACGATCAAATGAAACAGTTTCTTGGTAGTAGGATTTCTAGATGAAACCCAGGCGATTAATTAACTTCAAACCTGTAGATAGAGCCAGTTTCAAGCAATACGAAAAAACAAAGAGATAATAGAATATTCGCAAGTAAAGTGAAGAATTAAGAGGGCGCAATCCTTATGACGATCGATCTCGATAAATGTACAACTCAGCTAAGTGTCTTATAAAGTCTAATTTCTACATATTCCATTCCATTTCCGTTCACCATCCATCCAAGCTTCTAACTTTCTCCTATTTAATAATCAAACCAAAAATTCCCGTTTATTCGCCGCTAGTAAAACAAGATCTTGTTATCTCCTAAAAGTATAAATAAAGCACGCCTAATCTAGCATCCGTTTTCTTGGACATAGAGGAATGCAGACACTATACAGAAACAGATCATGATTACTTCTCCATAGCCTGTGATCTGTGTATACTCGTGGCAATGAATTGTTTAAAAGCCGCCAAGTTTGTCATTAAGCTTGTGGGGGTTAGTGGATAGGATATAGTCGGATATTTCGACAGTGCGGAGAGTTTAACGGTAAAGTCGCACTTCTTGGGGAATAAATAAAATTTTGTTTTCATGGAATATGTCGCAGATTCTCACTGTGTTTTCGTTGCTCATGTAACTCGAGGGCACCTCGGCTCACACGAACTCTTCCCTCCGCTCAATCAACTGGTTGTTCTGGTGGTGTAATATTTCATAAGCCCCCAAGACTTTATCAGCCTGATCTTCTACAATAGTGGTCAATAGATATACTCAGTAGAGGAACAGGGAAATTATACATACTACCATTTACCCTCCACTCACTCATACCTTCTCAATCCCTCATTCCACCTTCCCAGTATCTACAAGGTCATCAAAAGGGTACCCACTGCCCACCCACCCCAACATTTCAAAAACCCTCTCCACCCCCCACCCCCTCGACCTCCAAATCCGTCGTATCCAACCTCACCTGCCTAATCCCCATCCCCATCCCCATCCCCACCTCAACAACCACGCACCCCAGGCCCCTCGCCCGCGCCCGGCCCACAACCTCCCCCCAAACCCCCCTCTCCAGTTCGTTAGCGCCCAAACACGCCGTCATCAGGATAACAACCCCGCCTTCTATATTCTTCAGCCCCTCGAACGCCACCTTCCGAATCCCGCTCCTCAACGCATAGTGCGCGGGCGTGCGACCGGGTTCGATGGCCTGCGCGGCGTCGATGAGGACGTGGGTGTCGATGAGGCGTGTGGGGATTTTCGCCTCCTTCAATACTGCTTGGACGGCTTTGGCAATTGTTAACTTGCCGACGCCGGGGAAGCCGTTGAATAGTATGAGGCAGGGTTGGATATGTATATCTCTAGGCGCTGTGGGGAGTGAGTGACCTGTTTGGCATTTTGTCTTTCGTCTGGCTGCTGGTTCTTCGTTGTGAAAGATTGCAGATGGAGGTGGATTTCTAGTCTAGCTCTCTTTATACTGCGGGAAAGTTTTGCTGGTCACAATATATGCCAGAACTGGACGAATAATCTGGATTGCTTGAAGAATAATATTTGGTTTTAAAGAGGGCACTGCAAAGAGAGTTGCTCACATGAGTCACGGGCGACGGCAACTAAGTTTGGTGGCCCAGAGAATTCAAATATTGGTACCGAGCACGTTAGACACCAGCCTAACAAGGAGAAGGTTAAAGATAGGGTAGGATGTATGTTCTGCTTTTAAATCTATTTGTTTTTCAGCTATGCTAAGGTATGCTATATATACCATAACATAGCTAGGTTTCTCTGTTTCTCTCGCTGAATTCTAATTCCAACTCTTATAAGCTCTAATCCAACACTAAAACACTCATATGAAAAGGGGTATCAAACACGCACACAAACTACTCATCCAACCTCCCCAACATTGAACACAAAACACAAGCTTCAAGCCAAGCTTCAAGCCAAACTCCAAACCTCAAACCTCAAACCAATACTCCTCATCAACGCCCTCCCGTCCAGGAACAACTCCTCCACCCTCCCGATTTCCCCTACCATCCTCCCTAACATTCAACAAGCGGATCTTCAACCCATACTCCCCGACCAACGCAACAAGTTTATTCGTCTCCGCCGTAATAGGCGCTTGATTAAGCAGCATCAGCAAACCATCGAGCCATTCACTTGCACTACTATGAGATATCGGCATCAATGTAAGTATCGCTCTTTCCTTATCGCCTGCGCCGGAACTAGAATCCGAGGTAATGAAGGAATTTATGGTGATTTTCGTCGTTGTCGAGTTTTGTTTTGTGACTGTTGACGATGATGAAACAGAAGATGATGATTCGTTGGAAGCAGAGACATTTGATACTACCGAAGATATGGTGCTGAGGTCGATTTTCTCGTGGAGTTCGTCGAGTAGTGGGTCTTGTTTACTCTGTGTCATGAAATCCGCGTAATGGAGAAAGCGCCTATTGTGCGATAGTTTGACAAATCTCCAACTTGACCGCCCATCCCTAGAAGAATTCGAGCGCGGGAACCAAGCCCCTTGAAGTAGTGAGCGAATGCGTTGTTCTTTGACAAATTGCAGGGCCTCCCGTTTGAGTTCGTCTCGGACTTGATGGAGATGCTGACCCCATTCATCCTCAAATGTCAACTCCAATATCTCCATTTGCAATTCTCTCAGGCGCGCGTATTCAAAATCGGCAAGTTCTTCTTCCACTTCCTGAACGTCGACGGTCCGCGATGCTTGGCCAACAACTTGCTCAATCAGAATACGGACCAGCTCAGCTACTTTATCGAAATCAGCTTGTTCAGCCCCCGTCGACTTCCACAACCTAAAGAACGCCTGCAAAGAAGCTGTATGTAGTCTTGACCATTGTAACAGCAAAGGGCGGAAGATTTTGTCGTAGTTTTTCATCCCATCCAAAACCAAATAGCTCCTCGCATCATTGACATCGCTCTTATCGACCTCGAAATGCTCGTACAGAATAACAGTGACTGCTAAACTGGCTCTTGCAATCGGACACCGTTCATGCATTGGCTTCGAACTCTGCTCCAGTAATAGCTTCTGAAATCCATCTTCATGCTTTCGCACGTAATCCGTGAGGTCCATCATGCCCAAGAAGCCCGTTTGGTCGAACTCCCACGCTGGACTCTCAGTCTCAAAGCCCAATCTCCGCCATTTCTCCGGATTATGCCTTCGACTTCCCTTCGTCTTATCATTCGCAGTAGCCAGCTCCTCCGCCCTCTGAACCCCATTCTCCTTTCGCTCCGGTGCACTCGCCAAATGTAATCCTTTCAGCGCCCGTCTATGTTCTGGTTTCTCCAGATCAACCTTGACATCCCTCCACTTCCTCAGTAGCACTTTCGTCAATGCCTGGAAGTCAAGCAAAGGATGCGCCAGATCCTGCAGTGCCGAACTCTGCATCAGTACATATACCGCTTTGATGACGCCCAGATCCTGTAACCGCTTAATGAACTTTGGCCACTCTTCCCCCGGGCCGCCTTTGACGGAATCCCGCATCAGCGCATTGAGAAGCATGAGCGCGTTCGCGCACAGCGCATGATCCGCACTATTCAACTGGCTAACCACCATCTCAAAGAACTGTGGATATACCGCGACGGCCGGTTTCAATGCCCTGAACCCAAACGCTCCCGGTTCAGCTTTGTTCTGCGGATGTGACACAATGGCAACGAGGATACTCATGGCGCCGCGCAGGATATTGACCAGCGGATGCGTAACAATAAGTTCCACGACCCGTTCTACCAACTCCCCGCTGCCAGAGGTCTCGAAGATCTCCCAGCCCATATCGACTTCCAGTAAGCGCGTGAGCGATTGCAGGGAGTAGGCGAGGGTGTTGCCGCCGGTATTCATGATGAGGCGGCGCAGGATTGTTAGGCCATTGGAGGCGATGAAGAGGTCGGCGAAGGAGGGGTCATTGATGCTGCTCTGCAGTTTGAAGACGGCCATTTTGCGCAGGGCGTCTTCATCACTGCTGAGGCGCGAGAGGAGGGAGGGGATGTCGGCTGCGTCCATGATGAAGGTGTCAAATTGTACTTGTACATACAATTGGCAGGCGTCAGCTGGTGGTTGAGGACATGGGGAGGAAGCTGAGAACTTGGAGAGTTTGCGGGAGACTCGAAGGGAGGTTGTGCGAGGAGGATGAGAGGAGCGAGGCCTGTGGAGGATCTGGCTTCGTGTGTACTGAAGCGTCTTGGAGGTTTCGAGGGAAGTCGCGTTGGTGGTCTGTGCGCTACCAGGGGCCGCGCCATTCAGCGGTAGGGGTGAGATCTGAGAGCTAGAGCTGACTCTATACCCAGTGAAATACGAGAAGAGCCGCATTGTTATTGCTGTGTGAAGTCTTGATATTAGTGAGGAAGAATAGATAAAGTAAAAGTTGCAAGTTTTGAAGGCGGTGCAAACAGTCAGTTCCATCCACAATTCACTGCGTTGCCATAGTAAATGTGTTAAAATATTCATATTATTACTCCTCTATCCTGTGCAGTAAACGCTGTGGATCTTTCTAATCCATTATACCGCTATGTGGCCTTCTATTCATCTCATCTTAAGTGGCCCTCCACTGCAAAACTCCCGCTAAGGTCAAAATCTATCTGTCTATATACGAGTATCTCTCACTCATATTTACGCACGCTTGCTGCTCTCCTGCGTCATCGCCCTTCTCGGCGCACTTATCGGTATATCTCCTCTCTCCAGCGCACCATCACTCGCGATGGCCTGCGGACTTACAATTCCAGTCCTAGGATCCATAGGTGTACTACCCACCGACTCGAAGGTGTCGCCCCTGTTTCTACCCCTCGAGTCATCTCCATGCATCAACTGTTCAGTTTCCAGATCCCAGTTGACAGTATTGGAACCAGAGGCTTCAGGAATGTCCGGCATATCGGCCGCTCTGATATCCCGGGTGCCGGCTTCGAGGTCATCGAGACTGGTCCCTTCTTCCGAGGTGCCAAGCTTGCTTCGGCCGCGATTGAAGAAACGATTGCGGCGGCCGCCGCTGGTGCCGCCCTGTGATTTACTCATCTCACTGTCACGGCTGGTGGTTTTAGTCAGAGCAGAACCATCTTCACTAAGCCTTGTGTCCCTCGAAGTTCTACTTGGTCCTGGCGATGGTGTGGTGGTAGTAATCTTCGGAGTTGGAAGACGTGGCTTTGGATCATCAAACACATCACCAAAGTCGGCACCCGAAGAGATGGCGGACATGCCGAGAGAGAAATCAACACGCTTGCCCATTGCTGAGATTGATTCTCCTCGGTGACGACTGTTACTAGTACCAGCTCTGTTGCGGAGGATAGAAGGATGGTGGTTGAGTGGTTGGCCAGAAATGCTCGTTTGGCGTTCAACAAAGGCGGGATCTCGTTCGCGTGCCAAGGAACCTGAACGGGGTCCTGGTCCTGGTCCTCCTGGATTTTGATTCTCGTTGGTAGCCGTAGGCTCGGGATATGCTCCCTGCAGATACATTGGGAAGTTGGGTTGAGCACCAGCAAGACGCATACGTGGACCCTCCATACCAATCTCTTCCATAGTGATCATCAAAGCACAGATGAACTTGTTGCGGCGTTGCATACGCAGGACCTCGTTTTGCCAGTTGGATTTGTAGAAGAAAACAACGTTCATGGTGATAGAATGAGCTTCGTAAATAGTAGTCAACTCGGTGAGAATGTTCTTTTGGTACTCGCGGTTCTCGGACGTGACGAACTCAAGTAGCCGCTTATGAAGCGTTTCGAGTTGTTCCAAGCTGGTGCCGAACTTAATAGTGACAGGAACAGCTTCAGCAAGTCCTCCGGATCGGCGTTGGTTGAGAATGAAAAGTGTGTTCAAGTAACTGTTTGGCGCCTGAACAACGTGACCTTCCATCTTCTTGAATTCGGTATACAGGAGACTAATTTCCTTGACAAAGTAATCGTCGCCTTTCAGCATAGATCCAGTATTTCCGTAAATCGTGACTCGGTCTCCCACATCGAAAGGATGCTTGACGAAAACGAAGATGCAAGACTGCAGAAACTCTTGTGCGGTGGCAGAAAATAACCATGACAGAGCAAGCAGAGACGAGCCAAGCGATGTCAGTACACCCGACGCAGACGTCGAGATAAGAGATACGAAAACAATGATTGTGACTACAAACACGGCGAACAGGAATACGTCGTCAAGCTTTGAAACGACCGAGTCGAGATCTTTCAGAGAAGCAGTGATGGCTTTACGTTCGCGGCCAATTTCAACACAGACGGCCTCAAGTTCCTCCATGGAAATATCCCCATTAAGGTCCTTATCAAACATGGTAAATGCTGCATCAGCCTCGTCATCATTGTCGAATGCGGCTCTCAGGTCGTCACTAAAAATGGTTTCGGAGTCTTCGTGGACGAAAGTACGATAGAGTCGACGGGCCAAGACCTGGGAGCCAGTCGTGTTACCCAGAAGCTGGATTATTCTAAGAGCGTTAGTTGTGATTGATAATAGAAAGGACGTTCTTACACTTGACTTGGATGGGTACTGCCTTTGACTTGTTTTCCGGTAAAGTCCCCGGCAACTCTTCCAGCGACATCTCCAACTCTGTTGAAAACATGACGTGTTCTCTTCTGCGCCGCGTTCACATATGCCATGGGCGTTCTAGTTCCAGACGATGGGCCGGTATCATTCTTGACCTCGAACTCTTCATCATCCATGGCGATTTTATCTTTCGAGTAAGTATAAAGCTTGGTTAAGCTAGATATTTGAAACTTGTTGACCTCAATCCGGTCGGCATATGTCCTGAGATGGAAGCTGATGGCAATGAGCTGGATGATGATCTTTTCTACGAAATTCAGGACAGATCCGATGAATATGGAAATAATGATCTTGTTAACAGTCTTCTCCCAACCTTTCGTAGTTTTATTGCCGTCTATATGATGATTTTTCATTGTAGGTAGGAAAGAGATTTCGACGGCAAGGCACCAGAAGAAGATGGTTGCTGGAACTTCGAGTTGCTTTCCAAGATCTCTCCATTTCTTGCTGTTGTTGGTAAAAATACTGGAGACGAGACCCATTGGGTAGGGAATACATTTGGCGATAATCTAATAGTATGTCAGTACACCAACAACAGACCACGAAGGAAGGAGGACGTACTCTTCCCGCCCATAGTGTCAACCAAACGATTTCCAGCCAGATTCCAAACCAAAAGAGCTTGACCCCACCAACAGCAGTCTGTTTAAACAACAGAAGCCCGAGTAGCATTGGAATGAGTAGGAGGATCGTGACTGGTGAAATATAAAAAAAGTACCGAACCATCCAACTGGAATTATGGATCTTCTTGAATAGTTTGGAGAACTTGGTGGTGGGGTGTGCTGGCGGTTGATAGACCCTTGTCTTCTCGTGTATGGGTGTAGTTCCAACATCGAAATCGTCAATGGGCTCTGCAACTGTACGCGATCTGGAACGGTGTATGGATTTCGATCTGGTTATGCTCACTTGATTGGTAGTATTCGATGCCACCCGTTCGGCGCGGAGCACTGCAAGATCATCTTCTTGCCGCCGGGATGCTGCCCTCTGCTGGGATACGGACATTGAAGGAGACAGACCGCGTGCTTCTTTGCCAATGCGATCCGGCCCATCGATATAGCTTGTAGTCGTACGCAGGTGGTTGTGGTCTATATCGTCCCTATCCATATCGTGATAAAGGAGGGGATCGTCGGCCTCTTCAGCTTCGTCGTTCCGCAGAGTGCGATCCTCGTCTGAGGAGCGTTGGTATGCATTCTCTTCCTCGTAGTTGGGAGCGAATGCCGGGAAGGAGGATTGTCCCCTTTCGTTTACAGGACTCGACATTGCGTAGGAGATAAGGAGGAGAAAGATGTTGTGGTTCGAGATATTTCGTGTATTGATGGTTTTGGCGAAATTAAAAGGATTTCCTGGGGGAACAAAGAAATTGGCCGCCCAGCAGTCCTTTGATGATAGTAAAGACGGGGTCTTCTCCAACGACCGAATTGATATACGAAGTATCAGGATACAACAGAGATCAACAGCTGGCTGGTGCAACGAAGGTATCCTATCCTATTGCATGTGAAGCTTGTATGGGGAATTGAGGAGGGAAAGCGAGTGTGGTGTCGCCTAACAAACAATGTGTGGATGTATGAAAGAAGAGGCAGAGTAGAAGGACGAAAGGAAAGTTGGTAATGGAGGTGGAAGTAGAGGTGGAGGTGGAGGTGAGGGTGGAGATATGGATGGATGGAGTTAAGATGCACAAGATCTCAACTGTAAATAAATGCATGCATCGAATCGGTCGATATTTGTGTTGGATCTGCTTCCAATCTACATCAAAATAGACCAAAAATGTTTCGAGGTACCCGCTTCGACTCCTGGATGGCGCCGGGTATTCGTGGACTGGACTGGACCGGAGCCCCCTGCGCACGTCACTCGCAGGTCCATAAGTACTGTATCCGCCAGAAAATACTTGATGCTTTTCCCCATTGGCTGCAGAGCCAGCTGATGAACTCGATACGGAAGATTTATGGGTTTTTATGGGTTTTTATGGGTTTTTATGGAGAGTTACACAGCTTGGCTGTGGATATGCCAAGACCTCAAATCGACGCCTCGTTTCCAACTGTTGCGTCATCACGAGGAAAACATTTTCTACTTTGGCGCGAAGGGAGGGATTTACCTCCGTAGGTATACAGTACTGTATTTACGGTGAACTAGGTGAACTAGACTAAATAAGTATACCTCGGACGGACCGAAGCAAGTTTCCGATGCAAAACCTAGGTAGGTAAGGTAAAGATGTAGATGTGATAAAGTTATCGCTTTATTTCACCTTTTCAAGCATTGCATTGAATCCCTCTTCCTCCTTTCTTTGCCCCTGAATCCTACTGTACTGCAACCTATCCTTAGAGATAAGGCTGCAAGACCGTTCCTTGTTTCAGCAATCCGTGGGGGATCCTCATTGGTGGGGGTGAGATGAAGTGGGGTGAGTGGGGTTCAATACGAAGTCTTGATATTATTGGGTCCAGTTCTGCTGCGCCTTCGCCTTCCCCTTCCCCTTTATGAGTCCAGTCGAGTCTTTCGAGTCAGCTTTTCTTTTTTTTTCCTTTTCACCAGATCCTTTATTAATAGGTTTGTTTTTATTGAGTCGCATGAATTTTATCTACTCGGTAGAATCGAATGATAAATCATACTTGCCTGGAAGGAGCGAGGAGCGACATTTACGTCCGTTTGTGCCTAGTGCTATCGAGTCTACATGTCTTTGTTGCAAATCGCAAATTCCAGTCAACAAAATGGACTGGGCTGGATGCTGACAGCCGCCCGACAGAAGTTCATCCGAGCTTCATGTCCTTTTTCAGCAGTTTTCCTCTTTTTGTTGCACATCGCACTTTTTGGCTGGCTGACTGACTGACCACTGGCTGAACAGTGGCTGACTAGCTAGTGCTTAGCTGGCTAGTTGGAACTACGAAACTACTACTCCGTATAGCTCCTCTCTTCTGAAAGTGCTACTCTTGTTTCCCTGTGCTTTAGTAAGATTCATTTTGAAAATCCCAACCTTTATTGCACGTCGCAGGCCCAGCCCACCGATATTGGAAGGCATTCTGGCTAGTTGGCTTGAACTATCTTCAATACTTTAGCTGTGAACTCTCCATATCACACACTTTGTATAACCAAGAATCATCGCGCGCAGAGCCAAGCAATATTTTAAGTTTCATGATCAATGTAATGTCATGGGCTATAGACAAAACATCACTTGTCCTGACGGCTCTCCGCGGGTCTGGGCGGGCTAGTCAGTTCCTTGACAGAAACCACGAATGTATTTCTTTATGTCTAGTCGGACGATTCAAACATTATTCTATCAATCGTTGTACCGCTTCAACACGCTCTTGATCAATGTTTTGAACAACTAGAGGCTGAAATACCTTCTCCTGGCCTCCATGTCTGGGCAGACTAATCTAGTTCTAGGAATAGTCGATGAAAGTCGGAGGCCCGGTCTGATCTAAAAAGTGGACAAAACAGACCAGTTATTACAAAGCAGTATTAATTGCATATCAATGAACCATATTCTGCTTCAGTATACCAAATACCACCCACAATTGAACAATAAACCACGTTGTAAAAATGTGAAGCTTGTAGAATTTCACTTCTAGTCAAAATCTCCAAGTTGGAAGTGCCACAGAACTGAATATATATACATAAATCTTGACTTAGCAACGGTTTCCCCACCAGGAAGATATTGCGAGCCCTGTCTACAGACAGCAAGATAACACTCCATAAACATCAAGTCTCCAGAGTTAAACATTAAATAAAATCCGGACCCCTCAAGGATTTCCAAGTCAGAAAATCAACGCCGAGAATCGAAATACTTCTTTCTCCCTCACAAACACTGCGAGTAATACGCATTCGACCACTTGCATGTAAACCCAGCAGCGCACTCAGTCGACCCCGTATACCCAATCCCACCACACTTGCCATACTGAGGCACCGTCTCCCCCGACGAAGCCACCGTGCTCGTTGCAGCCGGAGACGCAGACGCAGACACAACAACAGGTGTAGAAGCCGCGACCACGGAGGATGAAGACGAAGACTCAACCACGACCTCAGCGGCCGACGAAACGACAGCCACAGCAGGAGTAGCCGCAACAGCCGCTGCACCAGAGGTCCACGTCGACACAGAAGAAGCTCCCGTGGGCGTCTCGTCAATCGCATCGCTCGCTCTCACACACCCCGACTTGGCCGTCAGTGCAGCCGGGCACGCCACCTGCTCGAACGTAACCCCCGGATTATCCGAGTTGCCAAACCAGTCGAAGCGCCAGTAGCACGCCGCCTTCAGCTTATCGGGAAAGGCGTCACAGTCAGCGCGCGCTGAGATGCCGCCGTACTGCTGTCCCCATCCCGTGGAAGGCGTGCCCCATTCGGCGGTGCAGCCATTGAAGATGCCGAAGCCGCCACCGGGCATCTAGGTAGTAACCGATTAGTAAATGAACTGATTGATTTCCAAAATATCACTTCTGTAGGTATGTCTGGTGTAACTTACAGCGATATCAAACTGGTTCGCCCCCAAATCACCCCCCGTGTTCGTAGCCTGCACGATCATCTTCTTCCCCTGCACCGACCCCGACGTAAACGTCAACTCGTAGCACGCACAACACCACGAGGATTCTGACCCGCCCGAAATAGTCGTCGCTGCGAATCCATAACTCAGGGTATCAGACACGGCCCATGGCGATTGGTCCGAACACATATAACTTGTGCCAGAGTTACACCCGGAAACCGCATCGTAGTTCGTGAGCGGGTTATCTTGGGCGTCGCAGGATGTAACGGGGTTAGAGCCGCTGGCGAGGGTTGTCTTGCCTGACCAGCTGCAGGAGGCTTTACAGCAGTCTGTGGGTTGGGAGAGTTAGTTAGTTTTGTGTGCTTGAAAGGGTTCGAAAATGTTTAAGATCTTGGTATTTTCCGGGCATGAAGAATGTTGGGAAATGCAATGCTGGAGAAGTACATACCCCAATATCTGGTCGTCGTTCCAGTACCCGAGGATTGGGAATTGACTTGGATGAAAAACGGCAGGAGAGCCAGGAGTGTTGTTCTCGGGAGCATCATTTTGAAATGAAGAAGGGAATATATTCTAGATATAATAATTCAATTGGAACTTTCTTTAAAAACAAGACAAGGACGTTGGAATAAAGATAAAATAAAATAAAGATAGAGATAAAGTAACATATACATGGGAAACGCTCACTATTTAACTTCCTCTTCACCGCAGGTACAAAACAAAGTTCGCTCAAACCGTACTCCGCGGTGGATCCTCTAATCCTACCATTAGAACCAGAACAGTGCAGCTACGAGACGGTCCTGTTTCTCCGTGGTCCAACAATCTAAACCTCATATTAAAGTTTTTTGGGATTCTCCATTTCTACGATCCTCTTCGAGATTTCGCGCCAGGGGGTAAGTTTCTCAGGTACACACTTAACCTAATCCAGTAAATTCAGGTACAGCCAATCCGGCCCGTTACCGAATATCACCATGTCCGGGCCCGCGAACCCTTAACTTGAAACGGCCCAGCCAGGCCGGCCGGCTGGGTGGGTAGGTGGGAACCACGTGCTTGGTTATTACAGTGACTCGTGCTCTTCTCGTGAATTATGTGAATTATGAAATGTGAAATGTTCGTCCACTCTTTTTTGTTAAGAAGGAATCGGAGGCTCGGAGATGGATGATTGGATTAGTGCAAATATAAAGAGGCGAGGATATAAAGGTGATAGAGTGACTAGCAGCCGCTTCGTGCAGACAGATATAATATGGATGTATAGAAATTCCTAAAGGAGTGCGGCGTAACATTTGAGAAAACACTGCTTATCAGATTTTGAAATTCGAATTCCTGAACTTCTACGCACGATTTCCTTTCCTATCCATCTCAACCACACCTACAAATTTTTACAACGGCGGCTCTTGGCTATGCTACTGTATGCCACCCACCTAATTACTTCATTTCCACAGAACCTTAGATTGTTTCAGAAAAAGCTACCGAAATCTGAGCTCAGAAAATTACCGGGTCGGCATAGACAGCCGACGTACTGTAGCGAGAAATATAAAGGACCGGCCAAGACCCCGTCTGTCCCGTCAGTTCTAGATTTGGGCCACAGCCGCTAACTCGCCACCATTTCATCGCATGTCAATTCTTGAGGAGTCTGGACCAGAAGTGCGAAATGCAACAGAAAAGATGGTACTTGTGCTTGGTTCGAGGTTTGAAGTCTTCATCTGCCAATTTGCAACTCATTCTTGCAGCCAGTCTATGATTCGGCTTCTACATCTTCTGCGTCTTTCTCTGTATCATAGAATCATCTTTCGTTACAGAGGAGCTATGTTCGATTCCTACAATCTTTTTCCAGCCTGCACCATCATCGTAATGCAGCTGATATTGCCAGTCCACCAGAACAAGGTACGCAACCAGCTTTTCTCCTCACTCTGGATGGTGATATACGAGATTCCGAATCCAATCCGCGCCAGAGAGTAAATGGCCATAAGACCATTGAGGGTTTGCGTCGGAACGCCTGCATGGAGTCCGAGAAGCTGTTAGAGAGAGGCCAAGTTAGCATTTTTGTCTAATTCGTTAGCTGTATAGTATATATTTATGTATATATATAGAGGTCACGGCATTCTTGCACATCACCTCCCTCCCACAAAAAGAAAGCAGAGACTCACCACACCAGCAACAAAAAACGTATACCCCTCCACAGCATTAGCGTGCGCACTCTCCCACCTCTTCACCATTGCCAACTGCTGCGCGCTCAACTTGCCCTCTCTAACCATTGCCTGCACCATGTCCCGTCAGCCCTAACTTAACCCATTCATTGCTGTTGCTATCCATTGTCCAGAATACCTATCTACCTTACTCACCTCTCCATACTTTGCAACATCCTCTCTAGGACTGCTGTTATGATCGAGCTTATACCGTTGTTTGATGAAGCGCGTTGATAGGATCGCGTACGCGTAGATGAAGTTGCTGATCAGGAACGTGGAGGCGAGGGAGGGGACCGGGGCGGTGGTTGCGCGCAGGCCAATAAGTGTTGGGAGGGAAGACCTGGGCTTTGGTTAATTTCGAATATGTATGGACTTGGGAAGGATTGAGAGAATCGCTTACATGTTAAGGTGAAGTTGAAATTGGGATCCAGAGAGGTGAGTTGCAATTCGAATCGTTTCTCTGATCGAGCAAGGGCAATTGGGTTTAGGAACGTGGTAAAGTATTTCCTAGCAGACACGTTGACGTCATCGTATACTTATTCCCTTGGTGTCGGGCTAATTGTAGTTTCGGCGGGTTTGATACTCCGACTCGTAGTACGAAAGAATTGAGTTCCCAAAGAACAATTCAAGCATAAGGTAGATGTAATATTAGAATCATTCCCTCGCAGTACATTCTCTTGACTGCTTAAATGTAGCTTATATGAATATTGAGAGTTCTGGGGTACACTGACCGAAACCAAATAGCAAATTGCCTCGCTGAGGACTTATTATTATCTCTCGGCAACCCATTCAACGATACACCCAAACACCGCATCGCCATCCTCGGGCCTCATCATATTACTCTCGATATTCTCTAGATCCAAGTCTTTCTTATATTCTGGTGCAGCTGCCCGCAGCATACTCATAGCCAAAGGGCCCTTCATCTCAGGATGTGATTGCGTTGACAGAATCATATTCGAGCTACTTCGGAGCAACTCATTATCTTCCGCAAGTCGCACAAACCCTTCCGCAGGCTTCGTGATGGCTCTTCGATGAAACTCCATTGCAGTCTAGATAATTAGCAACCGTCAAGTGCCATTTCACCAGCAGCATCCGGCACTCACATAATATCCCTCGACGGCAGCAAACCCAAATACTTTCTTGCCCTCTCCCGTTAAGATGATGCGTTTCGGCCCTATCTTTATATACCCCAGATCAGCATCGTCCGAACAACAGCATGTTTCATCCTCACATCGGGTTTTTGCTCCATCGTCTCGACCACTCCGCCAAGTGCAATACATATCGCCTGATGACCCCAACAAATCCCCAACAGCTTTGCCGTAGTACTTTTACTATCTCTTTGTGCCCTTTCAGTTTCCCTAATAAACGCCAGCATCTTAAGCACCCATGGCTCGGTGGACGTGGGGTCTGTAGTTCCACCGCTCAATATCACGAGGTCGCATTTAGACACATCTGGATATTCCTGCTTCGCGATTGGATCGTAGAACGCCACTTCAGCTTTGGGTGATGTTCGGGCCAGTATTGATGTGAACGAGTTTGCTACCTCTGGTGCGTGTTTCGAGGCCGTGTTGACGAGAATGGCGACTCGTAAGGGTTTTGTTGAAGAACACATCTTCTGTCAACCTAGTGTGTCTAATGCTAACACTGGGGAGGGTAGAAATGTCTAAGAGGAAAACTGGCATACACCCGAGGAACAAACTAGAATATAAAACGTGATGAGAAGAGAAGAGGCTGAGAATGGGGGCTACTGTACCTTAAGGTGGGGTGCCGGTTAAACTAGCTTAACAGTAAGCTCTAGTAGACGGGTGATAGAACACGCAAAATAAGAGAAGTGAATCATATCGCATTTACTTGTCTACTTAGGCTTTTAGCATTTGCGAGTAAAGTCTTGTAATAAAGATGTAAGACAATACTTCTGTAAGGAGAAATACACTCTACTAATTGTCCACCTGTTAGGATTTCGTCGAGATGCTCCTACGCTATGGAGTGTAGATAGAACTTAATATGTATTACTTGATATATTTTACTCGACTCTTTTGACTAAAAAATATATAGAATCCTCAAATGCGGCTTGGGAACATTCAAATTCCTTCAAAAATGAACCTAGCTCTACTCCTAGCGGGCGTATTATTCATCTTACTCCCGCGCTTGTAGCATCGCAGCCTGCTCCTCGCTCCTCGCTCCTCCGTAATCTTCTCACCTCTTACGCGAGGAAGAGCTGCCTTGAATAGGGAACCAGGAGAGACGGTCGCTTGGCACCATCCGGTGTGCGAGGCTGCTAGATTAGTTCCTTGAACCGTAAATCAATTTATATATTACGTCGAGCTTGTGCACGGTATTGCACTTTGGGAGTAGGCACGGTATATGGGGTAGTAGAAAGGAGGCTTGTTTGCATTCTATGGACTCGTAATCTTCCTATCCCATCTTTCATCCATTCCCTTTCTCTCCAGTACTAAACCTCAGGACCGCCCATCCTAAACCTGGACCCATGCTTCAAAATTCAAAAGGAAGGCTAAAATAAATGGATTTTGTGTCAGCAGGGACCTCGATACAGGAACCCCTATTGACTCTTGTGTAAATAGGGGGGAGATGGGCTAAGCGAGAGGGTGGACGCCGTGCCGTCCACTTCCCGTATTGCGGTGGCTGGCAACCGATTGCGATAAGCCTTATTTGAGGGGGTTGGGAAACATCAAGGCTGACGTCTACAACACAGCGAGATCAATAATGAAGATTATACCCAACGTGCGACATTGTAAAAAGCCCATTATTCGCAATACAATTACTTGACGATATACGAGAAGCTTCTTTCTGCAACGTGTAACGGCCAGACAAAGGAGCTTAATTCGGCATATTCACCCAACAACCCCTCTTGCCAATCGCCGAATAGCTTCCTACGCGCGGTCATATTTCACTGGCATCACACCACTCTCCGCTCTTTGCTACAACTTATCAACGCTTACAATGTTTCATACTCCGAGCAAGACCGGCAGGCCAATAGCGACCAGGTCCCCCAAAGGCCTATTCAAAGACGGCACATGGTTCTGTGAGTAAGCCCCTCAAATACCACCTTGGACATCAATCCTAACAACCCACAGGCAATTGCGATCCCCGTCAACCCGCCGCCCGGTTCCAGGTGAAGCAAGACACCAGCAACAAAGGCCGCTGGTTCTACACATGCAAGAAACACAGCAAGCGCGACGACCACTGCAAGTTCTTCCTCTGGGAAGACCAAGCCAGGCAACGAGAAGGAGAAGGCGCCCGTCCCTCTACCCCAGAACATCAATACATCGAACCCTCCCCAACACCTCCCACCACACCTTCTGTGGCTAGCTACAATAAGAACAAGCGGAAATATGATGAGCTGGACGAGGGGTCTGATAGCGATTTTGGCGGCTTTGATGTCTCGCCTGAGGAGATGGCGGAAATGGAAACTAGTGCTTCGCAAACTTCGTCAACACCTATGCCTACGCCGCAGACTCCGCGAAAGGCTGTCAAGAGCAGGGATTTTGCGACGCCGGGGGGTGGCATAAGAGCGGGGCTGCCGACGCCTGTCACGGGGGTTTTAACAGACAGGGAGAGCAGAGATATGCAAACGCCTTCTGCGTCGCCCAACGAATCAGTCGAGAGGCGCGCGGAGATGGGGAAGACGGGGTATGCGATTACGGACGATGTGATGGAGGTGTTGAAGGGGAAGGTGGATGCGCAGACGTGCTCCAAGGTGCAGGTTATCTGTGATAAACTTGGTTCAAAGCTGTCGGGGATTGAGAAGGGGAGGGATATCTCGAGGCTGGCGTTGAAGTCAAAGGATGAGAAGATTGAAGAGTTGAGGACGAGAGTTGCGAGTCTGGAAGCGGAGCTGGAGAAGAAGAAGGCTGTGATTAAGGCTATGGCTGATAGCATGTAGCAGTGATTTGATTTGTGATACCCCAATCAGGAGCCATAGCCGCGGTCTGGCTTCTGTAATGTTTTGGACATGGAGTTGCGGAGTTAGTAGGGCTTTTGACGGTTGGCGTCAAGGGATGGATGTCCATCTATTAGGTAGATACTTGTGCCTCTATGCATTCATTGACCAATACCTCTTCGAGAGCAAAAGCATTATTGAATAGTTGTTTTCCCAATCCGTCATGTGCTTGTAGACAACAGGTGCTGTTACGCAAAGATACTTAACTGGCTTATTCAGGTGCCCGTTGGTATGATTGGAAACGAGTTATTATTGTATCCCAATTCCAACACCTGTGTAACTGTTAATACAAATAATGAATATCAGCTAGTCACGCAGTCGCTGCTGTGAATAAAGCAATATCAAGGAAACTTTGCCGGGAATCTGCGCTAATTCTGTCGTGAATCCCCTGCAGGTCTCCCGAGTATTCAATACTTTTTTTCTTCAACATACGTTACATACCAACCTACAGCGAATAAAAAGAGCATTGCTTTCAACACTCGACTAGAACCTCTCAACTCTCCTAGACGGTCTTGACACGCTTCCGTGATGGTGAAAACTCTGTACCTTATCCGCCATGGGCAAGGATACCACAACATCTCCGAGACACAACCCCAGGTATGATACGATGCTATGATACCCCGCCACCCCGCAAATCACAAGCCCTAGTAGGCGTACTTCAAGCCAGAATGGCCTGGTGTTCTTCTATGTGAAACCGAGGGAAAAACTAACAGCAACAACAGGGCAACTCATTCGTCAGAGACCCCCACCTAACGCCGACGGGCAAAGTCCAATGTCTAGACCTACGACAAAGCTTCTCTTTCCACAAAGATGTCGACATTGTCATGGCATCTCCGCTTTGCCGCACCGTGCAGGTCCGTTTCCATCACCCTCTCAAAATTAACTACTCCCATCATACATACTAACATGATTTGCGCAGACCGCCGTTCTCGGCCTCAGAGGTGTCTTGCAAAGAAAAGAAGTCCCCTTCTTGCTAGTCCCCAAAGCTCAAGAGATCAGCGACAAACCGTGCGATACCGGCACCGACCCTGCAGGTCTCAAGCTTGCTCTGACTGAGATTTTTGAGGAAGAAGAGTATGGGTTTGATGTGGGGAGGATTGACTTTTCGCTTGTAGAGGAGGGATGGAATTCCAAGGTATGGAATATCCCAATCCGCTTGAAATTGACGTCCGAATATTTGCTAATACAGGTTATATATGTGATGTAGAAAGGGGAGTATGAAGCTAGTCTTGAAGCAGTGCAGAAGCGTGCAGCGGCGTTGAGATGTTGGCTGTGGAAGCGTCCGGAAGAGCACATTGCTCTTATTACGCATGGCGCTTTCCTGCATTACTTGACAGAAGATTGGAGGGGCTTGATTCTTCCTAGAGGTGTGTACAAACGGGATCAATCTTTTGATGAGAGGTCAGCTGATCAAAATTAGGTACGGCGTGGCACACATGTGAGTTTCGGAGATTCACTTTTGATGAGGGATCGAATGAGAATGCGGCTCATATGACGGAAGTTGGGAAGGAGGGAAGAGATAAAGGGGTGAGACCAAATGGTGCTCACTCACATGATATTTCTGGTACAGAGCAGCTGCCAAATTAGACGGTATGAGTATGAATTACAAGGCGTTGACTTAGACCCTATAGAACAGAGGTATAGAACGGTAGACTAATAGATGCAAAGTTTCCCTACATTTCCTTTTACTTTATTCGCATATCTAAGTTCTCCTTGCTACGTATACAATAGTCCTGCGGGTCTCGGCACAGTTGCTATGACAAGGCACGTAAACCTTCTTTACTGGCATAGTTTCACAACCCCCTCTTCCCTCCTCTATCCATATTCCTCAACACATCTCTTTCAAACTCACCTGAAAATAACATAGCTTCATTTCCGACCTATCCCTCCACTCCTACAAAGATACCGTCAACCATGGCAGGAAGACTCCTCAACAAAGTCGCAGTAGTAACAGGCTCCTCGTCCGGCCTAGGCCGCGCCATATCCCTCCTGTACGCCAAAGAAGGCGCTTCAGTCATCTGCTCCGACCTAAAGCCATCCGCAAACTCCCTCGTACCCAGCGAATCAAATATCTCCACCCACGAGCTAATCCAAAAGACAGGCGGGAAATCCATCTTCGTCAAAGCAGATGTGTCGAGAGCAGCAGACATGTCTGAGCTTATCGCCGATGCGGTAAAGGCGTTTGGGCGATTGGATATGTGAGATTTTTCTATTTTTGGCAGCGGTGTTTAAATTTGCTTTGGGAGAATGGGCAGGGAGTGAGCGAATGCTGATGTGGAAAGAATGGTGAATAATGCAGGTGTAGCGCTCGAGGCCAGGGACCCGCAACCTGTACACCTGACGTCCGAATCGACGTGGGATATCACACTCGCCGTGAACGCGAAATCTGTATTCCTAGGCTGTAAATACGCTACTGCTCAGATGCTGGAACAGCCTCCTCATGAGTCGGGTGATAGGGGTTGGATTGTGAATATGTCTTCGATCAAGGGACTTGTAGGTGGGCCGGAGAACTGTAAGTTTGATTCCGAGGACTTTAGCTTTAGCTTAGAGAGAGAGAGAGAGAGAGAGAGAGAGAGAGAGAAAGCTGATGATCGAAGCGAGTTACTGTGCTTCGAAAGGAGCTGTGACTAGTTTGACGAGACAGGTAGCTTGGGATTACGCCAAACATCGAATTCACGTGAATGCAATATGTCCCGGCTGTATATTCTCCTTATTTTCCCCCTCGTATCTTTAAGAGCAGCAAAGCTGATTTTGGGGTGTGGATAGATACCAGGACTGCGATTTTCGAGGAGACCACTACGCATATGACTCCGCTTGAGGTGCTGGAGGAACGGCATCCGTTTGGGGGACCGGGTGTACCGAGCGATATTGCAAAGATGGCGGTTGTGCTTGCGAGTGATGATGCAAGTTGGGTGACGGGGATTAATTTGCCTGTTGATGGCGGTTATACTGCTCGTTAGGCTCAATCTAAGCAGTATATGCAGTTCACTATAAGGATACTTTAATTGAACTTGCTTGAAAATAGTAGCGTAGAAGGCGCTTACGGCGTTAAGGGGAGCAGCTCAAAATTACTAAGATAAAAAGGTGCTGCGTAATCAAACTCTATGTCGCACTAAACTCTCAGGGAGTCTTAAGGTTCGCAAGTGGGGGGTTTCAAGTAGCTTTATACATTTCTATAATATCCTAACTTGGTATCAAACTTGCTATTACTATAATCAAGAGAGCGTAAACAGGAGAGCAGAAGTTAGGGGATAGTAAGACGAAGGTTACCTTGGTGAACTGTATGGTATAGAACATAGAACGTTACATATAACTTACCTTGAGCAAAGTGAGAGATGGGAAAATGGCAGCGGCAGATGCTACATGGTAGTGCTTATTCTTGTCAATACTAGTAAAAACAGTGCTTAGATCGAAATTAGCTGCGAGACGCGGCCATGGAGTGGAGTCCGGGTTAGATATATATCTAGAAGTATGTGTATGTGATTGCAACGTGATCCACTTATCTGCGAGGTAAGGTACAATAGTGAAATCAATCCATTGTGCTTTCAGGTCCACTGTGAATAGTGTATGCTTATTAGATAGTAAGAGCAAAGTTTAATCTAATAGGACTCTATTAGAACTGACATCAAGAATGGGGTTCACGCGTGGAGCACTGGTGAACTCCGCAGCATTGCCTGTTTCTACAAATAATTAGACACTTAGTATAATCCATGAACAATACAAAAATACGTTACAGATCTTGTAGAAGTACAAATAAATCTACCGTGTCTCAGTGTCTTTCTGTCGCCTTGTCTCGCCTGCAAGTTCCTTCCGAAATTATAATTCCACCAGTCTCTCAACCAAACCAGCAACCCTTGATATTTAAAATGAAGAAAGGTTATGACAAGCCCTTGAGTATAGCATTTATTGGACTTGGTCAGATGGGCGATAGCCATGCCCTCGCCTACCATCACAACGCCGGTTTTCAGATAATCGGCTTTGTTAATCGTAGTCCAGTAACGACATTACCAGATACACTCAAGGAATATCCGCTATTCTCAAGCTTAGAAAAGGTCCTTACGCTTAAGCCCGACGTTGTATCGATCAATACACACACTGATACCCACGCCGACTATGCTGTAGCCGCAATGGAAGCCGGGGCACATGTTTTTGTAGAAAAGCCTTTGGCGGTGACAGTGGCCGAGGCGGAGCGCGTCGTGGATACAACACAACGTACGAACCGGAAGCTGGTAATTGGCTACATCCTACGACATCATCCCAGCTGGCTCGAATTCATTCAGCAGGCTCGGCAGCTTGGTCCACCGTTTGTGATGCGGATGAATCTAAACCAGCGATCTAGTGGAAAGGCTTGGGCTATTCACATGCGCTTACTTCAGGATGTCAAGAATCCTGTTATTGACTGTGGCGTGCACTATGTCGATATCATGTTGCAAATCACCGACAGCAAACCTGTCCAAGTGCGTGGCATGGGCCTCCGTCTTACTAATGAAACTCCGTCCGATGGGCAGGTCAATTATGGCCATCTTCAGGTTCTTTTTGCTGATGGGTCGGTCGGCTGGTACGAATCTGGATGGGGTCCTAGTAAGGATAATTAGCTCTTTGATTCTAATCTGCAACCTTCTGTTATGTTTCATCTTGTGTGCTCTAATTCCTATAACTTTCCTAAACTGGAAAAATAGGCTTTCTCTCCTTCCGAAATGCCCTTACATAGGAAATAACTGATTCATCATTTTCTAGTGATATCAGAGACAGCATATTTTATCAAAGACGTGATGGGCCCTCGCGACTCAGTATCGATTGTGATTACTGGCGTGGAGGGGAACTCTGCAAATGGTAGCTCAGCCGATATCAACAGCCACACAAAGACATCAAACTTACGCGTGAATACCATGATTGATGGGCGTCCTCACGATAAGGTGCTCTCCATAGAAGATGAGCCGAACCGTTATGAGTTTTGTGCGCGTGAGCAGCAGTTTCTGCTGGATGCTATTCGCGAGGATCGAGACCTCTCCCAGCATATGGATGATGCTGTTCGATCACTTAGTATTGCAATTGCGGCTGATCGCTCTATGCGTGAAAACAAAGCAATTGACCTTGAATGAGGAGCCATTATTGGTACGGAAGGGCTGGGAATGGGTAATACTTCAATGGTAAGAGCATACGGGGTAGGGCTACGCTATACCTATTTGGGACACAGTAGCTGTGGTAAAGATTCTATTTATATACAATAGCACCAGGATCCCTATTTATCCGGCTCACCGAGTATGAACTCTCTCATAGGCGCTTGACGCTTCCAAAGTGGCGCATAGCGATTTTTAACCTCAAGTCCTTGTGACTTTGTCATTCCAAAATACTTTATCCATCTTACAACCAGCTGGTTTATTGCAGCTATATTATAGTATCGAAGAATATCCTACCTTGTCCTGCCTAGCCAGGGAGCTCCTATAGCTGTGTTTTGTGCCAATTGTTCTTTGAAGGAGGAGTATTTTTAAGTCACTTTAGTCCCAGCCTTGCGACATTCAGAATTCCCAACAGAGTTGATATCACGATGGATTTTCCAAGCGCTGCTTTCCCAAATAATGGTTCACGATCGGCCGATTCTGGTAGTGAGATACCTGTCAAATATACGCCTGTCTCTGGGAGAATATCAAGGGCCAAGAAAGGCGTTCCAGTAAACACGTGCGAAATATGTCAGAAGGTAAAGTCTCTTGCCCACCAGATTCATGGGCACATATAACTGACCTCTTATCAGACCTTCACGAGAGCAGAGCACCTTCGGTTTGTCACATGTAGTATTTGATTCTCGGCATGGATTTAACACAAGTTGCAGGCGCCACCGGTTGAGTCATCAGAAGCCAGCCTACCCGTGCACATTCGAGGACTGCGAGCGAGCGTTTCACCGGCCTGACTTGTTAGCTCGGCATATGCATCGACAGTGCGTGGCAAAAAAGAGGTTTTGGTTGAAAAAGCTGATGTGATAGTAGTGAAACGCAAGGAGAGAAGCCTTATAAATCTGGAGAGGGGAGCAGAGCGTCCGAGAGCGCATCTGAGAATCAAGCCCCTTCGCTGTGAGTTGCAAACCTTGGAACTTTAGTAACTTGCTAAATGGGGGTAGTAAGATAGAGACACCAAGAGAATTTCAAGCAATATACAAACCGCGCTTTCACCATGAACCCACCATTAATTTTGCTTCGGAAGATACAGTAAGAAACGAAGACAATACCACAGCAACACCTGTACTTCCTCTTCTGCGTATTCCTGAAGAAAAAGAAGTAACAGCCTTGCCTCAATGGCCCCCCTGGAACCACCAGAATTCGCCCCAAAATGTATCCAGAACAGAGTCTGTCCCCTCTTCCCCTGACTCCATCACCGGCAGCATATTTTCAACAATTAGCGATATATCCAGTGTGTCATCCTCACAAAGCGAGTCAGTAGATGCTCTAGAGCTCCTTCTAGATGTACTAAGAGATGACTTCGAGCTTGCCATATTATACGATGGAGCTCTCTTTCGAGTCAGCGACGCAAGGTTCGAACGGAATCTCGGGCGTCTCTTCCAGAACTTCGGTACAAATCTTAAACGCGAAGCTCACAATCAGCAAGAGAAGGTTGTAGCCAGATTTGTGTACGCGAAGGCGAAAGATGCTGCACGGAGAGTATGCCAAGTCTTGGAATCTAGGATATACGAAAATGAGTTTGTTGAACAAGGTGAAGGCTGTGCCACACTCAAAACCGAGTTACCTGAATTGGACATGGACAGCTCAGATGACAGTGCAGAAGAAGACGTTGACGTCGATGGCTATATATTGCATGAGGAAGCTGCACCTATGTTGTCAAATCTGAAAATGTTCCTTGATACTTCAGTGGCATTGAAATCTCTCCGAACCAAACTCAGTACATTCCTATACCCTTCAGAGGACTATATGAGAACTCGACGAGATCATGTGGCAAATATAAAGCATGCAGTCAGAGCAGCCTCCTCGACGACAAACTCATGGAGCAAATTCTCAGTGTGGTACGAAATTATTTGGGAGGTACTAGAGTATTTGAGAAAATACTACTCTCCAGGCCAAAGTTTAGGGGGGATCATGACAATCACTGGCAACAAACAAGATGCCACTGCCATGCGATGCCAGGACTATGTTGAAGCTAATTGGAAAGAAGCTGGTCCGGTCATCTTGGATTTTATTCAACAATTCATTCAAACACCAGTAAAAGGTAGGATATTATCCACTGATATTGATGCAATGATATTGATACTGCGATTAGTTACCGAGACTACAATGACTATTTTGACCCCTGAGATGGAGCTTACACTTACGGATAGACCCAGACCCAAGTTCGACAATTCTTGCAAGTCAACAGCGCTACTTGTCGTCTCGGCAAGTCAAGAGATCCAAGTACAAGTCGCCTCTTGCATATCATGGCTTTGTGCCGCGATACGCTTCTCGCCGTTTGCTACTGTAGCTATGTCAACCTGTCGTATAATGGTTCTTGGCTATCAGAATGGCACAAAGAGTATCGAGATCTCTCTATCTGATATACAAGAAGTCCCTGGAGATGTACCATGTTGGCATTCTTTGTTCCCTCGGTCAGTAATCGCACAGCCATTTGCTCACCCCGAACGAATACAAGGCAAGGGATTGGAGATTGCCTTTGCAGACATGGTGTTAATGGCGCGATCTATGGGGATCCTGGAGATTGACGGAGGCCTCGTGGTAAGAGGCACTCAAACTTTACTCTACCCAGTCGAAGAGCTAGATAAGGACGATGCGTTTCAGTGGCACGTTGAGAGTGAAGCTACTTATGGCGCCTGGGCTTCGGAGGCCCCACCTGGATTTCTACAGAAGCTAGAGACATCTCAAAAATGGTTTCGTTCATTGGATCTAAAGCGTCTGATGAATAGACGAGCATTTCTTGGATGGGTGCCAAAGGTACACATTGCCATAACAACTTCAAGCTTTCCAAGCACCATCTATACCTCAGGAGCACCAGCTTCCAAAGGGTCGGGTTATGTCAAGTCTTACCAATTGAGTATTGGAAGCGAGGGTCTCGGATACTTTGGTGCAACAGGGTCAATCGGCTGGTCACCTGTTTCCATTCCATCTATGCTGATGCTCCCTCAATCGAAGGTTATATACGATGTTCTCGAAACAGCGTTGCGACGCAATATATTATTATACGACCCGGAGGAAAAAATTGGATGGCTGTTACCCGAAATCTGCGTTGTCTTCTTCATGGCTCGTTGTACCATTGCTGAACTTCGTTGCAAGCTGTTTAGGGATGATGTGGAATCGGATATCAAATACGCCTCGGGAGACACAAGCAGCCCAGAGGCAACAGCGAATGCCATAGTGGAGAGCCTTACCCTCCGGGTTTGTAAGGGGAACTCTTTAGGCGATCCCAAATCCCTAGGTGAGCCAATGGACGAATTCTTGTTGAGAATATGGAACACCCTCGACATGATTCGCACAAGGCTTTACCAGGCAAATGCCCAAGCAGAACTGGCTGGAAAATCATGCCCTAAATTTCTTCGTGGAGTTGAATTCCAGGACACAATTCGTACCGAGACTATGATGGAGATCAAAGAAGCATCAGTCCAACAACCTTGGACCTACCTCTCTAAGTGCCAGCCCATTGTTCTTTTCATTCGAGGACTCCCCCAAAGCATCGTTCCCGTTGCATCGGATTGTCTATGCGAGCCATGGAAAGTCGTACCCTCAGGGAAAAACTATCTTGCTGCAACTGGCAAGTCGGTGAGCAATCTCCTTCATCGGCATAACATGGGATCGAATGGTGCAAGATTAGCCGATCAAATAGAATGGCGACCTCAACAGCAGATCATTGATAGCCACGTACATGGCTCTTCGTTTTCTGGAACTCATACCCAAGCATTGTATAAATGTAAGAAGCCACAACTTGGGCAGGACTTCTTAGCCCTATTACAAGGCCATGAAGACGGCGGCTTTGTCTTCGGCAATGGCCCGGGTGATACATGCCGCATTCGTGAATTGGAGCCAAAAACACTCTTTTCAACCATCGGCGTAAGGGCCGAATATTCGTCGTCGACCTTCATCGAATGCAAGAACAAGTTGTCCACATCATTCTGGTCATCGAAACGACGTCGAGTTTCAAATCCAGCGAAACCTCCTACACTATGTGTCGAGACACATAATCAGCCAACACTATTGCAAGGTACAGAAAGCCTGGCAGATGAAGGTGAGCCATCACTTTCAAATTCAAGCTCAACCGCTGGGCAGACCATTTCAAGTTTGGCAACCTCGATTAGCTCGGAACCAGAAGCGACATCTCCCAGATGACTCCCTTGAAACCCAATAACGTGAAATTGGCCTCAGTTATATGTTGAGTTCACGCCAGTTGCAAGAGATCGGACAATGACAGGATACATTGCCGTCAATCAATGACTCGTTTGAAGGGAACGAACTCGAAAAGTCATGTTAGAACATTTGATGAATATTTGGAGCTATTTCAATTCTTTGGAAGCAGATTCATCACTTCAAACAAAACACATTCCAATCAAACATTCAATACCAATCACTACCCAGCTGTATAACTTGTTACTCGGCCCTGCAATTGTTCTCTCAATGCGAATAGTATGAATGTAACGTTGAAAAGGTAGAAGCGGTACTGTACACCGCCAAGTCAGGGCCTGGCTGGACAAGATGTGAGGATTGGGGATTGTGGGGAACGCAGTGTAAACCCCTACTCCGGGCCTACAGCAATCGGCGCCGGTCTATAGACGACCAGAAGAAGTGCGATGTCAAACTATGGATTTGATCATTTAGGATCTCAAATAGTAACTCGTGTATAATACAATATAATACTAGGACCGATCAAGCGAAAGAAATGAACAAACAAACAACCGGGGCTGAGTTCTAGAATCTATTAGTCGAGACGAGATAGTGCTTGAGTTAATGTATTAGCTATAAGTGCCTGTCTGATATCGAGACCTGATCGTTACATGCACGAATGCTATCACCAAAATTTTAAATACCATCTGGTCTGCATGTAAGCTAGGTACGGAGGGAACATTCCGAAGTCCTAGTCGTGTGGACGGAAAGAAACAGCCTCATCTAATATCTGCTCGTGGCTAAATGATCCTTGTTGGTACTCGTGAAGGGCAATATTTAGCCGCGGGTATAGAGCAATGTGGTCCTCGTCTACATATATTACGCATATGCGTACCCCGATGTCAATGCATGCAATTCCTGGGTACGGACGTGCTTTGGGTCCGGGGCTCGCACAGTTACATAAATCTGAAGATACATGGAAGTGCTTCAGCCGAAGCAAAGTCAATTTCTCCTGTTTCTCTAGATCAAAGATATTTACAAGTTAGAAGAGAAGGTATATACAAAATGATGAGGGCGTCCTTTGAAATTTCAAGACCCCGGCCGCAGCGCTAGAATTTTCTCGCTCGCCTTCTCGGCCGCAATCACGATCAGGGCGCTGGGATTCGTGCTTGGCATGCCGGGGAAGATACTTGCGTCGACGACGAAGATGTTGTCTGTACCATAAACCTTGGTGTTTAAGTCCACGACTGATGTTCCGCCTGTAAGTCCGCTGTCGGTGCCCATTTTGGTGGTACCGAGCCAGTGGTTGGCACGGCGAGCTCCGATGTTTGCGTAGGTGAGCGGGAGCTGGGAAGTATTAGTTTTGAATTCAAATGCAGGAAGCTACTTACGCTCGCGAGGTAATCAGCGCCGCTCATACTGGCAGGAGGTAGCAGTAGCGTTATGTTTGGTATAGTGCTCAGTGCTGCCTTCATGTGATCAATCGCTATAGCGACAGATGCTAGATCATTGGTGTCTCCGTAAGGTAGCGTAGAGACCACCATATTCAAACCCTTCGCAATAGTGGTACGACCACGGGAGAGCTGGCCTCTTCCGAGGTAGAGACTGAGAGTCATAGTATTGCCATTTGGCTCTCCACCAGACCCCTCAACTCTGGATGTCCATTGCATCTGTCTTACAATACCATCAGGACCTGTTATTTCTTCCCACATCATTGGGCCAATATTTGGCGCTGCTTGAGCAAGGGGGCCGATGCGACTTTGAAGATAACTCGCAGCATCGGCGGCAATTGGAGTATCCCAAGCTGCAGGCCAATCGTAATAAGTTACGTTAGGATGCGAGATAACACAGTCGGTGTTCAAGTGGTCGTCAAGATTATACCCCACAGGCAAATTGATCCAAGAGCTAGACGATATCATCTTTGAAGCATCGGTGCTAGAGTTAACCACTTGAAGCATGTCGGTAGGTCCAATCCCACTCCTGAAAAGAATCTTTGGGGTTCCAAAAGCTCCAGCGGCAAGAATAACCCGACCAGTATTTGCGGTCAAGTTGAGAGTACCAGTATATCCTCCATTGTTTGTTGCCAAAAGATCTAAGCTAGTTGCATGCCCACCTACACGTTTGATACGTTCAACACTGGTGTTCAACCACATGTGGAAATTTCGTCTGCTGCTCGCGGTTACGAGGTAGGTAGCCATAGGGCCGCCTCGCTCGCCGTGAATGTACATGTAAGGGGTATGAGCATAAGTCCTATTCTTTTGGCTTGGGATGTCGTTCGCTGTCACGCTAGTCCAGTTTGCATTGGCAAGTCCTGTTCGGATAGTGTTGAATCCCGATTGAAGATAGAGATTTCCGTCCATAGAAGGATGATCGGTGCCTGGAAGTCGTGAAAATACTCGCTGGGTAGCTGCTGACATATCGGAAGACTTCCACCCGGTTGGAAAGTTGACGTCCCAGTCCGCAGGGTTGGGCTACTGGAGTCAGTACATGTCTTGCCTTTCGATACGAAATTCTTACCTTCCACCATAAGCCGGCATTGACAGCTGTTCCTCCACCCAAAATGCAGCCTGCCATCTGGTCCGTATCGGTGCAAGCGACACCATCTGATCCACCATTCCAAATTCTGTTGCATTCTCCTGGAACATCGAACCATGTCAAGTTCTGTCCATCGAGCCACCCACTCTCAGGTCGAAGTGCTAGGATATGTCAGCTCCATCTTGTACACACCACAGTGATGCTTACTTCCGCCCCATCTCGCAGAGGAAGCTACTCCTTTTTCAATGAGCAGAACAGATTTTCCAGCTTCAGACAGCTTATCTGCAATTGGGATACCGCCAGCTCCACCACCAATCACAACATAATCATATGTGATACCTGTTGGAACTGCACTGGCCGAGATGGAAGTTGGAGTTGAAGTTCCTGATGATGTTGTTGAAGTGTATGTGGTGGTAGCAGTCAGGGTTGCCCATTTGGAATAATCGGACTGTGTGGCAGATGCAACTTTGATTGAAAACTCTCCCATTCCGTTATTGTGTTGGTCAAAGCCGGAGTTTGCATCGGTTTTATCAAAGGGAGGTGCGTCGGATTGGGCCCAACCTTGTTCAAATCCTCCTTTCGAGGTTGAGGTATTGAAAGAGCTTTGGGTTGGATCATCGAAGAGCAAGCAATTTGTACACTTGTATACCAGGGTCCAATTGGTGGCATTTACTTTCGAATATATTGGGTAAATCGAGGCAGTTCCCCCGTACGGAACCGGGGCTAGATATCCACTACGTTATTGGTCATAAATATAATTTCCTTGCTTCAGAGAATATACATACGGGGTATATCGGAAGGAAGTAGCGATTTCATCGCCATTGCCAGTTGGCCACGCTAAGAGCATCAGGTGGTTTTCCATACCTGCACCCACATTGTCTCCCTGGACAATACCAGACCACCCTGTGCCATTGGGTGTAGATCCAATCTAATCGGTCAGCTCCGTCAAACTCAAGAGCTCTCATCGGAACATACAATCAATCCGATGTATTCAAATGAGTCTACTGTCAAAGCATTCTCTGGCAGAGCAATACCAAAAGTGAAGCCTCCCCAGGAGACCTCTGAGAACTCTCCATCTCCTTCGACGGTCCCATTTACCTCATAGCTGGTGTAGAAAATGATGCCAGTGTTTGGCTCCGTGTAAGTTCCATGAGCGGCAAAGTCTTGTGCCAGCACGGGTGAAAGAACTATCTTATGTCAGAGATGAGATAAACATGCAATTGGGATTCTCACAGTATAAGGCACAGCCAAGAACTCCACAGAGAAAGTTGATTGTCTTCATACTGGGCATGAACTACACCAAAATACAAGACTGAGATGAACAAGTGGAAACGGAGAGATAAGAGGAGACACAGAGCAAGATATAACTTTTTTCCGTGGACCCATTGAGGAAACGTGATGACAGGAATTGCTCAATTGTTATTGGAGGGAGTAGATGAAAGGCCTTTCCATGGAGTAGCAATGGGATTCATGCGGGTTGTTGGTGCATGGTGCCTGTGTGGGGTAAGGCTGGGCCGTATGACATTTTGAAAGGGGAAATTACCCGTTTAGTGTAGATAGTGCCACCATAGCCATGCAAAGGTACCACGGATGGGTTCGCCGGGGAACGTGATGGAAAAGCTGGGAATATATCAAAAATGCAATATAGACGGAACTCAGGCTCATCGGCGATAGCTCTCCGCATGCGTGCAATTGTTTTACCGGCTGTTTGATCCCAGCACAATCACTACGGCGCAGGAATCGATAGATCTTTAGACCGTTGAGCCTAATTGAATGCGTGAAATGGAAAGAGAAGTTGATGAACATAACACCCAGCTGACAGCGCCTTGGGACATTCAGAGTGGATTCAAACAATTAAAAGGCATCTCTAGGCAATGTACTGCATCGCTAACACCGGAACATAGACACAGGAGGGGATTCCTAAGCTGGTAACACGAGGTACTGTATTGCTTGCCACGGAACGGGGTTCTGTGTGACGGTGTGACAGAGTAAAGTCTGGCCTCTTGTTCTAGACATAAATATACTCCGCCAATGAAAAGTACCCATACTCTTCCTTGCCGCTCTCAATTAGATGAATATTGAAATGCGAGTTTGTAGAAGTGGGACAAGAGCCAAGAGATGTAGGGAAGTCGTTTCATCAAGCAGGCAGGATTCTGCTTGCTGATTATTCGGTGCGTAAAGACCGATCCAGACACGTGACTAATACTCATAAGAGGAAGATATAGAGATAACTATTGATACATACAGTGACATAACCCATGACAGCTCTCGATCCAAGCCAAATATTGCCTTAAATTCTCAAGCGGAACCTAACGGAAATAACTACACACGTGATGTTGCTTCCGAAAGAATTTCGTCCTCGGCAAAGGCAAGCGGAAGAGAAGAGCTGGTTGTAAGCAAAGATAACCGGCCCTCCGATTGGCTCAAGAAATGCTCTAGCAACTGAACGGCATCAGCGAATTCGACATTCTAGAAGTCGGAATCGCCTCAAACCAACAGTGTACTCTTCTTTTCCTCTCCTCTCTCTTCTCCCCTCTCCCCTCTTCGCCTCTGGTACTTAACCTTCCAATATGTCTTCATTTGCAATGCGGAGGTGTACAGCTGGTCCTTCGGTATGCTTGTCTCTTGCCTCGGCCAAAGTGGCAAGAGCCTATGCTAATGCTGTGAATAGCTTTCGAAGGCATTGAAGAGCCAGACAAGAACCTTCTCTTCTACAAGATCTGCAGGTATGATATATAGACCGTCTGCGAGTATCAAACATAGCTGACAGTCTTGCAGCCCGAATAATAACAAACGCGCCCCTCCGAGCGAAACATGCTTCGCCCTTTGTTAGCCACAAATACCCAGTCGTTGTATGTACCCTACATTCTCTTAAAAGCTTTCATCTGATGGGTATTAGGATCACGAATATGATGCGATTGTTGTGGGAGCCGGTGGTGCCGGCCTGCGAGCAGCTTTCGGTCTTGCCGAGGCTGGTTTCAACGTCGCGTGTATATCGAAACTATTCCCAACTCGAAGTCATACGGTAGCTGCACAAGGAGGTATCAATGCTGCTCTGGGTAACATGCACGAGGACGACTGGAGATGGCATATGTACGATACCGTCAAGGGTTCGGATTGGCTTGGAGATCAGGATGCAATTCATTATATGACAAGAGAGGCACCGAAATCTGTTATTGAGTTGGAGAACTACGGCTGCCCTTTCTCAAGAACCGACGATGGCAAGATGTGAGTTTTTATACTTACTAACCATGAAGACTTTGCTGATCTTTGCAGCTATCAACGTGCTTTCGGTGGCCAATCGCAAAAGTTTGGAAAGGGTGGACAAGCATACAGATGCTGCGCTGCTGCGGATAGAACAGGACATGCTCTCCTACACACTCTCTATGGTCAATCTCTCCGACACAACACAAATTACTTTATCGAATACTTTGCTCTTGATCTGATTATGGAGGATGGCGAGTGCAAGGGTGTTATCGCGTATAACCAGGAAGACGGCACTCTGCACCGATTCCGTGCACACAACACTGTTTTGGCTACTGGTGGTTACGGACGTGCGTACTTCAGTTGTACCTCAGCGCATACTTGCACGGGTGATGGAATGGCTATGGTTGCTCGCGCTGGTCTACCCAACCAAGATCTGGAATTTGTCCAATTCCACCCAACTGGTATCTATGGAGCTGGATGTTTGATTACTGAGGGTGCTCGTGGTGAAGGTGGATACTTGTTGAACTCTGAGGGAGAGCGATTTATGGAACGTTATGCACCAACCGCCAAGGATCTGGCCAGTCGTGATGTCGTTTCTCGATCAATGACAATGGAGATCCGTGAGGGGCGTGGTGTTGGTCCTGATAAGGACCATCTTTACCTCCAGCTCAGCCATTTGCCAGCCGAGGTTCTGCACGAGCGTCTTCCAGGTATCTCTGAGACTGCTTCTATCTTCTCTGGTGTCGATGTCCGGAAGCAACCTATTCCAGTTCTACCAACAGTTCACTACAATATGGGTGGTATCCCAACCAAGTACACTGGTGAGGTTCTCACTGTTGATGGTGAAGGTAAGGACCAAGTCGTACCAGGTCTTTTCGCGTGCGGTGAAGCTGCTTGCGTGTCAGTTCACGGCGCCAACCGTTTGGGAGCCAACTCTCTCCTCGATCTGATTGTCTTTGGCCGTGCCGTATCCCACACCGTCCGGGATAACTTCGAGCCAGGCATGCCACACAAGGAAATCAGCGCCGATGCCGGTGCTGAATCCATCAAGGTCCTAGACCAAATCCGAACATCTGATGGCCCAAAGAGCACACACGAAGTCCGTCTAGCAATGCAAAAGACCATGCAGACAGACGTCAGTGTGTTCCGTACGCAAGAGAGTTTGGAGGAGGGTGTCAAGAAGATCAATGAGGTCGACCAGACCTTTAAGGATGTCGGAATTAAGGACCGAAGCATGATCTGGAACTCGGATTTGGTCGAGACTTTAGAATTAAGAAACTTGTTAACTTGCGCGTAAGTCTCTTGCCCCTTTCTTATTATTAGAAAACCAGTACTAACAAACCTATCAAGCGTCCAAACCGCCGAATCAGCAGTCGCGAGAAAGGAATCCCGCGGTGCACACGCCCGAGAAGATTACCCCGAAAGAGACGACAAGGAGTGGATGAAGCACACCTTGAGTTTCCAGAAGAAGCCCCATGGCAAGACGGACCTAACATACCGAGCCGTCGTAGCCACCACGCTGGATGAGAATGAGTGCAAGGCTGTGCCACCTTTCAAGCGTGTTTACTAGATGAAACATTTTAGCAATTGCATATTTATATCATCTTTACTCGATCGAGGGACTTTGAGATGAGATGAGATGAGATGAGAAGAAGCAGGTTTTAGTCTTGGGGACTCGGTCCGTGTGTAGCTGTAGCTCTAGCATATTTTTGCGGGTGTGGGTGGTGCGGTGTGGTGCGGTATGGTGCTGTGCTTGTTTGCAATGAATGGTTGATTGGTTTGCTTTGTGTATGTAGGTAGGAATGAAGAATACAAATTTTTTAAAACAAATATAGTATATACTTTTGATTCCATTGCTGTGACTAGGTAAAATAACTGTTCTATTTATAGGGTTTGCAATTGGCAGGCAACTCTCTCTTTTAAATGTAAAGGAAATGCATATGCAGCAGCATGCTCTCTATTTTCTAACGCCGCTTCCGCTCCGGCGCTCCCCCCTTTGAAACGCCATGAAATGAGTATGCAAATTCCAACCCATATGGGAATGAAAGGGAAATCAAGCAAGCATCCTTTCTATCTACCATGCATCTATTCCAAACGCCAAATCGCTTATGCAAGAAAGTACCATCAATGCTGAATAATGAAGCATGCGATCGATCGATCAATTAATCGAAACTACTCCAAGCATGCACCTCCATCTCCGCCTACGGCCCGACGTGAAACCTCGCTTTCAGGGCATCGAAGATGATAAAAATAAAGGCACTACTGGGCGCACTTCTTGCGACCGTAATGCCACAACCCCTGTATAAACCCCGAAGACCGTATTGTCTCCAGATAGCTGTGCCCTCGGCCCAGAAGGCATGTTTGCCGCCGGTCTGCATGCGGCTCTTAATGGTGTCGGCGGGGAAGAAGAGGAAGTTGTAGGACATGCCTGCGCTGGCGCCTGCTAGGGCTTGTTGCCAGAGGGGGAGGGGAGGGAGGTCGTGTGGATTGGATTGGATTGCTGAGGTGGCGGGTTTGGGGAATGGAGTGGAGGAAGAGTTGAGATGGCGGAAGAGGAGCGTCATGCTTTCCTTGCTCCCAAACCAAGCAGCACAGCCGCCCGTCTCCCTAATCAACGTCCCCAACTGTCCCCTCCAAAATCCCCTCACGCCCTCACTCCTCCACACCTCTCTCACCACGTCCCGGATCCCCTTGCCCCTCCTCCCCTCCCCATCAACCTGTATGCGGCACTTGACGAGCTCCACAGGCGTCAACACCAAACTCGTAAACGCACCGCTAATCGCACCAGTGCACCACAACGCGCCCAGCGGGAGCACTTTCTCACGCTCGTAAAAGCCGCCCCAGAACAGCGTTTCTCGCCCGACGCGCTCCCAGAAGAACAGAGATGAGGTTTCGAGCGCGGCGCCGAGCAGAGGCGCACTGATGCCGCGGTATAGGGAGAGCAGCGGGGCGGTGCGCAGGGATTGGCGCAGGCAGTCGAGGGGGCCGATGTAGGCGTCTGGGCGGGATTGGAGGCGCACTTTAATGGTGTCGAAGGGGTATTCGATGTATTTCCCTGCTATGCCTGCGATCTGTAATATTGATACGATGTGTTAGCAATTGTTATTATATTACACGGGTGCAAGAGGATTGGCATGAGAGTGAGAGTGAGATTGAGAGTATTGATATGATATTGGAGGTTTGTGTGACGCGAGTTCTTGAATTGGGGAGTATAAGTACGTACAGAGCCAAAGACTATATCTTCCATGGCGTCAATTATGGCTTCTTTGCCTTTGACGGAGATAGCTGGAGAGTTGTTGGGAGAGAACTCTGGTTTGGTCGCTGTTGCTGCCATCTTGGTCGTTGACCATCAAAAAAATGCGATGTTTCCTTGATTTCGTAGTGGGGCAGATGGATGATGGATGATATTATATTTTCCGAAGGTAGCACAGTACTCGAAGTCTTTAGAAAAGACGAATTAGAGTGTTCAAATGCTTCTTGATGCTTCTAGGTATACAGTCACGGAACTGCGGTGTCGGGATGAAGACAGGTACAGGTACAGGTACGATGTAACAGTGAGTGGCTCTGTAGAAGATATATGGCCAAGCCGGGGGGGGGTCGACAATCGGGTCAAGGAGAAGACGGGCAGGTGGGCCGGAAGAAAGCAAGCAAGAAGGAAAAGAAAAAGGGGAGATGGTCTTCTCCTTCTCAGTTTACCATCCAGGTTATCGTGCCAAGGAGTTGTGGGGAAAAGGTGCGTCGAGTGCGTTGTATCGAGAAAGCATTTCAAAGTAGAGGAGGGTCGGGAGGGGGCGGTCAAGAGGGGTATTAATGAAGGCAATAAGGGTATTTTTTATGTTTGTGAAACCCTGCAAGCAAGCAATAGAAGTACCACCTCAGCAGCGGGAGTATTATATTGAGTCTGTGTTCAATAGGAGATTTAAATGAAATGCTGTACTTGTAGCTAGCCAGGTTGTGGTGGTGTGTGGGAAGGGAAGGGAACGGGGATGAAGTAATTCTTGAGTGACATTGCACAAGGAAAAAAGCCCGCACTTTTTGACCTTTTCGACCTTTTCGACCCTTTTAACGCTAAGGAGGTGGAGATTCCCTGCAAAATCTTATCAGATTAGATCAAGAACTTTTTCCGACCCACTCCACTTCACGATAGAAAATAATCCGGCCGTGCAATCTAGGTGCGGGACAACATCTTCTGCAAAATAAAAAGCACTCTTGTCAAATCTCGTGATATCCCCAGTTATCATGTCTACAGAGGTAGCAACGGCTACTGCGCCAAGTCTAGTCGCAACTGTCCCAGCACAGGGCATGCGCAAGAATGGTTTGCCTCACCACTCCCTCTCTTTCCCTTCCACACTCAGGCTAAGTATTTCCCAGGCAAGCAATGGCACGAACCAAAATCTGCTTTCCGGCCCAAAGCAGGCAATGGTACATATGAAAAACGTCAAGAAGAGCGGAAGTTCATGGCTGCTGTAAAGGCCAAGGAGAAGGAGATGAAGGAGGAGAAGGAGACTGAGAGACAGGTAGGTTATGGTTCTGCTGGTGCGCCTTTAACAGGAGAGAAGAGAAGAGCTGATTGTGTTGCCACAGAGGAGGATCACAGCGCTCAAAGAGAAACGCGCGGTCAAAGAGGAGAAAGCTAGATACGAGAAGTTGGCCGAGACGATGCATAAGAAACGGGTTGAAAGGCTGAAGAGGAAGGAGAAGAGGAACAAGATGTTGAAGTCTTGATGTGGCCATATTTTGACAAGCTTCTACGGCATTACTGGCGTTTTGGGACCGAAAATGGCGTTTGTAGAGGCTGGACGCTGAGTTGTTCTGCTCAGCAAATTGGCGGATACCTTTGAGCCGCACGGCAGCGCATAGAAATACTCGCAAATACCTGCTTTCTTGCGTGCTGCTCTCCTTTGGCAAGCATATGACGATACAAAGCCTCGGGCATAGGTCAATGGTCACCGAATATGATCCGAATATGATTCACAAGGAATGCAAACTCTATACTGTATGGGCTTTTGATGAAGCAAGTTCACATACGAATAACGGATTTACAACCCCGTCAACTAACCTCCAGAGATTTCTATTGTTATTCCACATAAATTACATTTTTACAATGGGGAGCTTTAAGAGGCTTTTCTGTGACAAAATCAATCTTCACATGCCTGCATCTCGGGCTCGCTCAAGCTCCCGTACAAGGCTGAGAAAGCATGAACTTCCAAACTCAAAGCACGACTTCACTCCTCAAGAACAAACCATGTCACTACCCTTCCCCATCTACGATTACCCCAAACCCCCAGAAATTACCACCTCCTCCCCGACTAGACCCCAAGAGCAAGTTACTCGCTCAACCAGCGAAGTCGGCACCTCCAAACTACATGCTCGCAACCACCATGGACATCACCATCCGCATCTACATCGTAAAGACAAAGACAAATTACCAGAAGGGGAATTCCCGCAAAGCACTCTACAGCCGGCAGTAAGCAGGAGCGAGCCAACTGAAAGTCGGGATGTGAGTCGCCGGGCCAGTGTTCTCGAGGTGCCGATTTCGTCGGAGGGGGAGAAGAGGGAGGTAGGAGATAAAGAGCTTATGGAGGAGAAAGAGAAGGGGGTGGTGAGAGCTGCGTTCGTTCCCCTCGTTCCCCATATAATATCGAATCAAAACTATACAGCAGAACATTTAAGCTAATATATTCGTGGTTGTGGTAACAGTGAACTACGCAATGCCTTGATGGGTTTAAATACCCTCTCAAATAACACAACCCGCCGCCTAGACAACACCTACTACAGCGTCCTCGAGAAACTCAGCGTACTACAAAACACAATTATATCCCTGAAAGAGTTAGCAGGCATGACAAAAGCCCTCAACTCGGAATTTAAGACCGAGAGCGAGGAGATTGTTACTGATATCCGTGGTCAAATCGATGCCTTTGAGGGGTTTGAGAGTCAAGAGAGCAAGATTGCGGGGCTGCAGGCACGCATAGTGCGAGGCAGGGAGAAGATTACTGTTCTGGGGGGCAGAGTTGATGTTGTTAGGGAGAGAGTGGATGGTTGGGAGAGAGCGGAGTTCGCGTGGCAGGAGAAGACGCGGAAGAGGCTGAGGGGTTTGTGGATTGTTATGTCGGTGGTTGCGGTGCTTGTGCTTGCGCTTGTGGTGTTGAGGCATACGCCTGCGAGGACTCAAGGGCCTGGAGTGATTCAGGGGGTGAATATGACGGGGTTGGAGAAGAAGGTGGCGGAGGTTGGCGGCGGGGTGTTCAATCTAACGAGGGGGATAGCGACGGGTAATAAGTTGAAGGGGTTGCAGGATGGAGACGAGGAAGATCTGGGGGATGATCCGAGGCTGAGACTCCTTGATGAGTTATGAAAGGCTGTACGGTAGAGGGCTAATAAGCTCAAGATTTGAGAGAAGCTATTCCTGTCTAGGGATTAGCAGGAAGTCGTACGACATGATTACCCATATTCCCCGGATTTGATGCCGAGTAGCATAATTCATCAGCCCTGGAGTTGAACACCGGGTTGATATGACAGCCAGCTGTTACTGGATATCGGGCGCCGAAGATATAGGTATTGGTATCATGATAATAACCTTGCTCCGGAGATACTTTTTCTTCGAAGATTATCTTGAGAGTTGATGTTGCTTTCCAACTCCTCGGGTGTTTATAATTACAATAATTATCCTATCATTATGAAGAGAGCAAATGTAAATAGCAAATATAAATATAATTACAATAAGAATCTACTCCTGTTTGTACTCGCGAGAACATATGATACGAGCCAGGCAAAATGATTCGTAGCCGCGATGACGACGATCCTGGGCTGAAGCCGTCACTCTACTCGTGATCCCTGTTGATAGCATCACAGGCACAACTACAAGAGACCAACTTGAAACTTATTTTTGCCTGTGAGTCGAGAATCTCCGTAAACAATAATATATCTCTCTCCAGTCACCAACATTCTACATTCACGTCTATATTTATACCGTATGATTAAAAGTTCATCCACAACCATAAGCGGAGGGATTAATCACGAAACCCCTCGGGCCTCAGCCCCTCTACAATACCCCGCTAAAGGCTGTACGTCTGTCTGCATATAGTACATAAGCCGCAAAGCTGTACAGTAACCTTAAGCCACAAATCTCGCACCAGTCAGGGTCCCGAGCTCGAGAAGAGCTTTTCAGCATCAATAGATCGACAGATATCATCGTACGGTACGGTGAAGCAAGTCAGGAACGAAGAGCCCGTTAGAAGGCTTCACGGCAGCAGCAAGTAATCATGGCTTCAAATAGCTCATCCGCAGTCGCAGCCCGAGATACACAGGCGCTTACAGGGAAACAAGAGCATTGTCAGTCTCTCCAATATTCCTCAGTTCTTACAGAGTGCAGTTCTGACAGGGACCCGCAGATCTCAAGCGCGAGCTCATAGCCCAGCAAGTCAAATTCGAAATCACCGAGCTAAACTCCCCCACTGCTCTACAACGATTCGGAGCACCCTTCAAGTCGGACTTTGGAGAGGTGTCGCCGCTGGATTCTGATCTGCCGATTCTGAGGTATATTTTCGTCCATCATGTGCGCGAGTTTCCGTTCTTGGATAAGGCAAAGGAGAAGGAGTTTTGGCAGGACAAGTTGCAGGTGGTGAGTTCAATATCCGCTATGGTGTAGGAGTTGAGGGGGTGGGGGGCTAATTGGGTGTAATGTAGTTCTTACAATCGTTCGCAAGCAAGCATATTTCTTCCTCGGAAGATAGACTGGAAGAGACGAAGCGACGGAAGCTGTCTACAAAGGCGCAGAAGCTGGTGGAGCTGATGATGGTCTCGGGTATACCTACGGCCTCTGGATACGAAGAACGGATACGCTTTTCTGAGTTGGAGGTTGTGGATGCGGGGGCTATTGATCATGGGGTTCTGTCGACAATGCCAGAGGGCCATTATCTGAATGGGTGGGATGTCAATGTTGCGGGTGTCAGGACGGTTTCTGTGAAGAGGAATATCAGATACCACAAACATGCTGTAAGTTTTTCTTAGGGGTGTGTTAAAAACACCCTGCTGACAATGCTTTAGGAATTCATATTGAGGGTCAAGAGAAAAAACGAACTCGAATTCTTTATTGGACGACGATATGGAGATTTCAAGAGGCTTCACAACCAATTACGCACCGAGATGCCAGGAAAAGTCCTCCCTACATTGCCAAGGAAGAATAAGCAAAGCTCTACCGCATCGAACCTATTAAGTGCTGTTACTGGTGGTGGTGACGATGATAACTCTTCACTATCTTCCGTTAGTACCATGGGAACATTGAAAGTTGATACTTCCATGACCAATCTTTCAATTCGTGGTATGCTAATGTCTAATCTAAACCTCCTTATGCTAATTACGTTCAGATCACCGTCGAACCCCTTCCAAAGCTTCGTTTGGGAGAAGCTCTCCCAGACCCAGCACGGAATCCGGAAGGCCGTTTGTCCCCTCAACTCCAGCAACTCCTACAACCCCAATTCCCAATGAAGAGGTACATGTCACATACAAAATTTTGAAACACCACTAACAATCTATAGCCTGTCACATTATGGCGCGAGAACCAACGGATCTCTCTCAGAGCATTCCTTAGATCACTCTTATCTAACCCCCAAATTGCCAGCACCAGAGCTATGTCTGAGTTTTTATCCCATGAGCCGATTACACCTACCGATGTAGATGTGGAAGATATTGCACGCCGGAAAGCTATGGATGAGAAGAGAGTTGAAGAGCAGAAGAGGTTCTATGAGATTGCGAGAAAGCGTGCTGCAGAGCTGGATGTTTATATGGAGCAGTATGTTCTAATGAGTGGTGCATGACAATGAGCTAACGAAGTGCAGATTCCGCCGTGATATTGTAGAAGACAATGGCCTTACCAAGCTCTTTAAGGAAATTAAGGATAAGACGACGATCCAGGACCTTAGCGTCCAATACCAAAAGTTCGCGGAATGGTTACGAATTGAGATTGCGGCTACCATTTACCATCTCTTCCTTGCAGAAGATAACTCACCTGAACTTTTTGCTCAAGCGAAGAAGATTCATTCCATGATTCCATACACCATTATCAAGAACGCTATCCGAATAGCAAATCCAGCTGCTGTTATGTCCAGTATACTTGATATATTTCTAGCACAGCCATTCGGTGCCAGATCACTAATGCAACGGATATTCTCTCTCACATTAAACGACGGTATTAGGAGTTTCCAGAAGTCCATCGATGCTTTAGTTCTCAAAATTGGAGAGCCAGTCTTCAGCGATAAGTTGAAAAAGTTCACTGATGCTTCCGAAGAAGTAAAAAATTCCATCCGAGAAGAATCTGCAAATGAGAGCGTCGATTTGATCGTTGCTATTCTCAGATCAGAAGACATCGATCCTGCATTGAACTCTGAGCAAATCGGCAAGATTTACAACTCTTGGGTGGCATGGAACAATGTTGTGGACAATGTCGATGAGGAGATGAAGCAGGGTGCACAATTGTTCTCATACCTGAAACAGCTTCTAAAGCTATACACCCGGCAACGAGACAAGTCGATGATGCTGAGCATGATTGAGGAGCCGGTCACACTTCAGCTTCTCCGAGACTTATTCACAATATTCTATGAGCCTCTTGTCCGAGTGTACAAGTCAGCAAACGTTTACAACAGCGTTACAGACTTTGCAGTATTTATCGACGACATGATCCAAGTAATTACCAACCATCTAAATAGATATAACCAGCCCACTAACCAAAACTTCCAGGTCGTCGACAAATGCCGCGAGCAAGACGTATCCGCTGACCCTAACCAGACCGTGCAAGCTTTCATCGACCTCTGCCAACGCCACGAACACAACTTCTACAAATTCGTCCACGAGGTGCACACGCATGATAACGGCCTTTTTGGTCAGTTGATGGGTTGGATAGAAGGAATCCTCGAATTCTTGCGCCAAGGTCCCAAAGCCGGCAAACTCGACATCAACGCCCTAGTTACCGGCGCCGTCAGTGTCAAGCAACTGTCGAAAGAAACGGCCGTCTCTGAAATCGACGCCCTAATCTCGTGGCAAGAAGCACGCAAGAAATGGCACCAAGACAAAACTCGGCAGAAGATGGCAGCTGAGGGCAATGGAAGCATCAATGTGGAGAGTGTTCCGGGGGCGATGCAGTTCAAGAGTAATGATTTTGGCATTGATCAGATGGACTTGCAGGAGATTAATTATGATGAGAGTGAGGAGAGTAGTGATGAGGATGAGGCGGACGATGAGCTGGATCCCGTGGAGGCGGAGCGGAAGAGGAGGGCGAGGAAGCAGGATCATCTGCGCAGGACGGCGGGGGAGCCGGTCAAGCCTGTTGTGGTCGAGGTGCAGAAGTTGAGGGAGAGCTTCTTGGCTATGTTGAGGATGGTGTTGGCCGAGTAGAATGCGGGAATAGTTCGATTGAGTTGTACGTGCGAAGGAAGCTCTGGTATCATATCAACGATGCACGCATGCGGGGTTCTGTGCATAGAAGGGAGGGATAGAGGGATGACTAGATGGAAGGGAGGGATGGAATCGGATTTATGGCGAGAATATGTTTACCTACCTGGAGCATGCCTGGATTAGTTGGTACGGTATGGTACACTTTGAGTTTTACGATGGGTTGCAGATACATTGTTAGCAAGCATAATGGCTTGGCTTAGCATGGCAGGGCGGCATAGTATAGATGCGACAGGAGCCAGTTAGTCAAGTCAGACTTGTAATTGATTGAAAAGTCGTTTATTCATTTACTCTTATCGTTTGTTCGATACTGCCTCTCTTCTACTTTAAAGTCGTTTTAGATTAAGTTAAGTTAACTTGACTTTAGTTGAGCTGAGTTAAACTAGGAGGGTTTTAGTTAGATAGAATATGTCTGTTGGCTGTTAGGTTTGTGATAAATCCTTTAGGTATGATTTAGGTTCGCATTGTAGTATTGCTGGCTAGAGAATTGGAAACTGCCAAGGGAATAAATAAATAAATTCATCGGTATACGCATATTTCCCTATTCCCAACATCCCACAACTCCATTCCACTTCTCCTCGCACATTCCAATTTCAGTTGCAATTTCAATTTACAAACAATTTAATTTGGTTTATTTACTCCTCCTCCTCGTCAACAAACTTTGTGGGCTTGGTATGTGGGTGGTCGATCTCCTTGTGCGACATGTCCCAGTTGTTCAGGTACCCGACGCCGGCACTGAGGTAGGTGGCGAAACCGAGCCAGCCGAGGTAGGGGACTAGTGCTAGGCCGGCGATGGTGTCGACTGAGCCCCAGAGGTAGGTTAGGTAGCCTGTTACACCTGTTGGGTTATTAGCAGCTGTCGTGCAGATCTAAGTACGACATCACGTGTGAAGAAAACGGATTGAAAAAGAGAGACAGAGAGAGAACGAGAGAGAGAGAGAGGGGGTGAGAAAGAACGTGGTGTGTATATATATAACTTACCAGTCAAAGCAACAATATCAACCGTAGCCTCAATTGGTCGCTTGGCCCAGAAGAACAACGGCATCCAGATTAGATTCAAGCCCAGCTGCACGGTATACAGCGTTGCTCCGTGCTTGGTCAGGAGCTGGTGCTCGGCGGACGCAAAGGGAGACATGCCGACGGTGTAGGCGCGGTAGGCGGAGTAGCCCATGAGGCCGTATAGAATGGTCCATGCTGGGCCGAAGACCTGAGGAGGTGGGCGGTAGGGCGGTTGTTTGAGAGCGAGGTAGTGTTTTTGGGATTCTTTTGCTGGAGGGGAAGGGGTATGTTAGTTTTGTTTGATTTGGATGGTGAAAGTGATGGAAATGGGTTGGAGGAAAGAAGGAGTTGATTCTTGGAAGTATGGACATATGAACTTACGAGAAACGGTGAATCCAACTGCTGTTCCCAATGCAATTGGAAGTAGGATGGAGGCGGCGGGGCTGGCGAAGACGGCCGAGGGGAGGGTGAGTGAGGGGATGAAAGTAGTCATTGTTGCGATGCTGTTTCGATGTAGTCAGTAAGGTAAGAACGAGGTTTAAGTACTGAGAGGATGTTTCTTCAATTGAAGAATTGGGAGTTCCATGTGGTGTTTTAAGTATCAGATCATGAACCCCCTGTTATGCGATGACGTAGATTCAAAGCAGCTGAATTGAAGCTCTGATACCTTACTCAGTACCTATACAGGTATGCAGACAAAACAAATACTAGAAAGTAATAGATAGAAATAAAGGTATATAAAGTACTTACTGATCGCTTTGTTTATGGTAACGTTGTTCAAAGCTCGTGTGAAGAATGAGGAGAGAAAGAGAGAAAGACTGAGAGAGCTATAGCTTTATCAACCTAAGTACCTAGGCTACTGTAGGTAAGGAGACGAGTGGCATGTTTTCCCCTCCTTCCTTGATTGATGGCTTCGCGAAACTGGCCAATCATCATGTCCTCATTATTCTATTGCCATGGCCAATCACACCACATCTCCACTTCCTCTCCGACCTCCGAAATCCCTGCCACTCAAATCGGCCCCACTCCCCAGCGCCTCATCTACCGCGCGTTAATCTACGGTAACCATGTTGATGTCGCCGTCGCCGTCGCATGCAATAACCGTGACTCCACCCCGATCCTCAGCTCCGACTGCTTCTCCTCATCCTCATCCTCATTTGTCCAACTCGCACTTGGACGAGGAATGCTCAGACACGACAGGAGCAAAACCCAACATTCAATCTTGTTTGTCTATCCTTTTCACTCTTTCTACCATCAGATCATATCATCATATCATACACTACCTACCTGATCCTGCTACTGCCTTTTCTTGCACCTTATTACCAATCTTCCCCCATACCCATTCTTCAATTCAAGACCCCTTTTACGGTCAATTCAGACCAGTGCACATCATCGAGAGACTTGTCATTCGTCCGTCTGTAAACAGGCGCGAACTACCGCATTTCTACCTCACTTTTCTACTGCCTCTTGCCCTCGTATCATCAACTTCAGCTCGCGCTCATCAGTTCTTCAATCCTCTTTTACATACTATTCTACTCGTCACTACTTTTTGAACAATCCTCTGACAAGCAATCATGGCGCCAAACAGCAGTAGCTTCGTTGTCCTCACCTCCGAACGACAAACCCCAGGCGTCACTTGACGGGCAGCAAACCCCGAGCCAACAGCTCTACACCCCTCCTCAAAAGAAGCCAATTGTCCTACCAAAACGATCGCCAGTCCAGATTCCTCTGCGCGACAATCGAAAACGTACATACAGTAGCACCGCAATGGACGCGTATCAAGGCTACAGAGAGCCACCGCTCGCCAGATCCCCACCCGAGAGGACAAGCTGGGGTGGACGCGATGACGGTTATAGGCCTGCTGAACGTACGGAACCGCGTGACAACTTCTATCGTGGTCGGTCTCCGGGTACGTACTCTATTTTTCACATGATACCCGCGGCCTTGTTTCACTTTGGTGCCGCTCTCCTGAACTACATGCAGCTGCAAGGCTGGAGCTCCTGTTGCACATACATTTGCTCAAGCCATTGTCCAGTGTTGAGTTTACTATTCCTTGGCAAACATAGTGAATATCATACTTACATTGCATTTATACAGGCAATGACCGTCGAACTCGTCCTCGCGAGCGAACTCGTTCACCACCTAATGTAGACCGGTACGAGCCTGCGGGCCGCCCGCCAAGAGATGATTATGACAGAGCTAGAGAGCGTGATCGCGGTGAACGTCGCCGACCATCGCCAGGTCCAGCCAACATTGACCGATATGTTCCAGGCCAAGATACAGGTCCTCAAATCACCGTCAACCCGTTGGCAGACCCTGCATCCTTGGCTTTCCAGGTCGGATTTTCATACTTTGGAGAGTGGTGGCGCACGAATGAGAAGATCAAGGACGAACGTGAACGCGCGAGGACTGGAAAGCGTGGAGAACCTCTCCGACCTCGCGACAACCCCGAGGATCGTGAGAAGGAGAAGGCTCGCATTCAAGCTGCGTACGATGCGTACAAGGAGGAGCTACAGGCTAAGATGGCAAGAGCGTTTGTTCAGGAACACAAAGGCGAGCAATGGTTCCAGGAGAGATACTATCCGGAAGTCAAAGATCCTTTGCGCAGTAAATTGAACGAATTTCGACGAGGTAACTACAGTCAATGGGAGCAGGATCTGGAGTCTGGAACTTTCGATGAGTATTCATTGGAGGGTATTCCAAAGAGCGAGAGCAACGGTGCTGGCGGGGTGGTTGAGAAGGAAGAAGGCGAAACAACCGCAGCGAATGAGGTTCTTGGTGTTGGTGATCTTGTTCCATCCAAAGGCAGTGATATCCGAGATGAGAACGCTTTCCAGCCAACTCTTCTTATCAAAACTATCGCCCCGCATGTCAATCGCATAAATCTAGAAGCTTTCTGCAAGGAGCATCTAGGAGAAGATGAGGGCGGGTTCAAGTGGTTGAGCTTGAGCGATCCAAATCCAAGCAAGCGTTACCATCGGATTGGTTGGGTTATGCTTCATCCTGCTCCTGAATCTGTCCCTATTGTCGAGCGTCAAGAGATGATGGATGAAGGTGAAGAGGGAGAGGGAGACGGCAAAACAAAGGACCCGTTACCCCAGTCTACAGCTGAAAAGGCTCTTGACGCAATCAATGGTAAAACGGTCAAAGATGAGGTCAGGGGAGATTTCACATGCCATGTCGGTGTCCATGCGCCTCCCAATCTTCCCCGGAAGAAAGCTTTGTGGGATCTGTTTTCAGCTCCTGAGCGGATTGACAAGGATGTAGACTTAGCTCAGCGCCTTGTGCAAAAGTTCGAGGAAGATTTCGGATCAGACTTCAATGCTGTTCTAAAGATTGAGGAGAGAGTTGAGGATCTGAAGAATCAAGGTCGCTTGCTTCCTCCTGTCACTGCACCTACCACCAAGAAAGAAAAGAAGTCTCGCGATTTCCTTGGTCTTGACGAAGCGATGGATGAGGGTGAAGAGGGAGAAGAAATCGAGGACGATGAAGAAGAAGGTGCTTTGGATGATGAGGTCGACGACGAAGAGCTGCTTATCAAAAAGAAACAGCTTGATCTCATGGTCGAATATCTTCGCCGCGTCTTCAATTTTTGCTTCTTTTGCGTCTTCGAATCCGACTCTATTCACGAGCTCACTCGGAAATGTCCAGGAGGTCATCTTCGCAGACCACGCAACACTTTGACTACTTCTGCCAAAGCTGCTGCACGAGCTAGCGCTTCAGGCGAGCCCTTCCCAGGAAAGAGGCGTACAGGTACCGACATGGCGGATGATATAGACATGCCGACTCCAGTATCTCCTGAAGGTGATCGAAAGTTTCCACGCAATGGCATAGCTTCCAAAGCAGATCAACAACTCCAACGTGCTTTCAACTGGGTCAAGACTTTCGAGGACAAGATCTTGCAGATTCTCGAGCCTGAAGCAGTTGACGTTCGAAAGCTTGGTGGCAAGCCAACTGAAGAAGCACTAAAAGAGGAACTTGTCAAATATGTTAAGCAAGAGGATGACCATAAATTCAGGTGCCGAGTTCCGGATTGTGCAAAGTTGTTCAAGGAGGAACATTTCTGGAAGAAGCATGTTGAGAAGCGTCATCCTGAGTGGTTGGAGGGAATGAAGAAAGACGTAAGTTTATTGATTGAGTTTATCTTGATATTGCTAACATTTTATAGTTTGACCTGATCAATACTTACGTGATTGACCCTGCGCACATTGCACCATCTCGAAGTGATGCCAACAGCAATGGTCATTTCCCACCCGCCAATGGACACATGCCTGCTGGAACACCTCGTGGCTTTAACCTTCAAAATTTCGGTATGAATGGCATGCCTCCAATGCAAGGGTTCGGTCCCCCAGGCAACTTCCCTCCTTTCCTCGCAGGCCATGCAGTTCAAGCCCCACTTGGCTGGCCTGCCGGAGATAATCGCGGTGGTCCAGTGCGACGTGGTGGAAGACAATTCCCAACCTCTCGCACCGGTCCATATGATCGCCAACCGAGAAACCAGCGTTGGGGTAGTGATAACGGTCGACTCAGCCCTCCTCCCGGCGCAAGACGCGGTGGATTAGCAAGTGGTGGTGGAAGATGGGGCGATGGTGCAGCTGGTGGTGCTGCAGTTGGACCTCGAGAAGCTGTCCAGGGCAGAAGTCTCAAGTCGTATGAGGATCTTGATGCAGTTGCGGGTGGTGGATCTGGAGAACTTAACTATTGATGAATCCTTTCCTTCAAAAGTACCTGGGCGTTTGGAATGATGAATACATAAGGGCTTGCTTCTATGGCTATGGCCGCTGGCTTATACAGCTATCTAGCTTATTTTCTTGCTAGCTACTGGTTGTGTATCATAGTGGTGGTGGTATTTTCGCGAAGGATTGACGAACATGTTTTTGCAAGACTTCTCTGCTGTGATGTGATGTGAGACCGCTTTCTACTTGTTGTGTACTTCCCTTTCCTCACGCTATACCCGCCTACCAAATTCATTATTTGGCAGAGGTAATGCAATGCAGTGTTTATACCCAGTTAATTTATTTACCTGATTGCCATATGCGGCATGATATACATGCCTAGGAATCATCGCACCCGAACGCTCATTAAAATATCAATCAGTATTCACTCTACTCTACCCTATTCTCTACTCTGCTTGCTTGCTTACTTCAGATGTTCATAATTCATTCATTGATTTGAGAAACTTCTTCATTTATCGTCAAATTCGTTAAAAGAGAAAAAGAGAAAGGAAATCGCGCTTGGATGGGTGATGGTTGGACAGATACCGCCTCGCCTCATCTTCTTAAGCGCTGGAGAAGCAAAGATGGAATAGGAAAAGCCCCGCGCCCGCGCCCGTGCTCGTGCAGTCGAGCCAGGCCTGTAGAGCCGCATAAAGAAAAGCCAAGTTCGCAGGCCTCGTCTAGAGCCTCGCGCCTCGTCTATGGCTCGTCGCCTAATACTCCTCCTCCCCTTCCTCAGGATCAAAACTATCCGCAGCAACCTCCTCATAATCCTTCTCCAGCGCCGCCAGATCCTCCCTCGCCTCACTAAACTCGCCCTCCTCCATGCCCTCGCCTACATACCAATGCACAAACGCGCGCTTGCTATACATCAGATCGAACTTATGGTCCAGCCTGCTCCACGCCTCGGCAATCGCCGTGGTGTTGCTGAGCATGCTGACGCTGCGGTCTACGGATGCCAGGGCGCCGTCGTTGGGCGAGGTCGAAGGGACCGACACGGGCTTCTGGTAGTTGATGCCGAGTTTGAAACCTGTGGGACACCATTCTACGAGGTTGAAGGAGCTTTTGGCTTTCAGGGACGCGACGGCTGCGTTGCAGTCGCGGGGGACCACATCGCCGCGGTACAGGAGCGCGACGGCCATGTATTTTCCATTGCGGGGGTCGCAGACTACCATTTGGTTGTTGGGTTCGAAGCACCTGGGTTATAGTGTTAGCAACAAGCGATTTAAGGAGGGGGAATTGGGATAGGGTTGAATAAAGGGCGCTAGGGGGGCTTACTGAAGCGTCAAATCGTGAGTCTTGAAACTCTCATGACTACTCTTCGCGGCGCTGATGACAGGCGCATAACTAATCAACGGGTAATGAATCCTGGGATACGGCACCAGGTTCGTCTGAAACTCATTCAAATCGACGTTCAGCGCGCCGTCGAAACGCAAACTACTCGTAATACTGCTCACGACCTGCGCGATCAGACGGTTCAGGTGTTCAAACGAAGGGCGTGGGATATCAAGGTTACGGCGACAGATGTCGTACACGGCCTCGTTGTCGACGAGGAAGGTGCAGTCGCTATTCTCAATAGTGCTGTGTGTTGAGAGCACGGCATTGTATGGTTCTACCACTGCGGTGCTAACGCGGGGCGCAGGGTAGACGGCGAATTCGAGTTTGGATTTCTTGCCGTAGTCGGTCGAGAGGCGCTCGAGCAACAAGGAGCCAAAGCCTGAGCCGGTGCCGCCGCCAAAAGAGTGGAAGATTAGGAAGCCTTGGAGAGAAGAGCAGTTGTCCTGTTCACTTGTCAATTTCCGTGCTCTCAAAAACACAAACACAAATACAACTCAAAGATCAACACATTATACATCAGAAAAGAGACTACCTAGTACTAGGAAAGGGGCAATGAAAGAGCAAACACAACATACCAGAACACGTCTAATCTTATCCAACGTCCCATCCAAAATTTCCTTGCCAATAGTATAATGCCCCCTAGCATAATTGTTCGCCGCATCCTCCTTACCACTAATCAACATCTCAGGATGAAACAACTGGCGATAATCACCCGTACGGATCTCGTCAATGGGACTAGGATCCAGATCGACAAAGATAGAACGCGGCACGTATTTGCCGCTGCCCGTCTCTGTGAATACGGTATCCAGCTCGCCGGAATCGTGCAGGTCTTTGGCGTCGGGGTCGGGTCGACCGTCTTTCTTGAGGCCATGCTCGAGGAGGTAACTGGAAGACGGGGGTATTGTGTTAGGATTGAGTAATTTATTGAGGTAGGTAGGTAGGTACGGAGGGGGGAACGGAAGTGGAAGACGTACAGTTCCCAAGCACTGTTCCCGAGCTGGGTGCCCGCCTGGCCGATATGAAGATGGAGAATCTAGGGGACACATCAATCAGCCCCAAATTCGAACTCAAACAAACAATTGAAAGCACAAAATACGCGCCCGGACATATCTCCGCCACATAGATATACATACCTCGCCTCTAGTCATGATGAGTACTTGTTTCAAGGTTTGTGTATGGAGGTATAGATGGATCAATAAACTCAATTGAGCCAAAGCAACGAAAAGCAACGCGAAGCAACTGTCGGGAGGACGTTGAAGGTAAGTTGAAAGGTGGAGAGTTTTGGGGTTGAGAGTAGGTACATGTTGGTGGGGGGCTAGCGCGAACCAATGCACGTTCGAGGGGTTCGCGCCTTCACCGCCTTTGTGATACGCCTACACCTTCGCCCCTGAATTGAATCCGAGGTTACTTATTTACTGTCAGCTGGAATGGAGATTGAACGACCAGATACCTACAAATATTAAGGGACTTTATGTGACTAGGTGCAGGGTTATTTTCTACCTATAGAGTATACAGCAACAAAAGCGCAAGAGGGGGGGACTGCATATCTTCATAATTAGCTCTTATTTATAGTAAGACTTAGTGCCTGTTCGGTATTAAAGATGAATCAAAGAGCGACAAGGAGCGAATGGGCACTTTTAGCTAACCTGCAAAGATAATAGATTATATTAATTGAACTTACCTTAAAGGAAAAGATCCCAAGGCTAGGATAGAGTATAAGCACCTAATATGCAAGTCTCAAGAGCTTGTTCTTTAACACTTGCAGCACTTTAAGAATCAAGTACAAATTATCCACGGCGTCACACTTTGAGAACCGAAGTTTATACGTTCAACGAAATAGACCGTTCTACCTTTCACAGGATAAAATTACAATTTTTCTTGCATGTTTTCAAGAAGTAAAATCAGTTGCGGATGCGGGTCGGCTCAAGCATGGTCAACCTCGCCAAAGGCACGAGCAATAGCACGAATTCATTCCCGATTTCTGGAAGTTTGGTTTCGGGCAGATGATAAGTAGAAAATTATCCGTTTCATCCACCAATCTAAAGACATATTTCTAACCAGCTGTAGCCTCAAGTGAAGTGTGCTAGATTGGAAGCTAGATATTATTGGACAAGTCTCAGGGGCCAGGAATGATTGCAAAGCGAGACCGCCACGTACGCTGTTGGAACAATGAAGTTCGTGCTACGCAGCCTCAATTACCCCGCCCGAGTATGCACATCATACAGAATTTAGCTCGTTTTCACCAATCTCTTATGTACACGACTTCCGCTGCTGTTGCGAGAGAATCCAAACGAAGATAGGATCGGCTATGCTTCTTGACAAGGTGGTCTGCGAATGGCTCAGCACAGCTGGAAAGGCCTTTTTGATACAGCAAGTCTGCCTCAAACTCTCGTATGATTAAATATTTTCCTTTGAAAGGAATGGAGAAATACACGGGTATATATCTCCTGTCCAAGGCACGATTAGTGTCTACTTTCTTTTCTCTACCGTGGTATGTCGTGGTATGTCGTGACTAGAAGCCTTTTCGACCTTACATTCTGGGCATAAGTTAGCTCTAGACATCCCTTTCCCTTGTGCGACGGAACAGCTAGGTTTTATAATGTCTACCAACCCTATACCAGTTATAGAAGCATTTGTGACAAGTGTTCGGACCTTGGCGTCGGACGAAAGCTACAAATCGCTTGCTAGTGCACTTGACGAAGTTCCCAAACTGAAAGCACAGATTATATCCAAGGATACCGAACTCGATCAGCTTCGAGCAAATGTTGCCACCGAGAAAGCCGCATATGAAAGTCGTACCTGCGAGAACCTCGAAACGTATTGCAAGCAGCGCGATGTATCGGAGAAAGACAAAGCTCGATTAGATCAGGAGATCTCTATTTTGACAGCAGACATGAAGCAGAGAGATGTCGCAATATTAGAATTTCGTCGAACGCAGGACGAATTACAAGGGAAACTTGATCTAGCCAAGAAGTCTTTAGCAGACGAGAAGAAGAAGGTGGTGGCTGCCAATACTGCCATAACAAAGCTACAGCAGAGCTTGAAAGGAAAGGACACTGGGATCGACAAACTGAAGGAAAGTCTGCAAAATGAGAGGAGCCAAGTTTCGCAAGTCAAGAGCCAATTGCAAGATCTCGTAAAGCAGAAAAGTTCTCTTCAGCAGGAGCTCAAATCTTGCAAGACAAGAATCGGCGAACTCGACAGTTTTACAGTAAAGCTACATACAGGAGACGAGGCAGTGTGGTAAGTCAGACTCTTGCTAATAATTCTTTTTTAAATTGAGAAACTAACAATCTTGAAGGTTAGATCGATTTAACAAAGTTTGGGAATCTGCCTATCAGCTGGTAGAATCAGTCTTTAGAGAAGATCTTGCAGAGGAATGCCTGAAAGTAAGTGTGTTTTATAGGAGCTGGAAATGGTTCTCGGCTAAGAGCATCGTAGAACTCGAGCGCTTGGGAGGATATCAGAGATTCGTCACATCTAAATCACGTTATTCCTCTCCCACAGTCCAATTCTCCAGCAGCAAAACAAATGCGTATTGCTGCAATGCTGGCCATCCTTGCAAGGAGCATTGATCTGCACGTCTTCCAACCGGCCTACCTTCTGGATGATGAAGACGAGATTAGATCACTCTTGGTCAATCTAGCAATTACCGATAGCAAAAAAGAATCATTCTGTCGCGCTGTCCTGCTCTCGGTGTTCCCTGAAGATCAGGCGAAGAATGCTGTTAAGGCTATAGAACGAGTTGTCAGAGATGTGCCATATTGCATTCGCGGATTGCTCTCCGAGGCTCAGTATGACAGCTTCAAGGTGGGCTTAAAGGACGTTGTCCAACAGGCTTATTATGCTTGGCAACTTATACAGTCTGCTAACGAGAAGTTCGAGCCACTTTTCAAACTGAAGCACTTCGAAGACATTGAATGGCAACCACTCAGATTTGAGACGAGTAGCACCGGTGACAATGAGGAGACCACATTGAGGACTTCTGGTGGAGATGATGCCCTGCTTGTGATTTTCCCCCGTCTCTACATTATAGAAGATAACGAGCCTGAACCTGTGACTCAAGGTGTCGTGCTAATGAGATCACAATCGACGGCAGCAGCGAGGGAGATAGAGACAATTAATCTGCCGAGTCCTACTACTGGAAGACCAGGTCCAAAATCCAGGGCGATTAGATCCCGAACCAAGTCAATTTCGCTGAATGGGGGAAGCGATTTTTTATCCCAACGAGCCACGTTAAGCGCACAGTGAGATGGTTTAGAAATGTGTTTCATATCTCAGGAGAAACAAATTGAATGTCTAAATGATGGGAACTGGAGGATAGTCCACGGTATAAGCTACTACAGACGTGTTAATTGGTTTTTATTTGTTTTAGAGAGAGGGGAATGATTACTCTTTTCATGTTATTTCATCGGTTATGTTTATATGAATCTGCTTGATTCAAAATATCACAGTAATTATTCATATTCGACTACAATTCCTTGTATTGCTAGCCCTATGGCACCTTTTAAGGTCGTTTGACTAGGCGCGAAAGGGCTACTCCAAATGTGGGGAGGCAATATGTGTGGCCGGCTCAACTAGGTCGGGCCGGAGTGACGGTTGTAAGTAGAGGAAACAAGGATATCAGCTTTCAGCTAATAGCAACGGGGGAAGTGTATATCTTCATCATTGACTCTGGTATTTTTTATGCTACATGAGCTCTATTCTACAATGATCATGACTATTACATTCCGTCTATCGACTTAGCGCAATATCATCGATTCTCAAAATCATTTTCACGGTCTCAGCAGCCAACTCCACAGCACTCGTGCTCACCAACAACGGCTGCAACACGTTCTCCTCGCCAATATCAATCTTAACCCCACCACTCTTGATACTAACACCCGCATTCTTCTCTCCATACTCATGCTTATGCCTGAGCTCCGTGACAACCTTGATACTATTCAACCCCGCGTTCTCTGCTAGCGTCGTAGGAATAACCTCCATCGCATCGGCAAACGCCTTCCAGCAGATAGCCTCCGTGCCGGTCAAGCTTCTGCTCTGTTTGGACAGCTGGGAAGCGATCTCGATCTCAGGGGCTCCGCCACCAGCAATAAGCGCTTTCTTCTTGACTAGACAGCGGATAACGCAAAGGGCATCGTGGAGGGAACGCTCTGCTTCGTCCAGGATAAGAGAGTTGGCGCCACGGCAAACAATGCTGACGGTCTTGCCTGCACTCTTCGTACCCGTAACTTTAACAATTCTGCTACCGCTGCTCTGGCTTTCTTCGATCAAGTCAGCGCTGCCAAGCTTGTCTTCGGAGAACGAGTCGATGTCGGCGATGGGCTTGCAGCCGGTGGATTTGCAGATGAATTCGACCTCGTCGCGCTCAATGTCTTTGATGCAGAGGATGTTAAGCTTGGCGAGAAAGTGGAGGGAGAGGTCATTGACAGCGTCGCGGAGAATGGATTTTTGGATAAAGAGAACGTTGCATTTTGCTTTTTTGATCTTCTTTACCATGTTGAGGAGGTAGGTGCGCTCTTCTTTGAGGATTTTGTCCATTTGGCGGTAGTCATTTACTACGATTTGGTTTTCCATCTGGGAAGATTAGTAGGTACATTTCAAGATGAATGGGTAAACTTACATCTGGCTTGGGAGGGCTGAGTTGAAACTGAATGAGTCCTATCCGTGCCTTTTCCATTCTGACTGGTCCACCACCATTCTTGACAACTTGTTGTGTTAAGACCACTCCTTCAACCATCTCACTGTCCTCGATTGTGCCTCCAACTTTCTTAACTATCCTGATGTTCTTCAAATCAACATTATCCGCAGTCTTGATATCAATAGTCTTCGTAACAGCATTAACAGCCATAGGACCGAGTAAACCCGAATGTTGAGAAACAATCTTGGAAGAAAGAGAGGTGGTGGCGGCTTGAAGGAGGACGGTTGTGTCTGTCAGGGAGACAGGAACCGACATATCGTGAAGGACCTGAACAGCTGCGGCTGCTGCTCTTTGGAAGGACTCGGCGATAACTGAAGGGTGGATTCCTTTTCCAAGTAATCTATCTGCGGCTCCTAATAAACTTCCTGCAATTACTACTACCGACGTAGTTCCATCTCCTGCTTCGACATCTTGTGCTGCTGAAAGGTCTACCAGCATCTTGGCTGAGGGGTGCATAACAGACATGCTTTTCAACATGGTATTTCCATCATTCGTAATCATCGTCTCTCCACGCCCTGTCATGATCATCTTATCCACCAGGGGGGTATTAGCAGGTTTCTGAAGTAAAAGGGAGGTTGTACACACTGCCTCGGGGACCTAAGCTAGTTCTTATAGCATCCGAAACGGCTATCAAAGGTCAGTATAAGCATCCTGAAGCTGTAGATCACAGTTGCATACCCCTGGCAGCAACAATATTTGCTGTGCGAACAGCCATAGGCTTCTCCTTGTCCTGTTGACATGGTCAGCTACCTAAACTTATATTGAAGCTCCAGAAACTCGCACCTTGAAGGCGGCATTGGTAGAATTCGCCGAAGCTTGGGTGACAGCCATCTTGAAGTATCCTAACTCGTATTTGGCAAAGTGAGGGTATTCCGGGCTATATGTGGTTGTTGAGAAGTGCCGTCGCGTGCAATGCCTCACATCGCGTCCAGCTCTTGAATTTCTCACAAGGCGACTGATTTTTGGGAGTTCGGCGCTAGCTACGGTCGACCGAGAAGCTTACAACGCAACCGCGATACGTCCTCAAGCTTGCCTGCTTGCCTCTATCAACAAATACTCGCAACCTCAATAATCTACACTCCTACGCTATTCCAAGGTTCCGAATCTGCCACAGGATTCTGGACATTCTCCGCATCTTGTTCTTGTCTCACATCATATTCCCGAGTCTTACGATCCTCTGCGACCTTTTGAACGTATTTCCGAGCGCATCTACTTCCTCCATTCGCCATGCCGTATGTCGACGTTCCAAAGCTGCCCCCTTCATAGCTAACAGATACTCTCAGGTCCGCCACCGGAAATAGCTGGGAAAAGTACAAGAAGGAGTTTGCGGATGATGAGATAGAAGAGAAGAAGATCACACCTTTGACGGACGAGTAGGTAGCCTCTGACTGCTTCTCAATCCCTCCGGCTGACAGCCCAAAAGGGATATCCAAGTCCTGAAGACATATGGTGCAGCTCCATACGCAGCACCCCTCAAGAAGCTTGAGCAGCAGATCAAGGAGAAGCAGAACAGTGTGAATGAGAAAATTGGCGTCAAGGAATCAGATACGGGGCTAGCACCACCACATCTCTGGGATGTCGCTGCAGACCGTCAACGAATGTCCGAAGAGCAACCTTTACAAGTTGCCCGGTGTACCAAAATCATTCAAGATGAGAAGGAGCCAGAGAAGAGCAAATATGTCATCAACGTCAAGCAAATAGCCAAATTCGTGGTTAACCTCGGGGAGCGTGTCAGTCCAACGGATATCGAGGAGGGCATGAGAGTTGGGTAAGCAGCCCATGAAGCTTTATTGGGCTATGATACTAATTTCGATTCAGTGTCGATCGAAACAAGTACCAAATCCTTCTTCCCTTGCCACCAAAGATCGATGCCAGTGTTACCATGATGACAGTAGAGGACAAGCCAGATGTTACATACGGTGATGTTGGAGGGTGCAAGGAACAAGTAGAGAAGCTCCGTGAAGTCGTCGAGATGCCACTGTTATCACCAGAACGATTCGTCAACCTTGGTATCGACCCACCCAAGGGTGCCCTGCTCTACGGTCCTCCAGGAACCGGAAAGACTCTTTGCGCCAGAGCCGTCGCGAATAGAACAGATGCCACGTTTATCAGAGTCATTGGAAGTGAGCTTGTGCAGAAGTACGTTGGAGAGGGTGCAAGAATGGTGCGCGAGCTTTTTGAGATGGCACGGACGAAGAAGGCTTGCATTATTTTCTTCGATGAAATTGATGCTATTGGAGGTGCTCGATTTGATGATGGTGCTGGAGGAGATAATGAGGTCCAAAGAACCATGTTGGAGCTTATTACCCAACTGGACGGTTTCGATGCACGTGGAAATATCAAGGTTATGTTCGCTACCAACAGACCTTCAACGCTAGATCCCGCTCTCATGAGACCCGGACGTATCGACCGAAAGATTGAATTCTCCCTTCCAGATCTCGAGGGAAGAGCGAACATTCTCCGAATTCACGCCAAGAGCATGTCCGTTGAGCGAGATATTAGATGGGAGCTTATCTCACGTCTCTGCCCTAACTCTACTGGTGCTGAACTGAGAAGTGTGTGCACGGAGGCGGGAATGTTTGCTATTCGTTCGCGGAGGAAGGTTGCTACAGAGAAAGATTTCTTGAGTGCGGTTGACAAGGTTATCAAGGGTAACTTGAAGTTCAACTCTACTGCTACTTATATGCAATACAACTAGACGTAGGTGGGAGATTGGGCGTATGTACAATAGCAGGCGCAGGTGTCCTAGGTGGCAGCAGCATGCGTCGGGAAATACCAACGTTTATTTACGAAATATCTTTCATTCTAGTCCATTCTTGAATTAATATCTAGAAAATATGTGCAGTAGACGAGAGTGGCTAGCGAGTTTATAATGTGAAGATATAGCTCTTGGACATTATAGATTTATTCCCATGATGAACTAACTCACACAATTCCACCCGGGGCCCAAGGAGAAGGATTAAAAACAACACTTCTGTGCAGCAGCATCTTGGGAATCAGATCGTCCAGAAAAGAAGGGACTCGGTAAAATCTCGGATTTCGCCTCTGAAGGTCAATATCAAATCAACCTCATCAGATTAATTCTTGTACTTTACACCCACAATGGATTTCTGTCACTCAGAAACTGTGAAGGATCCAGTCTTGGGAAATGGTCTCGCAGCCAGTAAAGATCTCAGTGCCGGAGAACCGATTATCAAGATTAGTGAGCCGTTTCTGATCGTGGTCGAACAGGACGCCCTCGAGAAAGTCTGCTCGTATTGCTTAATCGAAAGCGACGCCTCGTCTCTCAAGAGATGTACAGGATGCAAAGTCGTTCGATATTGTACGCCAACATGTCAAAAGGCTGATTGGAAATTGATTCATAAGAACGAGTGTTCGCTCCTGCAGAGACTTCCAGGCATTCCACCCACGCCTGTCCGAGCTTTGTATCAAGCACTGCTTCGTTATGTAAGACCTACCTTTGAATTGGATTCTCGCTCTGCAAGTCTCGAGCATCATGCTCGGGATCTGAAGAAGGATCGTAAGAGGTGGGATGAGATAGTACTCCAGGCGAAAGGCGCGCTCGAGTTTTCGAAGACCCCTGCAGATAAAATGGACATGGTCACACGTCTGCTCTGTATTGTAAGTTTCCCAATCCGCTCGTCTCACATGCTAGCTACTCATACATTCATAGATGGCTACCAATGCGTTCAGAGCCACTCTCCCAGACGACACGCCCATTGGACTATGTTATGAGCCAACCCTGGCTCTGGCAAATCACTCATGCATGCCAAATGCCTTTATCATGTTCGATGGTCGGACCATATCGTTGATGGCACTGAATCCAATCAAGGCTGGTGAACAAATATTCATCTCCTACGTCGACTTTACACAAAGCCGTGATCATCGGAGAGCAGAGCTGAAACAACGCTACTTCTTCGACTGTGAATGCGAAAAATGCAAGGATTCTTACACGCCGTACCGAGTGTGTAAAGATACTACCACAGTTTCATCTGAGAAGCTGGCTCTCTTGTACGATTACAAAACCCTGGTTTCTCAGGCTGACGAACGGGAACATGAGATCCAAGCTATTCAACAAGAGTTGGATGATCTCAAGCAAGGAATATCTGTAGCCTATTCTCTCATAGACCTCAGCAAAACCACCGCATCCGAAAAAGAACGTCTCAACTTCCTTAAACAAGCCATATCCGACCTATCACTCTACAAAACTCACAAGCTCTTCGCCCTGCCACCTTACCCAACCGTCCTCGACGAGTTGTACCTGACATACATTGACAACGAGCATCTAACCTCTGCCCTCATACTCCTCCTGTTCATCTTCCTAAACTGCGACATCTACAACTGGCCGCAACCGAACCACCCTATCCGTGTAACCCGTCTCTTCACCATCGCCCGTCTCCTCAAATACGCCTCATCCCTCGAGCCCGCTACTCTAGAGCAAACTCTATCCTTTATCCCAAGAGAAATTCTCGCAGGGATTGATTTCATAGATGCAACGCACGCGATTCTCATCCTCGTGAATGAGTTGGCGCCGCTGAGTCATGGCCAGGGAACGAGGTTTTTAGGGCAGGTTGAATTGGAGTTGAGGGAGGTGGAGGAGGTGCAGAGGTTAAGGGGGGGTGTAGGGAAGGCGTTGCAAAAGTGGCAAAGTGAGGGGAATACTGCGGTGGATGGGAGGAAGATTGCGTCGCAGATATTTATCAGGCTAAAGACTTTGGCTGGGTCTGCGTTTGAGGTTATTGAGAAGCAAAACCTCTAAGCATTGACTGATCAGTCTTTTCTTCGGGGTTACTTGAAAGCGTAAGTTTGTGGTGCAAGCCAAGCCGCCCTCCTACGCCACGGAAATCTTCCATTAGAGGTATGGAATATTGATGTACCTTTATTCATTCCTGCACTACCTATCAATGCTTTTTCTCCACCACAGCCCCAGCCACCGGATTGCAGGTAGCGAGAGCTAGACCTTAATTCTAGACTGTAAGAGATCGAATAATGTGAAGAGTTTGACCTTGCTATATTATAGCTTGTCTCCCGAAGATCAATTCCTAGACGGAAAGTGATTTTGAAAACGCAACTCGTGAATTCTACCCAAAACTAAGATTTCAATAGGAGCGAGTTGAGACTTCTGGTATCTGATAGATGACGTTATCCAGCTGTTCAGAGTCATAGACCAGAATAGAAGTCCATTTTTTTACGGCTCTTTGGGACACGTGCCGCTTCCCTCTTTCTACAGTCTACAGAGTGAGGAGGAATTCGTGCAGTCTGTTCGGAATATAGGAGCACCCTCGATTGCCATTTGAACAATCACTCATGGAAATCAATAAACGAACACTTTGCTATCTGTCAGCTGCTACTCGGAAGTAGACACATCACTGATACGTATCAACTCCTGTTTAGTGTCCCTCGAACACTTGCACCAAAGTTATGGTCTCCGAGAGAAGTTTCGGAATGAGGCGTACATGAATGGAAGGCAAGGCGAGGGGTGTCTAATCCTTCAATATTGTTTATACTTGATAGCAAATATTGTCATCATCTCATATTCCAATTGATGCCGTCTGAGTAGAGCTTATTTCTACTTTATATCAATTTATAAGGCGCGAAATTCCATGACGAGTCTCCATTTTGGTCCCATAGTCCATAGATTGGGTCGGCCTTCTCACTTAGAACGAAGGGGAAGGGTCCATTACGAGTGACAAAGCGCTCAACTTGATATTTCAAGCAATCAGAAAAGAGCTCAGGTTGCGGCTCGTCAATAGATCTTTTTTGACTAGCTGCGACCCATGCTTCGTCCCAGTTATTGCTCAAGTAGCCCTCGAATTCCGCATACTCTAGAGTCATAGACTGATTCAGAAACTGGAAGAAGTCGACAAATGATCCACAGGGTTGGTTTTCGACACTGGGGTCTGTGAAGGTTGTGTTTGATAATTCGAACGATCGTAACGTGCTGGCATGTCTCAACAATATATGCCGGAGGTGATCCTCAGTTGTTTCAATAGCGTGTAACGAGAGTTCTGTTAGATGTTCCCAGTATTGTACCTTATTGATAAGGCTTGAGAGGTGAATTTCGACGGTAGTAAAAGAGAGCCGGAGTGATTGTAGTGCACGACAACGAGTTATCATTTTGGCTAGGTTGAGAGTATGATTCACGGAGCTCTGGTGAGTATAAAGTTCGAGGGATAGGGTCTTCAGTGCGGGCAGATTCTCGTACTCATTCATGAAGGAAGCGGCCTGATTGTCCCATGAATTGAGAGTGATGCATGCCAAGGAAAGTTCGCTCAGATGTAGGACATATCCCGAATCGCAAGCCAATTTGAATAAGTCCAAACTATGAAATTGGGCTTGGTAAAATCCATGTTCATACTGGGGTTCGCACAGGATTTGTTGTGCGGTCATGCTCATAGATTCAACGGATGGAGCCTGGTAGTAAGTGCCATAGTGCCTTTTTATTGCACCGCACCGAATACCAGTGAGACCCGGGAGTTTGGGCAGAGTGGTCGCCAACATATTCTTCGCATTATCCCGCCTATGGAGAAATGCTTCGCCAAAGATCCAGACATTCCAAGCCATATAATAACTTTCAAGTTGTAGATCGGTGAATTGACGCATAAAAGTATGTCTGTCGATGAGGCCCATGCCTCTCCCTGGCCAATTCTGGACCCATTCTCTGAAAGGTACACCGGATTTAACGGTTCCAAATGACCTTACATCGTAGTCAATAGTTCTGACGTGCCTCCGAAAGCGTTGATGCTCCGCAATATCCTGGAAGCGCTCGAAACTCCTTAGGCTATAGCTTAGATAGATCGTACGGAAAAGGGCTGGCTCCGAAGCTGCTTGCAGACCCCGGGAGACAAATCGGAGGTTCTTGAGGTCGGCTCGAGGGAGTGATTCGCAAATATTGACAAGGCTGAGTGTGACAGTCAGCATAGTTGAAACAATAAAGTCGTAGGAATGAGCAAAACGGGATAGAGTTCTGTTGCATTCAACTTACACCTCCGCAGGCACTTGGTCCATGGCGAGAATTGGCGAGAAATGAGGCAAGAAACTGGAGTACCTGGATGTTCAAACGCGGCCCAAGCTGCTTGCGGCGATGGCTCTCTTCACACCTTTCCTTAGTATGTCAGAGGTATCTCTAAAGTGATTCATTCATAAGGACATCAACATGTGCCTACTCCGTGAAGTACGAGTACGCTACACGACGTGATACCCCGCTAGACCATGTTACTCGAAGAATGTCTACCAGCACGTTTCTTGCCTAGGTAAAGAAGCAGCACATGAAGTGGTTTATTATTGTATCCGAAGTATCGTTACAATGATTGAATGGCGAGTTTTCAAGTAGGCTTCAAAACATGAAGATGCCGAAAAGCATTGCATAATAAGCACGTGACCCACGCTCTCCAGAAGACCTCGAAAGTAAAACACAAATGGACTAGCTTTCCCCATAGAACAAGGCAAAGGTTAACTAAACCCGAGATTGATTGACGGAACTGGGGCTTTGACGATCTTACAACAAGAACCATACTTGACTAAGAACCACCCCTATTCATACCAGTGCCATGCATTCCGCATAAATCCCCTTTCTCACATACCCGCAGTCATCTCTCTCTCGAGCGTGTCCTTAACAAGCTTCTCCCTCGCCGCTAATTTCGAATTTCTCACCCGCTCATCAGTGTCGGCTTTGCTACAAGAGAAGCGTTGATGCTATGCAAATATCAGACAGGTTTCTAACATAGAGAAAGGGTACTTACCTGCTTGAGCCATGGCAGAGTGGTATATCCTTTGCCGCATAATTCGCATTTATAGGGCTTTTCTGAGGTGGGGTTTGCGGCGGTCGGTGTAGAGCTTGCTTGCTCAATTGTTTGGGCACCTGAAGATTTCTCAGCCATTACAATACCCGGCTTTGACATTTGGACTTCGGTGTGCCTGGCTTTGATGTCGTCCAGCCCGTCCCTTTCTATAGATAGTAAAGGAGCATCTGCTAAAGGCTCCCCGCCCTCCATGTCCTTTGTCACGCCTGACGACCGAAGATTGGGAGTGGAGCGGATACGCTTGACTCCTCTCGCGGACGCTGAGTGTGCCTTTTGAATTCGCTCTGAAGCTTGATTCTCTAAGACATGCAGTCGAACAGTTCCTCTATCCGTATCCTGGTCTCTCTGGACAGGCGTTGTATTCTCTTTGTTGGAATGAGACGTTCTGTATCGTAGTGATCTTCCATCAACCTTTCCAGAGGTGGTTATGAGAGCGCCTTGAGAGTCTCTATATTGTACCGATACCGTCGACGGCGTTGCTAGGTTGTTCATAGAAGCTGTCCTTCTGACCGACCCTTTCCTCGACTTGCCCTGTGGAGCATTCGAAACTGAATCTGATGAATCGTCGTGAGTGGCTTTCAAAGGCAGTTGTTTGTCAACCCGGATATTGTCTCTAGTGGAATTGATGTCGCCGGTTTCCATGGCTTCGCCCAGTATTGGAGGTGATCCACGCTCTGATGAGAGTATTTCAATTACCTCCGGGCGGGGCGATTTGAAACGGACACGGGATGATCCAGATGCATGTTCCACATTCTGTGAAGATTTCTCAAGCACTGACTTTCGTGATGCCTTTCTACGCTTTATTGGCAGTGATGGTGCTTCGATTTGTTGATCGGCGGGAGCAGACTTCTCGATATCGCCATGCTTTCTTTTGAGAGATGAGTTGTGCGGCCCACCCTCAAGATCCTCTGAAGCAGGAGCTGGTGGTTCAAGGTCGGTAGTTGAATTTGCTGGTTCCTCTGGAGGCCTAACGTAGATTTCTACACGAGGAAGACGCTTTGAGATTTGCGGATGGCCTTGGGTGCTTTGCGATTCCTCTGAGCTAGCGGCTTGTCTGGTTGAATGTAGTGACGGGGCTTGATTCACGGCCCCTTCGATGGATTCGAGCCGGCTTTTCAATGTCTGTAACTCCAATTTCAAATTTTCGACTTCACTAGGTACCTGTCTGACCTGGGTCACATCTTCCATATCCTTGACCTGAGTGTTCAACTGGCCCACTTCAATCTTAAGCTCGTCTACTTCATAAGCCTTCTCGCTAACTTGCTGTATATCGGATATGATGATTTCAATGTCTCTGCTGAGTGACACTCCACTTTTGCCACGTAATTCTTGGTCCATGGAGTTCAGCTGATTCTGTAATTGTCCCAATTTTCCCGAGACTTTTGTCAAACCATCTCGATCCTGGATTAACTTTTGATGAAACTCTCGACCTGTTGCAAGTTCCGTTCGAACCTCTTTCATAAAAGCTCTAAACGTCTGCATCTCCCCTTCGATGTTGATCAAGGTCTTAGAAACACGATCGATGTCCGTCTGCTGGGTACTGATAGCGTCCTGCGCCCATGCTTTGAACTCTGAGAATTCTGGGGTAGATTTAACTCTATTTGATGGGGGAGGCATGCTGCCAGAGCTTGCGTGATTTTCATTAATTCGAGATCCTATCCTTGAGGCTGTGTAGCCGAAAGGCTGCACCGTAGATGCGCGCTTTGGTACAGGTGGTTTCTGGGCGTTGGGGTTGATCAAAGGCAAGCTCTCTAGGATGGTGAGCCTTGCTTTCTCTCCGGTGGCCTCTGAGATTGCAGATACAGCCTTCTTCATATTTAGAATGAGTTGGTCTCTGTACTAAAAGTCAGTACTTAACATGCTCGGGTCTTGTAGGATATCGAACTTAGCTAGCAAGTGACCCACGGGAGCATTGTCACATCGATATCCAACGAATGTCTGGCACTTCTTGCAATTCACATTCTGCAAGGCACTATCGCTTCGCAGTTAGCTTGGTGACGTCCAGACTGTGGAATATTTCTGGTGACATACCAGTTCTGCATTTGAGACCCAGCCTGGCTTGCAAACGAATCTCCGACGCCCTCACAGCCACTAGTATAAGTGAGCATGGGGTACGATGGTATGGACAAGGTAGTCCCGATGTTGATCCATGAATTCTGAAAGCGGCCCAGTTCTGATTTGCAATGGAGACAGTAGCAAATGACTACGTCCATGTTGACGGGCGAGTGGCGAATTCAAATGGCCGGCTTTGATTGATGCCTGGCAAACAAAGATACAACAGCGTTATGAAAGTGAGCAGTTAGTCGATGGGTTGGGATGGAGAAAGAAGGAAGGGCGGAAATTATCCTAGTTAGCCCTGTAGCTGGGATGCTATTTCTTCAATATGTTATATTGTAAATCCGAGACGTGTTTTTTTCGTGGCAGGCTCGCGTCAAGAAGACATTTATAGCCTAAATTCCGGAGGAGATGTTGAGGTCAATACAAAGTAGAATATCCCACTATTATTATTACCAGTTTTGAATTCCCAAAAGTGCATTTTCAATTAAATGGAGTATCCTAAAGATCCAAGTCGTTGTTGCTCAGGTCAGCCTTGTCTCTCGCTTACTGCTTTTTGTATGAAGCAATCTAATTGGGTAGCCTCGTCGGCTGAAACCCCAAGGAAATCTTCAAGAGCTTCCTTCTTCCACACAGCCTCACATACCTTACACCTCACACCAACACCAGATGTCTTCCCCCAACCAGCAGGTTGCTGATAACAGCAGTCAAACTCCCTCTAACATGCCTCCAACAAACAACAAGAAGCGCAAGCTCTCTGCAAACAGCGCCGAACACACCGGTATGGATGCCATACCATCATTCCTTCGCCAGCCCGAACTGCCAGAGTTCAATCTGACATCTGCCAGTCGCCCCATCGAGGATTCAGCGTCGCTCAAGCTTCAAAGTACGGAATCGAAGACTTCGCAAGACTGGCAGACAGTAGAGCCCCGCCGCAAGAAAGCAAAAAAGATCCCCAAGCAGCAATCAGGAAACTACCCCGCCATCGAGTTCTCCAAAGATTCGAGACTCCAGTCGCAGATCAAGATCAGTGACCTACAGAATTTGATTCTCTACATTCTCACAGATGCACCTTCACCTTCTTTCGTATCTGTGCGCCACAGACCTGAGATTCGGAAGGTCGTTGTTCTTATGGTCCCTGGCCTAGAGAAGGAGATGTTTGACCTAAAGCAAAAAGATGGCAGGGGAAATAAAGAGCATCGCAATAACAACTACAACTCACCCGATGAATACTATCCAGTAAACCTTGTTGAGGAAGAGTTGCCTGAGTCGTTAAAGCCGTTTGCAGATATGTTCAAGCACCTTTGGCCAGTCAAGACACCTGGAGACGATAAGTTCAGCAAGATGCACTCACCATTACACGCGATTCTTACAGCACCATTGCCCAAGACGAAAGAAGATAAGCAATGGTCGAAGAACAAGAAGGGGGCTAAGCCTGCAAAAGAGCCCCATGGGTGGAAGAATAATCGAACTCCAATCTCGGAATTTGTCCATTCTCCTGAGGAGCTTCTTGAGAACGAATACGTCCTTCATCCTGCCTCGTATAGCGACGAAGCTGAGAAGAATGGGTGGATGGATAATCGGCGTTCTGCCGGGGTCTCGCAAGAGCATGGATGGGTTGATTCTTTAGTCAAAACGCTTGATCAGGGTACACCACCGGATAAAGAAATCGAAACTGGTAGTATAACAGCTGGCCGAGAGGTTCTTGCGATGGACTGCGAGATGTGTATGACAGGGGAGAATGAATTCTCACTTACCCGAATTAGTATTGTGACCTGGGATGGTAGTGTTATTCTTGATGAGCTTGTCAAGCCAGAAAGGCCCATCATAAACTACCTAACACAGTAATTTATTTCTCTCACTCTTTGGGGTATTACTAACATTTCATCAGGTATTCTGGGATCACGGAACAGATGATAGCCCCAATTACGACAACTTTACAAGACATTCAGAAAAAGCTTCTCGACATTCTTCACCCACGCGCTGTTCTCATCGGCCACTCCCTGAATTCTGACCTCAACGCCCTCAAAATCACTCACCCCTTCATTATTGATACATCTATTATATTCCCTCATCCCAGAGGTCCACCGCTGAAGTCATCCCTAAAATGGCTTGCACAACGCTACCTGAACCGAGAAATTCAGAAAGGCCATGGTACAACCGGTCCGGGAGCTGGCCACGACTCTATCGAAGACGCGAGGACATGTCTTGATCTGGTGAAGCAGAAATGCGAGAAAGGCAAGGAATGGGGTATGGGCGATGCAGCCGGAGAGAACTTGTTCAAGCGTATTGCTAGAATGGGCGTACGGTACAAGAACCAAGGTGGCTCAGCTATTCCAAGTCCACTTACAGGCAAGTCGAGCGCGATGATAGACTGGGGCGAGCCAAAGAAAGGACCCGGAGCAGCTTCATCGTTTCCAATTGGATGCCACAGCGATGAGGAGGTCATGGAAGGTGTCATCCGAGCTGTGAAGGGTGATGTCGACGGAAAGGAAATCCCCGGTGGCGGTGTTGATTTTGTGTGGGCGCGATTCAGAGAGTTGGAGGCTCTGAAAGGATGGTGGAATAAGAACAAGCAAACGACTCCTGAGAGCACGACGAATGATACCCCCACAACCGACGTTTCGACAGAAGGTATTGCGTTGACTGATCGACCGAAGCAAAATACTGCCATGACCGACACCATTACCGATATCGACCACTCGGAGCCTACAGCCACCTCTTCCCTCCCTCTCCCTCCCCCAGACAAAAACACACCCATCGATGTCGCAGCAGCGGCCCTCACCAACCGTCTCCACCAAATCTACCAAGCACTACCCCCATGCACCGCCCTCGTCATCTACAGCGGCTCCGGCGACCCTCGCGAAATGAGCAGACTGCAAGCCATGCAGACGCAGTTCAAAAAGGAGTACAAGATCAGGAAATGGGATGAGTTGAGTGTAAAGTGGACGGATACTGAGGAGCAGGCTTTGAAGAGAGCGGCGAGGGCGGCGAGGGATGGATTGGCGTTTATTGGCGTCAAGTGAGTGGATGAATACGTGTGGATGTGTTTGTCCGACGACGATATGAAATGGTTGCTTGGGTGTCGCTGCGAGCCGTATTCTTGTGGTCAAATAGCCTGGAGTGGAATTATGAGACATAGCAGCCATGCGATAGATACCCATTCATGGAAAACTAAGTAGAGGCAAATGTGCAAATCTGCGCTTCGTGTGCTTCATCCGGATGAAAAGAATTCATTTTTTTTCTTCACTAGAAAGCCCACGGCGGTTACAGTATGTTCAGAACACCAATCACAAACACTGTAAATCTGGACCTAATGACCGTATTTTGTACCATATTTCCTATCTACAAGAAATCTACCATACCATACCTCTCTCAGATCAAAAGTCGAAATCCCCCCTAAAGCTCTCGACATCCATGCCAACCGTAACGCGCTCCGCCAAATCCCTCCGGCCCATCTGGCTAAAGACCCTCCGGAGGGTATCATACAAGTTCGTACTCTGGTTCTGGCTAATAATGCGATCCAGCTCCGCGTCACTCAGAGCGCCCGCGTCCAGGAACTCCCGCGCCTTCTCCTTGCCCTCGCTCTCAACCACCTTGTGCATAGCCAGCGCGCCTAGCAGATGCGAGGCAGCTTCGTCAAAACACCCGATGTTGATGCACGAGACGCCGAGGTTGTAGCGCGCGCGCACAAAGTTGGTGCGCAGCGTAAGCGCCTTTTCGTACGCGGCGATGGCTTCCTCGCTGCGGCCGCTGTTGGCGAGGGTCGCGCCCAGTCGGTTCCACAGGAGGTGGATCTGGTCGCGCTGGTTGCTGGTTCCGGACTCGGTGCTGGCGAGCGCGGCGGAGAAACAGTCGACTGCCTTGTCGTATTCCTCGGCACCGTAGAAGAGCACGCCGAGCCCGACTTGCACATCTGGGTCCATGTGCTCGCCGTCGGGGGACAGCTGGGCGGCGCCGATGAAGAGATCGGTTACTTTTTGGTGGAGGAGGTGGCGGTCTGTGAAGCCGACGTCTGCTTCTGAGGAGAGGTTGGAGGGGGAGACGATGGTGGGGTATTTAATCGATAGCCAGCGTTCTAGGGTCCGGTATGCGGTGCTATCGTAGCCTTCATTTGTGTAGCTTACTGCTAGGCCCATGAGAGCTGTGAGGTTGTTGGGGTCTAATTTCAATGTCTGTTGTAGAGCTCGGATTGCTGGGGTTTCTTTCTCGTTCTGTGCTTGTGCTGAACCAAGGAGTACCCAGGCTTCGATATGTTGCTCATCTTTTTGAACTGCCGCTTCGAAGGCTAATGCTGCCAAAGAGAGATTTCCACCCTCGTGCATTATCCGTACACCTTCGTCAAAAGGATTGTTGGCATTCTTGAAAATATTGTCCTCTTCAAACATGTACTCTCCCAATTGCGGGTCTCGGAATGGCGATTGATGTGTTCCTAAAGATTCAAAACCATCCCATTGCTCCAGGTCGCCCATATGGACGCCCATTTCACTCTCCATGTTATCTGTGTTAACCATCTCCCTAGCAGCGGCAGTCTCAGCTTGTATGCCCCTCCAAATAGATTCGAAATCACCAAAGTCATTGGTTTCGGATTCAAGGACTGACCTGTCCATTTGATCAAGCTCTGCCTCTCCGGCTAGAGCTTCTTCCTCTTCCCGTCCCTGGATATCAATCTGCTTGAACTGTTCTTCCCAGTGCTCGTCATCGAGCTCTACCATTTTCCCCTTCCCTTTCCCTTCTTGCTGTAAGTTTTGTTGTGGCGTAAATGATGGCCTATTCATCATCCCCATTCCCATTCCGCCCATACCCATGCCCATACCACCCATTCTCATACCCATTTGTGGTCCTCCTTGGTAGCTCGAATACCCATTGCTCTGGGCCATAGGGCTTGCCGTCCGCGCCGGGACTTGACCCATTTGCTGGAATCTCTGAAAGTCGGCGGGACTAAACGCAGTACCTTTAGGAGCTTGAAATGAAGCCTCCATCCGCGCCCGCTGTTCTACTGAAGGGTTGAACTCCTGTGCCCATCCCCCAACTCCAGGTGACGTTGAGCCAGTACGCATATGCGGGTTCTGGTGTAGGTTATGTTGCTCCATAAAAGCTTCAGGAAGCTGGCCGTTTTGCTGCATGAAATCGTTCATCATCTATCAACTCGATATTAGCAATGAATCCTTCCATTTGTTTCTGCACACGATATGTTGTTCACCCCAAGAGGTCTGTGGAAACTCACATTGTCCTGACTCCCATTCATACCCCCAGTACTCCGCATACCCTGCATGTTTGGACCTGGCCCCCTCCCCACCAGCCTATCCCTCTGCAGACTCTTGTCATCTTGTACATGTTTCGTAAACTGGCTGAGAGGATTTCCGGCTGTCGAGCACTCGGCGCCGCCCATAAAAGACATATTTTGCTGATATCCAAATGTGATGCGGGGGGAATTCCGATGTGTAATCAATCGCTGTCGCCACTCTTGTTACTAGTTTTCTTGGTTGAGGTTAAAGACTTTCATAAGTTTATATGCAAAGAGTCGTAATTCCGTAATTTAATGTACAGGAAAAGTATGTCGTAGAAGTTGTGATTTCTGTACAGATCAGGAATAATGGGGAGGTCAAGAGTGTGGGGAAGTCTTTCAAATCATTTTAATCGCAGCCGAGGTGAACGAACGGCTTTGGCTTTGGCAGCCTTGCCCCAAATCACATGTCGTTCAGCTACAACTACAATCACCATTTATTATTCATCACGGACTAGCATATATAAAGAATAGGATATTTGCAGGAGTGTGTTCATTAGGTTACTGCTATTGACATAAAAAAAGTTCTCCCATGACAATCGTGAGTGGAGTTGAAGTTCTGTTCGTCGATCTCGATCTCTCTACGCCTGCCCAAAACCCCTATTTTACAACGATAAAAATGCAATGAGCTTTAAGACAAGATATAGAAAAGTCGAGTTCCCATGAAAATGAGCTCCATATAATCTCCCGCCAACTTTTTGTTACACTCCACCATCTTATACATTGCACTGTGCGTCCTATACCAAACGCTGTACACCATCGATATCGGACATCCCCTCCATTACATCTCAACGATCGATTAGAAGCTCGACTGAGGGCGGCCACCACCAAAGCCACCTTCGGTAGCTCTCTCTCTGTTACCCAGGCTGAAGTCAACTCTCAATTTGCGGCCGTAGATCTCTTGATCCTTGAGAGCCTCCATTCCCTTGGAGGCGCTCTCAACATCAACAAAGTCGGCGTGGGCGAATCCTCTTGGCTGACCAGTGCGTCTATCAATGGCAACGCGGACGTCAATGACGTTTTTGATATCACGGAAGAGCTTGTTGAGATCAGCATCCGACATTTCAAAGGCAAGGTTGCCGATGAAGAGAGTCTTGGATGGTGGGTTTATAGTGCTCTCACGACGGGTCTTGTTCTGGTAGTTGACGACAAGACGGCGGCCTTCGAAAACTTCTTGGTGCTTGGCTGCAATGGCAGCGGCGGACTGCTCAAGGGTTTCGAATTCGACATATCCGAATCTTAAAGAATGTTAGCTACTATGCCAAGAGTGAAATACGCCTAGAATCTTACCCTTTGCTCATGCCTCTGGGATCAGTTGCAACGATTGACGACTTGATCTCTCCAAATTGACCGAATTCGCGCTCCAGGTCATTGGCGGTAATATCGAAAAGCAGGTTTCCAATGTAGACGGTGGTTGTAGGAGTCATCTCCTGCGCCTCACGAGGAGGTCCGCGACGATCAGATCCTCTGTCAAAGGATCTTCCACTTCCTCTATCTCCTCTATCGAATGATCGACCACCTCCATTGCGGTCACCATAGCCACCACGAGAGCCACCATCATACGGTCTCGATTCTCTCCTGTCTTCTCTTGGTTGGTAGGCGAGGCCTGCAGCGGCGGCAGAATCGACAAAGGTGTCCTTAGCCTCTTGGGCACTCTCCTTCACGCTTTCGGCAGCCTCACTAGCATACGTAGTTGCAGTCTCAGTAGCAGAGCCTACGGCTGAGCTGACGGAGGAGGATTCGCCATCGGCGGATGAAGGAGTACTAGCATCATCGCTTGCAAAGCGTCTGAATACTGATGGGGAGATACCGGTAGCTTGTACTTTTGATCTGACGAGGAAGGGAGAGCATGTGTTGATGGATCGCGATTGAGCGATCCAGGAAGTGGATGGCGAGGAAGCAGCGCGGAAAGCGGTACGGCGGATAAGATGCCTTGAACAATTGTTAGTTCTGTAGAGCATACGCTGATGAATGGGGCATATCATTGAGCTTACATGATTGCGGATTGTGTATGTAGAGGACTGGATGAGAAAAGTCTTCTTGATGTCTTGTGTAGAGGTGATGAGTTCTCCAAATAATTTCTACACGACTTTTTTGCCTGAAGCAAGTAGCGCGACGCTAATACCAACGCTAGTCCGTTTTAGACGTCATATCCTGGTGATCTGTTCTCCTGAGTTTGACAACAACTTCTGTTATCAAAGCTTTTTTACTCACTCCCACAAAAGATATGGTGACTTGATGATTCTCTACAGTTTTGAATTTGTTATGTGTACTTGTCAGTTTGGATCAGGCCAAAGCTTTCCGAATGCAACTTCAACAATTCTCTCATGTTTAGTGATAAAGCTCTTCTTTTTGCCTGACTTATTACTTTAAAGATCTTAGTTCAAAAGTCTTGAAGAATTCTAATTAGTTCACAGAGGTGAAAAGACTCAGAATTAATGTGGCAGATTGTGAAACTCTTTATATTGATTAAAGCTCTCTTTAACCGTTCCTTATTTCTAGTTTGACTATCTGAGCCGCACGGCACGCTAGAACCAATTGTAATATATGTTTGTGCACAATTCCCACCATCCTCGAGCCAAACCTCCAATACAACACCGGAAGCTGCAGCAAGGGGCATGAGAAGCCAGGTAAGGCCGGTGCGGGTATATCAAACGCCAAGTAAACCAACCCCTTTCAAGCTTTTGTAGAGGCCTCTAAGAGGCAAATATTCCATCAACGCCCTGTATCGTAGACGACATCCCCAATTAGATGCAAAATTCTCCTCCCCCAAAAACGCCTTGTGGTTTTTATAGTTTTCCAAAGGAAATGGATGTGACAGCCACCAATTCCATAGAGGGTATTATTGCATGAACGATTCCGCCAACCGTGGAGTTGATACAATAACACAAAGGAAAGAAAGTAACAGGCCTTAGTAACACACTTTAAGCCACCCGGCTTGTGATATAATGTAGTGGATCTTAGTTATACAAAAGAAAGTTTGCTTGCAAGCGCAGTGAATGAATTCATCAAGACGTATCCTCGAAATTGTCATCGAGAGCCGCTGGTGTCGTAGCTGCCAGGAGAATATAATACGGGAAGCCGAGAGCGGGCATGGTGAATTGTTGGTCCAAGCATGCGTTCCAGCCCGTGTTAAAAAAGTGATATGATCGTCACTGACAGATATATCAGAACCAGTTCGAATCCAGAAATAGAGGCTGCTCAAGGAAATCAAGGAATATCCTGTTCTTAGAAATGCTCGGGACCAGCACGGAAGCCCGTTTGGTATTGAACTCCGCTCATTGCTTCTGGGCCTTGCGGATGGCCGTTGATAGCGTTTCGAATCGGTGGTAATTGTTCCGCCGATCTGATCACGTAGTTCTCATGGCGAGGGTTTTGATCCATTGGGTTTGAACCATAAACATTTGACCTCATAGATGGGTACTCGGAGGAGATGGGGGGCTGGGCAGAGTGTGACGAGTGTGTAGGCCGATGAGGACCAGCGAAGCCAGCGAGCTCTTGGCGTAGCTGACTGTTCTCTAATCGCAAGGCTGCAGACTCGCGGCGCGAGGTCTCGAGTTCGGCCTCCAACGACCGCACTCGCGAAGAGAGGCGTGTGATGTCGTTCATGGCGCGGCCATACTCCGATATAGCTAGAGTCAATCAGTATAGGGCTTGCCTTAAGTGCTACGTCGTATTGCTTACCCTTAGTCAAGATCTCCCATTTAGAAGCTTTTGAGCCTCGCTCTTGTGGCATAAGGTCTCGGAGTTGATCAAAAAGATCCTTCATCTCGGTCCGACGTTTACGCTCAGCAAGCTTATGGGAAACCCTTAGCTCTGGGGTACGGGAGTATGGCTGGCTACCGCCTGGTGATGTACCAGCATCTCCTGATAGTTCAGAAACATGTCTGTGTTGCAGACTGTGGTGGTGAGTAGAGACATGGAGTTCTGAAGACGCGCGAGAAAGTCTATTCAAGGCCTCTCCCTGCTCGTCAAAACGTCTCTGCCCCTGTGGTAGGCGTGACTCCGTCGTGTATGCACTGCTTGCGATAGAATCAGCAAAAGAATTACGTCGGGAATCGTCGTTGAAAAACGATGTTCCCTGTCTGCTCGGTTCTTGGTTTTCCTCGGGGCCAGTATTGTAATCCAACGCCCATGCTTGACCAGGAATTGCGTTTGGTGCTTCAGCAATTTCTCTAGCCGTGGGCCCATGGATCGGAGGTGCGGTTTTTGAAGTCAGAATTCCCTTGGTTGGTGACAGTGGGTCACTTCTCTCTGAAAAACGCGAAGACCGAGGAGAGAACCCATCCGAGTACCGAAAGCCAGGTACCGGTCTTTCTGTTGCGCCCGGGTTTCTTTGCTGAGCCAACGAGCTCTGCAGAGACGTCGTGCTTTGATTATTAGAAGTATAAGGGGATGCACCAAGGCGCATATCACCAAAATTTGCCCCCAGACGACTGTCCACGGATTCACGGCGGGAATCTCCGTTAATCGAGATGCTGCCGTTGTGTAAAGCCGAGTCGATGGTCTGTACGCTCAATCGATTATTTGGGTTCTGATCATGGCCTTCTGGCACGGTTGGCGACACAATCGAAGCAACGCTCATCGCGCCTACTGGCGAGTTCAGAGGGTGGGTCGACATGTGGTGGACTACGGGGGATGGGGTCTTGTCGCAATGGGAGGTTGTGTTCGAGAGGCTTGAATCTACTGAACTATTAGTGAGTGAACATCTCAAGGTAGAAAGTCGCAAGGGGAATGCCAAAATATCTTACGTTTGGAATTATTTTGCGATGCGTATGCCGAGTCTGCACTACTTGCTTCCCTAACCACAATCGGCTCATTCAACATCGAAGAGATAGTCGTAGGAGGCTTGGGATGCTGTTGCAACTGATGACCAGGTGGAGTATGATCCATTGTCAGTGCCAATATCGGTGAGATTGACGCTCAGCGCAGGATTTCGGAAAGGCCGTCGAAGGAACGGTATCCAGAGCGAGAATCAAGAGACCGTCGTACAACGGGATAATTGGGTAAGAAAAGAGACAATTGAAGATTAAGAGTATATCTGCATGAACGAGAGACTTGGTCGCGGCGTATCTCGAAGACCTTGGAGAAATGCTGGTGGGGAGGACTCGTCGATGATGCCTCGAGCGAGGTGATGGTTGAAGTTTGTGGTGCTAAAAAAACGGACCAGGGGGCGGATAGGCGTTGGGCGTGAGTGGGTTGATGGTCTACACGGAATTGCAGCGAGAGAGCGAGCGTGGAATATTTAAAGCTTCTAGAAATTATGGGTGTTGCAGGGCGGCGTCGTTCGAGTCAAACATGAGCAGCGTGGGTGGTGAATACAAGAAGGGAGCAATGGATGTTATGTGGATGTGTACCGTGGTCTGTCTGTATGCAGTGCGCTGAGAGGACCGGAAGGTATTAAAGTAGGGACGGTAGCGTGTGCTGACTGGGGAGGTGGAGGTCGGTAGGAGGAGGTCGGTAGGAGGGGCCCTAGGAAGATGGAAAGAGAGACCGAGGACGGATGTGGTGTGGATGAGGGAGCACAGAGCAGAGGCAGCCAGCCAGGCAAAGTACGAGCGAGTACTCTGTACGGTAGAAGTAGGTAGTCAGGACAAGACAAGGTTGCGGGAGACAGGCAATACGGAGCGAGAGGCGAGTCCCAGAGAGGGCAAGGGGAGAGGATATAGTACTTAGTGGTAAATAATAATGCCTGCAGCATGTGTGGAAGTGGATGGATGTGGATGTAGATGTGGATAAGCCTTCTGTAGGATGTGACAGTGGGTGTGAGTGCGAGTGAGCAGATTCATGGTTGATGGTTGAATGGGTTCTAGGATGCGTCCACGACTCCACGGGGGGCGTCACACAAGGGAACAAGGGAACAAGGGAAGGGACAGGGATAGGGACCAGGAATCAGGGATGGCGTTGAGGATGCATGCGCGGGTAGGGTAGGGTAGGGTAGGGTAGGGTACAGTACTGTACGGAGGTAATATCCCTACAGTAATCCACCTCCGTAAACCTCAGAACTGCAAGTGCTTATACTGTACTGTAGGGGCCCCCGGCCAGCAAGTGGAGCCTTGAGTTGATGGGGTTTGTCCACACCATCTGAATTACATCGACCCTAACCCCAGTAGGCTAGAGGCCTTGCTTCCTTCACACTTAGATCTCCGAAAGGGATGTCCGAGGATACTGCTACAGTCATGGAGAGATCCCTCATAGATTACTTCAAACTCCTCCGTAAGTACTGTATACAGTCCGTACTGTATACATGGCGATGCCGATGGCGATGCCCATGCCCTTGTCCATGCCCATGAGGATCCGCAGGCTCGTAGAGAACTATCGGTACGTGCGTGTGCATGTCTAACGGCACCTGGGGCTGGATCAGGCAACTAATCCATCGATCTTCCACCGGTCTCATTGCCACGAGTTGGACAAGACAAGCTCGATGCTAGTACTTGTACTAAATACTTTGTTTGAACCTTCTTACTCGTACTGGTCTATCGAGTACCGCACTTTAAAGTCTAGACTACTGCTACGGAGTACTTCCCCCGCGTTCTACCGGAGGGTCTCATGCAAGTAGGCCCTTCTCCTACTAGTCTGCAACCTGAAACGGAAAAAGAGAAGCGCATGCTGTACAGTACTGTAGAAATACTTTACTGTACAAGATGGTATCTACAAGTACGGCCTTGTACGCAATGCAGCACGTAGTAGATCTCCCCTCCCGCTTTGCAGCAAGTAGTCGATATTCTAGCGTTGGAATAGCCTTTGATCACTGTATTCCCGCCATCTTTCCAAGATCACTTGGTACGGAGAAGTAGTCGTGCAACTCGGGAAGTCTGCACGTCTACCGGCATGCACACTGTAATGTATATACAGAATCTTGTACCTCGACTCAAGTAGCCGTCGTGGCCGTCTAATGTCATTACTGTGGAGCATGCGCAGAAGTCTCATATTTCGAGTAACTCGAGTCCTCTGCATGTCTTGCCAACTTATAGCACGTAAATCTGGCATTTCTCGCCGGCAAGTTCCAGCTGGCACCACCGGCATTAAGCCGTTGCAGGAGGCTTTAATCAGATTCGTTCCTGGCCTGAGGACCTGCTTCTTATCTTCTGACTCGGTACATATCAGTTTCTCAGTGCATATGAATATGAGTAACAGGCGGTCGAAAGCCTGATATGACTGTGTAACGAATCCGTATGCAATCATTCTTCCTGATAGGCGTCCCTAAGAAGCTACTAAAGCACCTCAGATAGAAAAGATCTGCGGTAACTAAATAGTCTCATGATATGATGGAAAGTATGGAGTAAAGATGAGTATCGACTTACAGCTTGGGAGGGTGAAACACTGAAAGCATATTTGTGATACGCTGTCAATGAGAATTGTGCTCAAGGAACCATACACGGCAGAGCAAAGAGGACAGACATTGATGTCATTACCCCATACGGCAGTTTTGTGTGGTGCTTGCAACTTCAGCAAGGCTTTTTACTGAATATTCATTGTATTCAAAGAGGTGTTGAATATCTTGAGTCTTAACATGACAGGTGCTTCACCAGACTTTCCTGTCCTACAACACATGCCCAATTGAGTCCAGACTCCAGCGAGATCTCGGATTCCTAGATGAAGCTCGTGCTTGTCTAACCACTTTATTGGAGAAGTTCCTCGTAACTTCTCTTTGGCGTTTCTGGGAGTAGAAGCTCGTGTTTCTGCAGCGTGGATTATCAAATGTGGGTACATTAAGCTTACCTCGAGTTACTCAAGCATTTGTTATCTGTGGGTCGATGGCATGTTTCCAAGACTACTTACTGTACTAGAGTATAGTACAGTATGGGAATTGGGGGCCATTTGGTAATACGATTAAAGCCCCTTTTAATCCCGGCAGTCAAGGTTCCCCAGCTCCTTGTTCGTCATTTACAGTATTAGGGTAAATACTCCGCCCGGAGTATTCAGACTAGAGTATCACATTGATTGACAACCGCCAATGTTGCATGTCGCAGGGCTAGCCAGGCCTTGAAGGGAAGGAGGATTAATATCGATAAACTCCCGAGAGCCCCGGTCCAGGCTTAAGTTCTTTTGTGTTAGTGGAACTGGCACTTGCACTGCAAATCACCGAAATAACGACGAGACAATTGTGACTACCACTCTGGACCTAGTCTAGTACGTACAGTCGCGTGCCATTTCCTCGCGCTTGACTCTCGTCTTTCAGTACCGCAAGCGCCTTGAGATTAGACGCATTTTCTCTCTTTGGAGAATCTCCTTGTGGCATGATTTTTTTTTGTTTAATTTTGCAGTTCCGCGGTCTACAACTGTGATCTCTCAAACCTCGTGAGAGGAAAAAGCGACAAGGGTATATCTCGTCCTAAAGGCCCTTTTCCCCCATCACACTCTTCCTTTTTCACGCGACACACCCATTGACCACGGGGCATGAACGTGGTAAACTCGGGATCTACACTCCTACTGTAGCGGGCCTGAAAACGTGCTTGCACAGTCTGACCGCACCCCTCAGGCACGTTCAAATGGATGTTGAAGCGTTCAACTTACGAAGTACTTGACGGCTGCGCTGTCTGTGAGAGATACTAGAACGGGGAAACATCCGATGCAGCACGAACTTTCCTCCCCTTCTAGAAGCCCCCGGGGGGTGTCCGAGCTCCGGCTTCCTCTCGTTCGGGCATCTCAGACCTGTGAATCGGGACATCAAACGCGGGACCCCCGGGCCCCTTACAGTACGGTACCTTTGTACTGGCTTACACCCCCTGCGTGAGGCTGGTGATGCTCAGCCATCGCATCGCATCTTTGGCTAGTGATATCCGTTTGAGAATCGACTCACGACATTGGTCAAGAGATTGATGCCTGCGACAGGATCGCTCCTCTTGCGAGCGTCTATTGGCTACCGACTATCCGGCACCCGCGTACCCTGATCTCTGCAGGTGATGCTGTTGATGCATCTTCCTGAGTGGGTGGTTAAATGCTTATGTGTGGATTACGGAGCATCCGATCTACTGTATAATCAAGGCGTGATATGCATCGGTGCCATACAAATGCATATCTTATTCCGAGCGCTGAGCCTATCCCCGAAAGAGGGCTTGCTCTTGTCAGAATACCTTCAGTGTAGTATTCATGGCCCTGCCTCTGGTATTAGCTTGTCAGACTCGTGGCGCGAATCCATTCCGGCATGATACATAATCTGTGCAACGGCCGGTCTTCTGGTTGCGCCACTACAATGTCACCCTATCTTTCTCCCTTTCTAAAACAGCCATGGTATAGAACTAGTCGTTTTTGCTTTTTAAATAATACTTGCGACTCCATTACCCCGCTTTGTCTGAAAAACAGTAGCAACAAGAGAAACCCCGTGCCTAAATGTCCTTGGGTATCAAAGTGTTATCAAGTATCCCGTATCTTCCCAGGAATTGTTTAGGTGTACAAACCTGAATCTGAACCGCGGAGTTCTCCATGCAAGATAGGATCTGCTGGCAACCTGCTTGCTGCTGAGTACAGAGCACAGCATGTCTGTTAAATGACCACAACTTGGTCCAGACAGACAATTCAGTTCCAGAAATTCGGTCCGACCTGTAATTGCAGAGCTCAGGCCTTTCTTTCAACTGCTCAACGCAGAGTACGCGCGCGTTCGCCATGAAGTCTTCAAGTGCCTACCGGTACTCGTTATGCCACAGGTCCAAGTCAAGGTCCGATGCAGAACGCTGCTGGTGCTGCTTATCAGGGGCACATGTCACCAAAGCGCAACTGGCCAACAGGAGGTTCAACCCTTTAGGCTCAGCTAAGTAAGGCGTTTCATAGTAAAGATGACATTACTGTATTAAACACATGAGCACGCTTTAGCCATACATTTACCAGGATATGAAAACTCCTCATTTATGCATGTCATCTCTACCTGCATATTCCAAATACCTATAAACCCGGCTCTTTTGATCGCGATATAGAAGTACAATCACCCATAGTAATTCCTTACTTGTCGAAGTCAAGATTAGGCTAAAAGAAGTTGACGTCTTGGTGGATATTAAACTTTAGCAACTATTATCCGAGTAGCCTATTTCCTACATCCGACAGTACGGTGAAGGGATCTACACGTGTTGAAAAGTATGGCACTGGTTGCAGTCCGAAGTTCGCTAGTCCAATTGACTCGATTCCAGCTCGAGTATCGGCCACCACTCATAGGTGCAATCCATCCATCCAATCTTTTCCCAAGCATTAACAAATACTCCCATCCCCGCTCGACATGATTCGACGTGGCTTCAGTACCTTATGATAGACACAGCACCGCACCGCATAGCAACACCGGCACACCGAGTGACCAGCTAGCCAATGCAAACGGGCCGGCACTTGATTCCGACCCTACCTTAGGGCACACCCTCGTCTGTTCTGTTGGCTGCGATGCTCTGCTCTGCTCTACGCTGCGCTGCGCTGTGCTGCGCTGTGCTGCGCTACATAGCTACTTGTACGGTCCCTTGGATATAGATACAACATTACTCCGTACACCACCGGTCTATTGGCAAGGTTGCCACACGGTACAGTCCACCCAGGCACGGGTGCGTGCTGTGCTGTAGAACGCAGGTAGCTATGGGTGGGTGCGCAAGTGACACAAGATCATGTACGTTTCCACGCATTGCAGATCCGGGTGACCCAACCCAACCCGATCCAATTCCAGTCGGGAGCCTACTCCTCTCCTCTGCTATAATTTCAGATCTTGGGGACGAGACCCGGGAACAGGAATAGAACAAAAAGCTTGTCAGCATGTATAGGTAGGTACTGACGCGCTGCGCAGAACAGAAACCCTTGCTCGCGCCAAAATTATATCTCACTACTGCCTTGCGTTGCTGGGCTAAGCATGGAAAATCCACGAATTTCTCTATCTGCTAGGGTACAGTCCCGAAGAACGGCTCGCTGCATGCTTGCAGACAGATAGATAGATAGTATTGTAGCACGGAGCTATTGAGTGAACACCAGATGCTGCACTGTTGGTCCGTTCAATGCTGGGAAGAACAGGTGGGGAGACCCTGTTACCCGGATGCTGGAAGCCGGGCGGCTTCTAGAATGAGGATGAGAATGAGATGGGTGGATGGATGTTAATGTCGATGTCGATATCTGCTAATGCTAATACTATTTCCTGCTTGGCGATGTGAGGGATGGAGTAAGTGGGTCAAGGCTTCGTGTGATGGGATGGAATGGGATGGGATGGATGCGGATCGGGTGCACGGTGTATGTACTTCCTATCGTTGTATCTGTGTCATGGGGGAGCGGGGAATGTCATGAGATAGATCGGCTGTCAAATGACGATGGGGCCCGTTCCGGGATGGGATGAGATGAGATGTTTTCGCAAGCCTTAGATGCTGTCTGTTACGTTTATGAGGAGGTATGCGCAGCGATGGAGGTGGAAGCTTGTTCACTGCTTCGGCTGGTTAGATTTGCGTACTGTATGTAGGTAAAGGACTGAATTATCCAGACACTTATTGTTCTATTGGTATTTATGCGCCGCGGAGATGCTAACCTTGACTCCTTGACTCCATCTAAAGCATGGATTTCTATCCATTACTGCCCTATATTCAGATAGTTTAAAATCTCTAAAATGACGTTCCAGCTTTGGTATACCTGTGCAAGCGAAAAGCTTCAGACATGCTGCCACCCAAGCTCTAACATGATCTGCATCTCATTAACCAAACACTCCAGCCCATTCTCCTCCCTCTCCTCTCCCTTCTCTCTGCCCTGACTCGCCCACTTCTTCACCCTCGTCTTGACCACCTGGTTCTCGCTCCAATACCTAGCCCGGCCGAACCCGAACCACCTCGCCCGTCTATTCTCCCACGTCCCCGTCCAACGCTCCCACTTCCGCGGCCACGCATCCCCCTTCACCTCCTCAATCACGCCCTGCATCTTCTCGTCCCCGCTGATACTCTCCGGCAGCGGTCCCTGTGGGTTAACCCTCACGTACGTCGATGCGTTGTACGTAACGCGCACATTAGGGTTCATCCACACGCCTTTCTGGTCGCGCAGCTTGTGGTTGTCGGAATGGATAAGGCAGCATTCAGAGCCTTCCAAGTGCTCGTTTGCGAGAGAGTCTGAGATGCCGCGGAACTTTAGTTGGGGGTATGTGTAGAAGGAAGCGGCGGCGAAGGAGACGAGTCCGTTCCAGCAGGATTGTACGGGGACGGGTTGGAGTGAGAGGAGAGATTGAAGAGAGGGGCGTGAGAGGAAGTATGGGTAGTAGATTGAGCTTGTTTTGAGACCAGACGAGTCCCGCAAGGCAAATGTATCGTAACTGAGTTGTTAGTAATGATGTGGTAATCAATTAGAGGATATGGGGATATACTATGCATCAGCATTACTCGAGAAATCCATCGCGCAAACAGCAGCGTAATCCCCCTCCCTTGTCGAAAGCAAGGTCGCAACATCTTCATTCTACTTGCAGTCAGCACCAGCACCAGCACCAGCACCAGCACCAGCACACATCATCACCCTCTCCCAAACAGCGCCACGTGACTTACCGTAAACACAACATCATTAAGCCAAAGCACCTTGTCAAACCTCGTCTTCACCAGGAAAAGAGGCTCCATAGCATTATTCCTCAACTTGGCTAGATGTGGGATCCGTCTCTTCTCCCATCCTCCATCACCAAAGCCCTCTCGCCCGGTGTATATCCACCCTTCTCTATCAGACGGAACGTGCTTCATTCCCTCTATCTGCTCATCCATAGTTTCCCCCAACACAATGCTATTTTCCACTCCAAGGCCATTAAGAGCCTCTTCCAAATCCCCCAAAGCCCCCTTCGTATCATCCAGACTGCCCGACTCCAGAATGGACACAAAGACGTTCTTAGGCCCCAGGAACGAGACGAGGGAGAGCAGAGCGGCGTTCCAGTATAGGCGGAGCATATGTTCCGAGTTCCGCTGGATGGAGACGATGAATATCTTTTCTCTGGCTATGGGAGCGGAGAGTTCTGATGTCCGCTTGGAGCCCGGAGCCGTGCTTATGTTTAGCAGGAAGTCCAGGAATATGAGAGTGATGAGAGTGATGAGAGTAAGCAGAACCAGCCGGGGAGGGAAGGAACGCCTTAGGGAGCGAAGACGGAACAGCATTGTTCTGTTAGAGGGCGCTCGGCCATGTCAAGGAGGACTGGTCACGACACGTGACGATATTGCGTGAATGAGCGTTGCGACTATTCAAGGGTAAGGTAGGTATGTAGTCGGATAAAGATAGGATAGGAAAATAGATGAATGTAAAGACGCCAAAGGAGTGTGGTGAGTGAGTGAAATAAGGGAAGGTAAGAATCTGGTGAAATGGTCGATTTGCTTAGGCTCAGACGCGAAGGTCGTGATTGACGTAAACGTAGCCTCGCGCTTCACCGGCAGTGTTCGCTAACAAGAATATCATAGAGCGATCTTCATACTGCGCCTCCTGAAAGTCACGGCATAGTTTCCATTTCACGAAAATGTTTGAATCCTACTCGTATAGATAAACTAGATATATAAAAATACCAAGAGTCCTAATAAAGAAGCGCTAATCAATGGACTTCCCCCTGTACGGTACTTGTATCGTTAGTAAAATCATTTGCCGAAGCGTTTCACCTTTAGGTAAGGTACCGCCATCGTTACCGTTAGCATCTAACTTGCACTGCACACACAACATACAGAAGATAAGAACAGACTTCTCTAGCTCTGATCATTGAATAGGTATACATTACTTATTCTTACTTGTGTAGAAAAGAAGTCTTTTGGTGTTTTAAACGACTCATCAGGACCTTGTCTTGGTCGAAACATTGCATCAACTCTCAACATCTAGCGGTGTAAATAGCGCAATCCATAGGCGTGGCTGCTTTCACCAACTAACTCGGAGTCCAGAATGCAGCTACTACTTTACGCAACGGCTCGCTCCGTCACATCGAATGTGCTTGAAGATTCTGAAAATCATCTACGATGGCGAATTGGAAGAAAGTTCCAGCTGCTCGAGACCCAGTAGCCGCATGTACTGTACGCGAAAGTCAGAGGGACGATAATTGATATCGGATTTTCAATACATTGGCTCTACGCCATGTGTGTCAAGCTAGCTGCACTCATGCGAGAGGTTCAGCCAACACTAGGAAGATTCCTTGAAGCTCTACTTCCTGTAGCCGAAACCCGGAAGACACTGATTGCTAAAGTCGATTTACTTTCACGCATGGATCTGGCTGGGAAATGATTACTAAACCAGCGCATTGGAATAAAGAAGATCGTCAATTTTCTGTGGGGGTGGTGTGTCTTGTTGGAAATCTTGATGCTGAACAGCGCAACCTCCCCACTAAGCCGGATCCGAGGCTAAATCAAGACTCAAAGTATCGATCCGTATGCCTTTTAGTTCCCCACACAAATGTTCACTACTGACTCGATGGCTTGAAGATTTCACGTTCAAAGTCCACTTTGATTACCAAGCGCCAATTTTATGCCGATGGGGTGATATTACAAACCAAGATATGCATTGCAACATCTAGGCTATTTATCCACCTAAGTATGCCAGTCAATCCACCCCTCCCAGAATATAAAGGTAAGTGTCATTTCCCTTTTGTGCCTCGTCCATTCGAACTTACCCTCTCAAAACGTGCATACAATTCTCCGAATTATACATCCTACTATCACAAGATGTCGGAATCAAACCTCTTCAAACCCCTCAAAGTCGGCCATCTCCAACTTCAAAGCCGGGTTGTCCTTGCACCACTTACACGTTTCCGTGCCGATGATAAACACGTCCCTCTCCCATTTGTTGCCAAGTACTATGCTCAGCGCGGTTCCGTCCCAGGCACACTTCTGATCAGCGAAGCAGCCTTCATCGCACCCCAAGCAGGCGGCTTTCCCAACGCCCCAGGGATCTGGAACGAAGAGCAGATCAAGTCCTGGAAACACGTGACCGATGCCGTGCACGAAAAGGGTTCTTTCATGTTCTTGCAACTGTGGGCACTAGGACGAGCTGCCAATGCGGACGCGTTGAAGGCTGAACTGGGCCCGGATGCTCAGGTGAAGAGTTCGAGCGATGTCCCGATTACTGGACAGACTGTACCCACGCCTTTGACGGAAGCTGAAATCCATGAGTATATTGGATTATATGCTCAGGCTGCGAAGAATGCTATTGCGGCTGGTTTTGATGGCGTGGAAATTCATGGGGCTAATGGATACTTGGTTGATCAGTTTACGCAAGATAATGCGAACAAGAGGACGGACAAGTGGGGTGGGAGCGTGGAGAATAGGGCTAGGTTCGGTATCGAGGTTGCGAAGGCTGTGGTCAATGCTGTAGGCGCCGAAAAGACTGGTATCAGACTAAGTCCCTACTCGTCATTCCAGGACATGAAGATGGCGGATCCCGTCCCTCAGTTCACATACCTTGCCGAAGAGCTCAAGAAGCTAAAGCTGGCGTACCTCCACGTCGTCGAGTCGAGGATAAATGGAGCATTCGATGCTGAAAAGGCTACTGTAGAGTCCCTCGACTTCATAGTCAACCTTTGGGCGAAGACAAGCCCCGTGTTTCTTGCCGGAGGCTTTAAACCTGATACTGCCAAGGAAGCTGTCGATTCGGTGTACAAGGATAAAGATATCGCAATTGTCTTTGGGCGATACTTCATCTCAAATCCGGATCTGGTGTTTAGACTCAAGCAAGGGATTGCACTAGAGCCGTATGATAGAAGCAAGTTCTACAATGTAGGGGAAGAGGATGGATATATAACTTGGCCTTTTAGCAAGGAATTCGAAGTGGCAAAGGTGTAGATAGATAGCACTGGATAGATGGCCTTAGACGAGATACCTCTGAATAGAATAAAATAAACGATGAGTCCTCCAAAGTACTGAACATTCGCATCAACAAATGTAAACTCATTTTCCGACCCGTTTGTACCACCAAGCTCAGGGGCTCGCTTCATGCCGGCATAACAAAGCATAAGTATGATAAAGGTATCTTTCTTTCAGAGATAAATCCAAAATATGCAAATAATTACATCTGTACGCAATACGCAATACGCAATAAACCATTCATTAAACCCCCACATCCACCCACAGTAAAAGCAGCAATCCCAACCCCCATCGCACAACAACCCCAGTCCGTCAGAACCCAGCATCTTCTCCAACTTTTACTTACTTACTTACGTAGGTACAGTACCGGCTCCCTCCTTCCCCAGATACCTAGGTACGTACCTACCTACCCACAGCCAACACGGATACGATATCGTACTTACATGACGCAGGAACCCTCACCTCACCCCATCCATCCCATCCCACCCTGACCCATATACTCCGTACCATGCCCTGCAACCCGCAAAGGATTGTGATACAGCCCCTACCTATCTACCTACATACATACCCAATAAACGCAAACGCAAACGCAAGCGCAAACCCCGAAGAGATACCTAAAGTACAGTTACAAGTAGGCCCGAATGAAATGAAACCCTCCCCAGCCCTGTCCTCCTTACTCCATCCGGACTATACTATCCCCATTCATCCAAACTAAAGGAAAGTTACCCCCATAGGAAAGGTCTAAAGGCACACCTCACTTCATGCATGCATGGCATCGGATATCGTCTTCCTCTTTCGATATCCCTGCTGAGCGCACGCTGCGAGCACGCGGAAGCGAGGGGAAGTGGAGGGAAGTAGTGGGGTGGGGTGGGGTATAATGTGCATGCCAGATATTATCCGAAGGGGGTGTGTGGCTTGGTGCTTGGTGCTTGGTGTTGGGAGTTCGGATGTGTGATTAGGGTTAAGGCGAGTTGAAGGTCAGGTAGCCTTAGGAGTAGGTACTCTACCTAGGGAATTGTATGTATGTAAGCCTGAAGCGTGATTGTCAGTCAGTCAGCAGGCACAGCGCGGACAAGGGGCGCGACGTATTGCATTGTCTCGTTGCCCGTTGTGGGCTGATGGATCTCGCTGTGACACTGTGCTGTGCTGTCCCCAGAAACTCGCTTACATAAGCCTGCCATGTCAGCGAGCGAAGGATGACTGAACTGATACTGCTACTGATTCGGACATACCGGTTGGATGTCTATCGTTCCAGTTGTACTGTAAAGGGGTATGCGTACTTGGTTAATGATCCTGTTCGATCTTTGATGTCATGAATGCTGTGCTATGCTAAGCACGACTTGCAGGCGAAGGCCGTAGGATTTCTAGAGGCACGCGATGGAAGGAAGGCCTAGTATGTACATACAGTACAGAATGTCGTGCAGCTCTCTCTGGTTATGCAGGTGATGGACTAGACTAGACGGCTACGAGGAAGCACTACTTGTTCTAGCGACCGTTTTGCTGCAGAGGTAGTCCGGATGCAGAGATTCATGAAGGAGCGTGGTACTAGTAGCTTGGGAATACTTAGAAGATACTTCTGGTTAGTATTGAGATCGGTAGTGGAGCGATAATGAGTGGGAGGCCTAATGGGGGCTGAGATGGAGACCGATGGGACCAATGACAGGAGGATGGTGATATAAACGCTATGTACTTGTGGGGAGCTCGATGGAGGATTGAGATGAGAAGAGCCAACTAGATAGCAGATGATGAAAACCGACAGTTTTGAATTCAACAAGACACCCCGACACCACGATAGCACTATGTCTCATAAAATGATCTATTTGAGCTTGATGACTAGGGTGGGTATATGCAACAAACGCCATATGTAGCACATGACCAGAAAACTCGCAACAAACCGTCTTCTACACAACTATAAGCCATTAATGGCACCGTTGACAAGCGGAGCCTGAGACTCTAATCTTGCAACCAGCTTCTTCACACTCGTCCATTCCTCGTTTCTGGCACTATCCTTACCACCTAGATCGGGTCCGACTTCGAAGACGGTGACAGAGCCGTCGATGCCACCTGTTGCAACACGCTTTCCTTCCGTTTCTTCCCATGCGACGCGGTTGAGACTCTTCGACATTATACTCCTGCCTCCTTTGCGTCCGCTGGGTTGAACTTTGGCAAGCGGGACTTCGACATCGACGGTTATGTCCCAGACTTCCAGGTTACCAGCTCCGTCCACGAGTGAGAATACACCAGGCTTGATCGGTGACCATGCTGCATCATAAACCACATCTTCTCGAGTGAAGTCAAGTATTGGAGCAACAGAGTGTCCTTCTCCAGTTATACCAGTGGTAGAGGTTGCAGCTGGAGCACGAACCTTCCACAATTTCACACTCCAGTCGAGAGAGCTGCTCAAGACAAGGTCTCCAAGATCGACTGGTCCACGAGCTGGATGGAAATCCATAGACATTACAGGTGCTGCGTGGCCACGGTAGCTGACCCTCTGGTCAACTCCAGCTTTTGCACCGGCCCTGTCATATCGATGGCAAGGGAATATAGTTCCCTCTTCCGAGCCGATTAGGAAATAGGTTGGGTCGGTTTGGGGGAAGGCCATGCATGTAGGGCTGACATCCTCTGTTTTGGCAGGTGGAGGAGATGTCAAGACGAGTAATTCTTGCGGTTGAGCAAGCATATCCACAGTCCAACCACATACAACACCATCTGTTGAGCATGATATGATGTTGTTAGCATTTTGGGTGCCAACAATATCAACCGAATAAACCGGATGGGTATGTCCGGATCCAGTAAGTGGTGTCTTTTGAACAGGCGCTGATTTGGCCCTAGTGTCCCAGAGTAGAACTTGGCCGCTGTAGGCTCCTCCAATAATTAGGTTTGGATGGAATGGTGAGAACTTCGCTGTCAATACATCAGATTGTGCATGGAAAACGAATTCCGGTCTGTCGTGAAGATGCATATTCCATACTTGAACAAGTCCATCGGGATCATGAGGTGCTGACGGATTCTTCGTGTATGATGCTAGTACGAGTTCGGGGAACTTGGGGGAGAAATTGATATCGCTGACCATCCGCTTCTTCGACCATCTCTCATCGTAGAATTGTGCAACCTCCCTCACCCGCCGCCTACCCTTCCCTCGTGTATTGCCGTATTCATCATCATCATCGTCCACTCCTGCAGCACCGCTAAGTGCATAGTCTGCCAAAACATCGTATTCTTGATCCAGAGCCCTTTCAATAATCTTGCTAGATCGTTCCACAAAGTCCATAAACTCGTCTGAAGAAGTAGCAGCTTTAATTTCCTCGGTCGTCAAGGTTCTCGCTGGGAAGTTCAATTTCACTGGCGCGGAGGGTGATTTTAGAGGTCCATCGACTAATATGTCATGGGAAGCTTTTAGTTCTTCCTCAAGCTCCTTTCTGATATTCTCTCGTAGCTCTTCCTCTCTATCCCGCTCCTTCCTGCTCAACCGCTTACTAGGCGTCGATGTAGCTGGCGTTCCGGCCTCATCATCCTCCGAGTAATCCTTGGGGGTCGATGTTTGCGCCCATTCTTCTGTTGTCTGCACGCCTTTGCTATATGAGAAGACCTCCTTGACTGGCGACGGGGAGAATTCGTAGACTGTAGATAGGGGCGCGGTAGAGAGACTTTGAACTGCTATCGAAAGCGATTGTGGTCTTTGGGCCTGGCCTGCTGAGGTATCCGCATATTCCGAGTTCTCGTTGCTTAGCTGTCCGGCACTCAATACACTGTTTGGTCGACTTCCCTTGCCAGCTGGAGATCCGATCGGACCAGTCGAGGTAGGTCTACTTTTATCGGAGCCCAGAACCGATGCAACTAATGCATCTACAGTATCCCGGGAGATTTTTGAAGGTGTTGGAGAGAGGATCTAAGCTCTGTTAGAATACCTCGGCCAGATTCGCTTCAGGGGGGAAAGGGAATCTTTACATCACCAGAGCTCCCGCTGCCAATTCTGCTTCCCGAAGCATCTCTGGCGCGCAGTTCCCGTTGTCTTTTAAGCTCCGCAAGCTTCGCTTTCTTGGCTAAGATCTCATCTCTTCGTTGTTGCATCATGGTTGCGACGCATGCCCATGTCGTTGGGGTACGGTTATGTAGATCCTTTTTTGACGACAAGTAGGCTGCGGGACTTTGAGGTTTTTGGATAAGTTGGAATAGATTAGGATGGTGGAGAGAATGTGCAACCCAGACAAGAAGAATGAAGGAATGAAGTTGACAGTAATAGAAAGCCGTGGTCGTGTCTCGCGCGTCGTTTGGCAGCCGCGTCCTGTCCTGATTCGGTAATGCACCCGCTGTATCACGTGTAGAGGATTTTGAGTTTCCCAAAATGACCCGACCCGAAAACTCCCATCCCCTTAGGAAAGCAAGAAAGAGCTTCGCATTATCCACAACCACGCCCTGCGACCCTCACGCCTGTGATATTCTGTCAATTGATCCCTCCGACAGATCGCTACTCATCAAATTCGTCACAAACTCTCCTCAGAGTGCCCAACTAGATTTCTCCATGGCTTCGACGGGGGTAAACGTACGTCCAACTTTTGCGCAAGCGCGACATCGCCCTTCCACTGCCTAGGGAGCTGTTCAATTGTCTTCAATTCGAATATATGAACTACAAGCTAACTTCTCTACTTGTAGATTGCCCGGTGGTCTGCCTTGGGCGCCGGTGTTTTCTACGGATTCTACCACCAAAGATCTCTTACATCAGCCTCAAAAGCCGCTGCTGTCGACCGAGAATACGAACACAAGCAACAACTGATCCAGCAGGCGAAGGCGGAATTTGCAAAGAAGAACGCACCAGCGACTTCCAAGCCGTCGGGAGGTGGTATGTTTAGTCAAATATTTCTTTCTTTGGAGCGGAACCAAACGGAACCCACGTCTCCAGAAGCTGTGCTGCATGCTTGCAGATGTAGTTTACAATAGATGGGATATCTAATCATTTTGTAACTATCACTAACATATGTAAACAGCCATACTAGACCCGAACGATTCAAAATTCGACCTGGAGGCGTTGCTGAACAATCTCGATGCTGAGACCAAGTAGACTGGGGGAGGCAAGGATCGGCTACGAATGTAATGATGGGCAAGGATAGACGGCATTGTCAAGTAGGCCATCTGGGATTGCTGGTTGGGCCTGCTGCGATGCCATTTCGGTTGATACAAAAGCCTTAGATCTCGATACGCATACTTCTTGTACATTTTGTACTCATAGTGAAAGTAAGACTGGGAGATACTCAATTGAGCGATTGGAGCGTTGTATACTGTGCATTTGGTATATGTATTGAGGTCTATAATGTGACTGTATGATCTATTACAAGATCTCTCCACTCGACTATTACTTACTCAGTTACAGTGATGTTAAGGAATGGGAGGTCTCGAAGTCCGTGATTAATTGGATTCCCTTCGAACATTCAAGTGTCCTTCACTTAAAATCATTAATCAATCTCGCTTTACTTTCCACCGTTCTGTATCACTTAGTTTTAGCGCTCGGCATCAGTGTCACTAAATGCTATCATATCTGCTACCCCAAAACATTGCTAAATTCTGGAGATACAATCTAAACAAAGGTTCTAAGTGTCTAGGAATATTAGGAGCTACCAAATGAAGAACTAATCAAAACATTTTAGAAAGACAGTTGTAAGAAGTGTTTGGGCACAAAAGCGGTTTAGCGTAGAAGCAGGGATAAGAGCCGCGTCAAGCTTCACGCAACGAACACATCTCATAATCGATGTCATTCGCAACAACTTTTCTGATTCAACCACGACAATGGCGGAAACAGTAGCAGATCCCTTTTTCAAGGGGAACACGGGGAGGAATACAAGAGGAATCCTTCGTTTATCAATTCTTGTTTTAATTGCGGCTGCAGCGATTGCCAGTCGTCTTTTCTCAGTAATCCGTACGTATGCCAGTTCTCTAACTAGGAAAAGCTTCCATTGCGCCCTCAACTCTTTGACTGATTGTCATGATTGGGGGAATTTTGGGACCTTTATAATCTAGTTCCATTATCTGAAATACTTGCTAACTTGGAGACTATTCAGGATTCGAGAGTATCATTCACGAATGTCAGTACCTACCCCTCGAAATCATCAACACCTATCTACCACCATCGAAGCTCTGCAAATGCTCCTAAAGCTAACTGAAATACAGTTGATCCTTGGTTCAACTTTCGAGCAACAAAATACCTCGTTTCAAATGGATTTTATGATTTCTGGGACTGGTTTGATGACCGAACATGGCATCCACTTGGTCGAGTTACTGGAGGAACACTCTACCCAGGTCTCATGGTGACCAGTGGTGCCATCTATCACGCCCTACGCGCTCTCACGATCCCGGTTGATATTCGAAATATCTGTGTGCTCCTCGCACCTGGCTTTTCTGGGCTGACGGCTTTCGCAACCTACCTTTTCACCAACGAGATGTCCACATCTCCTTCAGCTGGCCTTCTCGCAGCCGCATTCATGGGAATTGCCCCGGGTTATATCTCTCGATCAGTTGCTGGCAGCTACGATAACGAGGCTATTGCTATTTTCCTTCTTGTCTTTACCTTCTACCTCTGGATTAAGGCCGTTAAGCTTGGATCTGCTATGTGGGGAGCTCTCTGTGCTCTGTTCTACGGATACATGGTGTCTGCTTGGGGTGGATACGTCTTCATTACCAACTTGATTCCTCTCCACGTTTTTGTGCTGGTCTGTATGGGCCGTTTCAGCCCAAGGTTGTATGTCAGCTACTGCACCTGGTACGCTCTAGGGACGTTGGCGAGTATGCAGATTCCATTCGTCGGTTTCTTGCCCATTCGCAGTTCCGAGCACATGTCTGCACTAGGTAAGCTTACTAACACCGGTCTTTGTCTCAATTGCTAATTATGTCAGGTGTCTTTGGCCTCCTCCAATTGGTTGGCTTCGTTGAGTTTGTGCGCTCGGGTGTTCCAAGCAAGCAGTTCGGAACCTTACTTCGAGGCTTCGTCCTCTTGGTCTTTGGCATTTCTTTCGGAGGTCTTGTCCTTTTGACCGTATCTGGCGTCATTGCTCCATGGACTGGTCGATTCTACTCTCTCTGGGATACCGGCTATGCAAAGATCCACATTCCCATTATTGCTTCCGTGTCTGAGCATCAGCCAACAGCGTGGCCTGCTTATTTCTTCGATCTCAACTTGCTCATCTGGCTCTTCCCGGCTGGAGTGTATCTCTGCTTCCAGAAGCTTGCCGATGAGCAAGTCTTTGTGGTTGTCTATTCTATCCTCGCCAGTTACTTCTCTGGTGTCATGGTCAGACTTATGCTTACTCTCACCCCTATCGTGTGTGTTGCAGCTGCTCTAGCAGTGTCAAGCTTACTCGACACTTATCTTTTGCTTAAGTCTCCCGAGTACCCTGCGGACTCTGCTACCGAGGCAGGCTCCAACGGTACCCCTGCTCCAAGCAAGAAAGCGGCTAAGCAGGATGGCCTTCGTTCAATGAGACAGCCACTCGTCGGCATCTACACCACATTCTCCAAGATGTCCGTTGTAAGCGCGCTGACCTCTTACCTCTTAATCTTCGTTCTTCATTGCACCTGGGTCACCTCGAATGCTTATTCATCCCCATCCGTTGTCTTGGCAAGCAGAATGCCTGACGGATCTCAACATATCATTGATGACTACAGAGAGGCATACCAATGGCTTCGACAGAATACCGCAGAAGATGCCAAGATTATGTCGTGGTGGGATTACGGATATCAAATTGGTGGTATGGCTGATAGACCAACGCTTGTTGACAACAACACCTGGAACAACACCCACATTGCCACTGTTGGAAAGGCAATGAGCTCTCGCGAGGAAGTCAGCTACCCTATCATGCGCCAGCATGAAGTGGACTACGTTCTTGTTGTCTTTGGTGGTCTTTTGGGCTATTCCGGAGATGATATCAACAAGTTCCTGTGGATGGTCCGTATTGCCGAGGGTATTTGGCCCGATGAGGTGAAGGAGCGTGACTTCTTCACTGACAGAGGAGAATACAGAGTGGATGAAGGTGCCACCGAGACCATGAAGAACAGTTTGATGTAAGCAACGACACAGCAGCATCATGCGTCCCAACTAACATTTTTATAGGTACAAGATGTCATACTACAACTACTGCACGCTCTTCCCCCCTGGACAATGTCAAGACCGCGTCCGTGGTGTCAAGCTACCCGACGTCGGGCCAACTCTCAACACCGTTGAGGAAGCCTTCACCAGTGAGAACTGGATCATCCGAATCTTCAAGGTCAAGGACCTTGACAACGCGGGCAGAGATCTCGCATCCGCAGCATCGTTTGATAGAGGTAACAAGAAGAAGAAGACAATTAAGAAGAGAGGACCAAAAGTTTTGAGGGTGGAGTAAAAGGCGGTAGATGGAATTTGGTTTTTGTATCATATCTTGTGCGTTCCTGGCTTGGTTTGGCTGGGCGAGGCCAAAAAATGCAGCGATCTTTTGTGTTTAGATGAATTGTACTCGTAAATATGTGGCCCTTGCTTTCTAGTAAGCAGATGTGACTGTTTTTCTCTCATTGGTTGTTTGACACTTTAGGGTAAAAATACGTGTAGCCAGTGTCTATGTTTGCTTGCGTCTTTTTGATAGCGAAAAAGGGCTGCCAAACACTTGGTGCGCTGGCTATCAAGTGTTCTGTTAATGCAGAGGTCGACTTTAAAATGCGTTGCTGCTTGTCTGCAGTAAGTAATTGTGGGCGGTGCTTTCTTTAAGCAGCTCCTTCTGGTGAATTGATGAGGGACAGCATGGGTGATCAAAGCCTTTGGCATCATAGAAGTTGTGACGGATTTTTCTTTGAAGATGAGACCTCTACCTTAGTCGGGTAATATGCTCTCGTTTGCTTTGACTTTTAGTGATAGGGCGCCAACATCTCGACAGCTGTCATGCCATGAAACCCAAGTCTCTTTGTGAATCGCTGCCGTTCTCCTCTGCAATGTGCGATTTCTGGCACCAAAAGTAGAATTGCCCATCGTCAATTCACTTGCAAAAGCCCACCAGTCTGCTTCAACACCAACCTCCCCATTCGAGAGCGGTGTCTGCTTAGCTCACATTGGAGTATCTCGCACCTTCCAAAATAAAAATCATATCGATCTTTCCTCGGGATGGTCATCTCCAACAATGCGTTGCCTGTAATTCGCACATCCAGTCCTGCAACCACGCAGCCGTCACTCCTTTCGCTGCTGTTGTTGCAATTCTGCTTCGCTCCTTTTTGCTACCTTTTCTCCCTTTAGAAATCTCCTGTCTCACTCACGGACAATTGATTGTCAAACTATTTGCAAGCCACCGGCAAGTTGGCGCAATGCTCACCTTGTAAGCGCTTCTTTGGCATCAACATCATACTCAATATCCCCAGTCTGCAGCTATTATGTTCTTGCTTTTGCTTTTCCGCTTTCATTCCGAAACACAACCTGATCTAGTTACAGATCACCCAGGCTTGGTCCTCCGAGAAGCTCTTCCGGAAGTGGAGGCAGCGCGAGGAGCAAGGAGAGCGTGAGAGTGATCCCAGCCGGTCAGCCATACCTTACAAAGGTCAACGGAAAGCTCGTCATGGCGCGCAACAAGAAGCCAAGGTCCGGTTCAAAAGCGACAGTCAATCTGCTAGGAGACGCTTTTGGAAAGGGAGAGGCTTACGGTCCCCCAAAAGTCGTTCGAACTCACAAACGATCGGCCTCTGCGGCTCCTTCAGTAACCTCCCCTTTGATAATTGGTGGCATTGCATACGTACCTCAGCAATCTATAATACAACCACAACAACAGCCAATGGCGTATCCACTACAATATCAACAGAATTACCCGTATTATGGAGTAGTTCCAATGCTCCAACCACAAGCTCAGCAGCAATTCGCCTACCCAACCCCCCATCCAGGAGGGCCTAACCAGCAAGATCTCGAGACTCTCAGACAAATCGACTGTCATTACAACTTGCATAAACATTCGTCAGACCCCGCCCTGAAGTCAAAAGCTCAGCCAGTAACTTCCAAAACGACAATTACAATTACCAAGCATATCTGCGCTCAGTGTGGCAGGTTACGTTCTAGGCAATACCACCGTGATAATCCGATAACTCCCGGAGTCGAACCAACGCCCGCGTTCTGCAGGAAATGTCAGAGAGATGCCAGTGTAACGACCTGTTCCGAAATAAGCCCTCTAAAAACCGCAAGTAAGAAGGGAAAACTTAAGAAGAAGATCCAAAAGGTGAGGACCCGTCCTTTCTGGTCCTGGGCAGAGACTCAACAGCTTTTCCCCGGGCTTCAGGCCTATTTAGACAATATTTTGACAAATTTTTAGAAGCAGGATTCAAGCTCCGACGAAGAAGAAGACTCGCCTCCGATTAAAGTGAAAGGATCATATGTAAGACTCAGACCTCCAGTTGAAGTTGCAGTCGAAGAAGAGCAGCGACGATCTAGAGGGAGACGCCGCCAACGAGATTTTGATGAAGAAGCCAGAGCATACGGGCGAGCGTTGTCCCCAATTATCATTCAGGCGGATGCAGCATACACGCGATATGAGCCGAGAGAGGGAAGAAGAGTTTTTACTGAGCCAACTCGTCAACGATCACCCTCTCTCTCTTTCCGATATGTCGAAGCACCTAGGTATTGCGAATTTCCAGAGAGGTCAGCACGGTTTGATGATGAGGAGTACGAGCCAGCGTATGAAATTCCTGTTCGGGAGAAGCGCCGAAGTAAGTCGCGAAACGGTGAAAATCATAACCCGCCAAAGAAGATATCTCGAAACCGCTATGCGGACGAGCGGCTTCCACGCAAACAGAACAGTTTTGAGGATTCACAGACCTCATATCATTCTCACGAGCCATCTCAACCGAGAGAGCGCCCAGTTGAACGGACTTATGAGTACCAGCCCAAAAGCCAACGCGAGGCAGACCGTAGAGGAGAAAAGTCAGACAGGCCAACGTACGATCCTCCCAATGGAACAAGGACATTTCCTGCATGGGAGGAGGCTGAGAAATACTACAACAATGACTGGGATGTGCCCGAACCTGAGCCCGAGCGTCGTAGAACATCGACTCGAACGGGTTATCGCAGAGACAGGTACGAGGACTCGGAGCTGGGTGCTTCGGAAGTCACTTATGATGGTAAATTTTTGATGAATGTTTAAGTGAGATGGCAAGCTAATGTTTTCAGATCCTTATAACATGCCCCGGGTCCCAACACCTCCACGCACCAATGAGGAACAACCACCTTACCCGACTTCTAAACGCGACAGGAAATGCAAAGCACCACAACGATTCCCGTCTCCTGAGAACTTCCAACCCCGCAGTCGTAATCGCTCCAAAGTCGCCGAGAAATCAGTCATTCTGTCCCCTATTCATCATTCTAGTGATGATAGAAGAGGCCATAGAAGGAAGGTTTCGTGGACCGAGCCGGAGCCGGATCCGGAGCTTTATAGTTGGGAGGAGATATACTATACAGAGCCATGGGAGGAAATGGATGGCGGCGGTGGAGGTAGAGGTACTGCACGCCCGACTGATGAAGACATTAGTGGGCTTCCAACATTTCCCCGAGATATTGGACCGGGTGATCCATCGATGTGGGGTGCGCCCGTCAATGGTACATCTTTTTAATCTTGATTGTTAATGAGAAGTGTGGTGTCTGGGCGTCGGAATACCATACTTGGGCTTGGCGTTTATGGAGGGAGTGAAGAACGAGAAGGATGGATGCGTTGGAAGAGGGTAGATATAAAAGGTGTGGTTCGATGGATAACAAAAGAAAAGAAAAGTTGGTTTGTAGATGATGGGTCATCATAGGTGCTGATTGATGAATCAAAGTCTTTTTTGAGGTATCATATTACTCGTACTGGTATAATGTGTGTTAAGTACGTAGTATCCTAGTTTCTTACCAGAAGATGGTAGGTATGAAGGTAGGGTAGGTATGTAGGTAGGATAAAGTTGGAGAATAGTGGCAAGAGAGGGAGGGGTTGAAAAAGAATATATCTGCTTTTGGGAGAAGTACAATACGGATGGAGTATACTAATGCATATGGTATCACCACGATGATCGATGATAAAAACGTCTGAAGGAAGGATTTTAGTTGTTTGAAGGCTAGTGATGGTATATGAGGAGTATAGAACATAACATAACATCAACGGGTTTCTAGAAATTTACTTGGTTAAGATGGCTTACCCCTTCTATTCTATTCTATCCCGACTGCCGAAATACTGATAGTAAAGCATCGTGATGAAGAACTCGAGGTTTAGACCTGATGCGATATTATGCAGTTTGCCAGCAAGAGAGAGAGAGTTGTATGGTATTTGGGAACAGCCGGTCTACCTTGTGATTTGGATATGGTGGGTGGTTTAATGCTGTGAAGGAAGACTTTTAGTATATTTATGATACGACTGGTGAAGAATGATTGTTTAAGGCAGTGAAGAAATCCCTTTTTACGTCGGTCTGCTTTTAGTATACGTGCGAGAAAGGGAGAAAGGTTGGTGGGGGGGGATAAAACTTGTATGGAAGTCACGTGATTTCGCCAGCTCCGTATGAAATTTGAAAGTCTTGATTGAGAGCAGAAGCCGGACTTGGCTTTTATCCGCTGTGCAATACGATATTCAGATTATGGCCACATTTACCGAAGGATCGTGTGATGCTGACCAGCCCAGCCCAGCCAGCCTAGCCCCTGAATGCGACTGTGCGAAAAGTGCGACTGTGCGAGAGAGGGAGGGAAAATTTGGTACTAAGGCAAGGTCTAAAGCAAGGTCTAAGGCAAAGTCTAAGGCAAGGTACAAAGTCTAAAGCGGCTCAGCCGGATGTTCCTGGTGGCAATTTGATGCTCTGCCGCTCGGGACGGAAATAGCACCATAACGGTCTTTTATGGTTTCTGGAAGCTTTGAGGTTGTATAGCATGGAATTATCATGTAGTATGACGGTACATAAGAGCTGTTGTGGAAGATGCAGCCGGCTGCAACTAGATGCGAGAGTTGTTTGGTACTAAAGCTGTACTCTGTGAGGTTGGCTTGGCTCGGTGAGGGTGTCCAGATGATGACATCGAACTTGGCGAATCAGAAGCCGTAGATCAACTTCCCCGTATTTACTCCGCTGTACCCCTGCCGCTTTTGATTAGCTTTAAGCTTAATGAGGCTAGTGGTAGCTAATTAGGTGCAGCTAATGGGATTTCGCTCACGCACCGCGGCTGGCCCCCCTGTCAGATGGCTTTATATCTCATTTCTCTTCATTCCGTAGGCTCCTCTTCATAAGCAATAAGCACAAGCGCCCCCTCCTTCTTTCGTTCCTCGTCTGTCCGTCGCTCTTTCCAACACTCTTTCATTGCATTGTCCCATCTACACTTGTAAAGCATCTTCGTCTTTCGATATCACTTTCGTTGTACACATCCCGCATTCTGCATGTAAGTCTCCACACTCTTTTTCTTTGTCGCACGCGTCAAGTCGCGACCCTTGAAAATTGCCTTTGTAACCTTTGTAAACCGGGGACTGATACAAGGAATTCGACTACAGATCAAAGACACCACATTCCCTACACGGACAACCTGAAAGCCCTTCACAATGCAATTCACAAGCCTCCTGTTCGCCGCTGCGGCCCTCGTCGGTGTCAATGCTGCTGTCAACTTGACCAACACCGACTATGTGATCACTGTTGGAAAGACCTTTTCCATCGGATGGGCCGGAGCCTCAGGCCCAGTCACCCTCACTCTCAAGAACGGCGCTGCTCTTGACCTGAAGACCGTCAGCACCATCACCTGTAAGCGTCCTAGTTGCTACTGTATTGATGTGCGCACTGCTAAGAGTTCATAGCCGGTTCAACCACCTCCCCATACGTATGGACCGTCCCATCAGACCTCCCAATAGGCAACTACGCAATTGAGATCACCGACGGAACCACCACCAACTACAGCCCAGACTTTGGCTTGATGGGAGCAACTGCAACCACATCTCTCGCTGTCTCTACATCCGCCTCGGCCTCAGCCTCTGCTTCTGCTTCCTCGGCATCAGTCTCAGCATCTGCAACCACCTCCTCATCTGCCTCTGCTTCTGCCTCTACATTATCCACAGTTTCAAGCTCAGGCAGCACGACCGCAAGCGCCTCCGCGACCAGCAGCGGAAACTCTACCACTAGCGCCTCGAGCAGCGCAAGCAAGACAAGTCAGTCCCTGTAACATCTCTTCCCGGGATAATAGCTAACAAAGGACCCTCAGGCTCCGGCTCAAGCTCATCCAAGACATCGAGCGCCAGCTCCTCTACCTCGAGCAGCAGCGTACCCAACGCAAATTCAGCAGCCGAGATCGCCTCGCCTCTCGCGCTCGTCTTCTTGACATTTGCCGCCGTCTTGTCGCTCAACTAGAGCCGTTTCTTCACTTTCTACTTGACATATGGCATGATGATGGATATATGTATGCGTGCATGCATGCACTTCTTTGGATGTAAATTTTGGGTGGTCATTACATTATAATATGATAAAATATAATGCTTATTGGAGGGGATGAAATAAAAAGGGAAATACAAAAGAATACTCGAGATCATTGTATACATATATACAAATCGCATTTGGAGGGCGTCACATTGCATCGCATTGCCTGGTGGTTGAGGGAAGCTTTTTGAACTGCAGATGACAGGCATCTGTATAGTAGATACAAATGCATTGCTGAGATGATCAGAGTTTATCTTACCTCTTTCAAGTCTCACTTATCATGCTAAGCAGCAATTGCGAGATGAAGCAAGAAAATCGCGTCATTTTCCAGCGCCTCATCCTGCCTATAAGAATTCGTTCCAGATACATTACATTCCTCTCCTTATACTTCTACCTCATCCATCCATCCATGCATCCATACCTTCTTTCTTTGACCAATAGAACTCCCCTATCGGCTCGTGATCCATCCATCAGCCATCAACAGCTCTGAATACGTGTACTATATCCGGAGCGCGAGCGCGGAGTGTGTTTCTTCTTCGAATGATCCGGTCGGTGTGGCTCAACTTGTACTAAACGCATCTTCATTCGATCCTTTGTAGTTCCTACATATGAGGAGATAGGTCTGTTCTTCTTCTTCTTCTTGTTACCGCGGGTATTTGGAAGGCGTGAACTGGACTTGACTTGGTGGTGTTGTGTAGTTGTGTAATTGTGCTTTGATTGGGAATGAATGAGTTTGGGCGAGCTGGTGCTGGTGCCGGTGCTGGTGTTGGTTGTCATGATGCTGGCTGGGTGCAGACATCAAAGATCGCCGAGCTGTAAGGAAGGACTTGGCTGGATGGATTGGGTCGTAGTGAGGTTGGATATAACAACTGTGCTACTTTCCAGTGATCGAATATCTGCATAAGTTTCGACCAATGTCAAACCTAGGCAGAAGGCGTTACATCCGTCTTCTAGAATTCTGCTCAAGTGAAAAGCGCTTCCGACGACAAGTCGTGTGGATCTAGGGACGGCGACCACCTGACCAACATATCCGCCCACTGCTCCTCTGAATGCTCCTGCGTTTGAACCACGGTCGGTGAACGCGGATCATAAGAAGAGTGTTGACCGTGACAAGAAGCATTGCTCGGGAGCATCTGCATGACGGACATATTCAAGCAACTGCTGCTCGAGAACTGCTTAGCGCCCATCTCATCTCTTGCGCGACTCTCGTAGATGCGGAACAGCTGCGCCAGATACAGCGTGTAGTCTTCCAACAATCCACAGTCGCGGTATATCTTGCCCATGCTCTCGAATTTGCACACGAGCGCTTGCGTGTAGAAGAGGAAGTTGGCGCTGTGTTGGATGTGCGCGGCGTCTAGGGTTGAATGGTCGTCGGCGACCCATGTTGCGAAGAGCTTGAGGATGAGCACGTTGTAGACTAGTTTTGCGTGGTCGGCGAACGTGGCGTTGAACAGAGCTTCTGTGGGGAGGGAGAGGTAGCGTTCTAGGTAGTCTTTGGCTGCGTTGAGACAGCTGATTAGGACTTCGCTTCGCGTGATGGATGAACACCATGTGTGGTAGCTGGATTGATCGGTCCTGAGATCGGGGGGAGGGAGTACGGTTCTGTGGAAACCGACTTCGTTTACGAAGGTGCAGAGGTGGTAGTATGCTAGTCTGAGCATGTCTGCGCGTTGATTACACTGTTAGCGGTATACAGTGGGGGAGCTCACAGAGCAGAACTTACCGTGTTTCCGGATTTCGGCCGGGAAGGTTTTCTCAAGCTCACTTAGCTGTTGCTTGAATGCTTTCACTAGCATCTCTACCCTGACTGGGTCCAGCGACGCCAGGTCTTGATGTCCGTCATAGTCAAAGGTTTGGTTTATATCATGGGCGAGCTTCTGCAAGCGGACGAAGTAGGGAATGAGAGCGTCTGATTCGAATTCTTGGGCTGCGGCAAGGACTTGACAACACTCCTCGGTGTAAGTAGTATATTTTATGTTGTTGGGCTTCCTCAGCCCAATGCACAGTCTGGATCAAGTTGTTAGTTGATGTAGGCTTGTATGTGAGACAAAGTACGCTTACGTGGATGTGATGTAGTAGCAACCAAGGAAAGCTCTCTTTGCTTCGGCGTCTTGTGACGACGATAGCTTCACGGGGCTTTCGGCAATAACTGACAGGAGATTGAAGGATGTGGAAGGAGTATTGTTTCTGTCTTGCTGTGATGTGGTGATTTCAAGGTCAATCGCCATGGAGGCAGCTAATTGACAGAGTTGATATATTTGCTGGTGTTCCGGTTCGAAGAAGAGATGGTGCCTGTCGTTTTGAGTTTCATACAGGTTGTACCGGAGGTTTTCACACTTACCAGGTGAGATAGATCAAAATCCCTTGCAATAAATCCAGCGACTTTTCACCAGACATGAACACTCTTCGACCTAGTGTGTCGCGTATCTCTTGGTCAAGGAGTTTCTGGAGCTTCATGTTGTTGACTGTTGCCATTGCGAGGACAGTGAGGAGCAGAAAGGGCTTTTGCCGTCGGAGGTAGTCGATTGAAGTATCAGGTGAGATGATAACAAATGGAGAGTTTGAGGCAGTGCTTCTAAAATATTGCACGGATTCTTCAGCCTTTTCAAGAGTGACTAGACCCCTTGCTATCACATCCTGCAGGTCGTCGAATATTGTAAATGAAGTTGGGGGCATTGAAAAAGGATGGCCCCCGAAGGATTGGAATGTTTTCCAGGGTTTGGAGGGTTGCTGAGCCTGTGGAACCATGGTATTCTGCAATATACTATCTGGATTCTCCACCGAGTGTTCTACGTATGTTTCAACATTCGGGGTTGTGTCTGCTTCTAAACCACTGGTGCCAGCCTGGGTAGGAGTCATCATAGCCACTAAACTTTCAAGCTTTTGCTCCAATTCGTTGACTCGCCTACATTCAGAGGTCAGTTGAGGAAGGTATAGATAGTAAGGACTCGGAAATGTCTATCGCCTAATTATAGACAGTGAAGAAGGCAAATAGGCTTCACGAATCACGTGTTTGTTATGCTCCCCTCTAACCTACATTCTTGAACTCCTAGCCCTTTTTGGCCTTGCTTTAGCTTCTAAGAATACACATTTCTTGCGTTCCTTCATACATCTAGAAGATAATTAGACTCACTCCCGACTTCTCTCAAGAATGATGAAGATACCTTTGACACGGATCCCCGTGCTTCTCACTCGGATGACAACGAACTTTGAAATCCCGACATCTTTCACACGATCGACGGAGTTTTCCCGTTGATTTGTTACCAGACTCGGCGTGTTGTCCTGAGGTGGTGGCATACATGTCCACAGGGTCACGAGAAGCTAAGATGCAGATGTCGTACCAGTCCTGTTCTTTGCGATATTACAAGTACATGGAGTAAAGATTGCAGTGGTCTCGGAGTCTCAATAGATTGCGAGGTCAGCTCAAGTAGAACGGATGCATGGGGTTAGATATAACTTACAAGACGTTGAATTGAGTAAGAGGCAAGAAGGGAGGCCTGGCATGTGTGACATGGAAATAGTTACGTTCCGAGATTCCGGCCCACTTAATGCTGTCGGGCTCATAAGCTTCTGAATTTCAGCGCACTGGCCCCTAGAATACAGGACCCGGAAGCGCTTCTGCGTCATCAGTGGCAGAGTGGGAAGTTTCACTTAAAGACAGCAACATTTGCCCTCAATAACTACATCTGGCCACAAACTCTTCAAATAACACCTTTTACACCTCCAACCTCTCCAAATTCGTGATAGCACCTCGCTCCCAATCTTCTTAACCACATGCCACCCATCTTCACCTCCCAAGTCCAGAAACTCCTGCTCATTTAAATTCGGCGCCGGTGTTGCGATTCCTTCTTCCAGCCCTGGGAAATGCAGAACGAGGAGGTATTCAAGTCTAGAATAGCTGGTTCCGAGTGCTGAGATCAGTGTCTCTGCAGCTTTGGGGTCTTCGTGCGATTGATATGCCTTGGGTATTTTTCAGTCCTCGCTCTCTCTCTTACCGGAATGAGACTGGCAAGATGCAGAAGACTCACTTCTCTGATCCATGCTTTCCTTTGCTCGAGGCTTTGCTCCAATGAAAGGCTCTCATATGCTGGAGGTAGTTCCTCTCGTTGAGTCTCGTACGCTGGAGGCAAGATCGACTCTTCTTTGATGTCAAATCATACGCTTTTGGCGCTTTTGCTTAGCGTTCGATAGTCATATCTACCCTTGCTCTTGTATTTGGATTTATTTGCGCACATGGGCTTCTTTCCCCCAATTATGTGTCCCATCTAGCTTTTATGTTTGGAATTCCTGTATTGTGGAGTGCGGGGTGATGTGAGAAGACGCTCGCTTGATTCAGACACCAATTTGATATGTATGACTTTAGTGGTGTCGTAAAGTTTTCACGGTTTCAGTTGGTAATTTCTGGGAAATGTCAGTTAATGGGGTTTATTCATGAATGTTTGCTCATATGTTATTGGGGTTCGTTGTTCTAGAAGCGTGTCACACTAGGTACGGTCTGTCCCAGAATTCTGGAATAGCATTTCATTGGAGAGAATATCCTACTTGGCATATTGCACCAGAGCGCTCAAAACGCGACTGTCTTGTGTTCCTGCTTCCATATCTTTGGTACTCGAGATGAGTGACAGTTTTATGGTAAGTTCCTTTATATATTGCGTCGGCTTTACGCCGTTTAGGTCCATCCCAGTTTTATGTCTCTTGGACAATCAGCTTCTGGCAACTAATATTTGTTTTCTACCGCAAATCCCCAGGACTGCCATAGCACTTGCTACAGTAAAGTTCGAAATCGGCTTCATTTCCAACTCTCAAATATTTTATTTTCGACCCATATTTTATGCGGCGCTAACCCTCTAAGGCTAGTCCGCTCTAAACCTACGCGTTCGCTTAATTTCCTGTCCTGTTCTGTGTGTCACGTGGATATATGCCTGAGGATTAACAGATATCGGCAGATGAGCTGTCAGATTCTGGCACCTTGATTGTGTTGTCCACTTATGCTTTACTTCACCAATACACAACGGCTGCCTTCAAACTCACGGCATTTTTTAGAACCACCTTTTGAGCCTCGGGTATGAAACAAACATACGCCAGGATTCTATCACGAGGATATGGATGCACCATGGCCTCAAACGTGGCCAGAGATGGCGGAGCTACACGTTTTTGACCCAGAAGGCGACGTGCTTTTGATACTAGACCGTTGTCTTAAGGAGGATAAACTGGTCGAATTTGTGGATGAAGAAAAAAGGGGAAGTGTCCCAGAAGGTGGCTTTGTGTCGGAACAACGGGGCCCATGGGTTGAAGATGAGACACCTCCACTATCAGCTGATGTCCCAGGTTGGCCTGAGCCTGAGCCGGAGTCTGTACCATACGAGCCCCAAGCAGAGATCCCCGAAGCTGAAGTGGATGGTATGATGAAGCTAGAAAGTTCCGCGGCTGCTTGCTTAGCCAGTCAGGAGACGAAACCAAGGGTTGAAAAGGTTCAAATGCGAGCCTCATCAAAGCATCTTATCCTCGCATCGCCGACCTTTCGAATTAGTCTAGGCTCTGTTACATACTCCGAAGGTCGAATATTACAGACTGAAGGTAACCTTGCTGTCCCACTGCCTGATGAGGACCCAGATGCAATGATCATTCTCTTGAACATTGTCCATGGACTGTCAAGTAAAGTCCCTCGTCGGGTCGACTTGAATATATTGTCCAGACTTGCTGTTGCGGTCAACTACCGGCAAATGCACGAGGCTGTCGCACTTTGGTCGGACACTTGGATAGAAAACTTGAAGAGAGACGAGGGGTTGCCAGGCAGCTATACGCCAGAGATACTGCTCTCATGGCTGTTTATCTTTTGGGTGTTTCGGAAGGATGAAGACTTCAGAAAGATGTCTCAAATATTGGAACGAGAATGTGATCATAGTCTGGAGAGCGAAGTGGAGACTGTCTATGTTGGTCCTTGCATCCCAGCTTCTATTATAAGTGAGTTTGTAGTATGGACGCCAGACCGACGGGGTTTACTAACTTGCCAGGCACTATTCAGGAAAAGCGTATAGATGCTATTGAGAGCATGATAGCTGTCATACATGATCTCATCACCAAATACTCCGGACCCAATATTCTTTGCGACAACGGCCAGGGGTTTGATTGTGATGCGAATTTGCTCGGCTCACTTTTGAAGGCTTCCGCTATTATTGGAATCTCGCCGCGGCCAAAGGATCCTTACCCAGGAATCAAATCAAAGACGCTGGCAGACCAGATTCGAGGAATGCGGGTCTTAGATAAGTGTGAGAGGTCTAACGGGGGAGGATATTACAGTTCAAATCGTGGTCACGGAGTTCAAGACTCGATTGAAGCATCAATGAGATCTTTGGAAGATCGCATACTAGGACTTCACCTGACGCCTTTCTTGCCCAAAACGGGTAAGCGGAGTAAAAAGGACAAAAAGGGCAAAGCCAGAATGGATAACGAGGTTGGAAAGCAACAGGGTGAATTCTAGGCATATAACTGTCATTATCATACTTCCACACAAGCCATAGATGATACAAATCTTCTTCTGTCTCAGGACTAGGCTTAGGAGAGGAAAACCCCAACTTTCAAAGACTCGAAGCCTCTACTGCCATGACAAGCTCATCCTGGGCTTTCCCCCAGATACGGATATTGTCTGGGATCCTGTCCATTGCATCTTCAATGCCCTTTTCCAAGTAAAAGAAGGCTACAGCTTAGGCTTCAAAGTCCGGCTCGAAAGTGTCCCTTAAATCTGTCCAGGTCAGACCCATCTTCTCGGCAAAGTTTATAAGGCAAGACTCAATTTATCGTGCCAGGGGCGGGAAACATACCATAGAAATCCGTCTAAAAGCAATTATGAGCATATGTGCCTTGGAGTTTAGGGGGAGACAGATACTAAGGACTTGGTTAGGGTTGGCTTCCGTATCACCACGCTGCCACTGTTTCTATACCATCTATGTTCACAGAGCTGTTGACGTGGGTCTACGTGATGCTAGGCGGTATCATTTAGTCGGATTAGGGTCGCAGAATGCACAACGCACGAATCGAAAAGAGCTGTGGATTTTGTTTTGGTGGATGGTACGATTACCAAGCATTATAGAGAGATATTTTTATTATTCATAATCTGATTCTGAGTCCTCATTGATGCTATCCTCTTTACTGCTGTCGTCCTCATCGGCGTTAACTACCTCACTGCCATCTCTATAATTCCCACCATATGCCTCTCTGTCAAGCCCTTCGCCTTTAGCACTACCTCCACCGTCGTCGTCGCACAACTCATTGCTAGAATCCGTACGAGCGGTGCTATTAACTCCAAGTGAACTCTCTCCCGACCAGCTTCTCGGTGATCTTCCAGAGCCTCTCTGCAGCTTCATCTGTACCGGAGTCAAGAGCATGTATTGTCTCAGTAGAAATAACTCCATCACTAAGGTAGCTTCCCGAATGGTCAGAGAGTCCCGGATCCAGTGCCGCAACTAACATTGTCAAGCAGCCTTGTTCAACCGTCTTTTTCTTCACCCCTTCAGTTTTTGTTCCAGCCTCTTCTCTCCTCTTCTCAGCTGCTTTCCAATCATCACTTGAGACTTGCGAGCGCATAGAACTGAGTATAGATCCTGGATGAAGTGAAAACGACTGCATCTGGAATTTTTCCATCCGTTTTGCCAAAGCAATGGTGAAAAGCACAATGGCGAGCTTGGCTTGCGTGTATCCGTCAAATGCAGTATACTTCTCTCCATTGGAGAAATTGTAATCTTCGAAATGAAGACGTGTTCGGTGTCGTGCAGCTGAGCTGGACACGTTCACTACCCGAGCACCTGGTCCGGCAGCGATGATATTTAGCATTGAAAGATTGGTGAGGAGAAAATGGGAGACGTAGTCGATAGCGAATTGGCTTTCGATACCGTCTATTGTCTTTGTGTATGGACCTGGTGGCGTTGCCGCGTTATTGATCAGGATATCCAGACTCGGGGCTTCTTTCAAGATTTCAGAAGCCGCCGCTTCTACTGATTTTAGACTCGATAGATCGTAAACAACGTGGGTGATTGGAGCCGAAGGATAACTCGTATGAATGAAGTCGATAAGCTCTTGGCTTTTTGTTGCGTGGAGATACTAAGGCAAGGGCCAATGCTGCTGCGCTCCCAATACTTGAGCCAGTGGCACTAGTGATGACAACTATAGCAGTAAGTTTCAGAAAGGAAATAAGAGTTTAAAGAGTTGGGTTACCAGTACGATCTTTGACCTGCTCTGGAAATGTATTGACGACATCCTGACCAGTACTCGCGGCATTGAACACTGGCATGTTGAATAGACCTGGAGAGAGAATTAAACAGATATTCTAGTAGGAATCAAAAGCTGCTGATACAAGGCGAGGGATATGAAGACTTCGATTTACATCGGAAATAAAGCCTCCCGATTAAACCCGAGGGTGCAGACACCCCTTATATTTGCTCGTAGTGCAGCGTAGCAAAAAAACAAATCTAGCATATTCTAGCAGTAGAGCATCTTGCTTAGACATGGATATAGTTCTGACAACAAAGACAAAAATAAATATAGTCGACACCTTGGCCATTGTATCAGTCCACTGAAATGTAATCAAGGATGGATGAATTGGAATGCTCTCGTGAAATCCCCTTTCGTCTCCAAGCTTTCATATTTTTCGTCCATAGTGTTAAAGCCACTTTACAAAGAAAAAGGGAGAAGATATGAAGGGTTCAACATGCGATAGATATCGCAGAGCAAGTCCCTTTGTGTCAGGAAAGGGGCTGATTTTAGCCTGTACGCAATACAAAATAATAGAGAATAAAATCAAAACCTACAAGCAATAATATGGAAAGACTTTTTCAGAAGCCAACTAACGCATTTAACAGCCGCAGAAGAAAATGAAATATATTTCAGTGGCTGTGACGTTGTCAAAATCGGAGGAAGTTTTGAAGTTAAGGTTGAAATAGTTCGGATTATCATCGGACCGAAGCGGCCGCCGGAATATTTCCATCTAATCAACCCGCCGCCTTCCATCGATAAGACATCATAATCCATTCCAGCCTCCTCATACACAACCACAACCTCTACAACGCCATGCCAGGAGCACTCACAGTCGACACCTCTCCCAAACCCCCCTCCCAAACGCCTGGGCGCGACCATGAATCCCAACCACAACCACAACCGCTAACTCAAACGCAAACCCCGCAAGCCTCAACATCGCGGTCAACCTCCCCCGCCCCCGCCCCTCCTTACTCGCCCATAACCCCTACGCGCCGCTCACCAACCTACGCCTATACGCACGCCTCTCAGCCCAACCAGAATGAAAACACCATCCCGCAGCCCCCACCAATACCCCTCGATTTCGAGGATAACAGCGATGTGATTGCGCTGAGGAGCGCGATTGCGATTCTGCAGATGCAGGCGCGGAACGCAGGGAGTGACGTGCGGCGGTTGAGGGATGTGAAGGAGAGGGCGATGAGGGATCCAGAGGCATTTTTGGGGGCGAGGGAGAGGGGCGAGGTGAGGGTTAAGGACGGGGTGTTTGGGCCTAGTTATGAAAGTGAGGATGAAGATGGGGATGACGACAGTGAGCCGGAGATGAAGGGTGAGGATGATGTTAAGATGGATGAGGAGGGTGGGAATGGGAGTGTGGAGAAGAAGGGGGAAGAGTGGTTGTTGCCTAGGATGCAGAATGTGGTGCGCTGTCCACCGATTAATTGGAGTCAGTATGCGGTTGTGGGGGAGAGTTTGGATAAGATACATAAGGATCAGTTGGAGCGGCCAGTGGAGGGAACGCCGCAGCGGATTGGAGCTGATGGAAATCTGATTTATGGTGGTGAGGGCGAGAGGAGGGAGCATGTTGGGGTCTATGCGCCGTATGATCCCATGAGGGATAAAGTCGAGGTCAAGAAGAAGACTGGAAAGAGATGACAGGGGGTGGGATATGTTGGTCACCTTTGCGAATGAAAATTTATGATTATATAGGTATAGTTTGGGATTGGAAAAGGGGCATGGGATGGCGTTGGCGGCTACTTTGTTGCATGGTTGTTGGGGAACAAGACTTGCTAGGAGGCAACTATTGATTTTAGAGATCCATCCATACTCCTCGGAATACTGAACACAAGAAATATCATTCAGACCGTGCAGATTCCTTTTGGCAACCTTGTTTCTGGTATTGTATTACTTCACTATCTCAGATATCCTATGCCTTCCCGAGAACTTGGTCGAATAGCCCAAGTAGTTTCTTCACTTCCTCCACTGTTTTGAAATCAATAACTGAGTTGTGAGCTGACGACAAAAGGGACCGCTTACCAGTATTATAATGCACCATCGAAACTCTCACCACGCCATCATTTCCCAATCCCAGAACCTCATTCACCAACCGATTACTATAAAACCCACCCCACCTAATCCCCATCTCCCCCATGCTCAACTCATCCACCTTCTCCACAACATCCTCACTATTCTTCTCCTTGACCACAAAACTGATCGTGCTGACCCTCTTCTTGGTATCCGCATCCTTCTCTCCACAAATCGTTACATCGGGTCTTGCATTTAAGTACTCTAAAAGAGTTCCCTGCAACTCACCCTCATGTTTCTCAATCGCAGCCCACTTTTCAGAAGGGCTAGATCCAAAATAGTTAAGGACCGAGGGAATCGAAGACGTGAGTTCGTAATTGGCACCTGCGAGACCGAGTTTATTATCTAAAGTCTTAGAGGGGTTGAAGAAATGGCCTAGGGACGCGGTAGCTTGAAGCCCGTGTTCAGATGCATATAACATGGAGATATGAGGACCATACACCTATTCTCATAAGTCAAGTCTCCTATGAGAGGTAATAGGGGAAACGTACTTTGTACCACGAAAACCCATAAAAGTCCACTCCCAACGCCTTAACATCAATCTGCCGATGTGGAGCATAAGCCACAGCATCAACGCACAATAGAGCTCCCGGGATCGTATGCACGGCATCCGCAATGGCTTTGATATCGTGGATCGTGCCTAGGATGTTCGAAGCATGCGTACACGTGACTAGAACCGTCTTGCTGGACAGCAGCTCTGGGAGATCTGATGCAAGGAGCTTGGGATTCTCTTTCGTTTTGGGAGTCCACCATTTTATAACGAGGTTGCGGCGTTTGGCAAGGTCGAGCCAGGAGGCGATGTTGGCTTCGTGGTCGATGGATGAGATTACTAATTCTGAGCCTGTGGGGAATTCGAGGGCGGATGATAGATTGCGGAATAGTTGAGTTGTGGAAGAACCCAGGACTAGTTGTAAAATCAGATTTTGGAATATGTAAAGATTGAGGTTTCCCTGACCAATGTTGTCTGGTGAAGCGTTGATGTACTTGGCGGCAGCTTCAAATCCAGCGCTATATAGAGCATTGGATTTCTGCCCAACAGCATAGGAAGCCCCAAGTTGAACATTGGTCTTGGATAGGTAATTGCAAATTCTTGAAGAAGTATCAGCAATTGTATATTTGTAGGGGAATGAATGATACTTACGAATCGATGACCGTCCCAAGAGTTTGACTTCCTCCAGCATTGTCAAAGAAGACCTGGGATTGTTTCAATGCGGGGAAGCTTTCCCTAGCACTGGCGATATCAAAAGAGCTCATGGTTTCTAATCGTGCTAATAAAGAAAGATTGGGCAGAATTATTGATATGGTGAGGATATCTCTTATGGAATTTCAAAGCAACGAGAGCTTTATATTTACATTATCTTCAAATTGTGTTTCGAAAAGGAACGGCCCCCTCAAGTCTAGTGGACAAGATGGAAGATGTGCCGGCACCATTGGAAAACCCCCAACTTTGATGGTTGCCCAGCTGTGCTGTGTTGTAACACGATATCTTGAGGGTGTCATGCATGTCGAGGTCCAACCCAAATGCAATGGTTCATAGACAATCAAAGGCGCGTACATGCATATCACGGCATAGAAGTCTTCTTAACAAACAAATCTCGGTGTTCCACTCGGAGTGTTTTTTCAATGCAGCCCCTTTTGGGTGAATCGAACGAGCGCTTCAAAAATCATGCCAGAGCCCGGGCGGTGAGCACGATTGGCAGAATCCGCTGGCCCAAAAAACCTTATAGAAGATGGGTCGATTGCCCACACTTTTAAAATCTTTTCATTCTCCTGCAACAGTTCCTCAATTATTCCAAAATGAAGAGAAAGGCAGAGTCAGAGCCCAGCGGGAAAAACGGCAAAGGCGTCCTCAAGAAGCGCTCGAAGACTAGTATGCAATTGCTTTCCAACCATGCCCCCACATTGCCTGACAATATGTTACAGTTCTCTCGGACGAGGACGTACAAAAGAGTTTCAGAAAGGGTCTTTTCGATAAGGAGACATTGAAGAAATCTACCAATAACTATGCAGAATCAGAACCCTACAAGCATACCGTTATTAACTCTTTGATCAACGATGATTTGCTCCGTTCAGTCCGCGATGAAATCCGAGAGAATGTCGAATTCACGCCCAAGGAAACCGATATATACAAGATCCACCAATCTGGAGATCTAGCTAATCTGGACGGACTTGACGATGGCGCCCTGGAGAAGTTGCCATCTCTTCTCCGGCTACGAGACGCAATGTACTCGTCCTCGTTCAGGAAATACGTTGCTGGGATTACTGGATCAGGGGAATTGAGCGGGAGGAAGACAGATATGGCTATCAATGTCTATACACCTGGATGCTATTTGCTATGCCACGACGATGTGATTGGGAGCCGAAGAATCAGCTATATTCTTTATCTGACGGATCCAGATATACCTTGGAAGGAAGAATGGGGCGGCGCTTTGCGATTGTATCCTACGAAGACGTTCGATGATGGGGGAGAGAAGACGATTACACCGAGTCCTGATTTCACGAAGGTCATCCCACCCGCTTGGAACCAATTGAGCTTTTTCGCAGTTCAACCGGGCGAGAGTTTTCACGATGTCGAAGAAGTTTATCACGCCGCGAATAAAGAACAGTTAGAGAAGGAGGGTGGGAGGATTCGTATGGCCATTAGCGGATGGTACCACATCCCTCAAATTGGAGAGGAAGGATATATCAAGGGAGCGGAGGAGAAATGGGGCGCCAATAGCAGTTTGATGCAATTACAAGGAAACCCGGATCGATATGACTTCCCTCAATCGCAGACAATTACCGTCGAAGCGCCCAAGGAGGACAGCGAAGATAAAGATCTCGACGAGGATGATTTGACCTTCTTGCTCAAGTACATGGCACCGACATACCTCACGCCAGATACTATGGAACAGGTCACAGAACGCTTTTTGGCCTTGTCTAGTGTTGAGCTCGACTCGCTGTTATCAAACAAATTCTCTGCGAGAGTCCGTGAATATGTCGAAGCTCAAGAAGCCGCCTCCCTGCCAAGTGACAGCACCGAGATTGAAAAGGGATCATGGAAAGTGGCCAAACCACCCCACAAGCACCGATTCCTATTCCTCCAACCTAGGGATAGAGAGCCCGATGCATCTGCGGAGCTGAATCCTATTGAGGAATTATTAGAGGTATTCCTACCAAGTCGTCAATTCCGAAAATGGCTCGAGATAGCTACGCAGTGCGAGATCGAGAATTACGATGTCTTAGCACGAAGATTCCGCAAAAGTTACGACTACGCTCTTGCAACGAGCCATGAAGGCCAGCCAAGATTGGAGATTAGTCTGGGGCTGACTCCAACTCCTGGATGGGGTGTTGAAGAGGACGAAGAAGAAGAGGAAGAAGGTGATAGTGATGAAGAAGCCGAAGGATCAAAAGCGAAGTCGAACGGAAAATCGAAGGCCGATGGAAAGAAAAGCGAACCAGAGGTTACAGAAAAAGAGGAAATAGAAGATGTGGGAGGCCAGGAAGTCTACATGGCTGGCGATGATGACGAGGCAGATGGAGATGCAGCGATCTACAAGTCCTCGTCGGACCCCGACGATGACAACCTTCTGTTCACAATGCCGGCATCTTGGAACAAGATGAGTATTGTTCTAAGGGATAGTGGGGTAAGCATCCCGATCTTTTATATGTGCGAGTTTTAATTGCTTTTCGAGTCTGGAGACATTGATAAATGCGACCAATCCCTTTATGTTCCTCAAGCAAGCAATACTAATTCCGCACAGGTCCTGAAGTTTGTCAAATACGTTAGCAAGAATGCCAACGGTGATCGCTGGGATATTAGTGGCGCATTTGGTGTGAAAGAATTGGATGACGACGATGATGATGATGAGAATGATGGAGAGGAAGCATCTGGCGAAATCATAACCCTTGAGGACAGCGAGGAAGAGCCTTTCAACGGATTTCCGGACTCAGAGGACAGTGACTCTAATTAAATGCAATACTTGATTGGCTACCAATACCTCGAGTAAACTGTTTCTGAAGGTCTTTTGCCTCAGGATGGCATAATTAGGAAATGTCCCACCGGATCAGGAGTCCTAGAGACTTGAGACGGAGTCCTGGGAAATACAACCTAAGCAATCAAATGAAGTATCTATTTCTGGCCACCTACCTTATGCATCTCAATCCAAGTGATACTGACGAGTCGAACAAGCGAATCCCCCTTTCTATTTCTTAGACTGATTTTTTGTAGCGGTTTGGATCTCCCTACTTCTTCGGCTGGCAGGCTCACCAAGACGGGAAGAAAACACCCCGCCTCTAAACAAACGGAGGTCTTCAGGTCGGTTATTCCTTCCATTTCATGGCCTGACTTCGCATTCGGTTGCGCTTCCCTGCTAAGAGACATATTAACTCATTATCAATAGGACTCACTACCTCACCAGAACTTATATAAGTACTCGTCATGTCATGTTTGTACACCATGATTCAAAAGCAGATGAATTTAACATGGCTTACTTTCTCATCCAAGTCGGTTTTGTCTCTGCTGCTATTATCGCTTTTATCCAAGCGAGAAACTGGTTCAGATGGAGAGCTCTGAACAAATGGGGCGAGCAGTATGGTTGCGGAGCACTACCTGTGGTGAAGAATAAATTGCCAGGAGGCATAGAGAGATATGCCATTCTGTTTACTGGTTTGAAAGGTATGCTCAAAATGCTACTGACTATTAATCATCGGTTTTTATTAAACGCGAACTTGATGGATGAACTACCTACCTCAGTATAGTGAACAGTGACTAACAGTCTTCTAGGTATGGACTTCCTTGAAGATATCATACGGAAACGCTTTATCTCTATGGGTACGAACACATACCGTCTCTTCTCCATCTTCAAAGGCAGCATCATCAATACAGCAGAGCCCGAGAATATTCAAGCTCTTCTTGCTACGCAATTCCATGACTTCGATTTGGGGCCCTCTAGAAAGAGTAATTTCCACGATCTGCTTGGCAATGGTATCTTTACTGCGGAGGGTGAGGCATGGTCTCACTTCCGCCGTCAGCTCAGACCTCAATTCTCCCGTGATCAAGTGAGCGATATGGAGGCTGCTGATCGCCATCTTGGGATTCTGTTCAAAGCTCTTTCCGAGGAGAATGCATTGGGATGGGTCGAAGGAGTCGATCTCTTACCGCTCATCTATCGGTTCACCATGGACGTTAGCAGCGAGTTTCTCTTTGGCGAATCCGTCAACAGCCAATCTACAGCTTTGCATTCTCAAGATTCAGGCAACACGAAGGATTCCCAGAAAGAGCTGGATTTCTCCGAAGCTATAAGCTATGCTCAAGAGTTCATTACGTGGCGAATTCGCCTCGGGCGCTTGCAGTCCATGTTTTCTTCTAGAAAATTCAAGAATTCATGCAAGACAGTCAAGGATTTCGCGGATCACTTTGTCCGCATTGCCCTGGATTCAGATCACAAACACCCCCCTACCTTGCCCGGCCAGAAACCCAAATACGTTTTTCTGGATGAGCTAGTCGCGGAGACGAGAGATCCTATTGAGCTACGAGACCAGGTCCTTCATATCATGGTGGCTGGCAGAGACACGACGTCCGCATTACTCTGCTGGACAATCTTACTCCTGGCCCGACATCCAGCAGAGTTCCAGCATCTTCGCGAAGCCATCGTCTCTCAGTTCGGAACAGAGAAATTTCCGACTAACGAGTTGACATTCGAGTCCCTGAAAGCCTGCAAAGAACTCAAAAACGTACTCTATGAAACGATGCGTCTATACCCACTAGTCCCATTAAACGGACGGGAAGCCGTCAAAGATACGACCCTACCTACTGGCGGCGGACCGAATCATAAGCAACCCATTGCTATTAGGAAAGGCGAGCAAATTGGATATTCTGCCTATGTGATGCACAGAAGAAAGGATATCTGGGGCCAAGACGCGGATGAGTTCAGATCAGCGAGATGGGAAGGCAGGAAATTGGGATGGGAGTTTATTGGGTTTTCTGGAGGCCCGAGGATATGTCTTGGTCGTAAGCACAGTACTGGGCAAACGCCGTGCAAGGATGACGCTAATTGAGGAACAGAACAATATGCGCTTACTGAGGCGAGTTTCGTGATGGTCAAGATGTTGCAGAGGTATGATGATATTGAGGCTTTGGATATGACTGGTAAGATTCCTAAAGCGCTTACCTTGACCATGTCACCGGGGAATGGTGTGAAGGTTAGGATGCATAGAGCGGATTCGTGATTTTGGTTTGATTCTGGCGGCTGCAATTCGTGGATAGTGGATGATTTGAAGAGAACTCTCTACTCAAGTCGTAAAACATGGTTATTTTCACTTGTTTGACAAGACCTCAAGAACTTCCCGTGGTGCGAATGGCCATTCCCCAAGATCTCGCATCTGACAAAGAGAAGGGAAGTATGCAAAAATTATTACCTAGACATTGAATTCATAATGCTACGCTGACGTCATCAACCCCGCCAATCAAAGGAAATGGTGGTGCACTAAAGCGGGGTAAAATTGTCCGGGGTAAACTGCATCCGTCCTCATATCCGTCCGACCTTTTACAGCCTCACTTCTCCACAAACACTTTGGAACAAAAGAAAGATCTCTCTCTGTATACCAGCTTGTAAATCACAGTTGGATCCGCTTCAATATATCGTTGCGGTCACTACTTTGCGATCGATACTTGCTGTGCGACTTCAGATGTAGCTCTCTGGACCAATACATTGCATTATTTCAAAGACAAGGTCAACATATACTGGTAGTGTACCTCGAAATTCAGCATTGGGGATTATAGTAGGATTTATCTATTTGATTAGCCGCTTGAACGACAGACAGACCTATAATACACATCAGAACTGCATTTTCAGTCCACCACGCAACTCCACAGCAACTAAGACGCTGCGCCAACTCAGCTCAACACAAACAAAAACAAACCACCATCATGCTCCATCTCAAAAATCCCCCAAAACCCACACCCACGCCTCAAATGTTCGCCTACCGCGGCCCCGACAACCATACAGTCCAATACACCACGCTCCCCACCACACGTATCAACAATGCCCACGACTCCGACAATGACAGTGATGGCCAGCCGCTAATCACGGCTCAGATCGATGAAGAAGCGGTGGGGGGTTTGGAAAACTTCACGGCGACGGGACGGCCTATGCCGGTGTTTAAACATAGCGCGCTGCAGAGTATGGGGGGTGATATGTTTTCGCTGCCGCAGTTGTTGCCGAGGCAGTATACGGATGATAGTATTATCCCGGCTATTGTTACGAATGTGATACGGAAGAGTGAAGGTAATGGAAAGAAAGATGGTGAGGATGATGAGGTGGGGAACGGGAACGGGAATGGGAAGAGGAGGAAGAGCTTTTTGGGGAAATTGATGGGGGAGGGGAAGAAGAAGAATGGGTCTGGGGAGAAGGACGGGGTGCTTAAGTTAAAGGTGGTGTTTATGCCGAGACGCGAGTATAAGAAGTATTTTGCCAGAGGGTTGGAGGGGGAGTATGTTGGGAGTGAGCCGGAGAGGAGGTGGACGGAGGAGGAGCTAGATGAAATGTTTGGGATGTATAGGCCGCCAAAGGTGGAAAAGAAGGGGTATAGGCCTCCAGGTTGAAGGGCGAAAAGGGAGTTGGGTGTTTCATATAGGATGCGGGGATGTTTTTGGAGTTTGTTTATACCCTTTGTTCAATTGTAGACGTCGATAATATGGTCTTGGTCCTTGGCTTTCAGGCCATTGAGAGGGTGTAAAGTAATATTGTTCTTAGAAGCCTCTAGCAACTGCCCCAATTCAAATTGAAAGTCCTTGTTTCATAGTTCACATTCCTCTTATCTGTCACTCCCCCATCCTACATTTTCAAGAGTGCTAGTTTGAGCGCGGTGCGTTCGGCTTTTTGGAAAGTAATCGCTCTTCTATTTCTGGATAGTCTTAGACTCATCTCTTATCTGAAAATCCGACTTGCAACAAACGGAGTCAAGATTCCCAGATAGGTATCTTATCAGAAAACTAAATCGCAATGAATCTGCTCCCACTTGATGTCATTGTGAGAACAAAGACTACTGGAAAAGACTATTTTCAGCATCTGTAAATTGATGGCGGGAAGACATCTGTTTAGAAACAAATATATTGGCCGATTTTATAGGAAATATTCAAGAGACTGGATTCTGAACATAAACCACTTCCTACGCTGTCCCATGCACAGAGATCGTGACCGTTTTACACGTGACACGTGACACTTAGGTCGCGAGTCTCAGAGAGCCGCTGATAGCTGTGCCGTGTTGAGGCGTATTCTAAGGTTCATGACAGAAAGAGACAATAGAGATATGGCATAGACAGCACCGAGAAAATTCGTGTTTGAGTTGGCTAAAGCTGAACTTTTAGTTGACGAGGTGGGAAAACTAAAGTAATGGGCTCGGCTCTCACAAGCAACGGGCCGCTAGAAACATTGGAGACGGGGGGACACTTGCCTTAATTTAGACTAGTAGACCCGGCCGGATTATCAGATCGGATGCTTAATTCACATTATGTGAAACTTGAAGATGCCTCGAGCCTCGAAGTCTCGTCTGAACATTTCCAGTCGTGTGAGCGACTCGGTCTTGTCGACTTCTTTCACTCTATATATCCGCAGAGTGAAAGTGTCACCTGTTGTGGTGGGCCCGTCCAGGGCAAGGTTGTGCGCCGAAGAGGCAATGTACTTCCCCCCAATGTTTTGTATTGGTTGCTGGGAGGACCATTACTGATCTGAATATAGCGACGACCGTCAAGCTTCCTTTGGATGTATTTCGAGACGTCTACGATTCACGACGAGGACTTTGTTGTCCTTTGCCATTCTTTGAAACATCTGCGACCCTCTACCCAGCGATACCCTTTATGACCTTATACGCGGGGGAGAATCTGGGAAGTTGCGGTTTTCTGTCTAGCTGCTTGTTGGAGGACGTCCTCGGATATATCATACAATCTCGAACATCCTAATTCAACTTGGGAGCACACAGGACAACGCTGTTGCTGCCTAATATCTGCCACCTCGTCTCGATGCTGTCTCCCCGGCAGCCCTTAGATATCAATTTCTTCTCGCAAACCAGAGCTTCTACACTGCACATCTCTCCGTACCCCACATCTCCTCCACCGACTTCGGTTCCCCTCGTAACTCTCACAATGAACACGGAGGAAGAGGCAACGCAACCTGGTATATTCACCCCCTTGTACTTACTTTTGCTCCCCCGTGCCTGTTCTTGCGTTTGCCCATGTATCACCCCGCGATCTCGCCCTCAAATAACATAAAGTTCTCTGAAGAAAGATGGCAGACACTGATACGAATTATGTAGCCACCCAGCAGTACAATGACGAACGACGCTATGGTCAAGGCAACTCGGGACTGTCAGACGAGGATGCTTCCGATATAATCTGCGTTCTGTACCCTATGACAATAAATGCAAATCGAGCTGCCGATCAGGTCTACAAGGCAACTCCACAGAATACCCTGGAGACGAGAAGCGATATACACATTAAGGAGAAAGTGACGGCTGCAGAACCAGCAGCTAACACGTTCGATATTGCAGCAGAAGGTCTGGTACCTTGCGGGATTGCTCTTCGACTTTCCGCAAATTTAAAGGACCCCCTTATGGGCTTCCAGTTTGGTCGCAACGCGGATCGTTGCGACTTCCCCATAGGCAACAACGACCCCGGTAGACGAGTTAGCAATACTCATTTCAGAATCTATATCAATGAGCATTGTGTGATTATGATTGAGGACCAGTCTACCAATGGCACAATGATTGATAGAACCCTCTTGAAAGCCAAAGAGAAGGAGAATAACATGGCCTTCAAGCATACTCTCGATTCGGGGCAGAAAATTGTTATCACTGGAGGTACAGCAAAGGATGACTTGGCATTCATGACTTGGATTCCAAATCGATCTGATGAAGCTGAGCTTGCTTATCAACAAAACGTTACTAGATTCTTTCTGCGTAAGGCTGCTTTGCGAGACCAACCTCGAACAAAAGCTCCCCTGCGACCTGGACGGAATGGTAACCCAGTACGATATCCATTCCCCTGAGAACTGCTCGCATTACTAACTTATTGAAAGGTGAATCTTTTCCCGACTCCTGTTGCTAACATCCCTGACTACTCGCCCATATCTACATTTGGCAAGCATATTAGAGAATGGAAAGGTGGCAGCAAATACAACAGAGTGGCTCAAATTGGCAAAGGCGCCTTTGCTATCGTTTACAAAGTCACTGCAAAGCTTGACGGAACACCATTTGCAGCAAAGGAACTCGAAAAGCGACGCTTTATGAAGAATGGAATTCTCGACCAGAAAATGGACATGGAAATGAGAATCATGAGCAAGATTCAGCACGTGTGTAACATCTACTTCTGACTTATAGCTTTGCTAATGAAATTCAGGAAAACATTGTCAAGTATATAGAGCATATTGATTGGGAGGACTACCTCTATATTATTATGGAATACATTCCTGGTGGTGATCTTGGTACCTTGATCAACCAAAAAGGACCTTTACCTGAACCCGACGTGAAAGACATGGCCCGTCAGCTGTTGGGCGCTTTGGGTTATCTACATGGCGAGGGAGTAACGCACAGGGATGTCAAACCGGATAACATTCTCATCGCCCGCCGTCATCCATTGCACACCAAATTAACGGACTTCGGGTTGTCAAAGGTGGTTGAGAACGAACAGACTGGCTTGCGTACATTCTGCGGGACCTTATTGTATTGTGCACCTGAAGTATACACGGAGTATCGTGAATACGATCAGAATGGCAGGCGAACCGTTCTTCGAGGAAAGGACAAGCACACCCAGCCTGCGGCAAGATATGACCATGCTGTAGATGTTTGGTCTCTAGCTGGAGTGCTCTTCTTCGCTTTATGCGGCAGTCCTCCATATCCAGCAAGCAATGGTTCTACCTATATGATCATCCTAAACCGGATTATGACCGAACCCCTGGACATTCGTCCTCTTCAGCTTGCTAATGTTTCCGAGAATGGAATCCGCTTTGTCCGCCAAATGCTCCATGTCCGTCCTGAATTCCGAGCTACAATTGAAGAATTGCAACAGAGTTCATGGCTCCTCGGGGACGACGATATGGAGCTATCACAGGATACTGAACTAGAACAAGGCACCTCACAACTTAGCCTTCAGGAAACGGATATTGAGCAAGGCGCTTCGCAGCTCAGTCTTGTTGACGATTGCGAGGTTGAAGACAGCGCAGAGTTCGGCCAAAGCGTCAGTGATGTTACAGAGATTCAACAACGCGAGATTCCTAGCAGCTTTAGTGATGGCATCTCGAATGTCACCAGTAGTTACGATTACGATTACAATTATGCTAATGGCAATGGTCATCCGATCATCAATGGGAATGGTCGACTTTTTGGAGAGGTGAATGTTTCCGATGTGGGAAGTTCTGGTGCTATTCCCCTTGATCCGCAATTGAATTTACCACTTCCGTCCACTACCTCCAACCATAACCATTACAACATTCACCCCAAGCACGACCTCAACTTTGACGACTCTGAGCGACAAAGCAATTATAGCGAGGACCAACTCGATCCATCTCAAAGCGACCATTTCTCCCAGCTGGCAGGAGTCATTCCCTCGACTGAGCCTGCCATTGCTATGGCGCCTCCAACACATATACCCACAAACACAAACTTCAAAGCTGGCGATCTCCGTCGTCAACTTCAAGGGCAGGGGCTACCCGAACGCGCTGTACGATCGTCTAGTCTGATGGGTACCGAGTCAATGGTCGGCCAATTGAATATGCACTCTCCCGTTTCCGCCGCGTCCCCAGGCGCCACTTCACCTTCTCCAGATGCTGGTCGAGAGATGAATACTAGTCTTCGACGACCTCGCGAAGAGGGTTTGGAAGATGACGAGAACTGGCAACCCGCTGACTTGCCGGCAAAGCGTCGCCGTAAATCACAACGTGAGATCGACATGCCTGTTCCCCAATCCATTTTCTGGGACCCAGCCGACAAATCTACCCATCACCACAATTACCCGACGATGCTCACGTCAGATTACAACAATCTCAAAGATTGGGCAAAGTCTAAGGGTGAAGAGTTTGAGCAAGGTCATAAGTCATTCGATGGTACAATGAAAAGCTTCTTGGGCAGTCGAAGCCGTAGCAATTCCTTCGTCGAAGTATCTCCAGCTGCGGGTGAACAGGTGGTAGATGTGGGACGACATATAATGATGAAGCGGGACGACCGGACTTTGGATGATCTCAATCCGCAAACTACCCCAAGCCATGCTGTGGAAGAGGACTATATCCCGTCTACGGCTCGTGTTTCGTATGCAGCATCTCCTCGTCCTGATGTGCCCAGTATTACGATGACGGATGCACCTCTGGTTCCTGCTTTTGAAACCGCTTTCCAAGTCCCAAAACGTGTTCTGGCGAAGCTGATAATGACACCGGACAGCTGCATTTCCAACATAAACCTTAGTATCACTGAAAACGTTACTAGTTGGGGCAGAGCTCCTGAGTGTATTTTCCGATATTCTAACATCAAGGAGGGCCGCGTACCGAAGTCTGCCTTCAAGATAATACTGTTCGAAGCCGGTCCTAATGTCAACTCGGAGCCAAAGCCAGCCCAAGCAGCGTCCAACGAGGAGAACAAAGCATTCTATATATCGACGAAGGCTTCTAAGGGAATTTGGATCAATGATGTCCAACTCCTTAGCTACAAGCCGGAGCTTAGAGGAGAATATTCTAGATACTGGGGCGAACTCCGAGACGGTGATCTTGTTACAGTCTGGAAGGATGAGCAACAATTGAGCTTGTTCACCAGGTTTAGATTCGAGTGCTACATGGGCAGATCGAAGATACCCAGGAAGGGAGACGAGAAATTCCAGCTTAACAAGAATCTTACTTTCCTGGCTGAGATTGAAGATGCTTGTATCAAACAGCATGAGTTGATCTTGAAGGAGCAAGCAAAGGCACAGGCAGAGCAGGCAGCGTTAGTGGAGGGGCTGAACAAGGAGAATGATACGGAGAACTCCACTCGAGAAGGGAAGGAGAAGGAAAAGGAAAAGGATGTCCAACAACCTCTCACCTTCTGAACTCGCAACACCACTCCCCTCGATCTACACCTCTTCGCACATAACTCGACACAGTTTCCCCGACAAAACCATTCACGATTTGTACCAATACCATATTTCCTTTGTCACACAAAATCACATACAGGCAGGCGTTGCAGAAGGTCATATTACCTGGGCGGAATCGAAAACTAGGCCTGGGAAGGTTTGCTTTGCATGTGCATGATATGAAAGAAAGAAGCAGATATGGGATGATTTGGAGTTGGAGAGATATCGGGTAACAGGTAACATTACAGCGTGCGCAAGCTGCTTCAGATTGTTCTACATAGCATGATGAATATAGATACCATTAAATAAGCCCCCACCCCACGCTCTTTCTTCCAAGTAAATGCCTAGCAAGGTGCACGACTGATGATGGAAATTTCATTGGTTGTAGTATCTAAGGTCTTCATGCTATAGCAGTTGTCTGATTATTCATTTTTGCCGCCCTTGTGTCACTGTTGCATGCATCAAGTCACGACTCCTTGACGGCTGGCAGAGTTCATCCCATCCCATTGTATCCCAATAGCGCTTAAGAAAGTATAGCCACCCAGCCATCCAGCCAATCCATCAAGAGAAACAATGGGTGCGATTGATGAATGAATGAATGGATGTATTAATTACAAATCACAAAAAGTACAGGTACCTACATATATGTAGTCGAACTCTGTGATTCTTTTTCAGATTCAGATTCGGAAATAGAGATAATTTATAGCAAATTGGTGTGTCTATGTATAGAGGTAAATCATTGTTGTACTAGGATAGACGGAGATGTGATGTTTTGAAATTGGTATATGCACTGGTAGCTGGCTGGCTGGATCGGAGTTGAGTTAAATTGAAGGCTAAAGGATGATTCTTAAGGGGAGGCAGTTTGGAGAAAGGGATATATGTATGTATGTATTCGTCTATTCGCTTATAACGTAGAATCTAGGATAAGTATAATTAGATGTCGATTCTTCTGAATTTAATATTCAAGGAAGTATATACAAATATACACATTTGATGCACCATAAACACCAGCCTTTCCAGATATCTATAGTAGGAAGTGGGGTTTACATTCCCGGCCTCTTTTTAATCCCCACCATACACTCAAGCGGTTTCCTCAAGAACCCCTCCCGGGTCTCCAACTCCCCTTGATACAAATCAAAATCATATCTCCTGAACGTGGTGGAGACAATGAGCGCAAGCTCCATCTCGGCTACGTTCCTGCCCACGCAACTTCTCGGTCCATGCGAGAAAGGGATGAAACCTGTCTTTTGCCTCTCAGTCAGGTTATTCCATCGTTCCGGCTTGAATTCATCGGCATCCGCTCCCCAGATATCCTTGGAGTGGTGGATGGTGTAGGCGGGAACAGAGAGCACGGTGTAAGGCGCGAAATGGTGACCAAGAATCTCGACGCCCGGTCCAGGGGGTACGAGACGAGGAAGGCCAAGTGCAGAGGTGGAGTGAATGCGCATAGTTTCCTGGATGCAATTATTCATATACGGCAAATCCTTCACCATGTCGAAGCTAGGCACGTCGATCCCCGCGGGGATGGCAGCATCGAGCTCTTTCTGCAGCTTGGCCAGAACACCAGGGGTCTTGGTGATGTAGTACAAAATTGCACAGGAGGTGTTGGAGGTGGTGTCGGAGCCGGCGATTAGCTGCGTTAGGGCTTCGGCTGTGAGTTCTTCGCGTCCCATAGGCTCGCCCCTGTCATCCTTGCCTTCCATGAGGCGCGCGAGTAGATCCACACGTCCGGCATCTTGCTTCCCATCCAAGCGCTGCGCTACACGCGCGACGGCAATTCCAGCGAGGTCCTGCACGGCCGCGATGCCTTGGGTGAAGAAGGGGTCAGGTAGCCATTTGGCGTAGGGTTTGAGTTCGGGGAGACAGCCTAGAGTGCCTGAGACTTCGCCGCGGCGATTGAGGACTTGGACGGCTGGTGCGTAGGTGATGGGCGAGTCGGGCGTTTTGCGGATTTCCGTAATGTCTTTTCCCTTTTCCAGCATGCCGAAGGGGGTGCCGAATGCGAGGTCTCCGATCATGTCGAATGCTAGGTAGTTGAACCAATGCAGGCAGTCGATCTTGGCATAGCTGCCTTGGGCGTTCTTGGAGAGCGTGTCCCATTGCTTCACGAAGAGTTCGAGGTTCTGGTGCATGTAGACTTCGAATTGAGAGATGCTCTTGGTGGAGAAGGTGTGGGAGACTGTTTTCCGCTTTCGGGTGTGCTCTACTCTGTCTCGTGTGTTGAAGAGACCACGTTGGATGGAGACAAAGGCATCGTAATAGTCGCTGGGGAGTGGGGTATTAGCTGAATGGCTTTTGCAACTCAGTTGACTAGCTACTCACGATTTCAAGAACCCGTTTCCATGGCCATAGATGGCATTAATGGCAGATTCATCGGCGACAGAGACATGGTTGGGCTGGATCCTGACTAGTTTTCCCCATTTCTTGTGTGCTTCATCAACACTCTTATATCTCTTTCCCAGGCGAGTTTGCAGCAAAAGCCACAAGGCGGAGAACTTTGCAGCAAATGGGCCTGGGATATCTCGCAGGCCAGTATTCGAGGTGAGGTAGGGTACGAGGAAGAAGAGGACGAAGGCAACGGGAATTGCCCAGGGGGTTAGGATGAAGTCTGTGACCGCCATCTTTAGAGGTATGAGGATTGCGGATGGCCGGATCGGGACGGAGGGGTTCGTACAGTGCAGCGGTGAACAGCAGAGATGAGACTTAAGCAGTAGCACTGAGTAGTCTTACAACCGCAAAACAGACACACAGCAGAACGGAGGCAGATAGATATTCAATTCTTGTTCTACGACATCTCTGGGGAGTAAAAGCCAATTATAGCCAAAATATATCTTGCACTGAAATGCCGTCCCCAGAGTCCGTTCTCGACACGCTCGCCCACCCCGCAATCATTCCGCACTACTTAGACGCTACCAAGAACCCCAGATCCGCGCATCTGGCCAATCAGACACCACTCATTACTCGGTGATGGCTCGGAGTTGTTGTAAAGAAGCAGTCTTGGAGAAGTCTAATAATCAAACTAGAGCCAGTTCGAACTGCCTTTTTATAAGCCGAGTTTCGAATTGAGGGGTTTGATGGGTTAGGGTGGGGACCAGCTCATTTCAGCTTGCTTTGTTATTTGACAAACAGTATATAGATTGAGCCTTTTCCTCCGATATAGGTAGCATTGTGCTGTCATATGGTCTTGAGAGTATTCGAATGTGGAGAAGATGCATTGGTCATTCAAAACTGGCGGCAGATGAGTGGATAGGTATTGATAGGTAGATTTCAAGATCATCATACCTTGTATACATCTTGCTATGCATCCACCAGATCCGAATCTTCCATTGACCACGGCCACGGCATATCACCTCCTACGCACATGAAAAAGTCCTGTATCTCAGCATTCTTTATACAACCATCTAGCTTTGGCTCCTAAAACCATGAAATCAACCCCTAGAAATGCAGCTCCTTCTATGTCTCACACAATGTCATATAATTCATATCTCGTAATCTCGCATATCCATCCCAATAAACCCTCACAGCTTCCCCCTCCTGCTCTCAACAGCCTGTCTCAACTTCGCAATAACATCCGCCGGATCCTTAGCCCCAAATACTGCACTCCCAGCAACAATAACATTAGCCCCAGCATCAGCAGCCTGATCGATAGTTCCCGGGCCCAAACCACCATCAACCTCAATATTCAGCTCCGGGTATCGTTTCCTCAGCTCTGTGACCTTGGGTAATTCCGAAGCCATGAATTTCTGCCCGCCGAATCCAGGGTGAACTGTCATGACAAGCACCATCTGCAATTATAATCATCAGTATTTTGACCCAAATTCCTCTTTCAATGAAGACGTGTGGGGGAAACTCACATCCGGCCTCTCCACCTCCTCACCCTCCAAGATATCCCACAGCACATCAACCTTTGTATCCGGCTTAATGGCAATTCCCGCCGCCATGCCACACTCATGAATATACCTAATCATGTCCTTGGGACTCGTCTTGGCGTCGCTCGTTGCTTCGGGACTCTCGGCAGCTGTGCTGGAGATGGCGGCTTCGTAGTGGAAGCAGTAGAGATCGCAGCCTGCTTTTTGGAATTCCTTGACCCATTTCTTTGGCTATCCGACAATTCAAATATTAGATGAAGCTACCTTTAGATTGGATAGGAAGGCAACGGAAATACCTCTGCAATCATCATATGGCAGTCAAACGTTCCCTTGCCGTGTTTTTCGCTTGGCTTCGCAACGTGGCTTCGGATTTTGGTGACAACTGGAGCTCCAAAAGTGATATTGGGAACGAAATGCCCGTCCATCTAGTTGCGTGATTAGCATTGGTGCTCTCGGGCTGCTGTTAAGGAGATTCCGGTGCGAATTGGCTCCATATCATGTCCCTACTCACGATGTCTACATGAAGCCAATCTGCTCCCTGGCTGATTGTATCAGAGCATGCCTTTCCCAACTCCGCAAAGTCCGCAGACAGGATCGAAGGCGCAATGATGGCGGGTGGAGACATGTTTGTAGTAGCTTCCAAATCAGTCCGCAGAGCTATTCGTTGTTTTCTATGTAAAGAGAAGCGAGAATAGGGTCTGTAGAAGCTTGAATGATATTCAATTGAAGAAGTGAAGTGAGGCTTGGAGTGTTTTTGTTTGGGACTTGATCTTGGTGGGGTGTTTTTTGCCAGACATCAATGTCAACTTGGCTTTGGCTTGGCAACCCCGCTTTTATCGAAAGAGGTGGAAATGGATGCACGTGGTTTGAATGGGGGTGGAAGGGGGGGTGTTCTTCTCTTCCCCTTCTCTTCCTCTGCTCTCTATCCCTCTCTCTCTTGATTAGTTATGTTTTGTGGAGGTTTGTAATATTGAGGGAAGCTTGCGGAATAATTCGCAGTTGATTGGATACTTGAGGACTGTAGAATGTATCACGGCTAAGTATTTCAACCTCATTGTGTCTGACAAGTAAGATGAACTAGGCTGGGTTAACAATACTAGGCTTGGGTTAGTAAACACTTTGAGTTGAATCAAGATATTCCAAAATATTCTCTTTTATAGTTCTAGTGACAAGGAGTACTTTAAACGCCTCCACCACGTCGAATATGGTGTCCCGCAACAACAACAGCAAAATATTGCCGAGGCAGAGGTTGTAATATCTAGGTATTGAAGACTCTGTGATAGACTTGTGGTATATAAAGCGATTGCAAACTAGCCTAATTATACCAAAGGAGTCGAGATTCGCAGACTTCATAACGTGGATCCAACATCGAACGACACCAAGAAGTCCTAGACTCAAACGACGTCTAGACAGCTCCAGACTAGCATCTAGGCACAGATCGCGAAGTGCAACAAAAGCGTTCTCCGTGGTGTTTTCGTGCTTAGGCTAGGGCTGAAACGTTCGAGATCCGTCGGAGAGGGGGGTGGCACGATGAGGGAAAGGTCTAGACTCGGATATTTGCTACGCCTTGAGCTACAGCACATCAACGTGCAACCATCAACCTTGTTTATGTTGTTGAAGACTATAATCAATAAAATCCTACAAAGTCGACGAAGGACTTGGAAGGAATTACATCTTATTCATGCCACACATGAAGCGGATCTCCAAACAAATGTAGTGTTCTTTCTTTGATGGAGAGATAGCTTCCGCAGGGGACTGCAAGGCGGCAAGGGAGTGTCAAGACGACATGTACAGTATACAAAGGTTCGAAGCCCAGGGCTTCAGTCATATCATCCTATCCATTGATGCGCTTCCAGGGATACTCTAGTCGCTTGCCCCGCGTCCTCAAGCTTAGTGGATCCCTCTGGGGTATACAAGTGAGATTTAAGGCCATGCACGGAAGGTCTCTCTAGGCCGTCTCCTTTGTTGTTGATTTTGTACCCAATTCCCAAACATGTTGCTGTTTTTCATTCCCGTCACTATTTTACGCATCTGAATAGCTTTGTTTTGCTGCTTGAAGTTGTGGCGACATTAGCAATAGCAATATTGAGGTACAAGGACCTCGAATAAACTTTTTTATCCCGGAAGAGAAGCCCGAACACGAATTCCAGTCCAATACAGTTGAAGATTGAGATAGGATTCAGTTCCGAGCACTTTGTAGTTCTACACTTGACCTACACCTCTGCCCTGAATTGCATTGCATCTTTTCTAGTTCCTCTTTCCTAGATACTGGGCTCTGCTTTCCCTACCTGGCATCACCGCCATATCATTAGTGTAGGCTGTTCCTTTCCTTTGTTATCTATACGATACCTAAAGGCTATGCATTTGTGTTTTAACAAATCAATGCTCCCATTACCTGGACTGTTCAAGAGGTGGTCACAGGGAGTCCCTATCACCGAAAAATAATTCCTGGTATTGTTTCATGGCTCCCATCACCACAATCAACGCGACTCAGACCATTCTTAGTATAAGAGGATATTTTGAGTTGTTCATCAAGAGGTGTTCAAAACATTTGCATATGACATTCATTGTTTTTCAAGTCTAATCTCAACTTGAACTCGGTTTATCTCTTCCCGAGCTAAGCCAAAATCCCCAGAAAGCCCTACAAACTCTTAGAATTCAGTGATGGAGAAATTACACCTTAGTTCCGTGTATTTCTTCCGCCTGTTGTTACTGTGGATCAGGGGGATAAGGCTTCAAGCATGCTTCTCAATTCTAAAGGATCCTTGTCCGCTACCCCGCATTGTGGGGTTGTAATGTATATAACAACACTGTTCAAGATCTATAAAACATTGCTTTGTTGTTACTTATAATTCAAGCAACGTGAAATGAAGCTCTTTAACACCCTCTTTTCCATAATCATCAGTATTAGGGCGGCAATTGCCAGTTCAATCGCGGATGCCAGCACCCAAAACCTTGGATTCAAGACTTGTGTTGTGAATCCCGGCGGCAACTCTTCCATAGACGATGCTCCTGCTATTATTGATGCTTTTGACCAATGTGGTAACAACGGAAAGGTTCTTTTCCTCAATGAGACGTATCATGTCAATACTGTATTAAACACCACTGGGCTCAAGAATTGTGAGGTAGATCTCAGGGGGACATTACTAGTACGCAATTCCACTGTTGATTTTGTACGGTTGCTAAGTACGTTGCTATTGAAGTGGGGAAATAATATCACTTACTGGTTGAACAACTCACTGCCTGTTGGGTATCAAAACCAGGTTAGTCTTGCGAATCCCGAGTTCCCACTATGATGTTAACAGATCTTGCAGTCTTCGGCATGGGTTTTTGGTGGAGACAATATCAATTTTCAAGGCCACGGATATGGAACCTTGAATGGAAGTGGGCAAGCATGGTATACATTTATCCACGATCAAAGCAACTATCCTGGTCGACCACATGCAATAACGATTGCGAATACAACGAATTCTGTATTTGAGGGAATCAGATTCGTGCAAAGTCAAATGTGGTATGTTTAGGAACAGGATTATTTTGAAGTCCATAATGCTAACCATACCAAGGACGATGACTGTCATCCATAGCAAAAACGTCCTGCTCCAGGATATATACGTCAATAATGCTGGTAACGACGGCACTACAAGCAGTAACACAGATGGTGCCAATACTATATTCTCGAACAACATCACATTTGAGCGGTGGGATATCACAAATGGAGACGACAGCATCGCGTTCAAAGCTAATAGCACTAATATCCGCGTTTTCGATAGTACATTCCACAACGGTCTTGGTATTGCATTTGGCAGCATCGGACAATACAAAGGGGAATTCAACACTATTGAAAATATCCGAGTGAAGAACATAACTTGTTACAATACACTCCATGGAGCATATGTCAAGACCTGGACTGGCCAGCAGGTTGGATACCCACCGAATGGTGGTGGCGGTGGATTAGGATGTGAGACTTCCCCTCTTACTTACAACACCACCTTGTACTGATGCATGCTCCAGTCATGAAAGATATCCTTCTCTCCGACTTCACGCTAAACAATCTCAGCGGGATACCCTTCAGCATCTCTCAATGCACGACATTCAGCGGAGCGGCTGGCGCTTGCAATACATCTCTCTTTGAGATCGAGGACTTGACATTCGAAAATGTAGCAGGGACAATAGGTACGAACCCAATTGCAAGTCTCCGTAAGTTCTATCCTCTCCTCATTGAACCTTGCAAGAAACATAGCACTAATACTCTGCAGAATGCAGTGCCGCTGCACCGTGTAAGAACATTACTCTTCAAAACATCGACCTTGCGCTGAGAAATGGGACTGCTGCAAGTGGGTATAACTGCGATGCTGTTGTTGGCTCGGTTGGATTTAATTGCACCGGTTCTACGTGTGGAACGAGCAGCGCTACGGGGTCGTGTTAGTTGGCGCCTACTGGTATGGGCGTGGTCTCGAAGGCGTTTGAGACAAGGAAGGCGCGTCTGCCTCCAAGTTCAACGTGTCAACGCTGCTTTCTTGTTCTATAATAGTAGTCGCTACTCTCTCTCCTCTACACTCTCTTCTCCTCACTCTCCTTCACACAAAAAACCTGTCCGCACAATACACGACCAATAAATATTCATCACATCTCCTATCTTGTCCTCAATTCTCTACACTATGGGTCAAAGACATCAGCTCTTTGTCATCTCCAAGATCAACGCGCGCTACCGTGTGCTCGCCGACATCCATTATCAATGCCTCAGTATATGGGTGATTTGCAAGAAACTATGCCTGCACATGCAGCACATCTAAAGACTGCCTGGAGTATAACGCAGTCCCTGGTTAAAAATCGGAATCCGCAATTACCACCGTAGGTTTCCGCCAAGCAGGTATCGAAAGGCCTCCGACGAGCAACACAAAACTAACACTTCGTCTTCATAAATTCCTTTTGGCCTTTTCCGGACCTCTTAGTACCAGTGGCATGTCTTCATTCTCGTCCTTGAATCTTTTCTCACCGGCATATTCTGGCTTTAGTCCACCTCGTCTAACCGAGCCACTTCTCCTTCATCTACATTGGAAACAGGTTCGTCGGCGGCCCCAATTTGAAGTCTTGCTGATCCAGCTTGAGCATCAGAGGAAGTAGCCAGATCACTATCCGCTTCTTTTAGCAGCTCTTGAATCCATAAAATCATATCGTCCTCTGAACCAACCATTTTAAGCCCCAGTTGCAAAGCGTCGGTCAGAATTTCTCTTCCCTCACATACCTTATTCGAATCCAATAGCATCTCTCCTAGATCCAACATAGTATCCACGGTTTCCTCACACTCACACCCTAGAATATCTTTGCACTTAGCAAGGGCCTGTCGGAGATAACTCTCAGCCTCCTCGTACTGCCGCAGTTTAGTGAGATCACATCCAACTGCACGCATTGCAAGTATCGTACGTCGATGATCCAGTCCCACGACTTCGGCCGTCACGGATAGCACTTCTCGATGTAATTTTGACGCCTCTTCAAATCTGTCGTGGTCATACAAAAACCAACCCAAATCATTCATCATCTTCAACGTTAAGTAGTGTGTGGGTCCAACTACCTCTGTCCTAATTTTGACCACCTCTCTGAACAGTTTTTCCGCCTCGTCCAATTTCTCCTGGTCTTCAAGTGCATTTGCCAGATCCAACATCGCCGTCACAGTGTTTGGGTGTTGAGTTCCAAGCGTTTTGATTCTCGCGTCAAGTATTTCTCTCAAGAGAAGTTCCGCTTCCTCAAATCTATCCTGATAACCATAAGTATTTGCCAGATCCAACATAGCCGTCACAGTGCTTGGGTGTTGATTTCCAACCGTTTTGATTCTCGCGTCAAGTATTTCTCTCAGGAGAAGTTCTTTTTCCTCGAACCTATCCTGATAACCATAAGTATTTGCCAGATTGAGTTTAGCGTCTATGGTGTCCTGGTGGTGTGGCCCCAGTCTTTTCAACCTCACATCTAGGACTTCTCGAAAGAGACTTTCTTCTTCCCCTTCATTGCAACAGCTATGAGCTAGGCAACTGAGATCGCTCAATGTATCTTCATGATGCCGACCCAGCTTCTCTGTTTTAATCTCAATTATGTCTCGCAGAACTTTTTCTCTCTCTTCCTTTTTTCCCAATGAAAAGTATAGCCAAGCCATAGATTGCATATTTGTGACCCTTTGCTCGGCGGAGTCTGCGACAGCTTGCTGTCTCAGCTGGAGTGCCTCCATATACAAGCTTTCTGCCTTTTCAGTCTCTTGTAGTCGACGTAACATGTCTCCGAGAGTTTCAATGTCTAGAAGTCTTCCTTCATGAGGATATTCTAGGATGTCAGACGGCCCAGGTATAGAGGTACGCTCGGCGTCAATGATATCACTAATGACTGCCACTGTCTCCTCTAATAAAGATTTTGCCTCCTTATCCCTTCTGTCTTCTTTCAAGAGATCGTTGTATTTCGTGACTACAATCATGTAGCTGCCTTTGCCAGGATACTTGGAATGAGACAGTACTAAGACTTTTCCGATCTCGATGGATTTGCAGTAAAGAGTCTCTGCCTCTCCTACTTTGCCTTGGCTCTGGAGATGCTTTGCAAGGGAAGATACTGCATCAAATGCCTGGTGGCTATCTGCACCAAAGGCATTGGTCGCTAGAATAAGTATCTCTCGATATATTGCCTCCGCACCGTCCATCCGGCCATTGTTTCCCATCTCCCATGCCAAGTGGTTCAGTAACAGAATGGCTCTTATTAGAAATCTGGGGACGTGTACGATCTCCTGTTCCAATAGTTGTTTTACCAAATTGTGAGCTTCCTCATACCTTCCCGTCTTGATTTTCAGTGTTACCAATTCTTCTTTGAACATAGAACTACGCCAGGGGTACGCATTGTAGACATTGGTGTGGCTAGTCTCTATGTTTGCTTTCCGTAATATCTCAGCCTCATCATAAAGTTCCAGGTCTTCGAAGCATTTTGCAACTGCTTCTCGGAGTTTACAAAAGAGTGGGTCGTCATACTCCAGCGTGTCGCCTGCTAGGCGGAGAATATCTCTTCCATATCCCTCAGCCTTTTCCAGTTGGCCTGTTTCTCTCAAGCCGTTGAGAATACGAGCTCTCGAAGCCAAGGTTTTCCTAGCTGCTGGACCTTGGCGTTTATGGTAAAAAGACATAATCGTCTCCTCGAGTTTCAAAGCCTCGGTATAACTCCCGGCTTCATGCAGCGTTTCTGCTAAAGCCGACATATACTCGTGAAGACGCCAACGTCCCTCATCCGGGTCTCCATCAAGAGCCTCTAGATTCGCAATGGCTTGCCGTTGTAATTTCTCCGCTTCCTGATATCGTCCCTTAAGATGGTACTGCCGTGATACATTGATCATCGTCTGGGCAGCACGGAGGCTTTCGTGCCCATAATGATCAGTCGCCGTTTGCAAAGCTTTTTGGTAAAGGCTATGAGACTCTTCGGATTTGTCATGGTTTGCTAGATTTTTTGCGCATCTAGTGAAGACCGTAATCTTTGTATCCGCAGACATGTGCTCCGATAGCATCAGAGCACGATCAAACAGCTGGTCGGCTTCGTCTTCATTATCATCATATGCAAGGGCAAATCCCAGGTCCAACATTCCTTTCACTGTTTCTTCATGCTCCTCACCTAGTGTAGACTGTTGAAGCTCTACCATCTGTCGATAATCCTGACTCGCGGATGTGTAGTTGTCGTGGATAGAATGGTAACTTCCGAGGAAGTCAATGAGCTTTATAAGCTGACATCGGCAGTCCCTGCTGGTGAACTTATAATTACGTACCAGATACGCGTGGGGGAGATATACATTGTAGTACTCTAATGTTTCATTCTCATCGCAGCCTGGTAAATACGATACTACGCAAGCCAGGGCTTTTTCTTGCCAACTTTCTAGGCTTCTTTGACTTTGCAGGTGCCATTGGATTGATAACTGGACAAGTCTATGCATCCCAAAGACTTTGTTCTTGACCTGCTCGGTAATAAGAGAAAAGGACTTGAGTTTCTGGACTGCCTCTCGAATATCCAACTCATCTTCTTCTTCTTCTCTTAAGAGGCCTAGTGGAACGGCTTGCCGGTCGAGAAGGGCCATTGTGGAAAGGATGGCTCCAGCACGAGGGCTTTGTCGAGAAATCTGGTCGAAGGAGACCTTCCATGTATGAAAGACCGCATTCGGGATATCTGGATCGCGGCTGTCGTCGTAGCGTCCATGGACTAGAAGATCGGCTTCATCCGCCTTGCTGGATCTCAAGAGCTCAAGATACTCAGCGACAGAAGTTTCAATTTGACCCAAGTATGCCGCTGCTTGAGTGATTGCCAAAGGGAGATAGCCAAGGATCTCTATGATTTCTTTGGAGTGTGCTTCGGTCAGCTCATCATCTTCAGAGATCTTGCTCTGTAAGAGAGTGACGGAATCTTCGGGGTTGAGAATGGTTACTTCAACACTTTTACGTTTCGATATGGTTCTTCCAAGTTGGGAATTTCTTGTGGTGATCAAGACTGACCCGTGATCAGCACGGGGTAGATAGTTGATCAAAGGTTTCTCGGAAGGACTTCCGCTCTTCTCCCATATTTCGGCATCATCAGCGTTGTCTAGTATCATGAGAAATGATCCATTCGATTCTTCGCTTAGCCAGTCCGAAACTAGCGTCAAGACGTCGACATTTGGCTGACCCAATCCTGGGATTCTCAGTTCTTTTGCAATTTCATGGTACGCCTCAGCCAGTCTGCTGCGACTGCCACCGTAGACCCAGAAAACATGAGAAGTCGGATGCTGATCCTTGTATTGATAGGAATACTCAATAGCGATACGCGATTTCCTCATCACCAGTCAGCCTTCTCTAGATCCAAATGTTTTGAAGCACTTACCCTACACCGCCGATACCACAGATGGCGACTCTTGAAACATTTTGTTCAAAACGCTGGGAGATCTCGAGCATAACATCTTCACGTCCGATAAAGTCCTTCTCTTTCGGGTACCGAACAAGAAATAGTGGCTTTCTCTGCGAGTTGTCTCGCTCTGAAATCGAATTTACAGCTTGGGATATTTGGGTAATCGATAGGGTTTGCGAAGAGAAGTACAAGGTGAGTACATCGATGTGACCTCTCAGAGCCTTCTCCAAGACCTCTACCTTTCTGTCTTGGCGAATACTGGAAATCGCCTTTCGAAATTTTGTCAATTTTGATGCATCTTGCTTTGGTAGAACATTTTGAAAAATATTGTTCAGCTCTGCAAGCGCTTCCAGGCAGCTATGCAAAACCTTGGTCAGGCCTTGACAACTTTCGATGTCCACGTCGCCTTCTTGGATGCGCTTTTCCGTTTGTTGCAAGGTGGTTTTCACAAGTGGTAGCACCTCTGCCGTGCTTCGAAAGGCTTTCGGTATATTGGAGGCTCCATCATTAAAGGCTGTGGCTCGATCGTACACTTCAAGACCGAAATCAACAAGTGCTGTGATATTGGCAATGATTCCAACCACTGCCAGCACTTCGGCACCCGACATTGCGATGATGGAGGACTATCGAGGGTCTGGTCTGCAGGCTATAGTAACTCGAAATCGAGGAGTTTGGATCAGGAGGAAGAAGTGTCGATGAGATTAATAAGGGCGTTTGTGGTATTTTCGATAGTAAGGCTGCTACAAAATAGGTGTCGCATTATGCGCCGTCCCAATATGTTGCGAGGTGCAGGACATAATAAGCGCTAATCCTAATCAGGTCCAAGTAGGCCTCCTCCTCTCTCCTTAATTGCTTAGCATAATCAGGATTATTACATATATTCTATTCTATAGTTTAGTTCTACTCTTTTACTTTAGCCTATAGTAATAGTAATAGAATAGATCATACCTAAAACTATATCTATTATGCTCTGTGCTAGTGAGGCGTGTTTATTTCTAAGGTTGTCTTTATACTCTTTAAAGTTAATAGAACAATCCTACTAAAATCAACATATGAACTTTAGATCAGGTAGGCCACTGTACATGTAAGAGCCGCTTTCTACGTCTAATATAAGGAAGCATAATGAATAATTAAAGGGTTTATTTATACAACTAGCAGACCTTTTATATAGAAGGCTACAAAGCACTATAGCCGAAGGAGATAAGCAATTGCACTACAAACTCCTTACTCACGCATAGCTGTCCCGAATCATTCCTACAAATCAAAATTGGGTATACGCTACAACTAAAATAAAAATATACATTCCAAATCATCCCCATCCACCCCCTAGTTCTCCGACCCACGAACAACAGCTCTAAGTTCCTTTTCCATCATCCTCCGATCAGCAGGAGACAGATATGCCTTTTTATAAATCAACAAAGCCCACTTATCTAACACCTCACTCATCTGCATAAACTCAGGCATATGCTGCTTAACATACTCCGCGATCCAAGAAATATCACAACTAGAGGCATCGCCACCCGTCAGGTACCACGCAACGTAAGCGTTTCGCGTCAGGTATTGGCCAGGGAAGTCAACGGGCTTCATGATGGCGATGAGTAGCAAGAGTATGCCCCGGTCGCAGGACCGCTTCTTGCTTGAGAAAGCCTTGCACCAGTTCGTCCAGATCATAGACTGACGAATAGCCTCTGTCCAGTCCCAACCTTCTAGAATCCGGCCTTTCTTCTTAACTGCCTCGCGTTCTTTGTTGAAGACTTTCAGCAGATCGTAGCGTATGTCGCCCTTGGTATTCAGGATTTGTGGAGGAGGCTGGCGGATCTTTTCCTCGATATATTCGCACATCGCCACGCCATCGAATGCCTCGCGGAAACAATCAAGATGTCTGTGCATCTCGAAAATATCCGAGTTGGATTTCGTGTAGTATCCTTGTATGTTGTAGAACAACTCATGTGGAACCTTGGTGTCTTTGAGGTTGCATTGGGCAATTCCCGGTTCTCCTCTTTGCTCCCCCTGACTCCCTTCAACCCATAGAAACATTGTCATCTCACGAAGAGTCTCAATACAGGAGTCCGTGTCTAGGTTTTCGATCATCAGGTAGGCATGTTTGATGTGCCCTGGGTCTACAATCCGGCCATCAGCCCCGACTTTCCTGCATATCTGCTCGAAGTTCAAGAACTTTGGATTTTGAGACATATCGGAGGGAATGTCATCAAGGTCTATGAGTTGGGCAGCACCCATAAATTTCGACTCTGTACTCAGTTTACTCAAGTCTTCAGCAAGTATTTGCGAGGTTCGAGAGGTGTCTTCGTCGAGAACGTGCAGGGCCTCCGTGTCATTCTCCGACACGTAATCTACAAGTTAAGAAGTCAGCATGTCTGACATATATCAACAGAATTCGTGGCATACCGGTATCATCGGAATCAGATAATGAAGTCCCTAAGCGCGGCTCTCCCATGACGATCCCTCTGAGTTCATTTTCAATTTTCCGCCGAGAACCTTCATCCACGCGTGCGTCGACGTAGAAATCCACAACCCAGTCATCCAAAGCCTGAGCCATCTGCATAAACTTGGGAAAGTAGACTTTGATATACTCGGCAACCCAGAAAGGCTGTTTGCCAATCGCATCGGCGCCAGTAGGATTCCAATTGTCGTTATCTTCTGGCCTTGGGAAGTTGTGTCGCTGTCCGACGACCATGAGAAGTAACAGAATACCTCGGTCAAGGGAGGATTGTCGACTTGAAAAGGCTTCACACCAAGCCATCCAGACTACACCAGATTTGAGGAGCTTCGCCCAGTTCCAGCCCTCTTGGATAACACCCTCTCTTCCTGTCTCTTTTTTATACTCTTTATTGATGGCTCTAACCAAGGGATCATAGTTTTCCGGCTGGATTGACGGTATGAGATCTCGAACCTTGCCAGTTCTCTCCTCGAAGATTTCATTTGCCGAAACACCATCGAACGCTTTTCGGAAATACTGCATACATCCATGCATTTCTTGCAACCTCTCGGGATCCTTGTGAGGGGTATAATGGTATTGCAGATAATTGAGACGATAATGCGCATCTGAGGATCCTCTCAAGTATACGAGTTTCTCCGATTGCTCAAGCGCTTCATCTTGCAAATACCACATCATCCGGCAGAATTTCTCAAGGCAGGAGACTATGTCAAGGTCTTGCACAATCTTCCAGGCCTCTTGGATTCGCTCTGGTTGAGCAGCACCATCACTATCCCCGATATCTTGGCATATTTTCTCAAAAGCTTCGAAACTTGGTTGTTGAGAAGGATCGAGGGGAGGAATCTGAGTAGGATCAGTCGTCTGAAACGGTGCTTGGAATGGAGCTTGAGGGTTGACCGGGGTATGAGCATATCCTTGTCCAATGCGTCGCAAGTCGCTCTTCCGTTTATCTAGGTCTAACATGGAGTGCCAAACGTTCTGTACGTCTTCCGGAAGATCGTCGTATGCATCAATCGTTTTATCAACAAGTGCGCCAAAAGGTCGAAGGAGTTTGTTGGCCTGCGCTGGAGAGCGCCCATGCAACGCCCTGTTGCTCGTCTCGTTGCGTTGTGTGGGTTGGTTATCTGCAAGATTGTCCTGTGACGTTGAAAGCTCGGAGGCTTTGCGCTTACTCTGACAGAAGCCTTCTCCAATGGTCTGTTGGGAGCTGGCTCGTGCTACTTAGTATGTTAATGTAGGCAAGTGAGTAGGTATGGGAGCGCCCTACGTATACTGACAGGCTGCGAAAGTGCATTTGTGCTGCGCAGTCCATGCCGTGAGGCCTTGGCCTTGACTCCCTTCTTTTGTGGCATTTTGCTTCTGTGATGCTGACGAAGTCGTATAGTAGGTCTTTGAGGGTCAACAAGTTGGGCTATGTCCAAAATATCGGAAGAGATATGTCGCGGAAGAAGCGCTTGATTTGTATGCAAGAAGGTTTGTTGAAAAGATGCATATGGCGCACAAGTTCATATTGCATGTCGTTCAATTCACCTGGACTTGAAAAGTTGTGGGCGTTCTTTCCTTCCATATGCATGAAGGCTGTGAATTCTTCTTGGAGCCACCATTCATATCCGAACTCGCTTGAGTCGCTTCAGGAAGGAGACAGCGCGATGTTGCCAAAACGGTCAAAAAAGAAAAGACCAAAAAACGACTAAAAAGGACCAGAAGTGCAAAAATAATGGCTGTGCCATATATAGAGTTACTCATATATACAGACTCATGGCCCGTGGAGCGGAACATTTCATTTATAGTATTTCGGTATATCTCTTAACTACTTATTCAGCAGGGCCGTACAATACAATTATATCCATGTACCATGACAGTTTTTTGTTGATAAGGTGCCTATTTGAATATATACACTGTTTCAATATTCAATGCCGAGGTTTCCCAAAGCGTGACGCATTGGAGCAGAAATTTACTACTCCTGCCTATGAAGAAGGATCCGGAGTGCTCGATGGTCCTTGAACATTTGGCTTCGCATTTATAACATTATATGTAGAGGTGCATGTCCCAATCCCTCGATTGCACTGGTCGTCAGGCAAAAGGGGGCTGGTCACGTGTAATGCTTGAACGCAATTTTGACTTTCCAACAGCTCCACCTCCACTGGGAGACTCTCTTTACTTTCTTGTCTAATAATGATAATATTTTTTGCTTGTTCGCTCTGCTTTTATGATATAAGGCATATGTTTGCACACAGTATCACTCGGTACAGTTCATCAACGCCAGAAACATAAGCTCGTCAAGGAAGAGGTGACTTCTTTGTAGCTTGATTCTGGTGACCAAATCACAACCAACGGTTAAGACTGCTACTCTTTTCATCCTCCAACGTCGTTCAGCATAAACGAGGAGTTGGGCGGAAGACTCGTCTAGATCCTGGATGCATAATTTCAAAATTACACCAAAGACGTAAAAAGATACTCGAGAATCGAATTGGCCAACTTATAAACCAACCAAAAATAACGGCAATCAGAGGTCAAATGCATGCAAAACAAATCATCGATTATTTCAAAGCAACTTATCTTGGGCTTCCATATCGCAACTGCGGCGGTGTTTGGATATGGTGACGATCGGAGAAAGCAACTCGAACGATTTCTCTATGCGTCTTCCTCCCACTTCTTACCAGCGCCTACTCAAGCTGGCTTAAATTCATAGAGGGACCTTATTTGCCTAATCAAGGATCTAATAAGAATAGAAACGACGGCAGCTGCGGTTCACCTTTAACCACTTCAACCGTCACTAGCTGGACCAGTCTACAGTTCACTCTCACCGCTTTCCATATGTTTAGCCCTAGTCTAATACTCTACCCCTGCCACCAAATGAAGAACAAAGTAGGGTGAAGTAGCATATTCGAGAGATTTAAGGTGTTACGGACTGAAGTTGATGTTGTGAAGTGAGATATGATGCTAGCCACTCTTAGACTTAGCTAACTGCTTATGTCAGCCATATCACAAAATTCATCCTCGCTCCAGGGCCAGAAGCGGACACTAAAAACGAAGCATCACCAGTTTCCAAGTGGCGCGTAAAGTTGCCTTCAGAACAAGCTTTATCCCGTTCCCTTGATTCCATTCGTGTGGCTTCCCCTTAGATCAACGCCAAGAAATATGGAAGCAGCTCCTTCCGAGACAAGTGTCAGTTGAGTGTCCAAGGCGAAGTGACAGTCACATGACTCATGCAGGGGACGCTCAAACATTCCCGCCCTCACTCAAAAACAACGACAGGACAACCCTCTCAATCTCTTTCCTATTTCCAAGAGCCTGCTGGACAGGCTTGCGTCCATTAATAGCAAAGCTCTTTTCCTTTCTTTGGATGCGCCCGATTGATTTATCTGTTTATTTATTAATAACACAGAGCTGAGATCTTCAATGGAAATGCGAGGGAGCTAGAGCCCTACAAAGACAGCCATCACCGGACAACACCACATCCGCTCCTAGTAGCGAAAATCCCCCAATAGCCAGCAACACCTGCCACTTCAAGGGATGCCGCATCTAATATCAATCGACGTATACAAAACATCCATCTCCCTCATTCCTCGCCATTCCTCACTTCTGGGAAAAGAAAAAGAAGGGAAAAATATATCAGCATGCCCTTACGCTGCATCACCAATCTCTGAAACCCCCCGCATTGGCCTTGAAGGTCACGAGACCGCCAATATCAATATCAAGATCAATACCAACATGAGCATCTTCGCCAACATTCTCACCCTAACCGGCGCCCTCACTCTACTCACTCTTTTATTTAAAACCGCACGCTTCATCCACATCTACACACGTCCCTCATCTCTCCCCCGCTACCTCCACACCTCACCCAGCGGCAAGTCGCCCTGGGCTCTCGTGACAGGCGCCAGCGATGGCATTGGCAAAGGCTACGCGCACGAGCTAGCCTCCCACGGCTTCAACATCATCCTGCACGGCCGCAACCCGTACAAACTCTGCAGCGTCCGCGCCTCAATCCAAGCCTCGTACCCCAAAACGCATATCCGCCTCATGGTACTCGACACAACCGCGTGCACCGCAGCCGACATCGCAGCAGCGGTCAAGGAGCTGGTGTGCGAGGGCCTGCACGTCACGGTACTGGTGAACAACGTGGGCACGGGAACCACGCCGTCCGGGCACGTGTTTGCGAACTACGAGGACGAGGAGCCCTCGGACATCGACGCCATTATCAACACGAACGCGCGCTTCCCGGCACTGATCACGCATTTCGTGCTCCCGATTCTGCAGACGCCCGCGCTGATCCTGACCATGGGCTCGATTTCCGATGTGGGCAGTCCGTACATATCGGTGTATTCGGGCACCAAGGCGTTCGATAGCAGTTTCAGCAAGGCGCTGCGGCGCGAGATGGTGGCGGAGGGCCGGGATGTGGAGGTTCTGGCGATGATGACGGCGATGGTCACGGAGACTGGGACGAGTAAGGGGGATGTGTCGATTGTGCAGCCTGATGCGAGGGTGTTTGCTAGGAGCGCATTGCAGAGGGTTGGGTGTGGGCATGAGGTTGTTGAGGGCTGGTGTGCGCATTGGCTTGTGCGTGGCTTTACGCAGTGTATACCTGATAGTTGGTTGACTGGTATGTTGATTGGGAGTGTGAGGGTGGCGATGGAGGAGGACGGGAAGAGGAAGAGGAGTTAGAGTTGGAATGGGATAGATGGTGTGCTGTATATATGTATTTTTATAGATAGATTGCACTGGATAGATAGAGCCCAAGCGGCTCACCAGGCTCTTATTATTAGACGAAATTCAAACCCATCAAGACTACAAAATGCAGAGCATACTCCTTAAATCAAAATCCTCTAATAAGTTGCAAGCTTTAGTCTAAACGCTCAAGTAAATAAGCAAGTAAGCATACTTCATAAAGCAGCATTTCTTATTCCAATACGCGTTATTTTACTTAGCTTGCCTTACTACAACCTCCCTAAACACAACCCCTCCAATGCAACCCCTCCCTCACTAGTGACAAACCAATACAATATGTGTATGTAGAACAATCATTCTACTTTTCATGTTATAGTACCTGGTAAGATATATTATATTATATTCTTCTCTCTTCCTTTCTTTCTTTCTTTCCGTTCTTTTCTATTACACACTTACACACCCCCTCCAATTCCCCTCCATCCCTTCTTCACCCCCCCTTCCCCGACTAGCAAGCGAACGAAGAAGCAAGCCAAGCCAGCAAGGGAAGGGGAAGGGAAAGCAAATACCCAAGCGCAAGGGAAAAGAGAAACGCCTTCAATGCCACCACGCCATACCATGCCATGCCATGCCATGCCAAATCATAGAAACGCCATACCCATAACCATATCGCTAAAAGCAAGCACCGCACAGCACCGCAAGAGGAAGGAAATCCAAAAAGAAGAAATGAATGAAAGAGCGGAACTGAAAACCTCCGAGTAAAAGTCCTACACTGATTCTAGGTATTCCATCCATTCCCTCCCCCACTTCCCTGAACCCACGAAAGGAGAAAATCCAATCTTTCATCATCAATCGTAGGATAGCCAGCCATGGTTTCCAAAGCACTAGCACCACGTGGAGAAGCACGAATCCAATCCAACTCAACGATCGATCAACGCCTCCTAGCAGCCATCTCCATCAACCTCCTCTTCTTCTCCGCCTTCTCCCTCTTCGCGCGATTCTCCTCAGCCAACGCCTCAGCATCTTCTTTCCTCGCCACTCTTGCCGCGAACTCCTCTTCCTCATCGACCTCGAAGGCCGCGGCTTCCATGTCAGAACTAACGTCGCTTGCGTAACCGCCCTGGTCCATCTCCACATCTTCTTCATCATCTTCTTCCTCGCTAGCATACGTGTATCGTTGTTTGGAAGAGGACGCAGGAGGACGGGCGGTGGGCCGCGAGTGGGATGTAGATGAGGATCCGGGTTTCGGCCGCGCTGTACCGGAATACCCCGTTGTTGCCATAGCTGCTTTCTTGATTTTCTTCTCGGGCTCCTGCCCTTTTCCAATACCTTTAATCCCACTCCCACTCCCGCTCCCACTGCCCTTCCCATTCTGCGCGGCCCCGTTTTTAAATTTCCCTCCTCCACTTCCAGGTCCCATGTTCTTCCCCACACGCACGCCACCCCCCTTCATCTCCTCCCTCTCCCGCTTACTGGGCAGCTTCTCGATCCTCTTATGCCGAATCTGACCTACCTGACCCCGCGTAGCTTGGACCGCTTTCCCACGCGCCATGATCTCGGCAAACGAGCCTTTCTTGGGCGGTTTTGCCGGGGTGGAAGAGGGAGGAGCGCCATCGTTGGGGGGAGGGGTAGGTTGGCCGTTTTTGAACGATGAGGTGGAGGTGGAAGGTTTGTTGCTGGGGTTTATGGGGCGGGATGTAGAGGTAGAGGTGGGATTCGGTCTTTGTAGCTTGTCGGCTGGCCGGCGGAGGGTGTCGGTAGAGGGGGCTTTGCGTTTGGGCGGGTTGGGCAGGGAACTGGAACTGGTGCTGGGTTCACCAGTTATCTGGGCAAGAAGGTCACCGATCTGCGGCATTACATTAGTATATATTATCCCCTACACTTAAGATCAAGAATCTGTACCGGCATGATGCAAACGTGTTTGTGTTGGCTGGTGGTGGTGGTGGTGTGGTGACAATCAACTCTCGTCAACGCAGATCAAATCGCATGCCTTTGGTGGGACTTGAGCATGCATCAGAAGGTCGGGAGAGTGAATGGATAGTCAGTCGTTGGTGAGAAATGAATATTTGGTCTGTATTGTATATAGAGTGGTGACTGCGCCTCTGAAAACTGTTGTGCGTAATGTGTGATATTTTTGGATCTGGCTTGGTGTTATAAGGCGTCAAAATGTTGTGCTGCGATAGAGGCATAAAGAATTTCAGCCTTGGCATTTAGCTCTCACGTGCGCAAGATCTTCGTCTTCACATAAGCTTTCACAACCACGAAGCAGAACTACTACGATAACAATTCTAGCATCCGCTTAGGTCATATCTTCATCATTTCATCTTTGAGACATAAGGGCCACATTCTAAAATAATCCCCCATCACATTCTATCTTTTCCCAACTACGTCAGGACACGGTATCAAATTCGGTACAAATTCACATCACATATTTTCATATACAACAGCAATAGTATAAATCAATAGGTGCTAGATTCTGTATTCCATAAACTACAGACACGGCTACTCCTATACGAGTATAATAATATTTCCAACCCATACCATCTCTACCAGATTTCGCCCCGTAAAATGCTAAATTATATACATGAACGTTAAAGTCGTTTTAAGTTTGCTTTGATACAAATTCATCCTCGAATCCAATATCTAGAGAGCGGCAAGAGCGCCAGCAACAGAAGAGATCAAGCCACCAGCCAAGTTGTATGCATAGCGTTCGAGACCATCCTTGTTATCCAGTTGTGGCGCACAAGTCTTGAGGAAGCCCTGTACATCGGTACCTTGGTATTGGAACTCGGTGATCCAGACCTTTCTGTCACCCGCGACAACCTTGGCTGCGTCGACCTGGGAGAGCAAGTTGGTGCATGCTCCGTTAACGTCGTTGTCGCTTCCACCATACCAGTGAATACCAATAACGTCAACAGTGCTGTTGATACCGGAACCCGCGAGGAACTGCTTCAACCATGGGAGACCCTTGTCACCGTCTCCATTGGTGACACTTGGGGAAACAAGTGTCTTCTTTCCGTGGTACTTGGTGGCAAAGTCAGTCCATCCGGTTTGGGCGTCGGTCACAGAGATACAAGATCCACCACCTCCGCACTGATCAGGTTCGTTGAATCCCATGAAATGAGTGGCGGTTGATGTTGCGGCGGCGGTGTCAAAGTTCTTGACATCTTCTGTTCCACCAGATGCTGCTGTTCGAAGACCCCACAGTTGAGGAACCTGCTCGACGTTCATGCTCGAGGGGAAGGTCGCAGTGTTGGCGCACCAGCTGGTAGACCAAGAATACGCAGAGCCGGCACTTGAATCTCCTGAGAAGAATGAAGTAATAGTACTCTTATCCGCATAGTAGTCGTAAAGGAGACCCTTCTTGCCGCCACTGGTGCTGGATGATGCAGTGGTGGAAGCAGCAGCTTTGCTGCTGGTGGAGGAGACTGCGGCGGCGGAAGTCGTTGGCTTTGCCGTTGTGGTGGGAGCAACATAGACTGAGGATGTAGCTGCTGCTGAAGTTACTGGGGCTTTGGCGGCTTCCTTCTCAGGAGCAACGACGGCTGGAGTTGAAACTGCGGCTACAGATGAGACCACGGCAGCTGCTGAAGTTGCTGGAGCTTGTCCTCCATTGGTAACGGTCTCGGTAGACAGGATTGTGCCAGTAGTCTGGAGGCTTCCATCCGCTTCCTTGACAACCTCGACATCTTCGCTGATTTCGACTGTCACATCTCTCATCATCCGGATTGGGCTAGCTACGACATCTTTGACCAGCAAAGACATGGCCAGGACAGCCATACTTGAGAATGTTGTACGCATGTTGATGCTGTCTATGTTTTGGAGAAATGTTAAGAGTGATTTGTGTAGTTAAGTTTGGTGGGTAATGTAGTTGAGCTTTCGCTGAATGGTCTGAATGGGGTCTCTTCAATCGATGAATGAGTGATTGTTTGGTGCTAGGAATAGCAGTGTGATAATGATTGTGAGTGATTGAGAGAACCTGCGCAGCCTTGCAAAGGAGCGAAAAATGATGGTGGGGGAAGAGGGTAAGCAAAAAAGAAGGTGTACTGATGTATATGAAGGACAGACAGACAAGACCAAAAGAATGAGGGTGACCAGGAAAAGAGGGAAACGAGGGAGGATGCGCTCCTTCGCCTTTTAATAAACGACCTGCCCGAATTCGTTGGTTGGCAAGGACCCCTTGGGCCCATGTAAAGGAAGAGACGTGCAGAGAGCCAGCCCACATTGCGAGTGGAGTTGTTGCAGGGTAGGCAGGCCATTTTGGATAGAGTTGATTTGCCAATACGAGTTGAGTGGTGTGCGCGGCACGCCTGTCTGTTCATCTCATCAGGCGTTGGCTGGCTGGGGTGAAGAGCCGATGGCGTTGATTTCCTGCGAGAAGTCTAAACGGAACGGGCCCATCAGCCGGATGGGGGAACAAGGACAAGTCACCAATAGAAGTGCTTCATTGCACGGGCTATACCCTGACGGCGCATCTCAGCGTCAGGGGTAGGGTAAAAATCCGTACCTGAATTTTAAATTTACTTAGTACAGTACCTGCTTCCCGAACCTTGGCTAGCCATGTTTCAGCATCTGCGTAGACAACAATTCCGTAAATGAACATCTCGAGTCTGGACTGAGGCTGTGGATTTGCCTGTGGATTCGGGAGTTGGTCGAGCTCGAGTCTCTGGAACGAAGCGATTTGCAGAGCGACCACTACGGTACACCATGATGTGCAGGGAAGAATCGGAAGATGATTGTGAAGAACAAGGAGCCAGCCAGCTTGGCATATCATTGCCCCATTCATCGATGGTACTCGGTCTGATTCTACTTCTTAGCAATTTACATGCTGTGAATAACGACAACGAAAGGTGCGTGGTAGCCAACACACTCGGCAAACACGTTGGTGATTATTACTGTTGTGAATTAAAGTGCAGCGGACCTTCGGAGTGAGTGAAAGGAAGACTTTCTTTCTCTCAAGTAGGTGGGGTGGGTCACACAATATCACAGCACAGCACAGCACTCACTTAATTGATCCATCCTTCCTATTCCGGCAGGGCCCTCGCAAAAACAATGCAACATTCTCTCCCGCTCTTTTCACGGTTCCACGGTTCCACCACTTTCTACCCCTTTCCATTCTACCAGATAATATAACATAATTACTTCCTTACCCATCTACCGTGAAGTTTTTGTTAAAAACTCTTTTCTCCCTCGCGTGCGCAAAAGCTTTTTAGGAAGTTTCAACTTCTGAAGAAGTAGGTAGGTAATCTTACAGACCTCACCTTATTTTAGAGTCCAGAGTGTACCCTCCCCTCCGTAAGGTATGGCTACCACCCGCTCGCTGTCGGTACTTGAACCTCACCTCACTTACCCGCACTGCACTCTCGTACTCACCCCCTCTTCCTCGCGAATCGCTTCATCGTTTTGTTTCGTTTCGTTTCATTCCATGCGCTCCCTCGCGCACCTGTCCTCCCCTCCTTGCTCTCGCGCGCCTACTGATGGCCAAGGCCAAGGCCAAGTCACGATCAATCAAGTCAAGTCAAGTCAAGTCTACACATAGGTACTTTTTTTTATTAATAATAATAACGACTACTCGCCATACTGCCGCCGACCATCTTATTAAAATCTGATTCCCACCCTACTGTAACCTACCCTACCATACCCTATTATTCCTCCCAACCCTAAACTTACAGCTCCTACCCTATTATTCCTCCCAACCTTAACTTACGGCTCCTATCCTACTCCTTCGTAATATCCTGAACCCCAACATCTCCTCTCCCATCCTACGCGCCGCGCCTCTGGCTGCATTCCATTCCAATCAACTCTCTCTCTTCTCTCTCTGCGTAGTACGAGTACGAGTAAGTGCCACAAGATCACTGCACAAAACAAATCCCCCTTCAGTATTCCTCTCCCGCACTTCTCTCTCCCACACCACATGCACTTCACACGTTCATTTACTCATTCACGCATTCATTCAATTCCACAACGTGCGCACCATGCTATGCCATGCTGCGGGTAATCGATCCATCACTGATGATCGCAGTACTACTTCGTACTCTAATGATCGACTAGCCAAGCCAAGCCATGCCATGCCATGCGCATGCTCATCCTAAAGGATCGCGAACGATCGTCTCGAGCAACCGAGCGAGCGCCTCATCTCATCTCATCATGTAAGTAATACTCTATTTTAGAAATGAATTACTCCGTAAATGGAAGCAGATAAGCAGGCTAGCTACAGTAGCTCACGTGGGAATCTTATCTTCCTTTCCTTGAGATTAACTGTACAGTACTTGGAATAATCATATCTTTATCTTCACCTTCCTACAAGTACTGTCCACGCACCAGCACACCTCTTCCATCTCATCTCATCTGCTGTGTGTGCGCGCGCGCGCAATTAGTCGCCTCTTCCTAATCCAATTTCACCCCCCTTGACATCACGAGATCGCCAATCTCCGTTTTCAATGCCCTTCCCCCGTTCCCCTCGTATTATAAACCTCTCAATACTCACTCAACCTCAATTTCTTCCCAATCTCGCGTCGCCTAGCCTCAGGCGCCTTCGCATCGTCCCCCGGCCCCTCCCCCCTCGCCTTCAGAGCCTGTAATAGCATCCCAGCATCGAAAAATCCATCTACACGTGTATCATCAGCCTCAATCCAGACCTGCAAATTGACATCCCAATCCATGTTCACATGACAAGAGTTCGAAATCTGAGACTTACAGCCACCCAACCCCTCATCATCACTCCCCACCGTACTATCCTCAACCGGCGTCATCGCACCCGGCGTCTTCTTGCCCTCCGTAGCCCGAATCACCCTCCCGCGACTCTTGAGTCGACTCCCCGGCTTCGGCCTGCTTGCCGTGGCTTCCCGTGCGCGCGATGCTGTGGGCGACGTACCGCGGCGCTGCGTAGTGCGCAGGACGCGGCGGATCTCGAGGAGATAGCTCTCGATGGCATCGACGAAGCGTTTCGTTTGTCTGTGTTTACTACTCGCACAAATGCTGATGCCCTCATCTTTGATAATATACCCGATCCCGAACCCATCCCCTGTCGTGGGTCCGAAGCCAAAGTGGCGGAGCGAGGGGTTTCCGCAGTTCGAGGTGGATAGGATGGTGTTGTTGAGTTTGTCCCAGCCGCTGTCGGCAAACAGGAGGGGCATGGTGTTCTGTTGGCCTGGGCGGGATGGGGAACTGTTGTTGCGGTAGCGGGAGGGGAGGGAGACGACATCATCGCCGTCGGATGATAGGACTGAGTTGCGGTTGGGGCTGCCGACTATAGATGAGGGGTCGCGTTCTGAGCCGCCATCGATGGGGCTGGAGTAGCCGTTGCTACCGTAGCTGCTTGCGGCTTCTGCTCCGTCTTCGTCGAGAGCTTTTTGCCAGACGCTGTAGAGGGCGTACAAGTGTCGATCACAGCCTTGGGCTTTTGCGCATTCTTTTGTGTTTGCGGTGTGCTTTTGACATGCTTTCTTTAGAGTGTCGACTTTTTGTTGCGGCGGATTCTCAGCCCAGAAAGTTTGAACATAATCCACAGATTCAGGGGTCACTGATCGAATGGCTTCCGTTCGGCCGTGGAGATAGACTTTGGTCATTGCTGGTTCGTAAGTGCATTCCACTCGGCCATAAAGCCCGTAGTAGGCAGCCTGGAAAGCCATTTGAATGAAAGCATCTGGTGAGAATCCCATGGAAGTTATGAAGTTTTTACCATAAGCCGCAAAGTCGAGCGTTTGGAACTCATTTTGTTGAATGAGATCCGCCAGACGCGTTTCAGCGAATCGTAATGCAATGCTGAGTTCAGGAACCATATCCCATTCCAGTTTATGAGGCGTCGTGTTAACATCTCCAAAGCTTGCCGGGTCGCGTTTCGATGGATCAGGGCTCGTGGAAGCCCAAAGACTTGGAGCTCCGCCATTTATGGTCCTGGCGAATCTCAGAATTGTATCCGTGTAGAGATCACTTGCAAAGCGCAAGACCGTATGACCATCAACACCAGTGTGTTCGAAATTAATTCCGGCACTTCCGTTCTTACAAACAATAATTTGCAACTTGTCATACCATCGATTCGTGCAAGTGCCAACCTGAACTCCCTTCTCAACCGAACTTGTGCCGCAAAGCATGTTCTGGCAAAGCTCTGCTCCGGATGCTGGTTCGGTGTAATCGAGACAGAGGATGAATAATGCTGAATCTACTATTCCCAAACAATCGGCATTGTTCGAACCCTCCTTTCTAGTCATCGTATCTCTCAGTCCCGACCATATCTTACGGTTTTCCGTACTGAGAACGCCTAGTGCACCTTTGGCCGCCTCTTGGATAGGTGTTTGCTGGGCGTCATCGACGATAGTCTGAAGGTTGATTGACACGTCCTTCTCAGTCATGATGAGATCCGAGTTGTCATCAAGGACATCAAACCAGTAGAATTGGCCATGGCATAGGACGACAATATGCTTTGCATCGGGATCTTGTCCGATATGACATCCATTTTCCGTAGGGACACGGGCAGTCCCGAACAGTCTCGAATATTGATACATGCAGAGGGGAGTTCCCCTTATGTGGTCGGGAGGTAGCTCTTCCCTTCTAACTGCACGGACAAATGATAGAGCAGACACCACAAGTGAGGCGGCCCGGGTAACTTGATTATTCCTTGCCGGAGTAGGATCATCTTCTAGAAGAAAGAAAGGGTTGAGATTAAGAACGACTGGGTTATCGAAATTGAGATAAGAGTCATACCCTGGTTGATTGTAAGTGATGAGATACCATATACATAGACATGTACTTACAGAACTGTTCGATATAACTCGTTTTTCCCGTGGCATACTTCTTTAATCTTTCCTGAAGCTCCGGTCCCTCACTCTTGAGAAACTCTTCAACTGCCTGTTGCGTCTCGGCGTGTTCTCTGGGACTTTGTAAAGGCCTCAAAGCCTTAAGATATCCCGTCATGCTATGCTCCAACTCGGGAATCGGCAACTTGGGAAGCCTATCCTGAGCAGCAAAGGTGATTCCTGGCTTAGGTTTTGGCTGGTTGCTGAGAGGGTCTTTTTGGTCCTTGGAGTAGCTCTCACTAACTTGCTTTACCCCTTCCGCGGATCGACCTTCTTCTGAGGCATGTTTTGCGTTTCCCGGCTCCGCAGCCAAGGAAGCATTTAGGGACTTTGGCATCGTAAAGGTCCGAACTGATGTGGTAGAGGAAGGCATCTTGGTCAGCTTGTTGACTTTAACTATAGAGCGGAGAAATGGAAGTGCTGATATTCAGACCGCGCAATGCTGTGCGGTAGAAGTAATGGCAGTCTTGGAGACAGTAGGACGGCATCCCACTAAAGTTGCTTGATTGACAATGTTTGAAGAAGGATGGACTGGAAAGGGGAGTTGATGTACCCTTAAGGGTAGGCTATATCTGGAGCCGAAGAGGGTATGATCCATAGTGGGGTTGGGGTTCGCCCCGTAATGAATCTTTGATCCCTCTGCATAAAAGAGCCATACATCTTGGCAGTAGATTATCACGACACCGGCCGTATGGCGATGCAATATAAGCTCCACTCCCGTGCACTAACTGGGGGATGTGCCGAGCTAACGTGGTATCCGCAACCCCGAGTTTGGTATCGGCAGGTCGTACAGTACAGTACGTGACAAGAAAACGATACTACGTACCTCAACCGGTCTATCTGGGTAATAATAATACCAACGCAGTCTTGCATATGGTACCACGATCTTCTGCAGCGGGTATGTTTTTCCGATACGTGCAAATTAAAACGTAGTCGTCGGTTGGGGCTCTGCGAAGCGTGCGTGGGAGGAATCAGGTTGGCTGTGATTCGTGACAGCTTGAAAAGTATCGTATCGGACAAAGAGAACCGTATCGGAAAAAGAAAGCCGGTAGATGTCCAAAAACTCAGGGCATGTGAAAGAGAAAGATGTATCCACTTTATCCGCAGCGTAAATCAGTCTCACAATGCTTTGTAGTTCCGAAATGATAACAAAGCCCGCTTGCTCGGGCAAGAGGATGTTTTGGTTGGCAAGCCAGGCGTGTGCCTTTGCCGTGACTGAGAAGATCAAAGCTCTTCTAGTTACGGGACTGGTGGGAGAACAAAACGCCCTCAGCTACAGGGCTTCCGTTATGCGGATCGATGGAGGAATAGGGAACCTGGGATTGGATAGGATTTGGGGGTTGAGAGTGTATGGGAGATGCAGGTTGGTCCGAAAAGGTTCCTCCTCTAGAGCAACCAAGGCAAAAGTAACGTTGGGCGAGCTAGGATACTGTGCTAGATAGGTCAGTAGCTTGCAAGTTTCAAAAGTAGATGTTAGATAATCTATGAATAGTCTCAAGTTCGACAAAAGAGGGGAGTCAATATAGGTTGGGTTGTTGTCCGGGATAGACGAGCACAAGAAGTATTGAATAGAAGCAACACATCAGTCGAGCACAATAGATGATACTACAAGCAGATTTGACCTTGGCAGGTGGCCAGTCTGTTCATGTTCAGGTAGGTATGGAACTCTTCGGCCAAAGCTGCGTGTGACCTGAGCGACTGTTCCAGACAATAATGCGTGGGGAATTTTTAGCGTCTGTTCCATTGATCCGGGGTAGTCACGTGAATCCAACACGTGAGCTCGTCGATTACAAATTGCAACTCAATGTAAGATTGAAGTTTGTTTGGACAGGGTAGAAGATGGGTTGAACGCTGTCGACGATGTTCAATGATGCTAATTACGCTGAGTGTCCCGCAGACAATGAATGGTTGAATACACAGACAATGGATGATTCAAGACAGACTTCTACACCGGACCATTTCCACCTAGTCATCAAGGAATTAAACCACGATGCCAGCAGCCCATGATCGAGGTCCTGAGCTTTTTCCAGTTCCAGAACTCCCGTATACGGTAGCCATTCCTCCAAGACCGTCGTCGTATACGGTGGTCATCCCTCATCTCAGCCAAGGTTGGTTTTCTACCCTCAGACCGTCGGAAGCACTTCCTAGAACAATGGCATTTAAATCCGTACTCTGCCTCTAACGACTCGATATTCTCCCCTCCGTACAGAATCGTTACCTCTTCGCCTTGCCTGATGTCTTTTATTGCAACAACCCTTCCTGTATCTGCACGATGTGCCAAATGTGCGTTGGGATTGCAGGAATGATGCAGGAATGGGATATCGCCATCGTACAATCGATGTAGGAACCGGGACCTATCGGAATACAATCCCCCTCGATAGGAGTAATTTTCATACGTTTCATTGACAGATCCGACTATTCCTTTACGGATAGTCCACTCCCGAACCCGTGCATCCTCCTTTTCTCTAAGGTCATGATCTGGCCCTCCGTGAAGGGACGATCTAACCGGTGCAACCCTTGGTCCAATGCCTGTATCGATTTCGATCTCCCGGTTGGAAAGTATGATAGGTTCTTCGAGGATATGCTCGTTTTCCCGGATAAATCGAGTCGCTGTGAGACAATTTTTCCGTCTAGGCCGATATTGCGTGAGAGTGCGTGCAGTGGGAGGGACCATGTTTGGAGCTTAAGTGGATGGGTGACTGTTGGCATTAGCAGAATTGCTTCCATGTAGATGATTTAACCACCTACCCGATGTCGTCCAATTCATATACCACTTGTGGAGCCGTGTACAGCGTGCGGTAGCGTGCAGCGTGTAAATTAAGTGATTCTTGTGAATCGTAGCAAATGTTGAGAGTTAGCAATGCTATCTATAATGGTTGTTAATGTTGTGAAGAGGAAAAGAACAAGCAGTAGAAGAGGAGCTCTTATGCCAATGGTGGCATATTGAACTTGGAAGGCACGACCGTGGAGTACCCACCAGACTATCCTTACTACCATATGGTTTTCCTACAAGAGTTGAGACATCAAAAGATATAAAAAACTCTTTGAATATTTGTACAGACCAAACCAAAGAATTGAAAATGATATTGCCCAGTGATGTAAACAAGGCGGACGAGCCCCGCAAGCAGGGAAAAGACGACCTTGGCTGCTTATGACTATTGACCCACCAGATTGAAGACACGGCCTTTTATCACTTAGAGGAAAAGTTGTATAGGAGATAAATGATATGTACGGGTTTTATCGTTTCGGCATCTTCATTTCTCCTTCGCAGCCAATGCCTTAGTGATCCGCTCATCTGCATCCGCATTCAACTTCTGATAATGGGCTACCATCTCATCAATACCCCTCGCACCCTGTCCAGCAACTATATTGTACGGTGAACCTGTGTTGAAGATCCTGAGCCAACAGTTAGCATTACGGCCTGCCATCACTGTTTCAAAACATACTCTGGAAACCTCAAGTCTACATGCTTGGACCCTTTTGAGTTCTTGTACAAGTTGCTGTCAAAGGCAGCTTGTTCAATCATATCAGTATGAAGAGTATTCCGCGCTGTCAATGCATCTTTGTAGGACGAATATTTGTCGATCAATTGAGACAGCCCCGTCATCTTCCCATCCTTGTCGGGTCTGGACATCTTGTAGACTCCAATGGAAATGGGGATCGCGGCAAGGAGAACGTATAATTGAGGCTACAGCACTATCAGCAGGCGTCCAAATCGCAGTTCCGTATGCACTCACTCCTAACGACTCATCCTTGGGTTCCGCATGGTGGGCATGGTCTGCGCCGTGACCAGACGCGTATCGTCGTGTACTTCGAGAAACAGCTGTAGGAAGGCGTTCAGCAGCCCGTACTGCCTTTGGCCGAAGTGCAAGCATGATGGTGTGGTTCAATTGATTCTTGAATGCCTTCAATCCCGCATCGAGGTTGACATTGGGATGTCCAAGGCCGGATTAGTCAGCCGCAATGCTCAATTCTTGAGCTAGAGCGAATTAAGAATCACAAGGCGGGCACCATGCTGTTATCGTCGTATCGAGATGCCTGAGTCTATATCCCGAGAGCTGGCCACTTGTCCTTACGCTTACGATGGGGACAAATAATCCACAAATTCTCGAGTATTTGGGAGATGATCTCTACGAAGAATTCAACGACGAAGAATCTTTTGCCTCTCTGGACACCGATGACGGCCAACACCACCCTCCTGAACGAATCCTCGCCCAAGTAAAGGCCAAGAATAACTTCATCTGGTATCTAGTCAAGTGGCAGGACTGCCCAGTCATACGATCTAGGTGGGAGGGAAGAGACTTGTTCTCTAATTGTCCCTGGGTTCTCGATTCCTGGTCTATCGAGCAACAAAGGCAAGCTGAGGGTTTGTCTAAAGCCTTCGATATAAGGGCGTTCAATAGAGCCGTATATCACGTTGAAGCAGCTTCACAACGGAGACGTGTACTTCGAAGATTAAAGCGGAGATTAAATCGTGTCCTCTCTATTGTTGCCACTGACTGAAGACTTACTGAAACGTGGTCTTTGCACACAACACTTCTTAAAGATTCGCCTTCCTAGACATCAGAATAATTGAGCGAGTACTTCCACACCACAACCTTCTCAACATGGTTCAAATACCTACACGCTGCCTTCTAGGCCTAGCATGGCTATTGTTGCCAACAGTGGCTCGAGCCATCTCTTCATCCCCCGACTCTCCACTTGCCTCCACCGACCTCATCTGCCCTACGACCAACGCCGCAGAATGTTATCCTCGCATCTTCGAACCTACAAAAGACTTCCAAACCATCAAAGAAGGTCAAGATATCCCCCCGGGTCTTCATGTCCGAATGAACATCTATTCAGGCGAGAGTGAAGCACGGCTTAATATCCCGATGGAGGGAGAGGAGGGGTACAATCCAGAAGGAATTCCAACTGAACAAGCGATGGTCATCGTAGACCAACCAGAACCAGAACCAGAACCAGAGAGGCCCGCTTTACGGGATCAATTTTCTGCAAAAGCACCGGTGTACAAGGACGCAGGCAAAATTCCACCTCCGATCCCCAACCCAGAAGCTGGTGACGAAATGGGCACTTTTCAAAAGGCTCTCTTGACAATCAAGATGGACGCGCGCGCGATTGATGGCGCGCTCGACGATCTCTCCGACCTCTCCCACGATATCTACTACGGCGTCGAAATCGCCAAAGACGGGCCAGTCCTGGAGAAGCTTGTCTGCTTAACCTTAGGGTTCGGATCCGAAAAGATCCCCGCTATCGAGAACGGCCGAGATCACAAGGCCGCTTCTATTCTTGCTTCATCCATTCAGAACAACCCTACTGCCTTAAATGAAGTGGCCGGCTATTCGAAAATGGTCATATATCCAACTTGCGGACTAGATATATCCGCGAGCAAGCAGAAGAACTTCGTGGACATGTTGCGCTCGCGCTTAGATCAAGAGAAGAATCCCAGTGCATTGAAAGCAAAGGTCAATGCAATCAGCGGACTCATTCGAGAACCTACCATCCGAGACGCCTTCCTTGAGAAAGGAGGGATGGAGCTTTTGCTCGAGATATTCTTGAAAAAGGAAGATGGGTTCGATGTTGTCAGACGGAACGTAGGCCAGCTGGTGATGGATAACTTCCTCGATGAGGGTATGGGGGCCGTCTTGGACGTGTGGCCGAGAATGCCCGTGAGTGAAACGAAGGTCTGTGAGGCCGAAGGGACGATGCTGGGAGATGGGTGTTGGGAGCATCACGTCAAGAGCTTCTCGAAGTCTGCGTCGAAAGCAGGTTGGGCCAAGGAGCTCTTGGCTGCCTTGAAGGAGCAACGGAAAAAAGGGGACTCCATTAAAGATAGAGAATTATAGGTTATGCAATTAATCTGATTACTAGAAGCCCGAAGACTAGAGCAGGGGGGTGAAATCAGTTAGTACGTCGCTACCTGACTACAGCCACGTGACGATTTGCATGGGATTGAACCCAAGACAGTCAAGACGGTCTGCACTTCTGACTAAGGAACACCTGCTTGATCAGGACAGATGCGGTTTTAGTTGCACAACATATCTGCAAGACCTGGCAGCCACAATAACTATTGGCCCCAATCCTACATCTGCCCCCCAACATAATATCCGGCTCCAGTGAGCCAACCATGCTCGATCAGAAAGTCTGGGTATCACAATATCAGCTCCCCACGTCCACACTCCCAATACCCAAGCCCCTGGCAACAGAGCCTCTTCGGATGGACCGATCCTGCCCGTTCCCAGCCTTGTGGGGGCCGCTCAGCTGGTAATTGATAACAAGCCAGCGTGTTCGAGTAATCTCTGATTTTTCGTCCTTGTCATGCTTCCTTGCGCCATGCTCTCTTCCCCTCTTTCCACTCATGTGTTTGTCAAACGACACCATTTGTATAGTCGACTCCAGTTACATGCGACAGAGTTGTTAGCCTTCAGTTACGATGTCACACAATACAGCTAGTAATCCTCAACCTCGAGTCGCCGATGTCCCACTCATTCATCTCGATCCTTCCAGCGATGCTCCCTCGGGCCTGCGGGGTCAGATCGCTCCTTCCACTCTGGCCACCAGTGGTTCAAATAGTCACAAATCTTCCTTGAACACCAATGACTTTGCGAATCCTGAACAGTCAGCCTTCGTGAAGCGTGATCCTCCTGTCCCAAGCCCAGTATTTGCAACTGAAGTTGAGTAAGTAATACAACGGAACAACGCGCCCATTTAGAGGCTAACCTTTTCAAAGCATTATAGGCGTGCCAGCTATTTACGGAGATCCAGAAAAGACATGGACACCAAAATCCAAATATTCTCAAGACGATCTCGGCACCAATGGCACACCGAGTCAGATCCATATTGAGCTCATGAGAATGACGCCTCTAAATCCAGTTTACTCTTCTCGACCTAAAAGGACGTCTACTTCTCGATTAGGCAGAGACCGAAAAGAGCCAGCTTGGATCACACGCGGCATTCGTACTCAAAAGCCGCTGCAGAAAGCCCGTGTTTTGCTGTATGATCATGGCGTGCCGGATGAGAATCATACATTGAAGCTGCTTGCGAAGAGACTACTTCAAGCCATCGAAGACTTGCGTCAAAAAGAGGTGGGGAAATCGAATCATTTTTTATAACGTTGAAGAAGCTTTAGGTCAATTACTCCTCAGTATTCTCGAACTAAAACTATTCGCAGGGGGAGCAACGGCCAATATTTTTTGTCTGCCATAGTACTGGGGGACTTGTTGTCAAGTTGGCCCTCACAGAGGCCCGCAGCCGCAGAAGCTCCGTCCTAGGTGACTGCTATGGTGTGACATTCTTCGGTAAGCCAGATATACAATTACGGGGTTTCAGTACTGAGTTGAAAACTATAGCAACCCCACATCGAGGCTCGAGCTATCTATCGATGTCAAACTTTTCGGGGAAAATCCAAGAAATCCTAAGTCTGAAGGGACCAATCCCGCGAGCAATAGCGGAGCAGCTACAACTGGACAATGGTCTGCTGCATGAAATCGACTCAAATTTCAAAGCCCTTGCTACGGACCTCCACATCTGGTCATTCTTCGAGACTATAGATTCAGATCTGACCAACACAAATCTCATTGAATCCGACCGGTTTCCTTTCCACGCTCCAATTACGTCAATCAAATCTGCATTACTGAACCTCCGCCATGAAATAGTATACCCCCTCCTCAGTGATCACGCAAGCTGTGCATCATTTGACAGCAACAATACACTAACAAAGACGTCTTATCTCGGCGAATTGGCGCATGCTGTGGAGAAAGCATGCGCGCTGAGCAAAATGAAACACACAGATATGAAGCTAGAAGATAAAGTAAAGGTTGAAATCAACGGATTCTATGAAGGCACAGTGCTAGTAGATGACGGCAAACAACCTCCTATCAGAGTCTGGTCTACTAACAGATCTCTACGTGATGTCAAGAGACTGGGTCCGGCGAGATTGCTAGAGGATAGATTGGCAGAAGTAAGTGTTGCACCTCGCGAAACGCAGCATTTAAGCCACAATACTCGCGCAGCCTCGTTGTCAGGTAGACCAGAAGATCCTCGAACGCCTCCACGCGATCCTGCTTCTAATGATGCCTCTAGTTCGACTAGACACAGCAAAAGATCGTTCAGGAGTAAAAGCAAAGAAAGAGCTACAGTTTCTTCTACTCATCGGAACGCGCCCTCCACAGGTCCCGACGCCATTGGGATCACGACTTCAGGCTCACTACCTCATCCAGTTATGTTGGAACCTGCCAAAGACGCAAGCCAATCCATTGATGATATGAAGCAGCTACGAAGACACAGCGAAGTACAGATTCAACCATCCTTGCTACGGCCAGATGTATTATACAAAAATAGTTCTCCCAGAGGGCGCAGAGGGAGCGAAAGCGCCATCAGCCCCTCGAGTCAGGTCACATTCTCCAAACCAGACGTCTCGAATCGAAAACTGGTGTGGGTGCATGTCCGGTTCAATAATCCTAGTTGGGTAAAGGTGGGTCATCCCATCACCCCAATAGCTTTTACTTATTTGCAATAGGATATTCTGGAGGCGATATCAGTTGAGAAGGGGCCAAATCATCAGAACAAGCTACTCAGTATGGAAAACTGGGAATCTAGGCATGTTCGTGGAAGACATGCCGAACACCATGCATGTTTCGTCAAGCCTGGGTGCCCGCTTATGGAACCAGAAATAAGTAAGCTAACTCTAGATTCCAATCAATCATTGTAATTTGTATTTGCTAAACATTCTTTCAGGATCCCCATCGGCGTCAACCAGGGGCTCGCCACGGGGTGAACCCATCCAAATGTGTCTCTATCTTCCCTTTCTCCACTTCGACACCTACAAAGCCCTCGTCAAGAGGAGAACAATCATCAAACAACGCATCAAGCAAGGACGCTCACGTCCAGTACCTCAATCTGTATCCAAATTGAAGTCGTTGGAACTTAAAGTGCTCTGGCAATTTCTTGGTCACGATCCTCCAATTAATTGCCGGCGGACTCTTGACCAGTTCGGGTATCCTGGACTTCTTGATACAAGAGCGAGAGATGATGATTAGATGTTATACAAGATGACTAACAGCGATCTCAGCTGTCAAAGAAGAATAGTTATAATAATAATTTGAAAGACAATAGCGGAGAAACTCAAGGGGATGGTGAAGAGAACCAGGGGGTTGATGATGAGAATGAGGATTTTGATGAAAATGAGAGTGGGAGCGAGGAAGATTCCGATGAAGATCTGTTGGATGGAAATGTCCTGATGGTTGATCAAGTTTGGCTGTGGATAGTTGATAAAGGTATGTTTGTTTTTACTCTCACGGTCTCTACTAGAAGTATGTTGTATTAACAAAAGCCTTTCAGAAACAACATTGACGTGCTTTCCAAGAGTACGTACCTTCACTGTCCTACTTTTCCTGGGTTAGAGTCTAGATATCGTATCGAGAGTTATTTCAACTTTGGAGGTATCCTTGATACGAATTTCTACTCACTCAGCAATACAGAGAGAAACGTTGATTACCGACGGAAGACTATACCAACAAGCAGATCTGCGCAACAGTATCTTCAACGAAGTAAATGCGGACCTGACTTCGAGATGCGAGAACTCTTTCGATTTAGCAGCATTAGTTGCACTTCATGCCGTGACAGTACTTTTTGAGCGCTCTTCTCATCCAGATCTTGAAATCTTCCGTATTTTTGAGGAGGCTATCAGTATTCTAGTAAGCCCAAAACTGATACTTGGCCGAGGTTTTACTAAGTACCACGGCAGACTGAGAAAATGACGACGTCCTTCAAGCGATTCCGGGCACAAGGATTTCGGGACAAGGCAACTGACTATGACTCTACAGTTCGAACCACAAATATCAGAGCAAAACACAAACGCGAAGGAGCATTGGCCGAAAAGCAGAATCAGGAAAACACATCCGCCTTACTAGAGCTACGTGACATAGAAGACGAGCTCAAGACTCTAGAAACTCTCTTTGAGACCCAGCAAGATGCTATCAACGACATGATTATACGCTACACGAGTTCTGAATTTAGCGGATTCACCGGCAACGCTTTAGGATTTCTATACCAAGCCAGGGCGAAACTCAAGGAGTATCTTCACAACACCAGCAAGATGATCAAAAGCGTACAAAGTACTCGCGACGATGTTCATACCCCCTATTCCACCTCATTCATCACTTTGATTACTAACACCCCCCAGTTCGACAAACTCCTCCAAATGGTCCAACGCCAAGCCCAAGTCGACGAAGTGCGCCTCGCACGCCTACAAGCCGATCTCGCGAGCGCCCAGTCCCGCTCCGTCATGATCTTCACAGTCTTCACGGTGATTTTCCTCCCCTTAACCTTCTTCACCGGTCTCTTTGGCATGAACACGCGCGAGTGGGGCGGGGGTTCATTCTTACCTCTCCGTACAATCGGTCTAGTAGCCATCCCATCCTCCTTTGTCATAATCACCCTCGCTCTAATCGTCGCGTGGAGCACGCGCATGCGGCGCGTGCTCAACTTCGTCGCTCGGCCTATTATCCGTGGATTGGCTTTTCAATGGCCGCGGAATTTGGGCGTGCAGGTAGAGGCATTGCATTGGCCATATATTCTTGGGAGCACGAATACGAACACGAGTAAGGTCTCAGATCGCGAAAAGAGGAGGGGTGTTAAGCAGAAGAGGAGGAAACGCGCGAACAAGGCGGGTAGTTGGGTGGATGGGGATTTTTGGGAAGAGCATGTTATGGGGAGGGAGAAGGATTATGTGTTGCCGGCATAGAATAGGAGGAGTGTTAGGGTGGCGCGGAGGAAGATGGAGGGGAACGAGGGGGTGGATGTGGATGTGAGAGGATTGTACGAGAGGTAGGCCGACGGGAAGAGATTATGTTATGTACTGTAATATGGTAAGTAGATGGATAGATGGGGTTGATTGGTATATTTGGGTATGTGATTGGATGGATGTATAATAAATGTATTATATCCAAGATAGGTCTTGTATATCTACTTGAAGATAGTTGGAGTTGGAGTTGGAATTGGCATTCTGATAGGAATAGGACGTATACTATGTGGTACAAGTAGTAATGATGATAATAATAATATATAACACACCAACCTTGATTTGAAAACCACTTACTTGTAGCAAGCAAGTATCTGGGGAAAGGGAAATGTTCTGTAAGAGGGATTTTGGTAGATGAAGGAAAAAGAGAAGTTGTGAGATTTGTACTGTATACATGGGAATCTATTCTACGCTTGAATTACCTGCCTGCCTGTCGATGTCTAACTGTCTGACTGACTGGTGTTCGTACTAGGGAAGACAGAAATACTTATTTACTTGCACAGAACATCACATCACGAACGAGACATGAAGAATAATATGTATGAGTGGGAATTGCTTTCATTTCCTAGCAAATCAAGCCGTGTCAAGCATAAATCAATCGCTTCGCGAGATCTACCCATTCCATTCCACACCAATCCTCATACCAATCCGATCCCTCACTCGGATGATGCATCAAATGAACAAAAATCCCCGGATCAAAAAGAAAGCAACCAAAGCTAAGCTATTCTACCCCGTCGAGATGCCAAATGAACAATTTGTGATTCCTCTTCATACACCCTATTCTTTCCCGCCCATTACACTTCAAAGTTCTTCAATTCATGTCATGACTCATGTGATGTGTGAAAAGAAAGTGAAAAATGAATCAAGCAAATGCAGTTAACGCCATGCTAATATATATCACATTGATGAATGAATCGAGTATGTTTTTGTTCTGTTCCCTTGAAAAATATTTTTCATCAGTGGCTTCTGTAGCCACCAAATTGGTCATCGGAAGACCAGTCCATGCTACCCATGTTATGGTTCTGGTGGACGTGGTGCTGAGTAGCAGCTGCTGTGCTCGCTGCATAGAAGTCTAGCAAATCTTGTGCGGAAACGCCGGGAAATCCATTGGTGTGTGGGATTTCGCCAAACAGAGCACTGGGCGCATTGCTGGAGACTGTTCCTCCAGTGGACGAGGGGAAGAGTTGGAAATCGGCCGAGTTACCGAGTTGTGGGTTGCAGTTGGCGGGGACGAAGTCTTCGAAGCCTTCGTCTACATCACGCATTGAGGTTGGAGTGTAGAGCATGGTATTCCCGTGACCGACGGGGGAGATGTGTGGGATTGGGTCTGCGGCGAAAGGGACACCTGATGTCTCAAAGCCGCCAATTGCGCGTTGATAGAAATCGTGGGATGGAGTGGGAATCTGAACGTTGGCGCTGTAGAGATCTTCATTCTCAAACAGACTGAAGTCAACGTTGTTGCTGTTAAAGTCTTGGAAGTTGTCCTGGAAATGGTCTTGGCCAGGGAGAGTGTTGGCAATGTATGGGGATTGGCCGTTGGAAGAGACCGAGCCAGATTGGTGCATGTCAGAGATGGGGGAGTAGTCAAGCTGCAATTGCTGGTTTGGTGCAAATATGTCCATGTCCGAGGAGTTGTAGTCTGGGAAGTCCAGGTGGTTTTGATTATCATTCCAGGCTGAAGTCTCATACCCGGTGTTCATGTCAAAATCATCCCCATCAGGAGTAGAAATATTGTTTCCATCACTGCTTGGGGTTCGGATGTTGGTAGTCTGGGGAGTTGGCAGGCCGTTGTTGCTGGTTGGGGCACCATGCTCTGAGCGGTTCTTTCCATTGTTTTTGGATCGAACGTATTCCCAGCCGTGAGCTTTCTCCATGTGCTGCTTGCAATTGGATTCACGCTTCGATCTATATGGGCAGGGTTTAAAATGGCACTCATACAAAGGAGGAGCCTGGGAATGCTTGTCATTGTGATGGCGGTCCATCTCCTTCTCGGTAGGCCAGCCATATTCGTGGTATTTGCACGATTCAACAGGGCACTTCCAAGGACGAGAGTGAGTCTTCTCGTGCTTGGTGAGGTCACATGGGCGCTTGAATTCTTTGTCACATCCAGCTTCACGGCAACGTTTTGGTGCGAGCTCAGCTGCTGAAGCTGAGCGCTTGCGACGAGCCATCGACCGCATAATTGCTTCGTCATCCTCGGCCTCTTGGCTCAAGGACCGCTTGAATCGCAGGGCTTCTTTACTGTCTTCGTCTTCAAGTTCGATAGGAAGGCCGGTGGCAACTGATATGGCCTTGCCGTTCTTCTTTACTCGAACTAGTTCAGCGGGACGGCCGTTTTTGGTGAGTCCACCGTGAAGTCTGACTTCATCGGTTCTATCAATAGTTAGTAAGGGCTTGTCCAGGAAAGGGATGAAATGACAGGTGAACATACGGTTCAGGATCCATCTCGTCCAGTTTCTCTCCTTTGGCTTCCCTCTCTTTTGCAGCTTGAACTTGTTGTGCGTACTGCTTAATCTGGTCGACGAGATCGACAAAGTATCCGTTAGTATAAGGTCGGTCGTGAGGTCGGGTTTGTTCGCGTTCGCTCAAAAATTCCACGGTCGCTTGGATACACCGGATTGACGTGAGGCAGAAATCAAGGTACAAGGCGGCGGTCTTGGTCCTCTCCTTCAAACGCGAAAACCAGTGAGCAACTCCCCCAACAACATCAGTTTGGATATCACTTACGGGTGCCATAAAAATCAAAGTCTTCTCAAGATCCCGAAGGCATACTATCTCCTTGCCATGAATTCTTCTGGGGCAGTCCTTTACGATTGGGTGAAATTCTTTCAAGGACGGCTTTGCGAGCAGTGGCTTCAAGATATGCTCGTGGATGCGGTTGCTTGCACGCGCACTGAGTCTGGGAAGACTCTCGATTGTTGAAGAGTGGGCGGCGGCAGACCTAGTTATAGCTGATGCTGCAACGATAGACTTCGAGCAATGGTCATCAGTGACACTAGTTGAGCGCTTGTCTGCAACCTTCTTGCCCGATCTAGAGTCGATAGAGGATCCCAGAGCACTGTCTGAGTATCTGGAAGGCCGGCGGTTGTGCCGTGGGCGGAGGGAGCGTCGTCCAATTGATGGAGGCTCCTTGGACATTGGTCCATCCATGATGGAACCGTATGATTTAGTCGACGGTGAGCCGACGGTGTGATCTAGAAATCCTTGGGGGACTGGGTTTGCCTCGTCAGGAAAGGACTGTCGGGCAGTAGGAGAACGTTCTTCAACGGCAGCGAGACCTCGATCAATGTCTCCAAGAGTTAAGGCGACACGACGTTTATGAGCATCGACAACATCCTCGAGTGTGGTTTGCGAACGGCGAGGGAGGGCAGGGACTTTGAACTGTTCAGGTAGCTCTTCGTCTGGAGTAGTGGGTGAATGGAAGGTAGCTCCTTTGCGTAGGGACATGTTGGTCTTAACGGTGGGACGGCCTGACGCACTGGACGAGGGAGTCAGAGCAGGCGATGTAGTCTTTGTAGTTCGGCGGGGGTGGTTGAAGGACATGGTGGGTGGAGGGTGGCCAGGTGTGGTGTGGGTTCCGAGTATGTTGGTAAGTGCTTGACTACTAGGATTCATCGATTAGCCCTACTGTAGAGATCCTGTTTTCATGCAAGTGCCAAGTGAGTCACAGATCGATCCGAGTAGTCAGGACTGAAGTCGGGAAGAAATCGACGTGTCCGAATGGAGAATAGTTCACCGAAAATGAAGCAATTCGACCACTTTTTATATATAGGGCTGATTCGTCAATCCGACGCTCGCCGATTGACACTTTGGGTGAAACAGAAATCTGGGGTCGGAGAGACAAAAGTAGACATTGGATGCATACGATACTGGGGGATATGCGAACAGTTCTTGCGTTGACGGCGAGCTCAGGGCAATCGTCCGAGGACGAGAAGATGAGTGTTTGCCGTCGACTTCGTTTCATTCAATGGACGACGATGATGAAGACAATACTCTGAGGCTTAGAGGTTTTGAGGAAGAAGACAGCAAGACACCACGGCGGGGGACGGCGGTAGGTAAGGTCAGCTGTTGCCTGGAGGGTGAAGACGAGTCCCAAGTATATAGGGATACGATAGTCCGGCGGGCTCTGGCTCTCAACGGTGCCCTCAAGAAGTCTCTCGGCGGGGGATGATAGGCAACGCAATGTGGACTCGTGGCCGGAGTTGGGGATTTTGGTGTGATGGAAGGGCGAAGAAGCAGAATATGGAGGAAGAGAGGAGGAGAGCGTGGTGAGATGAGGTCGAAGGCGACGGAGTGCCTAACAAATCCGCCTTCCCAGGTTGTGCATGACTGCTGCCTGGAGTCACAGCGATGTGCTCGCTGCTCTTGCGGATGATTGCCGCTGCAGCAAATGGGAATGTTGGGGGGTTCGGGGTTTCAGGGGGGGGGGAAGTTCACTTGCTCTAATGAGGCCTAGTTTGTATATTTAAACGCTACGACAGGGGCGAAGTTATTGCGCCGCAACTTTCTCTGTTTGCTTCAAGATAAAGCATTTTGCTACATTATGCTGGAAGATACGTCAATTAAGATGCGCGCAAAGAGGGAATTGATACCAGATGCACGAATATCCCGTATTCAGTGCCTCTTTTCCCTCTTTTCCCTCTTCCCCATGGCAGAAAGGCTTGCTTGTACCAGTCGGCACGAGCTCACATGGATTAATAATTGACAAAAATAGCACGGATTATTATGTCAAAAGTACTAGTGCGGGTGCTGGTTTGAGCATCTCAATCAAGTGGAGTGGAGTCACTTATCAAGCATCAAGCGATGTGGATCGTTCGATAATCTGGTAGCGCTGTCAGACACGGTCTTCCGTTATCCCGATTCCATCACCGAAGCATCAAGACCTGAAGAGCCTCATGTGGCAGAGAACTCTCTTCGGAATCCCACTGCAGTTCTCAGCCACCACAGGTGTGCGCTGGTCAACATTCCACTCTGATACTTGGGGATTGTCCTATCATGTTGCATGAATCGCAGTCTTTGAATGCCGGTGAACAGTTCAAGGCCCGCCGGTCGGTAAGTAAACGCTGAATATCAAACATATGGCTCCGTTGCCGACTTTCCCATTTGCCTCCAGCTCCTGCTCTGCGATCCCCACGCTTCTTGGCTGCATCCGCATCCGCATTCGTTACCGGTCCCTAATCGAGTTGAGCAACTGAGTTGTACCCAGCCCAGCCTCACCGAGTACTTCTCTGGGAAAGCGGACGTACGAGAGCGAGTCCACCTTCTCATCACATCTGTATACTTTTCCATACATTAACTTTTTCGTATCATTTCCGATCAAGATCCATTGCCCACACCAAAAGTTTAAAGCTCCAGATCGCTTCACAGGGCTGAAATACAGTAGGAGGGGCCAATACTCTACGGACTAATATTGACAGGACTTTTAAGCCAATAACCATCACCTGATTTGGGCAATGCTATCCTTTTCAGGAATCGAGTCAAACCTCCCGTGACTCTTCTTTGCATATTTACAAAGTATAATTTACGACGAATCGGTATCGTCCCTCCCACTTGATGAGTCAACCAGCTGTCAGCTACACTCCACTCCCTACTCCTTTGCGGCACTGTCGGAAACGTCTTTCTCTGCCACACTCCACGCCGTACAGCCACATAAAACCCTCACATTCCGTATATTGAAAGCGTCATTTCTGGAGATCCCGTCATGCAAATGCGCGAAGGATTGCTTGCCGCCCTCGCGCCCTCGAAATCTGTCCTCTGTCCTCTGCCCTCTGTCTCTGCCCTTTGCCCTCCGCGTGCACAAGCATGGCGCAGGGCAGGATAGGAATCGCAAACATCAAAATCCCTCATTATTCGCCAGCCCTATAGGTGGTAGGAAAACGAGTGGACACGGGTGAAACTTTAGATGCGGGTCTGCACCACCAAGTCTCGGATCAGTGAGTGAGGCCATGCTGGCAATCTCTCAAGGGACTTCTCTTGGCCCCCCAATTTGGTTTTTCATGCTGTGGATCGAGTTGTTTGCTTCAGCTTCTCGAGCTATGTTCATGTGCTCATTTAGACGTCGTATCAATTGACCAGTGAGATGAAGCAATGCTGCTGTTGTACTAAGTATTGTAACAACTTTAAGCACATCTCAGAACGGGAGTTTCACTACTTAGAGTCCTGGAATGGAAGAACCTAAACTTTTGGTTCTTATGATAGATTTCCAATATCAATATTGGTTGGAAGGATCATTAAGATCTTGAAAAGGTCTACAGGATCAATTGCAAATAAATGAAGCATAAATTGCAACTGTTCCTTCCCCTATAAGCTTTGCAAAGTTATCTATTAGACAGTCACGTGTAACCGAGCTTATCGATAATAATCGTCGCGTCCGTCCTTGCTTGTCTGCCCCGCGTTTTGTTATAAACGTCAATAAACCCATCCCATCCCATCCCAAATGCCTCCATGACAGACCTCGCAAGTGTCCTCCCCGGATTTCCAACCCACCAATATGCGCGACTCCTGCCAAAACTCGAGAAGAACCTGGTTACAACCACAGACCTTCTCACACTCGACTGTGTCGAGGTAGCGAAACGCGCCCAACTCCCACTCTTAGACGTAAAGAGACTATGCAATGCTGTTCTTGAGGCGCTACAACAGGACTTGGGGATAGCTGGGGCTGATGATGAAGCGCAGGGCTCGTCGACGTTGAAGAAGTCCGGAAAGGACATTGTCAACACTTGGAATACTATCAGCACTCTGGACGATGATCTAGACCGTGCATTGGGAGGTGGGATTCCAACAGGTTATATCACAGAAGTCACTGGTGAAAGGTATATAAAACATCCTACAAATCAACTACCACATAACCAAACTAAATCCCCACAGCGGCGCGGGCAAAACCCAATTTCTCCTCACGCTCCTCCTATCAGCCCAACTCCCAGCCCCCCACGGCCTCTCCAGCTCAGTCCTATACATATCCACGGAATCCGCCCTCCCCACAACCCGACTCTCTCAACTCCTGCGCACCCACCCAGTCCTGACATCCTCCAATCCAAAACCCACGCTCGACAACGTAATCAGCATCGTAACCCCCGATCTCGAATCCCAAGACCACATCCTGCGCTTCCAAGTCCCCGTCGCCATCTCACGCCACAGCGTCCGCCTCATAATACTCGACTCAGTAGCAGCAAACTACCGCGCCGAATTCGAGCGTCCCGGCGGAGTAGGAAACGGCGCCAACATGGCGCAGCGAAGTTCCGAGCTCATAAAACTAGGCCAGCTACTCCGCACTATCGCACGGGAGCACAACATCGCAATCGTAGTTGCAAACCAAGTCGCGGATCGCTTTTCCAATACCAGTGGAAGTGGAAGTAGAAGTGGGGCAGGATCAAGTCCAGTCCTGAACAGAACCACGCAAAGTAGTCCCCTAGCAAGACGAAGCGCAGGCACAAGCACATTCCCATCAAGCTCCCTAGCCGCACCCCCTCCCACGCCTTTCGCCGGCACACCTGACCCCATGTCCCTAGATCACCAACAACGGTGGTTCACAGGCTGGGGCGACGATCCTCACCCCTCCCCCGTCTCGCTGCAGAATCTCAAAACACCAAGTCTCGGCCTAATATGGACAACACAAATCGCATTCCGCATTGCCCTGATCAAGAAACCTGTCTATGGCCCAGCGCTTGTGGCAGATGAAGGGGAGCTCGTGCTGAGGAGATGGCGGCGTTGGATGAAAGTTGTGTTTGCGCCGCATGTGGCGGCCAGTGGACCTGGTGTGCAAGGGGCTGTTGAGTTTGAGATTAAGGGGATGGGCATCGCTGCTGTTGGAACAAAAGGCGGCGTTGATGAGGAGGATGGTATTTTGCCTGCGTAATTATGAATATAAACATTCAAATCTAGCCGCCTGTTTCCTAGAGTATCATGGCTTTGCACTACATGTCCCACCTAAGCACACCTTTAGATTATAAAATAATAAATCGAATTAAGCCAGGAAAGATATCTTGAGTCTGAATTTAGACTGACTGATAAAGAGTAAAAAAATAAGAAGTAAATAAAAAGAGTAAATTTCAAGCAAGTTACTAACTAATACTAAAAACTATAACTTAACAGTAAAAAAAGTATATTATAGATAGATAATATTCTATATAAATACGTTTCCACTATAAGCCGCAGAACCATAAAATCAGGTGACTAGAGAGAAACTAAAAAAATCCCTACTATAATAGTATACGGCTTTATTATAAAGGGCTTTATGTTTTAGTAGAGGTAGGAGGTAGGTAGGTAGCTAGTAGAGGACAGGTGGCCGATTGCGTTCTCTCTTTAGCTTGGACGAATACTTATTAAAAGCATTAATAGTTCATAGCCAGCGCCGCGTATAGGCAGAGAGATCCGTCTTCGCTGGCTACTGTCTTCTGAAGAGCTTACAAAGTCACTTAAATTAGAAGTCAGATGGTCATATGATTACAAATATATTCAAAGCTAGTAAGTGCCATCAAGGCTAGTAAGTACCATCAAGGCTGGTAAGTGCCATGAAAGGCTGGTACCATCAAAGGCTAGTCTACTATCAAATCCCGCTAAAGGGCGCAACAAAATGAAAAGAAGAAAAGAAAAAGTTACAAGATTGTCAGTAGCAAAAGCCACTTGATCGTAATAGGATAAAGTCCTAACCATGTAGGACTAAGCATGACAAGATGGTCAAATTCTCAGGAAGAGGCCTCAGCATCATCGTCCCCCTCCTCCCCCTCCTTCTCCTCCTGCGCAACAGTGCGTTGAGCATCTTTGTCATCTGAGCCAGGTTCTTGAGCCGGTTTCTTCCCCTTGCTAGTGGCTTTAGGTGTAGACTCCGAGGTCACTCTATTTCCGTCTTCTTCGCCCTCACCCCGTTGGGTCGGCTTTTTTGGCGGGATATATTCCTTGCCAAGTTGATTGCAGATGCTCTCGGGAACACCTATCTCGGGGTCGTGATGGTACGCAGCGCAGACGCTCTCCCAAAGATCTTTGGTAGCTCTCATTTTGGCCCTGTCGATATAGACACCGAGCGAAACAGCTTCGCTAGTCTCTTCATCATAAACTAAGTATTGGATGCGTTCGTTCTTCATAAAGATGAGAGAGTTAGCCTCTTCTTCATCTAGAGCTTCACCATGCATGTCCGCCCATCTTGTGTTTTGGGCTGAATTACTGACCTGTGCAATATCTCGGACTTTGATGATTGAGATGTCTTTGGAGACTTTAGACGGTGACGTTTTGGTATTGGCCGCTCCATGAGCCTGCTGCGAATGAACCTGCTGCGAGGAGGGACCACTGGCAGCCAGTTCAGTCGATGATGCCCGGGCACGCTTGTTGTTATTGCTTGAGTCTCTTGAGTCGAAAGAAGTCTTCGGACTCTTCCCAGCAATCAATGATGCTTGGCTGCTGGCAGAGTTGGAGGAGCCAAAACCCAAGGAATGCTGTTGATTTTGGTTGGTCTGGGGCGAGCCGAAATTGGCACCTCCAAAGTGACCAGAGTTTTGTGGCATTCGTTGATTTTGATTTCGTTGTTGGAGAAAAGCGGGACCATTCTGCTGAACATTTTGTTGACCAGAAGTTGAAGGAGAAGAGGCAAAGTTATTGTTGCTGGAAGATCCAGCCCTAAATTGACTTAATGCCTGATTACTTTGACCGAAGCTCGAATTCGAGGCTTGAAAGTTGCCCTGGTTCTGGTTGTTTTGACCGAATCCTGAATTCGAGGCTTGAAAGTTGCTCTGTGGCATATTCTGGCCTTGATTCTGAATTGGTTGACCGAAGGGAGAATTCGAGGCTGGTCGCCCTTTATTGGGTTCCGCGGTAGGAAATGGTGCTGCGCCTTGTTGACCTTGGCCTATTGTGATGATGAGCTGAGTTTTCAAAAGAGGATGGTGAAAGGCTTACAGAACTGATCCCAAGTCAACTTTACAGCACACCATTGGATCCAAACTTTGGAGACATGGCGTTGGTCCACGTACTTTGCCCAAATGTCGTCTAAGTTTATATTACAGAGTTGAGTAAATTGCTCTCGGGACATGCCTAGATTTGATATAGCGTGGTCTTGCAATTGCGCAATAACGTTTTTCAGCTCACTAGGAGGCGACATGTTGGCGTTGGTGATGTTGAACGTCGATGAGGAGGGAAGAAGGAAGGAAAGAAAAATTCTCAACTTTACAAAGATCGAAATTGCATTGTGGATTACGTGGGGGTCTAATAGAACCAAATGGTGTATTCACTGATCGAATTGGGTGGTGGTCAAGGTAAAGTAAAGCGGTGGAGCGGTAGGTTGAGTTGAAGGCGAGAATGATAGACCCAACTCTTCCGTAACCACAACACCAACAAATGAACTTAGAGGCAATGTGGACATCAATCACCATTTTCCTGGAGTACTAGAGCAATTTGCCTGTCCAGAAATCTTGATTAACGAACAACACATAGGTGAGAGCTAGGAGTCTAACTAACTAGGTAATATTACCATATTTTAACAGTGAGTTAAAAAACTAGAACCAAGAAGTCTTGCATATCACTCAATGAATATGTTAACTTATTCTCTTATGAATTATCAAAATCAGTTTTTCGTAACGCTATTACCTGCCACATGTGAATTAACTTAAAGTGTTTGCTTAAGGTTAATATATGACATTCTTTGTCAACCAGTAGAACTTAAGCAGAACTTCGCATCCAGCATTGATAGAAGGAAAACTTTTAGTTCTGCTACATAAGCATCCACTCTACACTACTGACTTCATCTTCATTAGCACATCTTACCACCACATACCCCTACACCACATGCGTGTATGGCAATTGCCGGAATCCCCGCTCCCAAACCGCTCTATGCATAGCATACGTGCCTCTGTACGTCGTTCTACGTATACATGTTCTAGCTATTTCGCAAACCAATATTGCTGGGTGTTGGAGCAGACACACAGATAAAGCCCTGGTCTCTAGCATAGTTGACACATAACCTTCTACACATCAGACAATACACACATTATTATATTCCAACATTAGCTACAGATATAAGCTTGTGACCATAAGACTGGTTTTCGGGTATTCAGTTATATCCTCTTCTCTATATATTAACTATAATATATGACTTTAACCTCTTATGCTAGCTTCAAGCCCTATTCCATCGCATACTTTATCGTTCGTAATCTAACAGAAGCTGTTGAGCCCCTGGATCACGTGAACTTTATGACCAACCTTCACCGCGTTTGTTAAGACAACCTTTGTATTTCGCACACAAAAAACATTGATCTTCCTCCTCATCAACCTCTTGACCACAGCACAGTCATTCAAGATGTCGAAAAAAGGTGAGCCTCCGGGTTCACACAATCAAAGCAATCAAAACCAACCAAATCAACAAATTCAACAAGATCTAAATGACGTTCCCTATGGCGCCGACATGTTTGGCCTACACGGCCTCAGTGCCGAGGGCTACCTTTCAAACCTTTCAAACCTTTCAAACCTTTCAAATGATGATCCAGTCAGGACGCGCCATCCGGCCCAACCTCAAGAGCAACATAATTCGATGGGCACGCGTATAATCGACAATGTCGAAGCTACCCACCATTGCAATGTATGCCACCAGAGTGAATGCAACAAGATGGCTTTGGCTACAATTCAGAACACCGCCATTGCTGCGATTCAAAAGATCGCCAATGCTGCAATTGAAAACTGCAGAGTCCTCTGTGCTCTTCCTCTTCCCACGTCTCAACTTTCTCCATCTTCTACCTCGCCTCCAGTACCTATAATGGACCCCAATCCCATCGAAGACCAGATGCCATGTGGGAAGCGCGGCGCTTTTGAAATGGAGGACGACTTTGACGCTGAGGGAATGTTGGCAGCCGAAAGTTCCGAACAGGATGTCTATCGTCCCAAATCCAAGGGCCGAAGAGGCAATAAGGGACTCGACTTTAACGACCCACTTTACGACCTCTTCAGTGGCCTCGCCTCTGGGAAGAGTAGGTCAAAGAGGAGAGGCAAAAAGAACAAATACAATACTGGCACAGCCAATCAGAATCCGCAAGCACCGTTGGACGCGAATGGCAATGTCATCTTCAACTTCGATACTGAAGATCTTGAGGATGTTTTCAACTTCGATACTGAAGATCTTGAAGATATCTTTGATTTCAATGAGGATTCGACGACGATAGTCAAGTCAACTCACCGGCCCGCAGTCCAGGGGCACAATACCCGCAAGACGCTCCCACTTCGCATGATTGAACATGCCAGTCGAGATGCATGCAGAAATTGTGGACAAAAGGGTCACAAAGAAAACAACTGCAGTACACACCATGTCAATTGTGGTCGTTGCGCTCAGTCTGGTCACAAAGGTTCACAGTGCGGTCGGACCCAGTACATATGTTGCTGCAAAGAGTTCCCGTACCATTTGAAAAAGGCCTGCACCGAACGATGTCACAATTTCTGTGGTAACATGAAACCCCATTTGGCGGTTGATTGTACCCATCGCTGTGCGACTTGCGGATCCTGGCAACATGGGACCAGTAAATGCAAAGATCAATACTGTCCTTGCGGATCTGGTTTCCACTGGGGCCAAGTTCATCTGGGAGGATGTATGGTTCGTGGGTGTGGGAAGTTCTTTTGCCAGGAACACTGTTTGATTTGCATGGAGACAGGACACAGCCCCCTGGACTGTGCTTGGCAGGTTCACAAAAGCTGGGAAAAGCCATGGCCAGTCAACACCAATGGATCCTACAAGGGCAAGGAGTGGGTACTAAAGTGCCGCCACCCAGGCCATGGACATTTTGAGAGATTCGTCACGGACGAGAACTCTTGTCCTCAGTGTGACATATACATTGAGGACGCGAAGGCAAGCTACAGTCATCTTTGTACGGAGGACCAAGTTCCAATCCATAACGCATGCCAAGAATATGGTAGAGGCAATATTGGATGGCATAGATACCTTCAAGTATTGAAACAACGGGAACTTGATGAGGCTTCTCAGAAGGCTGAGGGTGGTGGTGGTGCTGCTGCGGTTGATGCACATACTGGTGCTATGGATCCGCTTGATTTCCAAGATTATTGAGGCGTTTGTGCCTATTTCATTTCTCTCCTGTTCATTCTCTGGGTCATATTCTTCCTTGGACTTTCATGTCTTGCGTTTATTACGCCTCATTGCACTCAGTTGCAATTGTTTCTATCAGCCTCAAATGGCAAGCCGACCCTAGCTTCATATCCGCCTACAATGGCAGCCGACCCTGGCTTTCTCACATGACCCAGACTGTATTTAGATAGTAACCTACTTGTGTTTTGCCACCTAAACTTTCCAAGAAGACCCCTTGGCTCCTTCGGCAAGGCTCGTCCAGTGAGGTTCTGTATTACTTATAGCATTACTTATTCATAAACGTAGTGCATCTATCAGAGTCCTATAATCCGTCCGGCAAAGCTCTTTTACTTCTTCTTGCTTTATTAAAGCATTTCTATATAGGAGGAAACTTCTCTTCTTCGGCAAGGTTCTTTACTTGCTTTAGCAAGGTCTAGCTAGTTGAAGGACAATGTTACGACAATTATAAAATATCGGGACCAGTTGCATCTTAATGTGAAAAATGCAGCTGCAAACGAGAAGCTTAAGGGCCAGCTGGATAATGTAGATATGAAGCTTTCCGCCCAGGGAATTGCCGCTGGTTATTGGCAAGCAGTAACTTTAATCCTCTGGAACAAAGTCGAACAGGTTTCTGCTACCATCACTTCCCTCCAAAACGAAAACACCAAACTCAAACAAGAGAATGACCTACTCAACAAGCATTTGGATAGCGAAAAGACTACGCACGAATCTACAAAGAAAGAGCTCCACGATACAACTACAACCATTGATAATTTCAAAAGGAACCTCTTAACAGTATCGGGAAAGCTCTCAACGATGACGACGGATCTCAATAACGAAAAGAACGCCCACGAAATGGCCAAGGCCGATGTGAAGGAACAAGAGTCACATGGTATCACCAAACAAGAAGTTCTGGATGTCCGCGAGGAGCTGAGCCTAGCCAACGCCACTCTTGACCGTAATCAGAAGACCCACCGAGATTCCCTCGGAAATGCTGCCAGTAGATTTGATGCCAAGGTTGAAGAACTCAGTAACGAGCAGACGGCTCATCACTTGACGCAAGGCAAGCTGGATGCCAAAATGAAGAATGTCATTGACATTCTCCGAATTTCCCTTGAACTTCATGTTCACGACGATGAAATCTGGGAACAAGTTGGAGGTTTGGTGCTTGACGTTCCGGAGTGGGAGTTGGAAGTAGCAGTCGTTTCACGGAAGCCATGGATGGTCGAGATCCGGCCTGATATTGCATTGATCAATGCGGATCCCATCTACGAGATGAGACCTTTGCTATTACTAGAGATGGAACTGTTTATGACGGTTGAACGTCGAGTTTTGGCACAGCCAGCAGACTTCACCTTGTCTCCGACATCATTAAACAGATCTCCACCTGTTCTAATACATTCTTACCTCGAGTTTTGATGGAATCAATTGCAGCATTCACGATGATTAATAGGCCCGACTATGCAATCTTTACAATAGCTCTATCTGAACTTCTTAATATGAAAAAATAAGAAACAAAGAAAATCTATATACTCTATATAGTTTTAGCATATAAAAAGCCTATACTCTATAGATAAAATAATGAAATAATATTTGATTTAATATATAAAAATAAGAAAAAAAGGTAAATCTATATACTCTATATAGTTTTAGTATATAAAAAGCCTATATTCTATAGATATACTAACAAAATAGTATTTAAAAATATAAATAAAAACAATTCATATACTCTATATAGTTTTTATATATAAAAAGCTTATACTCTATAGATAGATTAGTAAAATAGAAATTAATCAAATGAATCATATTATAATAAAAGTGTTTTTATATATTTTATATAAATTTAATATATAAAAACCTTATATTTTATATATTAGATAGTAAAATAGTAATTGATTAAATAGATAATATTTATATAAAAGTGTTTTTATATATTTTATATATAAGATAGTAAAATAGTCTGTTATTAAATATATAAATATAAGAAAAAGTAAATCTATATACTCTATATAGATTTAGTACATAAAAACTCTATTCTATAGAGAGACTGATAAAGCAATTGAATTCAGTAGATTAAAAAATATATAAAAAAAATCTAAATACTCTTTATAAATTTAACATCTATATAGTATACACTCTATCACTAGTGAAATCTACCTGCCTTCCAATCGTGGCTAGCTGATCATTTGTGCCTTCAATAGAATCGCGGACGATTCCAACAGCTTCGGGCTCTCCCGAAGCAAGCGCAAAGAAATATGGAACTTACCTATCGGTATATAACTGATCTCGCGCCCCGCCCCAAGTTACCCCCCTCCCTCATCCTCACACACGGACCAGATCCATTCAAGATGTCAACTACAATCCTCAAACTCCAGTCCTCAAACCCTGCCGACGTCTCCTCCGTCTGCTCAACCTACTCTCTCACACCCCTCCAATTCGAAGCCCTACACACGCGCAGCGCCGCTGCCAAAGCCACCGCCTATTGCCCGTACTCGCGCTTCCGCGTCGGGGCCTCGATCCTGACCGAGGACGGCGCATTTGTCGATGGCGCGAATGTAGAGAATGCCGCGTTCCCTGTAGGGACGTGTGCGGAGCGCGTGGCGTTTGGGAAGGCCGTCACGGAGGGGCATAAGAAGTTCAAGGCCGTGGGTGTTGCGACGGATATCAGCCCCCCGGCGAGTCCTTGTGGGATGTGCAGGCAGTTGTGAGTTTACGAATCTTGTGCTGAGGTAGATAGATATTTGTGTCTGCCAACGAGAAAGGGATAAGGCCATCCTTTTGGAGATGAAGATGTGTGCTACGCTGCGCTACCTTGTCAGGGAGACTGACTGGTGGTTTTAGTATCCGGGAGTTCTGCGAGCTGCAGATGCCGATTTTCATGTTCGATAAGGATGGAGCTTTTGTGGTGATGAAGCTCGAGCAGGTAAGTGTCAGCTGTTTAGTCTGGTTGAATACATACTAATTCATATGCAAAGCTGCTTCCATTATCCTTTGGCCCTGAGGCCTTACCTCCTCCAAGCTTCTTGCCAGCATGAAGCACCTAAGACTACGACCTCAGATAAATGATAAAACACATGTACGAGTAGAACGCTCCAATAGATGATCTACGATGCGATATTTAAAAGGAGGGCACATCACTATATCAAGTTTAGACGGAGGGGTGGGGTTTGGCCGCCGGGCTCCATTTTCACAGGCAATGAGCAGTCTCATGCTCTAGAACTTATTCAGACGAACGAATTCCCTGCCCAATCATTTGATTTCGTGGAAACTGCGTTTGTTGGTTGAAGTTTAAAAAGCGGTATACTTTGCCGGCGAGACTGTAAATTGCTCTTACTTTTCAGGCAGTGAGCCGGTCTTCTCCTATATTACTAATTACACCGTCTTGATATATCGCCATGGAAGTTTTATGCAGCCCAATTTCACACAGGTTTAGTCGCAATATTTGGCCAGTGGCACGATAGCGTTAAATGGGTATGATCAGGCTACAACCCGCATCAAACCCCATGTTTGGTAAAGAAAAACCGCGTGAATATGGGCAATATCATTCCTAGCCATTGTTTCACGGAATCCCCGAAAGCTACTATTATGCATAACTTGCATCGGGAAACTAGAAAGCTGCATTCAAGATCGTAGGGGAAGTAGGTTCAGTCCCGCACTACCTCCTTTGAGTAGGGTTTAGATAGATCAACGAACTGCTTCTCTCTGGGCTACTCACTTTGTTTTTCCTGTTTACCAGATATTACATTGAGGCCATTGCTCAGAAGTGAAGATGGTTAAGCTCCTGAAGATATAGAACACATATTGTGTAGGCAATTTCCAAATGTCCATAAGAAATACTATATTCGTTATATCCACACCTTCACTAACTCACATATAATCCGCTCGTTCTCTCATCTCTCCGTCCTTACACTATACTTGGTTCGGACATTACCCCCTCACATAGCAAAATAACTTCTCGCCCTATACACCGGCCTAAGTCTCGCCCGATCTGATCAACCGAGGGAAGCTTATTATGAAGCATTCCTGGTGCCTTGCCTTTCTTAGAAGCACTTCTTTCTTCGTAACAACTTGACGAGCTCTAGACATCAACTATAGTCTGCTACCGTCCTCCAATCCATCCCAGATCAAGGTCCCCATCTTACATAATGATCAGTCGTCGACATCACCTGCCTTTCTTTCTCCCTCTCTTTCTTTTTCTGTTCCTTTTTCTTCCGTTTCTCCTCCCGCTTCTCCTCCTTCTCGATCGTAGCCACAGACGGCACACTACCCTTACGTGAGCTTTCCTCCGACAACGAACTAACACTGTTCCTCCTTCTACTTGCCGACATTCCAGGTGTAAGGAGCCTTGCAAACCTGGCTTTCCGACTAGTGGCCGGACTCGGCACTTCAGCTTCCAAATCCAACTGTTCCATCTGTTCTATTTGCAATATAGGCGGTGGTACATATACCTCAGGCAGTATGCAGCCTTCCTCCTCGATGGTCGAAATACTTTCACCAGACCTCAGCACATTACGCGCATAGTCCACCCTAAACCCCCACGTATCCTCAGCTTGAAACCGATAGTTGTCCATTTTATGCAGGGCGTTAGAGGCGCTAACCACATCGGTGAATAGTACGAAGCATTCTGGATCCCTAAGTTTCATCCGCAGGCCTCTATATCCCGGCAGAGGGGAGAAGAGGGTACGCAGGGCGATTTCCGAGGGGTTTGCAGGGAGATCACGGATGTAGAGGGTCGTGCAAGGAGGATTCTGGTAGGTGGATCCGCGAGAGGGGTTCTGGAGGCTGTAGGAGGCTGTTGATGTCTGGGAGGAAGTGAGGACTGCCAGGGGTGGTGGTGTGGAGCGGGCTGAAGATGCTGAAAATGAGCTTCTGGAAGTGTTCGGCGCCCTCGGGGGGGGGGTGGTGGGAGAAACTTCTTTTAGGGACACGGATGATGAGCCCTTGTGTATTGGCTCAGGAACCCAAGGCTCAAGACTTTGTGCCCTTTGGTCGAACTTGAAAATAGACTGTACTGATAATGTCTCGGTGACATTAGTTTCGACTAAAGTTGCATTTTGGGGCACCATTGACTCTTCTCTTTCGTCTCTAGTAGGAGGCCACTGGAGTGATTCCCGTTTCCTCTGCACGGCTTTTCTAGGAATCGTCAATGGAACAGTATTCGAGGTAGTCTTGCCTTTTGAAGCCCATTGTTCCGGCGTCGAGAAATCAGCCTGTTGCCCGAAGAAAGTATCTATGTCCTCGAATATCTCAACCGCAGGAGTAACGTATGCGATTTCAGTTCCCGAGTAACCTGAGGTGATAGCTCCATATAGATCACCGCTTTCGCAGCCAACGACCCATGCTCCCCCGTCTCCATCAGCTACCAAAGTCAGGATATATAAGAAGCGAGAGAAGGGGGTTTTGAAAGCTTACAAAACGTCCACCAATGCATTTTACTACCCACAGTTCTTGAAATATGTTTCTTTCCCGGTATTCTCTGAAAGGATGGTGATGCAGAAAGTCGGCCTTCTAGTGGGTCGTCCCTGTTGCCTGTGCAAATCAATACTTCAACGTTGACTGGCTCCCTTGCCAAAGGTCTTGGATAAATAGCGCTTGTATGTAGGCTTTGATGACGCCAGTATACGCTATTTACCATAAATCCTAATAGCTTTTAGTATGAGCATGTAGAAATAGCCCGATGGCGACTTACTGCGGTTGTTGAGAGATATGTTCTCAAGCATTAGATTGGAATTCTCGACTGCCACCAGAGCCCAGTCGAGACCTCTTTCGGGAGCTGATGTTAACACAGTACCCAGTCTGGAAGGCATACCATCGTTTGAGTCTCCAATCGTGGCGGACTTGTCGAGAGTTCGTTCCGAGCTGGACGAGGAAGTGCCTCCGGACGAACCTTTATTTAACATGTCAACCACAGATGTTTCACTGATCTTTTACTTCGGAAGAATAGAACTGTTTACATTTACCTGTATTCTCATTGTCGAGACATCTTCATTTGTTGCTGTCTTGAACGGGTTCAAATGAGACTGGCTCGACGAGCTTTCCCTCTGCTCTGCTAGTCAGCATTTCTACCTTGTAGCAGTAATAGGTATTGTAAAACATGTCAAAAGAGATTTTAACTGAACGAGCATTGAACAAGATTGAGAATTCTCGCTATGCAAACTCTGGAGACACAATATCTTTGTAGACAGACACCTTGGCTAGCTTACCCGGCTTGCTGGTTGAAAGGGCGTTGAGCTCGATAGCATACTTCCTAAGATCGTTTAGTGTATATCTCTATAAATTCAGAACAAGCACAACTCGCCTTTACATGTCATTTCTACAACATGACACTCTTCTTCGGGCGCAACGTCGAGTTCGCTCCTTCTATACAAAGCAAAGTCGCTCTCCGTTTCCAAATCAACAGCTCTTTTTGGAGCCTCCAAGCAAGCATTGGCAGTCGTCATGCCATAAAATAGACCCCCTATGCACAATATACCACCAAGAGTAGCCTTCGATAATGGCCCAGCCCGACCCCTGGAGATTATCACAGAAGCACCACAGTGTCGCAAAGCATCAGATGAGTACACGCCAGGTAGTAAGGCTGGGATCCCTGATACCTCTTCTATCACTAAAGGGCTTGGGAGCCTTGAACAATCAGCCATCATCACTCCCGGATATGAAGCTAAAAGTGATCTTTCGTGTACTAGCTTTATGGCTCTTTGGCGTGCAACTTTACTTTGGCTTCGGAAAAGAACTGTAGGGCTAGGTTCTGCCTCTTCTCCAGCTATCATAAACATCTCCGCCATTAGATCCGCTTCTTGGGCATCCAGAGCTTCAAATTGATCTTCAAAGTTGATGATCTGTTCCGAAACCGCTCTCCATGCTTGGTGGGCTGGGCTATTGTTTTTGACCTCCCAGAACTTATATGTCGCCAATATATCCAGTGAGCCATATGATGCACCTAGGGAGAGCTCTGGTTCAGGCCATTGATTCTCAGACATTGATAATGTTGTCAGCCTCGTTGAAGAAAACATCGTATGGGAAGCTGACGTTGGCTCAGCCTTGCGTATATTGAGGGATTCCTAGAAGCGTTTCGCATTCTCTACCTTTCCGACTGCGATGTTATACAAGTGCAACTGACAGTAGCGTAGACCGGCCGTCTTGATATAATATCCTCGAAGTACGAAGTACAAATCGAAGAGAAAAAAACCAAAGGGAAGATTGCAACGAGCTGAGGAATATGGAATACAATATAGCCTGCTGAGTGCTGAGGGCCGCCTCTATGCATGCGCTCCTACGGTCACCTCAGCAGGAGGCGGTGCAACTGTGAACTCGCCTGGCGCTTGCTAGAACCAATGTCTTCAATTCACACATGCTTCTCAGGTGCCACTCAATCAAAAAGCAATTTCAAAGCATGCACAAAGTTAGGGGCTGCTTCTAACAATTTCTATACAAGAACGAGTACAAGGAGCAGAACAGTTGTGTGGCTCTTTTTGTACTATACCCCCCGGATTAAATAGTATGTCTAGAGCACATCTTCAAAAGGGGGGTTATTAAAGGGGTGCACGAATGCAGGAGGCCGCATGCGGCTCCTTTATTCCCAACGGTATACTCTAGATCAGGTGCACGTCAAGCTGCCAAGAACCACAAATATGTTTACTTTGACCTTGTCAAATTTCCATTTAATTCATCGCTGTCTATGTGGGTCAGGTACTAATAGCAGCCCATTATGCAAATTGCCCCATTAATTCAATGCCTCCCTCCAATGCTCTCCAGTCCATAAGCGGCCGTGATCTAAGATATCTGACCAAGTTCCCGAGCAAGCTTCCGCGACTCTGAGTCCTCCAGTCCGAACTCGTCGCAGTCGGAATCCTGATCGGAATAGTCTAGACCAAGTAGGTCGTCGGGGCGATGGAGCGCATATTGAGCCCGTCGAGCCTCTCGTCTGTCTAAACTATTCTCCCTCGCCTCATTGGTCGCCGTCAATTCATCGAGTCCTGCGGCAAGAGCCCTAGCTTGCGCCATACTTCTTTCTCGTGCTTTTATAATGATAGCCTTCTTCTTCCGAAGTTCGTCCAGTTTCTTTTCTCTAGCTTCTACGTCCAATAGTCGCAACTTGAACGTTCGAGCCCGTTTCATCAATTGATCCAGACCTCCTTCCAATTGCTCATCCACGGCTGCCCAGAGTTCGATGCTCCACCCCTTTGCCGTTTCTTCAAATTTTTCCAATTCAGACCCTGTGAGTTGTTTTTAGTCAGGTACATGTCCAATCACCCGTTGAGGATTCTCGAAACTGGCCTCTGTTGTCTCCATTTCGATAGCAGCTCTTTTCTTCGGAGTCTAAGGTTTCTCTTCCGGATATTTTCGACCCCCCGCACCAACGGTATTTGTCTCAGGAGATATTTCCGGCAGTGCTCCCATTTCGCGTCTTCTGGGATTCTCCCACCTCGCCTTCGCTCTACTACCGCTCACCTCTTCTTTGACCAAGTACTGCACAAACTCATGCGCTCCCTCAATCATGGGAAAGGTTTTGTCCTTTTCATGGTCCTTGAAGAGCGGGATGGTATCGCACCGCTCAATTATCAGGATCACCGCCAAGCAGACATGGTCCGTCCATCCCCAGTCTCGCTTTTTGTCTTCGTCTTTGGCAGTCGTGAAACTGCGCCATCCAAACGTTGCAATGTGCTGGTGTACAGCCGACGTTGTCACTCTGACTTTGGTTGCAGTGCTGGACAGATCGGCATGAGCTTGTTGCAATCCTTGGACAACTTCATCCATGCCTGAGATGTCCCTGATATCGATGTATTGCAGGTAAACCGCGTCAAGTGCTTCTCGAACGCCCAGTTGGCTCTGGTCTCTCTTCGAGCCGCGCTCTTCGGTGTCTTCCATATTTCCGAGTGCTGCCATGGTGTTCCTCTAATGAGTTAGCGTTATTTGATCTCTCGTATGGTACTTAGAATAGGGAGTAGGGCTTACAATCAATGGTTGCTAAAAGGTTGAGAAGATGAGAAGTTCGATGAAAATGAAAAGTAAAGGTCAAATATACTAAAAATGGCGCTAAATCTGCTGTATATCCAGCTGTTTGTTACATGAAATCATGCGGTATTCACTTGAATGTTTAATAACTTCACCCCTCCTAGATTACTGAAGAAAGTTCACAGACCGACTACGTGAAACCGCTAGAGTTGATATCATTCACTCAGATGCCCACCCTGAGCATTACAGAAGAAAGTTCAAAGACCGATTATGTGAGACCGCCAGATTTGGTATGATTCACTCAGATGCCCACCCCCCCGGAGCATTGCATACGAAGTACTTCAACCGGTCCTGATATGTGTACCAGCTCCCGAGAGCCTCAAAAAATGCTGGACTACTTTGTCTGAGGAAAGGCCATGCCAACTAGAATAGCAGGCTCCTTAACATTATGGTGAGCATAACTCATGATACCAATGGCACCTGGCTCCATCATCATCGTAAATGGGAAGTCCATGGCGTAAAGAAGCCATCTCTTGGTGAATGCGCGTAGGATATGACCGTGAGCGACCTATGGAAATCAGCCTTATTAGGTATGTGGAATGGAATGTAAGCAAGAAATTGCGCTCTTACAATCAAAACATCTGAAGCCTGTCCGCTTTTACCGTCCATATGTGGAATTTGCAGTTTGTATATTTCCCCGATGAGTCTGTCGAGACGCTGTTGCACTGCTTCGGCTGACCTAGATTAAGCAGAGCATATTAGAAAATTCTTGTTAAGCATATGCAAAATTGAAGCTTCACTTGCTAACAAGCTGGTACGGTCAAGTCAACTCACTCTCCGCCCTCACAACCCTGCGTCCAGATATCCCATTTAGGCAAGCCCCTCTTTGCTCTGTTTTCGTGGATCTCATTCGGCTTCAAACCCTCGTACTCTCCATAATCCCACTCCGTGATATCCTCCGTAATAGTGACTTTCCCCTCCTTCTCCAAGCGCTCTTTCTCCGATGGTCCCAACAACATCTCTAACGTATCAACAGCACGTTTACGGGGCGAAGTGAAGATATGGGTCAATTTAGATGGATCGATCAATTTCCCCTCTCCGACTAGGACGTCGCCTGTGCCTTGGACTTGGGATTTGCCGTTCAAGGTGAGAGGGATCTCGGCGTTGCCGGTGCAGCGGCCGTTGATAGTCCATTCGGTCTCGCCTGGTGCGTGAAGGGCTTAGAAAAGATAGAGACGTTCGCAAGGAAATCGACAAAAGTGACAGGAAGACGCGGGGAACTTTGGAATGAAGACTTACCATGCCGAGCGATGAAGACACGTGGTGTCGTTGCGTTTGCGTCTGACATTGTTGGGGATTTGGGCTTGAGTTACTTCCGTGGGGCTCAACTGATATGTTTGTGGATAAAGGGAGTCGAGCGAAATAGTAATTATGAGAGTGGCGCAAGATCTCACGTTTCGTTTTTAGGTGTGGGCCCATTGGGTTGAGCTGCGGGGTACGAGTATGTAGGTAATTGGGTGTAAATGACTCTAGCCCCTACGTTGGACCCTGGTCCTCTCATATGATGGCCTTGGTAGGGCCGCATGTAAAGTTTTTATAATAATAATTGAATTATATCAATATGTCTATTTACAAAGCGAGTTACTAATATCTACCGTATTTATGATACCATAGTATAATTTGTATCTAGGTATATCTAGGTATATCTAGTAGAGCGGACCTTTATCTTATTCGTGGAAAGTATGAAATATTAAAGCTAAATAATTGTTTACTGCTTCTATTACACTGGCCTTTCTTTTAATTCCAGGCCTATATTTGTAGGAGGCATGACTCGGTGAACGGGCTCTTCTCCTTTCTCCTTCGCCCATTCTTCATAACCACTTGGGAACTTAGCAATCAAGATCTTCATTGTCTCCTTGGCCCTGTTATATCGTTATAACTACTCAGTGATGGGAGTATGAACTCTGTATTTACATGTTTCGGTATCTCAGGTTACCAGAAAATAAAGCTGAGCTTTTCAGATCCCAACGGCTTGCTCAAAGTCAGTAGGTGAGACTGCAGCGTGATCGAATATCTTACAATTAGTAAAGCATATTAGGAGCATCTTGATCCTCCTCGGGTGCAAAGACGGGGAAGTATGCAATCAGGCCTTCATATACTGATTCCCAATCAAGTGACGTATTGGTACCAAGCGGCCATCTCCACTGCATTTGATCAGGATCCAGCCATCAAGTCCCCAAATTTATTCCTTTGGGTATCGATGTCAGACTTACTTTCGTTATGAGCATACAAAGCTGCTGCATCATAGATAACTGGCGTGTTGGTGTCAATATTCCATGACGTGTCACCAGCCCAAAGGTCACCATGAATGAGACGAGGTTGTATTTGGCGGCCTCCAGTCTCGACCGGCCGCAGCAACCAGGGGATGACCTTGTCGAGAATACCTTGACAAAGCTTTTGCATTTCCTCATCGACGCCATGGGATTTTTCATGGACCACTTCATTGAATGATAATAGGCATTGAGGCAAAAGCTTGGATTTCAGGAATTTCATCCGTCATTTTTATCAGCTCGCAGCAGAAGAAATGGATATCTGGAGCAGATGCATATGTGCCAGTCCCAATTGGTTCGGGTACAAACTTGGGCAAAGTTTGATATAAAGTCTGCATTGAGGCGAACTCGCCAAGAACCATACCTTTCCCGTCATCACCTTGAGATACCTAGAATGATTATTTATATTAATTATAATTCTGATTTGCAATTGGCCTGGAAAACGTACCTTGAGAAAGTAAGAACGCGATGTACCATCAGTAATTGGAGTCCAAATCTCAGCAGTCCTGGTCCAATAGCTAGCGCCATGAGGACAAATGCTCTCGATCTTAGTACTCGACGGAAATTATATCTTTGTTAAACAGATCCATCCATCAAATTTCCTAGTTCTGAACTTACTTGCTTTGACATTTTCATCGACGAACTGAATCCATTTTTCAAAGGCATCGATTGGCTTACCCCATTCTGCGGGAGTCATCACATGCAAGGCCTCCATAGGGTTTGCCATATCTGTAGAAGTACAAAGAGTAGATCTACAACAGCTGTAGTATTCAGTACCAATCCAGAAAGTGCCAGGAAGTGAGGTTGATAAGTGGAGGCAAATAACGAAGGGCGCTGGGTTCCTTAGTAAAGGAATCGTAAGCTGTTAGAGCTGAGGTAGATTTTCACGCTAAAGTGCTAGGGTTACTCTTACTTTACCATTAAATATGGTATATGGTCGTGTACACACTTCTCACCAAGTCCAAGAATACAGTATATGGCAAAAGTTGAGTTAGGCTGAGTTGAATTATGCAACAAGGTCTGCGTAAATGTGGCTTGCAGGCATTGATAAGCTGGCGGCAAAGAATATATGTGGCACCTACCACATCCCGCCATTTCTTGCCCGTGTTGGTGTTTCACACATTCCACGCCATCTATTTGCTTACGGAGTATCCTTTTACTCGCCTTTTTTTACTCCGTAAGTCTGTCCGTCCCACTATAAATCCACTACTCAGCATATGTCTAACTAGCTCTTTACCCTAGCGTAGGTGCTAAAATCTACGAGTTTTAAAGTGAGAAATATAAGCTCAGAACTCTTAGGAGCCCTGTAGTCGTTAGATCTGAGATCTTTAAGTGGCGCTGAGTATAGAAATATCGAGTAAAAACAGTGGGACAGTGGGACAGTCAGACTTCAAAAAAGAAATGCGAGTACGAAAGATGCTGGTGGGCCGTTTCAACCACTAAGATACATTCATACAACCCTCCCATTTGATCCTCTGATCCAGCCTACGGGCGGCTCGGGACGAATCGATGACCGGAAGCGCCATCTTCAGCTCAGTGCACAATAGTGGGACTCGATAGCCACGCCAAGGAAAGGGATGGGGGAGGGGAGAGGGGAGGGGGTAAAACAGACAGTACAGTACAGTACGCCTACGCCTACGCCCGAGGCGGAAAATCCGGACAACATTATTGTCGGCTTCACCTACAACTCATACTCACTTCACGTTTTGTACTTACCGTACCAGTGCTGGGTCTCCCGGATATCGCGACAGCGACAAACATCTCGTGTGCACTTTTGGCGATGGATTTTAAGTTGCATTCATCGGCCTCTAATAGTCGTTCCTTTCTGTCTTCCACACGAAGTTGGCTCCCTGGAGGAAGTAAGATTTCGAATCCTGTCCCAGATGCAGAGGACAAAATAGGACCTTTTGGATTGAATACCCTATCCGTCCCACCAAGCAACCTCGCAAACATCGATTTAATCTTCGTGCACGGTCTTGGGGGAGGATCACGAAAGACATGGACGAAATCAGGTGACCCGTCACTGTACTGGCCACAGGAGTGGTTACCGAACGACGAGGCTTTAACAGATGTCAGAATCCATAGTTTTGGTTATGACTCAGATTGGGGGAAAAAGAGCATTCTTGGCATTCACGATTTCGCAAATGCGCTACTCAACGCTATCCTTGATTGTCCATCTATCCCGAGGGATACAAAGGCACGTCCATTTCTCTTAGGTATGCTCAGTTGCAGCTTCGGATGTTTATACCACAATGTCTGTTTCCAATTGCTCTACCTCGCACACCATCATCGCAAAAGTATGTTGGTGCAAGAAGCATTTTGCATTTTTGTCTCGATGTTGTTTATACATTGAAAATCAATTGCTCATTTCACACTAGGTCCCTATCGTGTTGGTTGGTCATAGCATGGGTGGTCTTGTTATAAAACGAGCATATCTATCCGCGAAAGCAAGGCAGGAATATGCATCGCTAGCAGCCCGAATCCAGGGTGTACTATTCTTGGCCACACCTCATCGAGGGTCAGATGTAGCTCAAGTCCTTTCGAAGCTTCTCAGTTTAATGGGTGGACAAAGGCCTTACGTCACAGATCTCAATCGTGATTCGGAAACGATTCGTTTGATCAACGACGAATTTCCGGAACGCTGCCAAGATCTCCTCTTATATTCCTTCTACGAGACCCTTCCTACTAGCTTTGCTATCAGAAAGAGCCTTGTTGTGGAGAGAGACCTAGCAACAATGGGACACGCAAATGAACGTAGAGCGTACCTGAATGCTGACCATCGCAATGTTTGCAAGTACGTTTCTCGAAGCGATCCAAACTACCTAACAGTCAGAAATGCGCTTGCTTCAGTCTTAGCTATTATAAGGGACCGCTTTGCGTCAACTAGTGGGAAAATTGGCAAGGAGAGACGGCGGCTGCTCGACAGTTTGTTAGGTGTATCCGACGCACCGGAGGACGATTTTATGAGTGCGGACAGTCACCGAATGGATGGTTCTGTTGAGTGGTTGATCAGGAAGGAGAACTTTCAGGAATGGATCCACTATGCCAATTCGCCGATTTATTCAATCGTCGCGAAGCCAGCCACGGGTAAAACTATCTTGAGTGGGAAGGTTATTGCACACCTTCGAAAACTCGAAAGGAGATGCAGTTTCTACTTCTTCCGGTATGACACAAAAGAGAAAGCGAATGTCACCTCATTTTTGCTATGCATGGCGTGGCAGATGGCTAACTCTGACGAGAGGATCATGAGCACCTGTCTTCAAATCCTTGAGAAAGGCGACCTTTTAAAGACCGACTATCGTAATATATGGCGCAAACTGTTTTTGGAGGGCATTTTCAAAATACCCTTCGAATACGTTCACTACTGGGTGGTTGATGCTTTGGATGAATGCAATGATGAAGCAGAAATCATATCTTTGCTTATGAAATCGGCCGAGGTATCTTCCGTACATATTTTGATAACTTCTCGGAATCGCTTTGAGTCTCGTCAGAAGTTAGGAGAGTCCAAAGTTACCGTCTTCTTCGAAGGCATTCTTGAACAGGATAGCAAGTCTGACATTACGATGTATCTTCGCGCAAATATGGATGCTCTCCCTTCCGTTGGTGAAAATTATCAGCAATCCATTGTGGGACAGATCCTGGAGAAGTCGAGAGGATGTTTCTTGTGGGTGAGCTTAGTTGTTCAGGAGCTTAGGAATGTACACACATCTGCCGACAAGCAAAGAATCCTGGACGAGGTTCCCACGAACATGAACGAATTGTATGCACGGATACTGGTCATCATGTCAAATGCCTCGTACGGAAAGGAGCTCGCCAAAGCCATCCTTATATGGACAGTGTGCTCTACCCGTCCGCTGAAGATTCCGGAGCTTCACGAGGCTCTTCAGTTGGATCTCAAGGTATCAATTGACGGCCTTGAAAGCTCGATACGATCATGTTGTGGACAATTGGTCTACATAGATGCGAACGACCAAGTACAGATGACTCATCTGACGGCCCGGCAATTCCTTCTTGACAGCGGCACAGATTCGGAGTTTGCAATCAATGAAAAAGAAGGACACCGTCGCATACTATTGACCGGTTTGAAATACCTAAATAGCCCAATGAAGGGCCCTAGGCACCGGAGATCCAGCAATAACATGTTTAGAGAAGGCTCTGCTTTTGTTAACTATGCCTCTAATCATTTGAGTGAACATATATCGCACGCATCTTCGATGGATCGAGATGTTATACTCAGCCTGGCAGGATTCTTTAAATCCCCTAACGTCCTTCATTGGATTGAATATATTGCAAAGCATTCTGATCAAGAACGGTTGATAGAAGCAGGCAAAGCTATTGGCACATTTCTTCAAGAAAGTCCCGAACATATTTCGCCGACATCTGACGATATAGCATTGCTAAGCTCCTGGGCTACTGATCTGGTACGACTAGTAATGCAATTTGGAAAAGACCTCAAAGCATACCCTGCCTCCATTTTTCATCTCATTCCGCCGTTTTTCCCATCCGCAACTGCTCTACGAAAGCGATTCGGGTCCTCGGCTCGTAGTATCACCGTCCGGGGACTACGATCCCAGACGTGGGACGATTGCTTGGCTGTTGTCGTTGACATGCTTGAGCAATACTCAAGTCTGGCATGTTCTAAGACGCAATTCTCAGTTGGATGTTTCAGTGGTAAAATATTTCTATTCAAACAAACAACTTGTCAAAAGATTGCTACTCTCGAACATAGCGAGCCTGTGAGGCTCTTGGTATTTGGCGAAGTCAGGAATATACTTGTTTCAGGAGGCTCAAAATTTATCCGCGTATGGGACCTTGAGTCTAAGTCCCTACTCCATGTGTTCCAAGCACCTCAACAATGTATGGCACTCGCTCTTGACGATGAAGACCGACTTCTCCTCGGAGCTCTGAAGGATCATCGCTTAAACTATTGGGATCTCGACATTGGAGGTCCACCAGAGGCAGTTGATTGGACCCGCGGCCTAGAAAGCATGACAATTCAACTTCATCGGCGTCCAATTAACGCTGCATTTGGAACTGACTCGGGAATTTTGGCGATCATATACAAAGGACAAGATATTTTGTTATGGTGTCTTTCTACAGATGAGCTTCTAGCTCTTTATAGCAGGGAGTCTGGCATAACCGCGGAAAGCTTAGGAAGGCCATATGGCTCATCTGGAGTACGGTGCCTGGTCTTTGGCAATGCGTCCAATGCTCACCTACTTGCATGTGCGTACACAGACGGCGAGTTGGTACTCTTTGATACCTCCACTGGCGAGGCCAAAAAGCGGATTGTGGCATTCGCCCATATTCTTGCCTGTTCGCCCGACGGCTGTATGCTAGCAACGGCCGATCCAGCAGGAACGGTACAACTTTTCAACTTGGAGACATTACAATTGATTTATCGAATGAGCTCGGTTGAGCCAGGAATTCAGGGGCTAGTGTTCAGCAGAGATGGCCTGCGTCTGCTTGACATTAGGGGATCCCGGTGCCGTGTTTGGGACTTGACGGATTTGGTGAAAGAGAATTCGCAAAAGCAATTGGGAGGCAATGCGGCAGTCCCAACAGTGCCAAAAGGAGTCACTTCAGAGCCATCTGAAAATGTCAACTTGATCACGTCAATAGCATGTGACGATAGTAATGGCGTGTTCTTTGTCGGCAAAGAAGACGGTTCCGTTCATGTCTACGATATTGATTCCGGCCTGCCGGCTGGAGAGATTTTCAGCCATGCCCATGGAGTTTCCATTGTTTTTCTCCATTTTGAAGACCAAAGCCACGCACTCATCAGTGTTGATTCATCTAGCAGGATCATGATCCACACATTGAAACGTCAAAACCGTTCTATTTTAGCGACGCAGGTCCTGTTCGATTATCGAGCGCATGTGGCGGTCGGACAAGTTGTTTGTCAACCGGGATTACAACGCATTCTTATTTGCTCAGCCAATTGTGACATGCTCTGGTCAATATCTCCGGATGGTAATAAGCTGTTAGCCACTATTAATCACGAAAACCGTGAGCCGTACCAATGGACGAATCATCCAAATAATCTCGATCAGCTTATTCTCATAACGCACCACAAGGCCCATATCCACCACTGGCAGACATTACAAAGGCTTACGAGAGATGCAGGAATAGACCTAGACGGGAAAATCATACCTGAGCTCTCCATTCAATCAATTACTCCTTGCTTTAATGGCACGGCCCTCGCTACCATGTTCACCGAGCCCAATCAGCCCAATTCAAAATCAAAGCTTGTACTCTGGAGTACATCTGACTTTACTCCCGAGTCCACTTCTGCGGTCCCAGTCCCATCTTACTGTGCTTTATCCGAAGACGTTGAAATTCTCATCGGCAATACGTCTGCCCAGTCCGGGCAGTCAGAGCGCTTGGTATTTCTACATGGCAGCCAATGGGTCTGTACTGCCGATATAGAGGCTGCCAAATCGAACAGTTTCGCTCGGCATTTTTTCTTTCCTGCTGATTGGCTTAGTACGAGGAAGGACTTGGGCCTGAGCATCAAGGTGACAAAGAGTGGAGATGTATTACTCGTGAAGGACGATGAGGTCGCAGTTGTAAGAAGAGGACTCCTCGCGACTGAGTTTATGGAGAATAAACAAAGTAAATTGACAGTATTAGTATAGCGAGCGAAATAATTAACTAGTAATAAACACTACAAAGAAGCAAAACAAGCAGTTCAAATCAAAATACACACCAGAATTACTGTTTCATTCCCCAAAGCAGCCGCAGACTCTCTAGAAGGAAGAGGGAGTGTGGTTCGTGCTTTTGAGAAAAGGGGGACAATAGAGGTTAAGTGAGAAGTGCAAATGCGTCGAGGTAGAGTGAGTTTTGTAAGTAGATGAAGCGAAATGCTATAATAAAAGAAGGCTGAGGACCCGCCGAGCATATAATTGATCGAGTAAGGAACGGGAAGTAGATAGTGATTCGCCAAGTTCCGAATATAATATCAGATAGTTGCAACCAGACTACCCTAAATAGTATGCCAAACACATATGCAGCGCTTCTTGATTAAGACAATTCACCAGCGCCTCCCACCTCGGGTCACCGGTTGTCTGACTGTGCAGGTGGGTGTGTAGAGCCACCTCACCTCATATTCAACAAAGCGCAGAACAGAGGCCTCGGCCTTGCTTCCTTCCATACTCACGGATTATTAAACGAAGCTCTATTTCCCTATAACTTTCCATTCCTTGATCCAAAATTCCTTCCATCTTTACCATATAACAACGTCTAGTCCTTCTAGTACATAGCCCGCCATTACTGTCTTAATTGACATCACGTCCTTCAAATAGCCGTCCGTGGTTAATGCAACATTCATTAACCTAATAAGTTCAGAAGACGATAACAGTATCTTAAAGCGTTGGAATTCAAAGTTGTAGCTTATGTTATGCTTTTGCCGTCACTTCGTATACTTGTTGTCAATCTCAACTTGCTGTCAACCTCGCACTCACAGACAATTTCGCACTTACAGTCACTCAATCTCTTACTACAAAATCAGAAGCTTCAACCTAAACTTCTATCATCAAGTAGAAATCTGAATCGACATCCTACACTCCAAAAAGCAACCTGGACAGACAATTTTCTTCCTCTCAACGTATTCCATTTACCCGCATCTTCATACTTAGCTAGTCAAAAGAAAAAGCGACGGGGAGGAATAGGGGTAACTGTATACATAGTATAGTAAGCGAGAAGTGTGGTTGCCGTGCGTGCGTGAGGTGGATTTTGGATTTTATGGATAGAGTGGGTGAATTGAATGCCGCACCGTGACGACTAAAAGGAGGGTAGAAGAAGAGCGGTCGAGTGAGCGCGATTGACAAAGTACGAGGGAGAAAGGAAGGGAAGTGAACATTATGTGCATGCAAGTCGAGGAATACCAATTCAGTGATGCATCCGACTCGGGTGAAGATAGAGTCAACCTCTAGAGTCTAGAATTTAAAAGTGAAAAGTTAGTTGATGAATACTTGATATGTTCCTATTGCATATCTCTTATGAGACTATTATATCTATTTTAAAGTTGTATATAGCATGTACGGAATATGTTTTGTTTTCCCTACCAACTCCCGCTTGCTCGTGCATGTATTTCCATCCAAAAATCCAACAAAGACGCCAGAACGGAAAATGACTATGCTACGTCCCCAGATCTGTCTCGCTAGCGCTACTACTCTGCGCCTCGGCCTCGTTCATATCATCGTTAGCCTTCCGTTTATTCTTCGGATCAATCCACGCCTCGACCTCCTCACAGCCCCTTGGAACTCGAACCTTGTCTCTCACATCACACGTCTTCCACAGAGTATCCCTGACCTCACGTCCAACTTGCTCTATAGAATCCATAGCCCAAATAACATCGAGATGTTCATACTCCTCAATAACCTTGGAATGCACGACCCTGACATGCGGTTCGCGGCCCCTCTCAAAACGCCTTAATAGCCTGCGCCCATCAACAAGATCGTCTGACCCAGCAACCCACAGCGCAAATGGCGGGACTTGCTCATTGTACCAAGCCGTCGCGCCCTTCTTCCTCCTCTCATGCCTCGCCTTATCATGTGAATGCCTAGGCGGCGGAGGATGTTCCTCGCCCGCCTGATTCGCATAATAGTCTTCCAACTCATCCTCTCGCTCCTCATTCCGGATCTCGTCCTTAGTCGCAAGAATACATTTCTGCTTCGCGAAGCACTCTCGGCCCAACCACCACCGCATACTTTCAGCCGATACGTAGACGGGCGCGAATTGGAACATGCGGTCTCGGAGATCCCGTTCCCAGCGGTCGTCAGACCAGTTGAAGAGGAAGGAGAAGACGCGGTAGCCCATTGCTCCGTAGAGGTTTCCGGGTAGCAGGGCGTGCATGGTCATCATAAAGGGGATGAAGGCGTGGATTCCAAATACCATACGAAACATTGCGGGTGAGATGATGCGCATGAATTTGAAATACGCTTTCCCTATCAAGGGCCCGGCATATGCAGCAGGAGCTAGGGCGCAGAAGACAGTAAGTTTTTCGCCGAGTTCTGGACGTTGTTCTTTTGCTAGTGCGACGAGGGTCTGCGTCGTGCCTTGAGAATGTGCGATGAGGCCCAGTTTCTGGAAGCCTGTTTCGGCGAGGACGCGTGATGTGAGAGCAGGGAGGTCCATGACACCCATTTGACGAATGTTCCAAGCCCACATTCGAGGGTCGGAATAGGATAGGAGAGTGTGTTCCGGCTTGAAGCCACAGCGATTATTGCCGAGCCAGACATCGTAGCCCGCTTTGCAGAGGTAGAAGGCTAGAGAGTCATCGTCGTTGGTGCAGTAGGCTCCTGAGGATTGTAGGAGACCGTGCATCATTAGAATTGGGAACTTGGGTTTCTGCGGAGAGCCACCAGGGCGTGAAGGTCCTGCATCTATAAAGATGTCTGGGCCTCGTGCTGCTCGTTCAGCCTCGGTCATTGGTGTGAACTCTTGAGGGTTGTAGACATGCCACAGCGTGATGATAAAGCCATCTTCAGTTTGCACTTTGAATTCCTGAACGTCCAGTCCGACTCGCCTGGCATAATACCCAGCATCACAGATCAGAGGATCCCTTCCCCCTTCCGTCGGTATAAATTCTCCTTGCGCAGCCTCGTCCTCGTTATCATCATCCATTTTCGTAGTCGATCTCCGCCTCGACCTCTCCTTCTTCCACACTTTCTCCTGTTCTTTCCTCATCGTTCTCCGGTTCTTCTCCTCCTCATTGAAGGGCCGGGAAGCGTCCGGGTCTCGAAATGTTACACGCTTCCAAATATGTCTGAACATTAGGGGTATGCTAGTAAATGCCGAGCCCAGAACAACAATGCCGAGAAAGGCTAGGGATAGGAAAAAGGAAGATGTGCGAAAGACCATGCATTGTATATCTCGAGTTATGGAAGAGGGCCCGTAGAGCGGGAGAGGTGGGAAGAGAGGGTGCGTCCGCGAAGGTGGCATTGATTTGCGCAACGAACCCTCTTGGGACTTTTGTATCGTGCCATGTTGTTTGGGCGATTCCGTCCCTGAGTTCTCCCTCTGTCCGGGGGAAGTGTCTACCAATGCCTCCCCTTTGATAGCATGCTCTGACACCCCATCGACTTGCTCCTTAAGGGAATTGAGTTTCGCAGCCTCTGCCAGCGGAACCCCAGGTAGTCTGCCGCCATCGCCCGTTATTATTATAGGATCATGAGGTGTAACATATTCGGCCTGGACAGCGGTCGCACTACCGCTGGGGTCGTGTTCGTAGGACAGCTTCTCGGCTTGGTGGGCGTATTGCACGGCAGCATTGGTCGTGAGAAGGTCTGGTACGGTGGTCGCCGAACTCTGGGTGTTGTCTCCCATTGCGAGCGAAGTGGTGCGATGTGATGATGCGATGCGATGCGATGCGATTGGGGGGGGGGTCGCAACAATGTAGGGAAATCTAATCTAGCATACCTGGTGGCAAGGGAAGAAGCGAATAACTACAATGTCTGGAAAGTTGCAGCGGACATGTATGTACAGATAGAAGTGTTAGAATTGAAGTTATTCAGAAATTATTAGACAAACAAATGTACAAGATATTGTAGAAGCCTACCTACGTATAGATGCATAGATGGCGCGCTCACTAACTGGCAATCGTGAGATTCCTGGTCCAGCTGAAACGTCCGAAAGCGGCCTAGGGGGACATCTCCAAGACTTATGATTGGTTGTTCTCTTTCACCGTTCATTGGTAGATTCCGAGTCCACATAGATAGGTACCTAGCATGTGAAAATCAAATCCTAGGCCAGTTCTTTCGTTTTAAGTATGACGTACTAAATGGCACGTGACAGTATCTACTCCCTTCGAGATGGCGTACTCACAAAGCTGTGAGAGTTTATTTCTCTACCAGATGTTTCCACTTGATAGCTTTGATAGTTTTACTCTGTAAAATGAAAGCTATCTAAATCTATCCATAATTATGAGTCACATGACTCTCCAAATCTCTTAGCCGTATTCTCTCTAGTGCATTTCTCCGCAAAGCCTCGGCCGTTGATTCTGTCTACCTACTCGAGCTACTGTACCAGCCGAGCTCGTTGCTTTTTGAACCCCAACACCCAAACTTGCATTGGCGGCGTTGGACTGAATTCTGTCTGAGTTTTGACCATTTTTATTGTACATATCTGCGACCTTCTCACGAACTCATAGCTGTTTCTTATACAACTATTATCCGGCCTAACCTTACGTTCCTTTCCTGCGAAACCCCTCGATTATGGTACCTAACTCATAGCTTTTCAACGCGTACGGCGCTTCTCAACGCGGCACTTCTAGCAGATAGAGCTCAAGGCTGCAATAATGGCAGATTTTATACAAATACCCCACCATCGAAAGCGCAAGAGGCGGCGCCAAGACAAGTCCTCGATTACTGCGAGATTAGTTCTGGATGACCATGTGAAGGGAGACGTTGGAATACTTTCCGAAGACCTGTTTGCGGATTTATTTCCCGCTCAGGCGTATGGTGAATACTCCCTGCTGGCTACTAAGTGGTTTGAGCTAACATATTTCAGCTCAAGCAGATGACAGCCCCCCTCAAAACGACGAGGTCCACCATGTTGCAATTTCTCCTTGGGAGCCCTCCACAGCTGTCGAAGACTCAACGTGGACGGTGGTCCCAATCAGATCCTCCAGTGCTCTTGCACATTCGACAGTGCAATTCTCTCCTTCATCCCTCGCGCTCCAAGGATTTGCAGCGGCTCTACAAAAAGTTGCCCCCTCCAAATTATCGAGCCATAGTCGAAGTGGAATTGAGATCAGAATCTTGGATGTAATACCAATGCCTTTGGATACTGTGTTTGTGACAATAGAAAGGGAACTAGCAAGCCGGTTGGAGAATGGAGAAGGGACATTTCATGGAGAACATGCACGAACCAATGGCAAACCGATGGTCAAAACAAGTGCTACCTCCCCCGAAGAACGATTGTCATCTGCAATTCGGGAAGCACTAGGTTCCTTGAAGGTTGTACACACTGGGGATGATTTCCCCTTACCGCTACAACCTCATCCCATTACACACATTCCTCCTCCGCCTGCCAAGGTTACTCTCTCCGAACCTGTCGGCCAAGGTATCTTGTCACCACAGACCAAGATTATCATCACTCAATCTGGCCATCTTCCGAAAACTGCTCGAAAACCGCAGTCCCTAGCAGTGAACCGTCTTCAGAACGGAGGGTCAGACGACGAAGACACATCAAACGATCAATTCTATTCCGCAGCCGAAGATCGGTATAAAACTGATACGGCTGTGGAGGATAACGATTCTGCGACGGATACTGAGGCAGACTTATCAGAAGAGGATAACTTATCGGATGATTCTATGGACGATATGATTTCGTTACAAGCCCCAATGCTTCCAGCTCATAATGCGAGTGGAATATCAACTGTACAGCCAGGGTCGCCCCAGACCATTGGCCACAGAACGAATGGAATTGCCACCCCCGGCTCCGTCTTTTCATCATTCACTGCAACTACAGCTCGCGCTGGCGGTCAAAAAGGGCGACTTTTCAAAGCTCAAGGTTTGATGAAGCCTTTAGCCGAAGAAATACTACACCCTAAGCCCAGTAATGAGGACGACCAAGAAACTCGAGTTTTCGTGGACGTTAGCTCCCTGTCGAAGATTGGCTGTTTCTCAGGGGATTGGGTCCGATTAGAAGTTGCTTCTGAGCCACCGGCAAATGGAGCAGGCCTATGGGGTCTCGGAAGCTTTGGCGCCGAACCAGAAGACCCGTTATGGCGTCCCGTCAAGGTCTTTGGGTTACCAGAGGGCTACTCTCATCGTCCTGTCACGAAGATCCCAAGTAATAAGCAAGGGGAACGAAGAATGTCATTCTTTGAATCCCAGGTTCAGAAGCCCACTAACCCGGTGGTCTATCTTTCGCCCGTCTTACTTGCAAATATGGAAAATACACCTTATTGCAGGCTTTCAGCTCTGAAGCGCGTTCCTCAACCGGCAAGAACTGCTCAACCCAAAATCACTAGCTCATCTCGGCCTCCTTTTGCTCAAGAACTCACGTTGTCGAAGATTGCTACCCCGCTATCTATGAATCGTAATTTCCAGGACGCTCTGTTTGCAAATCTAAAGGGGCATTTTGCCAATCGCATACGTGTCGTTCGAAAGGGTGATTTAGTGGCCATTCCCATCGATGAGGACCTTGGACGAACCTTATACGAACCCTCAGCTAGTGATGAGATACAAGAGTTGTTATCTTATTCAGCTTTAGGCACTACAAACTCTGCCAGGCAATCTAAGCTGTCCGGCGTTGGGTGGTTCAAGATAGTATACATCGGAGTCAGTAGAGATGAAAATTCAGATGATGAGGATATCTGGGGAGGTGCTGCATCTATCGATAGTCAGATCACTAAAATGATGCAGTCTGGCAGTGCAACTGGACGAGTGCCTGGGACTATGGACAGCACTTGGAAATATTATTTGGGGTTGACTGCCGTCCCCAAGTCTGAAACAAGTACAACTTCCATGCCGGAGGCACCGAGACACCAAGTCACTACTCTTCAGCGCCGCTTGAGAGAGCTGATTGCCGCAGCTACGAGCCCTCGCGCTATTCATCTCCAGCAGCAGCCTCTTGCCATTCTTCTGGTTTCCACACAGCGAAATATTGGGAAAGCAACATTGGCGTCGAAAGCGTGCTCTGATATTGGTCTGCATACGTACAATATTGATGCTTATGATATCATGACGGAAGGTAGAGCGGGTAGTGATACGAATGCCATTGCATACTTGGAAACTCGTGCTGACAAAGCTATGGCTTGTGGGCCTGAGTTTTGTTCTGTATTGATTCGTCATATTGAAGCTCTCACGGCTGATCGAATGATCACCTCACTGAGTGGAATCTTATCGGGGCTTCGAGTACTGATTGCCACCACTACTGAGGTTGACAAGATCTCAGATGGCGTTCGAGGTCTTTTTACGCATGAGCTGGAAATGAGTGCCCCTGACGAATGGGAGCGCGAGGGCATCCTCCGAGGCATAATCGATGCTCAGCCAATACCTCTTGCTCCAGAAGTAGATTTGAGCGGCGTTGCTGTCAAAACTGCTGCCCTCGTGGCTGGCGATCTCGTTGATGTTGTTGATCGTGCTGTTGTAGGAAGAAACTCGCGACTCGAATCACTTGCCTCTGCGTCTTCCAATCCCGAAACCCCTGTTACTGTGCGGGATGTACTTGTAGCCGGTGGCCCTGCAGGCCGTTGCCTCACGAAAGCTGATTTTGACCTTGCCGTTGATGCCGCAAGGAAGAATTTTGCTGATGCAATTGGAGCTCCCAAGATTCCAAATGTAGGCTGGGACGATGTTGGAGGTCTCACAAACGTCAAGGATGCCGTCATCGAAACCATTCAACTGCCGCTTGAGCGCCCAGAACTCTTCGCCAAAGGCATGAAGAAGCGATCCGGGATTTTGTTCTACGGTCCACCCGGCACCGGCAAAACCCTTCTTGCGAAGGCTATCGCTACCGAGTTTAGTCTAAACTTCTTCAGCGTCAAGGGACCAGAATTGCTCAACATGTACATTGGTGAATCAGAAGCCAATGTGCGAAGAGTATTCCAGCGCGCTCGCGATGCGAGGCCCTGTGTTGTGTTCTTTGATGAACTTGACTCAGTGGCACCAAAACGAGGGAACCAAGGTGACAGCGGTGGTGTCATGGACCGCATCGTTTCCCAACTCCTAGCTGAGCTTGATGGCATGTCAGACGGTGAAGATGGTGGAGGGGGGGTGTTTGTTATCGGCGCCACAAATCGACCTGATCTGCTTGATGCTGCATTGTTGCGACCAGGTAGATTTGACAAGATGCTGTATCTGGGCGTGAGCGACACGCACGAGAAACAGCTGACAATTATGGAAGCCTTGACACGGAAGTAAGTTGATCATGTCACCGTATTTCATAAACAGTACTAACGCAACATTTCCAGATTCACACTCCATCCCTCCCTATCTCTACAGCGCGTCGCCTCCCGTCTCCCCTTCACCTACACTGGCGCCGACTTCTACGCCCTCTGCTCCGACGCCATGCTCAAAGCCGTGACCCGTCAAGCCTCCCTCGTCGACACCAAAATCGCCGCAATCAATAACACTACCAAAATCTCCACCGCATACTTTTTCGACCATTACGCGACGAAAGAGGATACGGATGTAGTGGTTACGGAAGAAGATTTCATGCTAGCGGAGAAAGAGCTGGTTCCTAGTGTTAGTTTTGGGGAGTTGGAGCATTATAAGAAGGTTCGGGGTATGTTTGAAAAACCTGATGATGGGAAGGGGAAGACGGAGGTAGAGGTTGATGCGGACGTGGCGGATGCGAATGGGAGGCCGAAGAGTAAGGGGAAAGCGAAGGTTGTTGATCGGAAAGGGAAAGGGAGGGCAGTTGATAGTGATGAGGGGGGTGTTACTTCAAATGGGGTTCAGGGGAAGGGAAAAGGGAAGGCTGTTGATATGGGGTTTAGGGATGGAGAGGATGATGATGAGGGGTTGTATTGATGGATAAAATGCAATTGCATAGAATATAAAATGAGGGATCAATATACCAACAAAATCAAAATCTGAAATCTGGCTTTTTGAAGCAAGTGTATATTGTCCTCTAGCGTTCTTCTTCATTTTGCAACAGAACAGTATAGGGGGTGGGGTTTCGTGGGGTGACGGGGGAAAGGGAAGATAAACAGGGGATTGAAGAAACAACATCATCCTCTACAGACGATTTCTTACATTTGTCACGACTTATACCTAGACAAGTAGGTAGGTATGTTTCATGAAGGCGAGGTATTCCATTTAAATGCAAATGTTAATTGTTTGTTGGTTTATAAGAATGGCTGGCTGAAGCTTCTGGTGGTGGGTGGAGTGAGTTTGGAGGGTTGGGGTGGGGTGTTTGTTGGTAAGGTAAGGTAAGTACCGATTCGGCAGTGGGAGAGTGAGAGAGAGAGAGAAAGTGTGGGTGTGTGTGACAAATACTCGTGCCTACCTATGCGTGATAATATGACACTGACAGGGTTTCTTTCGGCTTTATATGGGTATAGTACTATGTAGACCGGGTATGTATGGAGGGTGTAATGTGGGATTTGAAGAAATATGCGAGACAGCGTGTCAAGTTGGCGGTACTGCTAATACACCTAGGTAGGCATTCTGAATAGTCTAAACTAATTGCTAAGTTGATTGATGTTGGTAGTAAGAGAATCATATGATTTATAAGAATTAAGAAGGTAGGTAGATCTAGACCATGATGCTTATCTTAATATTAAAATATATTATTTTTATCCTATCTCCTTTGGTATACAGTACAGTCGAGAAATCCCCCTGTCTGCCCCTCTCTTATTTCAAATACTCTGCAGGCTGGCTAAGTCGTATAAGGCTTAGCGCCGGTACGTGACGTATTGTACCTTACGGCGGGGTCATTACTTATAACGACCCCTCTTCCATATCCACATCCAAAGCAACTGTTATATACTCGTCTCACTTTACTTCCTCTCCAATCTCTCAAGCAAACTTCCCAGCAACATACCCATCTACCTATCTACAATCATCAAAATGGTCAAGGTCGGAGACAGCATTCCCAGCATCCCTCTCCAAGAGGGTGCTCCGGACAAGAAGGTTGATCTGTCGCAAGAGCTTGCAACTGGTAGTGGAATCATCATTGGTGTCCCTGCTGCTTTCAGTACGTCCATACCTATCTTATCCTGTGCCAGAGCTCTTTTTGTAACGCGCTGTGTTGTGTTGTGCTTGCTAACTGGTTGCGTGTCAAGGCCCAACTTGCTCCGACTCCCATATCCCGGGCTACATCGCACACCCCAAGCTCAAGAGCGCCGGCAAGGTGTTCGTCATTTCCGTCAACGATGGTTTCGTGTACGTTTCCTCTAATGCCATCCCCATCCGCATTCTCCACCATCCTTGGTTCCATCACCCTACCTACTCCCATCCCCACTCCCACTCCCATTATCCCCTCCTCCAAAATTCTCTTTCCATTCCCTTCTAAAAACCACCAGCATGAACGCATGGGGTAAATCCCTCGACGCCGACAAATCCTCTGGGATCCGCTTCCTGGGCGACGCATCTGGCGAGTTCTCGCGCGCCTTCGACGTCGAGTTCCCAGCTGCTCCTCTCCTGGGCACGAACCGAAGCAAGCGGTACGCGGTAGTGACTGAGGATGGGAAGGTGAAGAGCGTGCATATTGAGCCTGATAACATCGGCGCTGATGTTAGCACCGCGGATAAGATCTTGGGTTGAGCTAGAAGGGTAGTCAAAAATGAAATAGGATGTGAGATATAGAATAAGAACTATGGCCTTCCTTATACAGAGTGTATTACTCGTTCTTCTGTGTTGAAATTGGTGTTGCGGCACCGTGATTTCTCGGAATATGATTAGATGATCTATCACCTTGTCTGATACGTATCTTTCTCTATACCGGCGTCTTTCAAAAAGAGCTATGGTATGCAAGACGATAGATACACTCCTCAAGCCACGTTTCGCAAAGATTCCGGCGAAATGAAAGGTGACACGAGATTCATTTTCAATGCCAGCTTTTCCATCTTCCTTTTCATTATTAAATCACAATTCTCTTCGCTCAACGTATTATGTAAAGCTAATCCATTGGAAAGACCCAACGCTGCAATCTGACATGCTAGTATTGGTTTGTTAGTTCCCCCCCCCCGTCAAAGTGAAAATGAAATGGCTCCGTGAGTTGGAAACAGTAGAATTGGGAGAAAAGGCCGTCGGTCTCTTGATCCCAGCGTCATCTCTGGACCGTAAAAATAGTTCTCGGACACGTTACACTTTTGGGTACGCAGAAGACCACCAGGAAATGTAGCTAGTATTATCAAGTCCCGAGACGCACAGCTTATATTTTATAAGGCCGTTGAACCTATGCGTAGTTACTACTATATCCGAGTTGCAGAAGAAGTTCGAGGCCAGGTTCAGGTTGTAGCTAAAATTTAACACCCGCCTGCTAACTGCATTAGGAAAGCGGGGCCTGGAGTCTTGCACACTCTAGAGGTGTTATGAAGATGTATAAGAAGATCCAAAACAAAAATATTGGGGCTGTGACGCAGCGGTAGCGTGCTTCCTTAGCAGTCTTTGATTGTAAGAAAGTGGAAGAAGTCAGGGGTTCGAGTCCTCTCTGCTCCAAAAACAATTTCGTTTCAGTTTTTTTTTCCGCCTAGGAACGGCGGTAAGTGCTAAGTCACCGCCCAGATTTTTTCTTTTTTCTTCTTTCTTCCCTTTTTTGGCGCTTGCTGTGTGATTGGAATCTTGTAGTATATGAAAAACATATCTTCTTTTAAAGTTCTTCTTTCTAAGAAAAACTTATTTAAGACTATCTTTATTTAAAATAAAATGAATACTTTTTTAGGTTAAGCTTTAGGGCGAATGAAGCTTATAGATTATATAATCGTTACCTAGCAATTAGAAGCTTACACTTACGCTCCCTAAAAAGCAGAAGGATCTTTATAGTGTTTATAGTTATAGGATCCTATCACGTTGAGGGCACGGGATCAGGAAAATAGACGCGATTCACCCCTTTTCCTCTTCGCTTATTTCCGATGTGGAGCTGAGTCTGAGCTCTTTCACAATTCTTTGTTCTAATAAAGAGGGCTTACATCCAAAAGCCTTATTGGCTAAACACACACACCGGAAAACGCCCAGTTAGTTGACTAGGGAATTCTCCGCAAATCCGGGAGAACGTAAAAGTCCGACGCTAACCAGCTATCGTATTTGAGACTACGGCATTGGCTTCTGATAAGGAGGAACATTAGCATAATTATCAACCAATAAATCCTAAATAAGCTGGCCTACTGCAGTCTGCTATAAGTTACAGGACATATAAAAGTAAATAAACTCCCTGTGGTACAAAGCGTGTTTCGTGACTCCTTCCTTGCTATAGCATACATCCTGATCACTCCCGTAGCACGACTCGCGAGTTTTCTGCGCATCATAGTTATTCCCTTTTCAACCATCACAAGATGGTATCCCTCTCTGCAGTTCAGGCTTCCAATTCAAGAATATCCACGACCCTCGATCCGGGCTCCGTCGCTGTGTTCGTCGGTGCGACCAGTGGCATTGGTGAAACTTCCATGAAGCAATACGCTAGATATTCCAAAGCACCCCGCATCTACTTTGTTGGACGTTCACAAGAAGCTGGAGATCGTATCACGGGCGAATTGGAGGCTCTGAATAAGGAAGGTTCATATTTCTTCATCAAAGCGGATGTTAGCCTCATTAAAGTGGTCGATGATGTCTGCCGCGATATCAAGAGCAAGGAGAAGGCAATAAATCTGCTATTCCTCAGCCAGGGATCATTGCATTTTCATACGGGTATGGTTATAGTTACGAAAGATATTCATGTTCGAAAAGAAGCTGACCAATTCTATAGAGACGACCGAAGGTCTTCACACAGTTGTTTCTCTGAATTTCTACTCCCGGAATCGGTTCATCGTCAATCTCCTACCACTCATCCAACAAGCGAGAGGACTTCGGCGTGTTATTACCATTTTCGCTGGGACCCACGAGGGCCCCATCTATGAAGACGACTTTCAGGCGCGGAAGGTCCCTATGATGAAAGCGCGCGGCCATTTGGTATCCATGATAACCTTGTTCCTGGAAGCACTTGCCAAGAAAGCCCCCAATGTAACATTCATACACGGGTACCCGGGAGCGGTCGATGGGGGTCTGTTGAGAGATCCCCAAGGCGTATCAATGTACTTGATGAAGATAGCGTGGAAAGTCATTGGTCCTTTTATCACCATCTCGAACTTGGAATGTGGTGAGCGCCACGTATTTCTGGCCACGAGCTCAAAGTATCCTGCAAGAGAAGGGGGAGACTCTGGGGTGCCTTTGGATGATGGGATTACCATTGCCAGAGGAACGAATGGAGAGACTGGAAGTGGTGTGTATTCCGTGGACCAGTTTGGGGAAAACTCGGGGCCTAAAGTCGCGGCCATCCTGTCGAAGTCTAGAGAGGAAGGAATGTTGGAGAAAGTGTGGAATCATAGTGAAGAGGAATTCAAGAGAATCACAGGAACGGTTGCCGTATGAGTAGGTCAATACTTTACAGTACGGCTTGGAAAGAAATCATATAACGGTAGTTAACACAGACATCTTGAAAGGCGTATGTAACTTGATGATAATATAATACTCCTCTTTATAAGAATTCAGAAGTATTCATTTCGCTTTGCATGATCTTCAGACTTGTCGAGTGACATATACTTTGTACTCAAAAGACTTCCATTTCCTACATCTTATTGTATTTTGCTCAAGAGAAACCCAATCCACAACATCCTACCTAGTTTCGTCTAATCACGACCCGGTCTTGATTGCGACCGGTTGAAGCGTATCGCTAAGTCTAGCAAGAGGAGGTCGGAGAAGATATGAATCCCAGATCATTTCCTATCCAAAGTCAAGATCTCCGGATAGCCAATTTTGACCGTGCCGTGATTCGTTGCGCTAATGCTAGCCGAGATATCATGAGGTTGACAGAAAGCATTAGCCCAAACGCTCATCTCAACCGTCTGCTTAAAATGGCTCCTTCCGCCGTCTAAACCTAATCGTTGCCGACATGGGTGGGATCAAAGCCATACCAACTGAAGGCGTCGATGGCCGCTCTGCCCGCGGTTCAATATCATAATTCATGAGAATGTATGCTAAAAAGACCTTGATAGAGGTTGAGGCAAAGAAGCGACCAGGACAAGCATGTCGGCCTGTCCCAAAGGTGGAGTACGTATTGCTCGTTGCGGTCCATGCCTGTCGTGCCTTCTCCAACGTCGACCCTTGTTGCTCGGCCGCTTCGCTCTGGTCAGCGAACCTGAAGGGCTTGAAGGTTTCGGGATCCGGATACAATATGGGGTCCCGCAAGACCGCGTACCCAGTTATGGCGAGGTAGGTCCCGTAAGGAAGATGGACACCTGATGGCGTCGTGACACCTCCTCGAGCTGTCACGACTTTGGGCGATCCGATGGTTGCTGGTGGATTCATCCGCTGCGATTCGCGGAATACCGAGTCTAGCTTTGGCATATCTCCTAGAGTCTGCTTGTTCCATTTGCCGCCATGTGCTTGCAGCGCCTTTGAAATTTCTTTCCGCAGCTCCTCGATATCACCCGGTGTGTTGGAAGCCAGATCAAACAGAACGTGTGTGAGGGCTAGTGTTGTCGTGTGAATGGACAGGAAATTGAGTAGCAGAATACGGCCCATGATTGTCTTTGGCTTTAGCATATATGGATCTCCGCTCTGGATAGCCGCATTGATGATCCACTGGAGAAAATCATTGTGTTTATCTTGATCTCGCTCTCGCAGGCGTCGATCGACTTCAGGCCGTAGCTCACGGAAAAATCGCCATGTTGCTATCCTTTGCGGCAGAGTCACAATAGGCGCTATCAGAGGCCGAAACATCTGAGGCGTCAACCGTAATAATATAGCGGTGATTGCTAGACCCTTGGCAAATGTGATAGCAGCATCAACCATGACCTTATTATAGCACATTGGGGCACCAACAAACGCGAGGTTCACAACTCGCCCAACAACATTTGGCAAATCTTCCATAGGACATAGCTCCTTGAAGTTGTCCGTGTCAGTTCCCCAAGTCTCGGTGATGTTGCTAGGGATATCGCGTGCTAACCCAGGGAGAAGATTGTTTATCTCCCGCGTCAGTTTCGAGCTGATTAAAACATGGTGTATGGGCCTATTCTCCCTGAATATCCGCGGGTCTGTGAGGGTCCAGTCGAGCTGGAATGCATCCATTAAATGTTCGCGGGTGTTTATGTCCGAGTCGGAATGGTCTAGATACCAGGAAATCTCGCTGGGAGGGATTATCACAGTGGGACCTAAGTCAATGATCGGTAAAAGGCAGAGCCGGTCCTTGAACTGGTAGGCATCTTGACAAGCTCTCCTGACGTCGATCGAATTCCTCCACATGGCTTTCAGCATCGGAAACCATTCTCCCCTTTTGGCGCCAATCACGGGGAGCTTGGGCAAGTTTGGACGAATCTGGAAGGGTGGTTTTGTCCGAAGAAAGTCATAGAGACCGAGTCCTACAATAAACAGAACTGGAACCAGTACAGCCTCCCGTATCAAGGTGTCGAAGGTCATAATGTGTTTAGCTATAGTACAAGTACTTATTTAGCCTCTGCACACTGTATTGTTAATCGAGTGGAAGATCCGATTATTGGTGCTGGCAGTATGTCTTATTGTGCCATCTCAGTCATCTACGTTACTCGATGTAAGCCAAGGCGCGAAAGTGTACTATGAGTAGGTGGTATCAATAGCATTAAAGAATTTGACAGGGCCTGTGGAAACTTGCAGAAAATGTTTAGCCTTATAGAAATCATTTTTCGTTACCATTACCAAAATCGGTTCGCTTCTCCGGCCCCTGAACGCTACAGCTCGTACCAATGCCTTGTGGCATCTTGTATAAATCATAATGCTCTAGTGGGTTTCTTTTGAGGGGTTTGCACTGATCCTTGTACTTTCATTGCGGGGTTTCAAAGGAACATAAGTATAGTCGTGGCACAGCGCTGAATCCCACAACTGCTTGAAAGGGTTATGATATTCGAGATACTGCGTCAGTATGCATTTATGTTGAATAGATGGCCAAACTTGTTTTTTCCTTGCCTTGCATTGCCTGGGCAAGCAGCTTAAATCTGACTGCATATAAGACACATTTAGCAACCTTTTCAGGCTACTTTGTTTTGTAACTAGCATAAATTAGCAACCTGATCATTTCCTAAAGGGTCTTGCATAATGATTGGATTCTACGGCTACAAGGCAGCTTTAGCGTTTTAAGCCCTGTGACTCGGAGCTTACAGTGACCTGCTTAGAGGCTACAGCGCTGAAGTCTCTTGTAACTGCGAGCTTGAATTCCCAAGTGATCGTAGTGGGGAGAAATGACTAACTAATTATACTGTCTTTGGCTTGCCAGAAGAGCATATTCTTACAATAATGAAGAGTGACATTAATTACTCTTCTTTACAAGTCCGCTACATCAGCTTTCAACCAATCAACACTATCTAAGTGAGTCTCTGATTATATCTTTGAATCTACCAGATGTGCCTGCATTGATCGGGTAGGATTCTGAATAATATCCTTCGTGCTGATATCATATCCGCAATAAAGATAGCGTTTGGCGAGTAGCAGAGCAGTAACAAGATCAGTCGTACAGCTGAACAATGAACAATCTTCGTTTTGGTTTCCTGGCAATAGCTCAAGCTCCTTCCAAGCATCTAAAACAACCGCCTGTGCTTGCAATGAAGGAGGACGCGGATGTCCATTTAAAAGATCTGGCAGTGGGGCTGTGCGACTTGGAGGTATATCGTAGGATCCCAGAGAGTTTTGGATGGAATCCTCAACTTCATTCATATTTTGCCCCAAGAAAGATGGTATTCCTTCTAGTATTGTAACCAAAGACCGAGAAATCCATTGGATTTGCTTGGAGGGGAGTGCATGAGAGGAATAGTGAAGGTCGATTTCCAGGTCCTTCGAGCCTGGTGTAGCGATCACTGAGATGTCAGCAGTGTCACCAGTTTCGCCGGAATGCGAAAGTGCACATTTCGCATCCCCAATCCTAAGAGAAGGCTTCAGTGAACCATGGTTCTGATAGACTAGTACAGAACTAAATCGAGACCAGCTAGGCCAGTCAGTGCAGTCTTTAATGATAGATCGGAATCCAAGATGGTGGTGAGGCAGTCCAGCGGCTGACTGGTTCTGAATCTGTGTGATCAGCGAAGCAAATGTCAAACTCTGATCGAGACATGCCCTAACTGGTAGAAAGTTTAGGCAGGGACCTCGCACATCGCTCAGTCCTAGGACCGGTAAGTAGCGATTTGTGCTAACTTCGCCGAATGTGATATCCCTTGTCCCAAGAGCATGGGAAAGGAGGAGGGCCCAGGCTGCTTTCATCACACTTGAAGGCGTTCCTAACTCTGTTTGTAAATTCTGGAGAGGAACATAAATCTTGAGCTGCTGGTCGAATGGATGGATCTGTATTGCGCGAGCAGAGGGTTGCACCAAATATGACATCGAAGAGTCTCGTAACACTTTTCTCCAATATTCTCGTGGCGCAGACATGTCAAGGGACTCGACGTGCGAGATCCAGGAATGGAAATACAGCCCTCCGGAAAGTTGTGTTTTTGTATAAGCTGCGTCGAGGTCTCGGAACACCAACTCTAAAGAGAGAGCATCGTACAGAGAATGATGGATATCAAGGCATAAGCGGTGGCAAAGTCGGCCATCAGAGAATAAGCGAAAGCGTGGCAAGTCATTTCCTTCCCGGAACGTGACTTTCGGTGATATGTTGTCCTTCTCCTCTAATTCGACTACCGTTTCCAAGGGCAAGCCTTTTAGTATCGCTTGATGAAGAGCCGACCCATGCTGCAAAAATACTGTCCGCAAAATTGGGTGATGCCGAATCACTTGTTCGCAGGCCCTCCGTAGCCGTGTAGAGTCAAGGCTGGGTCTAAGTTCGAGCTTGAACTGAATTTGAAATCCCTTCCCCCCAAGCTCACCTACCGCGAGCATATAGGCCTGAGCATCTGTCGCTGTGATGATTCTCTCGATATTCTCCCTCCGGAGGGACGAGTTCAAATGGCCCAATTTTGAAAGAACCCAGTTGAAAGCGCTCGGAATCGGAGCTGCTGGTTCGAGCAGGTCATTATCCTCCGGTACTGCGTTGGAACACATGGTAATCCCATCACTAGCAGGCTCTCCGAGGAGCGATAATTCGGCGATAGCCGCGAGAGATTTACCCTTTAAAAGTTCTGCGGTTGTTGTTTGAATGCCATGCTTACGGCATCGACTTGCTACTTGCATGGCCAAGATTGAATCTCCCCCTAACTGCATAAAGGAGCTTTCCCGCCCAATATTTCCTTTGGGAAGATCTAACACTGATGACCACACTGACTGCAGTAATCTTTCCTCCGCCGTTGATGGAGTCGTCAAGGTTGCGGCCATCTGCGAGTCCACCGCGGAACGTACAGATGACAAATCCTTCGCTTTTAACCATGAAGTAATAGCCACTCGGTCTAACTTTCCTGATGCTGCTCGAGGCATTTGTTCCACGGTAAGCCAAATGGAGGGGACCATGTACGAGGGTAGTCTAGCTCGTACATGGTTTCCTATGGCGCGCAGATACCGAGAAGTGATTTCTGCGTACTCATAGGAGACGTCCTTAAGCACAACCCTACTCGACAACAGGGGATTAGCCAAAACCACCACAGCGACTAGTTCAGTGCGGCCTTTCAAGATTCTAGTTGCAGTAAAAACATCTTGCACTTCACCACAGCTACCAACAACATTCTCGAGTTCCCCAAGCTCAAATCTTTGGCCTCGAATTTTGACCTGGCTGTCTTGTCTGCCGACGAAAACGATACTTCCATCAGAATGATACTTAGCTAGATCTCCAGTACGGTAAAAATGCTTGGCTTTTGCTCGAGAAGGAGCCCAGGTAGGCGGTGGAATAAACGAAGCTGCGGTCCTGACAGGGTCATCTAGATATCCCCGAGCGACTCCGGGGCCCTCAACCAAGATTTCCCCAATAGCACCAATCGGGGCAAGTTCATTTGTACTCCCTGCATACTTTACAATCCACATAGTGCAGCTGACAGGCTTGCCGATGCTCTCAGGGTCGCGAGACTCAGGTGTCAGTTCCGCGACCGAGCTGAGAATGGAGGCTTCGCATGGGCCCCACTGCAATGAATTAGTACAATTTTTTGATGAGAAAATGCTATCCAAGAGGGAACAAACTTCAAGAGTATCAATAGAGCAAAACCAAAGGCAAAGAAAGCAAAGAAAGGGGTTGTTACACCATTGAAGAGGCGGAGCACTCTGCCCCAAGTCTTCGCGAAGTTTGCGCCAATTGGCTCACCGGCAGAGATCATCGATTGCAAGCTGGGTAGCTCTTCAGGAGACAAGGTGTGGAGAACTGTAGGGGTAAACCACGCCCAGTTGACTTTGCTGGATGTGATGAACTTGGCAAGGCTCGATTGTCGCGCTTCATCCGATGGTATGCAAAGGCAACCGCCGAAGAGAAGCGCCCCGAATATCTCACCCATGCTAATATCCCACACATGAGCAGCAAATTGGAGCATCCGGCTGCCTGGCTGCCACATGCATTTTTGGGCAAGAGAGCTGAGTGAAGATACTAAACAACGATGCTCCAGCATAACACCTTTAGGGGATCCCGTGCTACCGCTGGTAAACATGATGTAGGCTAGATCCCCTGGAGAGCAACTTTCATCGAGTGAACCGGTAACATCCGCAAGCTTAAGAATGGATGATGTGTTGACCACGAAGATGTCGGGCGCGAGGTCTACAGAGCTCGCAAGCTGTGCGGATGAGACCAGGACAATCTTTACGTGTGCGCTAGAGATAATGGCTGCTTTACGAGCATATGGATTTGCTGGATCGATGGGGACACATGCACCGCCTGCCTTCATAATAGCAAATATAGCGACGATCGTCCAGTGCGACTTTTCGAAGATAAAAGCCACCGTATCTCGAGGAGAAACACCCCTTCGTCGCAGCTCGTGAGCGAGACGATCAGACATCTCGTCCAACTCGAAATAGCTAAGATCCCCATCCCAAGCTTCTATTGCTATAGCTTCGGGTTGCTCCCGAGCTCGAATACTAAATAGCTCATGAATGCACTTCTCCACCGTCTCGGGTAATTTCTTGTTCCATTGGAGGATCTCTGAACGATCATGGGGGTTCAATAGCGGTAGCTGCACTAGCTTGGTCTGAGGATCAGCGTTTAAGAGCAACTGGAAAGTATGTTCAAACTGATGCACTACCCTGAGAAGCTGGCGTCCACAAACGATAGTCGGATCGGAAATTGCCTCAACAAGAATTCCATCTTCCTGGAGATTACAATACAGGCAGAGGGCAAAGGCTCCATTCGGTTCGTCCATGCCTTCATATCTCAAGTCCTCTGATTCATCAGGGTCAGCCAAGGATGGACGGATGTTCAGTAAAGTCTGGAAGCTTGAAGCAATACGTGCTTCCTCACTAACAGCACGAATTTTGGTAACTCCGTATTGTAGAGCCGAGTGTGTTTGGAGCTGTCGTAGGGCTGTAGTTCTATCCTTCAGAATCCCCTCCACGGTCATATTCTTCAGCAAACTGATCTGCACTGGGACTATAGCAATCATGGGCCCTAAGGTAGTCTTGAGGCCGGCCAAAGAAAGTGTGCGGCCGGATAGAACTTGGCCAAATGCAACGCTCTCACTGTTTGTGTAAGCTCCAGCAGTCAAAGCCCAAGCCGCTTCGATAAACGATGGCACATGGGCATGGGAGACTTCAGCACCAATACGAGTAGATGTTATTTTCAAAGTTATCTTCTGCGTTGCATTAGGAGCGTAACCCGGTTCAACTTTTGGGAAGATCGCTGGAGCCCCTTTGAAGCGCGATGACCAGAAATGCTTTGCCGCAGTTTCGTCAATATTGAGGCAGTATTCTGCAAATTTCTTGAAAGGAGTGCGCATCTCGGGCGCGTGACCATGATAGATACCGATGAGATCTCTGAATAGAAAAGTCAACGACGAGTGATCCATGATCGCGTGATGCATAGTCAACACCCATTTCCGGTCGATGATAGCAGAATGAAATAGCGGTACCCCTAAAACAAGGGCCTTGTTCTTTTCATCACGCTTATACTGCTCAAGCTGAACATCGCCAGACAGACGATGAGTGTAATGAGCTCCTTTCGTTACAACCTGCACAATTCCAAGACGAGAGTCGACAAGTCGAGTGCGTAGGATCGCGTTCAGCGAAACCACTGTCTGCAGAGCAATGCAAATCCGTTCGACATCGACCGAGGGGGCGAAAGAGAAAACGTATTGAAACACACTGGCGCCGGTACGTATTGTGGACTCTGCCATGGCACTGGTTTGGAGTGGTGTACACACGTATATGTCGTCGATTTGATCCGCTGATATATGGCATGCCTCTGCGATCTCTGCCAACGTTGTTTCTTCCACCCCATCTCGAGACAACACCGTCTGCGGCACCATCTTAACCATTGTTTGGATCAGGCGTCAAAAGTACGAATGGCTTTGATCTGGCACGTGTTGAAGATAATATCTTCAAGATATTGTACACAAGCTCCAACAGGAGATAGCAATGAATTGTTTCTAGTACAGACTGCAACATTAATGTTGGAACTTGCTAAAACGGTGTACTCACAGCTGTGAGCCTATTGAGAACTCAGAAACTTACAATGCATATTAGCCAAGTGATTTCTGCGTGTCCTTCCACCAAAGAATAATCCTGAATCCTCCAGCCCCGCGTTCCAGGTTTTGTTACCACTATTCTCAAGCGTAAGGGTGGTGTGGGTCCGTTCCATTCATAACGACAGAATCGTCACCATATACCTCGTATACTTCGTTAAAAGAGATTCCGACCAGGAACCCCCCTCGTTTTCCACCGGAACATACTCCGGAGTACACCCCCATTCTCGAGTGACTTGAGACATGCACATCTCGGAAGATCTGCAAATATCACGTTAATATCTGACCATTGCTGATAACGAAGACTTCAATTGAGTGTCTGCCTATTTCAAAGTCGAGAAGGGGTGCGATCTGCAGAAAGAGGGAGGGGGGTCTTTTACTCACTAGCTTATCCAGGTACTGCTGCACGACTCGGCGCTAACGCTGTGCTCGTGAAAGAATGAAAGAATAAAGAAACACTTTTCCTTCTACGTCGGGTATTTCGCATACCTATCGGGTATTCCGAATATCTAACTTGATAGGGGAACATTTTACGATCCTGCGCGGGGTAGTGGGGTACTCCATACTCCGGAATATGCAAGGAGCCTACGCGCGCAAATCCAAGGATTTCAGGAGGGGGGATTTTCAACGCTTAGTGAGCTTCGGTTCAGGCTCTAGAAACCCATTTTCACATATTTGTATTCCTAGCAGATATCTCCCACATGGGCTGCATGTTATTCTCTAGTTAGGAAACAGAATTTGCACAGACACTTGGTATTTTTTATTTCTGTATTGCAATATAGGACAGGATGTTGATATCTAAATTCTAGTTTCGGCTTTAATAAGGAGTGTTTAGATTATAGCAGCCGAAAATATCCCATTCCAGTACATAGATTTTCTTAGCAGTTTGACTTCAAAAAAAGCATACAGTTCGAAGCTAAGGAGTCGTTTAGTATTACGTACTATATCTTGCCTTGTTACAGGTGCTTCCTCGAACGATTTTAACAGGGGGTATACTAAGACTTGACTTGACTAACCGTATGAACGACAAAGCCATGCATGCCTATGAAGGCAAATTTAGTTTTCTAATGTCAACCTAAATATGTCGCACCTCCGTAAAGATGCCCTGGAATTCGTGCTAGAAGCACTCCTTTGTCTGTGACTAGTACGGGGTACGGAATCCGATAGTGGGTACCGGGGTACCAGGTACAAACTACCCCCCCTTAATACACGTTGATAATCTTTTGCGCTACCGTAAATATAATAGGAGACGACAAATAGTATTACTATAATAAGGGTAGCATATTTTCATTTATAGATGATCCTACGTACTATGGAGACTTTACGTGATTTGCCACTTATAGAGGGGGAGAATATTACTTTAACTGCGAGGTGAGTGAAGTACATGGTGACCTTGCATGGAGTAAGGATTCGAATCCATGTGTCCAAAAGTATTTCTATCTACGCAGCGTACTCGTACAATGAGAGCGACTGACATCAGTGCCAGAATAAGCCCGATTTCTTTTCAGCTTATATCAATAATACTGCTCGTAGTTCCATTGTGTGATATATTTGTTCTTTTTGCTACCCGAGACAACTCCGCAATTTTATGACAGCGAACAGAATAGGAGACAATATAATATGAATAACGCCTCGCCAATTGCCATTGTTGGCCTTTCGTATCGTGCTCCAGGTGTCGGACGGAAAGGTCTATGGGAATTTTTAGCTGAAGCAAAGTCTGCCTGGTCGAAAGTTCCAGCTGATCGATTTGACCAAGATGCGTTTTATAACCCAGACTCCGAAAGAGCTGGCTGCTTCTCATCACAGGGCGCCCACTTCTTGCCTGACGATATCTACAGCTTCGACGCCCAGTTCTTCAATTTGAGAGCTGATGAAGCTCGCGCAGTTGACCCGCAGCATCGCATGATGCTCGAATGCGCGTTCGAGGCAGCTGAGAGTGCTGGCCTCAGTCTTATTGACCTTGCAGGGGCCAACATAGGAGTATTTGCCGCGATTGGATCGACGGAATACACGCAGCAATCATCAGAAGACCTTTTCTCTACAACAACGTGGACAGCTCTCGGAGGAGCACCTTGTATGTTCGCTAACCGGTTATCGTATTTCTTCGATATCCATGGCCCCTCCATCTCACTGGATGCTGCATGCGCGAGCAGTACTTATGCAATTCACATGGCTTGCCAAAGTCTTCGAGCCGGCGAATGCAATGCCGCATTCATAGGTGCATCATCACTAATCATGGGCGCAACTCAGTGGAATGTTCTCGACAAATTGGGGTACGACTATCACCCCATCACTTGGAGTCTGTTCCTTGACAATTGATTTTCTAACCAGTAGAAAATAGAGCCCTATCACCAGAGGGTAAATGTTTTTCTTACGATACAAAGGCTTCGGGATTCGGTCGCGGAGAAGGTGGTGCGTGTCTACTCGCTATGCGCCTGGAGGATGCACTCAAATCCGGCCATCCAATTCAAGCTATCATTCGCAATTCTGCCGCCAGCCATTCCGGTAGATCAGAAGGTATCACTATGCCAAGCAGAGTAATCCAAGAAGCGTTGCTCTTACGCGTGCACGAAGAGGTTGGCCTAGATCCATCCGAGACGCCTGTTGTTGAGGTATGGCCCATAGTCCTATTACTTTCAATTATTTATACTCAATGAGTGGATTATGAGAGGAGTTTATGTCCATATTTCCTATGCCGAACGCAGTTTGGAAGAGAGTAATCTTGCCGTCGTATTACTTATATCCCCACTGGCCTGCAAATACAGGGGCAAATCTCCTCGGACCAGTTAGCCCCCATGAAAAGGGTTAGCGAGAAGATCTCGCTTAAACAGAACCCCTTTTACAGTTCAATTGAGAAAGGTTGCTAACTTGTTTAAGGGCCATGGAACCGGAACTCAGGCTGGGTGAGTCTGTTGCTAAAATTCTTTGACGCTCAGTATTGATGAATAGTGATCCAATCGAAGCTGGTGCTTTCGCGACTGTATTGGGGAAGGCGCGAACGCCGTCCGATCCGCTGTACATCGGATCTCTTAAGTCAAACTTTGGGTAAGAGTCATTTTCCTCGGGTGTCGATCGATTTATTTATTTTCAATTGACTCGTCGATGCTTTTACAGTCATTTAGAAGGCGCAAGCGGAATTCTCGGCGTCATCAAAGCGATCATGATGATTCAGCGTGGATGCATCTTACCTAATTCAGGATTCGAGGAGTTCAACCACCATATCGAAGGGAGGGACAAATTGAAGGTATATGCTCATCTTCTCACTACACAAAAGCTTGTTTTACTCCAGTTTGAACATCGGATATTGCAGAATCTAGAAATGTTTAGGCTATCATCAGTTTCCTTTCACTTCCTTTTAGGGGTGCAACAGAATGGTTTTATTTTGCGCGAGAAGACAGAAGCAATTTATTAACCAATTGCACAGGTGGCCCAAACAATAATTCCTTGGCCACAGAATGCACGAAAGCGAGTAATTGTAACAAACTTTGGTAATATGAAATAATACAATTCTCACCATAGAGAACAGCAAACAGCTAAAAAGGAATATAGGATTCGGCGGCAGCAATGCGGCAGTTATACTCGAAGAAGTACCAGCCAAACAAACAAACGGCTCTAGACTAGAGAATGGCACCGCGAATGGCGGTGTGAATGATACTACGAAGGGCATCGCACTGACGAACGGCGGCACTAAAAATGGTACCAGTAATGGTACCGCACTCATAAATGGCAATGGCGCAGCACCCCATGATGTTTCTAGTCGTGAGCACCTGCTGTGAGTAACTTTTCAATTTCCAAGATCAGATTCAGAGCTCTAGTGTCTCATTTCAAGTTCTCATGAAAGCCCCCTTTGACTGTTACAATTGAAACACTGACTTTGTGAAATTTAGGTTCGTCCTATCTGCCAAGTCTGAAAGCACACTTGCTTCTTATTTGTCTTCCTTCATTGAGTACCTAAATAACGCACCTCAATCTACCGACTTTATGGAGAAACTCAGTTTCACCCTCGGACAACGACGCACACAATACCCATATCGACTTACAGCGACAGCAAATTCGGCGACTAGCTTAAAGACCCAGTTATCGGCAAGCAAAATCAGTAAAGTAAAAGATCGGATCATCGCCTACGTCTTCACCGGCCAAGGCGCCCAGTAAGACTCCTCTTCCTTCTGCTCCTTCAATACCTAGAGCAGTGATTGCTTTTCAAAGCTCTCGAGTTTGTCACTGGAGGTGGAACGTCATATTATTCGTACGAAAGTTGCGGTCCAAATTCAGCTAACCCGCAAAAGACACCCTCAGATGACTGCCGGACTAAGGCACCACAAAACATTTGCCGCTGCCATAAACCAGGCTGAATTATATCTCCACGAAATGGGAGCATCTTGGTCCCTAAATGGTACGTAATGAGGCGAATGCAAGTGTGTGGGACTAATGCATGGCAGAGGAGCTTGACAAGCCAGGATTTGAATCACGCATTGATGATGCCGAAATCAGTCAGCCAGCGTGTACTGCCGTCCAACTTGCGCTTGTGATGTTACTAAAGACCTGGGGAGTTGCACCGACTGGAGTCACAGGGCACTCCAGCGGCGAGATAGCGGCTGCATATGCTGCTGGGCTAATCTCATTCCGAGCAGCAATAGCCATCGCGTACTTCCGTGGTAAAGCAGCTGCTCAGTTGTCTCTGGAACATGACCAAAAGGGAGCTATGTTAGCACTTGGCACCAGCTTTGAGGCAGCATCGAAACTACTCCAGCAGAATCCCAACGGATACGCGACCATTGCCGCTATCAACAGCCCGCAGAGTGTCACCATATCCGGAGACGAGTCTGCCATCGATAATATACGACAGATCGCGGACACGCAAGGCTTGTTTGCTCGCAAGCTGAAAGTTGAAGTAGCATATCATTCCAATCATATGCAGCTGGTGGCGGCTTCTTACCTGGAATCCATCAAACCTTTCTGCCATCTGGAATCCTTGTCTTTCGATCACGATGAGTCCCGTGCTGTTTTCGTATCTTCTGTCACTGGTCACATAGAAGGCGCGGACAGCATTGATGCATCTTACTGGGTTAAGAATCTTCTTCAACCAGTCAGGTTTGCAGATGCGATTGAGAGTATTTTCTCGACGGGCGACAACAAAATCGACGCTGGGCAACGTACTGCTGCGGTACCAAATATAATTGTGGAGGTCGGCCCACATTCTGCTCTTCAAAATCCTATCAAACAGACAGTGGAAGTACTCCGTCAGCGTAATGACCAAGGTCTGACACAATTTACATACCTTGCCTCTTTAGTACGTGGAAAGCGCGGTTATGAAGCTCTTCTTGGCCTGGCAGGGAGTTTGTTCTCTATGGGGTCTTCGATTAAACTGGGGATGGTCAACCAACTTGACCACCACAACGCTCACGTTCTCACTGATCTTCCACCTTATGCGTGGGATAAGTCGGTGAGCTACGTGCACAAGTCACGCATCATGCAGGAGAAGTTGCATCCTGGTCAATCTTTTTCGCAGCTTCTTGGAAGCAAGTCCCTGTACGGCAACGGCAGTGAGCCTACATTCAGACATGTATTCACTCTTGATGATATTCCATGGATTCGAGATCACAATGTAGGTGGGCATGTCATATTTCCAATGACAGGCTATCTGTCGATGGCTATTGAGGCACTGAGGAGAGTGAGTCCCAAGATCCCAGAAAGCATACTTGTACGTGAATACCACGTCAAACGCAGCTTAGATATTGAAGAAGGTGAACGTATCGATATCACAACAAAGCTCAGGCCAGTCACAACTGGAACGGAAAGCTTTTCCACCACAGCTTGGGTGTTTGAGATCAATTCTTGGACAGAGACGAACGGATGGACGGCACACTGCTATGGGCAAGTAGAGCCAGAGGCGAGTGAAATGACCATGGAAAGTCCAACGTTCAAAGTATCAGCACCGCTCATTGGTGGCGAGAACCTCAAAGAGCGTGATGCAAAACTTATATATAGTAACCTAGGACAAGGAGGGACGCTCTACGGCCCTTCTTTTCAAGCCATGCGCAAATACTGGGAAGGACCGAGCTGGACAGTTCTGGAAACTGAGCTGCGCGATCTTGATCTCTCGACACCTGGGCCCTTTGGGTCGCCCATCTCTATTGATCCGCCGACCTTAGACTCTCATCTTCAGGTAAGTTTTCTTGAGAAATGTTTCCTATTTCGGACATCTCAGGAGCAGCTGCGATTACTCTTCACACGAGTTTCGAGGGTCAAGCGCCCCCAATTACCATCCCTACTTCCTTTGAGCAAGTTTCGGTCTCTCGGAATATACTCTAGCAGCCAATACTGACTCGAATATTCCGACATCCAGGGTATAGCCCCTTGGCAAAATAATGCGGCGCATATGCCAAATTATGTTAGTAGGCTTAGAATCTCGAACAAGATTGAGGCAGTCAAAAACCAGCGCTTTACCATTGTTACTCGCTTGCTCGGTAACGATACCAAAGCCGGTAGGCTGCGTAGCAGCATCGCTGTCTTTTTAGATAGCCACGGTTCACTGAGGGCACTCGCCGAATGGGAGTCGGTGACATATCGATTTATCTCATCGTCGGACACCGGGGATTCAGCCTCCAGCCTGCCAGCAGGCTACTGCTGGGATTTGATACCTAGTATGGATTTCGTCGATAACGAATATGCAGCTAATATGTTGACGGTTGAATCTGATACACTCGAAATTGCACGGCAGCACCGGCGTAAAGTGAACAGAGCCGGTGTCTATTACATGAGTCGGGCATTGAAAGAAACGGCTGGAGAAGACCTTTCTCACCTACCATCTCACCTTCTTCGCTATTTGAACTGGTCCAAGAAAGTTGTTGCTGGCGAAAATTTGGCTTTGGACATCGAGCAAACGTCTTTGCTGACCGAAGTACTCACCTCCGACGCCCAAGGGGAAATGCTCTGTGCTGTAGGTGAGAAACTCGTCCAAATTTTGCGCGGTGAAATGCAACCACTGGAGATCATGCTCAAGGATAGTCTCCTCATGCGAAACTATGAGCAAGAGGCGGCTACTACACATTCTAGCCGAGCCTTGGGAAGATTCGTCCGTCAGCTGTCGGATATCAAGCCCGACTTGCGCGTGCTGGAAATTGGTGGCGGCACAGCTAGTGCCACACTTCCTGTCTTGGATGAATTATCCCGTGGGGAGCAAGATCTGCCTGCGTTTCTCTCCTATACCTTCACAGATATATCGACCGGCTTCTTTGAGAATGCTCGAACAAAGCTGGCTAAGTGGGCGAAATGTATCACATACAAGAAACTTGACGTCAGTCAAGATCCAGTGCAGCAAGGCTTTGCCACCGAGCAATATGATGTGGTCATTGCCTCGAACGTCTTGCATGCAACTCCAAATATTGCAACAACGCTTGATCATGTTCGAAGCCTTCTGAAACCTAATGGCAAGCTACTCTTGATGGAGGCTATCGTCCATCCATCTCTTTCTTTGCCTTATTCCTTGCTTCCAGGCTGGTGGCTTTCCGAGGACGAGTACCGAGACCATGAGGAAGGACCACTTCTATCGGAGGAGAAGTGGCAGACTGTCCTCACTGCACGGGGGTTCTCAGGAGTAGATGCCGCCATTGCGGACTATCCGGGGACTCCTGAGCATGTGATCAGTGTAATATGTTCCACAAGGATAGGCATGCGGGAAGATTCTGATGACTCAAGATCAATAACTATTTGCGGTCTCATTATGGACGACGAAGAAGAAGAATTTGCCCAAATAGTCTCTGACCATGTCACTCAGCACCTTGGTTGCCCCTCAGAAGTCAAACCTTTCGCTGAAATGGATGCCGAGGATAAGCGATTTTGCATCTTCATCGAATCTCCGCGCCACAGTGTTTTAGGTGACCTCTCAGCAGAGAACTTCGAAATAATGAAGAATACTCTCTTAGAGACAGAAGGATTATTGTGGGTGGTCCCAGAAGGTTGTCCACCCGAAGCCGAATCAATCAAAGGCCTGCTACGCTCCTTGCGCCACGAAACCGAATCAAAGAATTTGCTCATTTTGGAAAAGACGCCTTGCACTTCAGAAGGCGCTCTAGCCATAGCTCAAATCGCTGGACGATTACGAGATCTGGAACTTGCAAATTCAGCAGGCATAACGGACCAGGATTTCGTTTGGCACAATGGCATGATTCATCTACCTCGCCTTCGACAGCTCAAGGAAGCGACAGATGTATTTGCGTCGGAGGCAGGGATTGCAGTCCGAAAAATGCAAAACGTCTGGCAAAATGAAAGGTCGCTCGAGATGACGGTTGACGCTGCAGGTAGTCCTGACTCTATATATTTCCGCGAGAACGAAGTGAAGACAAAGCCTTTGGGTGATGATGAGGTCTTGATCAGAGTTGTGGCTGCAGGAGTAAACTTTCGCGATCTTCTTCTTGTTCTTGGTTCCATCCCATGGACGAGACCGGGCTTTGAGGGGTCTGGCGTGGTTACCCAGACGGGTTCTGGCGTGGGAGATTTGAAACCGGGAGATCGCGTCTTCTATGGGTCACTTGCAGGAGGATCCATGGGGACTTTCGTCCGGCTGGCCTCATATCGAGTGTTGAAAATTCCAAATGACATGAGCAGCACGGATGCCGCAAGCATTCCAGTCGCATACTCCACCGCCATCTTTGCAATCATACGCATTGGACGGCTTAGGAAAGGCGAGAGCGTACTCATTCATGCTGCCTCTGGTGCAGTCGGCCAAGCGTGTATTGTGCTAGCACAGTACATTGGAGCTCGTATCTTCGCTACAGCTGGTACTCCTGCAAAAAGGGAATTCCTCCGCGAGACCTATGGTCTCCCTGAAGAGCAGATATTCTCTAGCCGCACCCCGGCATTTAGAGAAGGAATTCTCAGCGCAACCGACAGCCAAGGGGTCGATGTGATCGTCAATTCTCTAAGCGGGAACCTACTGCAAGAGACTTGGGACTTGACCGGAGACTTCGGTCGATTTGTTGAAATAGGCAAGAGAGACTTGCTTCAGAACAGCTACTTGGGTATGAGACCCTTTGATCGTAACGTAACTTTCAGTGGCGTCGACCTCCGCACACTCTTTGATCGGCGGCCTGATGAGGAGAAAGAGTGTCTGGCCGAACTTGTTGATCTGGTCCAACGAAAAGTTATTGTGCCTATTCGCCCGGTAACCACAGTGTCCATATCTCAACTTGCTATAGGGCTACGCAAGCTTCAATCTGGCCAAAACATAGGCAAGATTGTCGTCACCATGGGTCCGGAAGATTCTGTGCTGGCTGATTGCCCTCCAGCGCTAAGTGTACCGTATGGTCAGCTGCTGCGTCCTGATGCAACATACCTGATTACTGGTGGTACGGGCGGTATCGGCATATCCTTAGCATCATGGATGGTCAAAAATGGAGCCCTGAATGTTGTATTGCTCGGGCGAAGTGGCTCATCACGTCCCGAGGTCAAGACGCTGTTAGAGCAATATGATGGCACGGACGTCCAAATGAGAGCTGTTGCTTGTGATGTCGGCTCCCGAACGGAGCTTGTCAGCGCTTTACGGTCAATCAAAGACCTTCCACCAGTTAGTGGTGTAGTCCATGGCGCGCTTTACCTCCATGTAAGCTTATTGTTCATTTACTAACCCCCCCGTCCAAGCTAATCATCCATGCCAGGACTCACTTTTAGCGAATGCGACCTACGATGACTGGCAAAATATCACAAGACCCAGAGTTCAGGGTGCCTGGAATCTCCATGAGTTGTTAGAGGATGTCGACTTTTTTATTGCGCTCTCTTCATTTGTTGGAGCTGCCGGGAACTTAGGGCAAGGGATCTACGCAGGCACAGCGGTCAGTATGAACGACACCCCAAGTTTTCATGAATCTCACTCTTAGCCTAGACCTATTTCGATGCGTTCGCGCGTCATAGAATCGCCCGCGGTAAAGCAACTGTTGCAATGGCCTTGCCGGTTGTGCTAGATGTCGGCTATGCTGCCGACAAAGGTTTGACAGAAGCGTTGAAGCTTTCGTTGGGTGCGACATTGACAGAAGCTGACCTCCATATTGCTGTCAAGGGTGCGATTATTGGCCCTTCTTCCAACCTGAACGAAAATGGCAGTGCCATTGCATTCCGTTTCTCATCAGGGGAAGACCCAAACACACTAGGCTGGCAATATTACCACCCACTTGCCCTCGCAGAGCGTGTCAATGCCAAGAAGCGTAATTCCGAGATCACTAGTCCCGATGAAGACAATGATACAGCCTTGAATGGACTACGACTTGCCAATAGCGGTGATCCTCTCCTCGCTTTATTGGATGCACTTATGGATAAGGTTTCTTCCATCACGATGATAGAAAGGGATGAGGTGGAGCCGGATGCGCCGCTTGCAGTCTACGGCCTAGATTCTTTGGTGTCTGTAGAGCTGCGCAATTGGATTCGCAGAGAAACTGGCATCGAAACTCCACTGCCTGCCATAACACGTGCAGAGAATCTTCGAGCTTTGGCCACGTATATTCTCTCTCAGATGGAGACGAGCCGCAAGTCCTAGTGATGCTCTGTCGGCAGAAAGAGTAGTAGGATTGGGATGACCTGACGATTCCTTCCTTAGGTACCGTTCTTTGCTTATAGAGTAGGTTATAGATCTAGATCGAATCCTATCTTGGTGGTTCTACTGTTCGTGAGATTACAAACCTTTGAAAGCCAAATAACTTATCGGATTCTCCAAATAACAAGAGCACTTACTGTTGTAGATGAGTGCAAAATTATTGCAAGGCGGATTACGCCCTCGCGGGTCGATGATGGAAGCCATTGTACAGTATTGAAGACTTCAAGAGGGCGACCCCAGCTCCTATCAATCTGTTCAATCTGTGTTCGATAAGCTTTGCCATACCATGCCTTCTTCATTGGTCTCTTGTGGTTCAAGGTAGAGCTTTTCTCTGAATTTGGCGACGACGGGATGATTAATAAGCAAGATGACCTCCCCTGTTGTCCCCACCGGTTTCATCGAATTGCACCACCACTTTTATCTCCTTATATTATTGAAGCAATTGATTATGTCTGATCAGCCATTATATGAAGCAATAATCTTCTGCAAGTAGGACTCCAACTTTGAATCTTGTCAAAATCCTCGCAAGTAATACCTAAGGTCCGAAGAATATCATATCTCAACAAGAGGGTACGGAGCCCTGTTCCAGATCTTGCTTATGTTGGCCGACGGTATTTTGGGAAATCTCTAGAGCAGCTTCTATGCTTTGCATAATCATTTGTCTTGCATTTCATAGCAGTGAGTCCCCTTCTTCCGCTCAATTTTGGGCGGTAGCTGAAATTCCCTCCCGCATCTATTAGTTCCATCAAGAGCACAAACAAATCATATGCCAGGGTTCATGCGGACACTAGATTGAATGCTTCATGATTAAGAAGTTTCTAACTGGCTCTAGTTCGCCTCTGCCGCAGCTATGACAACTTCAACCACTTTCTCAGGCATACTGATCTGCACCATGTGTCCAGCGTTGCATCTCGTGATTTGGCTCCCAGCAAGCTGCGCAAATCCTAACTGCATGGTTTCTGGCAATATTGCATCTTTTGCACAAACCAGATATACGCTTGGCACTTCTTTCCAGCCCGAGTATGTCACGGTGTCATCCCACCCGGCTGCCGGTTGCGGTCTCAATACCTTCACCCACTTCTCTGTCGTGACAGCATCAAGGTCATTGAATAACAGCCTTTCCGGTGTCTTGCAATGAATTGCGCCACCCTGTACAAATGAATCAGTTATCTATTCCCAAAAGCAAGGAGGTGTGAAAACACGGCAAGCGCGGATGAAAATCATACATCATATTCAAAAAATGGCATGGGCGTATGAGTAAAACCTTCTGGAGCAATGGCTGCAGCGAGAAAGACAATCTTCCTCACGCCTCCCTTCAAACCCGCGTCCGATCGAATCTTTGAACCTAAGCCTTTGATAGCGCAGGGGCCCAACATGCCAGCTATCGAGTGAACGACTAAAATCACGTCCTTTTCTTCCTCTTCGACCAATTTCTGCACTGCCAATCTGATTGCTGCGATGTCATCCAGCATAGATGGATTCCCTGGACTGGTAGTTCCTGTACTGACTAGCTCGGCGATCTCAGTTGGACACCCTTGAGATCTCAGTAAAGAGACAACGCGCTCGAATGTGACTGGACCTTCCCAGTATCCCGGGACAAAAAGAATGGTGGGAGCCATGGTATCTATCTCTGGTTGTTGGGTGGTGGTGGTGGGTGGGATGATGTTCTCTGAGATCTTTGTGTGTTGAATGCTACCTGTGGTCCATATTATACGTAGGTATTAGCGTGATGTTCCGCGAACTTGTAGGCTAGCATCCCTACTACATCTTTGACCGGTGTCACTGGTGCCTCCTAGGGTGGCTTACAATTCGCTGACCTTTAGTTAAAGCTATCGATCCCGGGAATTTAGGAAGAGAGTTTCGCGTTATTAATTGGAGGCTTGCAGCGAATTTTAGTGCTGACTACGCCCATATATGCATGCGCGGTTGCAAGCTACAGATGCAGATGCTAAGGCTGGTCAGTCGTGCTCCTACTATCACAGCATCACTAAAAGCTTACCCTAACTAAACTGCGCTTGATTGCTAGCATCCCTCTCTATATCCTATATATTATCATCTTTAGCATCTGATATATTTAGCTAGTAGAGAGGGAGTTTTAGTGAGGATTTAGAAGGAGTATTAGTATTAAAAAATGTTAACAAGCTTGATAATAGTTTATAATTACTTATCTTTTTTCTAACAATTATAGTAGAGACCCTTGCACTACTTTATATAAGCTAGTATATGAATGCATAGATGTTTAGTTAGATATTAGTTTCTATAGTCGCTGAACTTTTACCTACACTGATTCAGCTAGAACCCGATTTTATACGTTCTTTCAAAATAGACTTCACAGTTGGCAAACAAGCCTAGTAGTCCAGTTGCTTCCATAACTTTAGGAAGACAAACGTACATTGTTATGCGTGGAGCTCCAGAAACATACGCCGAGACTGGGTTATAATAGCCATAGTTGACCCGTTTAAGCTTGAAAAATGCCATTCTCTTCGCCTCAGACATTTCATCACACTCCGCATCTAACAGATCGCTAAGAGAATAGCTAATATCAAACCTTTTGCGCAATATATCAAGCGCCTCAGCCCACATCCCCCCTACTAGATGGACATCCCTTAAAGACATGTGCTCAACTGACCGGCTCATCTGGCCGATGAATCGCTCTAGCTCTGAGATATGGAGATATGCGCCGGTAAACTAAAGAATGTATAGTTTCGGCCACGGGCACAGAGAAGTGATAGTGCCTAGGTTGAAACAAGGTTGATTGGGCTTATCCCATGTCAAAGATAAATCAAGATTTACATCCGTGAGATGATCCGACTTGAGGACTGAGGTCAAGAACCTATTCAAATGCTTACTCTCACTTGCCGATCGAGGACGCCAGTAACCCAGATCTTTCCCCCCTTTCATCTCAAGTTGAAAGTGCTCCAGCTTCCGCATCGCAGCCGTGAGAGCTTGGCCGTCTCCTCTACTGGTCGCTAGCAGGTTGAGATCTCTGGGAGGTGATGTTTCAATCCAGAGACTAGTAAGTAAGACTCCAGCTTTGTGGATAGCCAGTGGCAACTTTACCAGCATATCCACGTCTAGGTCTCGCAAATCCCATGTTCTCGCATCTTCCCAATGGCTCGGGAATACCGTGTATCGAAGCAAAGCATCGTTATCGGTTGCTAGCTCGGAATATTTGGGTCTTTTTCGCACGTCTGAAAGAGCCTCACTATCTTGGATAATTAGACGATTTGCCGTAGGCATTCTCGCAAATGCAGAGCCGACGGCTATTGTCAAAGCTCTCTTCTCCCGCAAAGTCTCCTGCTCTGCGAAACGCCGGCGGTATTCATTATGAGCTCGTCTCAGCAGAACCCAATTGGACAAATCTTCAGCGGACGCAGTGTGATCGGGGCCGCCTTGGGCAAAAGCTGCCCACGAATCCACTATCGTTCTGATTTTTGGGATCATTTCCTCCAGCATTTTCTTTGGATGGGCCTCCGCCCAAGTCGCCTGGATCACTAGCCATTATTTCTTCAAAGACACTTCTGTCCTCTAATTTAGCTAAAATGTATGTCGCGAACACATTAATTTTATCAGCCAATTCGGGTTCATAGAGGTGAATGATGACTCGAACTGTTTTCACACCTTTGCTGATGATGGGATGGCGAGATACCATTTCAAAATGTGAGAGAGATGACAGATTTAATTCGACATCGAGGAAATGGATGAGCAGATGAGAGCTGGTATCATAAAATCTCTGGCATTTAAGTCTCACATTCTGGATCTCGGGAACGTTGAAGATATCTTCGGCAAAATGACGCTCAGTATTGGGATAATCCCATCCTTTCACATGGTGGAATATTTTGGCAAGTATCTCGTCAGGCATGTCCAGGATTTGTAGCGGTCTAAGCTTTGGTCGTGAGAGATCATCGAGATCAAAGCCATGGTCAGCGCTGACCGATCCTCCGTTCAACGCCATCGACATTTGACTCTGAAACGATCAGGAGATAATTTTAGGTGTCGCTAGCAGTGCGCTGGCTCTGATGACTGAGGTTCAGCAAAATTTCGAATATGCTCGATGAAAGAACGACTGAGCCTGAGTTCTATTTATGTCTGGTTTTCATGTCAAAATATTGAAGAAATTTAGAAGTCGGCAAGATACTGAGTGCCGCGCACAGCACGTGGATATAGCACGTGCACGAGAGCTCTCTGTTATTTTCAGGGGAGACCTAGAGGTGTAAAAGATGGAGTTTAATGGATTTCTGATCTGTGGGTACTTATTTATATGGTAAAACCGACCCAGCAACCACGAAGGAATGCATGATTTGTGTGCAAAGGGTCCGATTATGTGTCCGCCCCCTCTATAATCCGATAGAAAGAAAAATAGCACAATAGCCAGGGGGCTAAAATGACGAAGAGGGATGCAGAAGCAAAATCGAGCGATGATCTTAGGATCGCGGTTGGCAGAAGAGGCTCTGGAGAAACCACAGAGCTTCTTCACCGGTTTGCGTGCTGGGTATTTAATTGCCTGTAATGCTGATTCAGTGTTTATACACACCTTCAAGGAGTAAAAAATCGACAGCCTGTGTCTCATGACAACCGCCAATACAAATCCAAATAACACCAGCCATCCCGCCTATATATCTCAACACCACAATCTACCACCTAACCTGACCCTCCCCACTCCCCAACGTAATCGTACCGTTCTTCCTCCTCTCCGCAAGCCACCGCTCAATCCACACCTTCATTTTACTCCTACTCGCCGCACTTCCAACATTAACCGTCGGCACAATCTTTTCAATCCTCAAGGCACACACAAACATGGTAAGCTCGCGGAACGAGCTATGCTCTGAGTAAGGAACGCCGAAACAGGATGCTTCGCGTGTGGAGCCGCGTTGGGGTGTCAGGTCGTGTAGGGAGAAGTGGGAGGACCAGGAGGGAGAGTAGAGGATGTTTTGGAGGGTTGGGGAGGTGGTTAATCTGTTGGAACTGTTAAAAATAAACTCCTAATACGGGGCTGGGAACAAGGCACGTACCTCGAAGTAGGTGGCTTGTAATTCCACCCACTAGGCCTGAATCCCACGATCCGACTAAAATGCGGCTTATACCCAGTCAAATACTCGTGTAACGTCTCTGGCCGAATTTCCATCAGCATCTGCATATGGATCTGCGCCTCCTTTGGATCATCCGTCATGCGGCTCATCAGTTCTGGATCTTCCAGCGCGGCACAAATGCGCATCTTGCCTGGGGGAGCCCAAATCTTGCAGTCGAGAGCTCGAGCGATACCCATACAGATGCGCTCTTTGCCGATGCTGTAAGTCCCACATACAACCAGTAGTCTTCCTCGGGCTTTTCCGGAGGTGAGAGACATGGCTATACTGTCGTCTTCGGGCTTGAGGGCAGGTGCGGAGGCGATAAATTTCGCCATGCTGGAACCGGCGCGCTCGCGTTTGGCTGTTTCCCAAGCATCGCCGTCTTCGGCGCGTTCCTTTCTGAGGGATACACACATGTCTGCGCATGCTGTGATGACTTCTTCTTGCGAGGGGAAGGCGTAGCGTGGATTGAGGTAGGTTGTGTCAAGGTAGCAGACATCGATCTTTTGCTGTTTTGTCTTCTTTGTAAGAGAGTCGACGATGTTTGGCATCAGGAGTGGATGGGTGAGATGTGCTGGACAGGCGCGGAAGTCGCCACAGTGGAGAACACGTTGGATCTTGGGGGTGTTTCCTTTTCCTATGACTTTTTCGAATAGGAAGAGAGAACTGCCGGGGCAATGATTTGCTGGTATCATTGTGACTGCTACTCCTTGTGTGCCAGGAACGTCAGATCTTTCCTCAAAGTCCAAAGACACTACCCACTTGGGATCAACCCGTAATTGCTGCTTGACCAGATTGCCCGTAACCTTGCTGCAATATATTGGACCATGACACCACGAAGCTGTCAACCCAATGTAGTGGTCACTATGAAAATGACTCAGAAAGTATGCATTGCAACCCTGAACAGCACCGTATCTGAAAGCATCAACACAAATAAAGAAACCAGGCATGATCTTGTAAAAAGGACAAGTCCTCTGGTAAGCCGGCTTTCCTCTCGAGGAGTTTTCAGCAGCTGCCGCAGTAGCCCAGGCGGCGTCTTCTGCATGACCTGACATGATTTTCGAGAATGCAGATGTAGCCGTGACATCCTTTACATCAGCTTCGATCGGATTTGCTTGACCTGGTCTAGGTACTGCTGCCTTTCGCGCGAAGCGATTGCTGGCTCCTTGGGGCATCATCTTCACCTCTAAAGATTCTGTTTTGGCGAGCTTTGGCAAGGGTATCGGATTATCGTCCAGACAGCCATTGACATGTCTCGTAGCTTCATCGGGGGTAATTCCACCAAGTTTAACACTGCAAATCGGACAAGAGGCCGTCATTTCTTCCCCTGGGGCCATTCCATCGACATGGTCATCGCCAAAGCCATTAAAATCTTGCCCGGCTTCTGCTGCCTCCAGCTTTGCTTGTTCCTCCATCCACTTCCGCTCCACAAACTCTTCGCCACCAGCGAATTCATCATCAGGATACTCGTCAAAATCATCAAACTTGCTCCATTCATCAATACTAGTAGCCTCTTTTTTTAAAGTCGGAATGTCTGGCAGCGCTGGACTCTCTTGCTTTGGTAATTCTACCACGCTAGATCTCTCCCCCTCTGAACCACGATCCGAGCTTGATCTACTTGCGGATCTCGAGCTAGGTTGTAGAGCCTCCCACTTTGCTTGTGCTTTTGCAACAGGTACTCTTGTTCGCCGCCTGTACAGTGGCCTGACGGACTTCACTTCTGGCACGACAGGTTGGTTTGCCAGTATATCTTCCTGCTCTACGGAGTTCATCTCCACTAATTCATTCAAATCTGGTTGTTTCGAGACACGAGTTCGAAGCCCCCTCTTTTCCTCTCCTAGAGCAGTAGCTTGGTTGGCTTTGTTGCTCTCAAAGTCAACTTCGTAATCACTTTCTGAGTCCGAGAGGAAGGGTCCTTTCCGCCGCGGCTTCTTTGCCTTGGACTTGGTAGCAGGTTGTGGGGGAGGTGGTGTACAAGCATCCTTTGCTGGGAGAAGATCTCCGAGGAATCCGGTACCATCAACACCCATTGATACATCCTCTTCGCCATTGTTATCTGCCCCGCTCAGTGAGCTTGTGTTCGACGTCTTTCGCTTCTTCACGGGCCCTGCTTTCTCGTTGAACCTCTCATTCTCGTTGTCCCCATATATATCATCCAATGCCTCGTCTAAAATATCAGCACCGAGTGCTGGATGCGCAGGGAGCGGGTTGGCTTGCGATCCCTGAGACAGGAAAATCGAGTCATCTTTCATAGGAGAATCGACTTTCTTAAAGAAATTGAGGATGCTATTATTGCCCTTCCCTGGAGTTCTCGAGAGAGCGGCCTTCTTGGTGCTCGGCCGATTCGGCATTGGCACATTTGATTTCGAGTTCGGACGTGGCGTGAGTGGTTTCGTAGAGCTTCGACTCGCCATTGCGGATGGTTGTTGATGAGGGGTAGAGATACCGTTCGGTGGCGTCGGTGGTCTGCCAGTTGAGGGTTTTAGAGGTGCCTCAATCGATGTGTTGGAATTCTCTCGTGGATTTCGAAACATGTCTGGTAGTTAATTATCCATAAGTTCGGAAAGGCGTTCGTCGTAGGCTCCGAGGGCGACTGCAGCCTCGGTCATGAGCAATTCTTCCACAATCTTGTGGCAATCAAAGATCTTCCTGCGTAGAATGGATTATTGAGCTGATGGTTGAGTATTTGCTTGGGCTTGTTGTTGCAAGACAAAGACAGGAGAATCTCTTGGGAAACGCGATAAATCATTGACGCGTAGTCGCGTGACTTTCCATCAGGTGATTGAAATCAACATTTTCACATTTGTTCAAAGATACCGGCACTTGTGGTCACGTAGGGTGTATTTAGGACAAATTGACCTCTTGGATTGAACGATTCTATGATTCAGTTTGCATGGCGTTTCTCAAAGCTTTTGACCTCTGTAGGGTGGCTCAACCCCTGAACTCCATGCTCAATGCTATGCTATAGACCACCTTGATACGCCCCAGAAACACTAGATCAGGAGCAAGAGAAGCTCCTGACTCAAGGAAGCATTTGCTCACAGATGCTGAGGTGGGACCGTCCTCAATACTCGTCGCGTCCCCCGCATTGCTCCAACACAACCTGGGTATCTTTCCTGCATTCTCCGTAACCAATGTATCCATCTTACTTTGTTTTCTGGGCCTGCTGCGCTGCTTCTCTCCGTGTAGCTATAATAAGTTTAGCAATTTTCTGGAGCGCACACGTGGAAACCTACCATCTTCCAATAACGCCGTATCTACCGCGCCTCCAGGTAAATGCACATATCTAACCACGCTCCCTCTAATGAAAACATTCTTGACCGAAGACTAGACAACGCACCATTAGTCACAAAGCCCTTGTTGTATTCCATAAACGTCGTTGCGAGACTTTTGCGCCTGGGCGAGAAACTCACCAAGTGAGGATATTTCAGTTCTTCCACCACCTGTATGTCATCGAGCTTGATATTGAGGTATTGATCGACTGATTTCAAGGTGCCCTTGATCTGGATATCGTTCTTGAGTTCGACGGTGACTTCGTGGTCGACTAGGGTCTTGAAGAAGCTGTTGACAGATTGCAGAGTTAGCAGAAGTCCAACCAAAGCTGGAGATGGGGTCAATGATGTGCGAACCTGAAGAACAGCATCTTGAAATAATAAAGAGGGATGTTGGGGAAGTTGGTTGGTAGTGGAAGAGCTCGTGGTGGGATGTGGTGGGGAAGCCGCGATCAGGGAATGATTTGAGCCTCGGCAACAAGGCAGGAAAAATCGCACTTCACCTCAACGTCCTCCAACGTCGTTCCTTGAACATCACAATGCCACCACAATGCTACAGTATTCAACACTACCCTTTCTACGGTATATGCTAATAAATACAATCTGAAATCATCTGTGTCTATCTTATATACTATTAACATTCTGATCCATGTATTTCTAACAGTGATTTTCTATACAATAGTCAAGCCAAGTTCTCCAATTACAGCGCTCCTCACTGCTCGTCCATAAATCTATCCAATGCCAAATTAAACACTCTTTGATCAGCAGAGCTCATATAGCCCCTCTGAAACATCCTCAATTCCCCATGGATTCAACATCTGTACCAGCTCCATCAACGCTGGCACATTCCTCTCAACATACTTCGCAATCCATTGAACCTGGAACGCGTCCAGATCTCCACCCCGCAGTACCAACATCTGCTCCGGCAGGCCCTGGAAATCAGGTGTTAAAACAAGCATAAGCAGCAACAAAATCCCACGATCTTGTATCTCAGGCCCGGAAAATTGCTCGCACCATTCTTTCCATGTACACCCCTTTATCGTATGTGACATTCCAATCCAACTGTTCCTTCCACGGCTCCTCCCCTGCTTCTCTCCTCCACTTCGCCTCGATGTCAATGAGTGGGCCGTCGGACCCTATCTCCCGCTCTACCATGTACATAAAGGATATCTGGTCCCACGCTTCCTTGAAGAGAGATACGTGTGTTTTATCGGAGTTGTATTCTCCGCTGTCTGCTATCCTGGCAAGGACTGCAAGAGGCTCATCGACGCCGAGGACTCCCGTGTCTCTGAACGGCACTATGAGGCCGATGGAGAGTGGAGATATACTGACTAGCTTTTTTAGGTTCTCGCAATAGGTCGGGATGTGTATGTCAAGGACATATTTATACGCAGCTCTGATATTATCCTCAGTTGTAGGTCCATCCCCAGAACCAATCTTTTTAGCGATCTATAGGAAAATAGCGCGCTTGTGCGAGGAAGTCGAAGAATATTTCGGGATGATACTGTATATTGGAAGGAGATCTTTGACAGCTGTTCGAATGGTTCGTTGCTTTTCGAGATGGATAAATTTGCTTCTGGTTTGCTCTGGTATCTCATTGAGCCTCCGTCCGATTTCGCGCAGGCGCTTTCTCGTCCATCCATAAGCCTCGATAGCGTTTCGATTCTAAATCGAAGATGCTGAGTTTCTGGGAGGAAGGGAGGATTTGTGATGGGCGGTTCTCGCGTGTGCTCTCTTCTTGCTTTATTGGAGGATGAAGATTTGCTGGAGCGATTAGCATGAATTCGGGACGGGGAAGCAAAGCAGGCTCCCTACTGTCGCTATCGAAAGGATATTGGTGGCTGCGGTTCATTCTTCGCAACCTCCACTTCTCGCTCAGGTCTTCGTAAGGAGTCGGGCCTCTACACAACCTCCATCTCTCCTGGTCGGTGGAGCGCAGCCACCAATTTTCGTCACCATCGCCAGGCATAGTGGCCGTATGGAGAACGAGACAAAGGCAGGGTATATGATTCAAAGTCAAGGTATCAAAGGTTTGGTGGAGGAAAAAGTATTCACAGCGTATCTATGAGAGATGGGTGAATTTAGTCTTGTAAAATGGTGCTATATGAGCCTTGCTCCAAATCATTCGTGGGATAACATAACTGATCCATTTCCATACTTCGGAATTTTGATCAAAGCTTACAATTAAAATTTCCAAAGCTCTATAGCATGCCCACTTGTTGAATGTGAGCTGCCAGAAGTGCGGTTGAAACTGCCCCTTTTTTCAAGCGAGCAGGTTCGGTTCAACTTGAACCTTTGACTTGCAAAAAAGAAAAGAAAAGAAATGGCAAAAACAATTTAAAATACATCTCCAAGGCTTATTTCTATGACCCAACCTCAAATCCAATTGCAAAATAGTGCAAAAAAAGTGCAAAACGAATAGATTCATTCCCCACCGGGACACTCTCCGTAAACCAGACTGACTGAGTTTTCTAAGCAGCCATCCGAAGAGGGGTGCTCAAGTTCGATTGCCTTGAATGAGGGACAATACGTCGAAAACATAAGGAGACTGCAAACCACTCTAATAATGTCTTAGCAGGTTTGCGGAAGGGTTTTGCTTGAATTGACTTATAAAGGGTCTTTTGTTAAACGCTGAAGATATTGCCGATTTGCTTTACGCGAGTGCTTATTGGTTTGTGAATAGCACTGCACTGCTATAAATCGTTGAGGGGGTCCTTGATAGTGGGAATAGCAGATGGGATATTCGAATACCCTATGATAGGATGCCCTGATGACTTTATCTCGTCTACGTCCTCGTGTGTCTCAGCCGCCTCTATGGGACAAAGGCATAGCATCATCTTCTGAAGGACACTCCAAGTTGATCACCTCATATACATCCTCGAACCGTGCAATTATATAGATATAGCATCTTACACGACTCTCCGGGTGGTCAATCTCACGAAACATCGATATATCTACAGGGGGTTAAACCATGTTCCGACGCCTTGGAGACGGAACTTTCTAGCTACCGTGACCACTTGAATATTAACCTGGCCGTTGTGAACTTTGATTGTAACTGTTTCTCCATTTATTGCTAAGGTATGGTAATTTGAAGTCAGCACGCGGTTTCAATGAAAGTTCAGACTCGCTTACTCGTTGTACACCACGTAATTAATAATTCTTCATGGAAGCGGTTCCTCAATATCCCCGTCTCAAAGCAACGGCTGTGTAGACACTGTATATTTCCAATACTTTCTACCTGGCTAGCAGCAAAGGTATGGTTTCTTCAATAAGGACTGTAGTACTAATCCGGGCCGATAATAGCATGGTATGTCCCTTTTTGGGAAGGTATTCTGCGCTCTAAGGTGGGTCACCATTCATTGATGGCGACGTAGAATTTAGCTGACTGTGAGGGTTTGAGCTTTGAAGAGGGGTCGGTAATTAATCACTGCTTGAGAAGGAATGGAAAGTCAAAATATTCCCAGTTCTTGATAGATGTCAAATTTTCAGGGGTGGAGTAAACTGGGAATTGCTTTGATATCCCGGAGGGATTGCCTGTTCTAGCATATTAGTTGACATCGTAAGTGTACAAGTACTCCGTGCACTTCAGCGGAGACCACTGCCACCACTTCCAGGTACTCCTTACATCTCAGCTAATGGTGTGTTCTGCCTTCTGATCGGTTGAAAACTTTTCGTCACCAATACAGTTCTTCATCGACCGGATCCTTTCGAACCCCAACATAGAAAGCTAAAAGACGTTTCTTGTAGAAAGCCTTTTCCCGTTCCCAGCTAAGCATTGATGCTGGTGTCGACATAATACTTGAAAGATCCTCTAACTTCTGTTCAATCACGGTCCTCACCTGCGCTTACAACTTCACAGACTCCATCATCTCCCTAAGCCACTCCTTCGTACAATCCACCAAAGTATCATGATTCGTCCCTATCGCCTTCGTACTCCGCACCTCGATACCGCGCCCACCTTTCCCTTCGGCCCAACAGCCCTCGAAATACAGCCGCCCCTTCTCCCCAATCATCACATCGTCCTCCGCGTACACTAGGCGTAAGCTCAACGGGGCCTTCCCCTCCTCGACTCTTCGTTCCCAGGCCACTTTCAGGTTTTGCACAAGCTCTGGATAGCTTTCCGCAGCGTCCCACGAACATTCTCCAGATACGCTTTTCAAGCAGAGCCTCGCTTCGTCATTCGCCCCCTTGGTCTCTTCTGCAAAAGCGCACTTCATAGCAAAATTAAAAAGCTCTTGCGTCGCTTTGTAATCCATACCGCAAAACTCCAAACACCTATTATCAGCATCCGTGACTTTCTGTTTTGGTACGGAGTTATTTTTGAATATTCCTGTTAAAGACGAAATCGCACCACTGCTCACACCAATACTCGCGCCAACAGTCGGCACCGCCGTGTTGATCATAAACCCCGTGAGCGCATTCCAGTGATTGAGGAGGTTGTTCGGCAGGACAGCGGCTACGGTGAGAGATGTATTACCGGTGAGGGATTGGTGGACCCAGGGCGCGAAGAGGGTGAGGCTAGGGTTGGAGGGGGAGAGAAGGTCTGGGTGTGCAGCGAGGAGGTTCAGTGCGAAGATTGTGCCAGAACTGTGGCTCGCGAGAGAGATGTGGGGGATATTTAGATGACGGAGGAGGGCGGGTATTGTTTCCAGGAACATGGAGATGCGTTGGTTTAGAGGGACGGGAGTTGAGCCGCCAAATCCAGGTCTGTGAAGCGTGTTAGAGAGTCTGAGATTTGCTGTGAAGAATGTATATGCTTGTGTAAAAGAGGAAGCATCACGTGCAAGACCGTACACCAGGTACATGCAATGCAATTCTTCGACATGACCACGAGATCCAAAGACATGGAGACTCAAATATACCTATCAATATAGAGCACTCTCACACCAACCTTGGTGGCCAGAAAATCATTAAAGACCGCCATCCACCTACTCCCAAACATACCCCCACAAAACAGAATCGTCGGTGCATCTTCTCCTACCGGTATACCAGAAACCGCATAAGTGACTTTTAGTGCTCCATGTGTGTCTGTCGCTGGTAACGTGAAGCTTTGGTGGAATTCTATGGGGGACACGAGCTCGATTACATGCTCTTGAACAGGAGTTAGCGTCATATCAAAAATGAATTCGCAACGAGTTTTCGAAGAGACCTCAATACAGTGAAGAAGAAGAAGATCTTCAATGATACTTTTGAGGAATGTTCAGCTCCTTCTTGTTAGTAGCAGACAGAACAGATGACTAAGCTAAACTCTAATGCCTAACTGGCTGGATCGTACCTAGTACATGTTGCCTGATTTGGATGGTACGTGTCACAGACACGTGATACTTAGCGCAAGAGATAATAAGGAAGGGCTAATATGCAGTCTTTAAACCCTTAAAATGCCCATTGATGTGCTAGTGGTTACTTGGTCGAGCCTGCCGCCTTCGTAGGAGGTGTATTAGTACTACGGACATAAGCAGGCGAACGATTGTCCTTAGAAAAAGACCAATGGGGAAAAGGTTTATGTGAATTTTTGTATCTATATTCAACCCTCAAACAGCCTCGAGAAAGGTATTCTGTGATTCAATGATTTGTCGCCCTTTTGTATCACCAACGCCATAAACACCTTGCCATGCAATGAGCTGTCGAAATTACTCATGCAAATCAAACGAGGAGGACACTGATATAGGTTAGCGAAATAGCTTGGAAGAACGACATGTACCAACCAATTCACGCAACCATCATTCTCGCAGTTGTTCGTGATCTGGGCCCAGCGACCCCAAACGACCTACAGGATAGTTAGTATGAGCTTGAGAATCTGGAAATAATTTTCTGGATAAACACGATCGAGGGTAGGATGTAACGTACCTTTCCACCGGCGGTCACAAGCCCCAGCTCGCTCACATTGACCTCAATGATCGTTCCTTTGGTAAGTACACCTAACTGGGTATACATTGGCTAGTCATCGTCAGCAGAGATTCCTACGAATGACAGGTAGACAAACGTTCTGGGGATTCTTCTTGACACTAATGATTGGAAGTTGCACGGTACTAGAATTGATGAGCATGCGGTCATGGACAACACCAGACAGACTTACACTCCGAGCTCTGGGTGCGTGACATTCGCCTGTCCAAAAGATTAGTGTCGGCTTTTATTGAATGGTTCTGGGAAAAGAGGGGGGTCTCTTGACGTGCAAAATGACATACCTTTTTGTAACGAAGACCCATAGGTCGAATAAATCGCTCGTACCTGTTGTTAAAAGCTGAGTTAGTACTGCCTAAAAAGGTATGCTGAGATGATCTTTCATGGAAATCTCTTCTCGGGACCCCACTGGTGAAAAGCACTCTTGCGCCGATGTAGAATTTTTTCGAAATTGACTTACTTGACTGGGCGTCGTGTGAAATCAGGACCACTGCAGAGAATTAGTACTCCAATTTTTGAGGGGATCAAGAGGGGGAAAATGAACACTTACACAAATGTAGGCTTCGTGATCATTCTTTTCCATCCTTTCTTAGCTAAAATAATGATCAGTACCCCAGGATATATCTATCGAAGATAATTCTTACCCGTCTTCTTGCCCGTCTTCACAACTTTGAACATTTCCTACAAAACGTATTAGGACTCTGGGACTGTAAAGAGCCGACTTCTTCGGGGAAACAAATGGTCGCCTCGTGGACAGCTCCGTAGCTCCCATTAATAAGACGAAGCAAACTAACCTCTTCCGCGATACCTCTGACCTTTGGCAAAGGTACAGAGAACTTGGCCGCCTTCTCATTACTGTAAATTATTGAAATCAGCATCGCTTGATCAAGTAGAATTCCGAATGGGTAGTATTCAAGCTGCTTACCGCTTGTTTTTGATAGCTGGTCCGACATTAGCATGGGCATTTACTTGATATGTATGGGAGGAGAGCCGATCTCTTCAATTCGACGTACCTGATGAGAGGGCTTTTGCATTCGTAGGGTTTGATCTATCGAGGAGATATTGTGGGAGGGGTGTGCTTGAAGGTTCGACCGGCGCAGAACTCTTCACGTTTCGCTCTTCGTGCGCCTTGATTTGCTTCTTCATCTGTATCTTCTCATGATCTACATAGGGTCAGCATTGATTCATGGAAGACAAAGTAGGCGGCATGTCGAAAATGATATCCCAACTCGCTGATCCACCAGGAGAGTAGATTCAACACCCAGGACTTTGACGTACGTCTCTTCTTCTGCATTAACTTCGCGCGCAGGCCCGTCAACTTTTGTGCGTCTTCGGAAGCTTTGTGTCCTTCTCGTGCGGCCTTCTTTCGAGTCTGGACTTTTGTCAATACCATTGCTCAACAAAAGGGCTTTTGCGACGGACTTTCTCCTCATGATCAAGACGCCTGCCGTGAAGCTTTCTCCACCTATCCATATACTCATTTTGAGGCATGATGGGCTGTTTGCTGGCGAGATAATGCGACTATAGTGGTGGGAGGTGGTGGGGAAAGTTCAAATCATTGATAACGAGGTCGAGGTTTATCGCAACAATTTTTTTAATGTTACGCTAACCCAATTGAAGCTTTAGCGCCATCGTACCAAATTTCCATTAAGCTTCAAGAACAACATCACGATACCCTTTTAATGTCAGGCATTGACCAGACGCAACAACTCCCCAAAGCTTCAAAATGCTGAGCAGATCAATACGACGGTCCATATTGGACTCGAGGATACCAACATCGGCATTACCTCCCACCTTCCTCCTCCCAAACCGCGCTCGATACTTCAACTCAACAGTGCAACATGTCGATGCACCGGCCGAAAGCCTTGATGCTTCTTTATTAGCTACGAATACCTCTGCAGAAGCTCCAGAGACCATCGCTCCAGTTCGCCGAACCATTCGACCAAAGGTTCCGCTTCCACCAGCGTCATTTACTCAGCCCATAGCTCTCGATGCCTCTGTCAAAGAGATGCTTCCTCTCCTGGCCGCTCAGCCATCCCACTACATAAGCGCACACATCCACGCCAAACCGTACCTCGTCACTGCTGGAGATACAGTGCGGCTGCCATTCCACATGCCGGGAGTTGTACCAGGAGACATTCTACGCTTGAACCGAGCATCGAGTCTGGGTTCCAGAGACTACACGCTGAAGGGGACGCCATATGTGGATGAGAGGGTCTTTGAATGCAGGGCAAGAGTCATGGGGACGGAAGCAGAGCCCATGAGGACCAAGGAGAAGAAGAAGCGGAGGAACAGGAGGATTAATACGGTCAAGAGCAAGCATAAGTTTACGATCTTGAAGATTGCGGAGATCAAGATCAACAGTTTGGAGGATATTGAAGGATCTGGCGAGAGTGTATGATGAGATGTATTGATGTCGTTCAGTTTGACGAAATGTCTATTTCCAAGAATGGAAGGGTGCTTAGGCAGGCAGTGTACAATATTCGGACATCCACCATGGCCCAGCCATAACTCGCGCTTCTTGGCCAAAATTGTATAAAACCTCGTTTTGCGATTATCGGCATGGTCTATTAAGGCTGAACATCACTGTGAACGCTTTGAGGCCAAGTTCCGCCTCGACAAGGCTTGGCGTGTATTTTGTGGCATCTCATGGTCAAATGACTCGATTAGCTTAAAGCCTGAAGCCTCATGTCCAAAGCCCGGCATGATTCTATGTTCTTAGCACATTCTTCTCCCCAGCCCACTCCACTGGATGGGATCCAAACTTCCAATGTCTAGACTCACAATCGCAAGTGCACTCACTGCTGCCTACCCTACCTACCCAAGTACCAGTCTGGCAAGTTCCATCAACCTATCCCACATAACCCCGTGCAATATAGTATAGTCCAGTCAACTACCGTATCTCCAGCTCTTGAGAAATCAATCAATCATGAATTTCCAAGCCAGGCAAGGAAGTACATGCATGTATGCCATAGTTCATTCATACAGTACCAGCAGAATAGTCGGTCTGGTAGTGCATTGCAGTGCTCTATCAAACCCCCCCCCCAAAAAAGACGAGAGAAGCTCGCTCACCTCCTAAGCCACCCACCCATAGTGAGACTTTGAAATTCTCCCTACTGCCTACCCTACAATTGCCGATTACAACACAAAAGGAGCGTCCGGGGCGGGGCTGGCTTGGCTGGCTTGGCTTATGTAAATGTAGGTTGGGCAGGCTGGAGAAGGGGGCTTTTTGATTTGAAGGCTAGGCGAAGGCTTAGGCGAAAGGTACTGGGGTTAAGGGGGAAGTTGGGAGGTTGAGAGAGAGCTTAGCTGAGGGGGGTGGGCGGGTGTTGGAGAGGTAGTGAGAAATGGCTGGGGGTTGTTACTGTGAGGGGAATGGGATGGGATGAGATGGGGTGTTTGAAAGATTTAGGGCTGCGTTCGTGGATGGGAATGAGTTGGAGTGAGGGTTGATGATGAATTATAGGAGGGTGAGGAGGTCATGTGCTAATTTAGCGGGTGGGTGTTGCTGATAACTTATATACGAGCAAGAGCAAGACATGACGACGTTATGAATATAGTATATGAGCACTGGTGATTGGAAGCGTAGGAGGACGATTGGAATGGCATCTATTCATTTTTCATTCTATTCATGCTCATGCATTATCATATACATTACCTTATACAAAGCCCTGGTATCATATCCTCATTAAACTCCCTAATACAATACCCAACTCCTCGCCAGCAAAGACAAAACGCAAAGCAAAGCAAAGCAACACTACCAATCCCAACCATTAAAAGAAGTTCCCCAACGTAGCCCTATATATCCTCCGCGTCTTCGTTTCCACACCCCCATTCCTCCTCGCCTCCTTCTCCAAAAACTCCGCCTCCTCAGCATCAATGCGCGCCTTCCCCGTCCACAGATCCGCCTCCTCAGCACCCCACCTCTTACTCCTCATAACCAGCTTATAGCCCACAATCATGCCGAGATAAACCGGCACGGGGATGTAATCCACGATGAAATTCTTCCAATCGAACTTCGACCCCGTCACGGGGTTGTGCACAAAGTCGGCCCAGCCATTGAAAAATGTGATGAGGCTGGCGAAGATGAGCGCGCACATGGAGCCCGTGATGCCAAAGGGCGAGACGTAGGCAAGGGCTGTGTCGGGGATGTTTTGCGCGTGGCGTGCGCGTACGAAGTAAATATGCGTGGTGAGGATGGAGATCCAGGTTAGGATTCCGAAGATGGTAACGAGAGAGACGAAGTATTGGAATGTTTGGAACGTGCCGACGTCCGTGGACATGAAGGCTATGAGGCAGCAGCCGCTGCTGAGGCCGAGGGCGTAGACGGGTACGCCGCGGTCGTTGGTTTGAGCGAAGATGCGGGGAGCGTTGCCTTCGACGGCTAGGGAGTAGAGGGAGCGTGTTGCAATGTAGAGGTCCGAGTTTGCTGCGGAGAAGGTGAAGATGAGAAGACACACATTGATGAGGTCTGGTAAAGTGTCGATACCGGCGGTCATGGCGGCCACGACGAAGGGGGATGCATTGGCTGAGATAGTCTTGACGGATTGGTTATTTGCGGAGAGAAGTTGTTTGTCGTTGTAGGGAACATTCATGCCGAGGAAGAAGATGAGGATGATGTAGAAAAAGACAATTCGGAAGAATGTTAGTTTTACTGCCCGCGGGATGGCTCTGCGTGGATTTTGGGCTTCTCCTACTGTCACGCCAACGAGCTCCGCTCCCAGATAGGAAAAGACCCCAGTGCTCATGACGCTCCAGAATCCAAGGAATTTGCCTAGGGATCCAGCTGCTATATGTATCAGTATATGTTCCGAGGAACATCAACACGAGTACCTACTGGCTTTATATGGAGCAAAAGCCCCTGGGTCCTTCCAATACTTGAACCCTTTAGCGGTGTGGTCAGGCCCCCCTCCTATGGCCAAGATAAACGTGAAGAGCATTAATCCTATCATAATGAGAACCTTGGTTGAAGAAAGCCAGAATTCGAATTCTCCAAAGATCCCAACGCCAAAGTAGTTGATGGCGACAATCGCTATCAGGAAAATGGAGACATATATGGCGGAATTCGCCCCAGGTCCATCGTAGTCTGCCTTTTCAAACCAGTATTTTATAACCAGAACCGACGCGATCAGATTGTTGGGGGTTGTAATGATGTATTTGAACCAATAATTCCATCCAAGTGCGAAGCCCAACGCAGGGTCTACGAATCGATGTGCAAAACCTGTGAAACCTGAGGGTATTGGTAGCCAGGCAGCCATTTCGCCCTGTTAACCTTCGTCAGTTCAGGCCTAAACTTTTGGCGGAGAATCGACGTACCATAGCAGCCATTACAGCATAGCACAACACCCCCACCATCGCATATCCGATCAACATAGAGCCCGGACCGGATGCTGCCAGAGAAGGGCCACTACAGCCATCAGCTTCCTTCCACGAATAGAGCAAGGTTGTCCACTCACGTATTGATGAGCAAGCCGGTTCCCAACGCACCACCCAAAGCTATCATAGCAATCTGCCTCGTCTTGAGGTCTCGATGAAGCCGAGAGCGCATATCCTCCTCATAAACATTCTCGGTCGGGCCCTTGTCTGACCCAGTATCCGAAGCAAGATGTTTCTCCGAAGCGTGGGTATACGGATTGACCTCCATGCCGCCGTAGATTTCGTGGACCTCGAGTCCCTGGTACTGTGCCATCTCCAAGCCATCAGGATACGGAAGTGGTTTCTGGGACATGGTCTGGCAAATTCGTCATATAGTATGAATCCTTGGAAATATAAAGTTGAGAAGAGGATGGCTGGGGAAAGGCTACTACAGCCTTACATAGGAACGGGAAGCGGCTGAGGAAGTACGACGAACGGTGTCACGGAGATCATGTGGTCCTGGGCGCCCAGAGCTGAGACCCATGCACTATTAAAAGCGGAAAGATAAGAAAGACATCAAGGCTGGAGCTCCTTCTTGGCCTTCCAATTAAGCATGAGGGCGAAGTGGGACAACGCTGAAGAGGGACTCTCTCTCTCAGCCTTCATCATTCCAAGCCATTACAGTGTAGCCTAGCAAAGCCACCACGCCCAAGAGCCACCAAAAGCAAAAGTATGGGCAGTATGAGACAGTAAGAAAGAGCGGAAATGACCCTATCAATGGCCATGACTTGTGGTTCATTGTTATTATTCTTGGGGTTTGTTACCTGTTGCTTCTTTTGGCGGGATTGAACTTGCTAGCCAGGAATAGAATCCTACAAAGATATGCTATAACGGATGGGCCGAGGGTACCTATCACGATAAGGCTTCAGGGGAGGGGGTCCTTCCGGCACGTAGCGGGATTTTGGACCCGGTAAACGGATCACTACCCCCGCCTTTGCAGTATCTCAAACCAGACATTTCTTTATCACGTGTATGTAGGCATGTATGTTCGCATATATGTACGCAGTATTCTGCTTGATGGATTCTATAATCAGGGGGATTCATTGTTCTATTGTTCTATATTCGATTCGAGCAGCAAGGGAGGACATCCTCTGAGGAAGGGAGGTAGGTAAGATTACCTTGCTTATCAAACTCGTGAAGACTCTTCTGGCCTTCCTTCCTCTGATCAACAGCTGATCAAACAGCAGGAGCAATGCGAAGAAAGGCCTCGGCTTCGGTTTCCGCATCCAAGTCGAGTTCCTCTTCCTCTTCCGCTTCCTTCTCTTCGGCCTTTTGAAGTCTCGCAACGGTCTCGGTCAGTGCCCTCAGTCTGTCTTTCACAGTGCTCATGGTTGTGTCCGTTTTCTTTTGCTTGGCCCCGCAGGCTTTGCAATTGGCCTGGACTCTGATACTTTGCAGAGGATGTGCACACATGATGTCACACTCTTTGCTCTGTGAACCGTTAAGGAAGGCCTTTTGAGTGTCGCAAGGACGGACTTCATGGGCCCAGCCAAAGTGGCTACAAAGAAACACAATGCGTTTGTGATAGCACATATTCAGTGAAGACTTTTCTTGGTCGTTGGTTGCGCGAAATTTGTTGGAATGAATACCTTCCCAGATGCATCGTCGAGTGCGAATATATGGCCATTGTGTTGAGATTGTTCTGTTTGATTCCGAAATGTCCTTCTTCATCGTCATTGTTCTTTCGTTGTGCTTTCATCGTTGAGGCTGTTGCGGGCTTTGTCTCTCTTTGAAGTGAACATCACAATGTTTCCAATCAAAGCAGAACAGATGGCCGTCTCAACCTTGAACTGTATTGTATCCTGCCTTATACTAGCATTGATGTTCACCAGGAGCGGGTTCTTCTCGAAAGCACGTTGTGGCATCTCCAAAGATTTTAGGAGACACCTGCCATTCTCCAAAGCTCCAGCCAAAGTGACCTTGCTTCCCCCTTCCTCAGTCGATTGACGCTCTGTGGTTGAAAGAAAGGTTGACTTGGGCCTCTGGTCGAAGCTTGTTTGACACGGCGTATTCTTGCAAAACAGTGTGCATATGTAAGGCTCTCCATCCATTGAGTAGCCGTGTCATGTCGGAAACGGAGTTGTGGCAGATTGCCATATCGTGCGATTAGCAAAATTATCCGAGATCGCAATAGCATTCTCAGTACGACTCGAGCTGCAGACAAACAGCTAGGATGTTCCTTTTACCAGATAAATTGTTTTCTGAGAAGTGACAAAGTCTAGCGAAGCAGAGAGCGCCCCAAACCAATGCTGAAATCAAAAAAATACATTTCTCAACGGAACACTTCCTCCTCTCACCTGTCGTAGCACTTCCAGTCAATCTTTTCTTTCGTCTCTCTGAGCTTCCGTAGATGTCTTCAAATGTACGCTCATTAAACAGGATGGCTCTGCGAAGTGTCCGCCCAGCCTCCGCACCCCGCGTATCGTTCAGCAGCAGAGCAAGACGCTCTCAATGGCGCGCTTCATCTGGCCAAGTAATACACAACACCACTGCCACACCCCACACGAACTTCTTTGGTCCTCAGTGGGTCAGTACGAATGCAAGCCACCAATGTCTACAGCAGTGTCAATACCAGGGCCAGCCGAGAAGCCAAAAATGGGCGAGGGCTTCGGCTTACTTAGTCGCACTATCCACCCTTTATAGTCTTGTACTATATGCTTCGAACTACGGACACGAGGTCCCGCTGGTCGGACGAAAACGGTTCAAGTTTGACAAGAGCGAGCATCCAGAGGAGTATCGATATAATAAGGAGATCCACAAAGCTCTCGTTGTACTAGAGCTGGCACAGTCTTATCATCCTGAGAGCATTTGGCCAGAAGACCATCCAAACACGATGGCCACCAAGCGCATATTCAAGCAGCTTCTCGAAGCGAATGGTATGCAGGACCAGAACTGGGAAATTCATGTTCTCAACGCACCCGGTAAGTGACTCCGAAGGAAGCCCCGCTGTTTGTCCTCTATGTATATTCTAATTTCTCTAGCTTCCGGGGGAGTCCATGTCACGCTTGATAGTAAAGTTGTGATATCCAGCGGCATCTTTACCTTGTGTCAGGATGAAGCTGAGCTTGCGACAATATTGGCTTCGGGCCTTGCTGCTGCAGTTGCGGAACATACTCTGGAGAAACACAGCCGGGCCAGTCTCTTACGACTCGGGTGTTTTGATTCCTTACAACTGCTCATTACATCTATTTTCATGAAGCAGTTGTGGTACATATCCATTCCTTACAGCGTCGTCTTTGGCGCTTTTCTCCACCGGCAATACAAGCTAGACTACTACACAGTACCAAAGGAACAAGACTGCATTATGTTGAGGCTATTACACCAGGCCGGTCATGACATTAGGAGGAGCCCTTCTTTTTTTACCAAGATAGCAACAGCTAAAGAGCTTGTCTACACTCAGTTCCACACTATCAAACGGTTCATGAATATCCAGGTATTTGAATAAACCCCCACCGAGTTTCAGATCAGAGCTAACCATGTACTAGCAATTAAGCAGCCTCGAGCAGGAGAAGTCGCTTATTGAGATTGTGAAGTTCCAAAGCCGACGCTCATAAAAGACATTCGCTAACGTGGACAATTCAGTTGAAAAACAGAAGGATTCCACAAATGGAGGGCCTGATTACGCAGATTAGGGGACAAAGTAACTCGGTGGATGCACCGCAAGATTCACGCCCGTTGCTATCACAGAGCGCATTACCCAACGTGGAGAAAACTTGGGTATTATAGATAGGGGTATGAGTTCTTTGTGGGGTTCTGTATAGTAGACTGAGAGCAAGTTGCCTAGTAGGTTTCAGTTGTGACCCATCTCAACTTGTGTGCTCGCTTACAATTTACTCCATAATGTGACAATGTCTTTACAAGCGCCGAATCTCTTTACCACGGCCTGAGTAGTCTCTCTCTTCATTGCATGCAGTACGGCAATGCAATAAACATTATCAACGCTCTGTGTAGCTAGCCCTCAAGACGGAAAAGGCACGTACGTACGCGTGTTAGCTTGTACTGTAGTGCGCTTGCACACTATACAAGTTGACACAACACTGCAACATGCATCACACTCTCGAACAGTATACCTTAGTCCTGTATATAAATCAAGCCAATGTAAGCAGGCATATTCAGGAACTCGAACTTGTTAATTAAGCACCGCATATAGCTCAACCTCCCTCTACCTAAGATCGACAGAACCCCCCTCCCCCTCAAACTTTGTCTTTAGTCTTTAGGCAATGATTAGCTTATGTACGCGATATATATATAGTATATACTCCGTATGCATATACCAAATGCACCCAGTCCATTCCAGTCCGGTGCAGTCAATTTCGATGGCTGGCTCGTTGGTGGTTTGGTTTATTTCGTACGTATATCTGCGTGCAATTGGTCATATATATCTTATTGGTAAGTTGGCAGGTAGGTAGGTAGGTGGGTAGGTAGGTCTGTGTTTAGCAATTGCAAGAATCCGATCGATTACCTGCCCTGCTTTCAAGTCGGTCAGCATTATATTGATATATACGGATGTACGTATATAGATAGTATCTTTTTTTTGAAGTAAGACCAGATAGAACAGAATGTCTGGCTTGAGGGTACTGGAATAGTGTACTAGGTCCTGATTGCAGGGACATCCAGGTAGAGAAGACAAAGCGGGGACCGGGGAGGGGGAGTGGTGTTTTGATTGCAGAGCCTGTACTGAAGTGAAGTACTGTTGGATCTGTATGTAGCTAGTTTGGAAATTGGATGTCCATGAAAGTGAATTACTGGGATATTGGGTTTTGGATTCGGATTTTCTGGAGAGCAGAAATGAGAAATCGTTTTAATGTGATTGAGAGAAGTATATGCTGCTCTGATAGGGAGTACAGGAGCTGACTAAAAAACACTCATAGGAACTATGTTGTTATTTCGAGAGGCTTCAGACTGCTTTGCTTTTTGGAGAGGTTCCCGGAGATATCAGAAACACCATCACATAGTCAACATCATGAAAAATCTAGTTTCATTCCATTTTCTATCATGAAGAAGTCGAGCCCGCTCTGTCCGAACTGGGCCGATAATTTAGTTCAGAACTTGTCACCCAGCACCTTCATGTAGATGGGTAGAAAACACCACCGGATGCAACCACCCAACCCTTCCGAGTATCCACAAACGCCATCCATGCAAATGGTCCATTTACTAATCAAACATCTTCGAATTTAACATCTTCATCATCATCGTCGTCATCCAGGTCTCCAAATTCAGAATCTTCAACTCCCTCCGTAGGGGCCACAGCATCACCCATAGCCTCGTAGTTTGTGATTTTGTTCTCAGGCTTCAATGACCATTGCGTAGCGAACCGACCACTTTTCGCCAACACAGCTACTCTCTCCAATGTCTCGCGGAGGTATGCCTCGGGTTGTTGGAGCTCGGCGCGTAGAGCTTTCATGGACCAGTAGTTGTATTTCTTGAAACACTCGAAGATCTTATCCAGGAGTTCGTTTTGAGGCATACGTGCTGTCTTTTGGAGCTGAGGTCGTTTGCCTCCTGCCTGGCCAGGTTTCTTCTGTAGATGGAGTCAGTATCAAGGTCAGTTTGGAAAGAGATGTAACCTACAATAAATGCATCCCATTGGTTCTGCGCAGCGATGCTACCGGGCTGAATGAACCCAGAACCAACAGAACTAACGTCCTCGGCGCCTAAGAACTTCGTGTGCATCTTAGGTCTCATGGCTTCCAAAGTACGCGCTGAGAGGAGACGCTGGGATTCGGGGTTATCGATAGGTATGCAGTTCAACTCGTGGGCGACCTTCCCGGCAAGAGTTGTACGTTCTAATTGCAAATACATTAGCCTGGCTTATAGCAATAGGCCATTGTACTGACTCGGTATTGCTTTCCTGAAGTACGGTTGGAATCTTCTGTTTGGGTCGAAAGGTTTATTGGCGGCAGGCTTCTCATTTTTGTTGCGCATAAGTCTACTTGGCATGTTTGCGCTGGAAGGGTCGAACTTCTGATTCGATTTGGATTTGAAGCCAGGGAGGTCTTTCTCGGTGAAAACGAATGTGTTCTTAACAGACTCGTTGTTGATGTCTAATTGATACTCCTTTGGAATGGGTTGATGCTCTGCAATATTAGAAGAGAGAAGCATAGTGAGTTCTTGCTGCCATAATAGTCAGCACGGTTGTCGGGTTGTATTCAGAGTGGCATGCCTTTTGCGCGCCATCTTCCCCAATGACCGTGGAATTCCTGATGGTTCCAATCTGAATCTCAGCATCGTCGTCGAGTTTGGACCACGCCTCCCAAACGTACTTGGGTACTTTGGATAGATAGAGTGACTGGAAGTTGGGGTCTGGGTTGAACTCGAGGTCGCCGGCATCTTCATAGATGTCTTCCTCGCTGAAGGCAGCCGGCGATGCGCCTGCGCCTGGGGCGTCAGGATCCGGTTTGATGGAAAGGTCTGCCATAATGCTGAGAAAAGCGACAGGAAGGATTATCGCAGCCGGTCCATGTAGAAGAAGAGATTGGAGTTGAGGCTGTTAAGAACGCGTTCTTTGTCGCCTGGGGATTGAGAAGAATGCGGAGAGCTATGAATGTGAAGCCTACAAGGTATGGGATTTAGAGATGACGCTAGTGGAAGCTCTGTGTCACGGTTACAGTCTACACTACACCAACACAATCACATTCAAGCGCCCACCTACCTTTTATCAACCTCCAACCTGCTCTTGCCTCTTCACAACTACATTTCCGTAAAATCCCCAAGTACAAAAGTGCCCGAATGCACTACTTCGACTGTTAACTAACAAAAGGAAACCACCACAATGGCCTCTGAAGATCAAGCCATCCTCGCAAAGATCAGCCAGCTCGCTGGTGAGTTTGCCACGCACCCATCTGTTTGCCTCCTCTTCAGCTAACCTCGTCCTCTCTCCAGGTCAGATCAACAAGCACAAGAACAGTCAGACATCAGATTATCAAACACAATATATGCCTTCGATGAGTGCGAACACCTATCCAAGTATGCAATCGCGGTACTTCGATAAACACACCGCTAACGCCTCACAAGATTACGCACAACCCAGCGCAGCATGGGCAGCCAGTCGCGGAGGATACTCATCGAGAGGGCACAGAGGAAGAGGAAGAGGAGCTGGTCATGTACACAGAAATCGCACCCTGGTTCTGAACGGCAGCACCCCCGCTTCCGAGGATTCCTCAACATCTCAACTTGCTACGAACAACAACCCAAAGACTGTCCCCGCCTGGGTCACCAAGAAAGACCGCCATCTACAACTGATAAATACGAATATCTTTGAAAAAGACAGCCAGATTAGGGCTAAAGCGATGGAGGAAACCCGGAGACAGAAACTAATGCAGCGAGACTTGCGCGAAAAGTCAAAATTCAGCAAGCATCTACAGCGTCTCGCCAACAGCAATTATGGCGCTATCGGACCACAATCACACTCTGCAACTGCGCCCGCCAACTACGAGATCAATGTACAAGGAATTCAATTCCGAGTAGCGAAGAATGGCAGCAAACTTGTCAAAGTTCCTGGTGAGCGGCCACCCACAGCGATGGAATACAACCAGAGCGACCTGTGTACCCAAGAACCAGACTTACTCCGTTTAGGCGATCTTAATTCTGCCAATGCTACACCGAAGACTGCCTTAATCGGTGGTGTCAGGTTCTACAGAAGCAAGAACGGCAACATGTACCGTTCTGGTATCGTCAAGGCGCACCGGTACGAACGACTACCTTTCAAACTGGCGTGGATGCCATTACTCCCCTGCAAAACTGATCTCCATGATACTAGGAAAAATGCGGTCATTAAAAAGATAAATGAACCTTGCAAAATGTTCACAACTACGGGTAGCTCCTTTCTTTCCAGAGTCGAACTGAATTTGCATTACAGAGCAACATGGAGGAGTAGGTGGGTTTCAGCTAACAATGCGATTATCTAGGTACCTGTTCGAAAGGCCCAAGATGCCGTTTTATTCATGATGCCTCAAGAGTTGCAGTCTGCAAAGAGTTCCTCTTGAAAGGGTCCTGTCCAAGTGGAGAGTCCTGTGACCTTTCACATGATCTCACCCCAGAACGAACTCCAAACTGCTTACACTTTGCAAAGGGACATTGCTCCAATGAAAATTGTCGTTACACGCACGTCCGTGTCTCTCCAAGTGCTTTGGTCTGCAGACCCTTTGCGATTTATGGCTACTGCGAAAAAGGCACGAGCTGTGAAGATCGCCATATTCATGAATGCCCCGACTTCAGCAACACTGGTACATGTAGTACAAGAGGCTGCAAACTACCGCATCGACACAAGGCGAGCGTTATGCGTACCAATCCAGGCCGGCGTGAGGTATCAGCAGAGGATGAAAGTAGTGATCTCTCGAGTGATGAGGATGAAGAGATCGACGACGACGATGTCGATTCGGATGACCTTGACGAGGAGTATTTTGGAGAACATGGAAAGCCCGATGCAGAGTCTATGCAGCGAGATTACGTTCAGTTGTCTTGATATCTGCTTCACCGCTAACTCGATGCCACGGGGAAGCTGGTCCTAGAACGATTACATGGTCATGCCATTGATTGCTCATTCACCCCTTTTCTTTCTTTGTCCTGGTTTATCACTCCCCACTACACCGTGGACATGGTGATCTATCTATTTGCTTGGCAGGGATGTGCTTGGCGTGGAAAGTGTTACTTAGTAGAAGGATATACCCGGACTCGAAGTCCCTAAGGCTGAGGCTCGAGTGCCATAGCCCTCAGCTTATTGCTGCACCAGAAAAAAGCTTAGAAAAGAATATAATCATTACTTCATCTTTGTTTTCCTTTCCAATATTCAAATCATCTACATCATTGAGGGCTTGGCCCTAGCAGCGAAGTATCTTTCTCACAGTCATTTCAATTATTTCATTTCTTTCAATCATAGCATTTTCGTATTCGATCCACTTGCATTGTAAGCAGGTGCCGTTAAGTGGCAGATTGTGATTGTTGTGTGGTTGGATTTCTCGCTTCCACCGTCCAAGCTCCCACGGTAGAGTTTCGGAATTGCGCTTTTTCATACCTTTCTTGTAAAATTGCTATTCTTAGGGATTCACTTTCAGTTGCCGGAAAAGCAGATCACTATCAAGTTGCGGTGCCGGGATTGAGCTTGCTATTGGGCATAATACCAAACCCGAATTAAGCCCTAAAGTACGGACGGCATTGCTCGTTGTCGAGTCTATAGTATGACTCACTTAATGTTGGTTCCAGAATAGAATCCGTATACACTGGCTGAAGCAAATAGTTCGGGATCAGGTTGTTTATATCGATCTATTGGTGGCAAACATACCATATCTGCCTTAGCGTTCGTCACCGCTACAGTTCATCTTCTATTGTTGTAGCGGTCTAAGAGTAGAAAACCTGTCTCTACACCGCTATCCGAACGCAATGGCACAACTAATCATGATATTAAACTTGCTATTAATTGTCTAGGTACTCGGGGAATTCTCCTGTGAGTACGGCAGATATAAATTCACCACGAGTTTTAGAAGATGGATGGTGGCACTCGCGGATACAGCCTTGCATCAAATGCGGCTTTCCGGACGAAACTCTGCAGGACGCATTTGAGATCTCAGATTCCGTGGGACAAAGAGGAAGCGCGTCTCACCCCGAGCGCCGGTGTTATGTACTGTCGTTTGCCTGGAGACACTCCACTGCACTACGCGTCCAGCCAACTGATTGTTGGAAAACAATGTCAATTAGTTACATGGGTTCGGGAAGGAATACGCGAACGTTTCGGAGTCGTAGACCGACAGTTGGAATCATCCAATTGTGGCAGGATACCAGTGGTTATTACGAAGTATGTTTGCTTGGTCGCGGATCTGGACAGGATTTTTTTGAAAAAGGTCCTTTCTATTTGTGGCCCGAAATAGAGCATGGGCGGTGAATAGATGCACACTGTGCCCGGCCGCCGAAGAGTGCTTGATACGAAGTACTGTACGTACTAGCAGGTTAAGGTAGGGCTTGGTGCGTTTGAGAAGTCGTTGTGGAAAATAATGGGGTCCGGTCCTACGTGGGGATTGTTATGAATTATGTTACCAGCCACTCGCGGGTAATCCTTCTGTTGCTGCTCCACTATGTATGAGTCGAACGAACGTCCACAAGGTTCACCGCTCAGGTCGTTGAGAGATCAATGTTCTGGAAAGACCTTGGTTCTTGCTATCCTAACTACCGCTCGCCCTTACGAAAGTACTTGTCCTTGTTAGAGTTGAGAAAGTATTACCTGGATCATCGTAGTTTGTTTTATGCTTCAACTGTCCTGTTTGTCTTGGACGTTGAGCTATAGAAATCGCTTTAGATTTGACGTCGTCAGACGTGCCTTGGATCTGTTTATGCGCGAAATACCGTGCTGCTGTACAGTATAGAGATTCATGTCCTCCTACAGTAAATTCGCGTTCAAATAAGGTATGCGGACCGGGGTTGGTCACTAGTCCGTTCAGGGGAATCCTCGTTGATGTTCTCCCGCAGCCGGCTCCGGCTCCAGCAAGTGGGAGACGAGACGAGGCATCGAGAACCAGTTACATTTTGCCTTGGGCGTTGGGCACCGCACCGCAGGTCTATTGTTTAGGTACCGCTGCTCTGCTCGCTCTTTACTCGTACCCGTAGTACGCGAGCGGTGCAGCAGTTTTGTTTGGCATAAAAACGGCCACCTATCAGGTCGGGCTTCACTGAAGACGCCGCGTGAGTGAGGGCGTGCGTGATGGGGTTGGTTCGGGGAAAATACACCGTATGAAGTCAAATTAATACGCCTGATTACGACCAAGAACCATTCGATCAGAAAACAGAACAGAGGAGATCAGTAGGAAGTAAACAAAAGGTCCCAGGAGGAGCTAGTTATTCGTACTTACTCTCTATTGTTCGAATCCGTAACGCGTGACAATTGACCCTCAACCTATTCGGAAAAAGGTCGTCCACACTGAGCATCTTGCCCCAACTCGAACGATTGGCATTCGCTACGGTTGCGAGCTACTAGGGTTTGCAGCCTATCGCTGGTTATCACTCCCCATCCTCAGTGACTCTTTTTGGCGGGAGGACGGAGCGCCAGCTTGACGACTCCAATAAGATCTCGGGGGGCATGGTTTAGCTGCGGAAGCAAACTTGGCCCCGGCCACTTGTCATGCAACACCACCGTAAGAGGCCTATCGGCACGACTGCTCGCTACAGGCATACCGTACAGTACAGGAGAAATGAGCCCAGAAGACTCTCTCCCCTACAACCGTCTTGATGCCCAACACAACGGGGCAGGCAGAGAGGAGAAGGAGTGGTGGATAGGGAGCTAGGGACGGAGAGGAAGAGGCAGAGGCAGAGGCAGAGGGGGGCTAGCGACAAGAGAGCAAGTGGGATGAGACCCCGAGAGACAGGACAGGCCTAATCAGTACAGTAGGAGGCCGACTGACCAAGGGCTTGAAGCGTGAAGGGTATCGCTTGCACCCGCGCACCCGCCTTGCTTTTTCCCGGTTTTCCCTGTCTGGCTACATGGTGCATGGGGGGAAGTTCTCTACTGTAGCTCTCTCATGCTGGTTGGTGATTTGCTACAGCACTGTCCAGAAACCCCACCCCCAGGCCCAGTCCAGTATCAGAGCTCCCCTTTCGGGTGGGACGACTCTGGTAGTATCCGCTGCCACTGCCAGGAGCGCAGGAGAGGCTCATGCTCATGGGATAGGATAGCATGGGATAAAATAGCATGGCATGGCATGGCATGGCTCTATGGCTCCATGGCTTGGGATGGGATGGGATAAGAACCTAGAGGGCCCGTTCCCTATCGCAAAAAGATCTGATCTGATCTCACCTCATACCTGCCAACGGTACTTTACAACAACTCACCTCGTTTGTCTTTCCCATCTACCGGGAGACATTACGGCTTTTTGTCATTACACCAACTCGACTTCACTCGACCATTACAGGCAGTGATTTCTACCGCCCCGCACCATTAAAATCATTTAATTGTCGCAATTGTCGGCCATTATTCTCTGTTTTCATCGCTTCACCGCTACCTCCCATCCGAACTTCGCTTCACCCCCACCACCACGACTTCCAACCACCACCAAAAATCATCCTTTACGATGGCAGCATTTCCTGCCATGCACAACTTCTACAGATCGTCAGCGCTGACGGTCGACACCCACTCGCAAAACTATTTTGAGGAAGACGAAGGCAGTATTCTAGATGAGAACATCCTCGATCACAGCGCGCTGGACTCAGGATTAGAAATGTCCCCGCACATGAACGGCAGCCGGCGAGATTCGTTTGCAGTCTCCTCAGCATTGTTCTCACCAAAGACCGATGACTGGCAGCAAGTCGACATGCAGCAACAGCAGCAACCTATGGCCTCCAACAATCCGTTTGTGGAGCAAAATAATCACCACAACAACAACAACAACCCTTTCATGCGTATTGATTCGCAGCAGTCGTCGTATGGTGGGCACCAGGGCCAAGGGTGGCCGGTGAGCAATGGTTCGGGCATGAGCACGCCTATGCAAGGAGGACATGATGGACTGCCATCAGAATTTGAGGTCAACGCTCCCATATTTCACAGACCTATGCAGACACCATTCAGCAATCCTGGCAACCAACAACTACCACTATTCTCCTCGGCAAATCACACCAATGGTTCCGTCCCCGCCTCGCCCCAGAAGGAATGGTCTGTAGCAGATGCTATGGACCACCGTGCTATGCCTAAACGTATGCGGCCTCATAGCCCAGCCCTAAGGTCGCATCCAGAAATGACAAGGAGAGGAGACGGTATCCGGAAGAAGAATGCTCGTTTTGATATCCCCGCGGAGAGGAATCTCACCAACATCGACCATCTCATTGGACAGTCCACCGATGAGCAAGAGATCAAGGAGTTGAAGCAACAAAAGCGACTGTTAAGAAACAGACAAGCAGCGTACGCATCTTCACATTTTGGTCTTATTTCCCCTTTTGGTATCACTGGCCCGCTAACGTAAATGATTAATTAGACTTGATTCTCGGCAAAGGAAAAAACAGCACACTGAACGGCTTGAGGATGAGAAGAAGCATTACACTGCTTTGATTAATGACCTCGAGGAGGATTTAGCCGAAGCAAAGTTGGCTTTGGATGAGTGGGCCCGCAAAGAGCAGCAATACCAACAGTACATTGAGAATATGCAACTTGAGAAAGAGGAAATGGTTCGAAATCATACGATCGATACTGGCGAGCTTCGTAAGAAGGTCAGCGTCCTCACTGACCACGTCCAACGTCTTGAGAGTACTGCCATGTCTACCGTCCCTAGCTCTAATGGTTTCTCTGCCGACTACGCCGATATCGACAGTCTCACTATGGACAGCGCCTGGGACAACATCTCTTTCCTCAACGACTACTCCATCGAACATGAAGTCAAGGTTGAGAACTCGCAAGCTTTGGTTCCCGTCAAGAAGGTCGAAAACTCTCTGCTCAGCGAGCCCGAGAAACCGGCCGCCCAAGGTCTCCTCTTAATGTTGCTTCTCGTTGGTGCTTTCGTTGCTTCGAAAGGATCGTCTCCAAGTGTTCCCCAGGTGTCGGATGATGTTCGGGTTGCTTCCGCTACACTGCTTGAGGATATATTCAATGATGCTGGTGTTCCGCACGCTGCCTCTAGTGTAGCTGAAGCTGCCGCTCCTCTTCCCTCCGTCAACACTTGGTCATCGAATCCAATATCCTCCATGGGAGGTAACGAAATGCTCGGTGTAACCCAATCAGCTCTCGGAGACCTCAGCGACACTCTTGCCCAGCCTACCGAAGAACAGAACAACGAACAACTCTTCTCCATGTCAGCAGCACAGTACAACGGCCTCACTTCTCACGACTTCCTACAGAACGCCCCGCAACGATCAACGTCTCAAGGACGACGCAATCTCGGTGAAACGTTGGCTGCGATGAGGAGCAATAGCAAGAAATCGGCAGCCGAAGTCTACACACGGTCATTACTCTGGGATCAAGTACCGAGTGAAGTAGTCCGCAATTTCGCAAAGCTCGTCTCAGAGTGCAATTCTCGGAGTGGGGACGAGGACTGTAGCACAGCCGGTGGCTAAATAGCCTTTCTTCCCCCAAAGACTTTACTTTACACACCAATGGTCCACGAATAACGGCACATTTTACAAACGCATCAGAGGGTCTGTTGCTCACGCATTATTTGGTAGTTTTCTATTTGTTATTTTTGTTTAGCAAGCAAGCGAGCGTAGCGTTGATCTTTTTGAAATTCCATGATTGTGATTCTTTTTTGTTTGGGCATTTTCATCATCAGCATCAGCGACGGTACGGGGCAGGGCAAGGACAAAGGGCAAACAGAATAAGACCCAGGGACATGGGGAAATCAACATACAATCAGCGCAAGCTGGCACGATTACAGAGGGTACAGCACAGTATGGGTCACATCCCAGAGCTGGACAGAAGGGACAACACTTTGTTTTGGACATGTAAATTGAACAACCGGGAAGCAAATGGGGGGACATAGGAACATGTCCCACGGATTTCATTTATTTCTTTTGAATATTTTTCTTGGGCAATGGCCAGCCAGCATTTATGTTACGCACGAAGAGTGTGCAGGGAACGTCGAGCGAGATTTACGAACGACTTTTTACGAATATTATCACGACTTTAAGATACCAAACGAGCGAACAGACCTTTCCAACTTCGCAACACACGCGCATCGCGCATCACGAATCTCTTTCATAACGATAAGCTAATGCGAATGACCTCCGTCCACTTGCATACCTCCACCGTGAATCAATCTCACGATGGAACTCAGAAAATTTTGATTTGCGAGGTGTTTGATCTCGACGATCTAATGACCTGCGTCGTCACCCAACACCACCACCGTCTGAGCCACCAACAGCCTCAGCCCAACCACAACATTTTTTTTGTGAACAACTGCCGATTCGATTTCTAAAGTCATTCATGTATTTAACTCATTAGGATGGGAGGCCGACAACTGTACTTAACGTAGCTAGCCTAGCCTAGCTTCACTTCACAAATACAAACTGAACATGGAAACATGGAAATCATATCCTGTTAAAACCACAAACAAGTCACTCCTTCTTTCTCTTATATTATTCATTCATTGATTCATTCATTTACAAATTAGGCAATAAGTAAACATAGCGACCTGCAATGCAAGTCAACGAAATACCAGTCCAATATATCTAAACCGCCACTGCCGAATAATAATAATTAATAAGAAAAACAAAAACCCGCTATCTATCTATCTATCTATCTATCAGCGAACGGAAGCTTTGCTTGATTTATTTTAATTTAGTTCGGTTTATTTTATTCTAATCCGTATGGAGGGATGTCTCTCTGTGTGTGTGTGTGTGTGTGAGTGAGTGAGTGATGCGATGTGATGTGTACTACACTACACTACACTACGTACCGGAGCTTAGGTCAAGGTTGCATGCTGCACTGCGTGCATGTGTGTGTGCTGCGTATGTGCGACTTCCGAGGAAAGAGGAGAGGGGTGATGGGATCTACAGATAGCAAGGTATGTCAGTAAGTCATGCAGCTGATTAATTTAATTAATTAATTAAGCATAGGATAGGTACAGTATCATCCGTTATCCGTCCACTGTATGGTATGGTATGGTGTATAACGTTCCTTTCTATAGTTACAGTTACATTTTTTTTGGACCAGTGCAGAGCAGAGCAGTGCAGTGCAGTGCTATGGATACTGAAAGCTTTTGGTGTATTTAGGAAGTTGAAGTGGAATGGGGGGTGTTTCTTGCTACATGGATAGATAGAGTAAAGGTCTTTACTATATTGTACTCTATGTACTGTACGTACCTCCGTACTAATGCGCCATGATCACATACTATACGTTCATGTTCATGTCATGTATGCTTCCCGCCCGTCGCACGCACAACGCAAGTGCAAGTGCAAGTGCACGCAAAGGACCGGTCCGTAGAGGTTAGGTTAGGTTCACGCATGTAATGCTCGTAAATAGAGGGGCCAGACCTCCAAGTACACTCCACCCCCGTCCCATCCGTGCTACGTAGGGTAGGTAGGTAGGTACTAGCTGTGCATGCCACTATACAGTACACACACACAACCCAACGATCCCAAAATAAAATCCACAAACCCATCCATCCATCCATCACGCGAAAGGGCAAAATTTTAAAGTCGGGACGGACGATACGATAGATAGATCTTCGGGAATTGGCTGAGGGAAATGACGATGAAGAGTGGTGGCCCAGCCCGCTGAGCCAGCCTAGAAATGACCCCGCTTTGCAAAGCCCCCAATGTCAATGTCAAAGTCAGCCCCGAGACCTCAACCTCACCTCTTACAACCCCACGAAAACCAACAGGAGCGGAGTAGAGGAACAAAATAAGACAACACGAAGCCAAACGAGGTTAGGGCCGTCGTAACCAAAATCTCACTCTCACTTCTTCGGGGCATTGTACTTTTCCTTCCAAATCCTAATGTACAAATAAACCATCAGCCGACTTTATCCACGTAATTAGGAGCGTGCTCGCCAGCGAATCGGTCGCTATCGGTCGAGTCATCTGTAACTGCGCTGCACGGGATGACCACCACCGTGGCCGCCGCTCATGCACATGAACAGCGAACAAAATGATTTGGGGGAAAGTGGAGTGGAGTGGAGTGTCAATAACGTGACAGAACCATAAACATGAGCAGAGTTTGAAGTTGACTTACCAAGAGTTTCCCAAGGTCTTACTTCCACCTTGTTCCGCGAGCCTATAGTATTTCGCAGCTGCCCACTGTGGATATATCGTCAGCCTCATAGCTTCCTAAATGGCTGAAGACAATGTCGCGTGGGGTACAAATGTAGATTGGAAAGCCTCATTGCTGCCCAAATGCAGTCATCAAGGGGGAGCAACGCATGGGCAAGCCACAGTAGATGCGAGGCTGAAAGCCTAATGGCTATGCACCACGAAGCTATTCGGAAGCTTCGGTGGGTTCCGGACCTGTCATAAAGTTACGTACCTTGTCTTTCTTGCAGCCAAACCCTTCCACATAGCACCAAGCAACCTCATTCATTGCATCTACAATACTGTCAGTCTCGAATCGGGTTATTCAAATCAGGCGGAAATCAATGCACAATCAACTTACCAGTGTCGCCCAAATTCGCTGCAGTTTCATAATACTGTTTCCCGGGAAGTCAGTGAATATGCCCTGGTCGTTCCACGACCCAATGCTATTATCAGGCTCACCTGTTTCGCGGCCAATTTGTCGATGGCCACACCCCAGCCATATCTGAAGCAGTTTGCAAGTTCAAAGATTGCCAGTACCAGCTCGCCCTTTGCTGCTCCTCCCTTCTTCAACCCAGCTTTGAGTGCAAGCTCCTCGATCAAAGCTGCGTTCGACGCTGCTGCCGATAGATATTTGACGGCAGCCCCTGGATCAGGCGTGCACCCCCAGCCAGATCTAATAAAATGAAACGTTAGGAATGTCTTTCATAACCTAATATTCAATGACACGAATCCAAGACCATATCTATTGGAGTAATAATAGCTGCATAAAAAGAGCCAATTGACGTACCTCAGGGCGAGACCATACAGCACCTGGCTCAAAGCATTATTCTCCCCATTAGGGTCTGCCAATCGCCCAAACATCCGCGTAGAAGTCTCCAATTCCCCGGCTTCATGAAGCCTAATGGCCTCCTGTATATCGTCATCCGCTTGCTTCGTCGGAACAGCGCCCTTATGCCTCCCAGCTTCGCCCAATGTCATGCTGCTGAATCCCGGTAGATCTGCTGTTGAAGGGCCACTGGGAGTAACTGGTCGACTCCACGACTTCTCATTCTCTCGTGCTAATATGGTTGCGCGTCTTTCCCATTGTGACTCCCCGGCGTCACCATCCGCCGCGCTGATCTCCGGAAGATCAGTTGGTACGCTTGTTGAAGTTATTTGGCTCTTTCTCAAATGAAGACGCTCTGATAACCTCTTCGATTTTGACTTGTCGCCGGTACTGATGTGGGACGATGTAGATACAGCAGAGACGGCAGAAGAGCTACAGACAACCGGCGAGTCAGCTTTGCTTCTTCAGACGAGAGGTCGGTCTCCCAAGAGCCGTGAGACATTCTCAGCGTCCAGATAAACCCACCTTCGGGAGCGCCCTTTGAACATCCCACTCGTCCTAGATTCGGCATTGCCATCTCTGCCGTCTGCGACAGGATGTTTCGAGGAACCTACGGGGGGGAACGTAGGAGGTGAGATGATCTCTTGTGTATACGTGTCGCTCCTCATAAAAGTAAACTGGGGTGCTTCAAACGAAGGCTCGCGCGCTGCGGGGGCGGGGGACGGCGCATGCGCATCTGTAAGCTTCTCTTTCTTCCCGAGGAGATGTTTAAAAGGCATTTTATTATCTTTGCTTTGGCGTATTAGTTATAGCAGACAAGTGGTTGTAGAAAGTGTTGCGCAGAAAGACGTGAAAGTACAAAGAAAGAAAGAAAAATTACTTGTGGTGTCAGACTCGCAGCTTCTTTAGTTGACGCGCCGGATTGCTTTAGAGCGTCTAAGTTTGCCAAGGAGAGTCATCTTGAGAGAGAGGGGGGCTCCTATTAATGGGCAAATTGCAACCTGCTTATAGGGAAAATGGTCGCAACTGTTGTTTGTGACAGTAGGGTGGAGGCTTAGACGGCGGCGCAGTCCGTACAGTACTTAGAACCAGTTTCCGCTTGCAGTGAGAAAATAGGGGCCGTTTACAGCATACTAAAAAGTTACACTTTATCAGCCCACACAAGGTCGTACTGGCTTCAAGAATATCGTCAGAGTATCACATAACAGAATCACCAAGTTCAAGAAGTATTCGTCTGTCGAATCACTATATTAATTTCTTTCGAATCTAATTGAAGTCCCAGAGCTTCACCAGTAGACTATCCTCCATTCCTGCACCTTCCTCCTGCTTCGAAAATATTTTCTTGGGTATCTCATATTCTACAACTGGCACCTTCTTGACATCTTTCGAAAGTTCATCTTCAAGCATCTGTAAAAGACATTAGGCCAAAGGAATTGAGAGGTAGGGTTAGTAACTTACACTTCCGTATGTGTGATCTAAGAAGTCCTCCAAATTGTAGGCATACTTGGTGAACTGCTCTGAAATTATCTTTGCAAGCGTCGCAACGTTTGGATGATAGTGAGACTGTAACATGACTATCTCCCAAAGACAGCTATCAATAGCATGTGTCTTCATAGGATCTTTCTCCTCCATGAGAAACGGATCAGCTAGTCCCTCACTCTCTAAAAGCGCGTTTCCTTTAGCCGTTCTGGTAACCCGGTGGATCATGAATGTACAAGTGGGGTGTTTCTGGAGAATATTGTAAATCCAGGGGACAACAGTAACAACGCCACCAGGTGGTGCATTTAGTGTTAATCTGGAAAGCCTTTTGACGAAGCTAGCAACTAAGACTACTGGAAGATGGGTTGACGACAAGAACGTGTCCATAAGTTTAAAAAAGCTCGACCGATGCTTCGAATGCATTATTTCGGAGTCGAGAAGCCCATATAACTTTTGGTAGAAAGATGGGTAGTCCAGATTCTTCTCCTGGATCAAGTAAAACAGCCCTGAAAGGGCGGCTAACGAGGTAGACCCACCTGCATTATATGAATCTGTGCAGAAGTCCATGAGAAGCTCCGGCTTGATGAACCACGGTGCAACAGAAGTAGACATAATCTTAAGAATCGACTTCCTTTGATCCTCGCTCAAGTCCATCGTCACCAAGGCATACCAAGCATCCTGAGCCCGCTTTTTGTGTTTCGTGAGAGTGAACAAAGCGTGTTTGGACTTCTTCGGAGCTGGTATATAAAAGTCTTCGAGCTCTTCTTCTGATTCGGGTACTGACTCGATGGTTGTAAGGATCTCGAAAACATTATCAAAGACTTGGTGTGCGGATGCGGCACTTAGAGGTTCTTCCAATACTCTCCTACGGGGAAAAATTGTTAATATATGAACCACTTTGAACCTGAATTGTATACTTACTTGATGGCTTCAAATGTATAGAAGCGAATATCATCATATTCTTCCACAAACTTCTCGCTGAACTCCTTCCGAGCATTGGCATCACTCTCTGGCTTCACCAAAGCTTGCACAATTCCAGTGAGAAAAGAGCTGGGAAACTGGTATTCCTGAGTCCGGGTATTCTCTCCTTCAGTCTTCAATAACCTCATGCATAATGCTAAGGCCGTAGCACTAATGCCCTCTTCCCCAAGTAGGTCAAACAATGAGTTCTTGTATTCGGTATATCGTTCCTTCAGCCACTTGACTACCACGGCCTCCTGGTCAGTGGCTCCTTTCTTGTTGGCAAGGTCTCCAGCAACAATAAATCTTGTAAAGACTCGGCATAACGAGATTGCGGCAATCACTGAATCATCGGCGTCTTCGCTGTCTGTCTTGAGAATCTTGATCAGCGTTGCGACGTTGTTGTAGTTTTTCTTGGACTCGAATATCTCGTTCTCCAGTAAGAGGATTTGCGCCTGGCCATCCTCCTCACTGCTCTCGGATCGTGCACGTTTCGAAGGCCTCTTATCTGAAGAAGACCGCTTCCTCTTTGCAGACCCAGCGGAAGCTTTAACAAGACCAGGCATGGCGAAATATTTGTTTTGTATGATTTTGAAGTTCTTGAACAATTGTAGTTGGAAATAAAGAATTCACCAAGAACTTTTTGAGGCTAAAGCGGCGGATCACGTGTAACAAAACGGAGTACCAAATCCCGACCTTCAATTCTTCAAGCTCAAGCAAAGCAACGTCAAGGAGCTCATATCCATCTCCCCTCACTTCACAATGGCATCACGTTTGGCAAGAAGCGCCGTAGGTATGTAATCGAGTCTATAGCAGACCATTCTTCACCCATTGGAACCCGCGACAATGACTGACCAGAGTTCCAGGCGCCGCTCGTCTTCGACCTGCATTCCCAACCCGAACCCTCCCGGCCCTCACAACTTCCCTCACAAGCTACCGATCAGCCTCAAGTGTGCCAGTGGAGGACCCCAAGAAGAAGGCACAGTCAATCATCGACTCGCTGCCAGGTAACTCGCTCATCTCCAAGACCGCCATCCTCTCGTCAACAGCCGGTGTCGCCATGTACGCTATCAGCAACGAATACTATGTTGTGAACGAGGAAACCATTGTCGCAATCTGCTTGTTGAGCGTCTGGACTGCTGTTATTAAGTACGGAGGACCAATGTACAGCGAATGGGCGCAAGGCCAGGTCAACAAGGTTAAGGGCATCTTGAACGCTGCTCGTGCCGATCACACCGAGGCTGTCAAGACACGAATCCACAGTGTTCAGCAAATGAGCGGTGTTGTTGACATCACCAAGACTCTTTTCGAGGTTTCAAAGGTGCGTAATGGAGCTGTTGCTATACAAGTTGATGCTGATAATTTTCAGGAAACCGCACAGCTTGAGGCCAAGGCCTACGAACTCGAACAATCCACTGCCCTCGCCGCGGAAGCCAAGACAGTTCTCGACTCATGGGTCCGATATGAGGGACAAGTCAAGCTCCGTCAACAAAAGGAGCTCGCTGAGAGCATTATCGCCAAGATCACCAAGGAGCTCGAGAACCCCAAGGTCCTTCAACAAATCCTGCAACAGAGTATTACCGACGTTGAGAGTAAGCAATCTTAGAGATAAATCTTTGTGATGGCTGCTAATTATTTCAATAGGGATTGTTTCGTCCAAGGCACAATAGATGGAGAAGGGAGACCAGCGCATTAAACATTTCTTTTTGTCACCCGTGTTCATAAAACCCCTGTGCAATAGTTGATCAAGAATTCCTCTACGAAGTAATAGGCCCATCTGTGAAATTGATTTTGATTCCGAACGCGATTTCATCGCTGCATTTGGTTGAGTACAATACTCACCTGCTCAGGCTCCTGTTCACTGATGCTCACTGATATACGTGAGAACAAGCAGCGACTCACAAGTGTGTACTACCAGGCTGTGAATTAGCTATACTGGAGCTGAATAACCTGCGGTTCCTACATGATATCTGGATTGCTATAATGAGTGCTTCATGTTGATAATATGTCGGAGACCTTGGCTTTCTAAATGTGGACCGATTTGATCATAAACCGTCGCAGATGTTCTGTATTAGCTCAAGGCACATGGCGAGCAAGAAGCCGATTAGGTTACCCTAGACAGCTGAACATACAGAACACGTCCATGTAGATTTTCCCAAGTAGAATCAAGAGTATACCTTATAGCACTTGACATCCTGCATTTTACACTCCTATTTCGAATTCAAGTCTGCAGGGGTAGCCTAAATAGGCTATATAAAACTCTCAAGTATGTGAGCACTATACCAAGTAGAAATAAGGATATCTCAACTTGTAAATGCGCCCATTCTTTCGGCAGGTATCATGGCGTTCTTGGCCGCACTTGTTTGTAAGTAACTTATTACTATATGCGCCTAGAAGAGATTTCCTCTACGAAACGGCGACGGTATCTGAATGCTAGCAGAGTTGAAGTCTAAAGGAAGTCTCAGGATCTGACCATGGGATGGACACCACTCTAGCATACATTTCCTTGAATCATCTAGATTCCACCTCGCCAGATGGCCATCCTATTGTTTTTGCAGGGGGAAAATGATAACAGTGGTAAGGTCATATGCATATTTATATGCTCACAACCTGATCATGAATTTTCTAGGCGATAAGATTTTGCTTTTCTTCCCCTTTCGAGGCTCAAATTCTATCTAAAAAAAAACTCTTCTGGTTCGAATTGAACTTGTAAGGGTTCTCGTCGTCCAAAGGATAAAGAAGACTCACAAAATGATCTCAGCGCTTCCTCTAAACTAATGAAACCCATATGTAGCGTCGTAATGGAAGCAATAGATAGATACCTAGAAACTCCCTCCCCGAATTATCAATCAGTCCAGCAGCGGCATCCTTCGTATTCTCCGTTAAGTCTCGCGCAATCTCTCCACTTCTCCCCTCCTGGCCCTCAGCCCCCTTACCGCCCACCTGACATCCATCTGCATGCCACTCCCTGGAATTCACTCTCTCCAACTTCTCTCCCGCTTTTCCCATCAGAAGTCCTACTCTCCCAGTACTCAATTACACAGTTGGGGTCCTTCCTCCTTCTCCCAGTCCTGTAGTGGAACGTTAGTATTAGATACTTGAGGAGGGTAAGTTGTGTATGCATCTTAGCGGTTGCCCCTCGATCGCAGAATGCGGTGTAAGCGTCCAGCTATGCCGCGCGAAGGACTGCATTACCTTGTACTTCATAAGAAGTAAACAACACCGGATAGCTATAGTAAGTGATTGCGAGATCTCCTACTGCAGAAATGGTTAGACTCAAATCGCCTCCTTGACTTAGAGAATCCTTCTTCTTAGATCGATCCAAGGAATATGCTAGAGGCCGCTCTGTGTGTGTGAAAGTGGAAACAAGGGATAGATGTGAATGAATAAGACATTGTTCACATGCTGGCATTAGCCTACACATGCACTTGGTGACTGTAAAGTATAGTGCTTCTTGAGGACAATTTTCCAAGTACGCGGAGATGGTATGGCCTCTCGGAGGTGGGATCTCGTGGTCAAGAACTGGAGGAGTCTAAACCTAGATATACCAGAAAAAGTTGTAACTACGAGAGTGTATTTCGATCTGTATCGATGGTTTATTTCTAGCACAACATAACACCTCGAAAGCTGTGTTTGAGATGATTCCCAGGCTCGAGTCGTAAAAGCACATGATTCGTAGTGCAAGGTCAGCTCGATATCGAAATCCCTCAATACGCCCAGTCATCCATAGCAATAGCCTTGCATCTTAAAGGTTGCAAGGGAGGTTTAGGTGAATGCATGCCTTGAATGTTGAAATAACCTCGCGGCACATAGTACTGTAGATGACATTGGTTCAAGATGTATCGCATGAGCCACAAGGTTGACACTCATCTGGTTGAGTACGAGATGATCAGGCGGATTCTTATCGTTGATTTTATTTGAACAGCCAAACCGTATAACATTGAACGTATTGTAGTTTATTGGCACATAAAGATGGAATCCTAAAAGGGTTTTCCGCCTTCTCTTTTTTCCTTTTAGGTTGCACTGGCTCCACTGATACGGAATGGATAGAGGTCACGGTATATCTCTCCAATCCCAGATGTGCCCTCTCATAGGGATTATAGCTAAAGAGAAGAGAGTGGAAGACGCTTGTATCAACATGACTTTCTTTCCATCTGAATTTTGTGAGCCTAACTTGCTCCAAATTCTCTGATTTTCCTTAGACTAGGAAAAGTGTTAATTTCACTAAACTTGGTGACTTAGAGTATTTATAATATGAAGCAATACATCATGGAGTAAGCGAATGTAGAAATAGAAAACCACAGGAATTAAGCAGTAATATAAGTGAAGATGGAAGAGATCTCAATGAAAAGGAGGGGTGGAGGTGGAGTTTTAGTGTGCAGGCAGGGGAGCTTCCCCAAGCGAGTCTTGGCGTCTGCCTCATCAAGCCAACCAAGCTCTCCCCGCGTTCAACTTCAGCCTCATCCTAGAAAAGGTTTCCGAATACCTTCAACACGCCCGCTTAGGAACTGTACCAAACCATAAACTCATCATGGCGTCTCCAAAGGTATCTGCGGCTCTGCAGCAAATCGCAGCATCAGAGGAGAAGGGACCAGGTTACGAAGCTCTACTGTCCCAAGTCCAATTCACATCTAGCTCCGCCCAACTCCCAGGAGACCTAATCGCCATCCTCGACGCCATATTCGCCGACTCGTTAGGAATTGTAGCCACACGTTCGCTTGCTGGCTCATTTGTAGCAAACCTGAAGACCCTGAAAACAAACGAAGCCAAAATCGAAGTTGGCGAGCACGCTCTAGGCATCTTCCAATCCCAAGCGGCCTCCTACGAAGAACAGAATGCGCACGTCCGCGAGCTTATGGCAGATGCATACGAAGCAGATGAAGGAAACTTGGAAGCTGCGAAGATTCTGGCGGGCATCCCTCTCGAATCGTCCCAGCGCAAGGTGTCGAATGAGGATAAGGTCAAATTCTGGATTCGCATTACGAGAAACTACCTTGAGGTTGACGATACTACACTCGCGGAACAATATCTCAACAAAGCCAAGAACCTCATATACACTGTCTCAGATCGCGATCTCAATCTACATTTCAAGCTCTGTCAAGCCCGTATCCAGGATGCCAGACGCAACTTTTTGGCTGCGGCGCAAGGATATCAAGATATCAGTTTCATGCCGGTCATTGCGGAAGAAGAACGTCTTCATACTTTGAGCATGGCTATTAAATGTGCGGTCCTGGCACCAGCTGGTCCAGCTAGGAGTCGGGCGTTGGGGAGACTTTACAAGGATGAGAGAGCTGTTACGTTGGGGGAATATGGTATTCTGGAGAAGATGTTTCTGGATAGGCTTTTGACACCGGAGGAAGTGGCTAAGTTTGCTGAAGGACTGGCTGAACATCAACTGGCAAAAACCTCTGATGGAAGTACGGTTTTGGCAAAGGCTGTCGTGGAACACAATCTGCGAGGTGCTTCGAGACTGTTTAACAATATTGGTTTTGACGCTTTGGGTTTGTTATTGGGTTTAGATGGGGACAAGGCTGAAGAGACAACCGCTAGGATGATTGAGCAAGGCCGATTGGTGGGCAGGATTGACCAGGTTGAGAGAATCATTTGGTTTGAGGCTCGTGAGGCTTCGGGTGAGAAGGGCAGTGATAGAGCTGAGGGCGTTGTTGGGAAAGAATTGCGGAGATGGGACTCGAATGTCCAGGGTCTTGCGGAAGAAGTCGAGAAGGTCACTTCAGAGCTGCAGCTACGGTATCCTGTGAGTATCTTGCGTGTGATGTTGAAAATCTCGTGCTGACATTTGCATAGGACTTTGTTGCAGCCCATTTAACGGTTTGAGCCTATTATGACATGAAGATATCACGGCGTTCGAGAGGGATGAGCCATGTACCTAGGAGTCTTTGGCATTATTTAATGGCGTTTATGAAGAGATGAAAATGAGATAAGATAGCATGCCTAAAATCACAAATAGAACAGCATTGCGCGAATTGATAATTCCTATGTCTTAGTTAGATAATGCTACTTGTGTGCATTTATGGAAATATGCGGAGATAGTTACTCGGTACTCGGGAAACTTGGAGACTATTGGTTGGCGTGACTATCCTCGAAATTGGACAAAATCTGGTATATGTGGTTGTCCATTCATAGTTATTGTATTCGGAATATAATGGTAGAGTACGAATAATTTGAAGTAACATTCTTGGGCATATTATAGCCAGTCGATGAGGTTGCGCAACAATGCAGTGTAGTGCTTTTGATTTCATGTCGCCCGACCAACGCAAGAAGCCCCACATCAACAAAGATAGGGCGCCGCCCAAACCTTCCCGGACCAGGCTTTCAATATTCAGAACGCGATAATTCTTTTCAACCACGCGCAATTGCTTTAAATGCTTTGAGGAAGTCTTGCTTGGAGCATGGAACTACGAATTACGACTTGTACTAGATCATCCGACAATAATAACTTCTATTTATAATCCGCATCGCTTGCTTCCTTCCAATGGCTACCGCATCACCAACACCTATGAGCTCCCATTTCGGGTCCCTCTCTCGAAGACCCTCCTCACGACAAACACAAAAGCCTACAAGGCCCCCGCTAAGTCGTTCAGACTCCCTGCCTCCTGGGTCTCATGCGCGGACGTATTCGCTCAACGACAGTTCTGACGATGAAATTGTTATTCCCATGATGAAGTTCAGCGCCGAGACGAATGCATTACTCAATGATGCTGCTCTGGCCATCGAGAAATCTTCCCCGAGTCACAAACACAATACAGCGGGTCCGGAAGAAGTATACAAGTTCCGAGGTTCAAATACTGGCCAAGACGGATCACCCCCGGGTACCAAAGTCCACAGCCCTTTCCCAAGAAGAATAGTACGGTTGAGCGGTACTCCTGGCTCTTCCACTCTCCGAAGAAGATCATCAACATTGTCTAATGCTGTCCGGAAGCATAATGAACAGCAAGCAGCTCTCAAGGCGGAAAGCCCTCTCGACCTCAGCACCCCAGCGCCTGTCCCAAGAACCGTTCGCATACCTATCACACATTCTGGCAGCCAGGGGAGATCTGGAAGCTCCTCTGGGCGCGCATCGAGCAAGGCGGACTCTGAATCTCGTCATGAGGATGGAGAGCCTGGTTCACAAGGATATCCCGCCACCATCGTCAGGTCTCAATTGGCTTCCAGTCAGGGAAGCGTTTCAAGGTATGGAGGAATCGGACGCGCAAGATATGGCGAGGAAATAGGCCTGCAAAGTTCAATGCGAACCAAGCCGAAGATCAATGGGAGATTTCTCAGCGGTCCTGCGAGGAGGGGTAGGATACGCAAAAACGATGAGGAACAGAGTCCATTAGAAGAGCATGGCGATGGTTTGGACGCTGCTGGATCGAGTCAAGAACCTGAGAGCCAGGAGTCTCAAGCGCCCGAATCGCAAAGTCAGAATCCCTCCAGCCAAGAGTCCGAGGTGAATCAAGATATTTACCCACCGTCTTATCGAGATTTTGCTTCCGGGAGTCCCGTGAGTTCAAAAGAGGCCATCAATTCAATCCTGAGATCTAAGTCTCCACCACCACCAACACTATCCAGTTCTCAGAGATCAGCTGGCGGGGACTCAAATGCTCGCGCTCCGCTACAACCGATACAGCCTGTGTTTAAAGTACCAGCGCCGAGGCCAGATCTTCCCTCAGCACACGACCAAGAGAACGAAGCTCCTCCGACTTTCAAAAGAAACAAACAAGCACCACTAATCCACCTCGACAAGTTGGAGAAAGTGCCGGTGCGACCTGAAAGCCTTGACATGAGTGCACTGCGCTCTGCTGGATCTCCGGAAAGACGAGCTTTAGCGCCCAGGAGTCACAACACCCCTCGAAGACCAGCGCCACCCCCTCCGAAGATGTCCATCCTTGACGCGGCGACTAGTACTGCTGGAGCAGCTACAACCGCGAATGCCGGTGGAAAGAGGAATAGGATGAAGGTTAACGGGAAGTACTATACTAGACTAGACTGCATTGGACGCGGAGGAAGTTCAAGGGTATACCGAGTTATGGCAGAGAACTCGAAATTTTTTGCTTTGAAAAGGGTCACTTTTGATGATGGGGTCGATGACATAACGAGACGGGGCTTCGAGGGAGAAATCGACCTACTCGAGAAGTTGAAGGGAGTCGACCGAGTCATCCGTCTTTATGATCATGAAATGAATGAGGAAAAGGGCATACTCAGTGTAGTAAGTATTCCACGTCTATAACTTTCTCTTCGGTGTTAACACTTAGACAGCTTATGGAAATGGGAGAGTTGGATATGAAAAAGATCTTGGACATGCGTCTTGGAATCGAGAACGCCAGATTTGATCCGAGTTTTGTCCGTCACTATTGGAAGGAAATGCTCTCATGTCTCGAAGCTATCCACGAGCACGACGTCGTACATTCTGATTTAAAACCCCATAACTTCGTCCTGGTCCAAGGAAAACTGAAATTAATCGATTTTGGAATCGCCAACGCCATTCAACCCGACGAAACCGTCAACGTCCACCGCGAAACCCAAATCGGAACCCCAAATTACATGTCCCCGGAATCACTCCAAGACTCGAACGCGAAACCTGATTCCCGCGGCCGGATTGCAAACGGGCCTAAGCTTATGAAGTTGGGCAAGCCGAGTGATATTTGGAGTCTGGGATGTATACTCTACCAAATGACTTACGGCCGCCCGCCTTTTGATCATATCCAGAACCAAATCCAGCGCTGTCATGCAATCATCAACCACAATTACCATATCGATTACCCTGCGCTCGGAGTGGGCAACGTACCCGTCCCAGCATCGCTCATCAAAACCCTCAAAAAGTGCCTGAACCGAGACCAATACAAGCGTCCCTCTGCAACAGAACTGTTAAGTGATAAAGATCCATTCCTTAACCCTGCCGAATACGACGAACTTGCACTACCGATGACAGAGGAATTGCTCGGACGAATATTCTTGAGCGTCGCGAGTAAATTGAAGCAGTCGACGCCGACTGAGAGCGAGTTATTGAAGGTGTGGCCGCAGGGCTTTTTCGAGAAGTTGAGGAAGAATATACCGGATGGGAAGGGGCTGTGATGTTAGTGAGGGAAATGCGTGGTTCTAATTGATGTTTGTTTTGTTTGTTTAGCGGGTGTTTGGCGTGGGCTAGGGTATGGTATGGATATACCATTTTTATACAAGAGAAGGGCTTCTTGTTTATATCAAGTGCGTTTGTGTATGATTGGTTGGATGAGAACGGGTTGGTAGAAATGGGAGAGGTGTTTGTACATATATGAATCTAACGACTTGAATTATGATCTGGTGAACGGTGAATGGTGGTCAGGTGAACCTCTACCTAAGTATATTTTTACGTTAATCACGTTATATACAGTTGTACAGTAATTTCTATAGGAAGAAAGAGCATCTAATGCTAAGTAACTCTAGACTTAGACTTAGCTAGATCTAAGTCTTCAACTTAAGTCAACTTGGTTTAAAACTTAGACTTCGATAATTCTAGCCAAGATCGTAAGATAACACCTACTCAAGTACCGTAGTAACTCGTGGAGTACCTCATCCCAAAGCGGTGTAGCCGCGGTGCCGAGAAATTCGATGACTTCAAGAAGGGCATATTTTATCCTGTAAACATTGGAGATGTCTTTGCCTCTAAATATCAGGTCGTTGGAAAGCTCGGATTCGGCGTGACCTCGACAGTTTGGCTAGCGCGCGACCTTCAGTAAGATGTGTTTACACCCTCTGAGAATCGAGGACACTGACTAAGCTAGACTTCACTCATATGCTACCCTCAAGGTCTTTACTAGAGAAGGCGTTGATCCCGAAGAATTCAACATCTACAAGTCACTCGAAGCCGGGAACGCTTCCCACCCAGGACGTAGGCACGTCAGGACCGCGCTTAACGTTTTAACCATACCGCGACAAGGTGGTGATCACAAATGCCTTGTCCAGAAGCCTATGTGGGACAGTTTTAGGGATTTGCTCGACCGCAATCCAACGCACCGATTTACTGAAGTGCTATTGAGAGCGGGTCTATCTCAGTTATTGCTTGCATTAGACTATCTTTATTCGGAGAGTAAACTTGTGCATACTGGTAGGTGTCTTCTGAGTCCTGAGACTTTACTATACTAATGCGAGCAAAGACATCAAAGCGGACAACATTCTCATAGAGATTGATGACCAAGACATCTTAGGCTCGTTCGTCAACACTGAGCTCGAATCTCCTTCGCCACGAAAGATTGTCGAGGGAGCGCCGGTCTATGGGTCTCGTCGTTTTGAACGGCCCAAGAAGTATGGGCTCGTGGTCCTTAGTGATTTTGGTTCGGCCGTCCGCGGAGATGAGAAGAGGACTCACGACGCCCAACCGAATGTTTACCGGTGTCCAGAAGTGTTGCTGAAGACGGAATGGAGCTATCCAGCTGACATGTGGAATGTCGGTGCTATGGTTAGTTGACTTCTATGCTCGAACAGATTAAAATCTGACCACACCCATGCCGATTTGGGACCTCTTTGAGGACAAGCACTTGTTTTATGGAAACGATCCGGACAGTAGTGGCTATAAAACTCGAGCCCATCTGGCAGAAAAGGTTGGACTGCTAGGACCACCGTCACTAGATCTATTAAAGCGAGGGTCCAGAAGTAAAGAGTTTTTTGACGAGGAAGGTACAAGTAATCACTCATCTATAGTTCTGCTCTCAGAGCTGATTTTCTCGACCTCTAGGAAACTAAATAGCTGGTAGCCCAATACCAAAAGACACAAGTTTAGAGAGCTTGGAGGAGAACCTGACCGGAGAGGACAAACAAGACTTCTCAAGATTTGTGAGAAGCATGCTGCAATGGAGTCCTGAGGATCGTAAGACCGCAAAACAGCTTCTTGAGGATCCGTGGCTAAAATCGTCTCATTAATCGAGTATTCAATAGCATCAGACAAGCATAGTGTTTCAGGAGCTCGGGAAAAGCTGGACGTGCACCCAAGCGTGGTGGACTGTGTCTAAGTTTGCAAGGTCTTCTTATATAGAAAGTGCAGCACTACTAGGCCCCTCACCTGTTCCTTAAGCGACTTGAAGTATACATTTGCTGTCGGTGATATTGTCCTATATTTTCACCTTGAAAAAGTCCCCCAGTCGGAGCGATTAAGCAGTGCGCAGCACTTTGCTTTGACCTGTAGCTGAATTCTATTATCACACCTCTCCGGGGCTGAAAAGGATGTCCGAATAAGCAAATGAGTTGTAGAATATTATTTGGCCACTTTTCAACAAGTAAAGACCTGTTAACTTCTTTCAAACGATAGAAATCTACAAGTTACGAGCGGTTATCAATAATAGATGTGATCCAGAATCTGTACTAAGTCCATAGTAAACAAGGTGTGAGTGATATTGATTGAAAGAGGTAGCCCTTGGTGATTTTATCGCGGATGAGATGCTCTCAATATTTCAGTAGACCAAAAGACAATGCTTCATCAAGAGCGCGGGTCAGTTAAAAGTACGTATTCATGGTATCAATCACCGTCGTTTTTGATCCTCGAGCCACCGAATTGAACCATCAGCACCGTTTTTCCAGATACGAGTCCCAGGTCACACAGGGTTGACCCTATGGGCAACGTGACCTTTTCGTAATATGACGTCGTCTTCTCATATTGCCAGTAGAACGGGATTTTCCATCGCCTGCGGCATTCCTGAACCACCTCCTGCAGCGTCCTTGTTCCCGGGACTGATAGCATCAGGGCTTCATATGACAAGATGTTGTTTTGACAACCGACGGGTCGGACCATAATGCTAACATTACAAAGGTCCTTTTCGATATTGTAAAGTCTTTTCACCTCAAGGTATGTATCTCGTTTTTTAGTGGTAGTGATGGTTGTGTGTTTAATGGCGGGGACCTTGAACTTTGTTGATGGTGGTTTAGGCCGCCAGTGTACCCTCGGACAGGAATCTTTGAAGCACTTTCCTAAATCCAGGCGATTACTCCGCAGCTTATCCGTAGCTTCCTCGTATGCTTTGAACTTATCATAACAGGCCGTCTCCCTATAATCTGCCTCAAGCTCTGCTCGTTCCTCTTCGAACTTATGAGTAAACTCTGACATTTGCCTAAACATGTCGAATTCCTTATCGATGGCGTAGACGCCATCCATCGCAACCAGATTCGCAGAGTCGGTGATGTCGTGAGCCCTGTCAACTACCGTGACAGTTTTGATAGAATACAGCTCCCTATAAAGAATTCTGATCCAGTCTATGTGATCCATACCATTTTCCTTCAAGATACTACCAGGTAGGCCATCACAAACGGCTAAGTTCTCCACCTTGCCCAGATCTGCGCCTAAATCCGTTGGGAGGTAGGCAGCAGAATCATCTTCGTCCCTAGGCTCCGAAATTCTATTTATCCAGTCCACGTACAACGTGTCGTTTCTGAAATCGAACCAAGTACATGGATAGTAGGTGGGACCGAAAGCCAGTGTATAGACATTGGTAGCCACATGGCGCGACTCATGGCATACATGCAGAGCCGGAACCGTAGACTGGGATCTGAAAGATAGCTGTCGTGGAGGCGGACGTAGCCCACCGAAGCCCACACCCCCTTCCCAGTCGAAAAAGGACTCGTCGTCGACGGTCTTGTCTGACCGCACACGGGCACTAAAACCGGGCTTGAGGAGGGTAGCTCTCAGGTATACGATACGCGGCTCGAAAGAAGCTTTCCATATTGCTTCCCTAAGCTCCTGGGGTAGATGTGGGAATACATGGAACTTGTGGTCTTCGTTTGAGGGATTGGCCGTCATCGTAACGTCGCAATGCGATGTTTACGAAATGTTTTATGCCTGAAACTTTTCGCTGAAGGTTGTAAGATCGGGACGGGGTACGGGGGTTGAAAACGGTTTAGGGAGTTAAAAAGAAAACGTGACCACAGCGCTTTGATTGGTTGAGTGGCAGCTGACTTGCACCCTTGAGACCTGGTTCTTTTAGTACAAGCTAACTTCTCACTCCTAAAAGATCATTAAAATACCATAACATCTAATAATAATATATGAGATATATTCAAAGCTTTGCTAGCGCTTTCGACACGCTAAATATAGCTATATAGCTTTAGTATTCGCTATGATGCGGCGGTTTTAAGTAATTTAGGATTTTTAGGCAGGGTGGCCTATGCGCTCGATTAAATTGGCTATTAGGGGAGGCGAGGGGGAGGGGGCTGGAGCGGAGTCTCATACATAAGAAAAGAGAATTAAGTAGAAAGACGCTGTTATATCACTAAAAAGCTCAGTCTCATATCAAAATGGATTTTCATTTCCATTGCATGTTCCTGTATTTCATTGCTAAGTGTTTCATTTATTAAGATTTCCAGCGGCATGAATGATCCTTTGACTATATGGAGAAGCGTCTGTCTACTTTGCAAATGTTAGTAAGTGTAGTTCCGCGAAGCCGTTTTACCATTCTAATATTATCTTTAATTATTACTACATACATGCTTCTATTAGGGACTAATTGTAGTGTCTACATCGTCGTGTATATATAATCATTTCGGCACGATGGAGATTGATATATTTTGTTAACACTTTATTTATAGTCTATCTTAGACACAGCAACAGAATGGATTTCACCAGACAAATCCCTTGACTCCTAGAACATTTGTTTGGCCCCCATAGCCACTTCCCGATCTTGCAGGATCTTTGAAATGGCCGGACGGGACTTCATGAGCTCCAACCAGGCGTTGAGGATGGGGAATTTGGTCTCGAGGTTGATCCTGTCAGTGAAAAGGGGAACGATGACATACCATGTCACGAACGCCGCATCGGCATAGCTGAACTTGCCACTGACGAGGTTTGGTATGCAGGGAGAGTGAATGGATATGGGAGACTTGACACTTCTGTGATTGAGTCTAATGCAGAAGATGATGATTGTATCTCTGGGACAGACACACTGTCCTCTTAAGTAGGAGCAAGGACGCTGGTGATTGCTTCATTGAACCACACACTGTTTTACTATTATAGTTATCATGTTACAAAAGACCGATATGAATTATAAATGCTGCCAGTAGAATTCTCTTAACCCCGAGTCTTGACAAATCCAGTATTAACCGCCTTTTTGGCCTAATCGGGCGGACAAACATCTCTATAACAGGCGAAGGGTTATTTCTTGATGCCTGATTTGGTCTATCCCCGAAGTAACTTGCTCGGAACAAGCAAGCAACCCTGCAAACGCGTGACTGGCTATGAGTTTGCTTTGGAAGCACGTCGTGGACGTAGCATGTAACCGGGAAAGGGTAGAAAAGGAAAGAAAAGACGGGGCAAACGCAAGCTCTATGACCATGCTCTCTTAGTATATCATTCAAGTACTAGGAAATGGTCCCGTGGATACTGTCTGCGTAATTCGGGAGATGCTGCTTGTGCTGCAGCCCCATTCGACAGACCTTGCACTGAAGCCGACCCTCTTCTCTGTGGGCCAGATGCTTCCGCTTGAAGTGCTTTGTCAAGGGACTGGTAAACTTGTAAGTATGCTTTTCGAACGACAAGCTCTGCTCCCCTAAGTAGAGGAAGTAGATAGTGGTCCTCTTGATATATACTAATAATGCGAAACATAATAGCATGTCATCTGAGAAGAACAATGGCGGGATTATATTACGTGCGCGTTACGTGTTTAGTGACACTTGTACAACCTGACTGAGCTTGCATTTGTGAGGATGCTCGCTGGGTTCCCTAGTGTACATGGTTTGTATTAGTTTGATGATATATACAATATACATCTTCTGATAAGCTCGAACAGGGTAAAGGAAATCTCGGTGTCGAGAGTGGTGTACCACAAAAGTCGCTCTTTTCTTCGCCGGACCATTCTAGGTCCTCCAAATTCATTGCCAAATAATGCCCTAGCTAATTCCACCGGACACCAAAATGCGCCAACCTTAAATCCATCCGCCCGTCGCCATTGTTTTTAATTCGTTATGCGCGATATTATCAGCTTCGCTATAAGGAGCCGATTCTCGTATCGTCCGAAGGTGGAGGAGCTGAGGGGTCCAATTTATATTGCTGACAATATTTGCTGAACTCTCAAGGATCCATGGGGTATATTAGTTCCCCGTACCATTAATTAAGTATAATTTATTACCTCATCCCTAACGTTCAAGGTTGATACAGATTTCCGATGTGTGATGCAGAATTGTCCCTGGAGAGAGGACTTTCAGCTGGTCTTTGTTCGCGGGTATTGAACCATCGGGATCTGGCGGAAGGAGTACCGCCTCTTGGCAGTAGGTTTTCCGGATCGGGAGACTCCGCTTGAGGTGTTCTGAAGCCTTGCGGCGAACTATCCGCAGGAGAGATTGACAGCCAGGTCATCGATTCGCTCTGCACGCTTTGTGCAGGACTCCGGCTTCGGCCTTGGCCTCTTGCACCAGACTGAGGTGAGACCGGAAAACCTGTAGTAGTTGGACTGAGAGTCGTCTCGGTGTGCCTGGAAGCGAATGTTGGCGCCGGAGAAGGAAGGATATCTCGTGATCTTCCTACTTGTGTGACCGGATCTGCTTCTAATTCGAAATAAACTGATGAAGCTGGGAGTTCTGAAGCATTCGTTGCTCTTCGCATTGATTTCATTCGTTCAGCATCAGCAACGTAGGTTCCTTCTCGGTTGTCACAATCGGCCAATTGGAAAATTTCTGTCGTATTCGCCAGTTCTGACCTTTGATGATGGAGGACCTGATGTGGCATTATAGGCATCTCCTCCCACTCTGGCTTTTTGTCGAGAGGGAATGAACCGTGCGCCGTTCCTTGATCAGAGAATGGATCATGGGGTCCTTCGTAGGGCGTTTGAGCGGTGGGATTATCAGACACTATGCTCGGTGCCGCCACTGTTGAAAGTTCCATATGTGGTGGTGGTGAGCTCTTGCGCCGTCGAAGAAAAAGCCATAACAATGCTCCTCCCACGGCGAGCAAAGCTAGAACAGCCACAACTATTCCTACGATTGCCCCAATGCTCATTCCTGGCTTTTTAACAGCTTGAGGCTTCTGCTCGCTCCCACTACTGCTACTACCATTGGTTCCATTCGAGGGTACCGAAATGGTTACAACTTGGGATGCAGCGCCATCGTTCCAAAGACATTGGCTGACAGAGAAATTTCCCCTTTCATAATCGACAGTCAAATATCTGCGGTACTGTTAGATGCCTGCTCTCTTCACGAGACTAGTAGAACTTACGCTTCTTGGAGAAACGTCCTCCCCAGGGTATACTGGGTCTCATTGGCAGCTTTCTTGAGGGGAAAGTAGTATGTGTCGTTAGGTGTAAAAGGATAGGAAGCTTGAAGAGCGAACGAGTTGAATGGGAGTTGAATATTAACAGACTCCCCGCCATCCAAACTATTTGCCAATGTGAAAGTGACAGTTGGATTCGCGGTCTTAAGATCAGTGTAATGTGTTGTGTTGATCAGGTAGAGGCCTGTGCTGTTGTCGACGGATATTCCGAATGCCTGCTCGAATGCTGAGCATGCTTCTGTCGGAAGCCAGAAGTTTGGGTCTGTTGATTCGATGAATGCATAAATTGGCGTCGGAAGGAGATTCGTTTGAGTGGTGCTACTGTATACAATTGATTGCACACCAACGACTATGTCTCGGTTTATATCACTGGCTAAATTGAAATTCGCCGAATTTGGGACAAATCTGGAACTATCATACCCCCCGAATATCAGCTGCGCGTACTGTCCAGCTTTGAGTCCTGTGCAAGTATCAGCAAAAGTCCAACCGAAAACCGGATACAGGCCTACGGTATTTGGCCCCAGCGGTGTAACTCCAACTCAGACTAGGGATTAAGTTTTGTCCTCTCAGGGACGAAAAATAAGACGGCGCGGAGAAATTACCGATGCTACTATAATTGACGGGCTGTGTACCCAAACCAAACAGTCCGCTGAAATGTTTAGTGTAATTCTGGGGGAGATTCTTTAAACTTACAAATAAATTGGGGAAACTGATGCAATTCCGGATACAGTCTGATTCTTTAACGTGGGTGTGTTCGCATCTCCCCCAGAAAAGCCCAACCCCACATCTTCCAGGCCATAATCTATAGAACGTGCAGTCAGTATTGTTTACTCCGTGGTGTCTCAAATAGCACGCAGCATTTATTCAGGGGCTGTGAAATGTCTCCAGAGCCCCCGAGTTTGCCAGAAATCGAGATGACAGAAGTCCACAAGGGCCTACCTGCGTATTGCGTATATCCGAGCGCTGCTTCGAGTCCAACCCCGTCACCGTTAATTCCAAAAAGCCCTTGATCCTGCCAAGTCGTCGATGTATTGGGATTAAAAAGTCCACCTCGACCGCTCGCGCAATTAGGAGGAACTGGATCTATGGCAATCGGATCGCAGCCTTGTGGTAGCACGACAAAGGTTTGCGGAGAGTTTGTTGAGACGATAGCTCGGACACTTTGTGCGGGGGAGCCAAGTCGGAGTGCCACTGACGACCATTTTCCATCTACTCCATCCCTATGAAGCTTGTTAACCGGGATGTATTACTATAGATGTTGTGGTATGTTGTATTTACCAGTATTGACTTGGTGGAACTACCAATGGTGACAGGCTCGAAGTAGAATTCGCTCGTTTCTCTCTTTGCTGATTTCGTCCTTCACCAAACCATGCTATTGAACTACTTGGGAGGAAGATTACAGCAAGCGTTAAAGAATTAAAGAGATGACCGCGCATCGCGACGACTTTTCTATACGGATTACACCGCAAGATAAAGTATTTTGCGGCTCAACCCCCATGGACGCCGGAGTTGGAAGGTTTGATGGGAGGATTTGAGAGAATGAAGGACCGGCAGACTCTTCGAAGCCTCAGCGACCATCGATTCGGTACTGGGGTAGCTCAATTCCAGAAGCAGCGAGTCCATGTGTCGAAGTCGTATAGAGACTAGGGTAGGGGATCATGCAATCGAAATTGGAGACAGGCAACTTGCCTGTTGCCCCCCCGCCCCCTCCCCCTCCCGTACGCTAACGACTGCGCTCTTCGCACACCAATAGTCACCTAAATGAGCCCACCATCATTCTATCCGTATGACATTTCGAACAAGAAATACACTTTATTTATGCAGCACTCGCAGCAAACTTATCTGTCAAATCGTGCCATTACGCATGGGACTGAACAGGATCTACCGAGTTGAAATCGTGTGAGAACATAACCGAGTAGTGAGGATCGTTACACACCGTTAAGGCTGAACTAATGCCCGCACCCTAATGGAGGGAGGGGTATATCCAAAGCAGGGTTGTGATCTCAAATGGGAGCGAAGGATTTAAGAGGAGATGAATTCGGATGAGATGTGGTGAGCAATGATTCGCGTAATAGCCCATTTACAGTTAGCGCATCCTTAATACCACTCTATCGAGGCTAGCGCGTTCTTTATTTATCCTCAATGCACTGTTCCCAGTCTACTGATCCTTCACCACCATCCCTGAACCCACGATTCAAGCTGGGCAGGGCAGGTAGGACAGGGCAGGCCTCGGTCAATGCGACTGAACGTCGGCCGATGCGTGGCCTGCTGGCGCCAATATGGCTTAACGGCGTTTGCACCAAGTGGTAGCTGCGCGGGTAGAGCACACGGAGGTGGTGTGGAGTGGTCTCCGCCAAGGTCTAGCTGTCGGACTGTGCCTGACGATAATTTCAAGTGCTTACTTTTCATTAGGATTAATGGCAGGGAAGCGGCTCGTTCACGCTGTGCCTCTCAACTGGAGAGTCTTAAAGTTGTCGCCTGGAATCAATTATTTCCCTCTTTCACTGGTACTTTGGGTACTGGTTCAGGGTGTGCATATTGCGAATATGTCGGAATTTACCCAAGATCATCATTCACAAAAGTAAGGGGTGCGGTGCTCACCAGAAGGCCCTCCCTCCCCTCGTAGCCGAGGGCTGTGTGCCTGCATCTCCCTGCATCTCCCTGCATCTCCCTGCATCTTGCAGCGTACCTTTCGTACCAAACAATAAGCGGGCATTAGCCTGGGAGGGTGATGCGGACACTTGATTGATCCTTGCCATTAAGTTCAACCAGTAGGGTGAGTATTGGGGGACGTCGAGCCCGCCGACTACCTAGCTAGTCATCCACTTTGGGATTACAAGGGGGGCGAGGCTCTGCCTCGAGATCTCAGTCGACCGTAGGATTGCGCTGATCTCTTCTCTACTTGCATCTCCACTCCTTAACTTTTCTTTACTCAGAAACCATACCGGTCGTTTTCTATCTTGACAGTCTTTTCCAGATCATTTGTTTTTTGCGTGTTTTCTAGCAAAATGTGGGTTTCAAGCTCACAAGCTTGCCATTTATGTGTGCTGGTCGTGTTTTTGACGTGGTCGACGCCATGTCATGGGTCCGGTAGGCTGCTATTGCTATGTTTGGCCTGTGCCAATATCATTCTCATACTCAAGGTGACTGATTTCCTTCAGGATTTAACCCTCGTTCAGTTGGGTATACGAATTCGACTTCGTCGACAAGCTCTGAAACAAAGCCTTCGTTGAGCTCAAGCTCTACCGCCCATTCCGGCTTCAATTCTGGCTCCAGCAGCACGTATAGTTTAAGCTTGAGCTCAAAAAGCTCAACCGCATCGATTACCGTCGAAGTTTTGACTGAAAGCGTAATACCTCAACCACTTAGTACACGCAACATAACGTCGGAGACGTCTTCATCTGGTCTATCGAAATCGGCATCTTTGTCAAGTCTATCCAAAACATCTTCACTACCCATGCGTTTGTCTACAGGTGTCCCAAGTCATACCTCTACATCGTCACAAAATGCTACCCGAACATCTGACAGCTATCGGGGCCCTATCACACCTGCTCCAATATTGGACCTGTGGGACCATCCGTTTGGAAATGTGTCTTTTGGAACGACTTGGCCTTGGGGGGCCCAGAAAATCAAAACCAATACATGCTCAGACACGGACAATACTAATAGCCCCTTCGGTGACTGCAGTGTTGCTGCTGGAACAATGCATCTTTCGTATTTTCCTTCTCAGTCTGGCAATGTATCATATCCGACGACACATTGGGCTCCGGAATTGTCTACCATGATGACTTCGCCATCAATCTACATGGTAATAAAGTCCATCGGTGCGTCAAATACTTGCGGTCAATTAGGACCAACATACAACAGCGTTGTCATTGCCGTGGATCCAAGTGCACTGTCAACAATTCCGCCATTTGCAAACGCAGCAGCTAAGACCAGAGTCGGCCCTACTCGAGTCCTTACACTGAGCGACATTGCTTCAGGCTGTCCCAATAGCGCAGAAAAGCTTATCGTAGGAGAATTTGTCGTTACACATCCTGTTGAGGGTGTGGCCGCGAGGTGCAATCCTCAAGTCGTTTGGCCTCAGCAATTGCTTCCTATGGGAGGGTAAGTTTGACTTCTTTCTATGCTATTCTATTAGAATTCAGAAAACTAACAGTTTAAAAGCCCGTTCTGGAAAGGCTGTTGGAAGAAAAATCATTTGTATGGACTCTATGATCCACCTGGATCGGTTCCTCCTGCTGCGGGGCTCTTTGTTACCACAACAAATTCTCCAAAGACTCTTGAGTCGGCCACCGTCCCAGCAATAACCTCAGCACCCCCAGTCGGTAATACACCTGCCAAACCACCCACGCAAACGTATGCCCCTGCCGGTACATCGACCCCAGCAAATTCGCCATTACCAATTGAGCCAGTAGGATCATCTGTTGCGGATAAACCTCTCTCACCTTCATCAGCCGTGCAAAATCCGTCAACGCAAAACCCATCAGCGATTTCGAGTTCAGGAGATAACCTTTTTATTAACGTCGAGCCCTCTGGCATTAACATTATAGGCACCGACTCGTCAAGTACATTTTTCACTAATCCGTCGCCAACGGCATCACAAAGCCCTGATCCTGAAGACCCTGCACCCAGTGCCGATCCAACAAACAACCCTGTGGTTGCAGCTATTCCCGCAAGTCAAATCACCAACCCCGCCGTTGTGCCCCCTACTGGTCAAGCTGCGAGTATTTCTGCTCCTGTCCAACCATCCAACGCTGTGATTGCACCCAGTCTGGCGGCTGTTCCCTCGAGCATCGTAATTGGAGGTCAGACTGCAAATCTAGGCGGGCCTCCTGTCACTGTCGGTTCATCTATAGTGCAACTCATGCCCTCCGGAATCGTGGTCCACGATGTTTCAGGTGGGCTTCAAAGTACAATTGTTATACCCACACAAGCCGCTGGACAACAAGGGGTTCCAGCATCTGCTATAACAATTGCGGGTCAGGCCGTCTCTTTTGCACCAGTCACTGCGGCCCCTGCTCCAACCAATCCGGTCCAAATTAACACAATTCCTGGCCAATCAGTACCGGCCGCCATGATCGCAGGCCAAGTCGTTTCTGCAGCACCAGGAGCGCCAGTAGTATTGGCGACTATAGGAGGGCAAGTCGTGTCTGCGGCACCAGGAGCTTCAACTGTTGTTATCCAAGGGCAGACAGCTACGATCGGTGGGGTGCCCATAACCCTCACCAATTCAAACCTTGTAGCTACATTGGGTCCTTCTGCGCTTGTGATTCAGTATCCAGGCGGAGCTGTGTCTTCTTACGCTCTACCAACCATAGGAACCAAGACCAATGCTGCCGCCGTATTGCCTATAACAGTCGGTGGACAAGTGATCACAGCTGCAACCCCTGGAGCAAGCACTTTGGTCTTTGGATCTCAAAAATTGAGCATTGGTGGCCCGCCTATGACTATAGGTGGAGGCAACGTACTTAGCTTGAGTCCAAGTGGTGTGGTTGTTGCGATTCCAGGTGGGAAGGTAATGACTCTCGCTCTTCCCGCAGGAAGCTACAAAGCTACATCAACAGCGGCTGGCTCGACTTCAAGTTCGGTCAACGGAGTCGGAGGAATGATTGCTTCAAGTAAGTCACACTGGTTTCCTAGCTGCAATCCGATTTCTGACATACGCATAGTCATTGGAGTGACAAACGCAGCTCCTGCAAGTACCTCACCAGTAAAGCCACCAAACGATATTGCACCCACGACGACTATCGTTGCATCTATACCAAATCAACAAAGCACTTTGTCGTTGGGATATTCGGCCTTTTCGACCCCAATTCCATATAAGCCCACGGGTACTTTTGCAACCGTTGCTCCGGGAAGTGCTGGTACGAGATTAAGTGTCCAGGGTACGAGTATAATAATTGGAACTGTAATAGTATTCGGCGTTTTGTGGTAAGTTATATAGTTCGTCATATAATTAATAATGTTTTATTTCTCAACATATTGATCTACACTTCTTCCATCAAGTCAGAAGAAGGTTGTCCCCATAAAAAGGATCAGGGGGGTGAAGCACGTGAAAACACCGGTAGATCTCCGGTCTATTTCGGGAGAGGAGGATGTGGACCCTGTACCGGCTTGACGAACCAAAGGCAATGCTAGGCTAATATCCGTCCACCGAGAAGTCTGGTACTTCTCCACTCTTTGAGGGGAAGCTTTAATGGGGAACTCTTCCCCGCCTAGGGCTCCTAATTATCGGTATAGTTCAAACATTGACGTATTATGCGTCTTGAGCCTAACAAGGCAAGAACTGCGCTCTGGTATCATGGGGATTTTGAAGCATTTTACATTAAAACCCGCCCTGTAACCCTCGACTACCTCAGGTAGTCTACCTGACTATTTGTACATCGCTGAGACAAAATGGATTCCACTCGCCCTTTCACCATCAAGGATGAGCCAATTGAGAACCAGCGGCCCATGAAGATCCGTGTCATTGGCGCCGGGTACTCTGGCATATATCTAGGCATTCGCATACCGCAAAGGCTGCGGAATGTTGACTTGCAGATTTATGAGAAGAATGAGGGAATAGGTGGGACGTGGTGGGAGAACAGATATCCAGGTACTACCTTAATCAACCCTTTCTCCAGTAAATGTCCATCCGAAGGTGACGAAGAAATATATAGGCTGCGCTTGCGACATTGCCTCCCACAGCTACCAATACTCATTCGATCCCAATCCGAATTGGTCGGCTTTCTACGCGCCTGCGAAAGAAATATGTGAGTATCTGCAAGGCATCGCGGATAAATATGGGGTTATGAGACATGTGAAGTTGTTGCATAAAGTTACAAGCTGTAAATGGGACGAAGAGGCGATGAAATGGTATGTTTCTCCTAAAACTACAGAGAAAGGAGCTCATTTTTTGAAAGGAACATCACAGTGGAAAACACCAAGACAGGTGAAGTCATTGAAGACGATGCTGATATTTTGCTTTCGGCCCGTGGAAATCTGAACGATATTTCTTGGCCCAAAATTCCGGGCTTCGAGTCTTTCAAAGGGGAAGTCATGCATTCTGCAGCTTGGAACCAGAAGTAGGTCCTGCGTCCCTTTATGCTGCAAATCATTTAACATGTGTAGTTACGACTTCAAGAACAAGCGGATTGGGGTAATAGGTGGTGGCTCAAGTGCCATCCAGATTGTGCCGAATCTTCAGAAAGTGGAGGGAACACAATTGGCTTGCTTTATAAGAAGTAGGACATGGATATCAAATCCGTTTGGTGATGGTAGGTTTGATAAATCGCACTTATATCGATGTATTTCTCACAAGACTGCAGCCGCGATGATGAAACTTGGGTTGGACCCAACACAACTCGACTGTAACTGAACTCTACTAAACTACGAAACAACTATCTAATTTGATCTAGTCTCTTCTGAGCAACGCAAAATATTTGCGACCAATCCCCAAAAGTTTCTTGAGTTCCGTAAAACCATTGAAGAGGATGGGAACACGATCCATGGAGTAACATACAAGGACTCCGAACTGCAAAAAGGAGCCGTAGAAGCATTCCGAGCAATGATGAAAGAGCGCTTAGCAAAGAAGCCCGAGATTGTTGATTTTCTGACGCCTTCATTCGCAGTAGGTTGTCGACGTCTTACCCCAGGCCCAGGTTATCTCGAGGCTCTTGTCGAAGGCAATGTCGAGTTCATCTCTGACAAAATCTCCTCCATCACACCATTGGGTGTTATTCTGGAAACCGGCCGAACAGTTGAGATCGACGCTCTAGTCTGCGCAACAGGTTTCAACAGCGCCAAACCACCACCCTTCGACGTATACGGAAGAAACGGCCTCTCGCTCCAGCAAAAGTTCACACCGTATCCCGAAACCTACCTCACTATTGCCGTCGACGGCTTCCCCAATTTCTTCATGATGCTCGGACCTAACTCCGCCATTGGAAGTGGATCTCTAACTATGATGATAGAAACCGAGGGCGATTATATCATAAAATGCATCCGCAAACTACAGAAAGAAGACTACGCCTCCATGAGCCCAAAGCCCTCGCGCGTCCACGATTTTTCAGAATACTGCGCCGAGTATTTCAAGAAAACAGTCTACATGGACGAATGCAACTCGTGGTATAGAACCGAAAGCGAAAAGGGGGTAAGAATCACGGGACTGTGGCCTGGCAGCACGTTGCATTGTCTTGAAACGCTAAGAGCACCGCGGTGGGAAGATTTTGAGTACGAGAGCCGAGATGAGAACCGCCTGCGGTGGTTGGGTAATGGGTGGAGTGTTACGCAGCTAGAGGGCCAGGGAGATCCTGCGTGGTATCTCGAACCAGGGTTTTTTAATGTGCCGGTGCAAGGGAAGCCCGAAGAGGATGGGGAGTTTAAGAGAAGGCCCTTTTCGCACTAGTAGCATAGACAACCTTTTTCTTCTTGGAATCACTTTTCATTTATTGTTGATCAATCAGTAGTTTTGATGCCCAAGTTGGGAAGTGAAGCACGACCCATCCGCCCAGACCCGCCCCCCACGGAAGCCATAACACCCTCTTATGCGAATCGCAACACTTAATGGCCTAGCCGTTCTTGCACATTCTCGTCTAGCTCTGTTATATTATTTAACGTTACTTTAAGTTCCACTACTACTATTATTATAATTTTACTTCTAGACCCTCTATACATTAAAAGTCTCATAGTATATTACCATTTAGATTCTTATAGCTATTATAGCTATTTCTATAGCTTAATATAGATCTAACTAGCATTACTATATTAGTACTCTAATAGTATCAATTATAAAATACAGAGCCGTTTCAAGGGGCCTCAATGCCCTAGCAAGAGCAGCCTCTTCACTTCCGGGTAATACATTGCGTATGCGTCATACGCCCAGGCGCGTAGCTACTTTGTGTGGCACGAGTTGACTGGTTATTAATAACAGAAGTGGCGTTTCTGAAGCCTTTTGCTTAAGGCAGCCACAGCTCACCTGCTAGCGTCACCAACCATACTCGGGAACTCTCTCAGGCGCTCACCCAGGCGGGAACCAATGCGAAGCTAGCACTTGCTCGACGGAGAATAATACTCGATAAAGTAAAACTTGTGTATCAGTCACATTTCTGCAGCAGCCAATGTGCGGTGAATGGATGTAGAGCAACTCTTGCCTTCAGGTCTGGGTGCATCAGTGTGGCGGCTTATTCAGAAGGCTGCTGCTGTCCAAACGCCCGCATATCCGCGCCAAGGTATTCAAAGTTCATACAAGCCCAACCATCACCAAGTTTTAAGGCTTCTAAAACGGCTCTCAACGGGATTACGTCGCAGAGGCTACATTAGAACTGTCTAGCAGCCATACTTCTTTGCTCGATCCCGCTCGTCGTTGAACGTGAATACAGCCGTTTCCCGGTCAGCAACTGACCGCATCAACTTATTATTTTACGCCAGAAACTATATAAGTCTTCGGGTCTAGCATACGGCCCATAATGAACCGATACCCTCTCTCGAATCTTGCTGCTGAGCTTCAGCTGGATGCTAGCTTCCCGGAAACGGACGTCATTGAGCATACATACGTCGAATTAGTCCACGGACACAAGTGGAGAGTCTTAAAGACGCTTGGATCAGGGACTTTTGGCATAGTAAAACTCCAGAAGTGCGATGACAATAACAACGTGCGAGCTGTAAAGCAGCTTGATAATACGACGCCGTTGAATATTATTCCCGAACTAGAAGCTATAGCAACTTTTTCACAACTGACGGTGAGTAAATTTGGTTAATAAACTACTACAAGGGCTTATGAAATTGCTTTATAGTATCGCTCCCACTTTTTTCAAGCGTTAGGCTGGTACGAACATCATGATCGGCTCTATATCGCCATGGAGTACCTGGAACTTGGCGATCTCCGCAGATACATCCCTCGCAAAGGATTCCCCGAGCTGCAAGTGAAAGAGATCATGCGTCAGCTGTTTAATGCTGTGGCCTGGATGCACTGGGAAGGCGTTGCTCACCGTGATCTAAAACCAGAGGTATGTAATATTAGAGAGTATGCATATCGTATAATTCGATTAATGTATTTGAACAGAACATAATGGTTGTACAGTTAGGCCCTGATTGCAAAGTAAAAATTGCCGACTTTGGGCTTAGCAAACGTACAGAGGCGACAAAGCTTCGAACTCTCCGCACTGGGACAGAGCGCTATATGGCCCTGAACTTCGCAAAGATGATCTAGACTTCGGGAAGTACGGAGAGAAAATCTACAACAGCAGTGAATACACATTTGCGGTGGATCTCTGGTCGCTAGGGATTATAATGTATGAGCTGCTAAATGGTGTTCCACCGTTTCCGACCGGGAAGAGCCTTGCGGCTTACGTCCAAAAGAAAGAACCATTCCCGAATTACCCTTGAGGAAATGGAAGACGTTCAAAAGGTTCCTTAGTTCTTTGTCGGAAACTACTCCAAGATACTCCAGATGAAAGATGCAGCGCAAGCGATGCTGCCACAAAGCTCTGGTAAGGGCTTACTAAAGGTGTTGATTCAGCTCCACATTCTCTCTGTTTGATCATTTCATATTTCATCCCCCCAATGCTCACTGTTTTATATGTGGAGATATCTTGGATCCTCAGTTTCGTGCGATTTCGTATTCTCTCAATTCTCTCAAAGCACGGCTCAGTGCGCTTACACTCTCTTATTATATATAGCTTTAGTCCTAGTTGGTTTTGCACCCAATAACATTATCCTGGCTGAAATAAGAACCATGCCTGGTACTTGCAGTTATGTTTATACGTGGGAGCCTTGTCGTTTATAGATCACGGTAGTTCTGGGAGCTATATTCTTTAATAGTCAGCGTGATAGACTCGACAGCGAGAGTAGGCGTGAGAGTACGTTATAAATTATCGCTGTGGTTGATAGAGGTTGTTCCGCGGCTCTGCTTTGACTTCTTATAAACTCGTTCGAATTGTGTCGGTTTTGCACTGCCAGATATCAGTTTTATATTAACGTATCATTCCACACAAAAAATATCTGGTCTGGGTTTATCGCGAAGATTATATACTAGGCTGACCTGTACACACAATCACTACATGCACCCCGATATTGCTTGACACACATAAGCACAGCCCTGTGTGGCGTAGTCTCACCGGCGCTTAGAGCTCCTCTGTAATTCTGTCTTCATCCATCCCCCGTTCTGCTTTTCATCAGTCTTCATTTGCAGTACGGATTAGAATAAACTACGTCTATTATCGTAGGTCACTCACTGGGTGTTGCAGGACTATTCCTGAGCTAGTTATTGACATCGATGATAGCATGTTGCGGTGCGGAACATGCTGATTTTCCAAAGCAACGACACTCAGTATTAGGCGAGGATGAGCAGAGACCATATAGAGCACCTGTTGTTTGGTGACGAAGAGGAGAACCAGAACTTGAGCAAAGATGGATTGGACTATGGGGAGAATGGCGTGAGACAAGACGGCGATATTGTAGGCCCAAAACTGGAGAGCGACAATAAAAGAAAACACGACAACGGCAAGAGTAGATACGAGCCCATCCACGAAATCGGAGAAGTCAGTGAAAATGAAAACAGTGAAGAACGGGGCCAGAAAGACCACGAGCATGGGTTGAAGATAATAGCAGGTCTCCTGAGGAAGATGGAACACCGTCCAATTGGTATAAAGGTTATGAAAGCGGCAGCCGAAGATTTTCACGGTGACTCAAGCCTATTGGCCTTGCTGGTTCGGCATAATAACATAAATCCCGTCCATGAGGAGATAGTCATGACTGTGGCAAGGAACCCTGAGGGCTATGAGATGATGGAATTTTTATTGCAATATCAGGACGAGCTTGGCAATACCGAAGATGTGATGATAGCCGCTGCGAAGGTGAAACCGAAAGCAAGGCGGCAACAGGTCAACCAAAAACTACCAATAGATGTTCTACTACATCGGAGACCGCATATCAGAGTCACTGAGAATACAATTGTAACTGCGGCGGCGAACGACGATTTCGGGCATGAAATCGTTACCCTTCTGTTACAACATCGGAACAATATTGATATAACGGAGAAGGTTCTGATTGCAGCTGTCAAAAACGAGAAATGTGGCCTAAGCGTAACAAGAGAACTCTTGAGTCACCAAAGCGTGACTATCACCAACGCAACTATACAAGCTGCAATACAGAACCCTTGCGCCGTGGAGATGGTGGAGATCCTAATTGCTAATGGATCGAATTTAGCTATCGGGGAAGATATCATGGAACAGGCATATGCAAGACGAGATGCAGCGCCAGGTTTAGTGGATGTTCTTTTACAGTCCATGAGAGACTCTACACAATGCCGCCATCAAAAGCATCATATAGGACTAGATACTGGATCAAACTTAACCGAGCATTGTGCGGTTCAAGCTGACTCGACAGCTTGCGCGACCTGCTTGGAGCTCGGATTTCGAGCGTACCCGGTGCACGAAATTGTTATGGAAGACCTTTTCCGTACTAGTCCTGGTTGCTGGGGATGCTCGTTAATACAAAAGTGTTCCGATTTTATCATAGAAACCGCGGAGCAGAAACTAGGACCGCATTCTCAAATTCGCATTCGTCTTGGCTGGCAGTCGCATACAAAGTTACTCCGCATGGTACTATCTTCGTATTCAGGCTATGATACTACTATCGACAGAGAATTTTACAGACACCCTGGTGAGTAGCATATCCCTTCGGAGGACGGACTAGCAAGTACTAGAGGCGCTAATGATCTCCAATATAATAGATTCACCCATAATATCTACACGCATTGGGATCGCTGGTGATGTATGTATTGCCTTTACTACTGCGTGCTATCTGTGTTACTAATAATGCCCTGTCAGATATCGGCACACGCCTCGTCAGTTGACTGTATGATGTTAGCGAAGAATTGGTTATATGACTGTATTGACAACCATAACGACTGCCCTTGTTATCTGTCGTCACTACCTACGCGAGTTATTTAAGTCGGTTCCATCGGAACGGAGCCTTTCCTTCATATATCTTCTGGCGAAATTGCTAGATACGCCGCGCTTAGCCACTATTGGTATGTGACCTTCAGAGACAGATGTAGCCTCGAGCCACCTCAGCTACTGTGTTTTTTCAGATGGTGTGAACTTGACTACAGGCTGATTATATAGGGGTACCGGTCCAATATGCGTAACGACCAAGGACACTCTTGAGGCTAGGAAGCGGGCGATTCCTCTCCACATTCTATCCAAAACCTTTCAGGATGCCATAACCATCAGCCGACAACTTGGAATAACATATCTTTGGATCGACAGCTTATGCATAGTGCAAGATGATGACGAAGATTGGAGTAGGGAAGGCGCAAATATGTCGAATGTGTATCGCAACTCGACAGTTACAATACTCGCAGATGGGGTAGCAAACCACGACGGTGGCTGTTCTGCACCACTCGACTCAGGTAATGCTCCATGCCGTGTTGGCGCAGGAGGACTACCACCATCCCAGTCTCTTGCTCGAAACATCTCCAAATCGATCCGCTGCGTTAACAAAGATGGTGTCGAGTGTCATGTCTATGGCCGCCTTTCTATGTGGAAAGGGAGGCAAGTTGCTCACATGAAGCACTCTGATGGGTATTGGAGCATATTAAACAGTCGTGGCTGGACTCTTCAAGAAAGCGAATTGGCACCTCGCAAAATCCATTACACTCCAGATGAGATAGCCTGGGAATGCACTACCCAGCAGTGTTGTGAATGTTCTCCTACTCCTGTAGTAGTTGAGACTACCAATTATCTCAAAGAGTGGCTTCTCCGGAGTGACACTTCGATGTGCCGTGGTCAGCGGGACACCAGGCCTAGTATCCTTGCTCGGTCCATTCAGTGGCGTGAGTTGGTGTACGAGTTCACGTCTCGGACATTGAGCCGTGACTCCGATAGACTTCCTGCGATATCTGGCTTAGCAGGTCTAATGAGATATGACTCAGAAGACGAATACGTTTGTGGTCTTTGGAGGAATAGCCTTGTTCGGGAACTCCTATGGGAAGTGGTATGGAATACAAGTTTTTCTAGTCGTCGCCATAAGAAGTACTATGCTCCTTCCTGGTACGTACCTCGGGACATTACGCTTCACCCCTGACTCTTCACAAAGTCGTACCGAACCTTCCAGAGGCTATAGAGACATAGACTGATCTCACATCTTTGCTATTTAGGACTTGGGCCGCTGTGACCGGTAATACCCAGTACTACTCGCGAGAGGAAAATGAATTCGAGGAAGTGGTCGAAATATTGGAAGTCAGCTACGACCTGGCAAGCTTGAACCCGTTTGGCCCAGTTATGTCTGGATCAATGACTGTACGTGGACTTTTGCTGCCTGTTTGGCCCACAAGGAAGCTTGATTCCTGGAACGCGAAATTTGTGTTACGTTTTTGCGCCAACGACTTCAGCTTCCAAGAACCCAGTATCCGTCTCGAGAACTTGATGGCGGACGTTATAGATCGGTCCCACCCTACTCCAACCACATTGCGTAGACCTTACGAAGTGATATCATATCAGCCACTTTTCATTTTGCCGGTATTACGATCTACGATATCAATTGGAATAGAAGGTATTGTTCTTAAAGCAGTCGAAGGTAAGACAAACACGTTCTCGAGGGTAGGTATTATGAAGAGGAGCACTTCACTAGAAGAATCGTTTAAAAATGTGTTCTGGGGCTTGTATTGTGAAATAGCAGAACGACGGATGTTTGACATCATATAGAGTTATGTATAACATTTTTAAATGTAAATAATCGACCCTTGAGGAGGCTCGGGGAGGGTGATGACTTGAGACTTATATGCGGTGCTTTCTATAACCTAGGGTTTATGTCCATAATAGTCACATCAAGTAGAGAGACGCGTGAAGTAGAAGTGACTTTTTTATTACTAGACATAGCTTTTAAGCTAGCGCTTCTCAATTAAGCTAATAAGTTCGCTAGTAAGCCTTCTTAGGAACTTACGAAGCCTCTTTCTAAGTGAGAGCGCGCTAGTTAAGAGCTAAGTCTTGAAAAGAGAAAAGAGTTTAGACTCGGCTTATATTCGGACTTAGCCGACCTTAACTATAAAGCAAGCGATATATACCTATACCTGCCCGATCCAAGTCATCATCTATTGTCGATATGATAATGATTGCATGTGTTGAATATCATTCTAACACCAATAATCCCTTTCTCCAGGCAGCATACCATTGACCTCCCCTCCCGTCTTCCCGACCACAATCTTGCCCATTCCCCGCTTGAGGAATTGTCCATCTGTCACATCACCAACGATGCCACCCTCATCACGATCCCACACCTTCTTGCCCCTCAAAAGCGTAAATCGTGGCCAGTTTTTGACATGCATACCTTCGTATGGCGTATAGTCCACGCCATGATGCAGATTCTTCTGCTCGATCGTCACTCCCTCCCTGAGGTCTTCCTCGCCATACCAGATGACCAAATCTGCATCATAGCCCGGCGCGATATTGCCCTTTGTGCCTTCCAGGCCGTACAGCTTGGCGGGATCCGAGCTGGTCAACTGCACGAAACGCTGCAGACTCAATCTGGAGTCTTTTTCTCGGCCCGCGTAACTGAATAGGAGAGGGAGTCTGGTTTCGACTCCCGGGACTCCGTTGGGGATATCCCTATACCTCATAATGCCATCTTTCAAGCCCAGCTTCTTGCCCCCGGCATGGTCGTACGTGGACGGCGCATGGTCAGAGCTGAATGTAGTGAACGTCCCATTCGCGATACCGCGCCACATGGCCTCGAGATCTTTCGGATCATGTCGCAGCGGAGGACTGCACACACATTTTGCGCCGGCGAAGGTATCTTGGGGGTTTCCCTTTAGGCGCTCAGAGAGGAGAAAAAGATACTGCGGGCACGTCTCTGCATGGATAGGCAGCATGCGCGTCTGCGCTTTTCGCACATGCTTCATGGCGACCTCGGAGCTCATGTGCACGATTAGAATTGGGGTGTCGGTGAGCTCTGCTAGACTAATGATGCGGTACGTAGCTTCGTTCTCAGCGATTTGCGGCCGCGAGATGGCGTGGAAGAAGGGGTCGGTGTGGCCGGCTGCTTCGAGACGGTCAGTGATGAGGGAGATGATGTCGCTGTTCTCTGCGTGTATCATGGTTGTGAAACCGAGAGCACGGGCGGACATTAGGACGTCAAGGAGTTGCGAGTCGCCGAGTTTCATGGGCTCGTAGGTCATGTATAATTTGACACTCGTGATGCCTCGCTTGATGAGGAGGGGCATCTCCGTGCTCATAATTTCAGGCGTGGGGTTCGTGAGGATGAGATGGATGCCATAATCGCAGTAGGTTTGGTCTTTGGCGCGGAGGAGATAGTTGTCTAAGCAAGGGATTACGCTGGTTTCCGTCTTAAGCTGAGAGGCAAAAGCCAGGATGGTGGTTGTTCCACCAGCGATAGCACTGCGGCTGCCGGTGGTGAAGTTGTCTCCAGTTGGACTGTTGTTTTGGGCAAAGTGGACATGAGAATCTACGCCTCCGGGGGTGATGAATCCTCCCTTTGCATCAATGATTTGGGTATCTGCATCTCGTGGAAGAGAAGTGCCAAGACCGGAAATTTTGCCATCTTTGATACCGATTTCTATCCCTAGGGGAAGGACTTCGCTTGCTGTGACCTGGAGACTTTTTAGCAATTGTATATATAAAAACGACCACATGTTTGTCCATAATTCAAAAACTGAATTAAGACTCAAAAATCAAAACAGCTGGCCATTCCAGCCTGTCCCAACTAACTTCCAGTCTGCTCCCACTTGGAATGCATTACGAAATAAAAATCATGCTCATTTCTCGATTTGGATCAAATCCAACTCCTTCCTCATGCATGCTTCTAAAGTGCTAACCATCTATATAAATCAAGGGGCCAAAAGAAATAGCAAAAAAACCAAAAACATACAACAGCAGGTATTCGCTGGTGGTCACCCACCCAACTACTAATCTGCCGATCTAAGGCTTGTGTATGGCAGAGCGGACGGGATGCCCAATGTTCCTTAGTCTATGGTCGTATGTGACAATTCTCACTTTATTTCAAAACATATACGTACTCTCAATCTTCGAAAACAACCAAGAAAAAGGCGTTGGGCCGACTTCGTGGCCGCCCCTTTACGCAAGCGAATAAATAACCTTTTTTATGCGGCCTTGACGCAGGGCAGGGGTTTGGGGAAGAAGGATATAACATGGAATGGGGAAGATACGGAGCGTAGTATGCAGATTAATGATATAAAGTAGTACAGTAATAGCAAGCAAGTTTAGATAAATGAAAGAGGAAAGGAAGTAACATACAATGATTCCATTCTCAATTACCAAATCGAACATTTTGTCAGTCGTCATTTTCTCTGTTTTCCTTCCCACTTAACATCGCAACTTCTCCAGCTCCTTAACAACCCAACCAAAACCACCCCATTCCTGAAATAAATCCCTACCGTGACTTAAAATGCCATCGTTCCACTAACTCCACTTCGTCTTCTTTGCGTAACCCAACCATTCCACCCACAATGTTCTTTTAATTGGCGTGTTCTAGATTTCCCACGCGTTGTTGTTCTGGTTCTGGTTCTGATTTGACCGATAGGCTGTTGGCCGACGGGCAAGCAGGGGCGTGTGGCGGGTAGATGGAAAGGTGGAGGTGAGGGAGGTGGAAAGTGGAAAGGGGCTAGGAAATATGCAGGGCGATAAATCAAATAGAGGCCCCGCTAAGGTGAAGCTAGAAGAGGGGTGATAATACTGTACCTAAAGAAGGGCAAAGGCAAAGGCATGGGCAAACAGGTAAGAGTGGATTAAAGAGATATTGTTTAATGTTCCCCGCGATGAGACTGAAGAAGATACGAAGGAGATACATGAGCATGCCGATACAAACCCGAGGGGTGCTGCAACGGGCCGGACGGGGAGAAGCTTGAAGGTGGGATGAATTAGGAGCTTGGAGTCGAAGCTTTGGAGATGTAGAAAATTACTTGAAATCTACTTGCTTTCTTTTGCGCTGCCTTTTTTTTAAATCTACTTTTCTAACTCTATTCCCAACTTCAAGTCCATCTTTTACAGTACCTCTATTCACAATGGCGCCACGGACCCTGAAGATCGCAGCGGCCCAAATGGGTCCTGTCCATCTCACTTCCAAACGCCCAGAAACCCTCTCCCGAATGATCACCCTCCTGCAATCCGCCTCCTCCCTCGGCGCCCAGCTCGTTCTCTTCCCCGAAACGGCATTCACGACCTTCTTCCCCCGGCACTTAATCGCCTCGCAAGAAGAACTCGACACCTATTTCGAACATAACGACAATCTCCCTGAAGCTGAAAACACCAAGCCCCTCTTCGAAGAGGCGAGGAAACTGGGCATTGATATCTCGGTTGGTTTTGCTGAGCGCGCCGAAGATGGGAAGGGGTATAATGCTAGTGTGTATTTTTCGGCGAAGAAGGGGGAGGTGATTGCAAAGTATAGGAAAGTGCATTTGCCGGGGACGAAAGAGCCGTTTGAGAATCCCGACGCCGTGAACCAACTTGAGAAGCGGTATTTCGAGCCTGGTGATCTGGGTTTCAAAGCATTCCGGACCCCGGATTTGGTCGAGGGGGTTGCGAAAAAGGGGGATGGGGTGGAGGCAGCGCCAGGGAAGGGCGATCCCGTGATAGGTATGATGATTTGCAATGATCGGCGCTGGGCTGAAGGGTGGAGGATCTATGGTATGCAGGGCGTGGAGGTTGTGCTGTGCGGGTATAACACTGCGGGCTTCGCGCCGGATCTGTGGGGGACGAGGAAGGTGATGACGCCCGAGGAGGCGGAGAAGGATGCCGTGTTCCATCACAAGCTGGTCATGCAGGGCAATTCGTATATGAATTCTTGCTTCTCGGTCAGTGCGGCGAAAGCTGGGCTGGAGGACGGTAAGTATGATTTGATTGGCGGTAGTTGCATTACTTCGCCAGAGGGACATGTGTTGGCCGAGGCGAAGGGGAAGGGTGACGAGATTATTTTCGCAGAGCTGGATCTGGAGGATTGTAGGCAAGGTAAGGAGAAGACCTTTGATTTTGATAGGCATAGGAGGATTGATCAGTATGGGCCGATCACGCAGCAGACTGGTGTTGTGGAGCCTGAGTTGCTTGGGTAAAGGCAGAGAAGAGGTAGAAGACTTCATGTACATACAAATTTAGAGCTGAACCTGACATCTGCCTTTATGTTTTGAATCGATTGTGAAAGGACTGGATTGGGAAGAGTAAAATAGTAACATTGAGGAGATACGCCAAACAAGAAAGAATGGGACTCAAAATTTGAGGATAAATTATTAAAATTTTGGTTACAGCCAGTCTTGACCTCTCGCTTTTCTCCCTTCTTGGGCACTCCTGTAGATACCTCCCTTTGCAGTAAGATGCCCCTCCCTTACCAACCCTATCAAGAGTTGCACCCCAACTCCAACGCCGTCGATAACTTGCGCTGTTGCATCTTTCGCACCAACAGCCTCCTCACACTTAACCTTCATATCAGTCATTCCTGCACATCCTAGAGCAATGCAATCTGCTCCCTTTTCATACACAAGCCTTTTCGCAGCTTCTCCGACCAATCCCAAGACTTTACCCCGGGGTAATCTCTCCAACTCCAAAACTCCCAAGTTCGTCGCCTCACATCCAACAGAGAAGCCCTCGAAACCGTAATACCTGATAGCGTCTTCATGCATGATCCTGCTCCTCCCACCAGTTGCAACAACACCCAGTCGTCCACCAAGCATCCGAGCTGCGTAGAGGGAAGCTTCCATGATCCCGATCACGGGACCCGACAGCTCTTCCCGAAGTGCATTGATGAGAGGATGGGCACTGAAGCATGCAACCAGGAATGCATCATAGTTGGAGGCAATGGGTACTACGCCCCGTATAGCTGCAGCCGCCGACAGAACTCCATCCAGATGGCCTTCTATGGCCGACGGAGTGGGATGCGGAGATGTGAAGCCGGTGACGGTGCAGTGAGGTGGTAGACTGCTTTCGAGTGACCGTAAGCATGCCTCTGTCATGGAGGAGGTTCCATTGGGGTTTATGAGAAGAATATTGATGACTTTGGTAGAAGATCCCGAAACCGATGGGAGTGTAAGTTGTTCGGACATGATGATTTGAGGAAGTTGTTGAAGCGAATAGGGGTAAGGGGGTCAAAATCCAGAGACGAAAACAAATACTTTTCAACCAATTGAAAAAATCAAAGACCAGCTGACTGAAATGACTCGATCACAAAAGAGATAAGTATAAAGAAAAGATGACACTTTAAGAGATGCTACGGAAATAATTGTATGAAACCCTCTTTGTTTGTTTGCTGTGGTCAGACTGGGGCCAGACTCACTGCTATATTGGATAGTCCATGCATGCATGTATCCGGGGAATTACTCGCACTGTACTTTAGCAAGAACAGATAACACGGGCAAGCTTTGGCCGGTGGGCATAAAGATGGGATGGCTTCCGTGTTGTGATGTTTCAACGGCTGCGCCCCGCATTTGGCGTGATGTGATGTGATGGGCAAGTGCCTCTGTCGACTTGAACATTCCGAATGATAGATACTGCGACAATAATATTAATGTATCACCGCGAGGTCTCGAGCATTAGTAGGATCCACGCCCGCCTGCCCGCCCGGAATTGTTACTAGTACACGCCTACCTTACCTAAAGTGTTGGATCGAAAGGGAGGAGTTGAAGTGAAAGCACAAACAAAAGTGAAAGTGGAACTGGTCCCTACTCGTATCCTGCACCTCGATGCGACGATAACGATAAGACATGATTGCTTTTTCAACCTCTACCTGTACGTAGGTAGAGAGCTATCTATCTGATCGCCTTCACCATACTGGACTGGACTGGACTGGACTGGACTGGACTGGACTGAATGGACTGGACTATACCGCCGTATCGTCCGTGGTCGTGTCCGAGATTCCGCTCTCTCACTCCCAGATGGATCCAATTCAATCCCATTCCCAATCGCAATCCCAATCGCAATCCCAATCGCAATCCCATTCCCACTCTCACAACTTCGCGCAACCCTCACTCTCGCCCACCGAATTCTTCAATGGCTTGGAGCTGACCACGCCGACGGCGATCCAGCCCGGCCCACGCTCTTACAAGTCCCGTAAATATCGCCCGTGTGACTTCTGTCGCGCTCGCCAGGTCGCCTGCAAGATCGATATCACCCCGCCGTGTTCTTTGTGTGCCTCTCATGGCCGCCAATGTACTTTTGTCGAGCGGCCAAAGAAGAAGAGGAGGCCGAACGCCTCCAATGGCGAGCCGAGTGGATCCGGAAGTTCAGGTGCGTCCAATATTTATTGTTTATGCAGAAGCGGAAGCAGAAGAGGAGAAGAGGAGAAGAGAGAAGGGGGGTCCAAGAAAAGAGAAGACGTGATGCGATGGCATGGGTGGGGTTAGGAATGGGCCCAAGAATCTTCTCAATTTATAGATCGACTTACTAACGCCTTGTTGCTCTTCTCAAACAGCTCCTATCCAGCACTTTGATGTTGCCACGGCCCAATTGAGCCCGGGGTTCATGGCCCAATACAGCCATGAGAACTCCTTCAACGGCCTAAATGGTAGCGACAGTCTCGATGCCAACGGCTCTCCCACCAACCTGCACCCGCTGGCCTCGACCCAAGACGACTCTCCTATATACAATATGGACCCGTACTTGCAAATGATGTCGGACGGTGTGAGGATACGGCCGCTGGACTCCTCAATGGGGTCCGCAAGGCTCATTGGGGAAACGGGAGAGTCAAATCCCTACCTGCTACGGCACTATCCCTACAACGAGAGCGATGAATGTACCATATCGAAGTTGACATACCGCCGGATAAAGAGTGCATCAAACCAAAACATATTACCAGACAAGGGCGAACCCCCAGTGGTGTTTATGCTAGCAAACGACAGCCTGGCGCAGAAAGGAGAGCCTCGAGTCGAGGATGAAGTTCTTGCAAAAGCGCGGTCGGATATCACAGGCATGTTCACTGAACAGGAAGCCTTAAGATTAATTGGCCTCTTTTTTCGATTTGTATACCCTTATTTTCCCATTCTTTGTAAAAGCGAGCTTTACCCCAACGGGTCTTTGTCTCCTGCGATCTTACATATATTACCGATCTCCTTATTATCTGCTATTTATGCTACAGCTTTGCCATTTATGTTATATGATGATCTTCTAGCTACGACGATTGTTCATGCACCACCCCCCTCTCACCAGCTCTTTCGATACTGTTGGACTGCGGTTACTCAAGAATTACATACACCACGGCTTGCAACTCTACAAGCATGTCTTTTGTTGCTCCAACGAGCTCCTACCAATCGCTACACGACCGACACCCCTTGGAAGACCAGTCTCGTAGGATGGACTGTCAGTCTAGCCCAGACCCTTGGCCTCACTCGAGAGTGTAGTGATTGGTCTAGTCTACCAGCCTGGGAAATCGCTCTCCGAAAACGGCTATGGTATGGTGTTTTCATCATGGACAAATGGGCGTCGCTTGGAGCCGGGATGCCTAGTCACATACGGATAGAGGACTACGACGTCCTCCATCTCTCCGACGCAGACCTCGAGCCGCCATCACTGGACCCAAACTCAAACAATGCACCCAGCTTCCTCGAGCCAGAAGCAGAAAACAACCACTTCCGCCTACTATCCGAACTCACCTTAATATTAAGCGACATCATGGACTCATACTACACTCTCCGGGCTACACAACGGACCTCAAAGGATTTTACTCTTTCACTAGATCTCGCCCGCCCACTCCGGTCTCAATTGAAGGCTTGGAATGATTCGTTACCTCCCGCCCTAGCTCTTCGACAACCAGAGCGAGTGGACTCAAGAGGCATGGCTCGTCTCAGTGGAAACCCCTCACTCTCACTAGCCTACATCGTAGCCACGATGACTCTCTTCCGTGCTTTACTCCGACCACTTGAAAACCTGACCAACGTGGAGGAGGAAGACCATCGGATTGTAGGAAGCCAATTAGCTGTACGAGCAGGTGCGAAAGAGTGCGCCAAGGAGGTAGTAGAGTTTGTAGAGAACTTGGGAAGAGGGGCTCTGGACGCATTCTGGCATTCTTGTGAGCAAATCAAATTCTTCTCGTACCCGCCCGCATGACTGCTAACGACTAACAGGGTCGCGCGCAAATTTCGCAATCGCCTCATCTTTCCTGATGCAACTCCTCGTGACATCCAGTGACCAAGCCGAAAGAAATGAGATCAACGACTTGGTAGCACGCTGGCGATGGGCTATGCGGCTAGGGAGCGGGAGTACTGGGAATGGATTAATGAGTTTGGGATTGCTTCGGCTGGATGGACTGTTATTGGAAAACGGGACAGTGCAGCCTGCAGCCGGTGGCCAATAAAGTCAGCGAAGAAAGCGACAGTGAAAGGCGTTATCAGGCAATTAAGTCAAGTAGGGTTTTATGGGAGGGAATTCTGATCTACGTGCGAGCGTGTAAATTTATTATTAACGAGATATGTATGCTCTTATATAGCATGTGCGCAATTTACGTTTTTGTATGCTCCTCGTTGAGGGCTTGCTAGCACCTGTCCAGCCCTATATTTCTTGCTTTCCTAGGCAATCAGAGGCATCTTTCCATCCGAAGCTGTCCACTCCAGAGGGCAAACTCTTAGGAGAAGGTAGAAACGCTGCTCCCTTCAGCTCGAGGAAAGAGCCCTCACAGAGCCATACGAAGGTTTTACCCCAGCGATGCAGAGCTCATTGCACTTAATGCATCCCGTGATGTTCCGAAACAGGCGCAGCTAGCAAAGAGAAGAAAGCATCCTAAAGTCTTGAATAATCGCCATTCTATGCTCCTGAAAATAAAGACTATTTCCCTATTCTATAAGTAGAGATTTGCAGAAAGGAAGATAAAAGAATCGTGATTTCGCTAAACAAAAGCCCCCTTTTCCCATACGCAGGACCGCGAGCACTTCCTTCCACTTCCCCCAAGCAAAAAGACAAAAATGTATCGAAAAGTACCACTTACACACGAAGCCTACGTACCAGTCTTTTTCCATCTTTTTCTTCCGCGAAATATTGTGCAAGGTGATTCACAGTAGGGAAATTACAAATTAGCGTCGGTCCCACCATGACGCCCATCGCGCTCTACAGTTGGGTACGCAGCTCAACTGCCATCAACGAGCCAATTTCAGGCTCTGACAGAGCGACATGTGCACCTGTTTTGTCCTCGGAAAGCGAGAGGGTGTGAGAAATACAATTTTTGATTGTCTATATAACAAACGTCTCCAACTCCGGCCCGCTTGTAGGCTCGAGCACACTCTCCACGTCGTCGATGGTTGATACCGCGGGCTCTCCTTGTTTGCGCACAAGAATTAGCTACTGCTCGCTGCTTAGCGGGAATTGCTTACATGCGCCCTATAGCCTCTGGGCTGCCGAGGAGGAGGATGCCAAAACCCATACAGCATGACAAAGTCATCAGCCGCCTTCCAAAATATTTTTGTTTGTGTAAAAGGTTCCTTCGTCTCTACTTCTCGGCAGGCCCGGTCAGGTCCCAATCATCAATATATAGCTTCTCTAAGAGGTGATTTATAGCATACGCTGCGTCTCGGACGCCTTGTTTTCTCTTCACCTCTAGGTTCTTAATCTTTTACTTTACTTTCTCCAAGAAACAAAGGTAGAACTAGTACTGCAAGACTCTATGGAGTAAAATTCGTATGTGATCCATGGTTGATCGCTCGTTTATAATGGCAATACACCGTGAGTTCTCTACGAAATGATTAGTGATATACTTGGAGCCTGCATTCCGATTTGGGAAAATGGCCATGAATAGAGGAGTCGAAACTCAGTAAATCGTTGTTACCAAGTGTGTCTGCCCAAGAGAAGTTGAAGTGCAAGAGCTGATTCGTTGAGGAGGGATTTGAGAGCAGTGTTGAAGATTTAATACGAAGGTGTTTGTTGACTGGGCCGTAATAGAACCTGCAGCCCCGAAGGCCCGTCATCTTTCCCTTAAATTACGAGAATCGCTCTTGAGAGGTCAGCCTGAAGTGCCCCAACTGGAGCTTGGTTGCAAGCCTCGGTCACGGGCCATGCTCTCTGCTCGAGTGGGACGAGAACTTTGATATGAATGGATCGCGAAGGCACAAGATAACTCTCAAAGACGATTAATCTTCATTAAGTTTGTCAGGAATAGACGTGAGAAGCATAGGGATCCGCAGGATAGAATTCATATGATACCGGGCAGAAAACGACCGTATCTTCCCGAATCATACCTAAGTGATGGCATTACTGGATCAGAGAAAAGCCGTAACGAAGCCACCAAATTTCTCCATCAATTCAACAACACAGTCTCTAGACGCACGGAAATCAAAGAAAAACCGTCAAATTACGATATCCCGTTCGTCTGATACTCTACTCCTCCTCATACCACCATAGTATTGATCATCACCTTTCACATAGTCCTGATATCCGCCCTCCATCTCATCCTCATCCGGAGGATATTCATCGTTGGGGAAAGCGGCAGGGCTTGGACCACTTGTCGTCGTGCTCCATCTCGAATACCCGGAATCGTCTCGTCGGTCCAGCGCTGGCTTGGAGCGTGGGGTTACTTTGGAGGGAGAGCCACGGGCACGGAGGCGACCATTCTCCGTTTGTGCCATCCCTTGCTGTGCTGGTCTCTGTTTTGGTCGTGATTGTGACTCCTGCTGTTGATGATGATGATGATGATGATGATGATTGTGATTAACGTCTGGCGAGCTACAGGTGGGACCTGCAGATCTGGGGACCTCCCTTGGGGTACGGAGACGTGCTAAGCTCAGGAATTATATACAGGTAAACTTTTGAGAAAGACATTTCTTGCAAGGAGCGCGTGGCTAGAGCCGTGTAACTGTGACCTTCCCCTACATTTGGGATGGACCACTAGAGAGATTTGAAAGTGGGTAGAAGAACCCGAGGGTGATGCTTGAATAAGCGATAGTTTGGATGACCGTGTGACTCCTGCTGTGGAGCATCAGGAGGCTGATAATCCTGTGGAGGAGGCCTGTAAGTGGGACGCGGTTGTTGGCTCGGGCGTCTGTCTCGGTGTTGCCCCGGACCAGCTGTGTATCCGGCAAATTCTTGTCGAGTATGTGCCAGCACAGAGACGCTCAATCCATGTCAAACCCTGCGCTTCCGCCCTGGCGCTGCCTGGGGTTCAGAAAGGTGTGGGGGCGGTTGGATACCATAGGAGAACACTTTGAATACGATATTTTGCGCTGCATGAATTTCTCGCAGGGAGCCTACCACATGGACCTGCAAAGGCAAGTGATTCTTCGCAAGGCGTCTGATAACCAGCCGTACCGGACACGCCTTCTCCATGTGCACATTGTGTAGCAACATTCTTGAGAACGGTGGAGAGGCTCATGGCCTTCGCACCCTTATACATGCCATCATCATTCTTTCTCGACCTCAAAAGCTTCTAAAGTAGCCTTTGGAACTTCTCAGAGTTTGAACAGGTGGACAGTGGCCAACTTCTTATTACAAACCATGGATTCAAGCTGGGAAAACCCCGGCACACGAGAGGTCGCGACAGCTGTAGCCTTCATTACCTCCGAAGCTCCAAAGTTTCACGATGGAATGGGAGGTTCATCCCAATTTGATCATGAAATGGTCAAATTTGTGCCCCCTCCATTTCAGCCTTATTTGTAAGTGCATTCGACTGAGCAGAGGCAGCCTAGGCACTTGCAAATCATCGACTAATGTAGAAAACTAGGCAATTGGCTCAAGCTTTGAAATTTTATATACCCAATACCCTGCGCATTCCATACGAAGGAGATAGTGAAAATTCGTGGGACAAACTTGGAGATAGGATCAATCAGACGCAGACTAAGTACAAAGATAGTACGGACGCGTTCTGGCACAAGCTTTGGTATGGTATAGGCGACGCCAAGGACGCAATCGACCCATGGGTCTCCCTGATACCAGAATCTTACGGACTTGCTGTTGTGAAAACAGGTCTCGCTGTGGTCTTCAAGGTTCGTCTCACATATCCGGTGCTACATGACCAACTTCTCAAGGAGTTCTAGGACTCACTTCTACCCGGTTGCCGGAAAATCGGCAGAAGCAAGAAAGAACATCTTTAAAATGTTCAACGCACTGCGAGATGCTCTCACCCGAGCAAATCCTACAAAAAGGAGCTTTCGAGTTAACCACGAGGTCAACAACTGCGCGAATGAGCTTTATCAAGCCGTTGTGGGTTCTATCGAGGATATGATCCTCGTGAACTCCAAGGAAATAACGAACTGTAAGTGACAAACTGACTCAGCCACGTTTATCGCGGGAATGGTCAAAGTCCACCCAGATGAGGTTGTGGCTCACTTCTTCTGCAATTTGCATAAGGCTACTAGCGATCCTTGGCATGGTCTAAACGGACTTGTTCGTCCTCTCATCGTGCAGCTGTTGATGAAGCTGGTGAAGTTGAAGATCCTGAATTTGGACTTCACCGACGATCGAAAGTATCTGAGAGAGCTTAAGCAGCATAACTTAGCCAGTCTCTGCGACATTCTTTGGTCACTTCTATACCAATTTACGGCTGACACCACGTTCTACTGCATCATCGACTCAATTTCATATTTCGACAAGACGTCAACACTCAAGGACCTGGAGATTGTCTTGGACTGGCTGCAACGCATCGTTAATGACAGGTCTCTGGTTCCCATATTCAAGGTGATGATGACGAACCCCATGTCAAGTACGAGAAAGATGAAGGAGCTGTTAAATTTGCGAGAGTATCCGACTCGGCTCGTCAACTTGTCCCCTAACAACCTGATCCCCATGGGGATTTCAAATCACACGATGGTTTGTCACCTTTTGCGACCTTCCACTCCAACACCGCCTATGATTAAAATGGAAGTGTTCTCAAATTCATATCGCGGAAGTTATGGGGATGGTTTTGATGAAGGGTGGCAAACGGATTGACGGGAGGGTGTGATTCGGTGGAGTCTTTGGCTAAGTTTAAGCGTTACGGCCGGATGCCTCAGTAGATCTCGAGAAATGAAAGATTGGTTATCTTGTTTAAGGCTTTGAGATTTACGTGCTATGCTCTCGCCCAGGATTCGCTGATGATCTTTGAACCACGTCTGTCTCTGGTTTGGTATTCAGATGTCGTCTCCAATAATTCAGGGGATCTCGCCTAGATTTAGCGACTCAGCCCCTGAAGTCTGCATTGACATCCTTGTGGCAGTGGCAACTGCAACACGCTAGACTTTAGTTTTAGTACCCAAGGTTGAGACCCCTCGCCGCCTCGGGCAAGATGCCTCCCATGCACTTCCACCCCACCAATGGGAATACTTCCACGTCATTTCCGGGTTCCTAACCGTCGAAACCAACGGTATCCCGCGCGTCTTCACATCCGCCGACGGCGAGTACGCGCTGACCCCCGACCCACACGACTGTATATATGGCACGCCTTGGCAGGAGAGCGAAGTGGTGGAGTTTTGGTTGGGGGCAAGTATGCCCGTGGGAAACAAGAGCCTGGATCAGGCGTTCTTTGAGAACTGGTATGGGTATCAGGAAGATATTATATTGAGTGGTGTTAAGGTAGATTTGATTCAAGTTTTATGCGTATGTCTCTCCATTGAAGTATCTCTTCCTTTGGTGAGGGAGCGGCAGGCAATGATTACGCGGGAGGGGTAGAGTGTGAGGAATTGACGTGCAGCTTCCAAGCCCAGGCCAGTGTTTGCACCAGTTACAATGATGGTTTTGCCCTTGAAGGTGGTTGTAGAAGGGGTGTTGGGGATATGTAGTTGGCCCATAATGACAGGTAAAGCGTTGATGTGTATGAAAGGATAGTTAGAGGATGTGTACCGCGATAAGAGAGGACTGAAAGCAAATACCTTAGTCAGGCAAGGGTATGGGCAGATTACGAGTACACAAGCAGCCTAAACCCGCTTGGTGACCTGCCCCTCCCTTTCTCCCCTTCCCTCCTCACCTGAGTGACTGAGTCTACCAATACTGATTGATTACCTATAGGTGGGTATTCAGCAAGATCTTGATGGTTTGTAAGATGGAAGGTAGTTGGTAGGGAAAGATGGAAAACGAACCAAGAACATGGAGTGGTGTTTGTAATAAATCTGGCGTTTCGGCCGAGTGTCTGTGGGTCTGTGTAACGTGAGAGCCTCCTCATGATTCGTCCAAGCTTTCCGGCCGAGCACCAATGGGCGAGTGTTAGAATTCGCGACGCAGCTAAGAATTTAAGCGAATACTGCGTATACGGTGTATTTTCGGCTACATTCTAGGGGGGCGGTGCGATGCGGTGCGTTGACACCCTCTGGTGGAGTAGCCACGCCACTCCACTCCACATTCACATGGAGATAGAGACATTCCGGAGCGATTGAGTAAGTGAAGGAAGTTATTATAGGATGTTGTTGTAGGAAGTTGTTGTAGGAAGTTATTGTAGGTAGAGTTGCCATCTATCCATTCATACCTGGGTAGGTAGGTAGGTACAGTATGTGAGCAGGCCTACCATCAAACGTATCCTTGCTTCAGGAGTCTTGAATCACGACCGACTAACCGTACAGTATTTTCCGTCCAGTGCGGGGTTTATTGACTGAGGTAGTACTCGGGCCAACTTCTTGTGAGTCTGAACATGGGGCAAGTACGTGAAAATAGATAGAAAACCACTAAAAATCTTGATATCATAAATATTAGAACTTTCATCTATATACTATATAAAGAAAGTATTATAGAGAGAAAATCTTTATTATAAGTGAAATTATATTTCTATATAGACAGAAACTACTTTAAAGGCTTAGTTGCTACTAACTTGTAGGAACTTTAGAGGTAAGCTGCATAACTTTTATTAGAGAAAACTATATATATATTTACGATTTATTTTCGGTTAATCGGACTCATAAGAAATTGGCCCGAGTACCTGTTAGGTAGTACCGAGTGATATATCTATCTTATGGCCAGTTTTCCTCCCATTTTCTCATCCCCCAATCATCCCATCCTCACAGGCCTCTTCCCACAACTCCAACCAGTATATATCGTCACAGCTAACGTGAAGTATCACACCAAGTCAGACCATTATGTTCTCCTGGGCTGTGGGGCTTTCAATAGCTGCTCTTGGGACTGTGTATATTTTGATATTTTCTGGGCGGCGAGGGAAGAACTTTCCACCTGGTGAGGCCCTCAATTCGGTTCTAAAGGCTCCATGGAAGCTGCTAACCAAATACTTGACAAGGACCTCCAACTCTACCTTTGATTGGCAACCTTCACCAAATTCCCAAGAGCGGTGCACATTTCCAGTACAGATCCTTTCATCTCCTCCAGTTTCCTTTCCAACAAGAGCATTCTGGCTGATCCTGTCAAAGGTTCACAGCATGGGCCCAACAATATGGCGGCATCTTCTCGCTCAAACTGGGCTCCTCAAATGCAATAGTCATTACGGACAAGAGCTTGGTCAAAGCCATGCTAGATAAAAAGAGCTCGATTTACAGCAGTAGACCCGTCTCCTATGTCTCAGATATTATCACACACCGCGACCATCTACTCTCCATGGATTATGGCGATAAATGGCGGAAGTTTCGCAAGTTGGCTCATCAACAGTTCCACGAGTCGCGTTGTGAGAAAGAACATATTGTACTGCAAAATGCGGAGGCAGTCCAGATGCTGCGCGATTTCTGTTTTGCTCCTGGTGGAGTAATGAAGCATCCTAAGCGTTTCAGCAACAGCATCACCATGACCTTAGGTAAGTCTGGGCTTGAGTATGATTCCATCCCTAGCGATAGAATGCGATTCACTGATTGGATACTTACTCAGTGTTTGGGATCCGAAGTGCGACAGTTGATACCCCTCATCTTGTAAAGCTATTCGAGCTTATGGAAGGCTGGTCCACAATCATGGAGACAGGGTCTACGCCCCCCGTGGATATCTTTCCAATTCTGAAATACCTCCCAGAAAGCCTATTCGGTAACTGGAGGAGCAGAGCTCGCGACGTTGGCAAAAAGATGGATACACTATACGGCAATATGGTCAGCCAAGTTATGAAGCGACGCCTGGCATCAGGCAGCGCCGGCTCGTTCCTCGATAGCGTGCTCGACAAGCAGGACAAACTAAACCTCACGCGCGATGAAATCAATTTCCTCTGTGGCGTGTTACTAGAAGGTGGTTCCGATACCTCGTCATCCGCCATCACCGCTTTCATCCACGCCATGATCAAATACCCCAACGTGCAAAAGAAAGCACAGGCAGAGATAGACCAGGTTGTCGGACAGAGCCGCTCACCTCTCTGGTCCGATTACGCCAAGCTACCCTACATAGCCATGATTGTGAAAGAGACCATGCGCTGGCGTCCAGTCGTCCCTCTAGCCTTTCCCCACGCCTCCAGCGAAGGTACGTACCAAAAAATTCTTCCCCATCTACCAACACAATCACGATCCGATACTAACAAAAAGCTCCAGATGATATAGTCAACGGAATGTCCATCCCCAAAAACTCCACCATCATCCTCAACGTCTGGGGCATACACCACGACCCCGTCCTCGCTCCCAACCCCGACATCTTCGACCCATCTCGCTTCGCCAACCGCACCCTCCTCGCCCCTGAATACGCTGCGTCTGCCGACTACGAGAACCGCGACCACTACGGCTACGGCTCCGGTCGCCGCATGTGCCCGGGCATCCACCTAGCAGAGCGCAACCTCTGGCTGGCGATGGCAAAGCTGCTGTGGGCCTTTTCGATCAAGGCGAAAGAGGGCGCGGGGCCTGTTGATTCGGATATTAGAACGGGTTATTCGGAGGGCTTTCTGTGCTGTGCTAATCCGTTTGAGTGTGCTATTGAGCCAAGGTCGGAGGAGCACCGGGAGACTATTATGCGGGAGTTTGAGCAGGTCAATCAAGAGGTTTTTGCAAAATATGAGACTGATTAGGCGGTATTATTGATGGACAACAGAACATGTCGGAGGAAGGAAAGGCCGTGCTATCTTTTGTTTGAATTTCTCATTGTACGTACTGTAATGGGGAAGATAAGCTTAGCCATACTACCGGGGCCTTTACCTATATTTAAAACCTTCCTTAAGAAGGCACCTAGAGGGACATAGAAAGATAGACAACAATTTTTCCTTCTTGATCCCGATCAAGACCTAGATGCTTATGTAACCTTGGAAGACACCGCAAAGTTATGGGGAAGCGGTATACTCCATGATAGCACCCTTACAGTACACTTTATACATGCTCCGCTATAAATTGGCAGGATATTATCGAAAACCCATTTAGCGTGCTCCTATATCGTCCTCGAAGTGGAACGCCGTGATTCGCACACGTGATGTTGCTACCCTGTAAATTTTATTTCGGCTAGATGAATAGAGGTCTTGTATTATGTACTCCGGATAAGCTGAAATAAGATTCTGCTGGCAGTGAAATGTTTATCAATGTAAGTAAAATTAAATAGCTTCCTCGCGTAAGAGCCTATTAACATGTCACGTGTCACTACTCATCATATGTTCATTCAAACACTTGATGCTATTCACACAAAGTATCGCGCCTCATAATCCGACAAGTATCTAGTCCATTATAGGCTAGCTCAGCAGGGCATTGGTTGTACGATATCAGCAGAGCTTTCTCTTCCTTTTCTAAATTCCCTTTCCTCTTAGATATATCCAGCGATCCTTGAAATTTTCCTTTGGTTTTTAATATGTTATATGTAAGAATTCGGTGGTTTATGTAAGATGGATAAGTTTCACGCTACCGGGAGTAAAATGCTAGCGCACCTTGTACTCTCCCTGTTATCTCCGTACGGCACTTCGTAGCCGAGAAAGAATCCCATGCAGAGTTGCATGCAAAGTTGATGCATCATTACATGCAGGATCAACAATCCGACGATCGAGATCTTTGCCCGAAGAAAAGCCATTGAATATTTGGATTTATTTCAACGACAGCCGAAACGGAACTTAACAAGACCAGCTTCTATTTTATTTTACCATTACCGTAATCCAGTCAACTTCCGCCTCATTTTCATTTGCTTGTCTTCTTTCTCATACTGAACATGCATGGCAACGCGCTTTCTCTTCTTTGAACTACCGCACTGTACTGTACTTTACTGTACTTGAACCATGCTTGCACGATATATGCAAGTGCACATAAATGATGTCAGAAGAGAAAAACAAAGGGTCTACAAAAAAGTTGTAAGATATATGGGTACGAATGACCTCATCTTCTCCATATCGTCGTTATCGCTGTGGGTATGGATGCGGGAGAGGCGCCGACAAGCTCCGGCGCTACTAGACTACAGAGGTACAGTACCAACAACCGTCACTGGACTTGGGCTACACCGCAAGTAATTCCCGGTTAAAAGTGCAGATACCTACTAAAGTTAGTTGTAGTATACAGATACAGCGGGTTGAGGCTCCATCTTATAATGGGGCTACAGGCAAAGTTGTCGCGGTTCTGGTTGGGAAATTGACTATCAATTATGGGATTCTGAAGGAACGTCAGGATGTGGAGGGGCAGGCTATGAAGGGGGATGCCTGTGTTGTTCTGATCTGGACTGGAGACTCCATGTCCCATATAATTCAGACTCCCCCTCCCAAATTTCATGTTGCTAGTTCCTACTCCTCACTTGCAATTTTTCATCTTATTTTGGCACTCAATACTGTATCATGGAGATGCTGAAACGATCTCTCGCCCCTACAGGCTTCCTAGGGAACTCTGTCAAAGGCGCTGCACTGGAAGGCCTAGTCTGTGCAACTGCAGCATGTGGATTCCTCCTCTTTGGATATGATCGTGAGTCTTCTTTCTGAAAAGCCTCCATTCTATCCATTGCCATTACTAAGTAAGAGTTCACCAGAGGGCATCATGTCCGGCATCATCACCGAAACCAACTTCCTGACCTATTTCCCAAAGATGGACCCGGAGAACAAAATGGGAGCCATCCAAGCCCTCGTCGTTGCTATTTACGAGATCGGATGCCTGTTCGGCTCCATCTTCATTATCGGATACGGCGATCAGCTCGGGCGACGGAGGGCAGTGTTGCTTGGCGTTATCGTCATGCTTATTGGAACGGCGATCCAAGCTTCGAGTTTCGAAATCGGGCAGTTGATTGTAGGACGCATTGTGACGGGCGTGGGTAACGGAATGAACACTTCCTCGATCCCGGTCTGGCAATCGGAAATGGCACCGCCCAAGATCCGAGGATTCCTCGTGCTTTTCGAAGGTGCTTTGATTGCTGGTGGAAGTACGTTGAACATGCTCCCTACATACCTACATACCAATACATGCCTACTTCCTTGTGCTAATCATCTATCCACAGTCATGATATCCTACTGGATAAACTACGGCTTCTTCTTCGTCACCCAATACGGCTCCTTCCAATGGCGCTTCCCCATCGCCTTCCAAGCCGTCTTCGCAATAATCCTCTTCTTCGGCGTCATGGCCCTACCCGAATCCCCCCGCTGGCTCCTGAAGCACGGCCAAGACGACGTCGCCATTGAGATCCTCTGCCGGCTCAAGAAAGCCGGACCCGCCGACCCCGAAATCCAAGCCGAAATCGCACACATCAAGAAGGTCAAGGAGATCACTGATGGCAAGCCGCTCACGCTCAAGGAGTTCTACTCCAATGGCCCCGAGATGAACCGCTGGCGTGTAACCGTCGGATCCGTTAGTCAGCTTTTCCAACAAATCGGCGGAACGAATCTCGTGACTTACTACGCCACAACTGTATTTGAGACGAGTTTGGGCTTCAGCCCTGCGCTGTCGAGGCTTTTGACCGCTTGCTACGGAACGCTATATCTAGCGGCTGCGATCGTTGCGCTGTTCATTGTTGATCGGTTCGGGAGGCGGAAGATGATGATTGTGGGGAGTATGGGCATGGGGACCAGTGCTTTGATTATCGTAAGTGCATTTGCTACTTTCTACCTTAATCTTAGATTAGAATGAACTAATGAACGAATGAATCGAGCTAATTCCTTTTGGCAATAGGGAGCATGTCTTTCCCAGACAACAGATACCTACAAAGCCCCCGGCTACGCAGCAACGGCTTTCATCTTCATCTTCATCGCCTTTTTCGCGCTCGGCTGGCTGGGCACTACATGGTTGTACCCGGCCGAAGTAACACCTATCCGGATCCGCGCCGAAGCAAACGGTGTTTCTACTTCCTTCAACTGGCTGGTTCGTCTTCATCTCTCCTTATTCTGCTTCTTCCACTCCCATTCATTACTTTCAACCTTTCACCACTCCCCACTCCCGGCCTCCTCAACCTAATTAACCCCAACACAAATCTAACACAAAACAGGGCAATTACGCAGTAGTCCAACTCGCGCCCATAATGATCTACTCGATATCCTGGAAGACCTATTTCGTCTTCATGTGCTTCAACTTTGCCTTTATCCCCATCATTTACTACACATTCGTCGAAACCAAAGGCTACCCGCTCGAAACGCTGGATTCCATTTTCGAGGAGGCGTATAACAAGAAAGAGAACCCCGTGTTTACGGAGATGAGGCTCAGGAAGGAGGGCAAGAAGTTGGATGTTATGGAGAGGGAGAAGGGGGGGAGTAGTAGGGAGAGTGAGGTGGCGGTCGTGTTGAGTGAGGGCGGTGCGGATGATGTGGATGTTGAGGGCGTGCGCTCAACGAGACCATTTTATAGGACTGTGGATGAGGGGCTTGCTGATGAGTGAATGGGTGAGGTGCAGGCGAACATACTATATATAGTGTATGAGAGATGAATGGGATGAGAGAAGGGCGAGAGAGAGGCTACGAACCGAAACAGCTGGAGAATACTCCTAAGTCTCTTCATCGAAAGGTGATGAAAGGGAACTCCCACAAGATGACTTGACTGCCTTACTTACATATGGTTATCGTATGGTAAGGGAAGGCAGCGAAAAAGTATATATACAAAAATACAACTCACCCATCCATCTCCATGAATCTCACCTCCCGCCTAAAGTAGACTAGACCGTAATCCCCAACTCCTCCGCAATAATCATCGCCGCCTTCTCCCCGATCGCCATGGCAGTATTAGCCGTATTGGCCCCCACATTCTCCGGCGCCATACTCAGATCCGCAACCTTGAGCCCCACCGTCCCATACACATTCAAGTAGCGATCCACCACGCCTCGGCGCGCCCTATCCCGCATCGCGCACGTGCCGAGACTATGCCACGTGGTATTAAGATTCCCCCTAATCCAATCCTCAATCGCCGCATCATCTTGTGCACTATACACAATATCCCCCACCACCTCCCCCTCACGCTTCCCCAGCGCCGCCGCACTCCCCGCCGCGAACTTCGGATGCCCCAGCTCCAGCTCCCCGACATAGTACGGCAGGCGCCGCGCAATCTCCCGTGACATCTTGTACGCCCACATCTGCTTCTTGATGTCGGATGGGTGCGAGAGGAAGCCCGTGTCGAAGGAGTAGCCGTTGAGCACGTCGTCGGCCGACGTGATGTGGATGGAGCCCCGCGAGAACGGGTACGCGGTGTACAGGCCTAGGGTGAGGTATTGGCCGGGGGCCACGAGGGACGGGTCTGCGAGGAAGGCGGATACGACGCCGCAGAGCATGAGCGGCCGTGTGGGGTAGGGCGCGAAGGCGCGGTCCCAGTCTGCTTGGAAGTCTGGGCCTAGAGCGGCGACTTCGCGGTCTGTGGGCCGGAGCTTGCTGCAGAGATCTAGGGATGGGAACGGGGGATTAGTTTTTTTTTGTATTTACGGATGGTAGAATAGAATGGATGGGGAAATACGAGTTGGAATATGGACGCACCAATGCCATTCCAGCCGAGTATGGGATCTTTCTCTCCCAGAGCTTTCACAAAGTCTTTTCTCCCGCTCAAAATACCATCCAATGACTCTGACGTGGGCAAGGTAGTTTTATACGGATATAACAACAAGTTATGGTCCTGGTAATTCTCACCGACACCTGGAACATCAGCGACGACGGGGATGTTGAGCGGCTTCAAAATATCGGGATTCCCAACCCCGGATCGCTCGAGGATTTGCGGCGTGCCGAGCGCACCGGCCGTGACGACTACGAGTTTAGATGCCTTGATAGTCTTGGGGATCGGCTTCGAGAGCGCGATGATGGGCTGGTGCTCTTCGTTGGTCTTGTACTCGATGCCGATAGCGCGGGGTGGGGATGATTCGTCGAAGAGAACGCGGATCACTTTTGCCTCGAGCAGGAGGTGCAGGTTGGGGTATTGTTTGGATTCAAGGAGAGGGTGGATGTATCCATGTGCGGCATCCTGTCTCTTCCCATCAGGACTCACATATTTTGCCCATTTCTACATCAATCCCCATTGATTAGCAAAGCCCCCTTTCTCAAAATCAATCTCACAACCTCACAGCAGCAACAGCAACAGCGGAAAAAAGAAACACTAACACTAAACCCCCCCACCGCATCGAAATCCTGCAGATCATCAATCATCTTATACCCCATACCCTGCACCGTCTCCGCAAACTGTTCCTGGCTCGTCCCGCTATACCCACCATCGCTGACATGAATAGGCCCGTCATGCCCATGCTTTTCCTGATCGATACCTTCCCTTTTAACATGATACGTCTCAATCTTATTGCACACAGGGAGCATATCCTTGGCCGTCCAGCCTGGCGTGTCCCAGGAATCGAAATCACAGCCCTGCGCACGCGTGTACATCATGAAATTGATCGAGGAGCCGCCGCCGAGAATCCCGCCAGCGGGCACCATGGCTTCGCGGTTATTGAGGTGTGGTGAGGCGTTGGATTTGTAAACCTATATATTTCGACCAAGTTATTCTTAAACCAGTATTTATTTGCTTGCTTAATACTAAATACAATACAATAAAATTTACTCGAGTAATATAGAAGTAAAACAAACCACTCAAAGTGCTCTCACAAAGAAGAAGAAGAAAGGGAATATACCAACGCAGTCTTACTATCCGGCGCCAAATGACTCAAAAACACAGCTGGGTTCCTAACAGACGGATCCTGAAAATTGTTCCGTCCGCCCTCGACGAGTAGAATTTTGAGATCTGGATTCGCTTTCGCCAGGCGGCCAGAGGCGACACAAGCTGCGGTTCCGCCGCCCGCGAAGATGATATCCATGTCGCCTGTTTCGGGGTTGTATGTAGACATGATAAGAGAGGAGTGAGTGAGTGAGTGAGTTGGTTCCAATTAGTTTTCACTTGGTGGTGAGACAGGAGTAAATAATTTGCACCTGGTGATGAAGAGGGTGATCTGTCTGAGGCATGGGTCAAGTACTTGGTAAATGTTCGGTATTTACCTACTTTGTCTATTTGTATGTACGGCATATGTACGAGCGAGTACGAGTATGCCGTTTTTCAGCTCTAGCTATTAATATCCTGAAGGCGGGGAGAAAGCCCACGTGTAATCGTGGATTGATTGATCGATTAGATGGATTTGCCGCGGGGTGGGACGGCTGGCTACTATAGGCAGGGCTAGAAGGAGGTCCGGAACGATGGATGCATACCCCCCAGCACCGCCTAACCTCGCATCAGAATCTCAGAAAGAGTCCAATCGAATCTAGATAGATGGACCGGGAATCGACCCAGAGGGCCAGACGGACGTAAGGTATGCCTGAATACATGGATAAAAAGAGCTCTCTCTTCCTCCCTCCCCTATCCTCCCAAGTCCAATATTCTCATCTTCCTAACTCGATGATTTGAAAAAGAAGATAATTAAACCAAACGAAACGAAACGAAACGCGGGAAGCTGAAAGGTACACAAACTCGGAAATGCTACTGTACTGCGTCTACGGCACGTCCACATCTGCCCCTCAATCCACCCACTAAACTCGGTATAGTACATACATACTCGTAACCATGCACGAAAGACCCCAAAAACCCACCTACCCGCCAGAAATACAACGGCTATAGATTGCATTGCATTGTACTACAGTATTATCTATACCAACCTGCTATGCCACTTCTAACTCCCGCCGCTTCTAATTCATCAGTCAAGAATGCGGAAACAAAGCAATAAAGAAACAGGAATAGGCTGCTTGGCAACATAACACTCATTAAGAGACAATTAAAATCACACTACCTATACAAGACGGCAGCTTGCCTTCCTTACCTTACTGCGGGGTAGATACCTACACTACTACAGTACTCGTACCAATAATCAAATCGCGGGGTAAGAAATTCGAAGGTACGATATAGCCTCGGTCGAGGCTTGCTTGGGCTAGACTACCTAAGGTAAGATACTTTTACTAGCTTACTCTCTCCCCTCCCCTTAATAAATGTTATTAATCCTTCGCCCCACGGTGTAAACAGGGGAATGCAGCAAATAATATCACTACGTCTAGGGCTTAGTAGGACCTTACAAGGACCTTACGAGTACCCTTCACGGGCTACTGCAAGGGCTCTAGCCATTCAGTTTCATAGGAATCTACGTACTATAGGGACTTGCGTGGTTTGACATTTATTAAGGGGGAGGGAGAGTAGGTGATAGTAATAGTAATAGTCTTGACTGCGGCCCGGCGGAAGCTAGCCATTTATCTAGATCACAATGTGTTAGTAAATGATCTAATAATACATACATCGTTCATTACTGTACTACCAATCGTCCCTCCCCCCCTCCACCTCGCGAAGAAACTCAGGCTAGCTTTAGCATGCAGGCATTAAACCTAACCTATCCCCTATCCCCTAATAGTCGGTCATCCTTCCCCCATTCCCTATCTTGCATCCTCCTATAAAATAACTAAACCGATATTAATGCACTGCATTGCATTGCAGACCCCATGGGACGGCACAGGGCCATGAATACAGGCTACGAGCTAATCACCTACTTGCAGCGTAGCTCAGGGGAGCGGACTGGATTCGATTCGGTTAAATTTCATTTATGCTCATGCGCGACAGGCACTTTCAAGACTATCATACAACCCAACCAGCCCTAACCCAACCCAGAGCATAATATCCATGCCCTCCAACCGAAGTAAGTCATGACCCTGTACTCACAAAGAAGCCATCCCTAATCTACAAGCCAGACTCTCTAATACCAAGATGACTTGGAAACATGTCGCCAAGGTCAAAAAAGGGCAGAAAAGGATTCCGTGAAAAGCAAGGGATAGAAGCAAATCAATGCAGAACCAAGAAAGAAAAACAAAACTCCCGAGCGCCAAAGTGCACAAAATGACTGAAAGGCAACGTGCTATTCCCAGCCCGTACGAAGTAAAAATATCTCCCTGTATCAAAACACCCATCTGCATCCCGAGTCATTAGAGCCGTCAAAAGTCATCCCCCAATCTTGAAACCCCTTAAACCAACGCCATCACAATTCCCAAGTCCCATTCATGCATTAGCTGGTTTTGCACCCTTTAGATTTAGCATGATCTTCTCGATGATCGACGTGGAATCTACCGGTACATCTGCTGGTTCGTATGTTTGAGGAGCCCGAGCGTATGGCTGTGGGATCTGCGCTTGCTTTTGGAAGTATTGCTGGTGTGGGTATACTGCCTTGTTCTCTTGGTCTTGAAGAGTTGGCGAAGATTGACCATAATTAAGTGGTGATTGAATGGCCTTCTGTGCAATAGAGCTTAAAGGCTGTGCAGTTTGGTAGGAGCTTGAAGGTCGATATTGGCCTTGAGACTGAGAAGGTGAGTACATGCTGTTGGGTGGAGACGATTGTGTGCCCGGATTCGATGGTTGATGTTGCGGAGATTGAAGTGACGGAGCAGCGTGCTGTGATTCAGCAGCTTGTGAGGTTTGCCTAGATTGCCATGACCCGTGGGCAGTCTGTGGCCCCGGAGAGGTATGATATGACTGTGCCTGCGTCACATGCGGCTGTTGTAGACGTTGAACCTGAGAATATGAGGCCGGATGGTATCCTTGATTCTGTTGTGGCGGACCTTGGTTAGGATGAGGCATCTGACCAGGTTGGTAGGCTTGTCTATTCCACATTGGTGGGGGTTGTAGGACAGCAGAGCCCTGATATTGTGTGGGCTGACGCTGGGGTTGGTAGTGTTGATGGAACATCGGGCTTTGGGTGTATTCCTGTCGGATGGCTGCGTGAAGTTGCGGACTCTCTCTCCTTTCCCAATTATTCGGGGCCGCCGTCGGCATTCCTCCAGGGGCAGGAGGCTGCTTTTGTGATGATGCTGTTGTGCCACCATAGTTTGTGTGTGGCGCTGCATTGCTCGAAGCGTAAGAACCGACTGTCGGAGATGGCTGGCCCGCAATATACGGCGCTCGAGGACTAGTATACAGGGTCGAGTTTTGGGCTGTAGATCCTGATCGCTTCTGAAAGAGCGTTTGTTGCAAGTGCTGTCCAAGATTCCCTTGATAGCCGTTCATGAAGCCTCCACCAGGTCTGTAAGGACTCTTGTACTCCAGAGGCGATCTGTTATGCTCCTTTTGCAAGTATGTATAATTGGCAAAGGGATTGGGTTTGGATGGTCGCGAATTCTGTGGTGCTTTGCTGGTGAAAGGATTGCTTGGCTTAGGTGGAATAGCAGCAGGATAAGGAGGTCGATATTGAGTGGGCGGCGCAAGAGGACCAACAGGCGGAGGCGCTAGAGGGCTACCAGAGGCAGGCCTAGAATACTGACTTGGACGATTCGGGTCAGTGGTTTGGTATCGAGGATCAGTGCCAAAGCTGTAAGGAACGCTAGGAGCAGATTGCTGCAGGAAGCTTTGCTGAGAACGGTATGCTTGTTGGTCAACACGATATGTATCACCAATCTCGCGAGGCTTGTATGCGTATGGCTTGTCTGATTTATTGGAGCTTGGAGGGAGGGGTCTGCTTGCTGCTCTTGAGACATTCGGAGAGGGGTGGCTCGTTTTCGTAGGATATGAAGCCGAGTAGGAGTGGCGTGGCAGGGCTTGGGGAATTGCTCTTGGAAGTGTGTCCAAGAAGTTGGCTTTAGGATTGTTTCGAGGTTTCGCAGGATCCTCTGTGAACTGAGCCCTTGCTTCCGTCGAATTTCTGCCAAGATAGTGCCAAAGTTCGCCCTCCTTTGCGAGGTTGACCTTGCGCTGGGCGACGTTTCGAGCAATTTCCTCCATTTTGAACTCAGCCCAGGTATGGCCTTCAACAAATGGATCGTCTCGTCTAGGATTATCATCTGCTTGACGCTTACTCGTGTTGAGCGATTGCTTGTCCTTGCGTGACTTCGGCATCGGAATGGCGTTTGCTGATGGTTTATCAAGATGATAATCGGCAGGATCTGGGATGAGAAGCCACTTATATTCAACTTCAACGCGGTCACTGAAAAAACGTTAGTCATACAGAAACAAAGGGGCAAAGTGATTGCGTGGAAACATGGTAACGCACCCTCGGGGTAGAATATCGAGAAGAACTGTCTCTTCGCTTCGACGGTTCTCCACAACCGCACCAGCAAAAATATCACCTCTGTAGTATTGAGCTTGACAAACTTCGCCGATCTTCAGCTCCGCACCACCCTTACGAAGACGTTCATCGCTCTCCAGCGCGTCTCCATCAAATTTCTTATCGCGCTTGGTGCGATGGAAACGGCAACTGAACTCGATGCCCCATTCTTTGTATTCCGTCCCATCTTCTCCAAACCTGGGAACTTCGCCTTGTTGGACCGAGACACCAGCGGCGGCAGCGCACGTAGCATGGTAAGCCCTTGTACACTTCTTCTGAGAGCATTGGAAGCAGGCACCCTTCTTGGAACGACAGTAATTGCATTTGAGCTCAAGCCGGGCCTTATCAATATACTTGACGTCCGTAACGAATTCTTTCGTGTTGTCTTCGTCAACACTGGTCTCTGGGATATACATGGCGCAGATCCTGTGAGCTTTGCTACCAATCTCCTCTGTAGGGAGAAGATCCTCCGATGGTATATCGTTGGGACAAAGTATACAGGGCTCTTTCGATGGCGCCTTAATGCGAATGCGAACTCTCTTGATGTTCTCATTGCCACTCTTATCATTGGCAGAGCGTTTGCGTTTCTTCTGGATTATTTTTGGTTTCGAGTCGCCATTACTACCAGGAGGTGTAGGAAGACTGTCATCCTCTTCTTCTTCGTCCTCTTCATCTGTCTCTTCGTACTCGGTCTCTTCGCCTCTCATCTTACGTTCCAGCTCATGAACGTTGATCCAAACACTATCTTGAGCTTGGTCACAATCACATTTCTTTGCAACGCGACCATACTCAAGCCATTCCTCGAGACCGAAATTGACCGCTTCGGCACAATTATATCCAAGATTGTACCCCGAGTGATATCCATACGGGAAGGTGATGACGAACTCGCCGGGGTGGGCAACGATTTTGTTGACCTTGATGTTAAAGTTTGACAGAAGGTGCGCTGGCGAGATCAAAAATGTCTTGTGACGAAGGAATTGATCGCAAGCCTTAGCGTCAGTAGGCCAGATGGTCTTCATTGCAGCCTCAAATCGCCTAGCATCTCCTTGGGCAATACTGTACCACTGTTTGGGCGCACCAAAGTGGATATAGTTGATGCTGTAAAGATCAACGTCTTCCAAATGCCAGGCAAATGTTGCCTTCCACATACCCAGGTACAAATAAGCAGTATTGACACCGGGAATCTTTGATCCCATGACATCGAGAATGTTGTCCAATTTGCCCAGATTCCAAGAAGTTGTCTCATCTGTAAAGAGCGTACCAGGCATATCTGCACCATAAAGCGGTGGAGCGTAGGTAAGAGTCTTCCAGTAAGACCGTTCGAGATCTTCGCAACGTTCTGGTGGGTATTCTTCGTCCAACTCGTAATTGAAATCGACGAATGCTGCTTCATCAATCTTACCGGCAACTTCTCGTCGATTATTCTTGCGGCGGGATGAAACCGAAATCGCTTTTGCTTGTCTCGAACCAAATTTAGGCTTGGATGGAGATTCGTCCGCATACTCTTGATCAAGCTTGACAGTTTCATCATCTTCCTCGGGCTTCATCGATGGGGACACTGGTGTTGGAAGTCGATCTGGTGTAGCCTGTCCCTCTTCTTCCTTCTCCACGGTACTGTTGCGGGAAGCTTTGCCCTTTGGCGGGCGACCTCGACCTCGTCCCTTCGATGCCGAACTTGATGGGGCTTTAGTGCTCCTGGTTTTCGGGGCGGGTTTAATGTGTTTGTCTTGGTTTGCGCGTCGTTCTCCTCTCTTCGCTGGAGGCTGATGATCGCTCTGGTCGCACAATTGACGCCATTGAGGAAGGGTGTATGATCGTTGATGTACGATATTCGCCTGTCGGTATGTACCACTTGTGCCCATGATATCCTGTTTGATTGGCTCCTTGATCCTCATTGTCTTCACAGCCTCGTCGAGGCGGGGCTGGGCCGCTTTCCATTCGGCAGGAGGGATGACTTTGACAATACCGGATCGCATTCCATATTTGGTGATTTTTTTCATCTGGTTCAACTTAGCATATTTGCCTACCAAGGACTACTTCTAAATTGAAAATGCAACTTACGAATCGAGTAAAGTCCTTGAATTGGTACATGGTCGGGGTAAACACTGGTACACCGTCATCGGAGTAATAAGAAGGCTCGATTTCGCCTATATCATCGCTCGCAGGAGCTGGCTGTTCTGGTTGTTCCTCGTCCAGATCTGAGAGTTCACTGTCGCTAGCATCTTTCATGTTGCTATCGGGAGGAGAATGCAAGCCGTTCGCCTCTAGAGCTGGGCCAGGGGCCGCAGCAACCACCACTGTATCGTCAGACATTGTGTTTGCGCATGCGGCCGAGTAAAGGGTGTGTTCGTATCGTGCTTCAAAATTGGCGTCTGGAACTGCGAAAGTTGGTATCGCGGGGGCGACTTCGTTCTCGAGCGTCAATAGGGCGATTAGAGGATCCGAACTGGGGATGATCGCGGTGATATTGGATTGTACGGACTTCTGGTCCGAACGAGAGAAGCTGATAATGCCAGAATGCGATCCAAGTCGTCGTTGTGAGGTTGAAGAAGCTCGTAGGAAGGAAATGGGCCGATGAATCAATGTCGATAAATGGAGGTGTTCACCTCTTGCTTTTACCGACAAGCGAGCCTTTCCTCTTTGGGCATGTCTCCACCGCGCCAGTGCATCCCTGAAAACCTCGCATGGCACATCGCAACCTGGAATTGAATTGATCTCATCTCATCTCAACTCATCAACAGAAGCCATATGGGATGCGATAAATAGTTCTCATTGCCTGGTGTAGCTGTGTGTTTTATCTGTGGTCAATGTTGTGCTCCCGCGTTTAATGCATAAACCCTCATTTAACATTGCAGGAAATGCATATATATACATACATCTGCTGTTGAGTATATCTTCATTCGAGCTGGTCCTGTTGTTGAAGGTTCCGTTGTCGTGCAGCGGCGTCCGGAATGCCTCGCTTCGTTGTGGTTTCCATGCATGGATGGCTCCGTCCGCTCCCCACGTTCGCTCCGACGTGGTAACACATCCTGAATAACTTGATCTTTCTCCGATGGATGGAGCAATCCTCAGACTCGGCAGTCTTTGATGCTGAATGCCTAGGTAGCTCTTGATGGACGCACTGCTCTAGTCGAGCACGACTTGTATGCTTTTCGGGTGTAATTTGCGAGGTCGTACTGCCGTTCGTTCTCCAGAGTGGCCTTATCTCACGATCTCCTGTTCGCAGTAGCACCTCATGGATCTACGAGAATATTGGAGGCAATCTGGAAGCAAGACCAAAGCTGCGTCGACGTTACCGCGAGGATGTGGAACTTGAGGTGATGATCGATCTGAAAAGATTTATTTGCAGTCATTTTCATGTCCTGTGGATTGCTTGCTATTCTTCAAAAAGCAAGCGCCTCGCTCATATTACAAACATCAATCGTGGCACGTTGAAATAAGCTTTGGGTGTTTTGCCCGCCATGATGGTAATGTGTGGTTCCGAGACCCTTACACCTCGAAAAATTGATCTGCTTTACCCCTTGATTATGCGGGGGTGGTGCCGTCCGGATCTGCAAGCGACAGATCCCGAATGCCATCAGATAAGCCCTCTGCTGCACGTTCCATCTGATGTCTGCCAAACGCTAGCAATCATGCCGTCTGGTCACGATGGCAAACAATACTTCGAGCGAAGGCACGTCGACAGCCGTCAAGAGGTCTAGACGTCTACCTCAGCTTGCAGTTGCACTTGCGAGCAGCTCGAGCATACTTGTCTATGACTATTAGGACTATTGTCGACGCGGTCGGCGGTGAGGTGTAACCCACAGTACCATAGCCACGAGCGTAGGCCCGGCAATACGAGACAGTACGTTGATTGGTTGTCAATCAAGTGACATCTTGAAAGTATCAAGATCTGCCCTCGAGCACATTCGATGCATCCATTCACAAGCATCCTTCATCAAATCAACGCGACGGAACGCCCGGGACAACTCGAATCCTCCCAAACGTCAGCGAGCCCATATCTGAAAGTCTTGCTCTCAAAGTCACCTCAATTGTGGATTTGGCGTCAACTCAGTTGATGTCTTTATCTGCGAGACCGCGCCTCTTGTGCCGCGCCATATATGTTGAAGTGTTCACGAAATTGCCTCACCTCATTAACTCTCTTTGTCACAATGGCCTATCATGAATCGTCACAGATAAAGTACAAGGGACCTTGTAGTGGGACTCGGAGCACTAAGAACGTCACATCATCACCTAGAAATGGATCGCAGAGCAGCCTCTCTGCGTTGTGTAGAACCCCCCGACCTTCAGGTACCGCGGCATTTTGAAATTGTAGCACAATCAAGATGAGATTACGGTTCGGCGATTAAGCCGGGCGCCGGTCTACTCCGCAGTTGTGCGGCCTTGACAGTCTTGACTTGATGCCGACTTTACATCAATTCTACTGTTAGATTTCAGGTTTCGACATATGTACAGACCCATATTTGATTATTTAGACAAGACCATGCGTTCTAAGGGACACACTGCTATTTGAGACAGGAGTGCACCTTCCCCTTCCTACGACAAAATAGTTGGATGGGTCATGTGCCGCTAAGCGATTACCCCTGCCATCTGGGGAACCTCGACACCCAGCGAACACTTGATAACTTCAACGTCATCCAATACGGCTAATGAAGAAGGCTGAATACAAGGTACATTTTCGATACTAAATATCGAAATACAGGTGTTTTTACTATAACATCCTACAATAAGTCTAACCCCAGTCATTAAGATTCAACTTTTCTACCCCCATTCCATAGTACAAGCACAAATATCCTCGATTTACTAGCATCGACTCGAAGCTTACTTCAACTCACATCTTTTCACGTCCATATAGCCATGATATATTTTTCTGCACCTGCTATTCTCTTGCACCTCACAACTTTCTTGCGGGCCACTTTTCACCTCCGATACCAGTGAGAGAGTTCCTAAGCGCTTACGCTAGTGATGCGTGATATCCATACATCTGTGAATTTTTGACTCGTACCTGGCATGAACTTTGTGTTGATTACCTCAAATCCCAACCAGGCTACTGTTCTTATAGAGTAGCAACTCTGTCAATTTCGACGTCCTGTGGATCGTGCCTTCCCAGTCGGGATGGTCTTCCCCGCATCTAGAGCAAGCCACCTTCAATCACTAAGGCTGCTTCCATTAGGCGGGCTGAGCCGGGTGATTCAGCACAACAGATGATAGATCCAGGGAAAATTTGGTTTCGTCAATATAGTTTGATTGGCTGTCCTAAGTGGTTTTACAATTTGGAAGAAGGTCTATCTTCAAGTGTGTGGTGGATATGCTTATTGATTTTCCACACGCCTAGCTTGTAATTCGATATTCGAGGCATAGTTACCCTAGGATATATTTTCTTTTGATTCTAATCGCAAAGTATTATTAAGCTCTCTATTGGGATATAGGGACTATATCCCGAACTTTGTAGTCATGTGACTTAGCGTAGCTTAGGTAAGCGAAGGAGGCATCACCTCTTCGCTTTGGTCACAACACCATGATCTTAGCATCACAATACGAACCACCAAAACCAGAGTCTAGTCTTACCAATATGCTATAGCAGAGTAAGAAGTGATCACCCCTGTATTACCAACAGTTATATACTCCCTAAATACCAGCAAACTTTCTAAGTCTGATAACTATCTACTAATAGTAATAATATATAGAAGATAGGTAACCTCCTTACTTACTACTACTAATATATTATAGGCCTTGCTAGATCTAAATATCCCTTTATAGGATATCTTGTGTTGCAATGTCGATATTAGCTGGTATAACAGTGAGCATGACCGATCTGGGGTTTTTCATATGGGTCCACACCTTCGACCTGACCATCTGCATGTCAGCCTTCCTTGTAACACCTTGTGTTGTCCTTTTGAAGATACCCGGGACATCAATGATGCTCAGGTGGTCCTGTTTTGGCCCGCACACCTCCAGAGATAAGACATCGTCTGAAAAGGTTGGAGGGGTCACGCCGTGGACCTGCTCAGAAATTCCCATGACCGTATGAACCTGGATAGCATTAGCATGGGCCGTAGTAACGCCCTCTCAGTGCTTACCTCTCGCACGATATCAGCAAATGCCTCCTTATCGAGGTCGCAGAGATTCGCCTTGGCCCATCCGCGCACATGCTCTGCGTGCTCCAGTGTTGAGTGTTTAGCAGGTATGATAGCGATGGAGGTTCGTGCAACCTGTGAGCGTCGAAACGTGATCTTGGTAGCAAATCTTGTGCAAAAACCGCTATCTCGTGGGTGCAGGAGGGGAGCCTGGGAAGCTTGAGGTATAATGGAATAATTACAATCCTGATTCTTTGGCTAGAACTAATCGACTCATAGGCTCGTGTTCGCTCTCTGCGGGGCAAGCTTCAGAGACGGCTTTTGCGTACCGATCGAGCGCTGCCAAAAGACGAAGATATGGAACAGAAATCTTCATTGTTAATGAAGCTAGAGGAAATTTTGGTAATACTCTAGGGGCCGAACGCGGGGAATTGATACGGTGCGGAGACTTCGACAGACGCTTTCGAGTTTCTGGGGATGTTATAGGGGCATCTGCAGCCTTAGAAATGCCGAGATTCGGCTTGCTGAGAATAGTGTTGGCAGATATATTCGCATTTCTAAAAGCGTATCTGTTGGTATCACAGGTTACAGATGTGATCACTTCTCACTGCTAGTAAGACTTTGTACTGGTTTTTTGGTTTCATTCATGATGTCTAGAGGCATCGTTGGTTGCAGTACGAAGAGATTATGCCTTCTTCGCTTACGTCAGCTGCGCTAAGTCACATGACTAGAATGGTCCGCAACCACTCCCCATATAGTCCCGGCACTATCGAACGAATTAAAATTAGAATCAAAAAGGCTGCATAGCTTAAAGATTGTAAAAAGCATAGATACTAGACACTTTTTAGGTAAGGAAGCGCTGCAAAATAGGCGTAGAAAATGGCTGTTTACGATTTTAGTAAGGAAACCTATATAAATCGCAAAGTGTAACAATTGCTTATGTGTAACGTTTGCTTCCCCCGACTGTGAGCGAAGCGAGCGAAGATAGATCACCTGCTATTAGTGGGCCATCATCTCTTCGCTGCAACCTTAGCTAGAACCTCTTCTATATCTAGAGATATATTACTAAACTACTAGAACAACAGATTACTAGGCCAGACCAGTGCACTATGTGATACCCACAGGACTAAAAGCTATTGAAATTGGTTTAACTGGATATGTTTGCAACTGAAATATGATAATGAACCATAATACTGAGCAAATGAAGCTATGAATAAGACGTAGAGCCCTAGCACGTGACCATCCCAGTCCGAATCGAGCACTCAACCCCACCATAATGTATACCAACTCCTAACTTCGTTCGGCGACAACACCTCCTCTTTATACCGTGAAAATGCCTTTAGGATCGATTCGGCTGCTTGGAAATTCTCGCTTGCTTTGCCTCAGTCACTCCTACAACTCCAGCTACGGCCTCGAATTTATAGGCCTTATCAAGTGGCAATCCTTCCATATCATAAATATTCATTACAATATCCTTAAGTTTCAGATCGGTAAAGGTCGCTGTTATCGCTTTCACGAGGTCGTCCATGTGAGACTGTCTGTCGGCGGCGATGTAGACTTTGATAGGGACATCCTCCACCATTTTGCTAGCTGCTGCGCCATCTGCCGCCTCATCGCCGCAGAAGATATGGAAGACGGACGGGATGCTGTATTCATTCCAGAAAAAGACGGCACTGCATCCGGTTATGTCGACGACGGAGACCGCGTCGCCAGACTTGACCATGTGTGATAAGACCCATTGGTTCTCCTCCAATTCAAAAGCCCCGTTCGCCGTCTTGGGAGTGAATTTTGGATTAAGAGTCCTTGGTTTGAGACTGGCGGTAGCTGGGCCCGCATTTTCGTCGACGACATCGATACTTCTGCTGAACAAAAGATGGGGAGATTAGTATCAAGTTCATGTTTTTAGTATATAAAGATCTGTCGTCTTGGAAGAGCCTATCTTACCGGAAACTGACATCTTGGGGCATGCCAATAATGCAGGCGACACTGGCCAGTGCTACGAGGACGTTGTTAAAACGCATTGTGGTTATAGATAAGGAGACTGAAGGTGGAAGAATGAAAGTCTGGTAAGATGAGTTGACAGGTGTGATAAGGAGGATAATGAAGATGAAGAGGGTTGGTGATAACTTGAACTGGCAGATGGGCTTATTTATCTGTTTCTTGGATATCTATTTTAAAATCGTATGCGTGTTAAGTGACATCTTGAGCAAGAGCAGGCATCGTACTCGTGCGACCCAAAAGTCTGAAGTCAAAGGAATGCGGCACGCATTCATCCTAAAGATGTGCTACATTAAAAATGATCTTCATTGCATAGAAATCTGTAATGGGATAATTTTGGACCATCCTTAAGGATTCAATAGAAATGGATCAACAGCTTTTGTTTCATGCAATTTAGGGTAATATCAGTCAGATTGCGTCTCTGCACACCTACTTCGTCTTGGGCCAATGTGCTAAGAAGCATAGAGCATGGACGTACCAAAGCAAGGCCCCCTTGCCCTAGTCTGACGAAGTATATACGTAAAATAATCCCTTGTTTCTGCGGAAATGCATCTTAATAACCTTAGATTTTATAATCTGGCTAAAAAGGGCTTAGTTTAACATAATTCCAATGGCGTTATAATAAATCTAGTGCTCCTCTTTTTCCCACCTGTAAGCCCCCCGCCTCAAGGCTTCCTATCCTCTTCCTTCCCCTCATTCTTGCCATCTACTCGATTTCTATTTTAAGTCTAAGAGTGGAAAGTACTTAGCGTGGAAATCATAAATCAGATAGAATCCTACACTTCTGATAGTTTATCACCCTAGTGTTTATCATTTTTGCATGAGAAGTACGCACGGCTTTGTGATCTCAAGCCTCGTATTTCGTTGACTCATCTGGGCTGTGAAAGTGCTCATTCATTAAGTGCAAAGTACTGCGTTCATGGACTCGCAAGACGACTGTTAACTCGTGTCGCAGCGTTCAGTAATACTCTATGACTTTTTGAAGTAGATGCCATTTGCATTTTCCTGTTTCATCGCTTACCATACAAGTCGGTTTTGACCAAATCCAGTCAATAATGGGAAGTATAAAGTAGAAGGAAAACTGTCCACATTTAACATCCCAACCCCCTTTTCAACCAAGATCCCCCAAATATAATCTCTGAAAGTAACAGACCAGGCTGGAGTATCCCAGTATCTAGCTTTTAGACCTTTGCTACTTGCTGCGTTAATTTGAGCACTAATCTTCTTTAATTGCGCCGGACTGAATTTCCAAAGCCATTGCTTGCCAAGATGGGCCATCGAGACACTTGCGTAGTAAGAATTTGTATTGTCGTAGATAGTATTTGAAATATCATCTAGAGGAGCATCATAAAAGATGTCACGGTAGGTGTTATTAGAATTGAGAAGATCGAAAGGCGCATTTCCACTCCCAACCACAATAATTGGGGCCCAAATGATCCCAGTCGAAACATTCCAGTGAGTAAGCCAGCCCTTTGACCGCAAGCTCTCGAGTTGTTCATTTACATGAGGCCAGAGCGCAGGACCGTTAGATTTAAAATCCAGGAGAAGGGTCAGCGTAGTGTTTGGACTTGATTGGAAAATACCAATCCAATCACTTGCCCGACCATCTGATTTATCAGAAATGTTGTTCAAACTGTCGAGAATGGTGAAAAGAGGTCCTGTATATAAACTTTCGAGTGTGCGCTTTTGCTTGAGGCTGCTTGGAGTATGTCCTACTAGAAGGTCGTTACTGCCTGCTTCGGTTGGAAGATGTATGTCTGCTTCTACACCAGTACAACCAGCAGCGAGAGATTCATAGAGTGGGACAGAACGCCAGTAGTCGTTATGCGAATGACACGGTATTGGAGTGATGCCTTTAGTAAAGTCCGGGTTCCATGGGGAAAGCAGGTGAATGGAATCTTCTGGAGATTTCCAATCGTCTACCAAAGAACTAACCCCGTTCAATGGAGAATGAGGGGTATTTCGTTTAGGCAGGCCTAGAGCCAAAATTACCCAAATTCTAAAAGTAATATACGTTAGTACTTGAAATTCAAGGAAAACACATAGTTCGAGAAACTACTTACAATGAAGCAAAGACCCCTAGAACAAGCAAAAGTGCAAGGACCCGAAACCACTTTGTTTTATAAACTTTACTCTCAGAACATGATCGTATATGCTCTTTTTCATCGCTCCTGAGTAAGTGTTTCCAACTACCAATGCTAGAGCTGCTGCGTTCACTAAGGCTAACTTCAGATGAGGAACTTGAACGATCCAAATGAGCTGAAAGTTTTGAGATATTAGCTATTATTCAATGATGTTTATTTGTAAGCTATGCGTACTAAACTTTAGAACTGCCATTACTGGTTTGTTCTTGTGAAAGGAAACGTTGATGAGTAAAGGTAGTTGCGTGATGGTTTGTTTGAGTCAAACATACAGATAGTATCAAAGTATCACACGGAGAAAGAATCTAAATATCCTAGAATGGTAGAAGTCGATACGAAAGGATTGGCCGCTACCTCGGCCACTACCTCACATAAAACTTTCTATTCCTATAAGTTTTCACCTGAATCCTATGATGATACTCCGCGCCGCTGAAAAGTAATACGAGTCCCGATTTTCTATAGTAAGGATTTGTAGTGATGTACAGTAATAATCTAGCCTGAAAAGGGAATTAAATACCTTTTGGCGGCATGGAGTACAGCGTTGAAGTATTTGCATAAAGCTGAAGAATACTCTCCTATAGTGATCTCTATCTTAGCCTGTTTAGGTACTTTGATTATTTTAATAATGGCGGTTCCTACCTAAACAATATGAGAGTAAGCACTTTTCAAGGGTATATTTATTTAGCATTTTTGACTTTGTACGAATACGTCATCGATGCACCACCGTAGCCTTAGGACCTTGAGTAAGCCTCCCGAATCCTTTATTAGGATTATCACTCTTCAATATCGAAGCGGGGAGCCTTAAAAGTATTTTTCTCTGAAACGCCCTCGTCTGCAGCTTACAGGCACGCCATAGTACCCAAGATCGGAAATATATATGCAAGTAGGTAGTGTAACGTAGCCGCAATGGTGGCGCCCAACTTCAGGCCCCCTCCTATGCATGACTCTGAAACCTCAGTGTTCAAGCTACTTGATGCGGCGTAAAAGTCATTCGATCCCTTTTACTCGTAGAGTTTAAATAACACGTTTTAAATGACTAGTGCACACCCTGTTTAACCAATCATGTGGCTAGGAACAGTGCTCCATTACAGACAGTATCACCGTAAATCCTCTCTATACTGCAGAAAAAGGGGGGCTCGGATTACGTTTGCGAGGTTCAATACCACGTGTTGTCGCTCCCGCTACGACGGGAGGCTTGTTTGCCCCTGCCAGTGCCCCTGCCCTTGCATACCCCACACGCGAAAGGCGGAAGGCAGATGGCGCCTTCCGCATCGAATAGTTAGATATGTCTTGGCAAGTGCGGGGCAAGTGAGGCTGCAAAGGGGAAAACTTTTAACCAACGGTAACATATATTAGCTTGAGAATTTTCAATATATAGTATCAGCTCCAAAGAATTATTCTCATATACATGTCATTAGTAATAAATGTGCTCTCTTGTTCCATCCATCTTAACCCCAACCCCCGACATGCAACTCTCTGGCATACACCCATATGGATGGCCGGTCCACTATTGTTTGTACCACACTCATATTGCTCCCCGATGGCTTAGTTGGCTTGGAATAGCATTATGACATCATTTACCTCGTACCAGATTCTTTTTCCACGCACATCTCCCACTTTGTTTAATCGTGCACGGGCCAGGGAATCCTGATGGCAGATCAATCCTGGCCGAACGGGCGACTTGGCGATCTTAGCTCGCTCAGGTAAGATCTAAAGATTATACCGAGAAGTAATCCGAAAAGTAATCCGAGCCCTGCTTTTCTATAGTAAGGATTTACGCTTATTTACGGCGAAAATCCAGTGATCTGCCAAGTCCAAATACGACTCTGGCCACTTGATTGGGTCAAGAGGGTACGCACTATTTGAAGCGTATTATTTAAATCTAAGAAGGGCATTGAATTATTTCTCCGGCAGCATAGAGTAAAACCTGATACCTATATGTAACTTGTCTTAGCAGGAATGTACTTGGCTTCCTCAGCCATTTTGAGTAAGGTTTGACTAAACTACGCAGAATGATATCTAGTTTTGCACTGAGACTATTCAAGATCAACCATTAGGATCCTATACGAGACCACCGCTTGGTATTGACGAGTCTGTATTATCTCAGAGGCACAGAAATTCAAACTGTGCCTCAACTTCTGATCAAAGGATTACCGTCTGATATTGTATGCTAAGGTCCTTGCAACGATCGGCAAGTATAGAGAAGGAATATGTTTGTCACTTCATCGGTGTTGATCTGTATTCCTATATGTTGTCTCCTTGTATAGTGACTAGGTCTAATAGTGACGAAGAGGAATCCTATCATTAAGCCCGTTCCTTCAACCTCGCATCATATTACTCACATAGAGCTTATTATATTTCAGATTAACATTACTTCGTCCCAGGCATAATGAACCCCTCTGCACAAACGTGTAGACAGGGGTTCCTCTAATAGGAGCAGCGATAGAAAATTGAACCTGGCATAATCAGCTCTATGAGGGGTTTGTTATTCCTGGGACGGAGTATCTAGGAATCCGTCAAAGTGTACCTTAGCCAACTTCAGGATTCTATTCCCTATTGATGGTTTCACATTTGAGCCTTCGACTTATGCCTCGAAAAACCATTCACCCTCTTAGCAAACGCCAGAGATTAGATAACTTACTACTTCCTAAAAGGGATACGATTAAGCCGGGACTGGTATTAGACTTAGTTAATTTAATAGATATTTTCTTCGACTGCAACTCATTGAGCCAATCTGTTGTCTTGACTCAGGGTCTCGGATCCCAAAAATCTCCACTGAGGATTTTCTAGAGATCCAAGGATCTTTACCTCAGCCAATTTTGATGGTCTGTTCTATTCTCGTTATATCAAGTAATTAAGGATTAGGCGGCATTCGCTCCTTTGCTCACCGAGGTTTGAAGATCTTATCCATTGCGTATGAGGCATCCTTTCTTTAACATTTGATCAAGGCCAGAAAGCTCAGACTTGACCCCAGTAGTATAGGACAGAAAGGTATATATATGCCCTCAATTCCCCTCTTGAAAACAGTTCTATATCATTCATCATCAACAACTCCCTTCGTCTTTCCACCACCAAACACAGCTAACAAAGCATCAACACTGTCAAACTTTTCAACTCAACATCTATATTCACATCCTTCATCTTCAAAATGGTTCAATTCTCTATCATCGCAATCGCTCTCGCCTCAGCACTTTCGGGCTTGGTAGCTGCAGATAGCTGCAAGACTGGCGGTATCTATTGTGGTACTTCACTAAAGAAGAAAGGTAAGTTGTGATTTTCTAAAAAGAGGATTGATTTCTATATAAAAACATTTTATCCCGTCTCAACCCTGGAACGCGCCTAAATTGACTCTTAATGAATTACAGGCAATTATCTCACAAACATCAACACCGGCCTTGCCGCCGCGTCTTTGCCCGAGACGACCTTCAACCAAGATAACTCCCTCTGGAGCTGTACCCACAACGGGAATATCCAGTTCACTACAGTTTGTCCGGGTGGGTGTTTGGGGAATGGGTCCAATGATGACACTTGCCAAGTTGATACTGCCAAGAGAGACGCTGGCGATGCGGTCGAAGGTGCTGCTGCTGCTGCCAAGAGAGACGTCGTTGGCAAAGAATGGGTTGCTTGAATATTGTATGATTGTGTAAACCTTTGGGCTGGTTGATGGGATAGCGGCAATAGTGAAGAGGGGAGACTGTACTACTGGAGGCGAGAATTTCTTTTCTGACGGTGTGCTTAGATGTGGGGATGAGTTTCTCGGCTTATGTACTATCGTTTTGAGTGTTTTTGCTCCATAGTCGTTTGTTTCAATTGGACTCTGATTTTTAGAAAATACTCCTTCTTTCTCCTATCCACAACTTGATATTTAGTCCATTATGAGAGTTGTTCCAAACTTCGGATCCTACGGGCCGATAATACGAACTATAAACCACACAAGATATAAAGGAATTGTCTACGAAAGCAACGGGCCAACTAGCGGGCTTGTCACGGAATATAGAACATTTATCAAGTGACTTGATTACTAGGAAAGGTCTAGAGACTTAAAAATAGAAGGGACAAGTCTAGGAGCCAAATCGGATGTAGGCAGTTGTAACCTCCGAAGCGCGAATCGTATAAAGAAAATTTCAGCAGATTCGTCTGATTTTTTTGTATTCGGCCGCTCTGGCTACGTCAGCGGTATTGGACCTCCTTTTATGTGCTTTTCAAGACTTCTTCATATATATTCAAGGTTCTGGATTTCCCTCCCAGATTAGCCTTTGGAATCAGTCGATTATACCCTTAATCGTGTGACATTATAATGTATGATATAGTGACTAATCAAACACGATAGTAGGGCTATTAGTTCGCGCTGTTGAGGGGTTTGATTGACTAGTTCATTGTACGTTCTGCTCCGACTTGATACAACTTAAGCAAAAACTTCCGAGAGGATAAACTACTAGGGAGCAAATGTTCTTGAGTTGGTCTACACTAATCAGTGGGTAGACACCTTCATTGCGCCAAAGACATTTTTTGATCAAGTTTATATTGGTGTGATGTTTTTGGATAAATCTGCAAGACTATTCTTAGATACCAATCAAAATGTTGCTCTAAGAGGCTGTAACCCCGGAACTATTCACAATGTTTCTGTTTCTCCGCTAGAGGGGGTAAGTCATAGCCTTGCAACGCATTGGCGCGGACCGTGCCACATCTTAGTTCACGATCGGGAGACATTCTGTAGTACAAAGTAAGCATCAGATGCCAAGATAAACTACTGTTTGATCCGCCCGCGGTGCAGCGAAGATTGCGGGGTATAAGAGTCGATCCTTCCTTCCGAGCGAAGAAGGAAGGACCGACGCCTCTGTGGTACACAAGGCTGCCTGCCTATCATACCTCCTAATGGACATAGAATAAATATAAGGGGCTAAAACGGGACAGTCAGAATCTGGCGAACATTGGGTAACGCCAAAATCACCGATGTTGTAGGTCAAAAGTACTGCGCCTTAAACCTGTTACTGGAGAATTCTGTAACAAGGTAATGAGGGATTAAAAAACAGATTCTGCGCCCTTTCCGTGCTTAGTGGCAGTGTAAAGCTCATTCATGAAGGAAGGCTAATTATAAGTTTACGGTGGTACATATTAGCTAGACCCACTTATAGGGCTTAGTTACAGTGACAATACTGGGGTAATGTTTCAGAAGTGGCGCTAGTAATTACGGTATTACCCCAGTATTACCGGTACCGTACTGTACGATGTGCTATATTACCATATGCACGGCACGGGTGCGGCGCGCGCATGTAGGACGTGACGTGACGTCGTGCACGAAATTGAATTGCATTGCCCTGTAAGGCTGTCTCGGATCACGCAGGTACCTATATATTATAACTCCGCCTGCTGTGTGGCCACCCAACCCACCATCTGAGATCCATTCTTGCTTTTTTTCTCTACCAAATTCTGGCTCCTTCCCTCCCACTTTCATGGACATGAACATCAACATGAATATGGACATGGACTCCGTCAAGCTGGACCTACACAGCCTTCCGCTTGAGACGTTGCAGCAGATAGCAGGTCACGTGGATATATCGCATCGACCAAGTCTTTACGCATTTGGGTTGGCAAGCAAAACTTGCCGTGGCGCCACTCTTCCATTGATCTTTCACCATATCCACCTTAGCATTAGCAGTTGCCAGGCCTTGCAGCGCAACGTTGATGCCCTTGTCACGACCCTCTGCCGAACCGCGTCCGCGGGCCACGTCCGCTATCTCAGCATTAAAGGGTCTTTCCGCTTATCTGGCGCATCTAGGATCGAGGGGTATAAGTCCCACACGAGCGACCGCCATAGCTGGTTCGAGGCGACTGGCGTGGACGAAATCTTGGGCGGCGAAGAACCATCTTTTCCGTCACCGCATGTCGTCTACGACGAGCCTGTCATCGCCAAATCTTCCGAGGAGGACCTAGCATGGGCACCCGTTGTTGATTTAATCCAATCACTGCCGCGTCTTACCAAATTAGTATATGACTGCCGGAATCAGTTTCCGCCAGCCTTGCTTGACGCCCTCCATGACCACCATCCCCAATGCAAACTCTACCACCTTACGTTTCGATTGCGAACCCTACTATGGGGCACCCCCTATCCTTACGAGATGGCCTTGGCCTCGTCTCCGTGTTTGTATAGTGTCAAGGTTGAATGCTGTCGGCGGGATTCCGAGGGCGACGACGATTTTAACCAAGAGGCAATGATGGAGATTGTTGCCAGTCTTGCGCCTAACCTGAAGAAAGTTGTGGTGGTGAAACTTACACCAGAGAGCTCGCGGAGATACTACCGCCGTCCGCGGGAGCCCTGGCGAGGTCTCCCAGGCTTTGTCTCCGGTCGATCTATCGGGTCCTTAACCTCGCTGTCGCTCCTCGGGGCCGTGGACTTGAGACCGCCGGGCCTTCTCCAGGCTTGGGCCAGACACACTGACTTCAGCCGCCTGCGTCATCTGGCCCTGGGCGGAGGTTACGGATGTGAGGGCGCAGGGGTAAATGACGAGGGGATGGAGTGGATCGCTCAGAATTGCTCGTTCCCGCGATTGAAGACACTTCGCATTCGTATGAAACGCGACGACCTGGACGCTGAGAGACCTAATTACGCCAATAACGCCATTACCTTTTTCAGTATATTCGAGCCTCTCGTTCAGCTTTCCATGTCCGGCCCACTCGAGCCCAAGATCCTAGACGCCATTCTAGACCAACACGGGCCGACGTTGAAAAGGCTAAATCTACGTCCGTCCGAGCGGGCTTTCGCTCCAAGCGACCGTCGACTTCGACGAGATATACCTATGACATTCACAAAGGAGCATATTCTGCAAATCCACACCCAGTGTCCGGCGTTACAGGAGCTAGCTATTTCAGTCAAACGTACAAAATCCGATACGCTCGAGGCTGAGATGTATAAGAGTTTCGGCCAGATGGCACAATTAGAATCGCTGTTCCTTACCCTGGACTGTTCTGACTGGGGGGTGATGCGAGACGCCGATTCTCGAGATGACGCTTCATTCGATGCATTTGATCGCGAGAGCTGCAAAATTTTAGGGTTCTTGAAGAAGGGCCATCTACGCGAAACACTGATGAACTGCGCGGTGGACGAGACGTTGGTCCGCTCGATCTGGGAGACCATCTGCAGCAGCAAGGTAGGCCGAGGACTGGAGTCTCTCAAAGTGTGGACCACGGGCGGCGGCCAGTGGGGCACTTCCGTAAACAATGCCAGCATACCACCCGTTGTCAACCATCTGAGTCGTTCGTGGCTGGTTGAGCGGGGTTGTCGAGACGACGGGGATGTTATTAGTGTTAGAGAACTGGGTCGGAGGGTGAGGGAGGCGCGCGATCAGGAGCAAACAGATGAATATAGACGGCGAGCGGAGTACTTCCGGAAGGAAAAGGATATTGTGATGGAGCCGGGGGATGTAGAGGAAGACTCGGAAATCATGCAAGTATTTCGCCGTGTCTGGCCCCGCAAGGAGGGCAGCAGGGATTGGCGTGAAGATTGGTCAAGTCTTCCTCTGTAGGTTTATGTGTCTATAAATATTAGTAAATATATCATGGCTATTATTGGAACTATATGCCTCCTAGGGATCATGGAGCTCTAGAAGGACACATAGACCAGATGGGGACACAAGGTAGGAAGTGGGTTGAAGTGTTTATATTGGCTCAACGTTTAATGATTATGTCCAATTTAAGACGAATACATCGCACGCGCCTGTGCAGTACCACCCAGTGCTCTTTGTCCGCCATTCACTGAAGGTAGACAAATAATTAAATTAGCAATCCATCTGGTCTTGGGGAGGCTGCTGCTTCTATCTATAAGACAAATTTGAGAAATAAACCTCATATATTCTTCAGCTAGGTATTTCAGCCAACCAGTTCATTTGAGGCCCGCCTCTGGTAAATTATCCTCTAAGTTCTTTCTCATTCTGTCCGAATACTAAACATCTGGAGGCTTTATTATATTGCCATTCCCGATCTACCTGGTCTCATAAACTACGCTCACTCACAGACGTGGGTATAAGTAGGAGCAAGGCAATATAAGCATAATTAATTTCGGGCTAGCTGTGCTTTATTTTGATATGACAGTCTGCTAGAGAGTTGAAGGTTTCGAGAAGGTGATGCGGAAAAACTTGCGTTGGTCTTGGATCTAAGGCGCTGCTATTAATGCATGGATTTCAAGACAAATATAACAAATGAAACAGCTTAAGCGTATAAGTCATCTCGGCCACCCCCCCATTTCGGCCACCTCGCTTAGCTCACCGCCACTTAGAGACCTCCCACTTTAGATTCTAATAACTTAAGAATAAATCTATAGATCATTTTTAAATTCTATACACCTCTTCTTTATATAATAAAGCGTTTATATACTAAGTATGATATTATATAGGCACTAGATGCTATTGCAAATAACGTTTCCGTGCGACGCGCTAGTCTAGATTAGGGGGTTCTAAGGGCTACACTCTAAGACCGACTATATAGTCGCAAATCCTATTAGCAAGCTGTAATACCTTAGTAGAAGCTTTTATTAGTCTAAGAAAAGCGTTTAACGGACTGGGTTCTAGTGTAGGAAAGCCTAGGATTAAGCCCTACGCATACACAGATTAAGGATTTTGCCTAGCGGCTTCTAGCTATCTAGGGAGACACTACCACACTTGGAAAACGCTAGATTTTAGGCTTCCTTAAACGGAATCCGATTTTATATATAAAGAGGCAATTCCGGATCGATTCTGCACATATAAATAGGGCTATAACTAATATAATTAAGCTATAGTTCCAAAAATTGGAAGTTCCGGAAGTTAAGGCTATTAAGCCTGCAAATCGCTGGAATATAGATAAGGCAGGGATTATGGAAGGCTAGGGGGTTAATAGATTAGTTATAGGGAGTATAAATCGACGTTTTATTTAGCGGAAACAGCTAGGTTCTAAGGCTTAGACCTTATTTATTAAGTGTATTAGTGCTAGGGGGCTAGCGCTAGATCCACTAGTTATATTCAAGGGAAAAACGGTCTAATAGCAGTGGTTTCTAACTAGCTTAGAACAGTATAAGGGCTGGCAGTTTACTGCTACTAAAAACAGCTGGACTTTAGATGCTATGGCCTAAGAATAGCTCGAAAAGGTGTTTATCCTATCCACAGCACCACAGGACCTATAGGAGCTACAATTGCTTATTTTAGATAGCTATAGAAGTCATAAAACCACTAATTTTATATAGCTTTGCTTCTAGCATAAGATATACCTTTTATTTCTGCCTCCACATACCTTACATGTGCTGCAACTACTCGATTTATTGATTTTCTCCCCCCTCAAAGCTACTTACTAAAAGGAGCTTAGTAACTTAAGCCTCCTTTTAGATTCTACCCTAATCGGAAAGCAGAACTTCCTATATTGCTATAAGAAGGCTCGGGAAGCAAGCTTAGGGCCCTCAAATATTAAGGCGGGATGGAAAGCTACTGGTTTATGGCTCCCTAATATGGCTAAGCCTCTTATAAGCCGTTTGCTATTAGAAAATAGCAATAGCTTAGCGCTAGCGACTTTAGAGCATATAGGGAAGGAAGCAGAGGTTGCCTAGAGTAAGAGTATATTACAAATTCTATAGGAAACCCCTAAAAGAGCAAAAGATATACGAATACAAGCTAATACAATTACCTAATTAGGCGAAACCGATCTTCCAACCCGCTATTTACTTTTTAGGAAGATAATAAAAGGATAGGATAAAAAGGATTATAGTCTAGCATAAGCAAACCTCCAAATTCAGCAGTTAGAAGCTAGGGTAGAGCAGTTAGAGCCGCGGAAAAGACATCAAGTAAGAACTAGCCCGAATTCAAAGTTTGCGGGTATCTAGGCTATAAAAGAGGCTCAAATTAAGGCAGGGGACCGGGAAATTGAAGAGGAAGATTCTGATTCGTCTATAGAATCTACTAGTACAGGTGATTATATAGAAGTAGAGGAATAAAAAAGTTATAAGGTTACAAAGTAGGAAGGTAGTAGCTAAGCGAGGTGGCCGAAATGGGGGGGTGGCCGAGATGGGGGGGGGGACTTAATCTGCTTACATCCGTCCCTACCTTAGAATGCCGCCATTCACGTCCAGCCCCCTGGGTCCAGCACCTGTATCCCGCAGATTTCAAACATGAACCTCGATAAGTTTGAAGTATGATTACCATTCTATGCAGTCCGTCTATCATGTTCTTACATATGAACAGGAATCTCTGAATCGTTTCCTTGCAAAACCCATTACTATCAGCATATACGCTGTTAATACCCCCGCAAAAAATTTGTCTAACTGCTAGGCCACTTTATACTAAGGCGGATGTACCGATCGGACTTTCGAAGATCCAATTTGCAATCCCTTTGTCGGCATCTTACCAATGGTGGGTTCATGAAACTGTCATTTTCACCGTCATTGCCTCTACGTTGCGCATTATCAGGGTCTAGCATGTTGACGTGTAGAAATTAGGAACTCAGTACTTTGTTATAACATCCTGCCTTAACAACAATTCTTGCTGCAGTTCACCAGTTCAAACTAATGCTGGTTCTCCTACCTGCTGTGATGGCGCTACGTTCCCGCTGAGTATGAGGCTCAGTCTGCAAGCTACTTCAACATCATCAGCGACGCAATCCACATCTACGCAAACAGAATCTCCAGCAATGTAACCTGCGTCTTCATCAACGCAAATCACTTCCCCTGTGGCTTCCTGCTCTGCTGCCGGGGGCTTCTTCTTCCAATATTACAGATGCTTGTACCAAGAATAAGAATGTTACGATAGGTGCCTCGGTTGGTGTCGTCTTAGGCTCTATACTTCTTGCTGCACTAGCTGCTACATTCTTCCTGTGGCGAAAATCGGGACAAGCGAGACAGGAATATCAGCACAATGGTCGGGGAGCTGTTGCAGGAAAAATGATTGCTATACAACATGGACAATTATATGAGACGGATGGACAGCAGTACCAGAGACACGAGTTACCTTCCATATCGACCTAAACCTGGAACATAACAGTGGCACCTGACGTTCTGAATTTGATCGAGGGTACGAAGAGGGAGATAAAACGAGGTCTGACTCCGTCACAAAGTAGTGGCGATAGATTATTTCCAAGAACCACCTATGCTCTTCACTGGATCTTGGTGTTGGTATGGTATGCAGTACTATCTGTTGTAGTATTTTTCAAGTGTTACGAAGTAATCATAGCGTTGGAACTCGAACTCAAAGTTCATTTGTCGTCCATGTCTAATAAGATCGGGTTTTTTTTTGGGGAGGGGAGGGGTCACATAGTGCACTGGGTTGGCCTAGTAATCTGTCTAATACGATGGTATCTGATTTGGTATGTAGGTGTCTAAGTCTAAGTGTGGATGACAAGGCGAAGAGGGTGTGCCTCTGCATCGCTTAGTCATCGACGCTAGTATCATATGACCACATATCCCGACAGTTTTAAGGTTATCTGTCTCGATTTCCTGCTTCTAGGAATCTGAGCACCTTCCACTGCTATAATCAAAAGTCAGTCCAAAATCCTAATACGTTGCGAGGGGCAGAAACTAATGAGCGCTAAGCCTAATCAGGTCCAACAAGATCTCCTCTCTCTATGATTACTAAGCATAATCTGGGCCATCACATATACTCCAATCTATAGACTGCACATAAGACTACGTCTACTATCCTCTATACTAGAGCTCCTCTATGTCGCATACCTCTAATACAATCACATTTCTATGCTGTTTAGTTTCGCTAAATCCCAGCTGTAATTTACACCAGATTTGGGATCTGAAAGTCTGGCTTAGGATGTACTGTAGCTTAAACCAGATCACGTGCTGCATATTGCAGGACTTATCGCTTTAAAGTTGATTCGTAACTAGGACAAAGCACAAAATACCATGGTCCTAGAAAGTTGGTACATTTCCTGTCTCGTCGCTAATTCTTAGCGCCGTTGACGAAGCCCCTGAAACCCGAACCTACATTATGCGTTCGTCCCAACACACTCGGGTAAGTGCCAAGGTGTCTCAGGGACCGGATGGACGCGGCTCTCTGAGCAAATTACAGCTAAACCACAATATCCAGTATCGTGATCTCGTCTCATCCAGACTTGGAAAGTGGTGCCTATGTCACAGAGCGGCTGACAAGGCATTGGCATTGTATCATCGTCCTCGCGGGTTTCTGACACCGAGCTGCAAGTAACTGTCGAGCATAAGTAAAGCGATAATGCCATTTGAAAGAAAGATACATCCCATCTTCATCGACTTCCTCAACCAACCTGTGCAGCATTTACATTCTTTACATAGTTCTGTGAACTTTTTCCATTCTCTTACATATTCATATATACATACCACCGCTAGCCGGTCTTTACACATAATATCCCTATCCCACCTATACACATCACTTCTCACCAAAAACACCTTAACACCCCCAGTCAAAATGTACACCAAAACACTTCTCCTCATCCTCCTCTCCGCCTTCTCCGCTTCCGCCTCCACACTTCCCGTATTCGCCCGCGCAAAAAACACCACCATCGCCGCAGCCGCAAACTCCACCTCCAGCGCTGCCGCAGGAGGTGCCGATTTCGGTACCTGCACGCCGACGATGGATTTCCAGTTCGGACGCGCGGGACGCAAGGCGACCGAGGGCACGTTCCTGCCGACCGACGCGGTTGTTGCGCAGGGGCAGCAGGATGCGCTGAATCCTAATATCATCACGAACCGGATCTGCGATCAGCTTACGAATGTGTGTGCGGCGAATCAGGCGGCCAAGGATTTGTGTACGGCGGCTAAGGCGACTGTGGCGGGGTTGGGGACCAAGGATGCTACGACTGCTACGGCGTTTAATAGTGCGCTTGGGTTTTGAGGTGGTGGTGTTTGGAGTAGATGATGGTGGTTGGCATTGATAGATGGATTTTGGGAGAAGGGGGGAAAAATGGATCTGGTAGAAGTTGGGAGGAAGTTGTCGTATTGCGATAAAGTATTTACGAGAAACATGATATTAAACCGTGGTTGCAAACGTGTTATATTTATAGCGAGATGCAAAATGAGGGTTGTCTGATTGTTGGCAAGTGATAAATACCACTTTCTAAAGCAGGTCGCATAATATTTTCAAGCGAGACATCAACGTATATTTCTAATGTTCAAGACAGATAAAAGCAATAGAATCCTCTTCTACTAACCAGATATATTTCCCTTTGAAATAGCATATACCAGAGAAAGTATAGCATATGCCTGAAATGCTTACAACACCCGCCAGGTATTAGGAACATCTGATTAGGGGCTCGCTTAAAGCCTCGCTACCTAAATCTAGAATCCTGGCCAGGTACGTATCAAAGCATACCCTCCATAAATCCAATCCAAACCCTCTTCCGATCATCCCCCCATCTCAACCCCCCGCCTTCACAACAAACATCTTAGCCATTTCCAGCAGCGAATCAGCCATGACATCCATCTGCCCAAAAATCTCCACACACGGTTCCTTTTCATATACCGAACACCACGCCCCCTTAAACCTATCACATATACACTTCGTCAGCATTATTCCCTCTCTACACCCCCATCGAAATCACATCTTGAACATACCCAGATTTTCTCGCCGCGCTGACATCCCACATATGCGCCGCGGCGAACCAAAACTCCTCCTCCCTCTTCCACTTCCTCTCCCCCTCCCCCTCCATCTCCATCTCCTTTTTCTTTCTTCAGCAATTCTAGTACGGGTGTATAAGACTCCTTATCCGGTTTCCCAACCCCATACATATCACAACTCAACAGATTGCGCACCGACATCTCGATTCCCGCGTCTGCGAAATACGCAGCTACGGTGGAGACGTCGCCGGCTGTGTAGCACCATACCGTGAAACCGTGAGCGCGGAGGTGGGATATGCAGGCTGAGGCGCCGGGACGTAGTTAGAGGGCGGAAAAGCTGCGCATTATGATGTCTGGTGGTTGGGTTGGGTTGGGTTAGATTGGATTACAGATGTGTTTAGGAGAATTGAGGAGATGAGGAGACGAGTTTAGGAGAGATGGGAGGAGGAGGGGTTGTGAGAGAGAGCTTGTGAGGGAGAGGTATTAGATGTGATGGGAAAGGGAATAGAGGAAACGAAAGATCTTTATCTTCATCACTAGCAAACTCTCGTGGTTCAGAGATACCAGACATCCAGAGAACGCGATAGAAGAGCGGTACGAAGACTTTCAAGAACAGCGTATAGCCTGTGGTGCTGGATATAGATAGGTATGTGTATTCACGTTCTGCGGTTTCGATCCTGAGACGATGACATTAAGTAATCACTAATAATATATATTTCACGAGAAGAGGAGGAAGAAGAGTATGTAATCGTGTTATAAGAATCAGACCAACGTACCAAGCATATCCAAAAAGCATCGGTTTAATCCCCTCAGCGCGTAGCTGTCTCATTATTAATATATTTATTATCATCCATATCCCATTTCGCAAACGAAAACACACATACCTTATCACCCAACATCTCTTCCAACGCTTCGAAAAACCTAGAGTAAGAGGCCAGCGTACCGATTACATCAAAGACGATGTGCTTCTGCTGTTTGGGGTTTGTTAATGCCATTTTGGAAAATTGGAATTGTGGGGAGCTCTAATTGAAGTATTAGAGAGAGAATCACTAATATTAGAAGGCTCGAAATATGGTTATTTTGACTCATATATGGAAGAAAGAAATGCAAACGCAAATCAAAGGCGTATAGTAGTCGTATGCGGCTGAGTGACTTGCAGGGCGTGGTGAAATGTGGGGTAAGGTAAATCGACGCCCCATCTTCGGGATCACTTTCCTATTACATTTTTATTTGCACCGCTAGAAAGAGAATAGACATATTTTATGACATGGGCGTCCTGTATTTAGACAGGTTGGTGTGTACCACAATCGTATCAGATGTTGTAGATTGCTTAACTTACAGCTGGATAATTGTTTACGAGGTTGCGCGGAGGTCTGGTGGATTTACTTACAAATTATGGAACTGCTTTTTTAGGCCAAAAAGTGTCTGGATATCCTGATCGTAAGCAAGTAATGCACTATATTGTACATAAAGTTGAGAGAGGTATACTATGTATCCGAAACGCCACGAAAGAAACGCACAGCGCTAGAACCTAGTTGTCAAGCTCCATACTTCATACTTCATGCCAAAAAGCCAGGCCTTGGCCTGATGATTACTTGTTAAACGCCTCATACTCAGGCAACTTGAACGGTTTCCCGCCGATCGGAAGATACGCCGCGATTTTCGAGGCCAAAGTAGTTACGCCTATCTTGGACAGCCACCCAGCGCCCCAGATAAAAGTCTCCAGCACCCGAACGCCCATCATCGATTGAGGATTGACAATCCATGGTATCCCAGGAGGCAGATTCTGTATGCTCTCGACATGCGGGCGCAGAGTACGTTCGTAGGACTGCAACGCGGCAGGAATGTTGTCCGGCTGTTTCGATATCTCGCCTGCGAGCACATACGCGCCGAGGAAGGCAAGCGACGTGCCCATGCCACTGAACGGCGATGCAGCGTATCCCGCATCGCCGACCACGGTCACACGACCGCTGGACCAGCGATCCAGACGTACTTGTCCGATATACTGCATGTAGAAGTCATCCGAGTCGTGCATGCCCTTTAGTATCCTCTGTATCTCCCAATCGCCGTCTTGGAAGAGCTCTTGCACGACGGCTTTCTGCTCTGGGATGCCTTTTCTTGCTACCTTGTCGAGTCGAGCAAGTCTTTCGTCTGATGCCGAGTAGGCTATGAGACTCAGGAATGCTCGGGTTCGGCCCATGTTATCTGGACGCATGACCATGTTCCGACCACCTGTGATCCAATGAACTCGTGACCACAGCGTGTCGATATCGGTTTTTGGAATCGAGAAGTACGATACATAGGCATTCAAAGACCTGACATTCAACTCCTCTCGTCCAAAAACCATACCACGGATACTGGAGCCAATACCATCAGCACCAACCACCAGATCAAAAGTCCTTTCCGGCGTCCCATTAGCAAAACCCACCACAATCTCCTTCTCCGTCTGCTGCAAGCTCTCCACCATGTCGCCAAAAATATACTCCACATCATCCTTCGTAACATCAAAGAGTATCTTCGCCAGCTCGCCCCTAAGAATCTCAATATCGCACGTCATGCTATCGCCCTCGCCCGAATCATCGACGCCGAATTTCGCGTACGGACGATTATTGCTATCAACGAACATAATCCCTTCTTCCTGTGAGCTCTTGGCCCGCATGATGTCGAAGATGCCCATGCGCTTAATCACGTCACGAGCCGTGTCGCGGACGTCGATACCCTGACCGGCGCTGCGGAGGCTAGGGGCGCGCTCGACGATTGTCGCGATGCAGCCTGCGCGGACGAGCCAGTATGCTAGTGCTGGGCCTGCGACGGAGGCGCCGCTGATGAGGACACGGAGTTTTGACATGACTGACTGTGGCTGGCTGGACTGTGGCTGGCTGGGCTGTGGTATAACAAACAGTAAAGTGATTGTTTTTTTATATTTTAGATGAATGAAGGAATGAAAGGATGAAGGGATGAAGGGATGGATGAATGAATGGATGAAACGACGTTGTGTGGTTTGTATGTATGCGAACAACTCTAACTGTACCAATCTTCAATTCAGCAACTCGGTCACCTGGTCGGTACCCAAGAAACGTTGCTTTGTTTGGACCGGATATACTAGATACTTATGACATTCTTTAAAACCTAGCAAACTCTAGGGGTCCGAAGTGCCAGACTACATCAAGGTAATGTAGACATGTTTCTCGTGTTATTTTAATGCCATTTCGTCACTATTACCTAGTACATTATGCACCCCACATTACTGGCGGCAAAATAAACGCCATCGTCAGATAACCTTTGGATACAAACCTTCCACCACTTCTAAAAACTTTTAATCTATGTTGCATCTATAGCTACATAGGGCAAAAGGGGTTTTGAGAATGAAAAAACCCTTGTTGATGCCCAAAAACTCACCTACTAAATCAAACACAGATTGAAGGTAGGGGAGCGACTATAGTAGCCCATCCCCGTAACAACATCTCATTCTTCCTTTCCCCTCTACATTTTCACAGAGAAATAAAGTGCTCGTAAGAGAAGAATTTCTTACAGGAAAACAAACGGCAGAAACCCAGCTCCCTAGCTTTCAAATCGACTTTTCGATGCAGGTAAGATAGGATAACATGTGAAGATGCAAAGAGAGCACCACACCGCATTGCCAGCCAGCAGAAATACTGTAGCGCCAGGCAGCGTCGGCTTCATGTCCAGATGGGTGGTTTAATTCCCTAAGGAGTTAGATATGAAAACGATGAACAAACAAACAAACAAACGGGGTCGACGAGATGAGGGATTTCTGTGATTGATTGGTTTTTTAGCATGTTGAAGAAGGTGCATGTCCTTGACAAGTATCGCAATCAATCACTTGAGGATTGGATGGTTCGAACGAGATACATCGTGACATGCCTAGAGGCGTTTCTTTCATGCTTCACAGGCCTTGTCTATCTCGGCTTTCAATTTGAACTCAAGCTTGGAACTAAGGAGACTGAGCAGCTTGCTACAGCCGAATTATTTGATGTCTTTATTTCTTTTGCTCCATGCAGAGTGGGGGGTATATAAGTTCTGTATCTGTACTACGTATCTGTACACTGTACACAAACAGTCTGACAACATCCCAAAACCCAAACGCCAAGTCTATACCTATCGCAACATCTTTTCTTGACATGCAAGCCAACTAACTCATACATCTACCTCCGTCTCGGCTGCTCCTCCTCTCCTTCTTGAGTCCAACATGCCGGACAAGGAGTCCCCTCCTCTCCTCTCCCATTCTTCAACCCCCCCAGCAACCAATCCGTAAGTCCCACAACCTTAGCCCCAACGCCCTTATCCCAATTCCCACCTTCCTCCACATGTTCAATAGTATGCGATATAATCCTGCCCTCTTCATCAAACTCGAAAATAAACAATCCCGTAAACTCCTTACTATCATCCTCGCCCTTCCCGCCACCCAGCCACTCTGTAATCTTGTCAACGTTGTCTTTAGCTCCTATGCCCTTGTATAACGCCCCCGTGCCCTTGCCCCGCGTCTTGCCGATGGTGGTCCATCGTACGATGAGCTGTTCGGGGCGGTTGCCGGAGTTGTTGCCGCGTTTCACCATGCGTTCCGAGAGGATGGATAGCTTGACGTGCGGAAGGCGGCCCCAGGCTATGGGGGATGTCCAGAGGGCGGCGGAGTAGGCGACGCGCCCGGAGACGGCGGGGAGATGGGGGTGCGTGGAGGGGAAGAGGTGGAGGGTTATTTGCGGGGAGAGTATTTCTTGGGGGAGCGGGGATTGGAGGAGGGTTGGGAGACGAGCTTGGAGGATTCTGAGAGCTGAGTCTTCTGTTAGCTAGCATCCTTTGGGACTGTGGATGGAATGTAGAGCCACCGCAGAGACGCCTGTAGGTGAGACTGCTTACTTTTCCCGAGCTTTACGGTTCGCTCATCTGATGGTTTCTTTGGGTCGCTGGAGGGCGTGGGAGCATATCGAAGAAAAGATCCAGTGAAGGAGATCTCCGGTAATGCTCTAGGACCCGGGTTGACTGTTGCTAGACATCTTGAGTTGGTGTTCACTAGGTACTTTGGAGCGAGAGAGCTGGATGCCGTGGATGGCAATCTGCGGACGTTGTGTCGAGCGGAGCGTAGGAGGCTTGAAGATGTCGACATAAGCCTGACTGCCGAGGTATATTCTCGAGAGACATCCAGGATGCAAGAGATGAAGGGTGAAGATAACGGTAGGTTGGTGGAATAAGTCTTTTCTCTTGAACGCCGAAACCTTTATCGATTACGGAATATGTGAATGGTCCAAAGGGGTTTAGCGCCTCAAAGAGTATTCAAGAAGTTGAGGTAAGGTACGTACCGAAGTGCTCAAGATACCGTAACAAAGCAAAATATGGGTGGGTAGATAACTCTATTAATAAATAGAAACATGATTTGTGGGAGTAAGTGTACATATAATCGCATCTTGGCCACCGAGATTATGCTGAATGTATAAACAATATTCATGGCGTTACACGTACATTCACAAATATAAAGCGGAGTCACGTGTCAATTTCCTATTTAAGCCACGGCTCCATCTTTCTTCAACATCATCAACTCTCACAGGCGCCAGCTGCAGTCGCGATACACCGATACACCTCCTAGCACCGCCCAACAACCACATCGTACCTACCGTATCTGCTCTTACTTTCCACCTCCAAACCACATCACAACCACATCCACGAACAATACAATACAATACAATACAATACGCAGTCGCCATCATGAATCCCGAGTAGTAAGTCTGCTTCAAAACCCCTCCTGCTCCGGTCAGACACCTGCAAGGAGCATCAGAAACTACCCATTTACAAACACAATACTGACTGCTATGCTGTATAGAGTACCTCTCCTCCAGCATGGCATTCGATCAGAGAGTCATGGGCGCAAGCAGCTACAACTCCGTTCCCGAACATATAACAATATTAACCACAACTGGATGGCAGATACGACTACCTCTTCAAGCTCCTCCTTATCGGAGACTCTGGTGTAGGAAAGTCATGCTTGCTGTTGCGATTTGCAGATGATACATACACAGAGAGTTACATCTCAACCATCGGTGTCGACTTCGTACGTGCTGCATCTAAGGGATTTGGGAGCTAGCACTGACACTTAAGCAGAAAATCCGAACGATCGAGTTAGATGGGAAGACCGTGAAATTGCAGATTGTAAGGGTCGCAGTTGAAGCATGGGGTGAACTGGGTTGCTAACACATTTATTTCTAGTGGGATACCGCGGGACAAGAACGTTTCCGAACCATCACATCTTCCTACTACCGGGGCGCTCACGGCATCTGCGTTGTCTACGATGTTACCGATATGGATTCATTCAACAACGTCAAGCAATGGCTGCAGGAGATCGACCGATATGCTACAGAGGGTGTCAACAAATTGCTTGTAGGCAACAAGAGCGATATGTCAGACAAGAAGGTTGTGGAATACACAGTTGCAAAGGTAGGTTTCATCACATGTTACACATCACCTGTTCGGTATCACATGCCCTCCTATGTCAGGCGGAGCCTCGTTGCCTCATCAACAATTAAGCATTACTGACTTATGTTTTTCTATAGGAGTTTGCGGACAGCCTCGGCATCCCATTCCTCGAAACATCAGCCAAGAACGCTAGCAATGTCGAGCAAGCTTTCCTGACCATGGCCCGCCAAATTAAGGAGAGAATGGGAACGACAACCGCAAACAACAAGCCAACAGTTCAAGTAGGACAGGGACAAGGAGTGAATCAAGGATCCGCTGGTGGCTGCTGTTAAACATCTCTGTCCTATCATGTACTGCCTACGAACGTAACGGAACGTCTGGGTTGCTTTCTCTCTGCGCATTAGAACAAATTGTCTATCATATGGATCGTCTCCTCTGCATTCCAACCTGGGACATCGGGATATACACACGATTGCAACGCTTTGTAACACGCACGGTGGGAGAATAGATCACCTAATGGCGGATGGAATGAGGAGATAGAGTGGTTGACTTGGCGTGTGCGGGGATCTGGGCACCGGATTTTCATATTTTGCTTTCTGAGTCTTCGATGCGTTTGCTCTGCGTGGTACTTTTTCATTTTTGTTATTATGACAGACAATTGAGGTTGGTTCCGCAAGCATTCAATCTTACGTGAGCTGTTATCTTATCCAGTAGGCCTGGGGTTTATGCCGCATGCATGAATTGAGTGACGATACGGTAGATTTCCTTACTCCGTATCTAAACACAACTTCTTTCTCTTAAACGAACCATCAAATTATTTCGACGTAGCTCTAGCTCTGATAAAAGCATAAAATGACATACGAATAATAGGTCCTAGGAACTTTCCTGAACTGCTTATATTAATACACTCTAACATTTCTACCATCCTTCTATCCTTCTATTCTATTTCTATTTCGTAACAAGCAACAGTTCAGCTCAGCTGAGCTGAGCTTGGTTCTAATCCCCCTACTCCATATAAGTCCCAGCCAGTCCCGGGCTCAGGCTTCTACTTCAAGAAATATATGTCTGCGTTATGGGGTACATATAGTATGGAATGCAGCGAGGACTGAGGAAAGCGGATAGAGGAAGGAGGGGGGTGCAAGAAAGAGTCGTTTAGTTCTAGCGTGGGTGGAATGGGGTGGAATGAAATGAGCTGGGATGGGTTAATGTATCGGCGGCTATAGAGTTGGAGTAGTGTGTTGGGTGTTTATGGTATGGGGTTTTGGATGTTTGTGGAATGGGGTGCGTTGCGGAATTGGGGATTTTGTGAGGAGCTAGCTAGTTGTGCATATAAACATAGATATAGATATAGAATAGTAAGCAATGTAAATAATATCCACCCAGCTTACAAGATGCGTGTATATAGAGTAGCTACCTACCTACCTACCTAGTCATATAACAAGAGCGGCGGATATGTAGTGATTTAGAGTGTGAGTGTGAAACTGTTTGTAATGAAACCGCAGCAGTGAACTAAGTTTGTTTTCTGAATTGAGATGAGATCAAGGTAGATGTGGCTGGTTGGCGCCTGGAGAAGAATGAACAGAGTGCGTTTGGCATTACTTCTGGTGCATTACTATCCATCTATCTATACTTGTACTCGTATCAATCGATGCTGCGCATATATAGGAGTATTATAAGCCCACCGGACTCGTAGAATACTTAATCCATCACTCCTCCCGAGATAGTTGGAGTTTGGGATCTTGTCCAGACAAACAAGTATGCAACGACTTGACTTAAAAATGTGCAAGTGCATTTTTTTGGGGCGCTTCTGCTGGTGGCTGAGATTCATTCATCTGTGGATGCGGTTCTTAGCTGAAGGCGAGGTATAGAAGCAGAGAATCATATCAGTCAGTCCGCACCTTTACATTCCAGTCACTCTGCATAACAACCCCCTGATAAATTATTCAATCTTCTTTGATTCAACTGGCTGACTGGTACAGTACTCGTACCCTATCCTGTCCACATCTAAAACGCCAATAACTAAAAATTATGATTACAAAAAACAAGTATTCGCTCGCATGTTGCCCAAATACTCCACTGCTGCCAAGTTCATACAAAAGAAACGCGTGTGCATGTGTATGCTGGCTTTCTGTCTTTACAACAATCAAGAACAAAAGAGAGCCTCTCTATCCCAGATGTCGAAAGCAAGCTCAAGAGAAATCAAAAACACGGCCTAAATCAATCAATCAATCACTCAAGCCAAACCCAACCACCTAAACGCCTTCTTCGTCGGCCTCCTCCCCACTGCCCCACCTCCACCCACCGTTTTTCTCGCATCGGGCGTAATCCGCGCAAACGCGCTGCCGAGCGTCATCTTGTCATAGGCATCATCATCGCTATCCTCGTCAGCGATATAGAAGTTATCCCAGCCTCTGTCCTCTCTTCTACTCGTCGTCGTGTTCTTGGTGCTGATGCTACTGCAGCTGGCGATACTGGGCGTGTAGCCTTGTTTAGCGCTTGGGGAGAGACTGGAAGCGTATCCGTGCTTGGCGGATCCTGTGAGGCGGGAGATCTTGGATTGTTGGCCTGCGGGCCGGAATGATGAAGGTGGGGGGATTGCGGTATCGCGGCTCCTCTGGTAATCTGTACTTGGAGTTGGGCTTGGGAGGCTGGCGACTGCTTGGACTTGTACTTGGATGATTTTCTCGATTACGATAGGCTTGGGTTCTGGTTCTGGTGTGTAGTACATTGATTTTTCCACCAGTGAGTTCCAGATCCCGGATAAAAAGGTGGTGATCTCGATCTCAGTGGCCGTGGAGGGGAGGAGGAAGTTTGCTTTGGAAAAGGAAACGGAGTTTGAGGTGTCGAGTCTTGGGAAGATGATGGAGGAGCGGGAACGGGCTGAATCGCTCAAGGTTGTGATGGGGGGCCTTTGACGGATATTTCTCTCGGCAGTCTTTGGACGGTCGAAAGATTTGTCGGATCCGAGACGGCCGTGGTAGGAGAAACCAGAACTCGTTGTTTCATGAGAGATGGATTTACTAGTAGATGGCCGTGGACTGGATAGGATGGAAGGTGGGTCTGACGCCAGTGAGTCCAGAATTCCGGCCACTTTGAAAAGGTTGACACCTAGGAGAGTGCGCAGGGCAAGCACGGTTGCTAAGTGAGTTGACGAGTATTGAAGGATTAGAAGACGAGTGGAGGTGTTGCTTGCTAAGTATGTCTCCAACTCAGGGACAATGAGAGTAGCCATGAGAGTGGGATTAGAAAGAGGATTGAAAGTGCTCTGAGCTGTGAGTGGGAGGGTCGAGAAATTTTGCATTACGTTTGCGATTAGATATCTGAGAATCCGGTCAGCAGGTGAGGATTCTTCTTGGTTGTAAGACTTACCTAATATCCACTTTCGCACTTCGGTTATGACCGTCTTTCTTGGCGCCCAATTTCTCTACCTGTCCAGATATCTGGTCGAAGAACTCCGTTTTGACTCCGGCCTCACATCCTAACGCGATTATCTGGTCGACAGTCCGGTTCTCGGCTTCAAGACTGCCGCTGTCATCGTTCCTAAAAACTGGCTTCCACAGTCTTTCCATTTCGGGAACAACTGGGTAATAATGTTGACTATAACCATTCTCGCCTGCCGGGAAATGAAGCTTGAGTATTTCTCGGAGTGAGTTCTGAACGCTGATTGCATTTTTAGGGTTGACAGGGCGGAAAGATATAAACTTCTTTGCCGTATGGTTGAAATATGGCAGCGGAGTTGTGGACAGGGTCGGAGGTTCGTTGTTTGGGGCCCTATGATCTGTATGTTGAGATTCCTGCTGGTGGATAAAAACTGAAGGATAGGAGTCATATGGGCTGTATAGATCAAACTCTTCATCGTCGGTCGCCGTTGTGATCTGAGAAACGGATCTGAATTTATTTCTCTCCAGCCCTGGATCTACAATTCCTTCATCCAAAATCGACGGGCTCTCTTGGCCCCCCTTTCCTAATTCTGAATTCGTTGGGAAGATAGGATAATTTTCATTCTTATACGACTGAATGACAGACTCAAGAATCTCCTTGGACTCAGTATCATTGAAGTGTATTACCAAGTCCTCAACCAAAGCAAAAACCGGCTCAAATAGCGCTTCTGACTCTTCTAAGGGGGTTGTTTTTGCGGCAATCACTTCGGCATCAGTGCCGCGATCAACAAAAACTCGAGGTGGCGATCTGTGTGTTGGTACAGTAGAAGCACTCATGTCTCTAACACTTGATGGTTTTTGGATGGTGGTCTGTGAAGCTCGGAATAATGTCATTTTCGGTAGTGGTGGGGCATTACTGGCATCGTAGGTTGCTGCAAGTGATTTCACAAGTGACGCCCCAAGGTTGATGGAAGATGCTGTATGCCTGAGCGTTTCTGCTTTGCTCTGAGCCTGTCCTGGAAAGCCTGGTTTACCGCGGTGAAACCCATCAACGGATTTCACCCGTCTGGCTTCTCTTATTGGGAAAGACTGGTAAGTAGGAGAAGTGGTTTGAACATCGACGACGCGGGCTTCGCCGAGAAAGATGCCAGGAGATGGTGATGACAAGAGTTTTTCATCATCAGGAGGATTGAGATCCTCATCGTAGTCGGAATCGACATCACTATCGAGTTGATGTGTGAAAAAATTCGTGTAATTCGATCTGGAGGTGGAGTCTGTGCGGGAGGTGAAAGGAGTACTTGAAGTATGGCTTTCACTCAAAGCTCCTGCGCTTCGATCTGATGAACTTGAATTCCGGCTTCGCATTGTCATCACGGTTGTGATAATGTCATCCCCATGAGATCCTGGCTGTGGAATGCCGTAGTCAACTACTAAGGACTCGCCTTGATCGTCGGGTGCCTCCTCCGGTGCCTTGTAAATATCTCGAACACCATGTGAAATGCCCGCCGCCCTGTACTTATTCTCAGAGTAAGCTACACGACTGTTAATATTCCTCTTCATCTGTAATGCGGCCGTCTGGCGATCTAGCGACCCTGCAGCTTGCATAGCTTTCGTAGTTGGGTCTCCAACCGTCCCATCCATCACCTCCTCTTTATCATGGCCATCATCCACTTCCGTTTGTACTTCCTCACCGACCTTCACCTGTTTCAGCAATCCGGCTACCCCATCTTGTACGATTTGATTAAAGGTTGTCTCGGCCTTTTTGACGTCGCCGTCCGTCAAATTGTCACAAATGCCCGTGATACATGTTGCCCGGGCACAGACGCTACCCCCATTCAAAAAGACAAGTCTCGGTTGCGTGCTAGTCGAGGACTTCAAGAAAGACCGTGCGGATTCCGTTCGTTCCACAAACGTTGAATATATATCGCGGACAAAAGCCTGGGCGTCGAAAGTTTGCTTCTCCAAGGTTTTTGGTAGGCTTTCCGTGAGAGAGGGAAGAACAAGGATCTTTTCGGACGGTGGTAATAACCGCAATTGTGTCGCAATAGTTTTCTCGTCCCCCTCTAAAGCAACCAGCTTTCCGAAGTGCTGTTCCCCTTCTGCAATGCTTGCTGCCATGATTACCTTACAGCTTATACAAAATCTGCCAAAATGTATTGAAAGGAGAAAGTTCGTCTCGAGCCAGCGAGATTTATTGTAGTACACTGGAACGGTGCATACTAGATCCTAAACAGATATACAACTGGATACCTAGACGAGGAGAAAAGCTGCGACGAAGACAAGGATTTGAGCAAAGCAGGACGGAATCAAGAAGCAAACAAAGTAGGAGAAGGCTGTAAAAGGTGAGAAATCCAAATCAAGCCAGCCGCTACGACATGAAGCTGAAAGTGGATACTACTCTACTTACTAGAAGAGACCCCGGACTGTGGGCCGGCCAAAGGCCAGCTAAGTAAAGGGGACGATAGCCGCGTGTGGGCATCTTTGAAAGATGCATATCTAGGGGACAGTCACGCGGTACAAGCGGGAAGGTACAGAAGCTTATTAGCAGAGGGGCGAACAAGGTTCCCGGATGAAGATTAGTGCCAATGAACTGTATAATATACTGGCACCTCCAGCCAATAAAATGCTGCTGACTGGCGCAGTATGTTGGAGGCTCATTTCCGTGAGGCGAAGACGAGCTAAAATGTATGAAGTAGAGGAGTTATGAATCTTGACCTTCAAATAATATTTCTGATCTGCCGGTTCTTGCAAACTTCTGGGAAATGATTGAGATCGGCATGAAACCATGTTCTCAGCACGGAGCATATGCGGCCCAGTGGATGTCGAGAGCGAATACGCAGGTACGGACTCTGTACCTGGTTTGTACAGTACGGTGGTCTTTGATTTTGACGCCGGTGCAATTTAATCAGGTGCCGGACCTTTTCTCCACTTTCCCTCCGGACGAGTTCGTGGTGATGTTTGCTACGAGTAATCTTGATGATACGGTAAATTGAGCGGGTCTAAGCCGTTGCGCCAGAGTCAATGACTGTGGATGATCCGAGCCAGCTTGACTTTTGAGCAGAAACGTATTACTCCGTACATAATATAAGTAATACAACAGATCCTCAATCGTGCATATGCAGCAGATCTCAGATCAACCCATGGCCCTGATTCCATGCACGGCTGTGGATTGATTTACTTTTTGGATGCGATCCACAGCAATCGGAAAGTGTATGATTGGCTTAATTGGTATAAAATTCGCTTTTCGGAGTTTGAAGCACTCCGTAGTGAGGCTGGGGGCTGATCCATGCCCATGGGTCAGACACAGTCTACATGGTGAGCCGTGCTCTTAACCTCAAGTCCGTTTTGGCTGCGATCTAAACGTTACTATCGAACTTTAGTTGTGAGCGTAATTTTTACTGAAGTAGGTCGAACAATAGACAGAACCAATGACCATGAATGCTAGTCCGCGGATACCATCAGGTCCACCACGGTCTCCTGGGAAGAAGTATTTACTTCGTGTGGAGGTATGCGTGCACCCGTGCAACGTTGTTGGGGCCCACGGCAAGCGACATGGCACTCTGCAATATTGAAGGAAACCTGCAGGAAATCATGCTTCACGACATCCAGGTAACTACCGGCAATTAAATGCAAACGTGAATCTCTCAGGTCTCTGCTATCACCAACATAATTTTGCGAGACCATCGTCCTTTGCTTCTTGGATTTAGTAGCAGGTGAAGCACCATGTAGTGAAACACGGCGGTATGTCTGACTATCATATTCCCCTGACACCGCTTTTGATAGATCATCGGAAAAGGTTGATGGGATTCTTAGGAGAAGAAGCTCCTAAGTAAGAGCTTCTGGGTATCATCAAGAGGTAGCCGCAGCCAACATCCAGTCCGCCGAAATTTATAAGTCAAACGCACTTGTTGGCCTGATAATTCCACATCGGGAATTTTTGAGACTCTAATGGTCTGTAACTCTCAGCCACTTCATTGGAACTTGGTTGATCAAAGAGTCCTCAAAACTGCGGTGAGTTTGCAAGAATCGAGCATTGAAGCCCGTCGCAATCTTTGGCTTCCTACACGACGATAACAATGATAAACGAATGTCTTGATAGGACCATGGCTATCACGATGTCGGGAGGGGTGAATCGGCTGAATCGTTGAAGACTTTGAAACCCACTACTATTGCCACTGGAGATCCGTGCGACTAAAGTCTCACTACCCCGCGGAATGGGGAAGTCATCCGGGGCCTAAGTTCTGAAGATAGACTCAGTCTGAATCCATCAAGTCAGCAAGCTCCGCCTCTTCCTCTTCCGTTATCAAACCTTTCTTTGGCTTGATCTTCTCCTCCTTCGCTTCACCCTTTTGCTTGGCTTCCCTTTCTATTCTCGCCGTCTCCAGATCCGCCTTGCCCAGACCCCAAGTTCTCACAGTGCCGTCGATACTAACGCTCACAACTTTCGTGTCCCCGTTCACAAGTACCAGCCCAGTCACCTCTTCATAGTGGCCTTCGTAAACATGCCATAGCTTTCCAGTCGCGCGATCCCAGACTTTGATATCCTCGTCGCGTCCAGCTGTGATTACCCAGTCTGAAGTAACGGCCACGGCCCGAACATAGTCACCATGTGTATACGAATCTTCCGTACTCCAGCCCTTCGCTCTTGACAGGCACTTGGCAGTCCCATCTGCACTCGCAGTCCATAGATCTGAGTCCTCATCGTCGCCTGAGAAAAGGATTGTGTATACACTGGTCTCGTGCTCGAGGATGGTGTCTCTCGCTGGCTTTGTTTGTGAGGTAGCAGCTTGAGTTGTGTCGTAAATTTGGGACCAAGACGATAGACTTATACGCCAGCGCCGTATTTGGGGATCACTGCTAGATGATACAAGAACCAACTCCGAAGCGGTTGATTCTTCGGGGTCGAGGGCGAGATCTTGCAGAGCCATCATGGTATCAGTCTTGTCGCGGAGGGTATGCAAGCGTTCTCCCGTTGCGGTATCCCATACCATGATCTTAGCATCTGCTCCGCCAGATATGAGGCACTAGAGATTTTCAGCAGGTCGTACGGATAAGTTCCAGATAATGCCTTACATTCTTTCCCTCGAGCCTTGCACATATGATCACTTTGACAAAATCCGAATGCCCTTTGTATCTTTGTCCGACAGCTCTAGAAACTCTATTCCAGCTCCATACATCCTTGTCCCAGCAGCCGGCGAAGACGGTATCTCCTCCATGGCCCCCGATGGCTACTGATGTGACTGGGGCAGTTGGACCTCTGTACACTGTCTTGGAATCTTTAGTCTAAGCAGCGATTAGCATAATTCTTCTATTGCAGCCAGTACCTTGACGTACCTACTTCTAAATTGAGTCTTCGCACACAGCCCGCACTCTCTGCAATGTAGATACATGCTGGAGAGAACGGGTCCGTAATAACATTCAGAATCTTCGACTGTAGGATAATCGGGTCACCATTCTTATTGCCGGACTTGGCTGCTCTACGAGCTCTCGTTGACTCCGAGGCGTCAGTCTGGAAGAAGTGCCCTGGATCTGTTGATCGGGACATTGCGTTGCGTGGTGGTGTTGTATGTTTTGGGGTTGAAGTTGCCGTCTGCGGGGTGGTTTTCTTCAGGGGTCCATTATTGCAGGGATTCCATGATTTCTCGCGTACAGTGGAGTGAGTGGGAAAACGCGACTGAACGCGTCCCGCGCCAAACCTCATCAACACCACGATTCTGTCTCCCACTGCCATTGAGATATTCAAATATGGCGGCTACTACTCAAATTCGTCTGCGAGGACGTCCAGCGCATACAGCCGGTCCAACTTTCCTTTCTTATACCCCCGATGGTTCTAAACTGACCACGGTCGGATCGAACAATACCATAAGAGTCTACAAGACGAACTTACTCGATGGCGAGCCCTCGAACGTCGATGATTGCCAGGAGCAGAATATGGCCGTGGCCTCGACTGTTAGTTTTCCCTTCAATGTGTATTCAAAATGTCTCACTAACTGTGGCAGAATGACTTCTTCGTCTCCGGCGCAGAAGACGGAACGGTCAGCTTGTACTCATTCGATACCATGTCCTTCGACAAATTCCTCATGCGCTGTTCCCTCCCTGTTCGAGACATTACTATCTCCCGCTATGGAAAATGGTGTGCCGTTGGCAGTGATGATCTTATTGTCAAAATTGTCCAAACTGCCGACACAAGCTCTGTCATGTACCTTCGAGACCAAATAAAACCAGTCAAACATATTGCTTTCGACCCAAGCAGCAAATACATAGCCCTATCATGTACTGATGGGCTGGTTTACGTCTACTCACTCGCAAATGATGAGCCAGAACTTGTCAAGAAAATTGATGGTCTCATCCGAACCGTAGAGACAGACAGTGAAATCAGCGCGAAGGTGGCATGGCATCCCGATGGTAGAGCATTCGCTGCCCCCACAGCTACGCGGGATATACAAGTAATGTCTAGCGGCGACTGGGAGAATCAAAGAGTGTTCTCAAGTGGACACATGGGCGACATCACGGCTCTGGCTTGGTCTCCCAATGGGGCAATGTTGGCATCTGCTGGGAAGGACAGGAAGATTCTCATATGGGAGACGAAAACACAGAAGGTTATTGCGAGCTACGACTATGCCAATGTCATGGACCTTGCGTGGCATCCTACAAAGAACCTCCTCTCGTTCACTAATAGCGATGGTGAGGTATATATCTTCAACGACTTCGTACCAGCAGAGCATGCTCATCTGGTCAATTTGAGTCCTCAACCCGCCCCATTCATTCATGATCCTCTTTCAGAAATATCAGCGAATGCTCGACGGCCAGCCGCCAATGGCCACAAGGATGTTCCCCTTAGAGTTCGGCGAGGAACACCAGATAGTTTGGATGATATTCTCGGTTCCGAACTGGGTGATGAGGATGACTTTGTGATAGATGACGACGGCGCCGGTTATGCCCTTGGTCTTAATGGAAATGGCAAGCGACCTAATGGGGTTATTGCCCCTTATGGAGGTGCAGCTAAACGTCTTGCACCAGCTTGGGAACCACAGTACCATGAGTCTTTCCAACCAGGATCCACTCCGTGGCGTGGAGATCGAAAGTATCTCTGCCTAAATCTAATTGGTTTTGTTTGGACTGTCGACCAGGATACTCATTATACAGTGACAGTGGAATTCTACGACCATGAAGAGTTTCGCGATTTTCATTTCACAGATACATTTCTCTACGACAAAGCATGCCTAAACGAGAATGGGACACTTTTCTCATCCAAGGCGAATGACACAAATCCCGCAACTATTTTCTATCGCCCACATGAGACTTGGACCACCAGGTCGGACTGGAGGACTCAGTTGCCAAAGGGAGAAGATGTTACGGCGATTTCACTGAGCGAATCATTTGTCACCGTTACCACTACATCGAATTATGTGAGAATATATACCCTATTTGGAGTTCCATACAGGGTGTACCGGCAAAAGAGCAGCCCAACAGTTACATGTGCGAGTTGGCGCGACTACGTTCTCACTCTAGGAAATGGACCAGTTGGTGCAGATGGTAATACGAAGTTGCTATACACAATTCAAAACATCAAGAGAGATGAGATTTGTCAAAGCGAGGATATAGTAGCTCTGCCGGACGGAGAAACAGTAAAAAGTGTTTTCTGGTCGGACAATGGGGTGAGTGACCACATCCACATCTCTAAACTCAAATGCTAATTCATATCAGGACCCCTGTATCTACGACTCAACCGGAACCCTCCTCACCCTCCTCCACTGGCGCACCCCCTCTCAAGCAACCTGGGTCCCCCTCCTAGACACCCGCCTCCTCTCGCGCTTGGCTTCTGGTCGTAAAACAGAAACCTACTTCCCCGTCGCCGTCGCCTCTTCGAAATTCCACTGCATAATCCTCAAAGGCGGCGAACAATACCCCTATTTCCCACGCCCCTTACTCTCAGAATTCGATTTCGAAATCCCGCTCTCAAACACCCCTTCAGCACAGACTGAAGAAGGCGGCGACGCTGAAGGCGATGAGACGAAGAGATTAGAGGGCGCTTATGTACTGAAAAGTATCTTAACGTCTCAGCAGCAGGATTTAGTGGAGTTTACGAAGAGTAGCCATTCTCAGCGCACAGCTCTAGCGCGCATGGAAGTCGAGATCGATAAGACGCTGTTGCAGATGATGGCTGTGGAGTGCAGGGAAGGAGAGGAGAGGGGCATGCGCGCACTGGAGATGGTTACTCTGTTGAGGGATAGGAGTGGGAGGATGCTTGAGGCTGCTGGGAAGGTGGCGGAGCGGTACGGACGCGGTGTGTTGGGGGAGAAGATTAGGGAGGTTGCTGAGGAGAGGTTGTTGAGGATGGATGAGGATTGATTGATTGTATGGGTTGGTTCTATGGAGGTGGTAGGCGTTGCGGTGTTTGTGTTTGCGTTGTATTGAATGGTATTGAACGTGTATATCGGTATTGCAATTTGGAGTATGGTAATGATTATGTATCGATGCATGCATGCATTTCGTCATCCCGTCTCTGTCCATTGATTATCCATCTCTATATACAAACATCACATTACTACACTGCACTAATTACCTCATTATCATCTCCCACCTTTCTTCTCCTCTCCACTTGCCAAGACAAAACAAACACACCACACCTCCCTCACGCTTTGGGTATCAATCAATCAACGCATCAACCAACCGCATCACCCAAACAATCCACCAAAATAGCTCGATCGCTTGACATGTTTCGTCGGCGGCTTCGTCTCCACAACCGTGCTATCTCCTACTCCTGCTCCTATTCCTGCTCCTGTGGAAGTCGACGGTCCTGGCTCGCTATTTTTCTTGCCATCATCCACAGCATTGGCATTCTGCACTCCCGATTGAGGAATAGGAAGAGGAAGAGAAGCATCAACCAACACGGCCTCGGAACCCGCACTGGCGCTACTAGTGCTGATTTCTAGGCCTGGGGGTTTCGGGGCTAGAGATAGGGTCAGGGCTGCGGTTAGAGTGTTTAGGGTTGTTTGCATGGTGTCGAATTCTGGGGGTTTGGTGTTAGTTGGGTAGGTAGGCTGGATGAGGAAGGGAGGGGGAAGGAAAGAAAGAAAGAAACAGGGAGGAAAGAGGAGGTAGGTAAATATGGTCCGAGTACCGGGACGATGATAAGTTGAGTATAGGGGGTTGGGGTGTGTATATACGATACGTACTTTGATGCAGTTGGTCTATTTTCATGTCTTTGAGGGGGTTGGATATGATGACAGAATGGATGGCGTCGATTTCTTGGGGCTGGGGGTTAGTGTTTGTATAAAGGTTTTGGGGGATGGGATGGTGAGGGGAGGGGGGAGACGTACTTTGATGAATATGCTCCACGCCATTAGCAGACTGGGAAGCTGGTGCGATTGCGAGGATTTGTTGCATACTATCGAGTTCTTTTTCGTTGTTAGAGGAGTTCGTTGCTAGTTATTACATCATACCAAGCAGATAAAGAGGAAGAGGAAGCGGACGCGGAAGCGGAAGAGGAAGTGAGAGGAATTGCATACTGAGATGGATTCTATTCAGATCCTCATGCGTGATCTTCGGATCTCCCTTCTCCGCAGCGACGACCTCTGCCTGGTTCACGGACTCTTGGGCTTGAGCTTTTGCAACTGTGCTGGCTGCGAGTAAGGTATCTAGTTCTAGGGGCATCAGTGGAGGCGCGGGGAAGTAGGATAGGGCATGGCTGGATACTTACTCTCATGTAACTTTGCTAGGCTATCGTGTATGTGCGTATCTACTACTTGTGGTTCTGTGGTTGGTAGTGGTGCAGGCTGGGGAACTTCAGGAGCTGGTTCAGGGGGCGATGCCTGAGCTTGTGCTTTGAGCACGACTTTTACTCCCTTGACTTCGGCTTCCGAGGTCTTCGGTTCTGTGGGATTTACGGACTCGGAACTTGGTTGCTTTGCATCGGGCACGACCGCGCTTTCGCTATTTTCCTGGGAAGGAGATGGGGTCTTGGAAGCGTTCGCCACCTGCTCCTCTAGAACAACGTCGGGAGCGGTTACTTTCTTGCTCTCCTCGTCCACCAATTTCTCCTCCGTCGGCGTGCCGGGTTCTGGGGAGGACGCCTTGCCTTCGGGGGTCTGAGTCTTGTTGTCTTGCGAGGGAACGTCTTTCTTCTTGGGCTCCTTGGCTTCCTCTGGTGCTGGTTCAGCCTTGATAGGTGTTTCGGTCACTTCTTTCTTCTCCGAGGATGAATCCGTGCCAATGGTGATTGTACCATCGTCGGATATCTTGACAGATACCTTTTTATCCCCACCACCCGTTACGATAATAGAAGTTCCCTCATTCTCTCCATCCGAACGAGATTCCTTCGCGACCTCGGCAACGGGGGGTTCGGAAGGTTTCCCCTCTTTCTGTGCTTGATCCACAACTTCGGCGTCCTTCCCATCTTCGGGAACAGCATCTGATGCCTCTGTGAGAGGTTTGCCAATCCCCGTTGCGACGACCTGGGTCTTCTGAGAAGTAGCCTTCGTCTCCGTCTCGACCACAACACCCTTCTCCTCATCGACCTTCGTCTCCTTCTGCGTGACTTCCGTCTTGGTCAACGTTGCTTCTACCTTGGCATCATTGGCTATATCCTCAGTGATATCCTTCCCAATCTCATTAACAACATGCGTACTAGCCGTAACTGCAATATCGCTTGCCGTCTTCTTGGCGCTATCAGCCGCCATCTTGCCAATCATCGCCACGCTGCCAACGATGAGTTCCGGCTGCACAAGTGAAGCAACACCGACTCCTACGGCAACAACGGCCCTGAATTAAATTATTCAGTTAGCACAGCGATGAATTCAATTGTTACAACGCAAACGCAAGTTGGTGAAATGATCTTACTCGGCAATGAGTTCAGGGTGAGCTTTCACGGCATCAATCGCAATCTCAGCACCCTCAACGACCTCCTCAGCTACAACCTCAACACCATCCACAATCGCCTCTCCAATCTCAGATAAACTCGGCATGCCATCTTTGGTCTCTGCCACTACTTCTTGGCTGAGGCCTTTCTCGATAACTTTCAAGTCCGCAGCACTCTTCGTCCCCAAATCTTTTGCAATTGCTGTTGCTGACTCGATAACTACATGCTCAGCCTAGGTACCACGCTTAGTATATTCTAGAATTGATTGCTTTACAGCCCAATCGCTTATATGATGGGTACTTACAGCTTTAATCAAAATCGTGCTCGCAGTTTCCTTCACAGCAGGGGCAGGAGTGGTAGTGTTATCAGCGGCAGGCGCGGCTGCTGGGGGGTCCGCAGCATCAGCCATTATAATCGTGATGCTCGTATATCTTCGTAGAGCAAGTTGCAGATCCAATAAACTAATAAATCAAAAGGGAAATGCCATGACTGACTGTAGCAAGGTTGAAGGTGGAGGTGTGAATTAATGCAAGTCAACAATCGCTTGTTGACATTGGATCTTGAAGTCGAAAAAGAAAGACATGATTCAATATTGAGATAAGATTGGTTACGCCAACTTAGCTCCCGCTCTTTACCCTTTGGGATGGCGGTGTATGCTCTTTGAGCGCATTGATCGTCCGACGGCGTGTGCAATAATCATGCCAAGCTAGTACTGTAGGCTACATACGAGTAATAATCTCTAGCTTCGGGGATTATGAGATTGGGAAATTTATATACCGAGTAGTCTGCACATGAATAATTAAAGCATAGTATAAACCAGCTCGGAGAAATGATATGTCGTATAAGACGCAAAGTAGATAGATCAGTCTCCTACGAGGAGTTGGCGACTGTTTACTATGTATATTATACAGTCTAAATGCAGGGGTCCAAGTACCTCAGATTCGGCTCGCTAATAGTATCTATCTAGTATGTCGAGCCGACTCTTACAACTCGCACTTGCAGAAAAGCTTCCGGGGATCCTCTTGCCCTTGACCGTATACAAACCGCAAAGTAGCACAACTCCCCCCAGGTTTTGCTTGCATGTGGACGCCTCGACCTGGAGTTCATGCACAGTGAGTATTGCTGGAAATACGGATAGAATAATGACGAAAGATCCCTTGTTGTTTTTCTGTCTATTTGTGCGAGGAGCCCCGAAAAACGCAAAGGAGTACGAGAACTAAAATGACGGCCTCTCCGAATATTAGGCTCCCCCCAGAAATATGTCTATGGATATGTTGGCCATCGGCCCATAATCCATAAACCAAACCAGAACCTCTGCCTATCCCAGTGATTGTGGGTCCGTATCGCCTTCAGAGACTGGGACTAGGACAGTGGTCACCCAACTATCAAAGATCTAGCACTATAATTGATTCTCGTCTTGTTTCTCGTAGTCCACCAACTTTGATCTCAGTCGGCCGTAAGAGAACGGTTAATCCAAATCCGGGGTGTTACGCCAGCATGGAAGAACTCAAACCCACGGGCCTTTTTATCCTTGACCTTGGTTGACAATTAAATCAATGTGGGTGATGTTGAGAAAGGCTGACTAGACTTATCCCTTGTGTGGACATGTATGGAAGTAAGGAACGGGTGGAGCGAGGAAGTGGTAAAGCCCTTGGCTATTGGGCAGATGTGTGCATGACTCTGACGCCTGATGAACAAACTTGAAAGGGTAAATGAACAGTTTTTGTCTTAGGCGATACAGAGGAGAGGTGAATTGGCATCGGCGTTTCACGTGTTTGATACACTCGGTATAGTGGCATGGCTTGGTATTGATTGATTGCATTGCCTTAAACAAGATATGCATATATAATATACTATCTTATTCTTCATATGTTTCTTCGTTTCCTCCTTCCTTACTCCTAAGAATTTTTTGTCGTTCACTTACTGACATTACTTAAGTCGAGCCATCCACCCATCTATTCGCCATAATCTCACATGTACATCCATTCTCACGCCCATTCTTATCCACATGCATGTACATATATATGCATACCACCATTCTATCCCATTCCATCACAAACATCGTCATTTCATACCCTTTTCATGCCCTCCCTTCACAACAAAAACCCCACCGCCCTCCAAACCCCAAAGTTCCCCCTCAACCACGCCTCGTTAAACGCCTTACAGTCCCTCAGCGCGCTAGAGACTGCCCGCGTTTTCTCCGTTTGGAAGTATCTCTCTTCTAATTCTTCTTCCCCATTTCCATTTCCAGAGTTGGAACTGGAGCTGGAGCTAGCCATATCCTCGAAGAATTGCAGGAGTTTCAGGCCGGGGATCGAGGGCGTGGTAGTGGCGGTGGTGGTAATGGATAGTTGATTGAGTTTTGCGACCCAGGTTGAGATGGGAAGGGTTTGGAGGGGTGATGTGTCCGAGGTGATGGTGATTGATTGGAGGATCATAGAGATTAAAGAGGACCAGGGGATCGGGTGCGGGTTTACTATGTTGTGAAGCTGATATTCCGCCTTTTCCTTCTCCACATCTTCCTTTCCATCTCCAATCACATGCGCATTTCCATTACACGTAAGCGGAGGAGTTAAAAGGTCAAGGATAACATTAGCAGCGACATCAACCGGGATCCAATCCACGCTCTGCCCTGGTAATAAGGGAATCGCACGCATGGAGGGGTACAAGGAGGTTGCGAATAGGATGGGCCACATTTCGGTGGTGGGCCAGTTGGACGTTAGTGTTGAGCCGCAGAGTTGGCCGGTGCGGAGGAGGGTGGTGGGAATTTCTAAGGTCTCCGACGCAGTTTGGGTTATGCGTTCGACTGTGAGGGTGTTAGGTTAGTTCGTGTTTAGGAGGAGGGGGATGGAGTGAGTTCTGTAGATGAGAGTAGTGAGGTGGAAGGGAAAAGGGAAAAGGGAGGACACGAACCAATATATTTGCTCTGCGCATAGCCTGTTGGAAGGGCGACAGTTGGGTCGGGTCCAATAGGGGATTCGGGGATAATAGAAGGCGATGCGGGACCCATGCAAGTCGATATGCTAGAAGTGAAGGAGAAACGGGCATGGGCGGCGCTCGCGTGACAGAGACGAAGCAGTGACATTGTACTCCTCAAACAATCCGCCTCGAACTCCTCGACCCCCATGTTGAAATCCATCTTCCACGCATTCGCCACCACTACCGTGACCTCCCTGGCGACCTCTGCGTATTTCTCCACCTCGAGCCCCAACAACGGATCTTGCATCGAGAAATTCACTACCTCGATCTTGCCACTGCCGCCTTCGGCTTCGGATTTTAGCATAGACGGATCTATGCCTTTCTGCTGGAGGGATTGCGCGAGTTTGAAAACGTGGTTAGGGCCGCGCACCATTGCGTAGATTTTGCCAATGCGAGGGGATGAGGAGAGCGTTTGTAGGAGTGCGGTTCCTAGGGAGCCGGAAGCACCTGTGAGGAGCACGGTTTCTTTTTCTCGTTTGGAATTTGGACCTGCGAGGTTTTGATCGCGAGGACTACGGGGTGGCCAGGATTTGAATTCTGATTCTAGTCTGGAGATGATGCGTTTCGTTGTTTCTGTTGCTTTGTCTGAAGTTGAATTCGGGCTTGGATTTGAGGATGTCGAGCCGGAAGGGGTGAGGTATGAGACTAGCTTTTCGATGGAGGGGTTTTCGAAGATTGAGGAGAGGGAAATGGGGCGGTTGAGGTGGGAGGAAAGGGAGGCGCGGAGGGAAAGGGCGAGGCGGGAGTCGATTCCTAGAGAGTAGAATGATGTCCAATGTTGGATTTCGGAGGCGGGGGCGGAGGTTAGGGTTGAGAGGAGGGTACTGATGTAGTCTGAAAGGGGCTCCGCTGATGATGACAATGAGAGGGTGGGGAGAGGATCTGCGTATAATTGGTCGATTTGAGGAGAGTAGATACGCTCTGCTTCTTTACGGCGAACGTTTCCTTTTGGTGTGACAGGCAGGCTGCTGCCTTTGGGGAGGTAATGGACCATCGATTTTGTGATCTGGGAGTGTAATGGGTAGCGGGTGTTGATATGCTGTATTGCTTTCCAGATAGTGTTCTGAGTTGACCTGTTTTCTGGATCGTAGCCTTCATGGACCTCGACTAGGATACTCACGCTGGGTTTTGAATGGCCTAGTACCAAAGCCTTGTGGATCAAGTTGGAAGAGGACTGAATGTCGAGTTGTAGTGGCCCAGCACTGGTGTTCTCCCCATTTGAATGAACCAAGATATCGTCCTTCCGCCCTTGGAGAGTGAAGTTTCCACTTCCGGGAGGATCTTGAATGAATAGGTCATTTGTTCGGTATGGTTCATCATCGGGTTTGTCATGCCATAAGTCTGCCGCAAGGTCAAAGCCTTTGTAGATTATACATTCGTAGACACCTTTACCCACTTCCTCCATCTGTATCAGTGGATTATCAGGGTATAGATTCCGAAATGAGTAGCAATTTGGATTTTCTCGCGTATGGGGTATTGGGCGTAGAGGAGGACCAATTTCGGTACTGCCATAAGTAGTCTTGACATTGACACCATTGGACGTAAGAGCTTTTACGATATTGTTTGATAATGCCGCTCCTCCGGGTTGAAGCACTTTCAAGGATGACAAAGGAGTGAAATCCCCTCCATTTTCAGTAATGTACTGGTGCATGTTCTCTATGAGTGTAGGAGCACAGTGCGTACATTCCACAGGGTTACCCATTGATGAAAGTGTCTTCCATGCAGCAAATATACTAGAAGATGACGGTGGCCATGCCAACGGCGGAAAGGAGAGAATTTGGCCATTTGGTAAGTTTGAAAATGCTATGGAGACGCCGGCGATGTGATATCTTCATTGTCAGCTGGGTAAGATAAAATGTGGAACTGACTTACAGTGGAAATAGGAGAAACCAATTTTCTACGTTAAACTCTTGGAATAGCCGATACATCCTTGCAATGAGCATCATACTCCTATTCGTATGCATAACAGGTTTCGGCATACCAGTAGAGCCCGAGGAGTGAATGATGAATGAATGCCTTTCCCAAACATCTTCAAAATCTTGAAACTTGACAGCATCTACTTCTGAAGCTTTGGTTGCTGGGTTAGGAGGTAATGTCTCAATCATATCCAATTTTCGAACCCCATTTGTATCTGTACTAGCATTTTTGAAGTCCGTGATAACAACCAGTGCTTGGCATGTTTCCAGGAGATAATGCAGTGCACTCAACGCATTGGACTCTGCAAGAAGAAGCACCCTAACACCCAATTTCTGGAGAGCCAACTGAGTACAGAAATACTCAATCGTCTTTCCGCCTCCAAGGAGGGCAACCGTGGGTTGCTTCCCGGTTGAATTTGCATCCTCGAGCTCATTTTCTAGTTGCCCGGCATATGAAATGGCAATGGATTCCGTCACACGATCAAACTCATCCCAAGTCATGGATTTGTAAGGAGTGGCAGCTTCGGTGGTAAGGGGATATAGGAAAGCCTTCTGGCCCTTATAGGTGACGCCACTATGCCTCACCAGAGCTCCAAGACTGACGAGCTTCGGATTTGAATATCGTTTTGAATGAGGATGCCCATGTAACCACCAAAGTTCCCTTATTCGCTGAGATGCTTTCTCCGAGGGAATGACTGAGGGATCTGAGCATGCCCGAACAGACTTTGAAGTTGCTTCCTGGGGAAGAGGAGGATCGAGTAACATAGGAGCCATAATGAACTGATGAATGACGCGCGAATAGAAAAAGCAAAACAAGATGATCAAGCGCTGTTGACTGGAATATAAAAAGCCTCAACACAATAGGCGGATATAACCATCTGTGAAAAGTATCTCTCGCGGGCCAAAAAGACCCCACCTCACCCCACTTCACTCCACGCTCGCCATCACGGCCTCAGATGCGTTGATAAAGCAGCCACAGAGGCGTACGGGGAAAGATTTGCGAGCAGGCGCAAGCTGAAGCAGACAGATAGCTCAGCGGGTAGCAAGTGGAGAAAATGCTGCTGCTGTCCGACCTAACTTACTATTGCAGTGTTCACGTAAATTACCATTGAGGCGATAAGACGAACCAAGCAAATGGCATGTCCATACTATCGTACTTGGGCCTAATCGTACTGTAGCATGGCCGCCGCTCCACCTTGACATATCTTATCCTATCCTGTCCTATCCTACGAGTATTCCATCCACAGAGGGAGGACCCGAGGTGATGCAGTAGAGTGGCGGACGGCTCTTTGCGCGCCATTGCTATCGAATCTCGACCTTGGTAAAGTTTGATGTACGGTAAGTTCGGTAAGCTTGTAGCTTGTAGCTTGTAAGCTTGTACCAGTTGGTGGAGTGGATTGTCGATTCGAGGGCAAGGAGAGAGAAGGGCAGAAGGGTAAAAAGGGCAAGGAGGGGTACGGCGTATATGGTACCGTGTCCTATCAAGGAATAAATTCGGCCCGGCAACATCCTGTCGCATGCTGCAGTGCCCTGTCGTGTTTTACAGTGCTACTGTAAACGTTCCCCTGGATCTTAAGCTGAAACCAGATGTTGAGTTGGCCTTTGCTCGAATAAGACGGTACTGTAGAGTATGGAGGTACACTGGGTACACTGCAATTGCACGGTAAAGTACAGCAGTACCGAGTACAGTACCGAGTACAGTACCAGAGTAGTGCCGGCCAACTTCCCGTCTCCCCCCACCTCCCCCAATTTTCATCACCACCGGCCAACAGGAAGCACGATAAGATGAGGAGAAAAGGCTGGATAGGGCGGAAATGTTCCATTCGTTGGCCTTTACGACGACGGCCTTCCACGCTCAAGATACATCATCTGATAAAGTATCTTGATAGAGAGCTTGCCCTTCTGGAATCTATTATAGGTGCTGCAATCTTTGACGAGTCAGGTCACCATCGCAGTATCGATTATCGATAATCGATACGAGTGATGGTAATAATGGCCGTCAGGCGTTGGTATAGGAAACTCCAAAGAAGCCTCGACAACAATCGGTGTATCTGCGTATCTGCGTATCTATATGTCTCTTTTAACTCAAATATAAGTCAACTTTACTTTGTCACCTCATTTGCTTGTATTGTTTCATCTGCAGAATCTTTCTATTTATTTGTGGGTCATGACAATCAGCACTTGTTTGGAATCCTCGCGGGACTTTTACCAAGCAAGAGAAGCAGTGCGGTCCTCAAAGACGACGATAGCCTCTTCAAGTCTCCCGCCCTATTGACATGGCTCCAGGCATTGTAAAACGCTTCAGGTTGGAGTCTGAGCCAGGTTCTCATTCAACTTTCAGCAATGGACTCAGATCGAACAAGGACCTCGATCCGGTCCCTTTTGAGTCGGAGGAACGAAAATGGACATGGCCATCGCTTTTAGGCTTCTGGATTGCTGAGGCATTTAGTATCTCCATGTATCAAGTCGCCTCTTCTTCAATCACCAAGGGCTTGAGTCCTGGAATGGCAATTGGTGCCGTTCTGGTCGGTCATGTTTGTAAGTTTTTACCAACACCCACCCCCTATTCGAATCCCGGCAATGTCGAATTCAATGTCCCAGAAGTTCTGGGATATCAAGATTTACTCTCAAATCCAAATTTGCCTCCACATCAAACAGTACTGACTCCGGAAACTAGTGGTATGCATACCTGCGATGGCTAATGGTTATGTGGGATGCATCTACGGCGTCAACTTTCCTGTCCTGATGAGGTCGACCTTTGGAGTCCGAGGAGCGTACTTCGCAGTGTTTGTCCGAGGTGTCGTTGCTTGTATCTGTAAGTGTATACTCTTCCAAAACTCCACCAGTTCCCATCATACTAATCCCAGACAGGGTTTGGTACTCAAAGTTTCCAAGGAGGACAATGCATTCAAACAATGTTGACAGCAATCTGGCCCTCATTTAAACATTTCCCAAACCATATCCCACTAAGCGCGCATGTCACATCGGCTCAACTGCTCTGCTTCTTCCTCTTCATCATAGTTCAATGGCCCCTCCTATGGCTACATGTCTCCAAGTTGAGATTCCTCTTCATGGCAAAGACGATTGTGATGCCAATCTTTGGCCTTACTCTCTTCATCTGGGCCCTTGTAGCTGGTATGTCAAACACTGCCCTCTTTCCTTCTCCTCGTCTGACATAAATACAGCAAAGGGTTTTGGACCAACCTTCTCGAAAACAACCCACATCAAAGACGGTACCCCTGTAGCTGTGGTCTTCTTTCAATGTGTTACCACTGCCATCGGACCAAAAGCAACACTCGCCCTCAACATGCCCGATTTCACTCGCTACGCCAAATACCCCAAGCAAGTCTTCTGGACCCAGGCTGTCGGACTTTGTGTCCTCGTCACCCTTTGTGGTATCCTCGGTGTCACAGTCACGTCCGCTTGTCAAGAGATCTACGGTGTCACGACTTGGAATCCTCTGCAAGTCTCAGTTCTCTGGGAGAATCGCGCCGCTCAATTCTTCTCCGCTCTCTGCTGGATGTTTGCAGTAATTGGAACCAATATCTCGGCAAACTCTGTGTCCTTCTCTAATGACCTTTCACTCTGGTTCCCTAGCTGGATCAATGCCAGAAGAGGTGCCTACGTCTGTTGTATTATCTCTGTTGCTGCTACGCCGTGGAATATCCAGTATAGCGCCGCTTCCTTCTCAGCTTTCTTGGGTGGATATGCCATGTTTCTTGGTCCCATCGCCGGCATTATGTTATCAGGTAAGCTACTTTTCCTCCTAGGCATATGTTCTCGACTTGTCCAAGAGCTCACTCCAAGAAATGCATGTACCAACTAACTCGTCTGACAGACTTCTGGATCCTTCGTAATCGTCAATTGAACTTGTCAAGTCTGTACAGACACCCAGACATCTATTCCTTCTTCCACGGCTTCAACCTCCGTGCTTTCGCGGCCTTCATTTGCGGCATTGCGCCGAATTTGGCGGGGCTGGCGAAAGCGACAGGAAACAAGCATGTACCCAAGGGAGCGACTTATGTTTATAGTCTGAGCTGGCTGGTTGGTACTGTTGTTGCATTTATTGTGTACACGGCTGCCGGAAAGATCTGGCCAATGGAGCAGAAATTTGATGATGAACAAGTGATGGATGGTGTTGACAGGTCAAGCGTGAGCAATAGTGACGAGGAGGTGAAGGTTCATATGGATGACAAGGGAAGAGATATGTAAAGCTCGATAAATGGATATAAATGATATAGATATTTAGAGGTATCGGTCTAGACAATAGAACAGAGCATGGTCATTTTCGAATGATTGTAGGGACATGTGATCGAATCTCTTGAGAATGTCCCAGAATGTATAGAACAGTCTCTCACAGACGGTGAAGGTGCATCTCTTGGATTCATAGTATCTGTCGATGCAACATGCCCTCAATAAATTTAGGGGGTATCCGGGGTAAAAAGGGGCGCTGAGAGTACCTACAGTAGGTACTTTCGTACTATAGAGGGCCAGGGGTGATAAGCGAGCTGCAGGCGCTAACACAAACCCTTGGTGTCCAAACTGCCCTGAATGTCACGGCACCTTTACCAACGAGTCATCCATATAGACTGCAATCCTCCGAGATCGAGACAGTCAAAGATAGAAGAAGGCAAGCGGGTTCTTTTGACTGCGAAGGAGCCAGCCAAGCAACAAACTGGATCGTTGCCTGGGTTCATGAGCCGCCATTTGAAGGTCAGGTCCCTGTCCAATCCATCAGGCGGCAGCTTTATTGAGGCACAGCACTTGAATCTTTATATTGACCTCTAAGCCCAAGAAGGCTTCAATATCAAGAAGTTTGAACAGTTCCTGCGGTTCTTAGTCTCTCATAAGACCCCTTATAAGATCCCCTGCATTCTTGAGTTCTCCAAGAGCTGTTCAAGATGCCACCAAACGCTTCGGATCCTAAAGACCTCAGAATTGTCCTCAACCCCGCAAAACGACGCGCACTCACCACCCTCCTAGGAAGCATCGTAACTCACATGCGCAAGGAAATCGAACACACATTCGAGCCCTCGCCCCTCCAAGAACCAGCTCCTCTACTAGTCGACCCAGAGAACTCACGTGACCGACCCAAAATCTACCCCGAGGAAGAAGCACGCCAACGCCGCCTCGAAGCTCGTTTTGAGCACTCGCTCTCTACTCCTAAACTGCGAGAATTGAAAAGAGACGCGTTGCGCTATTTCGATACATGGGCGAATGAGGTGGCACGTGAGTTTAAGAAACTCACTGAAGGATCGGAAGATCCGCGCTCGGAGCAGAGAAGGCGCGAATGGCTTGCTGCGAGAAATCCGCCTCCTCCTCCTTACCAGCCTAAAGCACCCGACTTCATCAAGACGCGCGAAGCGGAAGCAGCAGCTTTAGCTGCCGAAGCCAGGGAGGTTGGAGAAGCCAAGGATGTCTCACTACTACAATCGCTATATCCACCAGTAGCTACACGTCTCACTACCATCTCTAAAGATGACAGGCATTGCGTAATTAGTTGTATGGTGTTGCTGCTACTGAGCCTGGGTCATTATTCTGCTCATTCGAGAACGCTGCTGTGTTATCTGACGAGCAGTTTGGAGATGCCGATGAATGTGCTTACGACAGAGGAAACGGAGATTGCGAGGACGTTGATGCTGGCTTCTAAGACGCTGACTGCGGATGCGGAGACGAAGAAGAGGCAGGCGGAGAATGCTTCTTCGAGGAGGTGGAAAGTTGGCCTTGCTTCTGTAGCTGGTGCGGCGTTGATTGGTGTTACGGGTGGGCTTGCTGCTCCTGTTGTTGCTGGAGCTATTGGGGGGCTTATGGTTAGTTTGGTCTCCACTTGTTCACATCTGATTTTAAGATGTGGTGTTGAATATTCTGTTGGGGTCTATACTAATGTGTATATAGGGAGGTGTTGGACTTGGAGGCGTAGCCTCTTTCCTGGGTATTTTCGCCATGAACGGCGCTCTTGTCGGATCTTTATTCGGGGCCTTTGGAGGGAAAATGACCGGGAAGATGGTAGATCAATACGCCAAAGAAGTCTCAGACTTCAAATTCCTCCCCGTAGCCTCAGAGTGGGGCGAACCCACCACCAAACAAGAAACCGAAGAGGAATCTCGGCGCCTCCGCATAACAATCGGCATAAACGGATGGCTAAACTCTAGGGAAGACGTGATTAAGCCCTGGAGAATCCTAGGCCAGGATAGCGAGGTGTTCGCGTTGCAGTACGAGATGGATGCGCTGATTGAACTGGGGAACTCGTTGAAGAGCATGGTTTCGTCTTATGCGTGGTCGTACGTCAAGCTTGAGATTCTCAAGCGGACGGTTCTCGCAACTCTGTGGTCGGCTCTCTGGCCTGTCTATCTGCTGAAGATGGCAACTAGCATCGACAACCCATTTGCTGTGGCACGCAACCGCTCGGAGAAGGCTGGCGAGGTGCTAGCGGACGCTCTCATCAACAAAGCGCAAGGCGAGCGCCCTGTTACACTCATCGGGTACTCACTCGGCGCGCGAGTAATCTACTCGTGCCTAAGCTCCCTCGCGGAGAGAAGAGCTTTCGGGCTCGTGGAGTCCGTGGTTTTCATCGGCGCTCCGGTCCCTTCAAACGCAGACAACTGGCGCACGATGCGCAGCGTTGTCTCCGGGAAAATGTTCAACGTCTACTCTGAGAACGACTACATCCTCGCGTTCCTGTACCGCGCCACCTCGATCCAATTCGGCGTCGCTGGGCTGCAGGAGATAAGCAACGTGCAAGGAGTGAGCAATCTGGATCTCAGCAAGGAAGTCTCAGGACATCTGCGGTATCCAGAACTAGTAGGCAAGATCTTAAAGCGGGTAGGCGTCGAGAACGTGTTGGTCGAAGACGCTACTATCGAGATAGACGTCGTGCAGCAAGGCAGCGAAATAAAGCTAGTGGATGAAGAGGATCTAATTGACTTTGGAGACGGGAATGAGGCGGATAATACAAAGGGGGGTTCGTTCAGTGTGCTTGAGCATGACCATGATCCTCTTCTCCACCCGGCATCAGCATCAGCACCAAATCGTCCACCGCCAGCACCATCCTCATCACGCTCCGCAGCTAACATAACGTCCCACGATCCCCTTCTCAACCCCGCACCCCCGTCACGTCCAGACCCGCCTACTACACGTTCAGCACCCGCAGCCATCCCACACTTAACAGATACCCTATCAAATACACACATCAATTCCCCTCCCTCCATCTCCATCTCCACATCCAAACCGCAACCCCAAACCCAAATCCCAACCTACTCATCCGACGAAGATACCTCTACCGGCATCCAAATGCTAGACAACGACGATCTCCAAACCCTAGAATGCGAGCCAATCCCCGATTTCCCCGTCGAGCTACCCGCTAGCCAAGGCTCCGATGACAGGGAGGGCGTTAAAGTATTATCCGAGTTCGAAGAGCAGAAGAGCCTGAGTAGTGCGTTTCCAAGGAGATCGGAAATGGAGGGGTGAGTGGTGTGGAAGCTAGCTACAGGAGCAGGGAATCAAATAGAGAGGAGGCACGGAATCAGTGAATGAATGAGTGAGTGGGCAATTAATGATTGATGATCTGAGGTGAGGCGGAGATAGGAAATGAAATGAGATGAGATGAGATGAGATGAGATGGGTGTATGTAAAATAATACCCAGTTGTGCGTTATTTAATCCGTATCAGGAGACGATTGATATTCCATTCAAAATTCTCGCTCTACCTTAGGTATCTACAACGATCTGTGAATTGACCTCCTTCTCCTTTTTGGAATATAGTACTATACATGGAGATGGACGCACTACAGAGTATTCGATACGGACACGGCGGAGAAAGCTTCATTCGAACTGGACTAGGCCGGCGTGAAGAATACTTTGAGTTGGGATTAGCTGGGCTGGATTGGAATGGATTGGTGTCGGCTACTTTATGGACGGAGTAAGAGACTGGATGGGGTTATTCTAATCGCTTGAGCGACAGCACAGCGACAGCGAGACTCCCGATTTTAATCCGGGGAAAGGAAGGGAGGACTTGAAGCTAAAAGCAAAGCACAGCCGATTACTGGATGCTAATACTGTAAGGGATCCAAGGATTTCAAGCAAAGGTATAGTTGCATCCGTCGTTGCCAGCACAGTAAGTACAATGTAGTGCCCCTTCCAATCAAATCTCCTCCATATCCTCCAAATCATCTATGACAGGCCACTCTCCAATCTCAACCCTCTCGGGCCTCACAAAAACCCCAAACTTCGCATCTCCCTCTTTTCCCCAATATCTCTTCCCCTTCAGACTGCCGTCGTTCCTACCCACCGGCTCATCAAGCTTCACACCCACCCAGGCTCCGGTTTGGCCTGGAATCTCCTCCACATCACCTACATACATCACCACGCCCCTCTTCGCATCTTCACCCCCTACTCTACATCTCTTGCCTACCGCAATACCCCGCTCCTTGATCTCGTTTTCTAGCGCGAGGAGCTTGGCTTGTTCGAGGGAGGGGGCGTCGGGGTCGAAGCGCCCGAGTTTGTTGGCTTTTTTCCAGGCAAGCACGCTGTCAGTTTTCGTTTCGTAGATGGAGGGCGGGAGCTCGTATTTTGGCACACTGGACGGGTCGGTGTAGTTGGGGCGGGCGCCTGGGGGGCGGGTATCGGTTACCTGTTGGTCGGCGTGTTAGTTTATGGGAATCGTATTTAAGAGATTAGGGGGAGACTGAGAGATTTTGTTTTAGGTGATGAAGAAGAGTGAGTGACTGGAATGAAGGCTAATTATACAACAAGGAGAAAGTGTCTTGGCAGGGATATGTCGGCAATGCTACAGAAGCGTTGGACATGACGCATTTGATTTTAGAGCTTTGAAGACATTATGTCTTTCTGAATCGAGTGACAAGTTGTCATCAGTTGTAAAAAATAGTTGACTTCCTAATAAAAGTAATGGCCAGCCTGATCATACGATAACTATCGGCCCGGCATCTAAAGAGTATCCGCGGAATCAAAGGTACAAGGAGTATCTAAAAAGAGACAACATATGAGATCTGCAACATGCAGAAGCCAATCGGATGGAAGAGAGCAGACGCAACAGCAGTGGACCTTGACAATAGTCTCACTGCGATGCCACGTCTCGCCCCGAGCTTGACGGCGGGTTTAGATTTGATATTTGACTCTGCAGCTATAAGTGATAACAGAATGATGCAATCCTTCATAGCTGATCTCAACTACAGATGCCGCTTTTAGGTCTCCGCTTGACAAGGAAGATGGCATAGATATTTCGAAGCAGGTATAAAATAACATTCTCGAGTTCTCAAATAGCAACAAAGAATCAAAAAGGCCCAATAAGAAAGATACCTGTTCACCTCGCCTCCGGCCAGCATTCCACATTGCAAATGAACGTTCGCCTTTTTTCTTTGTAGAAAATAACTTACTCACCTTGATATCAAGTGTTTCTGATCTGGTGCTTGTGTCTACTTCTAGATCAAAGCTGCATCGATGCCCGAAACCAGCAAGAAATTGACCACTTGGTAATGTCTATTCTTTCAACATTTCATAGCAATCCAACCACAAAAAGGCCTTCGACATGCTCGCATCACTTGTTACATCGGCATAAATGCTCATTTGAAGCCGTCAAGCGTGTTAAATCCAGAAGTTCTGCCAAGAGGAACCAAATGTCAAAATAAAGATAAATGTAACGAAAACACGCTTCTACTCACGTGAATCTCAGCATATGGCGCCAAAGGGAAGACAAACAACTGGGTATTTTCCTCGTCTGCAGCCTCCATGGGCACGGATTGCTGGCTTCCGAGGTTCAATACAAGCTTCTGCGACAAAGGCGGGATGCCTGTGACGGGCTCCAGCTTCGCCTTGAGTTGTCCAATGGTCCATGAGGGCGTAATACGGCGTTCCGAGGAGGCATTCTCGGAGGTGACCTGCAGCGGAATGTCGCCGGCGGTTTGCATACTCATCGTGAATATGTTAGATGTGAGGTGTGGGAGTGATGCTTGGTATGATACCACTAGGGGCGGACGAGGCGTCTTGTTGAGGAACGTTTGCGAGCTGAAGGTGAAGGTGAACTTGATAACAGAGGTATTATCAGCATTAGCCGGCTGGTGCCTTCAAAGGTGCGGACTTACTTCTTGTCTTGTTGATACGTGCGAGCGAAACAAGCCGGATGCAAGTAAGGGAGATGGTGTATGATGTGCAAAGTGCGAGGCTGAACAAGGCTTGTTGATGCCTCCTGGGTGTGCACCCCATTTTGCGAAAAGGTCCGGAAAGCTACTAGCGCGAGCCAATCTCAACCTCAAATGTTCAATTTGCAACAGGAGACTTAATAAACATATCAAAACAAATAATTTTGAGGTTATCATATCATAGAGAAATCATCACAAGGGCACAAATGAGAGATGTCTATGATACATACAATCTCCAACAGTTTCCGAAACAGTATCAGCCACATTTCCTGAAGCGCCTCAGCCACACATTTGTTATCGAATGACACACCAACAACCGTATAACGAACGACATTCCTTCTATGGTACTCCATACATCTCAACGCAGAGAAACCGGAAGCTTTACTTGCCATGTTCGTTCTGTCCTTCCCATCTCGTCCAGTTCTCCTTTCCTTGTGCGCTTAGAGCATAAGGAGAAGCTACAGAATTCCGTTGTCGAGAGATATGGTACTTTGGAAAGGCTGTTCCTGGCATTCCATATGTCGAGGCAGTTTCACGTCCGCCGCTCAGACACCGTAAGATGTCTCGTCCCAATTGGCCAATCGCCCGTTTGCAGATCAGCCGCAGAGGATCTTCAATTGGACGGACGGGAGTGGGCATAATACAATTGTTCGTCGTGGCTCCTCTCCTCGAAACCGCCTGCTGGAGAGATTGGATACACGTCCAGGTGCGCCTTGCAACCTTGCATTTTGCACTTCGCGACGCTGGGCTGGTTTCCAGAAGGGGAATCTGCCTCACCGCTCAAACAAGCAATGGGGGAGGGTGTTCCTGAGACGCTGCCTGCAGCCCTGTCAAGCACGCTGATATCCACACGCGTGAAGCCTCATGGCGCCTAAGAGATCGCCTCTACCTTTTCCCGTTGGGTTTCTGGTGTTATTTATTATTTACATAAGTTGGGAACCTATGGTTCTACTCGGTATCGATGGCTTTCAGTCTGCCTCCAATATGGGTTAGTAGCTCTTATGGCATAATTTCGGCTACCTTCCGAACGACACTTGTCCTGCGTGCCCTAAAAGAAGGAACACGAGATCTCCCGTCTATTTCCTACCAACGTTTACAGTACGATACCACTCAACAATTGCCATTGTAGGCGACAACAAACGGATGAATAAGTCCAACGGCATCTGGGAGGTTGTACAGCTATGCACTGCAAATCACCATGAGGCCACGCTTTCTTTGTTTGACATCGTACCCAGGTCGTGGAGAACAGTTGCGGCAGGGGCCATCTCCAATAACACGGTTCTGCTAATGCACGGCATAATTGATCTAAACTGGACCGTGCCAAAAACCCGTACGCCCTGTACCGTCTGCTGTTTGGGGTCCCATTTTGTGACTTCGACCGCGGCTCTAGCGAAAACAGATTGCATGGGCCCGCATTATTGAAGCAAGAACATGCATGGATCGGATCAGATCTAAGGTGAAGTTTGGCGCTGCCAAGAAAGCTTTCTTTTCTTTTTGCGATCATCTTTTCCAACAAACTACTAATACTAACACTGTACTGGGGGTGTTGCCCAAGAATTCCCCGCTTTAGCGTTTAAAAGGTTCTCGCAAGAGATCTCTATATCCATGGATCCCCTGTTTGAAAACTCAAATCTTCAACAACTCTGTACCCAAGCGTTGTCTTACATGGCTGGCGTCTTTTACACCGCCAGATGTGAGGTCCCGCAGACTGATTCAGAGAACAATGAATGAGTAAATGGTAATCGTTCCTTGATGCTGGTAGGCAGATTTCTCCATATGCAAACGGAGAATTTTAACCCAAGTACAACGCAGCGTCATATTGCTTTTGTTTAGGCATCAAGACCCGAGCTATACTCGGCAATTCTTTAAGCTTGGGAGCGTTTTATTTTCAGCCTGCAAGCCACTAAAGGATGGCTTAACAACGTGCTCGCTGGTAGGCCACTTAAACAGCGAAGATCATGGTTCATGACCGCCCCTCCATGAGCTTCTGCAAGCCATGGGGATCCTACACCTTGATCCCTGATAACAATAGAGTAGCTATCCTTGCGAACTTGACCGCCAGTTGAGGGTTCTAGCCCAGCAATCCAAGATCCGAAGGGTTCGGTTGTTATGCTGAGTGGGCGGATGGAACCGGTGAACGAGATTCGTCTTAAAGAATGGACAATTAACAAAAAACCTACAATGATGAAAACAGTATGTGAGGTTCAAATAGCGCACAGACATACGCCCCAAACAGTCTCGAGTAGTCGCACAGGAGTCTGTGATTATATAAGAGTTTCAACACCGCCACAACGAGTTTCAACCGAGTCTTCCGCCGCTTATACAGTACTGCGCCTACTAACAGAGCCCCTTAGAACAATGGCAAGCATCACTATGCGTACGGAGTATTTCCTGTTCCTGTTCATGCATGAATTCGTGGCCAGGCCCTAGCATCCTTTCCTCCACACTAGCTGTATCCCTGCTGACTCCCCCACCATGAAGGAGCACACTCTATCTGCATCGCGCATCTTCCCGAGAGGCTGTCCAGCTCATAACCATGTACCGGTTTGGAGATCATGAGTTCGAGCAAGTTCCTGGCTCATTGAAGCTTGTTAAAACAAAGCTAGACGTATTATTCCGTTGGCGCTGGGTTTTCTCATCTACTCGCGTCTTAACTCTTTGCAATTGGCTGGATGACGGACTTGTTGTTGCCAATCGACCTGATCGCTGTCAAGATCTAGCAAGTCACGCATTCGATCTTTTAAGGCCCTGAAATAGGAACTCTTTCCTCGTCGGAAGTGGCCCAAATCGTCTCAAGATCTCTCTGCGACTACACCCGGACGATTGAGTTAGCTACTATCCGACTGTTTCACGTCGGTACCTTGAAGCTACCCATCCAAACTGATATACTAGTACTTTCGTCCTTTTTGGCTTCGGAATTTCACGCTGGCTTCCTATTGACAAGGAGAGTTTTACATGGAAGATTCCACGCCACAAACATATCCCTACAAACCGTGCTATCTTCCGCACATGATTCCGTTAGCCTTGACGGCATCGACGATTCCAGACCGTCACCGTGGATATCTCCCTCCTCCTCAAGGCTCCGGACTCAAATGAGTCTTCACCATCGCCAACAGGCATACACCAGACGCGATCATCTTCTATCCCGTCATCGGGTATAGAGGAGGGTGCTGCATATGCACTTGCCAACCCTGGCACAGGAGGGAGTGGCAAACGCAGCATGCCTCCCCACCCATCAGAGTCCCCTGCTAAGAAGCAGAGCAAGTGGACCGCTGAAGAGGATGCCTTGATTATTGATCTAAGAGGAGGTGGAATGAAGTGGGAAGATATTTCCAAGAGACTTCCAGGACGCAGCGCGATTAGCTGCCGGTTGCATTACCAGAACTACTTGGAAAGACGGAGTGAATGGGATGAAGAACGGAAGAATAAGCTCGCAAGACTTTACGAGAGGTAGTGCCCCAATAAACACCGTCTTGAACTAATGTCCTATCCCTTTCAACAAATGCGGTTCCCCGTGAAGATGACACTAACCTTCACTACCAGGTTCAAGCCAGAGATGTGGTCAAAAGTCGCCGAAGAGATGGCAATACCATGGCGCGCAGCTGAGGCAATGCACTGGCAGCTCGGCGAAGCAGACATGGCTCGTCGGGCCGGCGTCGTACCTTTCTCCCTCTCTAGCGTCACACTTGACGCGCCACAACCAGGGCACCGGTTATCACCCCCTCATGGTCACCCACACTCTCAATCTTACTCCGGGGCAGCCAGCGCGGCATCATCCAGTTCCAGATACGGCCGACCAAGTACTGCACAAGGTGCACCGAGCAGCAGCAGCAGCGGAAAGAATTTATCAAGGACGATTGCAGCCCGAAGGGAAAGCACGCCCAGGTCGGTGCCGCCTCCGAGTCCGGGCGAAGGGCTTGCTTTGGCTGCCATTGGGGGTGGAATGGCTATGGGCAGAGGTGCAGGTCAGATGCTTCCTGGTGTTGCGGAGATGACAACGGGTGTCAGTCCGTACAATGCGCCTGCGTATGCTATGTCAATGCCTATGAGCGGAGGATACTCGAGCCCACAGCAGATGGTCCCTGGAGTAAGCTGGATGCCTCCCAGGCCTGAGAGCAAAAGGAGAGGAAGCGCGGAAATGGGTCCAAGGGAGACAAATCGGCGAAGACAGTGAGGTTTTGGCTTCATGATTGTATTTCTCGAGGCGTTGTTTGGATTGTTTGAATGGGAGATGGATAGATCGGTTGTGAGAGCAAGCGTCTGGTGTTCGGGCTTTGAGCATGAGTGTGGGTATATGAACTTTGCACGGCATAACTTGCACGAGATGAGAGACGTACTTGATGACTTGCATAAGATGGCATGGGTCCTGGAAAAGGATATGTTTGGTTGCCTTCTTGATTGTATTAGGATATTTGAACTGTATGATTAGATCGTCATGTTGATCTGACATTGGGCCTAAAGACTTGAGGGTTACACGCGACCAAAAAATCTTAGGTTGTGGATCTCCGACGTTGATCACCAATCAACGGTTGAGTTGGTACCATATCTAAGTACCTACGGTTGAAGCGGCTGGCATAAACTAGCAGAAGGGATTCTTCCCGGAGCAGATAAATTAGCCCGTTATTGCTTACCAAAAACATACCAACAATCTATACTGACCGAGCATTAGAGGTATACTTGCTTCCAATTGTCCCATCTTCATTATTTCAACGGTCTCCGACAAATAGCCCACCAATTATCCTTCTCATACCCCGATTCAACAACCTCCCCTCCCACCTCCACAACATCCTCTTCCAACTCCCCTTTCCGGTAAAGATGATAAAACCTCTGAAACGTCTTCTCCGTCTCCCCAGCCTCCCCAGCACCCTTCTTACTACTTTTCATGACCCACGGAACCATGACATCCTGCTCACCCCCTTCATCCCACCCCCTCCTACTCCCCTTCTGCTCCAACGCCCACACATAAACCAGCGCCCGTCCCCCCTCCCTCAAACATTCCAACACAGCGCCAACAGCCTCCCTTCTCCTCTCCCGCGTACTCAGATGATGCACCACGGCAATACTAATAGCGAAATCAAAGCGGCCCTTCTGGTGCGGCAGCGCGAGCGAATCAGCCACAACCGCTGCATGAGGTTGATTGTGATGCTGACTTGCGATCTTCACGAGGTTGGACGAGCGGTCACTGCCTACGATGAAGACGTCGCGGTTCACGGCTAGGTATTTACCATTGCCACAGCCGACGTCTAGGCCGATGGAGCCGGGCGGGAGGGAGGACAGGAAGGAGGAGACGATGGGCCAGGGTTTGTAGCGGGTAGAGGAGAAGTGCGAGGCGATTTGCTCGTAGACTTCGTGCACGTGTTGCTCTTCGTAGGATTCAGCTTCCTCTGTCCCAATCGCGGGGTTGGCGTTCATTGTATATGTGGATGTGGCGAGATGGGAAGTCGTTGAATCAAGCTCTTCATTGTTGCTCGGGCGTTCCGTTTAAGTGGCTTCCCGAGACATGTCTATCTATGTATGCAGGCACCTGTTTAACGGGATTTGTGTTCAGATGGCTGGCTTTTGTTCAACGTGGAGATCAGAAACAGAGCTAAGGCACTACTAAGTAGCATTTTGTTCAGCCCTGCGTTAAGTCCTAGATTGGCTAGGTGTAGCCTTGCGGGTCCGTGCACCTGCACTTGCTGACCGCCGCGAAAGAAAAAAAATCATATTATCGCCGCGGCTTCTGAACGACAATTGCTTGCTATCCTTATCTCCTTTGCCCTCTTCAACGATGCCATCCAGACAATGCGATTGAACCAACATAAGCTTATTCTTCAAATAAGTCCGTTTCAATCTTTCAGTCGATCCAGTTGCGTGGCTGCAACGGCTCTTGATCGCCAAAGAATCCTGCCCACCATAAATTCGCCTCCATGCCCGCCCAAAATCGGATCCGTGAAAATTTGATGCATGAACTCCATACGGAGCATGTTATATTGATTTACATACAGCTATCTTCTAATCGATTTGGTGCGAGTTGAGAGATTTACTTTCCCGAGTGGAATATTCTTTGAAAGAGGCAATTCACACTCCATCCGTACCAATTCAGAACCCCGCAGTAGGGAAACCAACGGTCCATCTATCGATATCTAACAGACAACCTGGGAAGCTGAACTGTGCTGTCAAACAAACATCAAATTTTCTGGACGCGCCATAGAAATAATAATACATTGTGGCAACATCAGCCCATAACCGACCCAATCCCAGGAATTCATTCTGGAATACGCCATCAGACGAAATCCTAAGGAACTCAAGTCAGAATGGGATTTCATTCAGCGAAGAACCATAATGGCTTCTCCCCTCGCCAGCAAACCTCTCCTCTGTCCATGAATCCAACGCGACAGGTCAAGCATCAACCTCCACCTCAACGAAATGCTTTCAATTATGCCAAGAAACCACATCATGATAATCACCTACCATTGCGGCAGAAGCTCACGAAAACGCGCCCAACTATCCCATCTTTCGTTCCATGGACCCCTGAGTCCGACCTCGAGGCTTCCAAATGCTCTACCGAGGATGATGAATGTCCTGCTAGCTTAAGGAAGGAAAAAATCGCTGGGAAAGAAGGTTTGCATTTTGTGTCACTCAAATCGAACATGAAGTAACATTTCTTCAGAGCTCTTTAAAGGCATCGGCAAACCACTCGCTGGAACCAAGCGTCCCCTCCCTGAAGAGGATCCACCGTTCTATTCTCGGCGTGCAAAGCATGTGAAACTGGACGATTCAACAGAGGATGTGACCAATCGAGCTACCAAGGTCGCTAATTGGGCGCGCAATATCCAGGAAAGAAGAACCGATGTAAATATGTTCCTCGATTTAGCAGTTTATACACCCTGCTAATTTTGCCCAGGCCGACAAGTTGAGGAGCGACGCAAACAGAATGCCACTCAACTCGCAGCTTGGCCTACCCAATCTCACTGGGGCACTTTGTTATCGCAGCTCACTGATGCAGTGTTTGTTGCATTTACCACTCTTTGTCAACTGGCTGATGGATTATACCCTCCCATCCCACTGCGTCTCTGATCATCAAGAAGCTTGCTTCACCTGCTTGTTGCGCCAGCTAGCCCTTGCATATTGGAAGGGCGCTGCTAGCAAGGTAGCTTCAATATACGGGATGATGCATACCCTTCTGAAGCAGCACGGATGGACTCACAGTGGACAAGCAGATCCAGACGAAATGCTTCTGTTCTTATTGAAGCGAATGCGTGCCGAGCTTCCCTCTTCGTAAGTTATCTACTCACAATATTCCACTACATGTCTAACAACAGCGCCAGGATATTCCGCCTGATCGAGACAACACTACTATCCTTTTGGCAACAAGGAATCCCCTGCAACCAATGTGGCCGCATATCCCTCACCAACGGCGCCGAAACAAAACTCACCGTTCCCCTCTCACCCCGCATCAAAAACGGCACACTTCCCGAATATCTACAAAAGTATTTTCGCGAAGTAGTCTCCTATACATGCGACGGGTGTCAAGACCACCGTGACCGCGCCAAAACCCGCACCTTCACCTCCTCCGCCGACATCTTATGCGTGCAATTATCTCTCGTCGATAAGAACTTCCGCAAAATCGACTACTCATGCGGCATACCTACACTGTTCGACCTCTCGCCCTTGTCCTCAGAACCAGGGTCTCAGAAATACGAGCTGAAGTCCGTGATCAAGCATAGTGGACGCGCGAACACCGGGCACTATGTAGCGTCCCTCGTTGACTCGGCTGGGCAATGGAAGCTATTTAATGACAGCAGCGTGTCTGCGAGCTCGGCGCGATTTGCGACGTCGATGAGTGGGAATGAGTATGGGGGTCCTGTGCTTTGTTTTTTCCAGCGTGTTAGGAGTTGATGCTGCGGTGGCAATTGCATCGCACTTCTTCTTCCGTCGCTTATTTGTGAGGCGTAGATAGATGGATGAATGTATCTCCTGTGTGAATTTATAATTTGGCGGATTCTAGGTGCTTAGGAAAGGAGGGTTGTTGGTTTTGCTTTGATGCGGGTTGTTTGGAGTTTGGGATGGGATGGGATGATACCAGAGCTGGAGATTTGCTCGACTTGGCGTACGAGATCGCATTGATATCGCGTTAATATACTACTCTCTATAATACTAGATTCCCGGTACCGCGTAACTTAATTTGGTATTCAAGTTACTAAGTCATTCCAGTTGTAGACCCTCACTCTTCCACACCACTCCAAACCCCAACAGCACCTCCTACACTCCCATACCTCGCCTTCCTCTCCAAGCACAAGCACAAGCACAGCTTGAAAACTTCCCATTCCAATTCCATGCCACCAGATCAGTAAACCCACATATAAGTAGCAGACAGGCAGACCACTCTTATCTATATCTAGATTCTGTTCTAGCGTGGTTTATTTGTTCTTAGAATCTTTGTGTTTGATTGGTATAGGTTGGAGAAGAAGGAGGGGCTTTGAACTGTCTGAGGGGCTTATTATAAGAGATTTAGGATTCGGGATATTGCGCTTGGTGTAAACTTGTACGGCGTAGCTCAGATAGGATATTTGTTCTTGTATGCATACCTTAGGTACTGTATTCATGGAGGGGTAAAACGTGGGGTACTACGCTCTATAAGGATACTCATTACATTTGGGGTGATATCGAAATAGAGCAAAAGTTTTTTTACTAAATAGACAGATAGAAAATACTTTTGCTGTATTTGCACCACTTTCATGGTTACTTTGGTTGGTTAAAATAGGAATTGAGTGAGGGAGGATCCTCAAGTCAACGTCACATCAGTTTAGCCGCTTTTACCCCACCATGCATATATGTACCCCACCTTCCTTTCCTTTACATATATTGCTACTAGGTACCACATCCCTCAGCTCAAGTAAGCAAAGCAATCTGAAACTCCCAGCTATCAATTGAAGAGAAATCTTTCAATATGGCAGCAAAACCATACTCTGTGCGGTGGGGTATCCTCGCAACAGGAGGAATCGCAACCAGTCTGTCCCCCTTCCGTGCCTCCTCCCCTCAAGCAATAACATAACTAACTTCCCACCCTCACCCAGCTTTCACAAAAGACCTCCTCACCAACCCCGCCACCCGCTCCGTAACAGATGTCCAGCACATCGTCTCCGCAGCCGCATCCTCCTCCTCCTCCTCCCGCGCCCAGGCCTTCCTGACCAGCGTCCGGGCTCCCTCTACCGCAAAAGCGTACGGCTCCTACCACGAGCTGGCCCACGACCCAGATCTCGACATCATCTACATCGCCACCCCGCACTCGCACCATTTCCAAAACGCAATGCTCTGTCTTGAAGCCGGCAAAAACGTGCTCTGCGAAAAATCCTTCACGGTCAACGCCGCGCAAGCAAGGAAACTGGTCGCGAAAGCAAAGGAAAAGGGCGTGTTTCTCATGGAAGCTGTGTGGACGCGTTATTTCCCGCTGAGTATTAAGATCCGGGAGATGGTGCAGGATGGCAGCATTGGGAAAGTGGAGCGCGTGTTTTCCGATCTCAGTGTCAACTCCGCTAGTGATGATGACAATAGCACAGAACTTTCATTTCCCGATGAGAACCGGTTGCTTAATTTAGATCTTGCTGGGGGCGCGTTATTGGATCTCGGGATATATAGTCTGACGTGGCAGTTCCAGATCCTGTATCTATGTGCGGAGAAGAAGGAGAAACCAAGGGTGCAGGCAGCGGTGCAGAGGTATAGGACGGGTGCGGATGAGATGACAAGTATGCTGCTTAGCTGGGAGGGGAATCGCGCAGTGGGGGTCGCGACAACGGGCTTAAGGGTCGCGACGCAACCGCATGGGGAGGGGGCGTTGGGGACGGGGCCGAGCTGTAGGATTCAGGGGACGAAAGGGGAGATTCAGGTGTATGGACCTTTGTTCAGACCGGTTATGTATAAGGTTGTGAAGCACGGGGACGAAAGTGGGGAGATTGAGGAGGTGTATTGTCCGATACCCAAAGATCCGGAGAGAGAGGGGAAGGATGGGGAGAAGGGATGGGGACATGGGATGTTTTGGGAGGCGGATGAAGTTGCGAGATGCTTGCGGGATGGAAAGGTGCAGAGTGAGACTTTGACTTGGGACGAGAGTTTGGTGATTATGGAAGTCATGGATGAGGTGAGGAGGCAGGGTGGGGTGGTCTATCCAAAGGAGATTGAGAGTGATGTTTACGATGAGAAGAGTCCACTTAACGGAAAGTCCTAGATGAAATGCGCGACTTATGAACCGAGCGACTTGGTGGAATTGCAAAGTCATCTACTGAGTAAACCCATATACATTTCAATCAACTATCACTTTTATACCCCAACATCCCACATCCAATTTCATCACCCACCTCACCCACCTCACTCACCTCACTCACCTCCATACCCCCCCTTACACTTCGCAGTACCAAATCACCACACAAACGCACAACTATATCAATAAGCCCACCCCAGCTAAGCCAACATCTCGCCAAAGCCCATCCATCCATCCATCCATCCACCCACCCACCCACAAAACCCAAAACATTCTCAAACTACCTATCCTATCAACCCATTAATATCCAGGTTCTCTCTCCATTATCCCTGTAAGCCATTCATTGATTGTCCCCGAAAGATAACCCTCGCTTATTTGATATTCACCTGTCCTGTACAGTACGCCTGAACTACCTACAACTTATATATACCTAGCGAACCTTTGACTACCTTAGAACGAACCTTTCTTTGCCTTCCTTACTCGTGCATAATTACCTACCCACTCCCATGAAAATCGAATTCGCTTATAGCTAGCTATCACTACAAACCCCTCCCCTTTCCTTTCTTCTAGCCTCTCACTATCAATTAAGCGGACAGGCAATCTCTCTCTCTCTCTCTCTGCAACAACATATCGTAGAAATACAAAGAACCCCAGGGAACTTATTTTGTTTTGTTTTATGTACTTGGAAGATCTTAACGGGATAGGATGTGATGTGATGTGGAGGGGGATGGATACCTAACAAGGGCCGGGGGTGTGAGAAGAGGTGAATAGGACTCGACAGAGTAATGTGAGTAAATGAGTGAGTGAGTGAGTGAGTGAGTGACAAAAAATAATAAGGAAGAAGGATATATCTGAAAAATAACGCTGTGAGCTATTGATAGAGCTAGAATGAAAGTATGTACAAAGGTAATGAATGAATGCATCTATGTATTGTTTTCTCGCTCGCTCGCTTGGCAAATCTGCTTTCGCCATATGCAACGCAGTGCAGCATCCTTCGCTCCCTATTCCGTCCCATTCCAATCGTGAGTGACCAGTCAGTAAGTATATATAATACATTATACCATTCATTCATTTACTCCTTTCTCCGTTCTCTCTGCTTTCCTCTCCTCTCTCCTCTCCTCTGTGCCCTTTTGACCTTGATCCAGATCCGTTGATTACCAAGACTCCGCTCAACTCCGCTCAAAAGCATCGCATCGTACCACTAATTTCCTAACATAACGCCGTCTTATGCAAATACTGACCTGCCCTCGCCCGTTCATAAAAGGTATCATCAAGTTTTCATCATATCGCTGCATTTCGTAGGGTTACCAGCCCCCATCAACAATCATGGCGCAGGATTCTGCGTCCTGGTTCGAATACGGAATGTATCCCTCAAGCGTCCAGTGACTCTCGTTCTCCTGCTCTGTTGGTCCTCCACCTCAGCCTGTTCAACCTGCTCCTGTGTCCGCGACTCTTCCCTCAACTGCCGTAGCGCGGCAATGCGCTCGTGTGGTGCTGCATGACGGAGTCTGTTGAGATCGAGGAAGCGGGATATGCGGTGACGTTGGTGGTTGCCGTCTTCGGAGGACTCGCCTGCTTCGTGATGGTGTGAGGCTTCCAGTGTGCCTTCGAGGTTGAGAGGTGGTGGGAGGTCGGTGGATGCACGGGCTACTTCCTCGGATGAATTGGGTTCTTCAGCATCTCCGCGGAGATCGCGACGGCTGTGATGGATAGTTAGATATATATAAGAAGATAAGGGCATGAGATGCTTACCATAATGGACAGGTTCCAGACACGTTCAATAGCCAGGGATCGATACAAGCGGGGTGGTATTTATGTGCGCAAGGTAAGACTCGGACATCCTCACCAGTCGTGAAATCCTCTGTACAGATCGAGCAGCCAAGCTCGCCTTCCTTTGGTGGTGTTGTAGCTGCTGCTTCCGTGCCTTCCTTCGTAGACCCCTCTTGCGCTGCTCCCATGCCTGACACTACTGACGTCTCTGGTGACGTTTCTGTCCCAATTGACTTTCTCCTGCCATCCGCAACACCCTCTGCTGTGGTATCCGTATGTGCCGTATGACTAGCCGTTCCATCTTCAAGTTCAACATCTCCGCTCCCGGGCTTAACGGGCTCTGGATCTCCAAACTTGACAATCGGCAGTGTCTCCAACATAGCTCTCGCCAATCCCTTTGCACGACTTTGTCTTGGCCTTCCTGCTATATTTCGAGGTCCATATCTCTCGGGGTGTCGGTGTGCTCGTACAGCGCCGGTAGCGATAATGATTAAGAAGAGAAGGGTAATGATGCCGGTAATACTGTAGAGGATACTCATAGCTACGGCAGTAGTCGGAGCTGGATTTCCGGTAGGGTCATTGGTCGCGCTCGCTGTCGCACTTGCAGTGGTGTTTGTTGCAATCATGGCGGTCGGTTGTATGTCTGTTGATGATGGATAGAGTGCAATGGAATCGAGAATGTCTTGGGCGTCTTTGGCCGAGGTTGTAGAGTAGATGGTGGTGAATGTGTATGGCCCAGTCAAATTACAATAAACCGAGTCCAGAGTGTAGAGGACAATGGCTTGCGGTTTGCTCGTTTCAGCTTTCTGAAATACGCTTGCAGGGTCGATGTTGGAGCCGTCTGAATCACAACTTATATATCCAACATCACCGGTCGTCAAGTTTGCAAGGTTCTGCGGATCGATATGTTTCAAAGTGCCTGTAACTGATACTGCCTAGTTAATGGCCGGTTGTCAGCAATCATTCTAAAGAATGCAAATAACCTCATGTGCAAGCCGGATAGCGGGACATCCGGAGGGGTGGCGTGGAGGGTGGGATAGTACTAACGGCTACGGAATTTGGATTGCTGAGTCCCTTGCCGGTCTCCGCAGTAAGAGGGAGAAGATCGTATAGTGGTTTGGCTTGGAAGACAGGATCTCCAGTCAAACGTAACTGGTTCATCTGCGAGGCCGCGACGGTTGTATTAGAGGGCTGTACACTCTGCGCGTAAGCCAGGCCGGGTAGGATGAGGAGCCATGGGAAGCGGAAGCAGGCCATGCGTATGGCAACGGTCGACGTCGTCATGTCTATGGCGGAGGAAAGATGCGGAGGAGGGGAAGGGGGGGGGGCGGATAGAAGATAAAGGAAGAGACGGACAGTTGATTGATGTTGCTCACATGTTCTACCCGGAGGCGATAGTGATACGGTAAGAGAAGAAGAAAGAGTAGCTGGATGGGGTTGGACTGGAGTCTCGGAGTGGAGTGGAATGGGGTGGGGTGGGGTGGGGTGGGGTGGAGCTGGGGCGTGAAACGGGACAGGGCACTGGTCTGGGCAGGCAGGACACCGATGGAAGTCTATTAATAAGCGGCTATCGGTATGCCGGGCGTCCCTTTATACACGGTACAAGTACAGTACGGTACGAGTAAGTACCGGTATGTACTTTCTACTTCCCTCTGCCCTTTTGATTCTTCAGCATGTCAAGATGTGCTTCAAGCAGTAAGTTTACAATACATACATACAGCACACCACAATTTCTAATTTGGGTAACGCCTCCCTGGCCATTACAGTATTTCAAGTGCTGGCGCGTGTGGAATCATGCCTAGTGCATACTACACTACAGTATCATACCTATGTGGCTGCTTATTAACAGCCCGCAATAAACTTTCTTTCCTTCCACCACCCCCCTCAGACAAACTCTCTCTCAATTCTTGCACAGCCTTCCTTCTCACCATCACGATACAGGCTCTCTCATAAACAAACCAAATCAAATCATTTTTACGGTAAAGTACTGTACGCATGCAAATAGGAGGCAAGTCATCAATCAGCCCACGTTGCTGAATGAGTGCAATGCTTTGCTTTGTTTGAACCACCTGGCCTCGGCTGTCTCATCGCATTGCCATTTATTTATACTTGCATTGATCAATGACGACGGATGAAGTCTTATAGGAGTCCACCCACCAATCATAAATGTCCTTTTGTTTTTCTTGCCACTCTACTCGCTCGCAGCTTTTGCTTTGTTTGAATATGGATACATATGGTCACGGTACTTGGAACTAGGGACGATGATGACGGCTGCAGTTTTGGGGACGGACTTTCATCGAGGATAGAATCCGAGAATTGCGCATTTCTTATAGTATATGTATCTCTAAACCATTATTGTTCCTTCTTTCCCTTTGTCTCATACCTACCCAGTTTCTCGGCACGCTCGGCTTCAAGCCGTGTCTGTCACACCACATCTCTAAGGGTTCTTTATCTGTCCTTCCGCAGGTCCCGGAGAGTTGAGGTCGAGATGCAGGCTTGACCAGTCTATTGAGACAACCGAACAAGGGTTTCCCGGTTCGATTGAAAGTTTAGTCGGAGTTTCTCTCCAGTCTCAACAGTGTTTCTATCTATCTGGTGTCGGGTCGTACCTCTGAAGCTTATTTTCTATAGATTCATGTGATGGTTTTGTTTTCCAATGATGAAGGAGGGCTATCGTACGTCATTCGATCTCTACATGCAAGTATAATCATAAAGTTTCTTGTTTAGGTGCTTGGCCCTAGCGTATACAAAATACTTAATCTTCTCAAATAAGTTCTATTCCGATGCAGTCACCGATTTTGTGATTGGCCAATGCACCAGCGTATTAGTCAATTCGTGAATAAACCAACTAATCAGTCAGTAGCTTTTTGCCCGCCAATTTTCTAGTCAAAAGTGAAGCTATTCAGACCTTTTTAGCGTCTTTTTCCGCACTCCCTTACTACCTACTTCCATCCCGCCAATCCCTCTATCAATAGAGCAGCCATTACTATATTACCTCTGCGCGAGATAAGTAGCTCCTGGGGGTGGAGGTACTACTTCTAGTTCCCACCTCCTCTCTCATAATTCCTGTCATAGTATTATCTGAACCAGAGTATAGCCTACTAGGTTTAGAGCGCCCGTGTTTCGTAAAGAATTACATAAGTAGCTGTTCCCTCGGAACAGCGTTCCTTTATTGCGTATATCTTATTATTAGAATACAATATTTTCATCTGTACTCGTCCTCTGACAATTCCTCTCTTAACTTTAAGCAAGCAAATTCGATATCCAGATCATGCCCAAGCGCTAAAGTTTCAGCAACAGCTGCTATTACAATTGCTGTTAGTATCACAGTGGGTTTAACTTGTTACTAGCTAGTAGCTTGCTAAGACTTGATTCTGGTTCTATGGTTGTTGCATTGATGATAGAAGATGATGCTATCGCAGGGCAGTTTGCGGGCTGCAGGGCTCTTCGCTTAGTCATGCTTAGTCATGAAATCAGGACCTATAAATTCCCAGTAATTCCAACTACGCCTCCTCCTGGTAGTCCATCTGCCGTTACGGTAATCAGGCTGCAAATTGGCGCACCAATACCCTTCAACTATCAGAGCTTTCAAGACGTGATAGGTATAGCATTACGCGGGCGATTTTTTTCGGATTATACTTCAGCGTACGGGGGTGCATGTGGACTGAGTAGACCCAAGTGTCGGTCTCCTATATGATTTGCGTATTGAATAGACTGGGTAGATCAAGCGAGGCGGTCGGAGTTTCGTGCTTAACTCAAATAGTATTTCTAATATATCGTTACTACCGACGTCTTTGACGACTCGAAAACAAACAGTCTATAAGCTAACAGGCGCATCTCAGCGTCCCGAGGTAAGCTCCTATTTCTCATCTCTAAACCGACTCTTATCCACAGTATACTTGCTCAAGTCCACAATACTCATATTCCCCAAAATCTCAAAAACCGTCACGTCCGCACCGAGTTTCTTATCGAACCAGTTCCGCAGCTCCACCGCGATCAGCGAATTGATCCCGTTGACATGCACCGGCTTCTGGACCTCTATCTCGTCGGCCTTGATTCCCAGAATCTGCGATAGCTTCGAGACGATCCATCCGGTAGCATGCTCGACTGCTATCTCCGCCGACGCGCTCTGTCTGAGCACAGTCTCGGAATCCGCTGCGCTCTGTTTCTGCTTATTCGATGGCCCGGCAGTATCTTTGTTGATAAGTTGGAAGTGTCTGAATAGCGGTCTCATCATCCAGTGCGGGACTTCTAGACCCTTGGCTTCCATGGAAGCCGGGTGCTCGATACCAACGATAATCTGCGATTCGCTTGGTGGGAGCAGTGGTAGCGCAGGGTTGCAGTAGTGATCTAGCAGAGCGAGGAATTCGGCCTGTCTGATATCCATGAAATAGCCCAGGCGTCGCAGCGAATCAAGCATGCCTTCCGTCTCGGCGACGACGCCTTCCGAGACCATCATGCCGAGGTCGATTGAGACGGCTTTCTCGCCGATGCTGGTGCGGTAGCGCGCTAGGGCGTCGATGTAGGTATTTCCGGCGCAGTAATTGGCTTGAGATGTAGCGCCTAGAATGCCGCCGATGGAGGAGAGAGAGACAAAGAAATCCAGGCCTTTTGGGAGTAGTGTATGGAGATTCCAGGATCCGTGAACCTTTGGTTGTGTTCCAGTGGTAAAGTCGTCATGTGTCATGTTGTCGAATATTGCATCCTGGGATCTTGGTCAGTCGAAGTGTACTAACATCCAGGACAAACATCTCTTACCCTTAGAACCATCGTGCATTGAAGACAGCCCCGTATTGGTGGTAAAGTCTTGGCGCATTGCTCGAGGACCCCTTTTAGGCTTGCGGCTTGAATGATATCGCAAGCTGGTGCTTCGACACGAGCGCCCAATGCCTCTAACTCACCGACGAGCTCCTTGGCTGACTCTGTTCGAGTACCCGAGCGAGCAAGAATAATCAAATTTCTTGCTCCACGGTCCACCATCCAGCGCGAAACACTACGTCCCAAGCCACCGAACCCACCCGCAATCAGATATGTTGCCTCGGGGTCAAAATAGTATGATGGTTTGTTCGTAACGAGCGCCTTTCGTATCTAAATTAGCCTCGGAAGTTAAGAATGCAAAGAATTTCGGGGAAAGCTTACGGTAACTGAAAGCCCAGGATCAAAATCAATCACTACTTTACCCACGCTCCGACCAGTATGAAAGGATTGCAAGCCTTTGACAAGATCACAGGCTTGGAAAACATTCAGTGGCATTGCTGGTCTGATATCACCGCTATGAATCAATGAAGACGTCTGCTTGAACAGCTTCCCGATCAACTGAGGACGCAGGCGTTGCATTTCGGCAAGATTCAAAGAGGTGTAGGTAATGCATTTTGGCAATACCTGTTGGATTACTTTGGCTGATACTGCATTATTTCCAATACCCAAGTTAACCAAACGGCCGAATGGAGCCAGAGCTTCCAAAGATACGTCGAGATCATCACCAAGATCAAAGCTCAGCACAACATCCACACCATGGTTCGCAGTGGCTTGCAGAATTGATTGTGACAGGTGCGGATCCTTATTCGACAAAATGCTGTCCCTGGAAAGGCCATAAGTCGACTGCAACAGCTCTGCCTTCTCCTCGGAACCTGTAGTAACAATGATTTTGGCACCGATTTTCTGGGAAATCTGTATCGCTGCCTGACCTATCGCACCAGCCGCATGATGGATCAACACGACTTCATCTCTGGCGAGACTTGCGGCGTTGACCAGAGCTTGAAACGATAGCAGCGTCGATGTTGGTAGAGCTGCAGCTTCGATGAAAGACATGGAGTCCGGGAAACGCGCCGCGGACGAGGCTTTGCATCTCAGAGATGTGGTGCAGACACCGGAGCAGCTAACCAAAACCTTATCACCTGGAGAAAATCCACTGTCTGATCCGGCCTTCACAATGAGTCCGGAGCACTCAGTAAATATGCTCTCCTCATTCAGCTGTCCCGACGCAATCTGATAATCTCTAGAAGTCAGACCCACAGCCCGAACTTGGACGAGAATTTCATCGGGCTCAGGAAGGTCGTCCAACTCCGTCACTTCCTCGTAGGTAATACTGTTTATCATGCCACTATTTTTCATGGTAGCTCTAATTGGGAGCTCATGACTCAACTGCAGTGTTCGTTCCTGATAGGAAGCAATGTTGGCCCCGATAAGTCTGTTCATGCGCTGTGATTGGATAACTCGGTTGATACAGAGCATGCCGTCCCTTTCCTCATACTCGGGCTCCATATCATCCAAAGGCGATTGGATCGCATGGTTCAAGACCGTAAGCACCGCCGTTGGACCGTCCAGGCCTGTCTGGTCATTATCCGTGATGGCGACTCGAGCAAACCTCAGCTTGGGGTTCTCGGAACGGAGAGCACGCGAAAGTCCATCCACCATATGGAACTCTGGTCTACAAAGCGTCTGAGTATCCTTGGCTACCCATAATATGTCATTTGTCAATGACAAAACTTCCTTGAAGTTGTTAAACTCATCCGAACTGATGGAAGGAAAGAAAGGCTCATCGTAGTCGAGGAGGAAGATACAGAACATCCCGTTTATCGATCGTTTGGATACCGCGTCGGCAAAATTATAGATCAATGCTGTGGTTTTTCCATCTCCCTGTATCTTTTCCTTCAAGCGGTTGGCGAAGTTAGCCTTAGTCAAAGACTTTTCGTCAAGGACGATGGCTATCTCGGGAAGTTTCAAAGCTTCTGAAACGATCTGTTCTGCTGCTGTAGCAACAATAACACCAATCTCATGATTTTCCTGGTCTTCCGAATCCTGAATAACATAGTCGATGCCGTTGAAACCAGAGTCTGTTAGAGCTTTTGACACCTCTTCCTTTGAGCGGTAAGGGTTTAAAGAAGTCTGCCCATTGGTCCACCACCCCTGAATAAGACCGAAGATGAAGTCAATATTCACACTTTGAGGAGCTGAAATTCCAACTAGGATTAAACTGCCGCCCGGTTTCAGTAGCCTCCTCAAATTCCGGAAGGTTCGCGGTAAATTCGAATTCATCTGAAGCACGTGGGCTGCAATGACCAAGTCGTAAGAAAACTCCTCAATTCCTTGAGCCGCAGGCTCATTTTCAATATCCAGGACTTGGAAATGGACCCGATTACTAGAACTACCAAGTTTCTCTTGCGCCTGAAGAACTTTGTCGGACGATACATTAGTGTAGTCGTATCGAAGCCACCTGGTGTTACCCTTGGCAGATAAGATACTCAGACACGGTGATGTTGAGTTTCCTCCGCTTCCTCCAAGCTCTAGTATCTTCATTGTGGGGGTTTTGTGAGCGAGATTTGACAGCAAAACTTCTAGTTGCTTTCGAATATTCTGGCTCGCCAATTGTTCGTTGAAATAAGAACTTGATAGCTCTTCTCTGGACACAAGGCTCTTGGAGCCTTCCTCGTCCAGGAGGAGCGGCAAGAGATTCCGACCAAGAGTCACATAATATTGGCCCAAGTTGTTTGCCGTCACTATTTCTTTCTCTAGAGCGTCCACTCCAGCTGGTTCAGACAATGCCCTTGGGGCCCAATCACTGTCGGGCTGACTGTGCTGTTGTACCATCCACCTGATGTATCTCAACGAGTGTGGTGAGATGCCCTCTGGAGGTGCCTGCTTTAAAGCCTCGAGTGTCGTTGAAATGTAATGATGAATCAATAATGACAGTCGTTGTTGGAAGTTAACAAAATCATTGTTCTGTGGCCTTGCTTGCTTGCATAGTTCCGATATTTGTTCGTTGTTTAGCAAGGTAAGATCTGGTCGCCATTCCAAATGACTAAGTAATGGCCTCTGTGCCGAATTTAGAAGCTGTGTATCGTTAGATGTAGAAACAAACGTCGTTTGATATCCTTCCATGATCGAGAACAGTTCATAGTTGCTAGGTGAAACAGCGATGACCTTAGATTCTGTGCCTCGATATCCGTTAAAGGTCGATCTTACACTTGCCCGCAAATGTGAACCCGAAGAAATGAAATCGTCGTTTGCATATATCACTAGTCTTCGTATGGAAGACGGCACCATTGTCGGGAGATCCAGAGCCCCACCTTGGTTGAGGGCAGGAAACACCATTTGGAAGAGGCCATCCAAGACTGAAGGATGAATCGTGTATGCATCGAAATTGAGTCTTTTCGACTTGTCGTCGGCGCTACCGGAAAAGGCTCGGATGTCGGCCATAGCAGCTCCAGACTCATTGAACCGCACATGGTTTAATGTCTGAAATATTGGGCCGTAATTGACGCCATTATCCCTGGTAACATCATAGAAATGCTTTGCGTCGGCTTCGTGGACGCATGCATTGGCTATGGATGAGAGCTCCAGATGATAACTTGAAGTAGGGGATGATATGCTCCATACTTGCGACGCGGTTTCAGCTCTGATACGGCAACGGCAATGTTCAGACCATTCTGAGCTATATGAGAAAAGTCTAAACTCATACCATGGTTCATGTTCAATTGCTCTGTCCTTAGAAGTGGCAAGAGATACCTGGATCTCCAGGCCTTCGCTGCTGTCTGGAACTTGCAAAGCATTTAGAAACTGCACGTCTCGCATTTCAAATGCCACAACCTTTGCCTCCCTAGTCGTAAGTTGCTTCACGCCTTCAATAGCCATGGCTAACATGGCTGCACCAGGAAGGAGACAATTGTTGCTGATCTTCCCAAGATTAGCCTAGGAATATTGACCTAATGGCAGGAAGTAACTCACTTCATGATGTTGGACCCATTGAAGCTTTTCCAAGCTGAGAAAATTGCGCCATCGCACTTCAAAGGAACTCGAACTTGGAATTAAACTTCCCAAAAGCTCATGTCGCGCATGTGATCTAAATCTAAATTGAGTACTGGTTCTATCTTCAAACCAGTATTTCTGTGTGTGGTTGAACGGATAGGATGGTAAATCTGTCATCACAGCACGCGTCTTTTTATCAAAACCATTGACTGCTAGCATATCGATATGATGTCCTAGGCTCCATAGCCGTCCGACAGCATCTAGGGTACATGCTGCAGCGTCCCTTTGACGATTAAGTATTGACAGATAACTCATCCGACCTTGAGACTTATTGTTTGTTAGAATCTCCTGAAGTGGACCTTGAAGGGTAGAGTGCGGCCCTATCTCTACGAGTTCTTTGATGCCCGAAAGTGACTGGGACTTCGAGCCGAGGGTCTTTCGAGGCGCTTTCCCGGATTGGACGCTGAGAAGAGACACAGCCTGGGAGAATTTGACCTGAGAGATAAGGTTTTTGACCCAGTATTCAGCATCACAAACCCTACCTAGAGGAATAACAGCCCCGGTTACTGACGATATCATTGGAATGGTGACCTTCTTGGCGACTTTACTGTCCATGTCCTTCAGGCTTTCGTAATAATCGGTCTTTATTGCCTTCATGAAAGGAGAATGGTACGCAACGTTCACGCGAAGTTTACGAGCCAGGTGTTGATCATCCTTAAGCCACGACTCGAGGATTTCAAGCTGATCTTTGTCTCCCGTGAGTGTGATACTCTTAGGGCTATTCACACAGCCAACTTGAACATTGAGGATTTCGACATGTTCCGTGAGTCTGGCCAGGAATGGCTGGATTCTTTCTTCACTCAGAGCTACAGCCAGCATTGCTTGCGGAGTTTTATGCAGCGTCGGAAGTCTGGCAGCCAGGCGACCCCGGTGATAGGCAATTTTCAACGCAGTTCTGTCATCGAAAGCGCCTGCACAGTAACTAGTTCAATTAGTAATGTGAACAGTGAGACACTTAGGTTGACTTACGCAGCCGCTATTTCGCCTGAAGAATGGCCCACCACGGCGGCGGGAGTAATACCAAAAGACTTGAGTAAGTCGACTATAGCGATTTGAAGCGCGGTCGAAAAAGTCTGGCTATATTCTGGCTCATTTATGGTAGACGTAGAATCGCAAAGCAAAGCTACAACTCAGGTCAGCATCTCCAGCAAACCATGAACTAGCGGCCACTTACCCTGAAGCGACCATTCACAGCCTAGGTCTTGAAGTATATGGTCAAGCTCAGCAAACCGAAGTCTGAAGAGAGGAAATGCAAGCAACCCGTTTCCCATTTTCGCATATTGGGCTCCTTGGCCAGTGAACACGAAAGCAATCGATTTTGGGTCTCCTGAAAACCTGATTGGTTTGGAACTATCTTTTTCTAGCGAGATGAGATCACTTCCAGAAGTCGCAACAGTATAGGAACGCCACGCATGGAGAGATCGCTTGGCTGCTAGAGTGTGGACAATATCATCAAATGATGGCGCCAAAACAGCTCGGCCGCGCTTTTTGAAAAATTCGCCATAAGTATCGAGCATACTTTTGATCCCAATCTCATCAGCAGCAGAGAAAATTAATAGTCTCGGTCTCGGGTGCTTTTGAGTCGAAGTAAGCTTAGTTGACAATCCGTTTTCGTCGGTCACTCTTCCCACGTCTCTTTCAGACTTCTGTTCGACAGGTTCGTAGAAGCCGTTCGTCTCCTTCGTCCCATTAGTTTCACCATTTGACTTTTGCAGGCAAAGGTCTATAGTACGATGATGACCGCGGAGCCTATGGGCTTTCAGGAAGTGCAAGGCATCATCGACTATCACGACGGCATTAGAGCCGCCGAATCCAAACGAGTTAACCTTGTATATAGTTAGATTGATGTCTAAGGAAGCAGGTGCTACTCACACAAGCACGACGAAGTCCCAAACTAGGCCATTGCATTGGACGAGTAGGAAACTTGGGGAGAAAAGTCAGTTAAGGGCATATCTGAGGTTTGGGAACAGAAACCTACATGAATGCGAAGATTCTGGGTGTCGATCCTGGGATTGACTTTTTCGAGCCCAGTATTGGGCAGAATAATTCCCTTTTCTAGTATCATCACAGTTTTGATGAGACCTGCAATGCCACTACCACCTTCCAAGTGACCAATATTGGATTTGACGGCACCAACAATTAGTGGCTCCTCTTCTGAGCGATATGACCGAAAAGAATTTCCAATCGCTTTTGCTTCGGTGGGATCGCCAAGGGCTGTTCCTGTCCCATGTGCTTCAAAACTATAAATAAAAAATTAATATTGCCCTTTTTGTAATATTTCATAGAAATCAGCAAGTCATCAAACCGCTTATTATGAACAATGAATGGAAGCTTCCCATCAACTTACAATCTTACTGGTGCCATGTCAAGGTTTGCCCTTGTAAAAGTCTCATTTATCAATAACTGTTGGGCCTCTCCGTTTGGCTGTGTGATTCCGCCAGTCGTTCTACCATCCTGGTTCAACCCAGTAGCACGTATGACAGCTCTTATGGTATCTCCATCCTGCATAGCATCTGATAGTTTCTTCAAAACTACAACACCAAAGCCGTCGCCTCTAGCATAGCCATTTGCTCTATGGTCAAAACTCCAGCATCGGCTATCAGGAGACATGAAACTCATATTTGACATAATTAGCATGAAATCCGGATGAAAAACCAGATTGCATCCACCAACAAGGGCCTGGGTCAGGTAAGCAGAGGGAATTTCAAATCGCCCCATGTATCATACCATTTTTGATGTACCATTTAGTAAATCCTGACAAGCAATATGTAAAGCGCTCAAACTGCTAGAACAAGCAGAGTCTAGATTCATGCTAGGACCGCGCAAATTGAAAAACCAGCTGACGCGGTTTGCCAACATCGATCCGGACAGCCCCGTGGCTGCATACTTTGGGAGTTGTTCAGAATCCTGCTGTAACATACTTTTGTAATCATCCGTAAAAGTTGCCGTGTAAACTGAAGTCTTACTTCCTGAGCACTTGTCGATAGTGAGACCAGCTGTACACTCTCAGTATCCAAATTTTGGGTTGCGTGGGACGAACTTACCATTTTCTAAAGCGTGATAGGACGTCTCTAACATTATGCGCTGTTGCGGATCCATCGCAACAGCCTCAGCAGGGGTGACGGAGAAAAAAGGGGCATCAAATGCGCCCAGATCCTCCTTCAAAAAATGGCCGCCTCGAAGGGGTAGCTATCTTTCGTTAGCGGAGCCTTTCAACTTGGTGCATTTTGCCGCGTGTTCGGACAAGAAGGTTAAAAAGTATAAACACTTACGGTTCCAGTGCCTGAGTTCTCCTTGTCATAGAATGCATCTATGTTGAATCTGTCTGGAGGAAATTCGGTCATAGCACATCGGCCTTTATAGAGCATGTCCCAGAAAGCCTCTGGAGATGTAGCTTCCTGCGGAAACTTCAGAGACATCCCAATCACCGCAATGGGCTCCACGGTGGGATGTTCTATATTATGAGTGAAGCCATTCGTAGAGGTGTTTGAAGGCCCATCATTCAAGTCTTCCAAAACTCCTTCCGCAGGATGAACGCCGTTTTGGGTCTTTCTAATCGCCATGGCGACAAACTATAATATTCCCAGTCTCATCAAACTTTTCACACTGCCCATGTAGTATGATTCTAATGTGTTACGGCGAATAGAAAGATTTCCAAATCCAAAGGTAGCCTCGGAGACGCGAGAACACTTCAGGCAGAAGATTGACTTGCTCGTCCGAAAAGTGGAGCATTGCACATGTGGCAAGTGGACAACTTTTAAGGTTCCAACGCCTCACTGCTGAGGGCGGTAGACTAAACCAGGAATGGATTATCCAAATGTGGTACGGAGGTACAGTAGTGCGTACCAACAATTATCCTGGAGATCTCAGCCTCCGGCGGGCGAGAGATCACCGAGACACTGTCGGCAGACCATCTCTACTGGGATTTATATTGCCTTCGTGCTATGCTTATCGCTGGCAGCTTTCTTCAAAACATCATCAGAACCAAACCTCTATCGACCGAAGAAAATGCGTTTCCTCTGTTTGCATGGGCTGGGAACAAATAGCGACGTAAGTATTCGGCTCCTCACATGTCTCGGAGTTAAAACTGAAGTATTCTAACATCTTTGTGTTGAAAATTTAGGTACTCAAGGCACAGACTGGTACGTTTTCTCACAGAACAAGAAGTAAGACCTCATACTGAAGTTTGGGTCACATAGCATCCCTGCGCTACCGTTTGGGCGAAGAGAAGCATGAGTACGACTTTGTGGATGGCTCGCTTCTCTGGCCACCAGCACGTGGAATCCAGGAGGTATTCGGCGATCAGGTGGACTGCTACTCCTATTTCGACGGTGAAGACCCATCTGCATCGAGTATCCTCGAAGCAGTCACCGACCTGGCGAATTACGTTGCGTCAAGTGGGCCTTTTGATGGAGTCATTGGGTTCTCCCAAGGCGCGGTACTCGCCGCAACCCTTATCATCAGCGCGGAGTTGAAGGGTCCTGTACCTTTCAAATGCGCTATATTTTTATGTGGGGGGCTACCTTTTGATATGACTTCTCTCAAAGAGGGGAAAGTTGTACAGTGCGCTCGAAAGCCGGAAATGACTGCTTTGATGCATCTCCCTGTGGTAAATTGCTGGGCCGACAATGACCTGGACTATCCTGGAATGGGTCCAGATCTCTCACAGCTGTGCTCGGCAACAGATAATCTGGAAGTGGTGCATAGCGCTGGGCATGGGGTGCCCTCAGAAGGAGAAGATCTAGAGAAGCTTTCAGCAGCTGTCACTGCGATTCTGAACCGTGCCAAAACGGCCGTGACCTATGAATAGTGAGGGGTCCTATCGGAAAAGGCGTCTTTGCAAATATGGCATGCAGCGCTTACTGCAAGTTACACTAGACGTCCGATACGTACGGAGGCTCCATCCTATCCTATCCTGGATGCTATTTCACCGGCAATTTTTTGGTTCGTTGGCGGGCGCCAAGCATATCGTGGGGAAGGGAAAGAGCGGACAATTATTAAGTGGAGTTAGATCTATTTGTGTGTTTCGGGTGGGAAGGAGCGAATGTTAGATGTTGATCTTGGCCTCAATATGGAATATGCTCTTAGCTCATCTCAGCACAGCTATTTACAGTAAAGTAGTCTATACCACACTTGCGGAGGTAACGAGAAAGTAGTAGCTCGCTAAAGGTGGCTGCACTCAAAATTCGCTCTATAATTGGCTAGAGACCGTTAAGCGAAACGGGTATTTTTTAGTAGTATTAAGACTAGTAGACACATGGCGCCCCAGCTTTTAAAGTCACCTGCCTGCTATCCAGTGATCTACAATACCTCCGTAAGGTAAGGTTTGCCCGGCACATACAAATTAAGCTAACTCCCGTAGCGTTCACGACCACGACATCCTCTGCAGGAGTAGAAGGAATTTATAGAAAATCAAAGGAAAAACAGGGCAAACTTCCCTTCTGAGCAGGAGTCTCAACTATGGTTCTGGCTTACGTGTGTCTACCCACTTACCTCGAAGTACTCATAGATCTCCGCTCGTACATGTATAGCCGCTGTAGCGCCGTAACGTGAAATGCATCAAATGCATGAAAAAGGATTCCACGTATAGTATAGGAGTGGCTGCAAGATTAGCATATCTTACGCTACCATCCCCCCTTCCTGGTTGAAAGGTTAATTCTCTCCACAATTAATTACCCCTCGCCACCGCGAAGGAACGACACTTCAAACTAGGAGACGGAAATACCAAGAATCCAATAATTCAAGAAGTATCATACAGACTGTGTATGCGCAGAAGAAGAGGAAAAAGAAGAACTTCCTTCGTGCCGCCATTCCCAAATTTCCTTTCTCAAAAAGAAAGATGGCTTCACCAACAACTGTTACAATACAACCGCTTCATGCGCCCGTGGTGTCATCAAGAGCTGTCCCGCTGGTGGTAGTGTCGACTGTCTTTCAAACACTGGCTGTTTCTACCATTACTTTGCGTTTTCTATCAAAGCATGCAAATCGAGGGGTGGGAGTGGACGATTGGGTAAGTAGTCGCGGAAACAGCCATACATCCTTTTTCTTCTGCCCGTGCCTTGGACAAAGACCACAGCGCAACTGAGAAGCTTTGCCTCTGGGATTCTACATGAATCCCGGGACTATGCTTCGTACATCCTTCATTACGTTGGAATTCGATTTGGACTTTTGCTAATAGCTGGATTCTGCAGTTTGCCTTGTTTGCACTGGTCTTTTCGTTTGGACTATACACTACAGGTATCTTAATCAGTACCATTGGCTTTGCGGGGTTCCATATGAGTGAACTTCTACCTGAGCAAATCGAAAGATTTCTTTTGGTATGTTCGGAGATCAAATCATTTCAAATGAACGCGGACTAACATACGCGCAGATAGTCTACATCGATAACATATTTTACGCCTTGACATTACCCACCATCAAATTTTCGATACTTTTTATGTATAGGCGCATCTTCCACCGCGTCAAGTCCTTTCAATATGCGCTTTATGCCACTGGTGCAATTGTTCTGGGCTGGATGATTTCGGTTGTGTTGACGCAGATTTTCTCTTGCAACCCTGTATATGGTTCTTGGAATCTTACAGCAATGGCAACTGCAAAATGTAACTTACTATTGTATCTCCCCAAAGATATATACGCATGCTAACGTTTTGATACCTAGGCATAAACACAACGAAGTTCTATTATGGAAACGCCATTTCCAACCTCCTCACCGATGTCATTATTCTCTGTTTACCGATTCCGATGATATTGCGACTGAACATGACCGCTCACAAGAAGAGTGCTCTTGCTGGTGTTTTCCTACTTGGAGGCTTGTATGACTCGTCCCTCATTATCAGATATCTTTATATTGACTCTCGTCTCCAGCGTTTGCATAAGCAGTATCGTCCGAATCGTCAGTCTGAGCAAAATAAACAACGAGGACATCACTTGTAAGACATATACACCACTGGCGGCCGTTTGGTTTCAACTCTTAACTGTGTCACTAACATACCGCAGATACATTAGTCGACGTGGGTGTCTGGACATCTATCGAAACGCCTCTGTCCATAACATGCGCTTGTTTGCCTACCCTCCCAGCCTACTTCAAAGCCTGGCAGAAGAAGATTGTCGGCAGTCGTGGCACAAAGGCCACCACCGGCGTCTCGGTCTTCAGGTCCACGCGATCCAAAAATCGTACCGCGGGACTAGCTTCGAAGGCTGATTTCGACTATATCGATGGACGAGACACGATACCTTTGAGTCACAAATCTGGTAAGGATATAGATAGTGTTGAATCTGGCTTAAGTGGCGTCTATGTTTCGCAGGAATTCACAGTCGAGCGGAGTGATCGTCGTTACCGTTAGAAAAACATTATTAAATCCAGAGAAACTATTCAATTATGATTCCCTATTAAGACAATGTGATACTCTTATTTGAATAACCCAAAACGTCAAACTTCAGCGCGCCTAGTCGTTGCGTCTAATAGTCTCTTAATCATAACACCCCTTTAATTAGTAAAATCGAACATCTCATGATCATATCCCAGTATGGTCTCATTAGGCCCTCCCTCAAGACCTATATTATAACGTTGAATCTATTTGCATATTGGTATTTTCCTAGCGATCTGAGGACATACAAAATAATTCCCAATTCTTCTTTTATACACTGATTACATCGGATTCCTCTCGTCCTTAGCAGCCTCCACAACCGCTCGCACCATCTCAGCCTGCTTAGTGATAAAAACACTATGACTCGTCTCATAGTCCTCCGTCTTCAAAACCACCCCCTCCTTCTTCACCTTTGCAAGCATGATATCCTGATACACCCTGGGCACCGAGTAATCCTGCTGTGTCAAAATATACGTCACGGGCACGATCTTCCACGCACTCCCCTTAGTCTCCGTATGGAACATGGACAGCGGCGATCGCACCAAGTGCGGAAGCGCCTCATCCACGATACGCTGCTCCACGCCGTCGCCGAAAAACAGGAGCTTCGGGTCGTGCGGAAAAGTCGAGCCATCTGCAGCATTGTCGACGAACTGTGGCCAGAACTGCGTCATTTGCGCTTCTTCCACAACGCTCCAGATAGTGCCTCCGGGCGGGAGGATGTACGCACACATGTAGAAGAGATGTATCACTCCCCCTTTCTTTCCTTCGGCTTTGCGTTCGGTGAAGCTGAGGCCTGTGATGGCATCGGTGCCAACGGCGCCGCCGTAGGAGTGCATGACCATGAGTACGCGCTCGCCTGCTTCGACGAGGTTTTCTACGACTGATCGGACAGCGGCGACATCTTCTGGGAAGGAGGCATCCGGGGGAGATTTGCCGCTGGATGAAGGGAGGTGGGGTGTGAGGACCTTGAAGCCTTGTGCTTTCAAGGCATCGATGTAATTATGGTAGTTTGGCGGGGTATGCCAGGCGCCATGGACTAGAACTATGGTGGGTAGAGAGGCAGTCATTGCAAGCTGGATGTGCGTGTAAGAGGATAGGAGACAATAGTGCGATTCTAAGGGTCTTAGAAAGCCGACAGTAAAGTAAAATCAATTTGCGTAGATAGCAACTGGGTATAACAAGTTAATAAACTCAAAGTCTTGAAGTCTTAGAAGCTTAGAAGTCTCGAAGTCACAAAGGTAAATTTCGTGCCGCTGATCACATGCTGGTCCTGGCAGTAGTTTACATGGGAAGCTGCGATGCGATGCGTAGCTACATGCAGTACTCGAGGTACTGTACTGTACTCCTCCCCCTTCTAATAAAGCTTATCGATCCTATCCGCAACCCTGAAACTACCATGTAACAATAACCCCTCGCCGTATACAATTACAATAGACTGGGCATTTGGTCTATACCTAGTAGGATCCTGCATTTTGTGAACATAACATCTTATGATTTGAACCTTATTTCGTACCGAGTAAAGGAAGGAACGAGCTCCTCCAACTCCAACTCCAACTCCAACCCCAACTCCAACAACCAACAACGTGGCAAAGCGATTTCTCTAAGATCTGCGGTGCGGCCCATCATCATTGTATAGATTTCTTCTTAAGTTACTAGGCAACTCAAGTGCCGAGCTAATGGCTACTAGTGTCCCCGCTATTTCATTGCGCGAAGTGAGGCAGTGGAGACTCTGGAGAGAAGCTACTCGGCTCGGGAGGCTTACCTCTTTGAATAGATACTTATACCGAGGTGCACCTATCATCTTATTGCGGCTAGCGCTGAATATCTACTGTATCAATTCGACAATTCTAGTGAAAATCCCAAAGCGCCGACACAGCTGTCTTTATACCCGAGAGAGTTTCGGATATAAGTAGCGTTCCCAAGATTCTTATATGTACCTACCTATATAGGTGAACAAATCGTAGATCGTTTTCCCTATCGGTATTTGTATCATTGGGAGATAGCAAATTAGTACTAATCAGACTATTATTTTATGACAGTACAAAATTAAAACTTTGCTCCTCTCGATCCTGCTTCTTCGGCTTTCCACCCAATCACCGTCAAGCGAGAGAAAGAGAACATCGCCCCCCCTTTCGACTCGCTTGCAGCTTCTGGGACCAACTTGGTGATCTCCTTGGCCAGCTCACTCTCATTCCCTGCGGTGCGCTGGGCAATCATGTCATAAATGAGCAGGTTGCACTCGTGCATAGCAAACTCCTGGTCTGAGGATCAAAGTTTGTAATAATTAGTATAAATTCCAATCACGAACAGGGAAGGTAAGTTGGGGGTTCGAATTGCGAACAATAAACGGAATTACGCCACTTACGCGGGTTGGCCTCGACGCGATGTGCCTCTACCTGCATCAGGCCCTGGTCAGCCATCAGGCCCGGCAACTGGCTCGGCCACTGTGGGATAAGACGTGGATCCTGAGCCGCGGTCAAACTGAAGAGCCGTTGCAGGGCCGTTTCAGTGTTCGAGGCATCGGTCTTCCTGATGCGCATCGAAGGTACGTCTGGCTCGGCCCACTGAAGCCAACCTCCTGGTTCTGTAGCATAGCATAGCATGGTCAGTTCCACATCCTCATATGAACAAACCTAAGCCACAGACAGGAGGATGTCGTTACTTAGCATTTTGAGAAGGTTCCGCAGAATTGGTACTGGGTCTCCTTTTACCACGAAAACCAGGAGCTTCAAGTGCACAATGTCGTATTGCTCGATCAGCTCTTCTGGCACCTCGTCGAATACGTTCCATTGCCGAATGGTTACATTGGATGGTAACCACTCTTTAGGCGGTGCTTGGGAAATGTCCACGTCGAAACCGTCTAGTTGAGAGCTTGCTGGGAGTTGTTTGGAAAGGTCTGTAAGCCAAACACTAAATACATTGTTGGCAACACTCTATAAGAGGCGGCAAAGGATCAACTCACCCTGTACCGGTGCCAATATCAGCTACTTTCAGGTTCTCTTGGGATTTATCGATCCTAATGCTAGGGTGCAGCAGATATCCGAATATCTGAGTCCAAAGATAATGTTGTAGGTTGAGTCTGTATGTGGAATACGGTGTCGGAAATTAGCTGCTGTGGGTCTTGAAAGAGATTGGACTGGACTACGCAACCTACCTCGTACAGTCAATGTAGTCACGGCTAAGGAGGTAGCTCCCATCTTCTGCGTTTGGAGCCATGATACGATAACTCTGTTTCAGATAGCTTAGGATTGCAAAAGATTCTCGCTTGCATATAATAAATAAACCTAGAGTTGTATGTACTCATAAGCTATTATGTCGACGGGAAACTGCACTATTGCAAGATCCCGCTGCGGTGAAGCCAGGGAGGGGTCATGCAGCAGGGAATAACCGCACCTGGTTCAGCATATAAATCTTCGGCCCAGAATAGTTAGGACTGCAGGGTGATCAGTGGAGACTTGCACATCTATCGGAGACCCACTTGGATTTATCAGCGATTTTCGTATTCGGTGGATTCATATGTTAAGAATAGAAAATTATTCACTGATTCTCAGAAATTAAAGCTTGTTCAAGCGGAAGTACCCCGCTATGTAGCAATAGTGCCACGTGGTCCCAGATATTAACTTATCACAGTGATAATTCTATTTAGGGCAAAGATAATTGTGTTTTAACCATTATTCAGATACCGTATTAACTTATTCCTGAGGAACGTCTTTTACACAGCCTCGCTTAACGCTATTCGTAAGAGGGGGATGGGGGAGGATGGGATTATCAAGTCCTCATTTAACTCACTCCTCTCTAACTGCGTAGACTAATCAGATGCCTCACCTAGCAGGTGAATTAAATATAAAAAACCCTCCTCTATGTTAAGAGAGTGCGGTTTTTCTATAATCCATTGGCACAAGGAAAGTTACGGAGTATATCACAAGTCCAGTTCATTCTAAGCAGCGCACCTTATAGGACTTTAAGCCTAAAGCGAATAATATTTGAAATTCTGAATGCTGTTGTATGCCAGAACGGATACTACAAGTCGTGTTATGAGAAGCTGACTCCACTATCAATATCTACTATAAAGGCCGAAGGTCATCCGCGAATGCTCGTAATTCAAGCTTCCATTCAAAACTCCTCCTAGCAAGACCGCCCCTGAATCGATTGCCAATCCCAACGCGCGAAAACCAACCATCGAGACGGAGACAAGAGCCGCTACACTACTCAGGTCAATAAGCATATCGAGGTTGAAATCCCCAGCCAGATTTTTCAAGTATAGCATCTCCCTCGTTTACAGATGCGATTCGGACACGACACAGTAAGGAGGCTTGCGAAGGCAAGATGTAGCAGCGAGGCTATGATGGCGGAGCACAATAGTGTAAAAATTCTATACTCTTTAAAACTAAACACCGCTTGCTTCGGGACATGAACATTCCCCTCCAATTCACTCATGGACCCGAACGAATGGAAACATTGACGGAAATAATATTTTGACAACTCGTTTTCAGGAAGATTAATAGAAGATTAGATTCAAGCAAGGTCTCAATGCTTGTGAGGTCATAGCTCCAGTCAGCAAGCCTGGAGCATTACAACTCCGCACAAACGAGCCCACTTATCGAGTAATCCTCCATATCGATAATCGATTCCACTTGCTTGCAAAACCTCCTCGTACTTACTCGTTTATATAGACAAGGAGAAATCTTTTAACCTCTCATATCATATTCAGCTTCTCATTCACCTTTACTCACATGCCGCTTCGGAGGGACTATAAACGCAGCAGCTTCTCACTAACTTGATTGACAAGTTTCTCTGGACGTCAGCAGGCAAAACGTTGACATGAGACCGTGTAAAGAGAGAACTAAAAGCCAGAGCCTTCCTCAAATCCCCGAAAAATTATTAAATATTTCGTCTGCGATCAATCGGGAGACTATAATATTATGTCTAAAATCACTTATGTGTGGCGGAATGAATGAATGAATGACGATTCTAATGGCATGTCACGTTTGACAGCAACTTATTAGATGCGCTGGTTCAAATTCACTCCCACCCATACCATAAACATCAAAAAAGTCACCTTAGCTACGACAAATGATTAAGTGCAGCCTGAACGAAATTTTCGGCTGATTGGTTGATTTTTGAAATAGCACGGCGGAATGAGAAAGAATCAATGAAATAGTATAGATAACCAACGCGAGTGCAACTTCCCAAGTATCCTCATACTAAATTAAACGCCTTTGAATTTGCTATTTCATCTCTCTTGAACGTTTCCGATCGATATCCGTCAACTTTCAATAACCAGATCTCAGCTTATAGTATCGTACTATTCCGGTCCATCTAAGGTAAACATGCCATGGCCTAGTGCGATGTGAAAATTTTGTTTTCTCCAAAACCCAAACTATTGGAACTGGGTTTAAAGAATAGCCCATATATTCTCTGGGTCTTGCGTAACTATGTTCTTCGACCCCAGAGTATTAAACTTAAGGGTGTTCGACATCTTTCGATTCATAAGCTTTATGATAGAATCAAAATACGTATGCCGCCGGCCTGCTTAGAGGGTTTTCCGTAGGAATTGGAGACTAAAGGGAAGCCCCTTTGCTTTCTTGGTTTGTGCAAGTTGACGTCCTAACTGCTTGGCTTCAGCAGAATGAAAGAAAGCGGATAATAAATTCCGCAAAGCCGTGTAGAGTATCCACGTGGTGATACAGGCAAAGGCTGCTTGTATAATCATGTTACGGAAACTTGGGATATATTCATTTAGTGCTGGTCATTGGAGACACATTTTTTATACGCCACTATGCGTGTATTCATATAATATACTGCATTGTCTCCAACACTCGCAAGCTGACATGCTGATCTCACTTGAATCTTCAACATCAATAAAGACTGCTGCACCACAACAAACGCCTTGAGACTGCTTCAGTGGGCAACAGGGAAGGGGGTGATGATGGTAACTCAATTTTGAGAAAACTTGTGCTAAGATTACTGTACCGGTGGCCGCCCTGCATTAATTTCCTCGCTCAATTGCCCCTTCGATGCGGCCAGGCCAGCAGGATATAGCCAATTTCGTAGAATTGGTGGTAATAGCACGTGGATTATCCTTGTGAGCCAGAGTCTGGGAGAAGTGTACCTTGAACTTCACGCCGAATATCTCTTAATAGTCCTAGTAGAGATCTGTCTTTCAATTCACTCCTCAAATCAAAAAGGGTAAATATTTGAGCATCATACCCACCGGATAGCTACGAGTGTTAGGAACGTTTAAATTGGAGGTACTGCGGTTAAGCGCCTTTAAAGTTGGCGACAGATAGGAGTCGCGGTCGGGGGGGATAGGTTCTAAGCCCATATGAAAAGAGTCGTAATTAAAGAGCAATTAGACAGAGACCTTTCCATTATTGATCGGAAACTAATCTTTAATTTACTTATAGTACCGCTAAATCCATCTATCAGTGCTAATATCCTTATATCTGCGTAGAATCTTAGAGCATGATTAGAATACGCTCCGTTCTTAATTGCTATCCTTAATACCTTTAAAATCCCTCCACGTCTCTAGAGGAGATGGCGGATCGTAATCCTTATTAGAATCGTCAGGATTATATAACACTATAGCCTAACTTAGTGCTAGAACTCTCACCTGCAAATAGGGATTATAAGATGCACTCTCTACATCCTTTACTTTTATCTTCATCGCCACCTTAATTATTCTACGCCAATCTACAGCACGCTCTCCGAGCAACATAAATTGTAGCAATATCTGACTTTAAATTTGCTATAGATTCGGCATATAAAGAACATCCTGCATATAAAAGGTTATGATATCTCTAATTAGCAGCCTCTTATCAAAGAGGGCGTATTGCCCTCCTTCCTCTAAAGCGAACATATAATAACCCTTCTCTTTTGCATATACGTAGGCTTGCTTCTCTTCTGCATTTATGCGCGAATCTTCTTGCACGCATTTTGCTAGACTATGGACCAATCTTATATTCTTATGATAATAGTAGCGTTTGAAGTTCTCTAAAAGCTAGAGATCTATTATGCCGCGAAGCTAGATGCTAAAGTAAGCAAAAAGGGCATCAGCATTGTTGTGGACGTCAAAGGAGATTTTAAGTGCGTCTCGAGATTTAGAAAGCTCCTTTAAGTAGCTAACATTGCCCGATCTAGGAGATGAACAACCTGTTATGGTTAGTCTCTATAACCTATAGAAGAAGGACTAGCTAGCGAAAGCCTGCTACTACTATCTATATCTACTTCTATGCATTCTAATGCGACTATGCTAAGCGCCAACGCCCTAAGCGTCTTAATATCAAGGATGTATATTGACTCTACAGTGATAGGTTGGTGGTACGGAGTTGGAGCGCTGACTCTTTGCATGCTGGTTGTTGCCTCGTCGCGATGCATGAAGTACAGGGAATTGGGAACCATTGATTTCGATGCCATATGACACAACTAGAAGTCAATACTCCTTTAAAGACTATTATGATTGGTAGATGCTAGCCGTGTTCCAGTTCAAACCCTAATAGGCATTGATACCTACCAGTGGCTGCCTAGGTTATCAAACCAAGACCAACTCCTACTCCTCCACATCTCCAAGAAGCCAAGGGTCTTCTAATAGCTCAGAGGGCGACGCTCTCGATTCTGGCGTCCACCGGACCATTTTGCGGACGAAGTCGAGGAAGCCTTTCTTATTGGAAACCTCGAGATTCCTCTCGGAATCTTCCCAAGACACTGATAGGATAGGATTCAGACACTTCCAGTTGCCTGTCGTATACATATTAGGTTGGCGGATGCACATCCTTGGAATCAAGTACTTACCTCTGTCATCGAAGTAGACGGAGCTGCACTCGCTTCGCTGGAGGAACTCGAGGGGAGGAGGTCCCAAAAGACCAACTATACTAGCAAGGTGGAAGCGGTTCCCATACTTGCCAGTCTCGGGGTCAAGCCCATCGAACATGCGTCTGTTCTCAAACATGTCCCAGACCTAGAAGCTCTCATTAGTTTCGTGCTATTAGCCACATGCAGGAAATCTCGCACCATGACTCCGACGTTCCATATATCCACAGTATAGCCCCAGGGCATCTCTAGAATGACTTCGGGAGCCCGGTAAGGATCCGGCTGGATGTCATGGCAGTGCTCGACCTGTCCGTTCCGAGCGAGGGAGAAGTCACACAGGATCGGGCGGCCAAACCTTGTTGGAATACCGAAGTTTGCGCTTTTGTAGAGATTGTACCCATTGACACTTTTGTAGAGGCTCGATGCCGCGATTTCTTTTGTGTCCAGCTGTTCCACGATAGATGGATCGACCAAACCCAGCAAGATATTCTCTTCTTTTATATCTGGCACTCTGTCAATGTTTTCCAAAGCATAGTGAGAGGAGCGACCTGACCTGTGTGGATGATATGGCACTCGCTATGCAAGAAATCTAGTGCGAGCAGCGAATGGCAGTTTACGATCTGGGCGAGTATACCGGAGGCTCAATATGTCGTTGGAAAGGACCTCGTGAACTAAACATTGATGGGGATTCCCTGCTCTGCTCGTGACAAAGAAGGAATCCTGAATGGTGCGGACATACATCTTGCCAGGATGTTCCGGGTTCCCCGCGGTGCTGAGATGTTTGTAGATGGCAGTTTCGTTGTCAATCTCATCTTCTGCAACCAAATCGTGGGCGTAAATCTTCAGTGCGGCATATTTATTCGTGCTGGTATATCTGGTCAATGTAGGCTCCACCTCACGCCCTCTGAGTTTCACTCACGCCAGGTTACGACAGCACCATATCGTGCTTGCTGATCCGAAGCCAAGTTTTGCCATGACTTTATACTTTTCATTGATGACTTCGCCCAAGGTCATCGGGTAGAACTTTTCGAAGCCCACCTCCCTCTCTTCTTCAAACGGAGTGACCGAGGATGACATGGAGCGCGATGTAACGCGGCCTGCGCGACATAAGAAGGAGAATGAAATAAGGCGAGATCTATCCAAGACTGGCGTTCGCAGCCGCAAGAATATACGAGGACGAGAAAACATGGAAATCAAAGATTTCTAGTCTACAGGTAAGTAATGGCGAAGGTGGATGGCCAGGGGCGACTTCGGATAGGTAACCGCTGCACTTAATAATTGTGCAGCCCTGAGACAATTTACGCGCGCGCTCCAGCGCTTCTTGGCGCTTCAAAAATAGTTCATCTGGCAACAGTCACATTAATAACTTTGACAGGGAATATAGGCCTATAGATGTCGACTTTCGAGGATCTCGCCTTGGAGCATGTTGGGTCACAAAATCAGATCATTACCCAGTCGTTGGTCAGTGGATACAGCGCAATGCGGCAGCCGGTGGCAAGGGGAACCAGGAAGCGCCGGCCCCCCATGCGCCCCTTAGGCCTGATCAATCAATCCCATCCGCTGCCCTCATCACTCGCAGATCCGCGCGTCAAAGCAGCCTCAGAATATATGCAGATCATTGCAGAATCTCGGCCCTCTCCTTGCGGTTCTAGAGAGAATCACACTAGCTAGCTGCTGCCATAGGATCATGGTCCAAGATTCCTGGGAAACTCATTGGAGAGGGCCATGAGCCATCCATCTTTCGATATCTGGCTGGTGGTACTGCGAACAAACTCTGGCCGCAGAGTCTTGTCCGTCTCATGTGTAGGTATATCTCTACGAGCTTGTTATATCGCAGGTAGTCAAGTCGGCGGCAGGCTACGAGGCTTTCATCGCCACATGCTGTAGAGACCTCAAGTTATTTAAACTTGGACATTTCCCTAGTAAGCAGGACCTCATCAATCATTATCCTCATTCAACCTCATCCATAATTACGCTCATTCATATATCATTCTTTTCAATATCCCATCTACAATCAAGTCCTCCACGTTCTACACTCCCTCTACCATCATGTCTGGCCCAATCAAGTCCTCATTGGCCAAAGCCGTTGCAGCCATCAAGGAGCCTGCCTTCCAAAAAAGCACTGAAAAATTCGTCGAAGGTATCGCCGCCAAGGTCCCAATCATCACTGGAATCAAGTTGAACGGATCCCGGCCCCATATAAAAACATGACGACCCGGCTGATCCTAAGCCCGTCATATCCTTCGCTCTCTACAAATCGAACAAGCTGAACAGCCGGAATCGTGTGGCAAGTGGTCACGTTCACGATGACGGCACTGGACATCTCAATTTCCCCTCCAAGTACAAGCAATATCGTGCCATTACGGGAATGGAGTACAAAATTCCGGGCAGCGACACGTCTGGCCAGTCCAGCTCTAGGAAATCGAAGTCAGGTGGCTCCGACCTCACTTGGAGGACAAACGAGCAGACCAAGTATGCAGAATGGTGGGACGGCACGAAATGGGTTGCAGGAGATTGGTCTGATGAGTATCAAAAATGGTATGCTTATTACAATGGCGAATGGTGTTATTGGTAACGTCATACATGGGATTTGAGAACATTTGTGTTTGCGGGCGTCGCACATATACTTGATTTCATGAACCACATTCTATCTTTTGTCCTGAGCGTCCTCAAAAATAGTTGAAGCCAATTTGAATGTGTAGTTACAAGTCTGTAGGCACAGAGAGCTTGACCTGCTGCCCTGCCCACCCGTGGGAGGAAGCTTATTTGACTCTGCACTGTACCATGGTCCAGCGCGTGCGTACTCCGGCCGGAGTCCTGCCTGGGAACTTGCCCTCTTCTTTGTATGTCAGCAAGAGCTGCTCGTCCAAGTCTGACCATCGGCTCTGCTTGCTCGTGCTCAAACAATCCTGCTCGGCCTCGCTCGAACATCCGTCATCGTCGCTGCTGGACTGGGGATCGCCATCACTTGAATCGTCATCACCGCTGCTTGACGGTTTGACCTTCTCTGATACAGGAGCCCCAACGTCAATGAAGCAATGACCGCTCCTCCAATTCAAGAACGATCGGCCTCTGTACGGGATCGCTTTTTGAATTTTGTCGAACAGCGCACCCGGATGGTCCCTTCGCTCCGGCTAGGGAGGGCAGCAAAGATGTATTCCCACGAACGGCCTTCGTTCCACATCTGGAGCAGCTTTATATCCTCTTCTTCTGTCCATAAAATCTTGCTCTTCTTTGGCTTCAACGGTGCTTGATGTATCTTGGAATGTGCGGCAGCGTCGTGATTGATGTCCAATGCTACGGGATTAATCGGTAAGTGAAGGTGTTCTGAGATCGATGGCAGTTTGAACTCAAGATTGTACGTCATATCATCCCCGATCTTGGTGCGTTTAAGAAAGCCTTGGAAGGGCCATTCCTGAGAAGTCCGTGAGGCACGGTGCTGCTCGTCATCGACGAAGGTCGACGAACATCCGTGATCATCCTGAGGCTGCGCCTCGTCAATCTCATGTCTGGTGGTCGACGGCGACCCGAGGGGGGGAGACCGTCGGAGGTGGAGAGGCGGAGTCACGGCAGGCGCTGAGCGTGACTTTCGTCGCTTTGCAGGTCGTGGGTCCTCGTCGCTTGTATCGCGTGTGTTATGATTGTCATCGGTGTTCACGGAATAGTGGATTTCGCTGCTGATCTCTGTATGCATGTCTTGGTGCCCTCGGCAGAGGGACTTCGAGAAGCTCATGAGGAGACATGGTGGTGCCTGTTATCGACGGAAGTCGGCGGGAACTTGTGATCAGCCTGTAGAGGGAGGAAAGCTGTGCAATATAAGTGCACGATGATATCAATGATGCCATGGTCATTGTACTAACGGGACCTCTCAATACGCTCCGTGATCTTCTTGTCCTTCGTACACCACTGCTCGAGGTCTTGTTTCATTGCAGCTCCCTCGCCGGTAGCGGACTTCGTAGCCTCACGTAACTCAGCAGTCGCCTTACTTCTTCTCTCTTCCAATTCTCCAAGTTCTCTACTGAGCTGCAGCCGTGTGCTTCGTGGTAGGCGATCAGCTGACATTTTTGCAACGATCTGGCATTGCTCGGTGTCGAGGGTATCAAGTGTTGCAATAAGCTGACTTTGCTCCGCCAAGAATTTGCGGAGAGCCTTACATCTCGCTGTAGCAGTATCCCACCACATAACTTCGGCGTCAAAGTGGCCTTTGGACTCACGCGTTGTAAATCTACGTGTATTTGACTTCCGTCGGCCCTTGGATTCGTCATCAGAAGCCTTGCCCGAATCATCAGGGGAGTTAGTCCGCCGATGTCCAAATCTCCAGGCAACTGAGGTCTTTGCACGTGCTCAAATCTGTTCGCTATCATGAGAGCTCATCTCTCGTCATCTCTCGCAGTAAACCTTACTCGTACCTACTGTACTGTACTGTAAACGGGATGTTGGAAGCGGAAGAGACTTGAGGGACGTGCACGCTATCCCCAGCCCAGCTAGCTCTCTTTATTCTTGGAGAGGCGGCTCGGCGGATGTTTTGGCACCGATCCGATCTAAGCAGCCTCGTTTGTTCTCAACCGCCAAAAAACCCAGCAACATTCACAAACTTAATAGTATTACCACACTTAAGCCATTTCACATCCACCCACCACTTTTCCTCTCCCAACGAATTATTATGGCACCAAAACCTCCACCAGGGACACTCTCATCCTTCATCGCCTCCCCTACCCTCTTCCCCTTCAATGTCCAAGTCAAAGACTACCTAAACTCTCACCCCTCAAAACATCACATAGTCGCTGCCGCGCTGGTCTTCTCTCCTTCTAATCCAACCCATGTGCTCATCGTTCAACGCTCTGCTACAGACTACATGCCTAATCTCTGGGAAATCCCCGGTGGGTCCTGCGACCCTGATGAATCGATCCTTGCCGGCGCTATCAGGGAGTTGTGGGAAGAAAGTGGTTTGATAGCAACTAAGGTGCTAAGGCAGGTGGGGGAGAGTTATGAGTGGGTGGAAGAGGCGAGTGTATGGTGTAAGTTTAGCTTCGAGGTGGAGGTTGAGGGCTTGGAAGTCACTTTGGATAAAGAGGAGCATCAGGCGTTTCATTGGATTACAGAGGACGAATGTAGAAAAGGAGAAGTCATAAGGGATGGAAAGAGGACTGAAATTAAGTGGGCGAATGAGCGTCAGCTGGCGGTGATTTTAGAGGGGTTCCGGTTGAGGGCAGCAGCCCAGTTAACTTCGCAGGCCTCCCCTTCCCTCGCGGCATAAACGTAGCATAAAATCTCTCCTAAAGAACGACCTGCATCGTGATTCCAATACTGGCTTCTTTTTTTTCGCCGTTATGAAGCGTTGTTGTGCTGTGGGATTTGGACTTCTCCCCTGTCAGAATTTAACTGGTTCATTACACATTAGCTATAGTACTGGTAAGTAGAGAGCGCTACCTGAGGACTGCGTTCTTGAGGGGACGAGTCTTGCATTGGTTTGGAAAAAGGATGAGACTTGGAGCTTAGTGGATGTGGCATCGCTGATTTCCGGCCTTTGTTCGCGGTTTGAATTACTATGAAACTTCGGTGACCGAAGATACCAGAGTCTGTATTAGAAGCAGAGCATTTTCTCTTCGATCTTGGTGTGAGACAATGGTGATTGCTAGCTGAGATGGTCCTTCTGATCTGTGGGCCATCTTTACGATCTTCGTTGCTCTCCACCTTTGTGGTTGAACAGAGTCATGAATGTTTGGTTGTTGAAAGGCCCTTTCTTCGCCCCGCCAAAATTGTGTAAGTTATGCTATTACCGCCATTGATCTTTTGAAATTAAAATGAATGTTTGTTTAGACATGAATATGTTTGGTGTTCCTACTTGTCGATATATGATAAACAATAGCTGAAGGTCACCCTCATACCTCTCATCAGAGCACAGCCTGCTACTATATTCATCCCACCATATAGTAATATATGTAAGCTCATATTCCTCAAAGAAAAGCATCTTGCCAAAGAGCAGAAGCAAGGAGGCAAAGAATGAACTTTTTAGCATGTTTTCAAACTATCGAAAGAAACTCATTAGAACTCAGGTCCAGGATTTACTATTTAGCTAGATCAAGAACTGATAAGCAGGAGAGGCAAAGTGACACGGATGTGAATTCCTATATCTATTAAACTTTCTTCTCCTTCCCATATATCCCAAGTCCATCCAATCTGAGCAGTAATCTCACCTTTTTGGCTTTTCTTGTTGCTCAGATGATCTATCTCTAAGTTTCATTTATACCGGCTAAAACTTCCCAAAAATAGTTGGAAACAAGTAGCAAGGAACTAAGACAAAAGCACGCCCCTCCCCTCAATCTAGCACTGGCCGATTTCAGACAGACAATTTTCATCGTTCAATCACATTACATTCACAGAAGTCGCATGCATGTCTGATTTGTTTTGGGTTCAGTTTGCCATTGATTCCGAATGACCACAGCATAAAGCCATGTATCACTTCACTCATCATAGACCAGCCTTCCCAATCCAATCCAATCCCACCCCCTCCCATTTCCATACACTCCCCCCAACCAAGCCAAGGATGCGTGCATGCATTAAGAGTATAAACAAACGCTCCGGGGTTGCGTACCACAAAAATGCAATTAACTTATGCCATGCCCGCGATGCTGCAAAAGAACAAGCAAAGAAGGTGATGTTACATGGGGTTTGGACTGGTGCATTTAGGCATCGTCTCCTCCGCGGCGCCCTCCTCGAGGTCCACCTCTACCGCCTCGTCCACCGCGGAATTCTCCTCGGTATCCTCCACGGCCGCCTCGCTCACCTCCTCGTCCGCCGCCACGAGATTCGTTTCCGCGGGAGTGGCCGCCGCGTCCGCCGCGGTTGCGTTGGACTTCGTGGAAGCCGTCGTCCTTGGGTGCGGCTGGGGTGATTGTCTGTTTGAAGGTTACTTAGTTGTGCTAGAAAATAATTGAGGAATATAGTCTTACCTGAGATGGGCTGTCTGGCTGGTCATCGGCCCAGCTCTGCACATTGGATGGTGCGGCAGGGGTACCGGTGATGCCAGTATCGGTCTCAGCAGCATCGCGAGGAACCTCGACCCATTCCTGAGATTGAGATAGGTCGTTTGTGTTGTCCCAGTTTGACTCAGCAGCCGCATTAGCAGCTCCGTCGCCAAAGCCAGAGTTTTGCGGGACGCCCTGAATCTCATGTGATTCCTGTGCACCATTGTTCAAGCTTGTGACAGCCGGGGCGTCGAGCTCGGTGAGGCCGGCGTTGGCAATGGTAGGGTCGCTTTCAATTGGGTACTCCTTCGTCTCGATAGCGGGAGTCTCCTCGGCCTCAATAGCAGTTTGCGGTGAAGGTGGGAGTGAGATGTAGGCGTTCTTGATATCGGCATCTGCATTTTAGGTTAGTTAATGCTACAAGCTCATTGACATGCAAACCTACAAGTGACCGGCAAGATGTCACCCTCTTGACTTGCGACCTGGTCAGTAGGACCTTGGATGATCTTCGACATGAAGCCAACCGCAGTGAGATCTCCAGTGTAGACCTTTACCAGCAGGGACTCAAGAGCAATATTCTCAGGCGAGTCTTGGTTCTCCTCGTTAGTTCTTCGGACAGCAGCCAGTTTCAAGAATTGTGAAAGTGCTAGAAGTCCATCTTCCTGCTCCTGCTTAGCGCTTGCCACGGCCTCTGCCTTTGCTGCAGCAACTGCCTCCTCCAACTCCTTGACTGAACGTTCAGTGAAGGTTTTCTCGAACTGCGCCTTTTCAGCTTGAGCCGCAGTCTTGTATTCCTGGTCGAACTTCTTGTACTGCTCAATCTGCTCCTTCAATTGTGTGCGAGATGCCTCCAGGGAGGGCTTCTTGAGTAGTTGGGCCTTCTGGTCGGCATTGATCTTGCGTTCGGAGACCAATTGCTCCAGTGTCTTATCGGGATTCTCAGCGACTATACCATCAACCTTGGAGGCATTGGTCTGCGAGGCAAACAATTAGCACATTACAATGCAGCCAGAGTGACAGAACAACTTACAATCTTCTTGGTTAAGCCACGGATGTTCCTGAACTTAGGTTAGCTGCCAGCTGTCAAAACAAAGTATACCACCTAGCGAGATGCATCAGGGAATCCATGATGAGAGCATACTTTTCCATCTCCTTAATATATGGGCTTTCGTATGCGCCATCTCCGTTGCTGCTCTCGGCAGGGTTGTTCGACGCAGGGACGGAGGGGGCTTGGGCAGCTTCGACGGGCGCGCTCTTGGCCTTCTTCTTTTTTGCTGACTTGGATTCCGACTTGACTGGTGGGTTTTGGGTTACAGAGGCAGCCATTGTGAGGGTGTGAAGGTTGAAGAAAGCGTGAAGCTGATCTGTGGTGCAGTGAGGGAGGGCGTTGTACAATCGTTCTTGAAGTGTCGGTGCTGTAGGTGTGTGAAATTTTCCAGGGCAGTGGCAGATGGTAAATACAGAGTAGCAAGTTACTGGGTGAATTTTAACAATCTGAAAGGGTCGAGAGAAAAGTTATTCGTAGGTTTCCTAAGGTGGTATTAATGGTCAAAGGTGAGGTTCACGCTTCAAAAAAAGAGCTTGGCCTTGTCGATCTTAAGCGAACTCGAATATCAAGGAAGCAGAAGGAAGGAAAGCCGCTGCGGAGAGGAGGTATAATATAACATTAGATGGCAAAGCAATGCTTTTACGGTAAATCTCTTTTCGCATCGTCTCAATTGAAATCTCAGAATAGAGTTCTAGCATCATCTTACTACTTTAATTTAATTCGCATTTCGACTCTCGATTCCCTCCATGACGCTGAAGCTTCCGCTATTACGCCAACCCCTGTAAAACCGTCCTACATTACCCCAGGTTTTCTGCAGCCTTGCCATAATATTGCCTCCTTCACTTCTATCACGAGGCTTGCCGCATTGCTCTTGACCTTATGACTCTACAAAGTGCATCAAGAGCGCAGACTGTCTTCGTTGTTGTTCAACCACTGGCAGTGTTTGCCTGTTTATATCCTCGTCCTCGTGCTTGTCCTCCACGTTGATTCGCTCGTGGGTGTCAACCCTTGAACTTCGATAAAGAAAGCTACGACAGAGCCCGATTAACACGGAGCAAAGAATTCGCAATAAGAGTACACACCTCGGTGACTTTCTTGACGCTTTTGGCACTGATACCCCGCTCCCCAGCCTGTTTCGCGTTGATGCTGGCCTCTTTCATCAACCTGTGAGATTCTGTTAGCACTATCTCTGTGGGAATGTCATGCCCCTGGGATATCAAGAGCAGAGCAGGAAGAATTGCGTACGTTTGTAGGAAGAGAGCGTAATCCAGGAAGATCTAGAAATCATCAGCAGGCTGTTCTGTGAAGACGCGTCAACACTGCTTACCAGAACATCGACATTTTTGGTGACATTGCGTTTGGAGTGCGCCTTGACAATCTTCTTGACCGTCGCGCGAGGATATAACTTTTGACCAGCTGCCATGACGAGGGCGCGTTTCGGGTGTTGAAGTATGTTGATGTATATGTCCTGCCTCTCTCCTCTTGAGCTTGATGTTTTGATTCCGCTCAGCCTTGTGAATAACAGGGGTAACGTAAAAGGCAGCCAATTAATCGCCGACCGCTGCTACCCGCAGCAACACGCTAAGCGCCCTAGAACAGAGCGATTGGAATGCCCAACTGGGTAATGGCTCTTACTCTCCTGCCAATTCAGCTCAATATTAGAATATCACGCGCTACCTACTCATGTTGAAGAGACCTAACCTGGTCTCTGCCTCAAGACTTTATAAGTTTGTCTGTCCCCCAAGCCGAGTTGCCCATCTTCATTTTTGTTCTTCCCAAACTCGTACGGTCAATACTCCACGAAGACAGCCTCGATTGCAGCCAAACCCTCGGCTCTTGGCTATTAGAGGCAAACGAAGTCCTTTCAGAACACCAATTGTACGAGGACTTGCCACCATGGCTCCCTCCGAAACCTTCGACCGGGACATTCTCCCAGATACCGTCAAGGCTGTCAACTATGACCTCTCCATCTATGATATCGAACTAGGTGGCGCTTTCAGCTATCAGGGAACTGTTGGCATCCTCTCGAAGATCACCAAGACAACCAAAGAGATCGTCTTGAACTCTCATCAGCTCAAGATTCATAGTGCCGAGGTTTCCATAGACCAGAAGTCCTTTAAAGCTAGTGACATCTCGTATGATGCTCCTAGACAACGTGCAACTCTTTTCTTCACGGACGAATTGCCAGTTTCTGAGAAGGCTACCCTTGTCATCAAGTTCCAAGGAACTATCAACAATGACATGGCCGGGTTCTATCGATCGAAATACAAACCAGTCGTCCCTCCAGCGACATCTGTACCAAAAGACGGCGAAGACCACGTGATGTTTTCAACCCAATTCGAGAGTTGTGATGCACGCAGAGCATTCCCGTGCTTTGACGAGCCCAACTTGAAGGCCACCTTTGACTTCCAAATTGAGCTTCCTGAAGACCAAGTTGCTTTAAGCAATATGCCCGAAAAGGAGACCAAGAAGGCCAAGGACGGCTACAAAATTGTTTCGTTTGACAGAACACCAATCATGAGCACCTACCTATTGACCTGGGCCATGGGTGACTTTGAGTACGTTGAAGCATTCACGGAGCGCAAATACGAGGGCAAGAATATTCCGGTCCGTGTTTACACAACTAGAGGATTGAAGAGCCAGGCCCAATATGCTCTTGATCATGCCCCCAAGATCATCGATTACTATTCGGAAATTTTTGACATTGATTATCCACTTCCAAAATCGGATTTACTTGCAGTTCACGAATTTGTAAGTCCTCACGTGCTCATCAACTGCGCGCTGTGTAACCCTACCTACTAATTCATATTTTAGTCTCACGGTGCAATGGGTTCGTTAATTCTCTTAATCCATACATCTTGCTTCCAGAGGCAAAATACCCGCTCACTTCAATCACCATACTTCTGTGGAAATTACTGACGCTAATTTAGAGGGCTGGGGTCTTGTAACATATAGAACAACAGCTGTACTATTTGACGAGAAGACGTCGGATGCTAGATTCAAGAACAGAATCGCATACGTCGTTGCCCACGAACTAGCCCACCAATGGTTTGGTGATCTCGTCACAATGGATTGGTGGAGTGAACTCTGGCTCAACGAGGGCTTTGCTACTTGGGTTGGATGGCTCGCAACAGATCACCTCCACCCAGACTGGAACGTCTGGCCTCAATTCGTCTCCGAGGGCATGCAAACTGCGTTCACATTGGACTCGCTTCGCAGCTCTCATGCTATTGAAGTCCCGGTCAAAGATGCTTTAGATGTCGATCAGATTTTCGATGCCATCAGCTACCTCAAGGGCAGCTCTACTATCCGCATGCTGGCTACACATCTCGGGCAAGAAACTTTCCTGAAAGGTGTTTCCAACTATCTCAAAGCTCATGCATATGGAAACGCCACTACGGCAGATCTCTGGTCAGCATTGAGCCAGGCTTCAGGCCAAGATGTGAACACTTTGATTGATCCTTGGATCCGCAAAATCGGATTTCCTGTCGTTACAGTTGCAGAAGAGCCAGGCCAACTCGGTGTCAGGCAGTCTCGCTACTTGTCTACCGGTGATGTCAAGGCAGAGGATGACTCTACGACTTGGTGGGTGCCTCTTGGGTTTGAAGGCAAGGTTGGCACTAAGGGAGCAGCCTCCATTGGCCTTACCAAGAAGGAAGACTTCGTTAGAGATGTCGACGACGAATTCTACAAAATTAACAAGGATAATGCTGGCTTCTATAGAACCAACTACCCTCCTGCAAGATTGGCAAAGCTGGGTACCCAGATTGACCGCCTTAGTGTTTCTGACAAGATCGGTAAGTCTCCCTCCCGGCTTTGCTTCTTCGGTAACTGCTGATAAGATTAGGTCTGATTGGTGACGCTGGTGCATTGGCTCTGTCCGGAGAGGCTGCTACCCCTGGATTGCTTGCATTTGTAGAAGGATTTCAGTCCGAGACGAATTATTTGGTTTGGTCACAAATCCTAGGTTCACTCGGAACTGTCAAATCAATCTTCTCGGAGGATACTGCAGTCTCGGAAGGCTTGAAGAAGTTCACACTCAAGCTGATCACTCCTGCTGTTGAGAAGATCGGCTGGGAGACATCACCAAACGATGAATTTCTTACGACCCAGCTCCGCTCGCTTCTCCTTCTAACGGCAGGTTTGAACGGCCATGAACAGTCAGTCTTCCTTCCTCTCGCAAACAACACCTCTAACAGACCATAGGGCGACCGCCGAAGCAAAGCGCCGTTTCCAACTCTACACCTCCGGCACCGATAAATCTGCGATCCATCCCAATCTCCGCAGCACCATCTTCGGCATCGCCATGCGTCATGGTGACACGGCCGAGTACGAAGCCCTCAAGAAAGAATGGCACACCACACCCTCAGTCGATGGTAAAGAAATCGCTCTTCGCGCCATGGGCCGTCTGCAAAACCTCGATCTCCTTCCTCAATACCACAAATTCATCTTCACCGAAGTCGCAACACAGGATGTGCATACCGGCTCCATGGCACTAGCTGCGAACCCCAAAACCCGAGGCCTGAATTGGAAGTATATCCAGGACAACTTTGAGAGTATACATGCGCGCTTGAGCAAGAACATGGTGGTTTTGGATCGGTTCTTGAAATTGTCGTTGCAGAAGTTCAATGAGAGGGAGAAAGAGCTGGAGATTAAGAAGTTCTTTGAGGGCAAGGATAATAGGGGCTATGATCGCACGCTCGGCGTGGTTAGTGATACGATACTGGGCAGGGCGGCGTATAAAGAGAGGGATGCGAGTGTTATCCTGGAGTGGTTAAAGACGCATGGGTATGCGTGAGTTGACTGAAAAGGGTAGGTAGATGTATGATTGCTGTCGTGGCCGTGGAGGATTGATTATGTTTGCTGGTGAAAATATAAATTAACTAAATTTACAAGTCAACTCTAACGGTTATCAATCAATCCACCACCAAATAAATGCCTTATCAATTGATCCTTTCAGTGCTGTATAGAGCCCTCGACCTCAATAACTCACCTCACATCCCCTACCTAGTCCATCGCGCTTTCCTCCCTCGAATAATTCATTCTTCCGGTGGAAGAGCACATCCATAGATGGATATAAATTCCCAACATCCCTCTACACCCATTTTCTTTTCCAACGCAATCACAGAAGGCCAATAAATGCAAAGTATGAACATGTGAGGAAGTCAACGAGCCAGTTTGTTCGATAGTACATCAAATACACTCTAGATTTACCCTTCCGAATCCACTTGTTGCGAATTAGTGAGGAAGGAAGGAAGGAATGGATGGATGATTTTATTGCAAAATCAATCCTTGCAGGAATCCATAGACCATAAATCATGACGGAGGCTCTTGCCTCCACCCTCGTTCAGTCTTCATAACTATAATCGTCAAATCCTCGGACGACAACTCGGGAGCTGGAGGTACATAGTTCCATTGATCCAAAGTCCTATTTTGGTCTTCGTTCAACGAAGCCACTGCCTTGCCTGAGCCATGGGATTGGTACTCCAGTTTCTGAGACTCCGAGACGCGCTTCATGGATTCTTCCTTGACTAGGTCGCGCCACCGGAATGCCCGCATGCCCCAGTACCTATCCCGTAACTCAGGGAGGTACTGAACATCACCAACACAGTAAGAAATAATATCCTCGGGGATCGGGCGCTGATTGAAAACCTCATAGGAACCGCCAGCTTCAGGTCTGAGTAACCGCTCGCCTTTCTCTTTCACCTGCTTCCAAGTCGCTAGGTTTCCCCGGACAAGCGCCATAAGCATATCCTTCTCAATGCATTTGGTCAAGCCACTAAGGAATTTCCTCGATGCTGTAGTCTTCCTCATGGCACTCTCCATAAGCTGAACATCCTCCACTCCCTGCAACGCCACACCAAAATGTGAAAACATGGCATCTGAATCATTGCGAACGTCGAAGAAGACCTTTGGGACCTTCTCATCCTGAAAGATATCCTTTAGCGTCGTCCGGTTGACACCTGCAGTGTTGCATGCTTGTGCACCCAGAATATGCACATCGATGAGATAGACCCATCTGGTTGGGACTCCAACATCGATCATAAGGGTGACGATAGAAAGGGAGCCCTCGCGGCAGAGGTCTACACCTTCGAGATCGATGTAAGTCTTATATGCTAGGCGAGTAGTGCCAGTCGTTTGGATTGTGGACGACGTCGAGCCTGTCAACCAGACTTCCAATTCCCTCTGCGGTATCGATAACCTTTGTCTCCATGGCGACTTTCATCTTGCTTTAATTTACTTACTTGTAATTTAAAAGCGGGGTAAGAGGCGTACTCCTCATATACCTAGGTACCAAGATTAAGTCTTACCTAATAGATTAAGGTACGTACCAGTTGGGTACAAGTAGGCCCATGTCGTGCAATGATATTGGCCGCTTTGTATCAAATCAGTGCTGTTATTTGAAGATGTGCAACATCTATAATAGGGATAGAGATGTTGCTATCATTCTAGATGCGAATGATAGCGAGGGATCTAGTGGCGAATATTGTACTGTTGCACTGAATTTTAGACAGTGTGAATTGAATTCAACCCAGATAAAAATCTCATTCAATAACAGGTAACAAACAGTACTTACTAGGCTTCCACCGCCAAGAAGTTGCGTATAAGTATAAAACTTCAGGTAGTACCACCATGTGCCCTTCAACTCTCAACTGATCTCCATGATCACTCCAACCTGGAAGATTCAAAAAGCTAATAATTGTCTTCAACATCAAAAATCACGCCCAAGACCCTGGGCGATTAATCGACGCAATCATGGCGAAGAGAAAAACGAAGAGCGCCATGAAAGTAAAACCAAGACACCGAGCCAACCCAGCTCCAGAACAAGGTCAGTCCAGTCGAGCATCCCCCTCCGACTCAACGCTACCATCAGCCTCAGAACTAATGTCTAAAAATAAAGCCCAGGGACGTCCACTCCTTAATACTCTACCTCCAGAGCTGCAAACCCTCGTCTTCAGCTTCCTCGACCCCGTCACCTCAACATGTCTCGGCGTCACTTGCAAATCCTTCTACAGAATCCATATAAATCTGCAAGGCCTATGCGTTCCCCTCAGACAATCTCTCGGTGTGCTGGAAGGAGGCCCCGCGCATTTGAAGGGACTGTTGTATGATTGGATGCCGCAAGACATGCGGCGTTACAACGTTCTGACTGGGAGGTTCATGACGGGAGATGCTGAGAAGAAAATGTTTGTGGGAATGGGGAAACTGGGAGAGGATACTTTTAGGGCGAAGCAGGGGTATGATTCATCGTATGATGCTGATGAAGAGTGGTAGAGGTATATTGATGGCCATACAGTTAGGATTATGAGATAGATGCAAGTAGGCGTAAACTTTGGATGGGCTGCTCTGCGTTTACTTCTAGAGTAGAAATCAAGGATGAACTAACTTTAAAGCATACCTTGAAGGCGTGCAGTTCTCGTTTTTATTTTTGAATCCCAATTTTTCTTTTATCTCTTGTTATTTTAGGTCCTTTTCTGTATCTACACAAATGCTCTTGGCCCTACGGCTACATTGCTTCCAATGCATGTGGAAAAACTTGCCTTGATATTGCTCTAGGGTCTAATTCAATCGACAAAGTTTTCAAGGTTTATCTTCTAGCCCGCCCTTTTACTAGCAGGAATAAAAGTACCAGGATAATAGCGATGAGTTATGTTGCGAAATTGCGGCACTTTTTCAACTCACTACACGGGCCGTTCACCATTGTAAAGTCGGCTATTCATCGTTTGTCTTTTATTAAAGAGTGGTTCAAGTATGCATACAAAGCCCGAGAGGCGAAATTGACTTGAAGGTGGCCTTCGTGCCACTAAAATGCATACTGTTATGTAACCCAGCTATGATTGATGTATTTCTTTTATACCTGCAAGGCAAAGCTGCAGTCAGCTCCAAATTTCTTTGGGGTGTTGTGGTCAAGCTACGTACTTACTATGGACAACGAGTCGGATCCGACAAAGAAGCAAATGCAAGCACGAAAATCCATTCCTTATCTCCATCCCAAAGCGTCAATCCGTTCTCGGAAGCTTTGTTTCTCTTAAACTAGAATAATCTTTATGCGTATTTTCTGTCTTTGTCAAGAAGTGTCCTTGTGCTCCCCTTGAGCGAAAGCTTAAAAATCGGGAAATAATCCTCACCATTTACTTAATTCTTCCCTCCACGGCAATTTTTCAAAGCAGATTTTATTCATAACCCTAATAAAACAAAAGAGACGTTATGGCTGTACCTTATCCAGCAGCAGCTTTTGCACATGCAGCAGCAGCAGCTGCCCTCGTACCGGATGTCAACGTTCCCAACCCTAGTGTAGGTAAAACTCTTACCACAGTCCCCGGTCCTCCAACCATCACTATAGTTCAAGGGGACATACTCAGATACCCACTCGACGCAGTTGTAGTGGTGACAGATGGCGACATGCAAATCGACCGCCAAGCGATTCGTTCCAAAAACAAACTGTGGCACACATGGGCTGGACCGGGTCTTGACTTATGGAATAAATTTGTGCATTATGTGCTTAATGCTAATGTTCCAGGAGGAGCAGCTATTGCAACCTTAAACCCATCGCGAGCTTTAAGAGTCCCGTGTAAGTAAACTTGGAACTGAGAAAGAACCCCCTCTACTCTTCAAGCGCGGTATGCTACCAACTTGGCAAAAGACCATTGGTCATTACCACGTCGTCTCCTAGAGTTTTAATTGAATTTCAGTACAAAGCGAGCTTATCCATGAAGAGAAGCTAACATGAAATAGCTTTTCATCTCAACGCAAGCTTCTGGGTGCTAATGGCGAACCCACCTCAATATATTCCAACTCCAAACTTAGGAAACCGGCCAGGCAACACCTATTTCCTGTATCAAACCTATCTGGATATCCTCTATGAAGCTAGTGTACAGACTTTCGCTCACCAGCAGCCTTTCATCGGTATGCCAGCCGACGTACCCGTGAGAATTGCAATGCCGTTGATAGGTTCTGGAGCGGTTGGGTTCGGCTACGACCTCGCGGCTTCAGCGGCGATAGACGCCCTCTGGGACTTCTGGTACACCGATTCTCAGGCTCAGGTAAATAACCATCAAGGACGTATTAATCACGTAGCATTTGTTGTGCCGACTAATCCCAAATTATGCCCGGAACTCTGTATAGCTGCGTTGAAAAAGGCTTTGAGGTATTCATCTTCTTCCTCTTCTCTATATGTTGCATGCAATGAGAAGCTAACTTCTACACAGCGCGAGACAAGCTGTACCAGCTGTACCTGGCGTAGCAGTCACCCCTATTATAGGACCGGCGGCGGTACCCGCACCTGCTGCGCCCCAAAGGTTGCGGAGGGAGGTCAGGGCACTTGCTGATGATCCCCACAGCGCGCGCAACCAGCCTCCTGTTCCGAATGCAAGTGCTAATCATCGTGTCAGTAGATCGGGACGCAGATCATAAAAGCCTAAGTCAAGTACAGTAAGTGTCACGAACGTAGCAGAAAGAATATGTAAACTATAGTAACATAGCGCGTATAATCAAAGATAGCTCCCGTAAAAGCAATTTTAATTTCTGTGTATGTGTAGTCTGCACTTTAGCTGCTAAGCAGAACCATAATGCATTTCAGGTGGCAATCCTCTAGACTTTCAGTCTTTTGAGCAAAATAGCTTGATGGGAGGTTAGAGAACCGTAGAGGACTAACTAGCATTCGGGAGATGGTGTCGAGAAAATCCCAGCCTGGGCCACCGGACAGCAGTGTACGCGACATATCTCTCAATTTTCAACACACGTACTAGTAGGGGCTCTGGTCTTCTTGACGTAACAGTTTGGCCTGAGAGGAAGTATATCCGTTCATCGTCACTCCCTCTAGGCTTTCTCATGACATGCTAACTGGCTTGGTATAGCTAGGAGTGATTTAGCCGGCAGACTAGACCTTGGCACATCCATAGACCTGATCAACCCGCTAGTAGATCAAAAAAGGTATGCGAATTTCTTCCTAATTTAGACATTTAATATGGATTTTAAACGGGAATATCGGATATTATATGCGTGCAAGTTTGTGTGAAAGAAGTCTTGGTTTGGTCATCTCTTAGACTAGGGGTTCTCCCTTTTATATTAATGGCTATATGTTCTTAAAACTTCCCTTCTTATTCTTTCCTCACTTCCATCTCAACCGCCTTCGATAACAGATCAAAATATTCCTCAGTTCTTAGTTTAATTCCTGAAAGCATCAGGCAAGCATTTTTAAACTACAAATTTCTAAGACAAACCCAAACATGAAACCGACAAGACTTCTTCCCACAATTCCTTGGATCATTTTTGGCTACATCGAGCCACTTCTTATTCTTAACGTCGCCGTTAATATTCTACTCTCTCCTGCCGGCTACGCCTCTTCTCAAGCCGACCCAGCATTGATCCTCAACTACCCACTCCTATCACCAGGTGCCTACAGCACAGTCCTCTAACTCGCAAACACCTGCGTTATAGCAGCGGGCGTCAGCATCCTTCTATTCCACATTATACAGTCCCGACAGGCGATAGTTGGGTATCAAGTTCTCACCTCAGTAACTGATATTGGGCACATCATGGCCACGGCATCAGGAATGGGAAGAGAATATAGCTTAGATATATCACGCTGGAATGGGATGACATGGATCAATATATGTGGAAGCCAAGTCTTCCTGGTGTTGAGATTAGCAACAGCAATGGGTGCTTTTGGGGAAATTCGATGGGAAGAGAATCGCGGCGTAGAAGCTTACCAGGGGTGATGTGATTGATAGTAGTGGAGGAAAGTTGATCTTGGAAAAGCTCCTTCATCAAAGGGATGAGTTTCTATGATAGGGTCTAGCTAGAACGTATCACATCATCGCAGTGCCGAAGTTGCTGAGAAGCAGCTTGTGAGCTTTTGTGAATATAGTCGTAAACTAGAAGATAGAGTAGTGAGCCTTTTCTGAATTGATGTTTGTCGTGGCAAATCCGCAACATTGCTTTGAACCCGTCTAGATGCATCTGGCCAGTTTCGTTGTCGCCACTAGTGAACTGTATATACGCTTTCAGCAGGTGTTCACGGATTTAAGACTATAATTTCACCAACCGCTTCTGATGCAAGTGAAAGCACGGTGAAAAATTTAACCTCTTGACTAGTAGCTTCTGGTCGGTCAATGATTTTGCGCATTTCTGAGACAGCAACAGCACGGTGGTACTGCCTTCTCCTCTCTGTCATTGATCGAGTTTGCGTCTCTCCAGAACTCATAGTAGTTTGAAACATACAAGAGAAGTTGATGTGATAGAAAGCGGGGCTTAAAAGCGTGAAAGCTGATAATTCAGTATAAAATCCATCGAACTTGCTAGCCGGCAGTTGACGGATAACAATGGTGGCGTTAGCAATGGCAGCATAGTCTGGTAGAGTTAGCAATGATCTTCGGCTTCTTTTGCATTCTGCTGCTATGGCCTCTTTGACTGTCCTTTTGCCAGCCCCTTCCCTTTACCGGAAGAAGCCATGGTCGAAATTCAGACTACAGATTGTAGTTGTCTGTCGAAAGTCATGTCGTAGAATTTGGTAGTGAGCTTGAGCTTGCTTTTCAGGTGGCTAGCTCGGCTATCGCACAAGCTTCAATAGAGCATTCAGGGGTAATAACGCCACAATGCGCCACAGATTAAGCGTTGCGTTCAAGCCCCAGAAGTTGACTAATCAAGAACTGCAAAGGAAGCTTTTATAGATGAATATCTGAATTATCTTCAGCCAATACTACCTAACTCACTACTTTGCAGTTTCTAGAAAAGGCTTTCTCTATTTTGCGAAGTGGAGACAAAGTAGCCTCAAGGGTTATTGTCACAATAGTTGACGAGCAAATACTGTACGCCCTTCAGTATAGAAACCTCCGAATAAAAGACGTCTTTTTACCCCGCTATGAGAACCCCCACCTTCCGACTACGATGGAGCTCTCCATCAGCTCACTTCAGTTCTAGTACATACAAATACCTTTCCTGATCCTCATACGAAGCTGATATTCTCCAGAGCCTCAGCTTTTCAGCTCATTTACACGCTCCACTCGGATACATCAACAACTACCCCGCAGTTCACCCTTCCCATCTCAACAAGTACCTATACGCGGACTTGGAACTATGCCTCCCAAGGTAGAAGATACTCAAGGCCTGAATGGCACTACGGACCTGCCTCCTACCGATGAGCAGCACCAGAAGCAAAATGCATGGTCTGCCCCCGGTCCTGCTGCCTTTGACTTCCGGAGTAAGTCTTGCGCTCCACCCTCCCCCACCTCGATCTCAACAGGCACACGACAGCTCACAACTAGACAGGCGATGTAGTTACAAGCCCTACAGCTTCAATGCTGGCAGCCATCACCAACACCACACTCCTCGACGATGTCTTCGTAGAAGACACCACCACCAACGACCTCGAGGCCCACCTCGCATCGCGAACCGACCACGAAGCTGCCCTCTTCGTCCTATCCGGAACTATGGGGAACCAGCTTGCCATCCGCGCGCACTTGACACAACCTCCACACTCTGTTCTCTGCGATTACCGGGCTCATATCTTGGAGTGGGAGGCTGGCGGTGTGGCTAGCTTGTGCGGCGCGCTGGTCAAGGGTGTGGTGCCGAAGAACGGGATATACTTGACGCTAGAAGATATCGAGAAGAATGTTATTCTAGGCGACGAAATTCACGGCGCCCCTACAAGGCTTATCTCTCTTGAAAACACTCTCGCTGGCACCATAATGCCGTTAGAAGAAGTGAAGAGAATTTCTGCGTTTGCAAAGAAACACGATATCAAGCTCCATCTTGACGGTGCGAGAATCTGGGAAGCTGTTGTAGCTGGAGCCGGCTCGTTACCAGAATATTGCAGCTTGTTTGACAGTGTCAGCTTGTGCTTCTCCAAGGGTCTAGGTGCTCCGGTTGGAAGTATGCTCGTGGGAAGTAAGAAGCTTATCAAACAAGCGAGATGGGTGAGAAAGAGTATTGGCGGTGGATTAAGACAACCAGGTGTTGTGACCGCCGCGGCTAGAGTAGCACTCGACGAAACGTTTGGCAAAGGACCCAATGGCGAAGGAGGACTTTTGAAGCAAAGCCACACCACGGCTAAAAAGATTGCAAACATATGGACTGAATTGGGCGGGAAGCTAGAGAACCCCACAGAGACCAACATGGTGTGGCTCAACCTTGCAGATGCGGGCAGTTCCGGTCCTGAATTCTTGGAAGTTGCAAAAGAGCATGGTCTGAAGATTCTCCCCGGTAGAGGACGGCTGGTCGTCCATTATCAGATCAGTGATGAGGCTGTGGATCGCTTAGAAAAGGTCATGAAAGTGCTCATAAGTCGTAAGGGACTCAACGGACAGGCGAACAAGATACGGGTAGGTGAGAGAGCATATGGTTAGGTCATTTCGAAGATCATAGCGAGGAGTTTGCACATAAATTTTCAAGCGTGTCAGAAGATACTCTTTTCGTAGAGGCCGCCATCTATGAGACTAACAGAAATGAAGTCGAAAGTTCACTTCAATTCCCCCCCATGGTATGAAGTGAATTGTAAGAGCTCTGTGAAGTGTTCTTAGATCCATCCTTTTTGTACAATACATCATACACAATTCTCGTCTCAAGACCTATGGTATCGCATAGTCTCATAAATTCACAAGATCGAATTTGCAACATACTCCCGCTTTCCATTTTATGGGCCTCCTAAATCGAATTGGAAATATTCCGGTTCACTATATATGCTAGAGTGAAAAACAAGTTAATGATATGCCAGTTTATAGAATGCGCAACCTCGAAACTTCATCCTCATCCCAAGGACCACTGATGTAATCAGGTACTATACACTTACATTAACCCACGGCGTTTCAACGCAAATAGAGAGCCTCTTCACTCTATCATAGAGTCTGGTCTGCTCCTTCAGACCTGCTGAGGCGTATGTTCTCCTGAGAGGAGTTTGGTTTGGGGGCTGGCCAAACTATGAGATTGCAGAATCGACACGTTTTCCCCGCCATGCATAGCTAGGTCCACAATGACTTAGTTTGAAGGGGTTGATGATCTGGCTCGTGAAGAAATTGACTTCTTCGCCGTGGGGGCGAGTCATGTGATATATTGTACTTTATGGGCTGTATGGTTCGAATATTCCAAGACTTGCATTGGCTGTATTTGTGCAAGAGGTATTACGTTTCCATATTGGAAAGGTCGCTTTGGTTGTTGCAAGAGAGACCCGATGAGCTGTGGTTGAAATTAGCACTACTGTAATAGCGGAGGCTACTACTATACTAGCCCCATCCCCAGGTTCGGGGTCAGTATCCCGAGATCTTCAACCACCTCTAAATCTGAAGCCAGCCCACAGCATTGAATATTTCACCACCCACAAACTCCTGTAACAATGGCACCTCCCGCGAAGAGGAATCTAGGCAACGTCCTCGTAATTGGCGGCTGCGGGTTCTTGGGCCATCACATTGTGAATCTCCTCCACGACACCTACACCAGCAAAATCTCCGTCCTCGACCTTTCTACCACGCGCAATCGGCGTCCAGATTCGGACGGTGTTACCTACTATGATGGCGATATCACCTCTATCTCCTCCCTGGTACCTATCTTCGAAAAAGCAAAGCCAGATGTAGTGATCCATACCGCATCGCCGACTCTGATGGGCGCAGGGCATGAGCTATACAGGAAGGTTAATGTGGATGGGACAGCGTGCGTGATTGAGGCATGTCAGAAGACGGGCGTCAAGGCGCTGGTGTATACGAGCAGTGCGAGTGTTATCCATGATACTCTCAGTGATCTCAAGAATGCAGATGAGAGATGGCCTGTTGTTCCTCCACATGCGCAGCACGAGTATTATTCGCAGACCAAGGTATTTACACTCCATTCTCATACTATCCTAACAGTTCCAATTGACCATCCCTACCTCGAATAACACCTCTGACATAACCCAGGCCGAAGCAGAAGCCCTCGTCCTAGCCGCAAACCGCTCCCCCACCCTCCTCACCTGCTCCATCCGCCCCGCAGGCATCTTCGGCGAAGGCGACGTGCAAATCCTCCCCCCGATCCTCAACGTCCACTACACAAACCGCACTGGCTTCCAGCTCGGCGACAACACCAACCTCTTCGACTTCACCTACGTCGTCAACGTCGCACACGCGCATCTGCTCGCAGCCTTCGGGTTGCTCGCCACGAGCCGTGTCAGCACCGCCGTTCTAGATCACGAGAAGGTGGACGGGGAGGCGTTCTTCATCACGAACTGCTCGCCTGTGTATTTCTGGGATTTCGCGCGAGCCGTGTGGGCGCATGCTGGGAGCAAGAAGGGGACGGAGCATGTGTGGGTTATTTCGAGGGATATGGGGCTTGCTATTGGGGGCCTTTTGGAGTGGATTACATGGGCGGTTGGGAGGCAAGCTAAACTTACCAAGAGGCAGGTGAAATATAGCACTATGACGAGGTATTATGATTGTGGGAAGGCGCAGAAGAGGCTTGGGTATCAGCCGCTTGTGGGGTTGAATGAGGGGTTGAGGAGAGGTGTGAAGTGGTTTGAGGAGCAGAAGACGAAAGAGGGGGAGAAGAAAGATCAGTAGGCTGTCTTGGTGCAGTAGAAAAGGAAGGCGGATATCTGGCATTAGGCAGTCAGCCATGTTGTGTAAAATTTGCCATGCCAGATGTTGTATATGTAATACTCGTAATAAGTCGCTCGAGAAGCAATGATGAACGATACCCACCAGTAAATGTAATCCCATATGACTGAAACCACACCTAAAAACTTGTAATTAGCTCACTAGATGAAGAGGGTGTCACTTTTTTACCTCTTCAAAACGAGTTGGAAAATAAAGAGAGGTTTAAGTAATTTCCAGCAGGAGTTAGAGCACATGAGACGAAACTTCAACCATAACAGAAGGGGGCAGAAGAATTTAATTCATATATCTTAAATGTAACCATTTCGTCAGTATTGACAAACTTCAGGAACCTATATTCATCTGATAACGCAGACTCCAAGCATTTTATGTCCCCGGTCCAGACGAAACCCTGGCTAGACCCCTTAATGCACAAAGAAAAGACTTATCGCAGCGCTGAACTCCCTATCGAGCCCCGCTCATCCTTGTAAGGATTGCATTTCCCTTCATGACGCCTGACTGCTTCATAACCCGCAAATGCACATGATGCACTACCATAGACCAGACGAGGAACTAGACGCTAATCGCAATTTGAAATGGGACCAGAAGAGAAGATGTATGTTGGTTTGGGTCTGCACTGTAAAAATATGGATAGAATCATTCCCTGTGCTGTGTTAGTGAGAACTTGAACTTGTAGATGGCATGCCTACTCTGTGGTACGCTGAACAGCTCTACGAAGCTTTCGGTTGTACATCTTCTTGTCATCCTCGGAACCCCAGAACAACTTGGCAGCGTCGGGGTTGACGAGAGTTCGGGGATCATAAGGCGGGGATACTTCTTCCAGGGCTTCAATAATGGCTTGAAGATGTGACTTGGCATCCTCAGCACGCTTAGTACTATAACAAGGAGTGCCGTCAAGGGCAATACGGTGATGAAAGAGGGGTGTCTCAAATTTGGCTCTTGGCTGCTCTTCTGGGAAACGAGGACTAAAGCAGAGGGTTATTCGGAAAAGGCCGCCATCCAAGTTAGTCATGGGTCTACCGATATAGGTAATGGACCAGACGAAGGGGTTGTTGTCGACGAGCTCAACATCAAGGGTTACTTTTTTGTCCCTCTTGTATGCTTCAACGACTTGCTCGTATTGCCTCTGAAGGTTGGCCGCAGCTGTGCTTTCTTTCTTCAGCAACACAAGGCCCTCTTCTGCCCATCTTGCTGTCTCCGCATCCAGAGTCTTCTTAATGAGCCTTAATCGTCTTTCCAGTTCGGTGTAATTGAATTTCCCCTCCATTGTATTGCCAGTGCACTCAAATGGCATACGACTAAACGCTTGGCCATCCTTAACCTCGGTCTTAGCTTTACTGATGGCTAAGAGATATGAATCGTAGTACCAGAGGAACCGGCGTTTGCAGAGGTCCCTAAATGGGTCAAAGTTTATGGACGAATCGTCATACTCAATATCTTGCTCATCTTCCTCATAGTCGTCGATTGAGGCATGCGGGACTACTGCACCAGCCGGGGATATGCCCAGATACTCCTCTAAACGCTGAATGACCGATATTCGAAGCGATTCGTGACGAATCTACGAACGATCTTTAGCAAGCACCTCTCAATAACCAATATGATCATACCTTGGCTACATAATCCTTTTGGTCCTTCTTGGCACTTTCATCGAGGGCTGTCTCGAAGCCTGGCTCGTTCTCGTAGGGGTTCGACGACATAAGACTTTGGATTGAAATCAAAATTGACTCGAGACCCTGTGCAGATGACCACTCCTCTCCTCTTTCACCTCTCCATGTACTGCAAATATATGAGCTTTTTGTATCAGTCGACCCCGTCGGCAGTGCTTACCCGAGAATAGATCTAAAGTCCAGTCAGTATTCAACGCAAATAGGCGATTTGAGAAAGCACGTACAAACAGACTTTTCCAGCAGCATAGATGTTTGGATTGAACCGGCATCTGCCTCCATTTGTAGTTGTCGCAAGGACTGATGGAGCCTTTCCTGGATATTCTGCAGAACCACTTCAGTACCGACTCTCCTACGCCGGGGTATATTCTCGTACCTCGTCCAAATTTCACCTGGAACTGACAGAACGTTAGCACGTTTTGTGGTGTACCATCTGGTCTCACGAACCTCGAAGAATCCAAACTCGTATGGTGTATCAGGAGGGCCGATAATAATTGCTTTGACATTGCGCACGTCGACATCACGGCATGCAACGGCGAGGGCTGTGTCAGAGTATTGTCAGAGTTGTGTTCAAAGAAGAGAAAGCTGGTTAGGAATACTTACAGAGGTCTGAACACTTTTGGAGATCCGCCAACTCCTAATGCGTTGTCAGCCTTGTCCCCCACTACGATATCATATCTACACTGAGCGTACCTTGGTGATGCGGATGATGGAATGGTTCGACATGGTAGTATAGGTCACCGATAAGTCCGAGAATTTGAGAGTTCTTGTTCTTTGCGCAGGTTCATAGGGCGAGGTGGATTGCAGGTCAAAATGTACAGGTTGAGGGGTTTGGTTTGGAGATGGGAGTAGGTGTATGCACAGTAGGTATACCGTAGTAGGAGAGTTGGAAAGCGGGTCCAGGTTTCTTACTGCGCAAGCGGGTATTAAGTAGGTACGTAGGCAGACAGGCGGGACAGGCAATGTTCAGCCTCACTACTGAAATGCAGTCAATCGCCCGCCTGATGATTAAATCCCGTTCACTTCAATATACTTATTAATGAATGGACTGATATATGAGAAAAGCACCACAACCCGAGAAGGATCTTTGGTATACCGGTACATCTATTTTTAGCTGATTCTTCCAGCGTTCCCCTACGGCATGAACTTCCAGTGACACAGGGCACAGAGGACAAAGTAGTGCGGAGAAACCCTATCAGATTAAATGGGTTGAGATAGATGTATATCTTAGTCTTGAGTAATACAGTTCTGCCTCTGAAGGTATTCCTGAAAGATGGGAAGCGTACTAAAAGTGAGGGAACATCACGCCCTTTTCAATTTACTAACCAATAAATAGCTAAGCTAATAATAGAACAAGAATATAGAGATGATATGGATGCTTCAAAGCATTGCATGCCTGTCTTCGTTCGTATATGTAGCTCTGGCGTTGTACCCGCATGCGTATAGACAACTTTTTCCGACGTGAAAGTACCTACACATGTTTAGAAGATTACAGAAACAAATGTCAGAGACCTATCATTAGATTCCATTATCAAGCTTGGAAGTATTCTGGTCGATTGAAAGTAGATGCAATCTTTTACAATCCATTTGTACAAAGTGGACTCCCCTTGTTGGTCTCATGCCGGCTTGCTAGTAATTGATTTGCCGGAGGAATGCCTTTAGTAGGTATGTACTGTACGGAATGTTTGAAAAGTCGAGCCCAACTGTTCACAGGCTTCCCGAAGCTTTGAGTATTGCTCCATCTCAAATTCGAAGCGTAGAACAAGCTGTATATATATATCTGCTGTGAAGAAAATATGAAATCTATAGACTGATTGACTGATTTGGCTTGATCTTGGCTTAGGGTTGAGAGCAAAAGCGGCGTGGAATATTCGACGTGTCAAGCAGAGCGGCACTTTAATCGTTGAGAAGATTGAACGCCGCTTTTCCAGTTCAGACCACTACCTCTACCTAAGCTAAGGTACTGTACTGCCCCTACCGTGACTACTATTCCGCCTCAGGCACAGGCACAACCACCACACCCCGGATTGAATAGAACAGAGGCGACTCTTGAAAGCATCCAACTCGCTCATCGTCCCCCCAGCGCCTTGAACAAACACCAGAACTGGAAGTACATCGTGATCACAAGCGTAACTCCACGTCCCAACAAAGCATTGAGCAGAAGGGGCGCAATCTCCACGCCACGCTCAATATACATCACCACGAAGCCCAACCTCTCCTTCACCGACACCGACGCCATCGAACACGAGCCGCCCGTTACCATAGCCCTGGATCTCGTATTGTTGCCATATTCCCCTCGAGTAGCACGCCGTTATAACACTTCTCTGCTGTTCCTGGCGAATGGTGTTTCAAGTTCTGCAATTTGGTTGTTCCTCCATTCTGAGTCGCCAGCACACAATCACACATGCACAGCTCAAATAATTGGGCCCCTGTGACTCGACAACGTCAGAATCCAGCGAATCGCTGGCGAACAAGCTTAAACCCTCCAGAGATCCATCGATCTCCTCACACTGGCGAACGCGACTCACTCTGCGCGGCTTGAGTGTTCAAACCCTTCGAAAGAATACCCAAGGGCCGCTGACACCCATCGAAATCGAAGAACAGGAGGCCCGCTACTGTGGCCAACACCATGGGACCTCAATCTGAGGGAGGCCCATCCGGAGAGGGGCGCGGCCATGGTGGAGGCCCGCCGTATACCGAGGATGGACGTCGATACCAGACGGATAGAGATATGGACCAGCAACTCGCCAGGCCAAATGGCGCATTTGCGTCAGATAATAGACTGGCGGTATCACCCGCCGGTAGTGCAAGTGGGAGAGAAAGGGAACGAGATGGGGATTCACAGAAGACTAGCGGAGAGCGCAAGAGGTCCCGGACACGAAATGGCCGGACAGCATCTGGACAGCTTAGGATGTGCAAGAAATGTGGTGAACCTTTAACCGGCCAATTCGTACGCGCGCTGGATGGCACATTTCATCTGGATTGCTTCAGATGTCGGGTCAGTAAGCTGTGATTCATTGTGTGTACATGTGCTAACAAATCTTAGGACTGCGGACAAATAGTAGCTTCCAAGTTCTTCCCGGTCGATGAAGAGGATGGGGAAGGTCAATATCCTTTATGCGAGACCGATTACTTCAGGAGGTTGGACCTCATATGCCATAAGTGTAATGGGGCATTGCGGGGTTCATACATTACGGCTCTGGATCGGAAATATCATATCACCCATTTTACGTGTTCAGTTTGCCCGACGGTTTTTGGAGCGCAAGACAGTTACTACGAACACGATGGGCAAGTTTATTGTCACTATCATTACTCGACACAATTTGCGCAACGATGCAATGGCTGCCAGACCGCAATCTTGAAGCAATTTGTTGAGATATTCCGCAACGGGCAGAACCAACACTGGCATCCCGAATGTTATATGATCCATAAATTCTGGAATGTGAGACTCGCATCATCACAGGACGCCGTAGAAGCAAGACCTCAGTTGGCAGATGAAACGGACGAGCAAGGGCGCAATGCTGTAAAGGACGAGGAAGAAAGAATGGAGGAGAAGGTCTACAGAATATGGAGTGTTCTTTCCACCTTCGAAGAGTCTTCTGCAGCATGTATATCAGACATGCTGCTCAATGTGAGCAATGGCGCTTACGTGGACGGGGTGATGGTCGCCAAAAAGTTCATTATGCATGTCGACTTGTTGTTCAGTTCCGCAGACAAGCTTGACGCCACCATGGCAAGCATTGGCATGAAAGGCAAGCTCTCCAACTGATTTGTGGGTTTTATATATTGACATTTTACAGGACTTTCATACTCACGAGAAGCAAAACTTTTGTGCAAAAAAATAGTCTCGTTCTTTTCTCTACTCTCGAAGACGCAAGAAACAGGTGTCCGAAAGCTTGGCGTTACCCAGGAACTGCTCGCATTGGTTACGGGGTTGGCTCATTACTTGAAACTCCTGATTCGGATATGCCTCCAAGGATCTCTGAAAGTGGAAAGAGAGCAGAAGAGTTCCGATGGTCTTTATCAATTCCTGGACGAGCTTAATGACCTTGAGGCCATCAAGACCGATGAACGGTCACTCGAGGACATAACTGGCACATCTGGCCTTTCTGGATCACAGTCTGACTGTTGCATGAGTTGCAAACTCCCCATTGAAGATGAATGCACACGTCGCGAGGAGCAAAGATGTCATCTAGCATGTTTGAGATGTGCTAATTGCGCCCGTGAATTGGCACATAATCTTGAGGATGTTCGATGGTCCAGTGAGAACGAAGCGATATACTGCAATAATTGCGAAAAACGAGTGCCTGGCGGTGCAGTCGGTGGCTTTGAGAGGGTCACCAGGCTTGAGCAATACATTTTCCTCTTGAGGGCTGCTCTTGCAAGGCTATTGGGGGTTCTCAAATCGACCGGCACGGTTCCCCACACAGCAGACGATCCCAACTTGAACGGCTACAACTCCAGTGAGGGCCATCGATTGGCGACAATAGCTGAGCCGCCTCTACTAAGATCAGACACTCGCTCCAAATCATACGGCGGAAATGCGGATGACAATCCCCGGGAATCGTCGTATGAAAATACACTTAACGATGTTCGTCGATTAAGAAGCACGCGAATGGACAAGCATCTTTCTTCGACCATCAAAAAAGCGAGAACATCCCGTATAATGGATGGCCCGGACGGTCGTAGCGTTAGGCCGGGATCCGCAGGAGCCGATGGTTCAGATACCAGGAATGGCGATTTCCAAATAGTTGAAGAACGTGACGGCAACGGCGAATCGAGAACTGAGCTCTTGTTTGGTAAGGAAAATGCTCTTACATTGGACGACATTCCAAGAATTGTTGCTGCAGAGCAAGCTAAAGACCAGCGACCCAATGCTTACAAGCATGCTCGCCACGAAATGTTCCGGACTTCTGTTACAGAACCAAAGCTTCTCAACGGCCACCAACGAAACTTTTCCAGTGGTAATGGCCTTGATATGCCTGCTCCCGGGGAGCCGTCATCGCAGCGACGAGATGGGCCACGAGATGGAGGCAAGAGGTATTTTTCTGAGCTCTCCGCCTTGGAATACTTCATCGTCCGCCATGTCGCTGTTATTGCGATGCAGCCAATGCTCGAGGGGCATTTCACTATGGAGGAGCTACTAAATTTGATCGAGACAAGGAAGCCAACGTTCTGGAATAAAATGGGGAAAGCTTTCAAGAACGATGCGAAAAAAGGTAGCAAGAAGAAGGGCGTATTCGGTGTCCCTCTCGAACAAATCATCGAGAGAGACGGAGCCGACTCGACCGATGGTATCGGGCCTGGAGCTTTGCGGATACCCGCTATCGTGGACGACTGTGTGACCGCTATGCGGAAAATGGACCTCTCGGTTGAAGGTGTCTTCCGGAAGAATGGAAACATCAAAAGATTGAACGACACGACGGCAGCCATCGACAGGGATGGGTGTGATGCAGAGAAGCTGGCCCAACAAAATGTTGTACAGATCGCTGCCCTTCTCAAAAAGTACCTGCGAGAACTTCCAGATCCGTTGTTGACTTTCAAGTTGCACCGCCTCTTCATTGCGTCACAAAAGATAAATGATGAAGAAAAACGCCGACGTGTTTTACATTTGACATGTTGTCTACTTCCGAAAGCCCACCGAGATTCGTTGGAAATTCTATGCTCGTTCTTCAATTGGGTAGCGTCATTCCACCAAGTTGATGAGGAGTCAGGTTCAAAAATGGACACGCACAACCTGGCTACTGTCATTGCCCCAAACATTCTATATACGAACGCCAAGACCCCTGTTGATGATAATTTCCTCGCTATTGAGGTCGTACACACGCTCATCGAGTGCAACGAGCAGATGTGTGAAGTAAGTGCATCATAACCGTGAGATGAATGTTACTAATTCTTTTAACAGGTACCTGAAGACCTCCAGTCGATATTGGGCGATCCCACGCTTTTCAACAACACCAGCGACATCACCACCAAAGAAATTTTGAAACGCTATGGAGATATCGGCCAAAACGGTGGCGCTCGCCATCAAGTCGAGACAATAGAGGGTTCACCACCATCGAAGGACGACGGTGGACGACCGCTGGCTCCAGTTCTTACTCGAGTTGACACCGACCCATCTCAGACAAATGCCTGGCAAAAGGAAAGCAGTGTGCGACACATCCAGGAACCTTCTGCGCCTTATGGAGCTGCGGGCAACCAAAATACACCACCACAGCAGTGGCATAACCCAGATTTAGAAGCGCCCTTGCCGTTTGTCCATCGAAATGGCACTCCGGATAGCCAAGCCGAGCACTCTCGTCGCGAGTATCGCAATTCAGGATGGGGTCGACCGCGGAATGGCTCAGTCGGCGTCGGCGTGACTGGAGCTGGTTAATTCTCTAATGGCCAATACTTAATGCATAACGTATATTTCATTCTATAAACTACCCGGCCCGGGGCCACATATCCATGACCTTCCTTCGTATGATACATGAGTCGCCATACCATACCACCGTCACGGCCGATCTCCATAGCACTTCTGTCCGAGGCAAATTTCCTTCCAAAGTTTCTTGCGGGTTCTGGGACATGATTTGAAGCATTCGAAGACGGCGCGTTTTTTTTCTTCTCATCGCCAACAAAAGCGTCTGCGCGTATAAGCAAGATGCTCTGGGAGTTGTATGTATCACATTTGATACTAAAGCCTTTCTCCTTTTTTAGGAGCTGGTTTGTTTGGAGTAAAAAGGATCTGGCATTCTGGGAGGTTTATTGATCGAAAGTTTCGCTGAAGAACGCGTTAGTAAATCTGATGCTGTTCTCTTTTTGATTCTCCAGCGCCGTAGCAGTCGCAAAGGCCGAGCCTAGGCGGGGTCTTAGTCAGATCAATGAAAAGAGATTACAAAGTAAAAGTTGGACCGAGTAATTATCCATCCCATGCGTCGTGATGTCAGCTCGAATGCGGGGACGGGGGGCATCACTCTTGCAAAGCCACCTGGGGGGTTGATGTCGGATCCCCGCATCACTTGCGTCTAGCACGTATTCAGACACTTCAGAGGGATATATTGAGCGGCTCCCACCACGAAGGGAATCCGAATCCGAAGCCTACCGGCAGATTTTTCATATCAACATCCAACGCATCATCCGGGTCCACCCTCTTTGGAAGCCCAAGGTAAAACATGCATACCAACATTGCATCTTCGAATGATTGGGCAAATGATCCGAAGTCAGGATCCTTTTTATTATGCAACAGTTTCGGACATGCCTAGCACTCATTGGATAAGAGCAACAACTTTGAACGAGATTCCTTGATGATCTACCGAAATGGTACAGTATAGTACAGCTCCATGATAATTAAGCAAGGTAACCCCTGATCAGAAGTCCAGAAGAGCCGCAAATTGATTTCCAAGCATATGCAAGTGATAGATAGATACCTCACAATAAAGTGGAGAGCTCACGCCACCCGTACCACCCCCGCACATTATACAAACAGAAAGAATTCCACCAGACATCATAATTAATCACTTCAAAATACTCCCTTTTACTTTACAAACTCTCAATTCCTACTCACAACAACAGCAATGGCACCAACCCGCGTCGGTTTCATCGGCCTCTCAAAAGTAGGCTGGGCACCCAAAGCTCACCTGCCCTACCTCCAATCCTCCCCGGACTACGAGATCGTAGCTATCTGCAACTCCACCGTCGAATCCTCCAAGGCATCTATCAAAGCCTACGGGCTTCCTTCTTCCGTGAAAGCCTATGCGAATCCCGAAGGTAAGCTACGCTACCTCAGCCATCAATCGGATCCCTGTCATTCGCATCACGTGAGCAAAGACTGACAACAACTCGACCAGACATCGCAAACGACAAAGATATCGACCTAGTCGTCTGCAGCGTGCGTGTAGACAGGCACTACGCAACCATCGCTCCGTCTCTAAAAGCAGGCAAAGACGTGCTCGTCGAATGGCCACTCGGCAAGAACCTCGCCGAGGCCGAAGAGCTGCTGAAGCTGAAGAACGAGGGCGGTGTGAAGAACGCCGTGGTTGATTTGCAGGCGCGGCAAGCGCCCTTCGTGAAGAAAATCAAGGAGCTGCTGGACAGTGGGACGATTGGGAAGGTGTTGAGCTCGACGTGGACGGGAGCCGCGGGCCTAGGGGGAGCGAGTATTACGGCGGCGTATCAGTATCTCATGAAGAGGGACGTGGGGGGGGAATATAGTGACGATTCATTTCGGACATTCGATTGATTATATTCAAGCTGGTATTTCCTCCTTCCATTCTTTCTTTCTTTTCTTCCCTTTTCTTCCCTTTTCTTCCCTTTTCTTCCCTTTTCTTCCCTTTCCTTCCCTATCCTGAATCAAAAATATTCTTCAAACAAACTACTCATCACCACACAGTCCTCGGATACGGCTTCTCCATTGGCCCCAAAACAACCATCGCAAACCGCCGTCCAACAATAACCCTCCTAGACGACGACGCCAAGACAATCCTGAACCCCACCCTCCCCAAAACCTCCGACGACACCATTTTCCTAACCGGCACCCTCGCCTCCTCAGTCCCCATCTCCGTATCCCTGCGCGGCGGCGCCCCTTTCAAAGGGCAGCCCGGTCTCGACTGGCGCATCGCCGGTTCCGAGGGCGAAATACGTATCACTGCCTCTGGCCCGTTCCTCCAGATCGGGTCGCCCGATATGAAGATCGAGGTACACGATCATGCGAGCGACGAGGTAAAGGAGGTGGGGTGGGAGGAGGAGTTTGCGGCGTTGGAGTTGCCGGCGAGGAATGTGGCGAGTGTTTATAAGGAGTTGAAGGCGGGGAGGATCAATTGTACTTTTGAGGACGCGGTTGAGAGGCATAGGTTGATTAAGGAGGTTTATAGGGATAGTGGGATTGATGCCTAGGACTGACGGGATTTGTGCTGCATTAGTAGCTGAGAAGTCATTCGCGTTGAAGTATCACACTTCTTTTTGCGATATGATGGATAGTAGGTCTTGAGGTTGACGCTGGAAACAAATCAAAATATATCGGATGGTCACATGTTCCAACAATCCAATAGGTTCTAAATGGGAGATGGGTTCGGGCTAACATGAATCGAAAAGCCATTTTCCGCTTCCTAGCTACCACTTACATGCATTGCGAACAGAAAGTATGACTTCACGTGCACCAGTACACAGATCGTCAATTGCTAAGTTATTGATGTAATTAGACCAGCAGTTAAGCTGTCGAAGGATTAAGTATGGTATGTCTTCCATGAATAAGAATTCCCTGCCGCTTGCAGCTATCCAGAGACAATGGAACCGAGGTTCCACTAAGTAGTTAGCATAGAGTTGCTCTGAGCTAGTAGGTCGAATATTTTGGTGGGTGAAAAAGCCGAACCCTCTTATGACCACAATAAAGTTGTTGTATTGGGAATGCCATCGGGGAACAATCTCCCCCGGGTATCCTTTGGGATAAAATGGTCCTTGCGTAGTCTGTCTAGCCGGAACTTCAAGCTTGGGAGTGGATCAGTATCTTGTGCTAGACGACAGCTTTTTGAGGTTTGATGAACTCCTCTTAGGTTCCTAGACACATATCCAAGGTCTTCAGGGCATTTTGATAAGCGGCTCTCCATCACCACCCATCCAAGACGCCCTAGTCCTATTCATCTTGTTCCCGCTGCTCAGCACAAGTAGCAGGTAAATATGGCCCACGATGACTCCCCAGCAGTAAACTCTAATCATACTGCACTGCTCGTCTCTCACGCACCAAACACCCCATCCAACTCTTGACTTGCCAACGAAGTCTCCCAGCCGCTTCCAGGTATCGGCTCGAATCTGGGTGCTCCACATCTCACAATTGACAAGCCAGTAGCCTCGTTCCATTGGTCGCAGGTCTCGAGATTGGTGTGCGGGGCGAAAGAGACTTGCTATCCTCATCTTAAAAGTTAACAAGCTTAGGTCAGGGGTGATGAGCATCTCAGGGGTCGTATCTGTAGAGGCCGTAACTGGTATACCTGGTCGTATTTCAAGCTTATCGGCCCACGGAGAAATAGATTGACTACTAGGTGGTAAATTCATCGAAATATCGGGAGTATCGCTTAAAGGGATCCGAACGGATGTTGTTGCGGATTGCGAAGAGCCTATATCACGGTGTTGCCTCTTCTGCGGCCGCAAACTCCCAGGAAAAGATATAGAGGGCGCAATTGCTGGCGCTGAAGACGAAACGTTTTCGCTTTCAGGAATAGTCTCAGGCCATTTTCTTTTCAATTGAAGATTTGGCTCTTGTGTGGCAGGGGGCAGGTTTGTCTGAGACTCCAGCGTGGACTTGTGCTGTTTCTGCGGGGTCGTTGTCTGTACAAATCGAGCTATGGCAGTAGCAGTAGCCGTCCGAGGTATTTCCCTCTCAAAGCTGCGAACTTGACCGGAAGACTGCATTTTACTAACGTCTTCCAATAATGGGGGCGAAATTGTACCATTCGTAGAAGTTGCTGGTACTTCAAGCTGAGAACATGAAGCTTCCGCGGGATCATTCTCTTCATTCCTACTTTCTCGGCCAGAGGAAATAATAGGAGTAGATGTGGCAGGTACAACACTTCCAAAACTCTGCGATGAGCTCCGAGTCTGGTATCTTTCAGGTCGTGCTCGTGGCAAGGCAGGACTGGGCGTGGCTGAGGTTTCATTTACTGAAATTGCAGGAAGCAGCTGCGCACCAGAATCAATTGTCTTGTTTTCCGGAAGAGAGGTATGTGCCCCGGAAGCAGTTGATCTCTCATTCGTCATCTCGTCGGCGCTTGAAGTTCGGGCAACTTGGATTTCAGGCCCCAGATGAAATTCCTCGATGACGGGCATGGGGGAGGAGGACGTCATCTTGGAGACAGTCATACCTCCAAGTCTGTCTTGACTGGAGGCAATAGTCTGGCTGCCATAACCCGTGGATCTGCTCGACCTCTGACTCGTAGTCCCGCCTAGTGATGTACCATCAGAGGTATCAATTTGCTGAAGTATCAATTCCAACATTGTAGTGGGAGAAGCTACGGCTGCCATTGACCTGTCATTTTGCGGTTGGGAATCGGCAATTGTACTTGGTGCCTTGGGCCATTGATTCCCCGAAGCCTCCTCCTCTTGACTTCCGTCATACTGAGACAGACGTTGCTGCCACGTGTTTGGGGGCCGGAAGACTGGAGAGTCTAACACGCTGTCGAAAGACAGTTGTGGAGATGTAAGTGACTGCGAAAAGCCCGGTGCGTGCTGATATCCGTATGGGAAGGACGCTCGTGAGGGCGCGCTTTCCTCTTCTGGCCGGTACGAGGCTTCAGATTCCGGCTCTTCTTGCGTGGACTGATGCAACTCCTCCAGGAGTTGGCTTTGGGCCTCCTCCTCTCCCATTCCTTCCATGCCAACGGGCGCGTCGTTTTCTATTCTGTGTCTCCTTGTAGGTTCAAAGTCCAAGTACGCGTGAGCTAGAGCTCGATATCGAGCATCATCTGGTCCTCTGCTTGGGGCGGTGATGTGCACCAGGATTTCCACATCTGAGGGATTTACCATGGTTAAAGCAAGCAGCTAAGCAATATGTATCTTTGAGTTGTCCAAGCATCGTTGGTCGTCTTCTTTTGGGATAAGTCAATTGCACGGCAACGACACGCGCGTTGAAGCTCGTGACCAGGCGTCAACCAGTCAACGCTATGGCGGGGTGAATTGTGCCATAGACGCACTGCCCCTTTTCCAGCCGAATGTGAATGTGAATGTAAACATGCATACTAAAATAAGTATACCATGATCATGTTCGCTGTATGAGGTAGTTTGCAACACGGATGATATTTCCAGAGCGTAAGAGTGAATTTGGCGGCTTTTTACTTTCTCAAAACCAAATGGAAGTGAGTTATCTGGCTAGCAAACATATCTTCAATCGCTCAATATAAACTACCTATTTGGTACGAGTCAACCTAAGTAGAGTTATACAAATTCATTCATATATAATTACAGTCTTAGATTACCTGCTTGATGATTGTTAATGGTTATAGATCAAGACGAGGAGATCGTAGAAACGTGCCGCCAAGTATAGTTATGCTTGATACAGTCTGCAACTCACGTAATTATTGTCGAGGTATTTTGCTCGCACCATATGCTATATAGCAAGCTGTTTTTGCCTTGCTGGTATATCATCTCACGTGTCCTAAGAAAGTTTATGTCACAGCATGAATACCCCAACTCCTCTACGGGGTTATTCAGCTATAGCTAGTAAACTCATATTCAATTACAGCTCAAATCTTGTATCCGTTCAACGCTGCTTTGAACATGGAAGGTGTGGTTAGCAAGGGTGCATTCACGCAATTCTGATAAACTCTGAAGCAGGTTTTGTGAATTGCAGATAAAAACCTCTTGAATCCGATCAACTTCGGCCATACTTCCACTCAAACTCATCAGGCCCCATACCTAGATACCACCAACCTCATCAAACATGTCTACATACACAAACATGAACGCCGTACAGTTGCAGGAAGAGCTAGAGTCAAGAGGCCTTGACCTGGTCAATGTCCTGAGAGATGATGATTTCGCAGCTTGGAATCGCATAAAGGCTGGACTTCACTCCGAGGGCCCAGAAGTTGCCGCCAAGAACAAGGTAAGCTGTTTTCCTGATTAGCAGGATATTGAGTTCATAGCTGGCCTGTTTAGATCAAGATGGAGAAAATGCTGAGCGACGCTGGACGTCAACGCACGAACTCGATACCGAAATCTTTCACCCTTTCTCCCGCCTTCCAAATGAGTTGCAGGATGTGATCTGGGAGCATGGTGCCTGGTCCTCGAGTCCTGACAGTCGAGGTGAAAACGGATGAAATGGAGCTTGACGATAGAGGCGCGACAGACGTTGACTGGATCCCTATAAATCCATGGACCTGGCTTAAGTTCAACAAAAATTATCGTTCACCCGATCCTGCTCTTTTAAGTACCTGCCAGAGATCCAGGGACATTGCCAGCAAGACGTACAAGCCAGCATTTAGCACCTCAAATATCGTCGTCGACTTCGAGAAGGATGTCTTCTATTTCGTATTATGCATAAGATTCTTGGAGCAGAAAGAACCGGCAGGGCGTTTCGATTTAACTTTTTACCACACATTCTGCATTCCGTACCCGCACTATTCCTTAGCGGTTGATTTCCTCAAGATTACCCACATACTTGTGGACTTCGATATCATCCACACTACATTTCATCCTTTCGCTATTGAGAAAAGCTTAAAAGATTCCGCAAACTTTCCGAATCTGAAGATGGTATCTTCTATAGACTCACGCACCCCACTGGATTTTGAGGAGCGTGCCCAACTACTGTTCTCCGACGACTGTACGGGAGACAAAATGGAACATAATGGATTAACCGAGTAGATATCAGGTATACTCTGGGCATGCGCAATTCCAACACTTCCGGGGGTCTCGGAAAAGCCACCTAAGTGTAGAGTCCAGGATGCCACTTTGAAGAAGCTGTACAACCGAGAGCTTCTTAGAGATCAGGAATTTCGGACCGGCGCTTCACAAGATGGTAAGGAGCTATACGTAAGTTCCCCAAAAGATTTATTTGGTCTGCCAGCATGCTAACTCCTGTACTTCGGACCCGGCGATTTTGTTAGCTTATTTCCCAACTATCAGGTGAGACAACACAACTCACCTCTGATCAGCCACAATTGTTAGTTCGGAAAAAGCTTCCCTTCCGTTGGGATTAACCAGAGCAGATAGTCTTGGCTTTCACCTCTATGCAGGGATCCATGGCATACCCTTCTCTCTTGGGGTGGGAAACCATGCATTTGGTCGGCGGAAGGCGGAACACCTCCTAGGCGTACAGTAGATGTAGTTTCTTAGTCATAATAAATGGACTTGCTCCTCAGAAGTATCTAAAAACACCGTTAATGACGGGTATATCGACAGTCGCAAGACCGTTCATCCAATTATAGTGCGAATATATGTAGAGGTAAATATATGTGAATTAAAGGTTTTGGGAATGCGGCTTGCATTCCCTCACGCCTTGATATGGATGTACCTATACAGTGCCGTCGGCCAAAGCAAGCCTCTCCTAATTGGAGATGGCAAACCTAACGCCTTCCAATATGTTCTACCTTACGCCGACAGCACTCGAATCGACTTTCCCAAACATCGTATCTTACAGGCAAGACCATTCCAGGCTCATTGTGTCACGCGAGACATCAAATGTGCTTCTTTCCATTCTGTTTCGATTTCTCCGCCAACGCGACTGTTGGTCTACCAAACATTAGCAACCGCGCATAGAACAAGGCAAATAGACTTACACAGCAGCCATAATCGGCTTCTTCTCCTGCCCATGATAAGTCTCTCCCATCTCATCCGACTCCTGCTCCACCGTCATAAGCAGCCACGGCATAAGCCCATACATCCCCAGGCTTGCGGCACCCAGCGCCGCAGCCAGCATATCTGTCTGACAAATCCAAGCCATATACCCCTTCTCATACAGCACCACTCCGCCCACCAGCTCCGCACATAGCATAAACACCGTCGCCAACGCCCCAATCGCCAATCTAAAGCCGCCCACTCTGGGTACTTGGTACACGACGGTTGAGTAGCGTGCCCACAGGGTGGCGGCGATGAGCCATATTGAGAAGGTGGTGAGATCGGATTGGGGTTGCGTTAGGTGGTGTAGGGGCGTTATCTCAGCGATCCGGAAATAGATTACGATGGCGCCGCTTATGAAGGAGAGCAGGAAGTAGACGAAGGCAATGCGTATTATGAAGAGTGCGAGGGCGATATCCCACAATATCTCGAAGACTGAGGTGTTGGTCTCGAAGAGGATCATGTTGAAGGCGGGGATTGTAATGTTTGCGAGTGTTTCGGATATATTTCGAATTGTTGTTGTTTGAAGCTTTTCCTGCTGCGTCAATTGTGTAATTGATAACCGTGAGAGTATTGCGAAAATTTTTATTTGAATTAAGAAATGTATTTATACTGTAAGAAAGCTCGTGATGAACATACTACCTATTTGCGCATTTCCTAGTTACTAACAAAGGTGGTGTGATATATGGAGTGACTTCCAATAACACGCGAATCCAAACACTGCATGGAACCTGATCACTGCCGAACTTCCAGAAATTCAAATAACATATTATTGAGAGTATCCACGAGATTTGGTGGTGATGGTTGATGAGGAAGAGTAGCAAGGTCCAAGTGAGGTTGGAAAGGCGTTGTCATAGATAGCTAGTTCAAGAACGCTTACGTAACCGTGCGAAACTAATTGGTGTACTTGCACCCCTTCACAAGTTTTGCAACTTCCCAAGTATACCAACACACCTCGGCATTATCCTACTTTCACTCCAACACGCATAAGTTCGGGAATATACGAAACCACACTTACTTGTCCTAGGCCGAGGCCAAAGGTAGCAGCAATGTCCATAGTTTGCAAGGAATAGGGGCGAGTTAGACGGTAGTTATGATGGTGGGTGTTGGTCGCTATTTATTCTTTAGAGAGTGGTTTAGGTTATCGGGAAGACACGAGGAAGTAAGTATTAGGTGTAGCCTGAAGAGGCGGCCGGCCAGTGATGAAAATTTCACATGGCAGTAGCGTTCACACTCATCAAAAACGGTACACAATTTAATGTTTTATATTGCAAACCATCCATAGTCTACAATATCACATGCCGCACAGTCCTCGTCTCTCAAGACTTGGTGCCATATCTCCATCCATTCCACCTACGTACGGATCAAGAACCCAACGCAATAACGTCAAAAATAAGAAAAGTCCCAGCGCTTGGGGCAATTTAACAACAACACGTCTTTATCCGCCTAAATTGTACAAAAGAAAGCAAAAATCAACGAAGGTGGAGTACGGAATTCCCGCCGATCCGAAAAAGAAATAAAATAAGGTGCACAACAATGTTTTTTTGTATCGTGAAGTGAAGCCAGTGGTGTAAATGCAGCAAAAACGGCCACACATTCAGAAGACCAATTCAGTAAAACGCCTGGTTATTCCTTCGTCATATTTGGTTCCGCCCGCCGCCCTCCCAAAATTCTTGACCATAAACGCCGCGCTTGAGTTCGTGAAGAGTGAAAGAAAAAAAAATCGAATTGTGTCGTGTAGCGAAATGCTGATAATGTAAAAGAAAAGTCGAACTGGTCTATCTGCTGAGATGCATCTAGTCTGTTCTAGTCGAAGCGACTGATGGTGCACGTGGAGTTGGCTCTTCGTCTAGTGAGTCGACTTGTGTAGAGGATGCTTTTGGTGTTTCGTCAAAGTCGATCTCGATCACGTTGTTGCCAGGAGTGGTGAAGACCTCAGGAGGTGTCAAATGACCGCCGCTAATTTCGGACACTGTGGGAAGTTCTTCAGTGACGGTTGGGGGAGGTTCAACTGAGTCGGCGCTGGCAGTCAGGTCTGATGAGGAAACAACGCTTCCGTGACTATTTGTTCGCATCATCTCAGTGCCCAATTTTGATCCGCGATTGGGTTTGGTGGCCTGTTTTGGGCTCTTCTCTCGCACACATGTATCTCCGAGTTCCTCGTCTTCGTCGTCTCCTGACTCGGCACATTCATGGCGGTGCTTCTCAATCGATTCCCTCTTCGCTTTCATCGCCTCCGATGAGCGCTGCCGAAGAGGCAGCTTTTGATCTTGCTCCATTCGACCGGGCGCGGATACTTCGTGGAGGAGAGCATAGGGTAATTGTTTAGGGAGATGTTGAGGATCCAGCAGTATTTCTTCATTGTTAATCCCAAGACCACTAGGGTCATCCCAGTCTCCCGTGGCCTTTCGACTGATAACTACAGAGACATCATCAGTCATAAAGGACTCCGAGTCGCCGAAAAGGCTAGAGCTCATAGAGTCTTCACGGCTTGAACCCCTGAAGCTGCTTCCAGGCATGTTAGCATACCCTGAGGATCCCGAAGTTGGGCTATCCTCCAGTCTCAAGCTCTCTTGTCGCAAGCCAGAAGGCTGTGGATATCCCATAGGAGCCGAAGTGACTTGGCCGGGAGCCGGCGCCTTCCATTGGCAAAGTCGGCACATGACCTCTGTCAGTTTCGATGTTGTAGGAGGTTTCTCAATAAGGGCATCGAAGTGATGCGGTGCTTGAAGCTCCTTAAGATACCCAGTGACTGCAACAATAGGTGTCTGAAAGTTGGCATTCTTCGTATCGCGAATCATTCTCGCAACGTCTGCTCCGTTGATCTGAGGCAGCTTGAACTCCATCATGATTATGTCGAATTTGATCTCGCTCATTGCATACCGCATGGCCTCGGCTCCGTTTGTAGCTGTGATAGTCCTACATCTCAATTTCTCGAGTAGCTTTTCCATGACCATTCTTGAGACGGGGTGATCTTCGCAGATCAAAACATCTAGAGGACGGAATACTGGTCCATCTTGTACATTTATCTGCGACATGCGCCTGGAGCTCTGACGACGTCTTTGAACGCGTAGAAGTGCGTTTGCCTTGTCGCCCTCATTATCTGAAGACGAAGGTGACATGTCAAAGACTTGACTTCGTCGCTTGCGGTGGGAGAACAGATCACCCGGAATAGGACTACCTTCCTGGGACCCCACAGTTTGGGATCGGGCTCGGGCTGATGTATTGCTCGCCTGTCTTGGTGTTGAAATCTTCTGTGGCGACAGGGCCAAAGGTGGCGGTACAGCCCCGCGGGTCTTCACTGGGGATGCAGCGGCAGAGCTTGTGGACTTTTGAAGATTTGCAGGCATTCGAGGCAATTCGAAAAAGCTGCCAGGAGCAAGCGAGTTACTGGACTGGTGTGAAAGACTAGATGAGTTGCTCGATGTCTTCCGTCTTCCTTCGCCATTCTGTCCTGCGACGAACGAAACAAGTAAGGGGGATGATGGCTGTGATTGGCGACTAGGCGATGCATTGGCTTGGCTCAACCCTGACGGAGACGATGGGCGGTTGCTAGCCTTTGCATTCGAAAGTGTCTTTTGAATTGGCATCGGCAATATCGGACTGCCTTCCAATGTTGGTCCAGGTGAAGTGGCACTTGCAGGTCCAGAACTAGGGCTGATAGCCAAAGGTTTGGTTTGCGCAGCCATTGCTTCGGCTCGGAGTTTTTGGATGACATCCTTATTTGCCTTCTCTAAGACGGGAAGATTCTTGAAGGCAAAATTACCGAAGTCGTCAGCAACAACCGGCTCGCTAAGTCTACGACTCTTCGAGTCGCGGACATGCGGTGGGATATGTAACGGCATTAGGCCTCGTTTTATCGAATTGACTTGAGATCTAACTCGAGACAAAGCATCGTGAGGTCGTTCGGGATAGTCTGCACCTGGTGTCGAGGCTGGTGGTGACGACTGATCTTCCATCTCCTCGGCAAAAGACTGCAAGGTAGCACCACGAGCATCGAAGTACTCGGTATCTTCCGGGTTTTCGGGTGCAGGGACGAATTGCGCGTCATCTTCGAGAAGTTTTTCCCAGTTTGTACCTTCGAAGAATGGATGATTGCGAATCTCATCACCGCCACAAGAATACTTCTCTTCGCTATTAGCTCCGAGGCGCTCACGTGGATCGAGACATATGAGCTTATTCATCAAATCTTTGGCCTCGGGGGAGACGTCAAAGTCGGCTTCATCTGGCCAAGAGATTCTTCGAGCAAGAATATTCTCAAACACTTCATCAGGAGTACCTGCATGGAAAGGGGGATAACCGTACAAGAACTCGAACAGAATACAGCCAACGGACCACCAATCACTCCTCTCGTCCTGACCAACACCATTCACAGTCTCGGGGGCCAAGTAATCTGGGGTGCCTACAAAACGTCTATTGCTGTCATCTGGATCGAAAAGAGCCATTGGGGGCGGCATCATGCTTGTCTGTGGTAGCGCGTTCTTTTGCTCATTGCTTGACTGGCTGTTGGTCTGATGGAGCGAGAGGAAATCAGGCGAGTTGTTGGCTTCACCCTCGCTCATTTCTTCTATCGGGGTTCTTCGCTGGCCCATCAATTGTTGACCTTGATTGTCATGGAGAGAAAAGCTTGTGAACATTTGATTCAGGGTCTCGCTGCCGCCGCTATCACTGCGACCAGATGTGCGTCGAGAGTCTTTGTTCACAGTGCCTTCACGACTTAGACTGAAATATGAAGGAGTGCCACCTCCGAGGTCTGGAGTCATCTGAGGCGTAGAGCCTGGCGAATGATGTCCTTGGAAGTCAAATGAGGTCGATCGCGAGGAGCTAATCGAAGTTGTGCGTGCGAATGGTCCTTGTTTAAGCAGATCCGGAGCAGACTCGTTCGTGCTGTTTAGGACCCGCTTTTGACGTCCAATCAACCCCATTCTCGACAGACCAAAGTCGGTGAGCTTAAGATGGCCTTTCTGGTCGATGAGAAGATTGTCTGGTTTCAAGTCTCGATGAACGATACCACGGTTGTGAAGATGCTCCACACCCAAGATGACCTCTCCCAGATACTTCTTCGCCCAGTCCTCTGGCAGGCCGCCGAGAACCTTAATAAGGGATGCGCAATCGCCTCCGTTAAGATATTCCATAACCAGGTAGAGATAATCTTTGCTGGAAAACGTCCAGTAGAGCTTTGCGACGAAGTCGCTTTCACCCTGCCACATCATAATAGCTCGTTCCGCCTTGACATTCGTAACCTGATTCTTTGCAACCATGTCTGCCTTTTTCAACACCTTGATAGCATAGTAGTCGCCAGTAGATCTCTTTTTCGCCAAATAAACACTTCCAAATGCACCCTTACTAATAGGTTTGATGATTTCAAAGTCTTTGATAGATGGCGGCACAGCTCTAGCCTGGGGTGCACTTACAGCACTCATACGAGGAGATGGTGGTGGCCGTGAGGGATCAGAGCCCGCAGCTGATGATTGACGTCTGTGGTGATGCGGAATGAGGGCAGGAGAGCTGAATTCGCTTCCGGGCAAGAAAGGAGAGGCTGTAGGAGACACAATACCTTCGCGTGCAATTGGCAATGCCCGTGGTTTTGTAATTCGTAAGGGTGACGATGGCTGTGGCATCCTGACAGGTGATTCTTGACGATGAGGTGAAGAAGTACCGGGTAGGATAATACTTCTACGGTGGCGTTGACGAGAGCTTGCCGCGCGACGTAAATCGCCAAATTCGGAGACTGGGGAATCGGTTCGGGGTGGTGGACGAGACATTAGAGATGAAGACCGTATACTGCCATCACTATCACCAGCATCACTTTCAAAAAACAATGATTGCCGTCGAGAGCCTTGTGACTGCGAAAGTATGCTGTTTGGACCTTGGGACTTGGGCGTTGGAGATTCCTTGGGACTGCTCGACCTGGCTGAACCGGCAGTAGATGAGGATTGGTGCCCCTCAGCATGTCGTCTCAATTCAGCCTCTCGTAGAGCAGCTGCGAGTGACGATGGTCCATCAAAAGATCCAGTAAAGAAGCCATCGTCATTAGCAGGAGTTCTCTCCTCTTCGGACTCGGATTCGCTGAGGAGGCCAGCCGCAATCCGAGAAGCTTTCCGCATAGCTTCATCGATGCAATCTTGTACAATTACTGAAAATTCCATCCGAATGCGTTCCGAGTACTCAATGATTCTCCGGTGCCGAATAACAGCTTCGACTTTTGACTTAGCTGCTCTCTCGCTGTCAGCACATAATAAAGCTAGACCTTGCTCCTGCTCGAGTGTATTTGTGCTTGGGGATTGCCACTGCATAACCTGTGATAATCGCGATTCTGATTGAGGAGACTGCGTGCGAAACTCGCCAGGAGTCTGCGCGGGGCCTTCCTTGATGGCTGGCGTGCTGATCTCGATTGCAGTATCACATAGATCAAGTAACAACTCGACAATCCTTGCTTGTGGACGTCGGACAGCGAAGGACCGCTGCCGCGAATGGCCAAACCCACTAGTAGAGGATGAATCTCGAGATCTCCCAACAGGGGTACCGGGGGAAGCTGTACCTGAGGAGGAAGATGTCGAGGAAGAGGGGCCAATTGGCATCCCCTTATACTCAGCTTGTGGTGTAGCCAAAGGAGCTGGGTCGCTTGACACAGGTCGAGTCTTCCGGGCCTCCAGAGCATCCAGTACCTTGACAATAGCGTGGCGATGTTCAGTCAGATTCTCTTGAGACATTTGAACTTCCATCTCAGCCTTGTGTTCTTGGAGGCATAGCTCCGTGTGCTTCTCAAACCACCATGGAGGGATCTGACGTTCGCAAATACGGCAAAGCACCGGGAGAGGAGGTGCATTATGAGCTGGATCCGCAAAGCCAACTTCAGCCAGAGTAGTCAGATAGGATGCTAGAATCTCGGCACCAGACCCAAGAGACTCGACAATCACGTCCGGCAGGTCGATCTGAATCTCGCGTGGTGCAATCCACGGTCGAATCATCCACATTGTCTGTTTGTACCAATTAGTATCAATACGCCTGGAATAGGATTATCTACTCGACTTACATGACTTTCTCCTCCTGAAGAACGATCATACACCATGATACCTTGTCCCTCGAGATCGATTGTAGCCGGCTCGGCCTGAGGAGTCGGCTCTTCATCCTCTCCCTCTGCCTTCAACTCGTCTGGCATTTCGATTCGCCGCAACTTGGACTTGGGGCCTAATTGAACAGTAAACCTAATAATTTGACTGCGTGAATCGTCTTTCTTCATGGATTCCACCACATCCGCAAAGACCTCCCTGTTGTCTCCAACCAGAATGTCCTTGATTGGCTGTCCTTGAACAGATTCCAAAGTAGTGCCGATAACGTCGGTCCATGAGGGGCTGACCCATCGAATGCTACCGTCGAGGCTGAGGTCCATTATAACATTGAGCGTCTGTTCCGCAGCTTCTCGCAGGTCCTCCCTCTCCTCCCGCATGTCGGCGCTCAGGCTGCGCTCCATCTGACCACCAGCTTGTGCCCGCAGCTGCGAGACAACTGGTGGTGCCAGCATGTTGTTGTTTCCCTCCATGGCAAGTTAGATTCCTAAGAATCGGCTCTTGTGCCCACATTGACCGTGGTAGCTCTCGTTGTCGTTCTGGTGCCCTCGGGATCCCTCGCTTGTCGATGTCATTCGCGTCGCCTCGTCCAGTGTGAGTGCTGGAAACCGTGTTGAAATTCGCCTCGGCGTCTGGCAGGACGCCAGTTACTAGCAGCGGGTAGACATAAGAGACATCATGGTAATTGATGTAATGTCTCCTAGTGTTGATGTGAAATACGCGCCCCTTCGCAGAGCGTTCGTAACGAGGGTGTTGGCTCCGTCGGTACCTAGGTAAGTCCACCAAGCCGGGTCTGCCGTTCAGAGGGGGTTCTGTCGCAGGTGACCGGTGCGGAATGGCTGCAGCAATGGTCGAATGTCGAGGTCCGGGTTGAGTGTTGTCGAGCTCACAATAAAAGTTGGAGAAGGATTGGGATTATTTCAACCCTCGCTCGCGTATAGTACCTAGTACCTAGGGTCATCGAACCATCCACCCATGGCTCACATTCGCTCACACAATAGTAACTCGCGCACTGGCACTTGTTGCGCTGGTTAAAGCGGGGGTAACCATCTGCCAATCAGGTGGCGTTATCTCGGGAGACTAAACAAAGGCCGGGCTTGGATTAGAAGCACAGCTCTTTCTTCCTTCTCTTTCTCTTTCTCTTTCTTACATCGGCCCTCTAAAGCAGCAGCCAACAGCCTCTCACCCAGCCAGCTTACTCGAGAAGGTACGCCGCTACAGTTTCACTTCCATGCACCAGCTTCGGCTTCAGCTGTCAAGCAACCTGTGCCTGTTGTTATTTCTGACTGTTCTACGGCGGGTACTACGCGTACATATCAGTCACCTTAAGCCCCCACATCCAAGGGGAATCCAAACATCTATTGATTTCCACGCATCAGCGAGTCACAAAGTAGCAAGAACTCCATTGGCTCCCTAAACCCAGCAGTCAAAGCTTCATGACGATGGACTGTATTTACCCATATTGTCCGGGCATGACCCTTTATGGTCTACTTAACTCAAGACTACTCCCACAAAACTTTCTTCCCGGGTTGCGATCTCTGATAACGCATAGGTGGTTAGAGAATGTCCAGCGTCCGAAAACAATGGCTACTGAGATCGCACTCTAAGCGTCTGAACTTATATGGTAGCACTACTATTTACAATACACCGGTTGCTATGTGAGTACCTAGACGGACGAGTAGTGCAACGGCAAGTTGAAGTGTGGAGGCCTTTGCTGCAAGAAATATAAACATCCCCACCCCAAGTTCCTTCTCAAGAATTATTCTTCTCTCTCTCATCCCTGTAATAGTACGCTTCTTTATTTACTGTACTCCATACACGACAAACCACCCGGCAACGAACCCCCCTGGGCCCGGCTCATCATCCATCGTCATGTTATTAGTTTGCCCAAGTCTTCCTTCCATCAAGCTTCTCATGTGCAAAGGGAACAACACCATCCCACACTCTCCCCGAAGTAGCATCTGCGGAAAGAGCCCTCCTGCCTCCCACCACACCGCTATTCAGTCCAATCACACCACGCAGGCGCGATCGGACGTGAACACGGCATGCGAAGTAGCGCTCTAGCAACCGACATGACGATATCCCCTTCCCCTCCCTCCCATGTGGCTTCCCAGCGCGGGCCCCGACTATACATTGGTAAAGAGATCAATAGTAGTCAGCTCACAAACCTGGCGTCTTACAGTCACCAAATCGAACGAGCATGCGGACAGCCGAATCTCCGCGTGCCAGTCACCGGGCTGCAGTGTGTGGTAGCACTGGAGTACTGTACAAACGCATCTCGTCTCTGCATCTATGTATGTGCTCTCTGGGAAAGTCTCAAAATCAGCTTTTCAACTGCATCACCCGACATCATAGCGGCGATGCCCGTTCTCACCATCATGCCGCCTGTGAGGGGACAGCTTTCTGAACTCAAACTGCGCTCTCGAACTCTATTCGAGTCAGCCAGATACCGTACTGGCCTACGTCTACGTCGTGGAAACGGCTCGAACCCGGGGAAGCGAGATTTCTCTCCCGGAGTGTGGGGTTAAATATGATAGATTCTGATCTACTCACTATCGTGTGACCGTCTAGACCACGTGATGTTAATATGATGCTCTTTGCGTTCAGGGCTCTGGTTGGTCTATGAGACCAATTTGTTGGGTCGCCCAAAAGTGATATGTCGATGTTCTCGTCGGGGGTTTTATGTCAGGCCCAAAGTTGCGGAATGTCTAAGGTGGGTGAAGTCAAGTCTTGTGGTAAATTTGAATTGTTTCTCTTAATTATCAATACATCCTTATCGAGGAACTTATATTCCCTCAATTGTTCATAGCTGTCGAGGGGACTTAGGATTGGAGTCGAACGAGACAGTCTCGTGACCAAAGTACCCCGTCTCATCCTTGGGCACACTGCCCATGTCACACAGTTAAGAGAGAGGACCTGAGTCTCAAGCTTTGAGACATGAATTGATTCGAGTTGAACCTCAGTAAATCCTTGAGAATTGGCAGTGCCAACCGGAAAGAGGCAAATAGACCCGTGGTATTAATTGTTTTGGTCAACTTTACAAGAGGAAGTGCGAGGCGGTCGTTGGATTATTCTCTATTGCGTTGCTATTGAGATATTTGAGCGGGAGTAAGTGAAAGAAGCTCCGTAGGGATCAGGATACATTTAAACCTCCCCATCGACTAAAGCTGCCACCACTGCTCTTCACCACCCGCAAGACCTGAGAGACTCTTTGACAAACCTTGAATCAGGATATATCATCAGGGGCAAACTTATCCAACCAGAAACCTCTGAAGTGCTTCTTCTTCCCAATCTCCGAGATCTCTTCGACCTCCTTCGGCGTCAGCTTGAATTGCGATATCTTCTGATAACCCTTCAGACGCTGCTCGTTCGCACTAGTTGTCAGAACTACCATTCCCTGATCGATAACCCATCTCAACGCAATCTCTCCTGGTGTGACACCGTACTTCCTCGCCAGTTGCTCATACGTTGCATCTAATGGACCTGGCTTCGCCTTGACCGCGGCAGTCAATGGACCATAAGCAGAAGTAGCAATTCCGTGCTTCTTGTGGAAGTCGACAAGATCACCGTGCTGCAAGTATGGATGGTACTCAATTTGATTAATAGCAGGGATAACTTTTGCCGTCTTAAGAACCGCTTCCAGATCCGGCTTGAGGAAGTTAGAAACACCAATGGTCCTTGCCTTTCCTGAAGCATGGATTGCTTCCATGTCTGCCCATTTTGCTTGAAGGTCCTCGGGAGTCTTGGCGAAAAAGGGGGCATGGATTAGGTACTGATCCACGTAATCGAGGCCGAGCTTCTTAAGAGAGAGTTCAAATGCTGTTTGCGTATCTTGGACTTTTGTACCGCTAATTTTAGTGGTGACATAAAGCTTTTCTCGTGGGACGCCAGACTCTTTGATGGCTTGGCCGAGTTCTTCTTCGTTGCCATAGACTAGAGGGAGTTAAGTTTATGTCTGAAAATTGGGAGAGCTTAACACACCCTCTGCGCCATCGAGGTGATAGTAGCCGGCATTGATTGCCATCACGACTGTCTTCACGGTTTCCTTATCCAGAGGAGCACTCGCATCATTCTTGTACCTCGCTGTCCCGAGTCCGTATCCCATCTACACTAATATAAGCAAGGTTCATACATCAGCTAAAAGAGATCATACCATTGGAATCTCATTTCCATCATTGAGCTTGAGGAGATTGATTTTAGCCATTTGTTTCGGGGCTGTTCCTCCGTTTCCTCCTTCGGGGTGATGTGATGTTTGATAAGCTGATGTTGCTGAGTTCATGGTAAGTGGGGTGGAAGGGTGAAAGAAATGCTTTTGAGGACTTGAGAGAGGCTTAATTATTTGGGCCAAACTTGTCAATCGAATCGTTTTGAATAATGCAATTGACATGAGAGACAGTTCAAGCGGAAATAGACATATACCTAGTTACAAACCGTAGAGAAGAGATAGATTGATTTCTTAATTATTCAGCAAAAGCAAACACGGAGTTATTCATGATCGAACGCCGCTGTCGTCATCCCGACTGAAATTCGCTCCCGTGTAGAAGTCTCCGGTAGATGCCGCGTGATCTGGAGCATTTGGATTTCAAAAATCAAAACCCAAGGAACAAGAGAAAGAAGTTATCCCCAAGTTACTGTACATAAATTAACTAAGATACCCCCCTGATAATGTACGAGTAAATCATGTCCAACTTCTAGATGTAGACATACCGTACCTAGTGTTTCACGGCTGTCTCCACAAAAAGTAAGCCTCGCGGGCGGGGCGGGACACAAAAAGCGGCACTGATTTATAATGTGCCAGGTGACATTGAAAGTTGGTAAGAATAGGTGCCGCTTTCTGTGTCTAGCCCGAGCAAGTTTTATGATTAATGGTCATTCAATGCCCACCTAGGCCTAGGTATACGTAGGAAAGGCCGTAAAACACTAAAGGAGTTAGAGAAGGACTAGGTAATACGAAATAGACACTGGTATCAGTCACGTGTCTGTTAATTCTCTATGTAAGGCGGTATGACATGGCAGAATTGCCACTTCTTGTCGAGGCCGAGGCCTTCAACGTTATTCGTTCAGCATTTCAAATCACACCAAAGATCTTCAACTTGCCTCCCATCTTTTACTTCTGATCTTAATATAATTACTTCCTGATACCCATTCTTTCCTTTTACTTTGAAAGTCATAGATCTAATTGTACATGCTTTCAAGACTTGTCTATCGGCCCCAATTACCCCGCATGCGACTTGCGCAAATGGCAGCCCATCTATCAAACGAGAGTGCTTCTAATGGCTCTTCGTACACGGGCACTTCCCTAGCAGACCTCCCCAAATCATGGACCTTTACATCTAAGCTCCCCCCAGATTCAAAATTCCCCACTCCCGCAGAGTCACACAAGACACCTCGAGATGAGATCCAACCTCGGCAAGTAAAGGGCGCATTATTTACGTGGGTGCGGCCGGAAGAATCAAAAGATCCGGAATTACTGGCAGTGAGCTCTGCTGCTCTGAAGGATTTGGGTATCAAGGAGGGAGAAGAGAAGACGGAGGAGTTCAAAGAATCTGTTGCGGGCAACAGGCTCCTAGGTTGGGATGCAGAGAAAGGAGAAGGCGGGTACCCGTGGGCACAATGCTATGGAGGGTGGCAGTTTGGATCATGGGCAGGACAATTAGGTGACGGCAGAGCCATCTCTCTCTTCGAAACAACGAACCCAAGTTCCAAGACACGATATGAGTTACAATTGAAGGGAGCTGGCCTTACACCTTATTCGAGATTCGCGGACGGGAAGGCGGTGTTGAGATCGAGTATAAGAGAGTTTGTCGTTTCAGAAGCTCTGAATGCTCTTCGGATACCCACAACTAGAGCTCTGTCTTTAACCTTACTACCCCACGAGAAGGTTCGACGAGAGACCTTGGAGCCCGGAGCAATTGTTGCTCGATTTGCACAGTCTTGGCTTCGGATAGGTACATTTGATATTCTTAGGGCACGAGGCGATCGAGATCTCATCAGGACGCTATCTACCTACATTGCAGAGAACGTTTTCGATGGATGGGAATCACTTCCTGCGCGGAACCTAGCTGATGACGGCAAGTCTGAGACCCCGCTAGGTACAGGCGTTAGCAAGGATACGATCGAGGGGCCTGCCGGTTTGGAAGAGAACCGGTTCACTCGTTTGTATCGTGAGATTGTACGCCGTAATGCGAAGACGGTAGCAGCATGGCAAGCTTACGCCTTTACCAATGGTGTTCTCAATACGGACAACACTTCGATCTTTGGATTGTCAGTTGACTTTGGTCCATTTGCATTCCTTGATAACTTTGATCCTAACTATACTCCCAATCATGACGATCATATGGGCCGGTATTCATACCGCAACCAACCCACAATCATCTGGTGGAACCTTGTCCGATTAGGCGAGTCACTTGGTGAGCTTATGGGTATAGGTGGGGGTGTTGATGCCGAAGAATTCGTTGAAAAGGGTGTCCGACAAGAAGGAGCAGACGAGTTGGTCTCCCGCGCCGAAGGGCTTATCACCCGCGTTGGAGAAGAATACAAAGCCGTTTTTCTCGAGGAGTACAAGCGTCTTATGACCGCAAGACTAGGACTAAAGGTCTTTAAAGAATCCGATTTCGAATCGTTGTTCAGCGAGGTCTTGGACACCATGGAGTCATCAGAACTGGACTTCAACCATTTCTTCAGGAAGCTGAGCCATATTAAAGTGGGGGATCTCGATACAGAAGACCAAAGAAAAGAGAAAGCTGGCGTTTTCTTCCATCACGAAGGCGTGACCGGAATCGGAAATACCGAAGAGTCAGCTCGAAAGAGAATCGGCGACTGGCTAGAGAAATGGGCCTCGAGAGTCTACGAAGATTGGGGCCCAGATGGGGATGACGCTGCCAGACAAGCTGAGATGAAGAAAGTCAACCCTAAATTCATCCCTCGAAGTTGGATCTTGGACGAGTTGATCAAACGTGTTGAAAAGGGAGGCGAGAGGGAGATTCTAGATAGAGTGATGAATATGGCGCTACATCCATTTGAGGAACATTGGGGTGGAGATGAAAAGGAAGAGGAAAGGTTTTGTGGCGATGTGCCGAAACCAGAGAGGGCTATGCAGTGCTCCTGCTCTTCTTGATCTCAATGTAACATACTAGGACAACGAATACCTTTCGGTCTCTCGAGTTTTTGATAATCCAAACCTTTGGGAACTTCGTTGCTATCCTTTTTCTTCTTTTTTGTGTATGCAAGACAATTATCAAGTCGCTCCATGGTTAAGTGACCAGACGAAAGAAGGTTGGTTCTCTGCCGATGAAGGGAGAAGTCTCTAACAAGGGAGACATTCCTTCGGCTTAATTATTTGAGGAAATAAATTCTACATCGATAAGACAATAGCAGCTCCAATTGATTAATTAAAAACATCTTAGTATAAAATACGCCTAGGGTCATAACCACCCATTCACCACTATAAAACATTTAGCGTCCCAACCCCATCATCCATCAAACCCTCCCCATCCCATCACCAACTCAAAACAATCAATCAAACAAACTTCACAATTTCACATTTTCCACACTCACTCCCTTCATTCAATTATTCAGCACGATTCCAACCCTTTTTCTTCTTCTTATTCTTTCTCCCAAAAAAAAGAATGCAAGTAAAAAATGTACATGCAAGCATCCAGCACAGCCGCCCTGCCCTCCCTGTTTGTTTGTTAAGCGCCCACCCACACGCATGCATAACCTGCAACACCATACCACACCACATCGCAAGAACCTCCACCATGATTCGATACCGAGTCTTCGGTACGAAGGCGAAGCCGATGTCAACATGTAAGGTTTGCTTGCTTGTCCCCCCTGCATCTCTCTGCCTGGAGGCGGTTGGGGGGTTTAAGAAGGAAGGATCTGTCTGGCAGCCTTGTTACTCGACTTTCTGTTTTTCTTTCGCTTTTTGGGATTTCTGTATGAATGGGCTTTTGTGAGTTTTGACATAGAGTCATTTTCGTTTTGTTTGGGGATATATATATTATATATAATGGGGATATTGGTATTGCATCCGAAAAACGAGAAGGATCTCGAAACGAATTTGTCACTTAATCTCGAGTTAGTCCGGCCCCCCCGTCCCTGCCACCTACCTACCTACCTACCTACCTCTTCTATTCCCCAGAACCATATTCTAACCATTTACCTTTTGGTACATTGTATATAGTATTATAGCGATACATGGCCTGAATGGCGATCGCGAGCATACATGGACCGAACCTAAAAGCCATAAACTATGGCTGCGGGACTTCCTGCCCAACGACTTGCCTCGGGCCCGGGTAATGGTCTTTGGGTATGATGCGACGCCAATATTTGCAAATAGCACGGCGGGGATCGTGGAGCATGCGAGGGATTTGTTGAGGTGTTTGGTGGAGAGGAGGGAGGGGAGGGATGTAAGTGTTCTTGAGATAGAAGTGTTGATGGAGGGACAATGGTACTGTAGTAGAGATGCATGGCTGACATTCATAAGGAAACCAAACGACCCTTGATTTTCATCGGGCATTCTCTCGGCGGGCTCGTTATCAAACAGGTAAACATAAACCAGCCTGCTTCCCTGTTCTTTCCTTCTCTTCTTACTCACTTCGCAGGCACTCATAATCGCCGAACGGGAGCGCCGCTACTACAAACACATCTACCAGAGCACCAGCGGCGTTATTTTCTTCGGCACACCGCACCAGGGAAGCAGCATGGCCGATATAGGAACGACCGTTGCGCGAATAGCATCAACGCTCACGCATAAACCCGATCCGGAGTTGCTGCAGAGTTTGAAGAAGGGAAACCATATACTGGAGACTCTGACTGAGAATTTTAGAGAGCATCATAAAGCAAAACCGTATGATATTGTGAGCTTTTATGAGACGAGGGCAATGAGAGGTTTCAAGACTTTGGTGAGAAGGCTTAGCCTGTCCTACAAGGAAATTACTGACAGAGGGAAATAGATCGTTGAGATTGCTTCGGCGCTACTGACGCCACCGGGCGAGACGCCGACCTATGAGGAGCAGATTCCAGTGGATGCTACGCATAGGGACATGTGTCGCTTCTCTTCGAATAAGGACAAGACGTACAAGACTGCTGTGAGATGTATCAAGAAGATATTTAGGGGGGCTGTGACGATGAATATTGATGTGAAGAACGAGTTTTACATTGTACCGCACACTGTAAATCCTCACTTCACCGGAAGAAATGATATCCGTCAGCAATTGAACGAGAGTTTGATTGAGGATGTATATGGAAGTTCGAGAGCTCAGCAGAGGTTTGTCTTGTATGGCTTGGGCGGCTCTGGAAAGACCCAGATGTGCTTGAAGTTTGTACAGGATCATCGAGACAAGTAAGGAGTTCATTCCTCAAGGTGACGATTACTTATGTGCTGACCATATATAGGTTTTGGGGTATTTTCTGGATAGATGCGAGCAGCAACGAGATGGCAGAAGAAGGCTTCAAGAAAATTGCTCAAGCTTGCAAACAGGAAGCACGAATAGAGTCTGTGAAACAATGGCTCTCGAACAAAGAGCACTGGCTTCTCATTATCGACAACGCGGATGATCCTAACTTGGACATATCAAAGTTCTTTCCGCTGGGGACGAAAGGGACAGTGATCATAACGACTCGCAATCCGGACTTCCAAAAGCATGGCTCTGCTGGTTCGTGTAGTGTTGAGCAGATGTGCTCCGAAGATGCCACCACGCTACTTCTGAAAACTGCTGCAATACACAATGTCTCGGAGAAGGAGAGGCAATCAGCGGAGCAGGTTGTCATGTCACTTGGGTATCTCGCACTTGCAATCATTCAAGCTGGTGCAGTGATTCGTCAGCGTCTAGCAAGTCTTGAAGGGTTCTGTGAACTGCACTCGAAACGGAAGAAAGAGTTGCTAGAATCAGGTCGCCCGCAATCGAGTACCGAATATCAGCATTCGGTCTATACCACTTGGGAGCTCTCGATCAAAATGATCGAAGAGATGAAAGACAATTATGCGGTGCTTGCTCTCGAGCTTCTACAGCTTTTTGCCTTCATGCATTTTGATGGCATCACTGAGGGAATTTTCGAAACAGCGCGAAGTAGTCACCAAGCGCTGGTCAAGTCAACACTTATTGCGCAATCTTTGTTAGTGCGAGTGATGCCTTTGGGATGGGACCCGTTAGTCATGGGCAACGCTATTCGAATCCTGGCATCTTTTTCGCTCATCACTGTGGATGCAGAACGTCGCATTTCTATGCACCCTCTAGTTCACGAATTCTCCAGGAGCCGATTGTCGGAGGCAGAACGAAGTCGAGCTTGGATGACAAGCCTTGTGACGATATCCACGGCCAACACTTTCCTGCCAGGATACGAGGACGGCAAACAAAGAAAACATCTACTTCCGCACATCGACGTCTGTCTATCTTATAGCGAAGGGCAGCTTTTCTCCCCCGGGCCCTTTCTGGAAGACCGCGCGTGGGCAGCTATGAAATTTGCTCTAGCCTATCGAGAGAACTACCGTGCCAATGCCATAGATTTGTCATCGAAATCTCTCGAAATCGTAGAGGCAATGTTTCCTCCCGGTGACAACCGTCACCTCTACGCTATGGAAATGGTTGCAACTGATCTCTCATGCCTTGGAAAGTACACGGAAAGTCTTACATTGTTTCAAAGAATACTAGAATATAAACGCGGCGGAGACAAACCAAACGAGATATTGTATGCAGTCAATTGTGTCGCACAAACATACTATTATTCTTGCGAGCCCCAAAAGGCTATTGATATGTGCAACGATGCTATCCGAGAACTTCAAAGCAAGTTGAGCGACAATAGCCCCGATATGTTGCTGGCTTTGACGATCGTGGGATCCGCCAGCATGGACTTGAAGAAGATGAAGGTCGCTAGGAAATGCTTCGAAAAAGTATTAGACATCCAGAAAAGAGCTTCCGTACCTCGATCTTTGGAAGTAATGAACAGTCTGTCGTCGGTATACCTCGTGCAAAAACAACAGAAAAAGGCAAAGGCAATGCATCAAGAAGTTGTCAACACGCTAAAGGCTTTGTTGGGGCCCAGTGACCTTCAGACCATAATCGCGATGGCGGAGTTAGAAAGCTGTCAAAGCTTCGCGTTCGAGATACTTTCACTAGTCAGCACACCGCGGAGGAGAGCTGAAAGGATTGCATCAAGTAAGCGAACACTCAAAGCATTACGAGATACGCAGAGCGATGTTAGTGTGATGGCATTGGAATGCATGGCGACGGTTGCGAGGGACTACTTCATGTGTGGTTCGTTGGAAAAAGCAAGGATTTGGCAGGAAGAAGTTGTCGACTTGACGATTAAGAAGTGGGGGAAAGACAGTTTGTATGCTGCAGGAGCTTTGGCCCATCTAAAGAGTATTCAGAGGGGTATAAAAATAAGGAAAGCGGTATATTGGTGGGTGCCCAATAAGTCTCTTCTGAAGAAGGAATGGCTGTGGGTCTGAAGTTTAGGTAGATTGTGGACATTCCTCTGAGCTCATTATTTCCCCTGCTTCAGCTGGAGGAAACGAAGTGTCTTGAATATACACTACTGTTTCTCAGAATACAAAACCTTTTGACCCCAGAATGAACCACTTGAGGGAATCATGGTTGTATCTCTCCATAGAAAAACAGTCTGCGTTCCAGAAATCTAATTTTTCCCGCCGAGTCAGCTCCAAGAGCTGTAGTGAAACTTTTGAACTTTGACGGGTTGATGGACCACTTGGGTCTAGGTAGAATATGCGCCAGGGGTCGGGTATCAAGACTCATGAGCGAGCCAAGCAGTATGAAATATTGCGTGATGGTAAGATTCATTGTTAAGACGCCAACGTTCCTAGGCACACCAGAGCTAGAAGAATTTGATACGGGACGCTGCTTACGGGAATGGCATTGTCACATTCTACTAATGTTTGTGAAAGGGTATATTACATCGCGTGATCTCTAAACAGTACTAGCTGCTTGCTGGGTGACCCCTAGACCGGTAGTGCTCTTTGCTACGCTGTGTGCCTTAAGAAACTCGGGGTCGTTGGAGATTTCTTCTTTGACCTATATAAATAATCAGAGATGCTGTGTTGTTCAGGAAAACTCTGAGGGTGCTTACGATATCCAGGCCCCCAACCAGTTCACCATCCACCCAAAGTTGGGGGAAGGTTGGCCAATCGGCGAACTCCTTCAAACCTTGTCTGACATCGTCGTCGGCGAGAATATTGAAGAAGCCATATTTGACAGAATTTTCTCGAAGTAAAGCGACTAATTGCCTATTCAATAAGAGTGTCAGTAAGTGGAAGACTTGATATAGACATTTTTGTAGGGAATACCTCGAGAATCCACATTGCGGAGCGCTTGGAGTACCCTTCATGAACAGCATAACAGAGGCAGCCTTGACCAATGTTGATAAGCGCTGGTGTAACGCCTCCTTGTCCTCTTTGACTTCGCCCGACGTGTATTCAGGTGCCGTAGCTGGCTCTTGGGTTGTTGGTGTATAGTTGCTGAGGTTCTTTGCTCCACTGCCACTATTGGCAGATGTGGCGGAAGCCCCGTTGCTGGTTGCAATTCCTCCCGGCACCTTTGCATGCTTCTCGATTGCTGCACGTACTTTTGTAGCGTCGCTCCCACTAACAGTCTCGACAACTTGGCTGTTGCGAGTCAGAACGAGGTAAGGAACCGCCGTGACATCGAAGGAGTCGCTGACGTCCATAACTTCTTCGGCATTCATCGAGACCCATGATGTGGAGAGCGGTTCGGTGACTGGATAAGAGGAAGCAAGAGTCTCGAGAACTGTTCGCATTTGTGCGCAAGGGGCTGCCCAAGGGGCGTGGAAGGAGATGATCTGGAGAGTCGTTGGGGGAAGAGACGCCGCATGCTTGTTCCAGTCCTCCTCGGACTTGATCTCCATCAAGGTCGACATGTCGGTGGGGGTATGAGGGTGTGGGAAGCTGAAATCTGCGATGACTTTCAAGAGAATTGTGATGCCCTCACCACCACGATATAAACAATTGCGACTTGTCAATTACTTATCGGCTTATCAGATCCTTGAGGTGGGGTATTAAGAGAAAATTGTATAGTGGGGAACGGAGGAATTGAGACGTTCAAGTCGCAAAAGGCTTAACGTGTATAGAGAGGAATTTCAGATAGTAGCAGGATCCGCAAGGGAATAGGTAGTCGCGGAAAGGAAGCTGCGGGAATGTCTGCGCAGAGATGTCTTGTTCGTAAGGTTTGATCTGAAAATAATAATCAGATCGCGTCATCTACCTTACCTAAGCTAAAGTTGGTGGGGTTGGACGAGTCATGTGATGCATTTTATCTAGAGTGATTCTGTGTGTGCAGATCACTTACTTTCATTTAAGGTACCTTAGAAGAGTTCATGATCTGAGTTTGAAAAAAGTTTCTGGTGTCATTGTTTGGGATATTTTAGTGGTGAGGAGACGCCTATGAGATCATGTGATGATGATTTCTCCTCAGAGTTGCTTCCTCAAGGTTGCTATGAAGGAATCATGGAAGGAACTTTTATATAGAACTCATGAAGGGACGTCTGATTAGATACTCTGGGACTTGAGGAGATGAAACTTGGGTATTAAATTGAACGAACCCCGAAGATGTAGATTATAGCAGAAATCTATACTATTCTGTACCAAATTTGTTGAAGCAGTTAAATACTTGGCATAGTCTTTGGAATATTCCAATTGTAGAGGCTTTTTAGAGTAAGGCTATCGCTTGTAGTCCACCTATATCATTTTTGAACGCGCGTGACTTTAGTGAGGTCTTTCGGGAATAGTGAAAGAATATCAGCATCCATGTCAGCATCGGCCGACTAAGCTTCAGATACATACCCAGGCCAGGCCAGGTACATACTTGAGGACGGGAGCCAAAGCGGGGCCAAAGAAATTCGCAAGCCGTACGGACGTGGCGATTGCTTTGTAGATGTGTGGCTGAGCTTTGACGCATGTTGAAGAAGGCGGTGTTCTGTCGCGGCCGCCACATGATAGAATGATAGTGAGCGTTTGTTAATTTGATGTGATACATGGACTACTGCTAGTATTTCTCTTGAACTGCAACAGCTGAAAGAAAACACTAATTATCAGGTGGAGATATAATTAGATATGGACTTAACCTTCATACTACGTGCCTAGGTGATGAATCCAAATCACTTGTGGCATAGTCAGTCGACCAGCAGAGACGTTCATTCGCTGCGGACGAGGAGGAGGTGGAGGAGGTGTGGCCCATTCATCATGAAGTTTGTAGTTCGAAGGTCTAGATGTTTAGTTCAGGTGAAAACAAAAGCCGTCGACTAAGCTTCGGGTAGGCCACCTTGGGCTAGCTCAATTGTGTAGTGCTCTATAAAAATGGGGCATTCCCCATTCCCCTCAGAGGAGAGGCTTGGCATTCCGTCGCATCATTATTTTTAAAGCTCAAACCTCAACCTTCTTGAGTATCAAAGTCTTTCTTTCTCCTCAAATTGTCTACGAGATATCCATTGTCGCAATTCCCTCGGAACAATAACTTCGAATTGACTATATAAATCTAATCGAAGAAACATACGCTACCCCCTTGTTCCGATCGACAACAGCAGTTCCAAAAATTAATTCTCACACGGTCGGCCTCCAAAACTTCACCATGTCCAACCAAGGTTATTACGGCGGAGGTCAACCTCAGCAGGGCTACCCACAACAGCAAGGCTACCCACAACAGCCAGGAGTACATTCCCCATGCCTTCATTTCAAGCTCAACATTGACCTTGCAAACTAGATGAACTACCCCTCTCAAGGTTACCCGCAACAGCCTCAACAGGTAAGCTTCTGATATCACATCATCGTCGCATTACTGATCTTCTCGCAGGCATTCCAACCGCAAGGCTACCCACAAGGCTACCAGCAGCAGATGCCACAAATGCAACAGCAGCAACAGCAACAACAACAACAACAAAAACAAAACAGCGGCGGCGGCTGCGGTGGTTGTCTCATGGCCTGTCTCGCAGGGCTATGCTGTTGCTGTGTCGCCGAGGAAGGCTGCGAGGCATGTGCTGATTGCGCTGGTATGCTTCAACTACAAGTCCCTATTGCTCCCACAGTACTAAAAATTACTCAGATTGCGCTGAAGGCTGCTGCTAAACTCTTTTGTTACCGCAAACTTTGTACAACACTGAACTCCGAGACCAAAACTGAGATAGACAATGGCAGTTGCTAGGAAGTAATTGACGAGGGCATGAGTGTGGATTACAATCGGAATTGCATGCGCTGGTGTTCACCGATTTCCTTGTCACGGCCTATGTTTCTGTGCGCATTCCCAATGACGAGTAATAGTCAGTTCATACATAATTCAATTTCCTCAATTTCTGCTTCTCTATGCGATTCGGATCTAGTGAATGTGAATACCCCTTTCCAGACTCTGAATCATTTGACTTCACCAGATCTCGAGTCGTTCTTTCCTTCTTCACGTTCAAACTATCATGATGGCAGGTGTCCACCAAGAGGAGGATCCAGCTTTGCATTGCTCAAACCCATCACATCGATATCATCCCTCCCACACGCTTCCAGACATTCTTCCAACATGGATTATGGTAATGACGGCCACTGGGATCTGTCAGACAACTCTTACTTCGCTACAAACTTCTCCGCGGCACCATTCGATGGCTCGGCGACAAGCAGTACTGCACTCGCAGCTTCGCCTCCTTCCTTGCCAGCCAGCTTAAACGGTGATCGAAGCGTGATCAATTCTAGTTTCAATCCCCATGGACACGGCGGGCAGGATCCTCCTATTTATTACGAGAATATGGAGGTGGATTGGGATCAATTAATAAGAGAGCGAGGTACGATGATAAGAGATTCTGTCTTCAAATCAGCTCCATCTACTCATGCTGATAGTCATGATATAGAGGGCAAAGACAATGCGGGTCAGCAATCTACCAGGAGAGTTTCCCCTCTTTATGACGAAAATGTAGAGGTTGAATGGGAGCAGTTAACAAGAGGGCAAGGTACGATAATGAGGACTTATACCTGAATCAGCTGCATCTACCCCTACTAATAATTATAATATAGATACCAAAGACAAGGCGGGTCAGCAACCTGCCGGGGGGGGTTCCTATGGCGGATCAGCAGCACCTAGTCATTCTGGTAGTCATTATATGGGCGTCGAAGAGAATGCGGATCGGCAACCTGCTTTCGGTGACTCTCCTGGCGGAAACGGACAATATTTGCCTTCCAACAAGGGTGTTGTATATGTTGGACAGAATACGAATTTTCGACCAGCTGTGGGGAAAAGCTCCAACGAGTACATACCGCCCAAGCATACTACTCGTGGTGCTAAAAAAGATCCGAAAATTTTAGCTGCTGTGGGACTATTTGCCAGCGGCTTGGAAGACCCGAGTACGGACCTGGTGCCCTTTTTGGAAGCAAAAGAATGGGAAGCAAGCCACAAAAGGCGACTAGCTTCTGCCAAAGCGTCTGCCCAAATCACGACAATCATAAAACACAGTTGGTAGGTAAATTCTCATCTAACAAAGGCTACTTTCCTCTATGGGGGCTAAGGAACTGGCAGCTGTTACAGAATCTTACATACCGACGACTTCTAGGCTCTCAACTCTCTCTAAGCACTTTTACTATGCTAATTTATTGGGGCAGGATTATTCGCGGCCCGGATTGGGTATACATGGATATTTGCTGGTTGAATCACGAGCCTTCAATGCCGACTAACAGCCAGCCACATCATCATTGCAGTTGGGAGGGCTGCAAGGAGGAGTTCGAACTGATGAGGCTCGTTAAAGGTCATTTTATTAGAGAGCATATCAAAAAAGCTACCTTCAACCGTACTTTTGGAAATGAAGGAGCTGCACGTTTATGTGATGTCTATAAGGACATGGAAGGCACAGCACACTGGTCTAGGTTTTGGGACGAGCAGAAAAAGATAATATCGACAGCTATCAAGTATCGCACGAAGCTGGAGTTCAACGTATCTGATTGGTACCAACGCAAAAGATTAAATGCCCCAGGGGCCGAGCTTATTGCGGAGAGGCTTGACGAGTGGATTAACACTATCTCGCAGGAAGCGGAGGGTTAGAGACGAATATATAGGATTAATAACAGCAATAAACACCCATTCATTTCTAGTATCCCATCGGGACAAGAGATTCTCAAACCAGCATCCTCAAGACACTTGGACATATTCGAACAGTCCATCCTATCTACTACAATTCCTCACTTCATTCAAGCGAGAGATTATTTAGAACTGACTTCAAAATCGACTCTCGCGCTACCTTATATAATACCCCATCCTCAGCGCGAGTATCTCAACCGCTTTGAATCAATATCTGGAAACACCCCCCGCAATCCTAACCCCAACTCAAATGTAATAAATGCCTCCTCACATTAGCTAATATATCCTCCGACCAGAACACGGTTCTCAATACCCTGAACCACTACCTATAAGCCATCACAATCCTACTTTCAATAACAGATTCTTAACTCACCCCAACTGAGATGTAATCTAGGGCCATTTCTACTATACAAAATACATTATAATACAACACCCTAAAAACGCTCATCGAGAAATATATAAATCATCATCTTCAAATTCAATATCTAGACTATTCATTCATTCAGCTTACATGCCTTGTTGTCCCACTTTCAGCGGGAGGTGGTGGGTGGTTCCCACATAGTTGCATTCAAGAAATCTGGAATACAAATACAAGGACAAGTCCGTCAATCCATCAAAACCACGCTACTCTCTACACAATCCTCAGAGAAAAAGAAAAGAGGTATATTACAACATCTATCCGGAAAGGAAGACATTGTGCACGTGAAGGTCATTTGCTACTGTACTATCACCCTTCATACCTGGTAATTCATCTATAGAACCGTACCGAGCTGTAGAATAGCAGAAAAACCAGTGGGGTGCTGTGTTTTAAAGAGCTACAATATCTCACTCACAGTTGGAGAATAAAGTTAGATATATCGATATAGAATCTCCGAGGAGGGAGGGAAAGTTGATGGCTGGGTTTCGTAGGGGTTGAGATAAGTACCTATACCAAGGTGATGAACGTTATATACCGAGAATAGTTGCTTCTACATACAGAAGTGTTTCAAAGCCAAGAGAAATCAGCTTGGCGGAGATAGCGATGTCATTGTTGTCTGAAGCTGGCGTGGTAATATGTTACCGTTCAGGTTAAAAGCAACTTTATTGTCACGGGAAATTTCTAGTAGCAACCGCTAGGGAGCTCTGTTTTTACGGGTACGGCTGAAATCTTTTACTGCCTTGCAAAGGCATAAATAGAAGCACGAGTTATTGGCAAATATAGCTTTTGATTCACCACCGCTAGCTGAGATAGACTAGATTCTATACTCCGCAAAAGTCAAAAAGGGGAGCGTTAATTTACTCGTCAAGTTGTACATAGTTTGCTGGGAAAAGACCAGACTTTCCGTTGAAATGGCCGAACCACCAGTCTTCGTCGGGGAACTCCTATTGGAACATTATTATCAGTATTATAATTCCAAAAATGACTTTTTAGGTGGGATGATGGAGGGGGGAAGTGGGGCTCACCAGTCCAGTAATAGTCGCATTTTCATCAAAGCTCAACTCATTATCCTCCGCAGCCTCATAATCATAAATCGCCGTCGCAGTCGGTCCCGAGGGCGCCGCTGCTGGGGCAGGAGCGGGAGTCGGTCGTGAAGCAGCTGGCACAGGAGGAGGTGGGGCAGCTTCTTCCTGCTCCTCTTCGCCCTCGACGATCTCGACGTAGTTGCTAGGAAACAATCCACTTTCGCCCCTGGAGTTCGTGCCCATCCACCAATCCTCATCCACCATCTCTATGTTGGTAACGTACTCGCCCTCTATAAGCTCGAGCTCGTTATCCTCAGCTTTCTCGTAGTCATATTGGATGAGTGCGCGCTTGCCACCAGAGTTTTGGGTGGCGGCTGAAGGGGCGTTGTGACCGAATGATGCTGCAGCAACTGCGGCTGCTGCGCCACGAGCTGGGTCATGGCCGGCAGGCTCTTCAGTAAGGTCTTCTTCATCGGGGATGCGGTTGCTAATTGCTTGCTCGGGAAGAACGGGCGGGGGATTGCGCTCTTCGGGGGCTTCAATCTCTCTGCCTCGGGCAACTGGCATGGCGATTCGGACGGGTGAGACATCACGTGCTTCGGGGGTAGGGGGTGTTGGGCTGCGTGGGACTCGAGGTGGTGGAGGGATGTTGGGTCCAGCTTGGTCTTCTTCATCTTCATCGGGACGAGGTCGTGTGGGAAGGCCAGGCATGGGCACTCCGCCAGTTGGTCCAGATGGCCGGGTATTCATAGGAGGTGGGGGCGGTGATTGCTCTCCTGTAGTTGTTCGTGGGATACTGGGTGCGCCCATTGGTGCTCCACCCTTGAATCTGTCCCTGATTGCCCCAATTCCACCAGCTGGCGACGCGGGAGCTGCTTCTTCTTCGTGTTCTTCTTCGCCCGTTCGCTGTTGGCCAATGCTACCAGATCCAGCAGAACGACCAGTAGCGTTGATAGCCACAGGGGCCCAAGACTTCCCTTTATATCCGCTGTGCCATTGCCCTCCTCCGCTTGTTTGGCTTTGCAAAGGTGATGTAATGCCTGGGGAAGGGGCAGCAGCTCCGCTAAGACCTCTTTCACGAGCTTTTTTCTCTTGCCAGATCTGAGCAGGGGTCTTTCCACCCTCATCAGCAAATGTCCTACTTGCTGCTCCGACGGGTGCAGGAGCCGCTGTTGGAGGCGCGGACTGAAGTCCAAACTGGCCAGGAGTCGGCGCTTTGGTTCCGGTGAAGCCTGAACCCCCGAATTTATTTGCAACCTTGGGCTTGGGCAAGGATGTAAGTCTTTCTGATTGTGTGAACGCGGAAGATCTGTCCGCAAGAGACCTGTGCTCTTCGCTGGTGTTGCTTTTGGCAGAAGTCCCTGTTGCAGCTGGTGAAAGTTGTCGGCCTCCATCATCTCCTGGCTTTTGGGCTTTAGCTCGAATAGCTGCGATGTCCACCTTCCCAACGGGCTCATATGCACCCTTCACGATTGTTGGTCGGTCATCTTCCTTCTTCTTGGCTTGGGCACGGATTGCAGCTATGTCGACCTTTCCAACTGGTTGGTAGCCACCTCTGACCGTATCTTCGGAGGCAGAGTTATCAGCTCTTTGACTTCCATTGAATCTCGAAGGTTCCTTTTGCTTGGTCAATTCCGCCATGTTGACCCTTGTCGGTTGGTATGCGGGCGCAACCTTCTCCAGTTGTGACCGAGTCACTTGTGGCGCGTCAGCACCCCAGCCATCCTCATCGGCATTCGGGTCGTTTTGTCTCGCCCGGGAGCTTGCCAAGGGGTTAAAGCCAGAAGCTCCGCTCGATCGTGTAGGGTTAAAGGCTGGTTTGGAGGCGACAGGAGGTGGACGGCCAGCAGATGAAACAGGTGCAGTACTGCCAGCGGAGTATTTGGAGCCAGATGCATCCGCAACTTTCTGGACTATGCTCTCGGGGGTGAGATCGCGGTCGGAGCGGGCTGTAATCTGAACATGGTATCCCTAGGAAAGAATCAGCATAGTCAAGCGCATAGGTGACTGACAGGTAGCTAACGTGGAGAATCTTAGATACTGCAGCAAGATGACTTGTGAAGTAGCCTTTTGTTCTTTCAGGCACTCCTTCTCCGCACTAGAATCCATGTCAGCTTCCACGTCACTCATTTCCAAACCATCAGTACTAACCCATCCGATCAATACATATTTGGGCAACGTGGTATTAGGATCCTGGACTTTAACGAAAGCAAATTGGACTCTGCCTTCTGAAAAGTCTTCGATCAAGTCCAGCAGCTCCCCCTCTATTGTTTCATCATAATTAGCATAGAAAGAGCTGAAAATGGCTTCGGGAAATATGCATACCTCCGGTGCTCTGGACCTTCAGCACGCTCTCCTTTCCCCCGCTATCCTGTTGGAAGGCATTCACTAGAGGTGCAGAGACGGAGAAGATGGCCCATTGACCATAGGTTGGGGACTTTGCGGCGGGACCGGATGGGGGAGCGGAATTGATAACTCCATTATATGAGGATTTGATTGAAGGGCCGTTGGTAGAGGTGTTTAAAGAGGCCATGTTGAGGTAAGGGCAGAGGTAGAGGTCGAGGTAGAGGTAAGGATCGTGGTTGGGGTAGGAGTGAGTAGAGAATTCGTAGTCATCAACAGGTGTAGAGGTAAGGTACGGTGTAAGGTACCAACCAGTCAACCAGTATACCGTAGCAGTAGGTAGGTACGAGACGAGTACGGAACACCAGTGATGGTGCGTGGGTGAGCCTGAGCCTTGACTTGAGCCTTGCTGCTAAAAACGATCCTTCGTCATCCGGTACAGTACGGAGGAGGTAAGCTGGTAAGGTAGCATTATAGCCACCCCTAGGTAATACTGCGGCCACCCTCTGCATCCATTCTCCGCCCGCTAATCAACTTCGGGTTAGCCGGGCGGCTCATGCACTGACAGCCAATAATTCTGGGGAGCCCTACTTTTTAATCCTTTTCACATTCTGGAACCACCTCCACAACCACTCGAACCGCACGCCTTGACTTTGCCTTGAGCAGTAGCAGTCTCTATCCATCCATCCATCCAGAGTACATAGTCTCACCCATATCCCGCCTTGTCGAACCCTTCGAATCTTTCTCTCTCACGTCCTTCCCCATCTCGCTCTCGCAGCGACACTCTCGTCACTGCTGCTTTACATTTACGTCTAACTAGTCTACACGCTCATTTTCGTTGCGATCGCGCAGCTTCTTGTCTGCATTTTTTGCGCCCATGACGCTGCGTCGTTTCTTCCTCTAGATTCCAGGCTCCAAACTCGAGACTCCCAGGCAATGAGCCAGTCTCAGCCTCGATAGCATCTTCCTTGGTCCATTGTATTTTGGTCGCAGATAGCCCATGCAACTGCCTGCTGTTCTTGTCTAATTTTCTTCTTGTCCTTTTTTCCTTTTCTGCCCTATATCTGGTGTTGAGAGGTATTAGTCCTAATTTCATCCCACGTCGACCACCATGGACTCGCCAGGTAGTGTGATCTCGTTGGACAGCGAAGATTCATCTACCGCAGACCCTACTACTGCTGGATCCCATCCCACGCGGGCGCCCCCAAGCTTAGGTGGAGATGTTATGTCCGGCAATATGGATACCACCATCGTCTCCGACAACGACGACTCCGACTCAGATGTTTCCATGTCTGCAGACACAGATGACGAAGACGAACAAGGATTAGACTCAACCACCGCACAGTGGGCTACCGACGCAAACAATTCCAAGCCATCCGCTCTAGTATCCTCCACGAACCTTACAACGGAGGGTTCTAGAAAACGGAAATACTCAAGCTCCACGCAAGAGGCCACCAATGGACATGTTTACAGTGGAGTTGATGGATATGTCCGGAAGCGATTGAAGCCAGATGAAGCTTTCCAAAAGTTTCGGCGACCAGAGGGGAACTTGCTCAATGACAGATCCTTATTGCCAGCCGAAATTTGGCATCAGATATTTACTTTTTGTCCCCCAAGAGCATTAGGCTCATTATTGCAAGTTAACAAATCTTTCAATGCCTTTCTTGAACCTTCCAAGGATGTTTCTATTGATGCCCTACCAGGGTCAGCCACAAAAATCTTGAAGTCGGATACTATCTGGAAATCTTCTAGGCTGCTTTTCCGCCATGGAATGCCCGGTCCGCTTGCAGGAACGTCGGAGCTGGACATGTGGAGATTGGCCTGTGGGCCGTCATGCCAATTTTGCAATAAGAAACAGGCCAAATCCACGGTGCCAGGGGACCAGTGGCATCCCGGTCCCGGTGAAAGCGGAGTTGTACCCGTTTGGTCATTTGGTATTCGTGCATGCGGCTCCTGTCTCGAACAGAATTCAACAAAGGTAGGCGGCGATTTCATTTGGACCCATATACTCTGGACCCAACTAATGTATCCCAGGAAATTGATTTGATGTTGTCATCTTCTATTCCTTTTCCACTGATGGCTGCCCTCCCCTTTATTTTTCTAACCAATGAGCTCCATGTTCTTCCTGCTTCCACTTTACAAACTGGACAACATCCTCCCACGATCCAGATAGCTAAACGGTATTCCAACTCCCAGATCGAGGACATCAAACAAGAATTCGACAATGTCAAGGCTCTAGGCTCGGCCACAGCAGAAGAGTGGCTAAAAGGCTTAGACGAGCGCGGCAAAGAAAGAAAGAGTGATGCAGCACGCTGGGAAAGATATGAGTCTATGGGAGGAGTCACGAACATGCGCAAGGTGCATCACGAAACCCCCAAACCAGAAGGTCAAAATAGCAACGTCCTTGCAGCTGAAAATGCAAAGCCGATATTCCCTGCGACAAATGGCAATCACACAGGGTTCCCACTTCAGCCCACCAACCCGGGGCAGCAAACGAGACCATTTCAAAATTTCCAGCCACCTGGAACCTCACAGCCTGCCCATACAGTTTTTCGTAAGGCCGATTGAAAACCCAATTTTTCCGCTCCCAAAGATTTAGTTAACTAATAAACCCTCTAGCAACTCCCCCGGGAAGGTTCGATTCGCCATCGCAAAATGGCTTCAGTCAACATCCCCTTCCACGCCAACACCCTCAAGCTAGGCCCGAGAGAACCAAGGAAGAAGTTGCCCAACTGAAGGCAGCGAGACGAGCTGAAATAGAGCGGCGGTGTATGATGCTCGAGCCACCACTAACAGCCGGTGTTCTAGCACACATGTCTTCATTCCAGGCTGCTATACAGATTATCCAACCCCTGAACGACGGTGCGTGGGAAGTACTCAAGCCAAGATTACTTTCCCAGCGCGAAGAAGCCGAACAACGGGAAAATGATCGACTGGCTCAGACCCGAGTGGTTCAAGAGCGATTTGACGAACGTCGATACCAGGATGTTCAAATCAATCCAGAGGCTAAGGATCTCCTTGATAGAGAATGGGATGACATTCAAGCTCCGTTGCGGGTAAGAATTGGTGGGTATGCGGATGAAATTATCCGTGATGGGTGGAATGGTGGTGAAAAGGTGAACTATGAAGACTGCCCAAAATTCGCCGCGGACGTCTTAATATATGTGCGGAAGCGGTTCTATGCAGAGATATCCAAGGATGAGGCAGCTGTCCGCGCAACAGGCCGGGAACCGGAAATGGATCCTCTCCACGGCCCCTATCTTCGAAAGCTGGTCTTGGAAAATATGAAATGGATATTCGATACTAAGGTCAAGCCGCACACTGAACACCACCGTAAGGAGCTGTTTCTTTGCAATGCCTGCGATAGTCACCTGAAGTTCTACGGCTTTGAGGGCGTTATCCAACATTACGCAGCCAAGCATACCAGTGCACTTAGTATGGGAAGTGTAGTGGTCCATTGGAAATCGGAATGGCCAGAAATCCCTCCCTTCAATCCCGATCCTACGGCTGTAATTAATGGTTCTTACTATGCCGCTGCGCCAAGTGCCAGTGCGCCATATGCAAGTACCGGTCCAGCATCAGCACCCCAGCAAAACTATGGATATGGTGGGTATCAATCAGCGCCTGTTTCGGTGCCCATACAGGCTCCAATGCCAGCTCCTATGCAGCCTTCCATGCAAGCTCCCATGCCTGTTCACAATTCCCGTGTTTACCAGGAAAGTCCTGGCCCATATTATGGACATCCTCAATTTGGAGACCAGTATTCGGGCCACCAAAATGGGCCATACCAGCCTCCGCAAGCGTATCAGGATACTTCTCAAGGATACCAAACCCCGCAATATACAATGCCACCCCCGCCACCTGGTAATGTTGGATACTCTGATGCTTCCCAAGACTATTCCCAACAAGGATATGGCGGTGTTTATCCAACATCAAGTCAAGGCATGTATTCCTCAATTCAAGGGCAGTATCCGGCTTCGGCTCCTGAAATTCCCGTCCATCAGCATGCACATGATCCACATGTCAATCAATATGGGCCTTCCTACAATCAAGAACCATCATATCCCGCTAGCAGCTACGTACAAGAGGCGCCAAAGACCGAAGAGTGGAAGATGCAACTTCAGGACATCGCAAAGACTGCGCGTGAGGTCTGGAATACTATCAACCCCGTGAAGGAGATCCCTGGAAGTGTCAAAGTTTACACCATTATTTACCATCTCTTACAAAGATCCAGAGCCTCCTACCCAGAAGACCCTCCGCTCCCAATGGTCATCGAAGGTCTGAATCATAATAAAGAGATGCGTCCAGCCCGGAATATCAATGGACTTCTCTGTAAAGCTTGTGCTTTGAGTCTGGCAGGATACACGCCTGCTCTCCAGAAGAAGCATTTCTCTTTCCCTCAACTCCTTAACCACTTTCGTGAAGCACATGAAGCCGCTTCCCAAATTTCGAGAAACGAAATGGGTTATGTTCCGGATTGGACGAAGGATATGGTCCAGCTTCCGGACATTTCCAAATTGACATCACTTTCCAAGTCTTCCGACCATAGGCTCAAGCTAGTGAAAGAAGCTCTCCCAGAAGTATTTGCGTCACCTGTTACTCATGGGACGGATGCGCGAAATGGACTATCGCACCAGGACTATGCAATAGCAGACCAGAACACTTATGGAAATCTTGTTCCATCTCAGGATAATCACGACAAGTATTACACTACCACCAGTGACAATAAGACACATGGTTTTGCCGAAGTATCATACGACAATGGAGAGTATGATCCGCGAAACCCTCACGAACTGCCTCTAGACAGTCGACCCGTCTACAAATCTGCTCGGCAACTCAGTCATCCTCGAGAATCTGAAATTCCTGATGACCGTACCTATGGATACACAAGTCGCAATGAAAAATACCGCCAATCCTTGTATCAGCATGTGGAGCAACGGCCTGTGTCCCCGCCCTCTCATACCAGAGCCGCTGGTGACTACGAACGCGTTGTTATTCGCGAAGAAGCACCAGTGTATGTTGATAGGCGTCCTCGTTATCTGGATGCAGGCGAAATTCAATACAGAGTACGACGTGACCCTCTTCCCCGTTATGAGGATCGGGAGCCTGTGTTCTTGGGGCGAGATCCTCGACATGTGAACTCCGAGTCATATGAAGCAAACAGAGAAGATCATCAGACCCTCGTCACAAGAGATCCACATGCTCGAGATGAGGACGCCACAGCTCAGCAGAACACAATTTCCGAGGTTGTAGCACAGATTTCCCAACACGCACAACAAGCAAGAGACAGATTACCCCCTAAAGAGCCGCCTACTGAGGTTGGTTCTGAGGATGGTGAAGTTCGACCAGAACCTGATCCACAATCCGAGATCCACCACACACGTCCAGAAGAAGCAAATGATGCCGCAGAACGGTTTATGAATGACTTCCGCCCCAGTGGAACCAAAGTGGCTGCAAGTAAAGCGGAACGCTACCAAGGAGATAATTCTCGAGCCATTCGGAAGCCCCCACGTGACGAGGAAGCACGCTATATTCAGGATCCCGCAGAATCGCGCCGCCGTGTGCGCGACAGCTATGATAAAGTTGGCGGGAATTTTGCCAGTGAAGGGCATCCTAATAACCAAATAATTAATGATCCTGCATACGTGGTTATTGAGCGGCAACCACCAAGGCAAGCTCGAGCGTTCGCTTATGATGATCGTTATGCCAATCCACTCTCGGAGCAGTCAGTACAGCGGGAGCGATCGCCTGAATTAGTTGACCGCCGGTATAAGCTCAACAACGTCGTCTACCGCGACGAAAGACAAAGTAGCCATGGCGCTCATAGAACGCCTAGCAGATATGCTAGGTATGAGAGCGTTCGACTCGAGAACGACCGCGCGCGTTCTAGGTCACCAGTATACGTTAAGACGGGAGGGCAGCCTGGGCAATACCGCGAGCATAGCCCTGCTGCTCATTCTTTGCACCCGGAGCCTATCTATCACTCACGTACGCCGCAACCGGCTACAGAGGATGTGGCTTATGAGAGAGCCCCACGTCAGGAGTACCAACGCGTCTACGCCGATGACCCCCGACCACGGGCACCTCAATATGCGGAGACCTATGAGCTTGTACGAGTAACGGACTCTCAAGGCGAATATATGATTCGAAGACCTGTCCGTCGAGAACCTCAGCCGGTGTACGCCGCTTACGAAGATGACGGCTACGCTCGACAACCAGTATATGAAAGTCGTGCGCCTGTCCCTCGACCAGAACCCGCTTTCTACGAAGAGGAATACGATCCACGACATCCTCAAGCTCTTCAACCGCCTCCCGCAGTTCCAGTTCATCAAGCCAGCAGGTATCAGTAGAGAGTACTTGAGTGGGGGGCTTCGTAACAAAACGTCATCTCCTTGATTGTACAAATAGATGCAGATGCATCGCTGTTTTCATTTGAATCTTCTACTCAATAATACTGCACGGTTGGCGCTTTTCATTTCTGTTGCTGGCAAGGAACTGCTTTGTACAATCAGCTAGCCTGAGTACAACAAACGGCGTTGGTTCTTACCTTTTCTTTCCCATTTGTACAAAGAACGTCTCAATGTTCGCTCTGATCAACTTTTTGCAGGAGGTGGTGTTCTTGGAGCGGGAGTTGGAGCATGGGTGGCCAAAGTACCCTAGAAGGTCAAAAAGAAAGGTTGCTTTTACTCTCCATTTTCCTTACCATGCACCATGTATCATAGTAATTCAACTCATAAGAATGAGACCTGTTCGATCATCTCTGCTGAAACCATCGGTTTCAACTATCTTTTCTTTCTATATTATGACCTCGAATGGCAGAAGTAGCTGGGCGGGTATTCGGAGGTAGCGTTTAAGGGTGTGCTGGCTGGTAAAAGGCTGAACCCACAGAGTATTTCCCAGACGAGGAAGAAGGGGGTGAGTGAGTGGGTGTCTCATCTGCCTGTCCAAAATATCTTTCTCAAGAAATTGTGATCATGAATGAGACTGCTAATCAGGATCAATCATACCCTTCACAGGATGAGTGTTTCCTTGTTCGGTGACCAGGTTGCGAAAACTTTACTGCCGTGCTGAGCCTGTAGCAATGCAGCTTTGGGTTTTATTTTCTGATTCGCTCACTCGCTCGCTGTCTTTGTCAGGTTTTTGGTTCGTTCGTTTATAGGTTATTGGGATGGCAGGCGACTTCGGAGGTGGGATTTTATGGTGGCGGGGAGGGGTTGCGAGGACTTGGCTTGGGTGGGGAGGACAGGCTTCGGGTAAAGTGCTGCGCTCGAATGGCTTGCTTGTATTGTGAGGGAAAGCTTGAGTTGATTATTGAGCGGAAGATACAACGGGCAGGTAGAGTGAAAGGGGGTGGGCATAAGCAGTAATCGCTCAAGCTCGTGCTTGCACTCTATCATCTATGATACAGGATTTGTGACTTCCATTCCCGATTTATTGCACATATTTTTTATTCCATTTCATTTTCTCGTATAATAGATAAGGTTGACCAGACCAACGCCCGAGTCGATCGATTTTTGGTGACCCGTCCAATGCCATGCAATATGGATGCTAATCAACCTTGGTACAGTAAGTATACTGTACCAGTACGCAAGCGCCAACCGCCGTTTCCCTGACCTCATTTTCCATAGTTCACAAATTACCTCTCTCCGCTTGTTCCCTCTCAATAGCCTCGAACAAGCTCTTGAAGTTTCCAGCGCCGAAGCCATCAAATTCGTTTCTCTGGATGATCTCAAGAAACACCGTCGGCCGATCCATCAACGGCTTCGTGAACAGCTGGAGTAAATATCCGCCCTCGTCAAAATCAATCAGGATGTTCAGTTTTTGGATCGTGTCGAAGTCTTCCTGCAACTTCCAACTCCTCTTGTCGCTCTTTAGTCGTTGGCGCATAGTGCTGTAGTACGATTCCGGGACATTGATGAACTCCACTCCACGAGCCCGCAAGTTCCCAACAGCGGATATAATATCATTTGTCCGCAACGCAATATGCTGCACTCCAGCACCGCCGTAAAAGTCGACGTATTCTTCAATTTGACTCTTCTTCTTGCCCGGCGCTGGCTCGTTGATTGGCATCTTGACGACGTTGTTTGGCGACGCCATGACGATGGAGCTTAATGCTGAGAATTCGGTGGATATCTCGTTGTCGTCTACGGACCAGAAACGGTGGAAGGAGAGACACTTCTCGTAGTAGGCGCAGGCTTCTTCCATCTTACCCCAGTCTTGGTTGCCGACGCAGTGGTCAATGGCTTCCAGTACAATGGGTGGGAGAAGGCTTTGGAGTGGGTCGATCTTGGACTTGGGAATGGCCTTGTAGCCGGGGAGAAAGATTCCTTGGTATGAGTCCCGGGAGAGTAATGTATGTGTTGTGTCGCCGTATGTGCGGATGATGGCTGTGGTGACTGATCCGCTCTCGTCTGACGTCTTGCGGGGCGCCTGTACTGACACGGCACCTGCTTCGACAGCTTGTCGGTAAACGCCCTCTACGTTGTCGACCTCGAAGGCAACGTCCTTGACAGCGTCGCCGTGCTTCTCAAGATGTTGGTACATGTCCTTCAGCAAGGCCCGTTCCTCTGATGATATGGGCTCGTTTTCATCGATAGATGAGTATGACTTGATTGGAGACATGAGCACAAATCTGATCTTGCCGTTGGCAACGACGTGGGAGGCCACATTCCGACTTCCAGTCTCGAGACCTTGGTATGCTACTGTGTAGAAGCCGAGGCGTGTGGTGTAATACGAAGCTGCTTGCTTTGCATTTCCCACATACCAGGTAACGTGATCATAGCCGTGGAAGTTGGGAGTGCCATCGACAGCACCAGATGTATTGTTGGATGTGGGAAAGGTTAAAGAAGCGGGAGTGAGGATGGGAGAAGTCCGATTCATGGGAGGGGTTATGGCAGATGGGGCCATCTTGGTGGAAAGGTTAACTCTGTGCGGTATGATTCTCTGCGAAGGACAGGTAAAAGATGAAGATAAGGTTGTATGTCCAAAGGAAAGTAATCTTATTGCTGAAAAGATACAGTATGAAGTGTTGTTGCTCAAGTCAAGTCGTTATGCTGCGGCTTTAGAAGTAGACAAAGGGGTATGTATGAATACTGTATATATGAATAGCTAGGTATATGAATATGAATTAAAACCAGGGCGCGGCTTCTTCCTTCATTAATATTAGCTTGCTCGGCATTCTTCAATAATTATGATGCACTGGCACCATTAATAATCCATAAGTCCGTACATGTTTGGCTCTTTCCTGGGGAGCTACTGTACCCCGAGTCCAGTCCTGATGATTATATGCGGCCGCTCGGCTTTGGGGCGGAATTTAGAACAGCGGCTGCCGTCGGCTATGACACAGGGACTGTAAGCGGCCAAAACCAGCTACCCTTTGACTTCCCACCCACCTCCAGAAATTCATGATTCCAAGTTGCCACGCCGCACCGCACCGCGCCTTGCCGTATGAAATACTAACTTAGAAGCCATCTACCTATACACGGTAAGTAGAAAGAGTCTTCTTACTTCAACGTGGCATAGATTGTTGTCCTTCTCCTTCAAGACTTTCTTCCTACATTTCCTCTCCCTTCCCCGCCTTTGGTAAAAGAACTATATTGCCCCTCTTCTTTTTCTCCCATTCAGATAACGAAATCATTTCCTATCTCGACCTTAGCAGACAACACCCATCCTCATCATGCCGTCTCTTACAACCCACGATCTGTCGATTCTCGAGAAGATAAAGGACCCCGAGGCTGGTCCTTCGGCACCCCTCCTAATCGACGACTCTCTCCCAAGAGACCCCCACGTATCCGATACTACCAGCTATCAAGCAGTCAGCATACAAGAACGAACAACTATATCCTCTTTCCAAGAAATCGAACTCCGAATTGCGGGCCTAAAGCCCGTGTCATCTCAATCACCTCTCTCGGAATACCTTAAATGCATCAAACAGCTCGATGCTCTGATAGAAAAATACCCCAAATACGCCAGTGCAAGAAACAACAGAGCACAAGCATTGAGACGAATATACGGGGATGGTATCCTCGTCAGGCTACCAGATTCACAATCACCCGAAGAAGCAGCTCCTCTAGACACATCCGCCTCGAATTCTACCCTCCTTTCTGTCTCAACAACTATTCTCACCGACCTCAGCACAGCTATAAGTCTCCTCACACCTCTCACACCCTTTGCTGCAATCTCCCCAAAAGCAGCAAAGACGCTTTCGCAAGCATACACCCAACGGGGAGCGTTCTATCACTTGACCGCCAAGCGGTTACGCTTGCATGAGGCCGAGCTGAGGATTGATGGGAGTAGATTGGAGGCACAGTGGAAAACAATCGATTTCGAGGAGCATGCTTCGAAGGATTTCATGATGGGAGGCAGGTATGGGAATGAGATTGCCAAGGCCCTAGCTGTGAGTGCGAATCCGACGGCTAAGTTGTGTGGGGAGATGGTTAGGGAAGCTATGAGGAAAGAGTATGCAGGGGCTACGTAATAATGAAGTGTAGAATCAAAATTTGCCTCGGTGGTACAGGGACTTGAGAGATGATCTCGTGTGAGTTTAGTTGCCTCTATCCGGGTTTATGACGGTAGTTCAATAATGTACCCAGGTTTTGCACCCGCTATTATAAGTTACAAGCACCCAAAGAATCCAATTCTAGGTGTTGTTCTGTGTCCTCTTAAGCCTAAAGGATAAAAGAGGGAGCACTGGTAGGGACTGTTGGTATGGAAGGAAAAGAGCCATATAGCTACACGGGAGAGGAACGACGAAAATCACTCATAGAGATTGTATTAATATAGATAATATAAGTACTAATTATCTTGCTAGACGCACAATTGATCTTTGAATCTGAGCTCCGAGTTGAGGCAAGGCACTACGAGTACGGAGCGTAGAATTATTGACAATTAGCGTTGGACTATCAAGCTCGTATTCGTAATTTAGTACGAAGTCTAAAGAACAAAGAAAGATAGCACATCCGCCTCCTCACTCGACAGCAAAGCTTCATATACAATCCTCTTAGAGCCTGTGAATTCCCCCAATTATTCCCATTCGCAGCTGTCACCTGCAGGACAACAAGAGGGACGCCGCTGTAATTGGGACAGAAGCTGTGCGGAAGTAGGAGTACGGTACCTCCAGAATGAGTGATCCGGTCGAGCCGTTTCGAACGACTGCAACAAAACAACCTGCCTCCCGGAAAGCGCATCGCAAGACAAGGACAGGCTGCCGGACTTGTAAACTGAGGAAGATCAAGGCAAGTTGGGCTCTTCATATTTCCTCCTCTGTCAACCAGCCCAGCCCAGCCCATGATTGGAAAGCGTTCAAATATTTCCAAGCGAGTTCTATCCACGTGATTCCCCTTTTCAACCCTCTTGGATTGCTTGATATTATCTTCCTAGTCAAAGATACCCACTGTTTCTATGTTTACACCTCTTTGATTCATCATGTGTACTCTAAGATGTCTTTCAACTGACTTTGACCACAGTGCGATGAACAAAGACCAGAATGTACCAACTGCATGAAACACTCTGTTCAGTGCGATTACATGGGCACGCCGATACCTATATCTGCAAGCAGCCCTGCTAGTTCCGGAGCCCCTATCAAGCATGTAAATACACCTTCAAGCGCGACGTTTCAGGGCTCTGGGAGCGAAATCACACGTTTCAACAGTCCTTCAGTTCAGAATGAACCATTGAGCTTGAACATGCTGGACTTGGAACTTCTCCACAACTTCTCCACATCCACCAGCCTTACTCTCCACACAAACCCGGCGCTCAAGACAATGTGGAAGGTCAATGTGCCTAAAGTTGGATTCTCCTACGACTTTGTGATGCGTGGAATCTTGGCTGTGTCTGCACTACACATTGCCCACTTCACACCCGAGAAAAGGGACTACTTTGTAGCACAAGCCCTGATACAACACCAAAGCGGTCTGCGTGTGGCAACTTCGATGCTGTCAAACATAACCGATGAGAATTGTTCCGCAGTCTACATCTTCTCGGCGCTAACCCTATTCTTCGCCATCGCCACGCCGCGCAAACCCGGCGACTTTCTGATCGTAGGCGAAACCGGAGTAGTAGACTGGCTCATCTTGATAAAAGGGTGCATTTCAATCGCCGCTACAGGGCAAGAGATCCTCTCTAAAGGTCCTTTTGGGCTTATGTTTCGAGCAGAGGAGCGGAAGGGAAGATTGAGGGAAGATTTCGCTGCGGATTTCCACGGAGAGGCAGACCCGCTTCGAGAACTGCGAGATCACATCAACAACTCCCAGCATTCCGAGCAAGACTACCTCACGTATCACACTGCTATTGAGGAGCTGCGGAAAATTTATGCTCTCATCTACAAGCAGAGCTATGCGGATTACGAACCTGGAGATATGTTCACCTGGCTCTTCCAGCTCAGTCCTCAGTTTCTGGATAAATTTCAAGCCCACAGCCAAGAATCACTTGCCATATTCGCGTATTTTTGTGTACTGCTGAAACGGGCAAATGAATGCTGGTGGCTTGATGGCTGCGGTATTCATTTCCTGGCTCAGACGTATGACCTACTTGATGAAGACCACCGATTGTGGATAAGATGGCCGATTGAAGAGTGTGGCTGGGTTCCAAATTCGTCGGGCACAACGGATATCACTATGAAAGGTGTTTCCAATTACAGTAACTATCCACAGCCGCATTTTTCTAGTGGTATATGACGAGCAGGGCCAAGCTTGAAGTGGTGGGATTGTCGGTATAACTTCCGGATGATGCCTCTAGTTACTTCCCCACGTCACCATAACCACCATCTAAATCCTACTCGTCCTTTGAAATTATCTGGAGAGTCGAGATAGCAATGCCCCATAACAGGTTAATGCTTCATTATATATGAACATCTCTACCACAATCTCTCTCACTTACGAATTGGTACCTTGTCCGAGTGTCTATGGGCGTCGACGAGAATCTAACTAAAGTCATGGCACGAACAATTCACGCAGGCCCTCACAATCCCACCAAGTTCAACACGCACAGCTGAAGACTGTGCGATGCTCGGAACATCTAGGGCTACATTACATTATATTGCAATGTCCTGCCTCCATGGCCGCCTCCCCGACCCACGCACGCTAAACTTCATTTTACGACCACCACATCGCGCTACACAACACAGCACAGCACAGCACAACCTCCCCCTAAACTTTCTTTCTCCATAAACACCCACTCACTACTCACTCACCACGAAGCCAAGAGCTGTGGATTTGTGCAGCACACTAGATGAGAAGACTGGTTCCTGCATACGTCAAACACGCGAGAAGCCAACACGCATGCATATGTTATGTTTTGATTCGGGCCACCAGGCCTAGCGGCCCCTTCGATTCATGATTAAAGGAAGGAAAGATAGGAAGGTCTGTCCTTTCTCGGCTGTGGATTCGGATTCCGGTACTGTACATCATGGGTGGCTGCTGTTGTCAAAATCCCGATGGGCGAGGCGAGCTGTTATATGCGTTCCCGATGGCTTGGTCTTGATGGGAGGCTTTTTAGTGGAAGGAATAGGATTATGTTGCTTGAATGTATGTATATAGTGTATTTATGTATGTATGTATGTCTATCCATCCATCCATCTATCTATGTATGCTTGCAACAGGCAAATTTGAATTCCCGGAAACAGGACAGGATTCCGTTCGAATTGACGGCGGAGTATGAAATCAAGGATCGCTCGTGCATGCATCCATGCCATGTCATGCTATAGTACAGTGCATATATGTTGAATTACCTACCTACTGTTGTGATGATCTCCAGTGTAGGTGCAGGAGGACAAGTACGAGTACAAACAGGAGAGCGTGTAATGTAAATGATTTGGTTGGCTCGCAGAGACTTACATACGAACGTTCCACGCTCACTTCCGCTTCCACTCCGGTGGGATTGACAGACAGACAAACACACATATCGAGTAAATACTTCAAGCAATCTGTCTGTCTGTCTGTTTGACGTGACTCGGCGAGTGACGAGACCGTGATTTCCAAACGTCCTAGGGGCCAGGCTCAGAATACGAATCTAGATGCTTCAGCCTTCAAGTAACAATTTGACTCACCCGCTCACTTGCTCTCGCATGCTTTGCTTTGCTTTGCTTTGCCTTGCCTTGGGACAGGAGAAGACAGGAGAAGACAAGAGAAGAGCACATGACATGAATGAAAATCCCTTTGCGTTGCATGAGGCTAAAGGTAAGGCGACAGACGGGTACATACATACATGGCACCGTACTTGGTAACGCAACACCATCATCTCTATTTCGGTACATTACAGTACGGAATGAGGGGTTATGATTGATGGGATTGCGAGGCGTAACGAGTAAAGAGTAACGAGTAAGAAACGAAAACCCAATACCGGCATTCTGAAAGCTTGGGAGGGCATGTGGCGGTGTTGTTTACTGCTTGCTCTTGCCGTATTTGAAAGAGGATGTGGGCATGTGTTGCCCTGGATATTGTACTGTATACATACACAGGCGAAGGAGAGGTTTGGTGAATGAATGGGTATGGCGATGTAACGAATGGATGTACTGGTGAGGTTTTGGGGATTGTGGGAATAGATGGAGAGAGATGTGTTGCACTGCAGACAGATCATTATCCTCGTCATAGTAGTGCTCTTGTTTGCCTCGCTTCCCTCCAAGTATCCAACATTATCCCCCCTCACATGAGCCTAGCCATAGCCAAAATCAAGTCTCAAACCCCACTGATGGATGAATGAATGAATGCTCTCTTGTCCTAAATGCCCGCTTCGGTCAGCTGGACGACGATGTGAGACCTTGTTGAGAAGATCAAGCAGCTGTGATGGATGATCTATAGCTTCATCGTAGAGTCACGGTGGGTGTACAGTAAGTGACCAATCTAGGGAGGACAAATGATCGTCAGACAAGTACTTCGTGTAGTGTAGGTGTAGGTGTAAACATCGGCTGCGATGTCCGACGCCTTCAAAGATGGATAGATTACTCAGCTTGCTTTGCTTTAGTACATTTAGACTCTCTCTACTCCGTACACTGGAGAAGTCGTCTGACATCCTATGGAATCAAATCATAGATCCATGCAAATCACAACCTTGTTTGCCCAAGATGCTGAGGGAGGTGGAAGTGGAGGTGTGTGTGGGCCAAACATCGAAGATGTACCTCGTGACATTGATAGACAGACCGCCAAAGTACTCCAACAATAAGATCGTCGAACAGTACTTCCTGATTAGGGTATCTTCAAAGATCGTCTATCTGTCTGGTGCTTGACTTATCCGGTTGAATTCATATCAGCCAGGACATTCATTGATTTCGTCTCTAAATGATTTGAGTTTCATCACTTCCCTGAATGCTGCACCGGCAAAAATACAAGTTGAGAGCTAGAACTACTAGCCGGGAGATATGTAGAGAAGAAGCTTCTGGTGTGGAAATATATTTGTTAAAATTTCCTAGTAGTACTGTATAGTATACCTCCATAGTTCTTGAAAACCCGTATCATGAAACCTTGAAAGACCTTGAGTGTGCATATAACTAGGATCCAAAGATCTGACTTTCAAGTCTTACGATGATGCCGTGCATGTTCGGTACTTAATGGTGATATGATATGATCGCCTGCCTTGCGCAATACTAGCGCGCGACAAATAATGGCGCTTCCAACAAAGGCAGGCGGATTTCTGTTTGGCCAGCTCGGCTCTCATATGATCTCTCGTGAGTTCTGCTCGCTTAAGCAGTCAAATTCTTGCTTTTTGCTTGAGATTGGATTTTGAGATTGGGGGCATCCTTGTGGTACGCAGGACAGTACAGTACAGTACTAGCAGTATGCAAGAACCCTCAAGCATGCGGTGCGAAACCCTGTACATCCGCCAGTGGTTTGGCACAAGGGAAGCCTGTCACTGTCGGAAATCCTTCCCGAGACTTGATCCCGGCCCATCTTTTGGACAGCCACCGAATAAGCCTGTGGAGCGTGGATAGGGAGCGCCGTCCAATGGCGGGCTGGGTGGTTAAAGCCGCGCCCTCTCACAGCAAGTTCCAAAGTCCTATTCCCAGTGGAAGGGAGGCGGAGCCTGTTGGAAACATCTGCGTTTCAGCTAGACTCTGGCTGGGACAAGGCCGAACACCGGCTGGAAATGCTGGAGCACCAAGATACTCGACTGAAGGAATGATAGACGGTGGCTGTTGATCTTCAAAAGATCTTGTTACTTGTACAGTCGTACTTCTATGATATGAATCCAACACGTAACGGCGCCCCCCATTCGATTTTTAGGATTTTGTGCCTCCAACCTACTCATCCCACCGCTCAGAGTGGGGTATGGTATTGACCCTGTCCAGTCACACAAAAGTGTGATAGAGTGCATGTGTCCACTCGTGCTCTTGCTCTAGCTTAGACTTAGAGAAGAATTCTTGCCTAGCTAGGTAACTATCACAGCCCCCACCAGGGCTTTTCTATGGCGCCTTAACTCGAAGACGGGCAAGTACAAGATTCGAGTAAGTGTATGCAGCGGGCATGATGCTTCTGAATCAAGAAATGATTTTGCTTTCGTTTCTTCCACGAGAAAACGTGTTTGAAATTCCCCTCTGGACGTTGTAAGCGACCAGTCGATTTGTGATAGCCTGTTGTGCAGACGCACCTGCCCCTAAGGATTTTGCACATGGAAGGAGCTGCAGCGTGCAGAAGCTTGCAGACACTTTGCAGCGACTGGAAGCCCTAAGGAAGGATTTAAAACAGATGTCTTCAAGTCTTAATAAGTTCATGACATGAAGAAAACTGGAGCGGAACCGAGGCACCCAAACTAATTAATAGCCATACGGACTCGTACTAAGTGACTCGGTTCGTACAATATATAATTATTTGCAGCGGCAATCGCGATTTGCGATATCGTATCTTACGGAGCAAAGCACGGGCAGAGCCGTACTCTAGCTGCCGTTGCCAGATGCTGGCGTGTGCGATTCTTGCAGGGTACTGTACGGGAGGAAGTGAGGCACCGAAAGCTTTCGCAGATTAAAGTTAGCATTTTGATCGAAATCGTCTAGTGCCAGTTTCGATTAGGTATTTAGCAGCGAAAAAGAGGAGACTTCCTACCGGATTTATATAGAAGACTATAAGTAATCCTGAGGGCCTAGGTCATTTACGGTAAACATAAGGGGAGGGGAGCGAGCACTCCGGATACCTAGCGTCCCATCTTCCCATTCATGAAATATATCGGAGGCTTTGCTCAATTGATCCTTGGTGGCCGGTGATGGAATAAAGTTGCCGGCATTATCAAAAAAGGGGTCCAAAATGTCGAACCACAGAGTACTTATATTTCGTACGGAGTATATACCCTGGCGTGAAAAAGGGGGATCGCCTTAAGAATTATTTCTCTATCAAGTCTTGAAAGTGATGCTTCCCAGACTTGTACGAAGTACGACGTATAAAGGGTCATCCATGTTGAACTGTACTTTAGGAATATTTAGCCTCCGCGATACAGTTTCAGGACATCTGAGCTTTGTCTTGTGTACCCGGGGCGTGGGCCCAGAAGCTGATCGGAATGAAAAGTTCGGTGCCTGGGGTTTGGGGTCGACGATCCGACGTTACCTGAACTTATTAGACTTGCTCTGGTATATTGCAAGCATTTCCCGCGTCCAGGCGCTGACATTCAGCGAACTCGGTAGCCAATAAGCCAAGCACTCGGGCTCCTGAATTTATGGTACAGTAGGCACGATGCTCCAATCCGCGGAAGGGGACCAACTCTTACTGTACTGTACCATGAAGACATTTCAGGTCTTCGAACTTCTTCTTCTCGGTCCGCTCCTTGGGCTGCCGGGCTAGGATTATGTGCCGTGATATTGGTTTTCCCAGTGAGTGGCGTACTAAAAGTACTGTATACAGACGACTAATGAAGTAAGAAGCAATCCGCCTTTTCGGAAATAAATTTAGTAACAGACTAGCAACTGTAACCTGACTAAACTACCTTAATACTGTACTCAGGAAATACTACTTCGTATATCGTGATTCAGACTCTGATCTGATGGTTCTTGAAGACTTTCTAGTACGGTACGGTACAGTATAATAATTATGTACCACACTTATATCATGATATGAAAGAAACGCAATCTACCAGGGGCCCGCGTGAATGGAGGGCGCGGCCAAGTTTGGAAGGACAAGAGTGGCAGAGGGGTCAGCTATTGGATGCTCCCTAGGAATGCGGGTTGGGGGGCTCCTGGCTCAGTGGCTGTCTGGTGATGGATCCTTGTGGGAAACCTATCCAATAGCCCAGTTCTATCTCCCTTGTCCGAACCCACACCTCGGGCGGGTTCCCCAGTGGGTGGGTGTGTGGGCCAGTCGTCTAATCCAATCCTGACGCCCTGCACCCATCAAGCCATTTCTGCCAGTATGTAAGACAGCATGCTACAGTAGAGACCTATTCGTATCAGCGTACTCGTACAGTACCAAGCCATCAGAAGCCATCAAAGCTCCAAAGCCTTCGGGCAGCCGGGGCCGTGCTAACAGCAAACTGAGCCTAGCTTTCCCTTTAGTACAGTCCCACCACTGTAGATTCGTCCCAGCGAGAGCCTGTGAGCCTGTCCCCAATCCCAGCCAAGATTTCCAGCCCTCCCTAGTCTGCCAGTCTCCTGCCTGTCTCGCCTGGCTCCTCCAGAGAGTCTCCACCCAATACAACCAACTCTCTCTTCTCCTCCTACCTACCTACCTACCTACCTACCTACCTGCCTGCCTACCTTACATACTCCCCAACCATTGCACAACTACGATCCAACACTTGTCGTCGACCAAGGACGGCCAGGAGAGGAGGATCGATATCGCCAGCAAGGTCAGGACCAGAGGAAAGCGGTCGTCAACATTGCCAGTTTGCCGGACGGGTCTAGCTTTCGTAGTACAGGCACTGATAGCGACGGGACCCGACTTTTAATAGCATTGTCGCTGTTCTAGCCAACAACACAGGCGCTCCGATACCGAACCAAACATTGGAAGGTCGAATACGTCTGCAAAGCTTTGAGCTGTAGTTCTCTAGGTGAGCATGCAATTTCCATCATTTCTGCCGAGTTGGTCGCTTGCAAAGCCTATTTCCATGCGCTTGGGTGTCGGGAAACTTAGTTGGTTTTCCGGGTCGTGAGAACGTCAACTGGAACGTCAACACTCAGAAACCGAACCAGTGCTGACGGATTGAGGCAGCCAACCTTGAATTTCAAATACAAAACTCGGTCAAGTGGAATTAATTTGACACAATCAAAAATGGCCGCCGCAACCTCTTCACGACCTACCCCCAAGGAATGGACCAGAGTTACTAAGGGTGGGAGGAGACTCAGATACTGTCTGTCTGTAATCCAGGAGCCAGAACGTGCGCGAGCATGTGGCTCTGGAGCAAAGTGTAAGCATCAACTCTAGCTACAGTGCATCTGACCAGACTCGCTGACAATCTACAGCGTCCGCCGATAGACGGCCAGTTGATCCTCCGCCTGTTGTCGAGCTTCGTATATTCGATGACAGTAACATCGCGAAACCTGGCGAGGATATTACCTTCTCCTACGACGCCAATTTCTTCCTGTTTGCAACTCTGGAGACAGCTCGTCCGATGGCTCATGGTCGAATGCATCCATCACCACCACAGATCCCAGTCCTCACTGGAATGCCTGTCTCCGGCATGGCGTATCTTGATCGCCCCAACGAAGCAGGCTATTTCATATTCCCGGATCTCTCTGTCCGCCACGAAGGCAGATATCAACTGAGCTTCAATCTTTACGAAGAGACCAAGCAGAAAGACGATCGCGACGCGGAACCCGCAAATGATCAGAAGGCTAAGATTCCGGGCCCAGCTGCCCCAGAATCATCTTTTGACTGGCGATTGGAAATCAAGTCCAACATGTTCACCGTCTACAGTGCAAAGAAATTCCCTGGCCTTGCTGAGAGCACAACACTCAGCCGGACTGTCGCAGAACAGGGATGTCGAGTCCGGATCAGACGTGATGTTCGAATGAGAAGACGTGACAAGGCACCATCTGAATATGGAGATACGAATGCCATTGAGGATGGTTATGCTCGTGCAGGTCGCGCCCCTGAGCAGGCCATCGATCCATATCGTGAGCGATCGAATAGTGCTGGCAGTGATGAGGGGAGAGAACCCCAACGCCGACTCTCTGGGGAGTATCCACCGCAACCGTACAATAGTCAATATAGCACCCCTGGAACACCTGTTGGCGGTCATCCTGCTCCGCCTGGTGGCAATTTGGGCTGGATGGGTGGACATTCTGGGTCGCAATTTCAAGCACCGCCTGGTCCTGGTCCACCACAGACCCAATTCCCTCAACCAGCACCACCTCATCCCGCACCACAATTATACCAGGCGGCACCGAATCCTTATCCCCAACCCGTCCCTCAGTATCGTCCTGCACCTCCACCACCACCTCCAAGTGGATACTCACACGAACGGCCGTACCCTCAATCTGTTCATCCTACCAATCCACCACGTGAGCAACGTGATCCCTTTGAGTCCGACCCATTCAGGAGAGCCTCGGCCCCCTTCCCATCTTCCAACCCTCTGCACGGCGCCCCATATCCAACACCCGAGGCTAGTTACAACCGACCTCTCTATCACCCCTATGCTCGAGATAACAGCCCTCCTCCATCCCTGCCCCCTCTGAAGTCAATGCCTTCTGCTTCTCCACCGGCACCTCTTTCATCCATCCGTACTATTGCTCCATCGCTTCAGAATTCTGGATTTGATCGCGGCTTTGACCGTTCAGGTCCCTACAATCAATACCAGGCTGCTCCAGCACCTCCAGATGCCACCCAGAATAGAAAACGAGTATATGATGCGGTTTTCGACTCTTCGGAGAACAACAAACCGTTCTACAATGGGATGCGGCCTAGCACAACTTACCATGAAGCGATTGATGACGAAGAGGACAACCAACCAAAATTGGAATACAAGCGTGCCGACGGGACAGGTCGTCATCGTGAGCCTCCCCGTGTTCTGATATAAGACGGTTAGACATGTCAAACGCATGGTGCCGTTGCAGACGTCTTGGTATTGGGTTTTGGGAAACGGTTGTGTTATATTATTACTGGCGTTTGATGAATGTCACGGGTTTCATTTATACACACTCTGAATTCTCTTGAGAATTCACGAATGGCTCTACTTGCCGAATCTGCGAATTCGCACATTCTACATTCACGATCTGGATTTCTTTATTTCTTACTCAGCATGGAAGAACTGCATATGGCCACTTGGTGCCTATCAGCTTGTTCCTGCTAAAAGCATACGTCTCTTCTCATCCCATTCCACTTAGAATTGGAGGAAAGCGCTGCTTTGCTTGTTGATTCACACTACTACATATTTCCTATGTCTTGAGCTAGTTGGAGGAAAGATTTGTTTCATGGGGGATTTCTGGGGGCACCATTCTGTAATTTAGGGAAAGGCTTTGGTAGACTGGGGAGAATCCCGGAAGCCGGTGGTGATGTGAGCTGATTGAACAAGAATGAGATGGATAAACTTTGGAAATATGGAATCTTGCCTCGATGATTATATATGATGGTACTAATGAAAGCTGTGGCTCTTGAATTTATGAAGCCTTAATTCGTTGTCCCTATGGATGGTGAAGTGGAGGATACGCTCAATGTTCCCACCATTCAAAGCTTTTGACTATCACACGTACCATAGTTGTAAATAACAGCTCAATTAGCACATGAATGCAAATAACTACCTTCCTTCCTACCTTACGTACAGTATTGCTATAAACGAACTGCTTCTCCTCTCTCTCATCTAACTTGCATATGCAGTTACTTATAAGGAAACGGCGATATGCAGGTTATTCCTATTTTCCTATTTTCCCCTGAGCGTGTATTCCGCAAGGGTTAGTTTGGCGGTAGCATCCCCTCTAGTGCTCGCCAATACCCCAGTCTCGCTTCACCGGCTAGACACGTCAACGGCAGTGATTCGACCGAGAGCAAAGTAAACAAAAGACGTTGCACCTACGCACGCACCCACCGCTGTCTTCGTGCATACGACTATATCTCACTACTGTATATACGATCCATAATTCCTTCACCTACAACAGGTCTGTACATACAACGGCCCAGCTGAGACGTGGAAATAGGGGAACTGGCAATTGGCCAAATAGAGAGAGAGAGAGCGGAGGTTCCAATTCACTTCTGTTTGTTTGTTTGTTTGTTTGTTTGTTCGTTTCTTTGTTTTCATTCATCTCTCGACACCAACTTGACAACACGCCCAACCCTGAAGCCGACTCTTTTCGACACTTCGATCTATGATCTGGAAGCACACTGAGCCGTCCGAGCATAGATACGGCTGGTGCATGATCCCATTCTAGATCAAACACTGCTAAGGACGTCAAGATGGCTACCAACCGCTCGGTAAGTTTCAAGACCAAACAGAATTACTCCATCTGCCCGTGCTGCACCCTCCCGTGCCATGGCACTCTCACTATGCTCATGTTTACCAAGGACGAAGCTGACCCATGACAGGCTTCTCGGGACACCTCAAGACATCGGTATTCAGGCGAGTACCAAGAGCCTTCAACCCAATACACAGATACGACTCCAAAGGCCGGCACCAAGAGACCTTTCAGCCACCGTGACTCCAAGACCCTATCGAACCCCCAAGACCATGGCGATAATCACGAGGCTGAGGCAGATGAGGAAGGGCTCCATTCAGGGAAGAGGCATCGAACCAGCAATTGGCCTCTCACAGATACCAGCGCCCCCAATACTGCTCCAGCTAAAGCCCCTTTACGAAGCCGAAATGCCCCCCATTCTCCCACGTATCGCAAGTCTACTCGGCCATCCAAATTCCTCGAAGGGAGCATGAATGATAGGGCTAGCCAAAAGCCACCAGTTCCATATCTAGGCACTGATGAGGAGAGCTATGAGAGATACGAGTCTGACCAAAGAGAGGCGGGCCGAGGACGGAGTATGGCACAACCTCAACCCTTTACACACAATCGAACTACCTCTGAAGGTGTGTCCTCAGTCGCGGATAGGTCAGAAACATCCCGTCACTCAAGTATCTTTCGATTCGGCAAATCTATTGCAGCATCTTTCAATCCCAGCAATTGGAAGATCTGGTCTAAGCATCACCAAGAGCCCGATGACGAGGAGACCACACAGCAGCGAATTTTAAGGGAACGTCAAGTGAAGGCGGAGCAAATATACAAGGAGCTGAAGGAGTCTGGCCAATTTCGTGGCGCCCCGAACAGTGGTAGATTCGTTCGAGAGGAAGACCTCAAAAAGCTACCGAGCAAACACGACTCCGGTATCGAACTTGACAATAATAAAATCGATGGACTTCGACGTAGCGAGAGCAGTTCCAGGGAGGAGAAGCGAAAGGGCCGCGTCTTCCTCGAGCCTCCTAGAGTTTCAACCAGCTCTCGAGACCGAAGTCCTGGATTGAATGGCTCCTGTTCTGCCCTGGGCTCCAGACAAACAACTCCAAGTAGGCAGTCATTCAATATTGCAAGAGCTTCGCTGTCAAATATCGGGAAGACTTTCAATTACGAGAGTGACGCAGGTTCGTCTCAAGAGAACCATAACCACGCAAGAAGAATTCCGTCACGTAAGGACCTTCAAAAGCAACAGAAGTTGGTCAAGCGTGTAAGCGACTTGGAGGGGAAGCTCGAGGCAGCACGCCGTCAGCTCGCTGATGTTCAGCATGAACCACTCCCTTCCCAACCACCTCCAAGGGTTGGTCGAAACAAGTTCGTGCCGGGTTCTTTGTCCACACTTCCTTCTGAGAGACTCTTAGGTGGCTATGTTAGCTCTGAGGGTGATTTGGCTGACATCGACTCGCCCAATGGCATTGGCAGAGCTGTGACGGGGGATCAATCAAATGGAAATGCTATGTCAGGTGCCAGAGTTGATGAAAATGTGAAAGAGGCTGTTACAAAGAACAAGGCAGTCTCAGCTTGTGTGACTGAAAAGCCTTTGCCCCGTCCACCAACCGATCAGGAGGATAAAGCTATGCAGAGTCTGGAGGCGGAAGACTTGGCTGTTAAAAAGCATGTGCCGAAGGTCAAGGCTGAGCCGGAAGAGGACGAGTCAAACGTAGCGACCGAGTCCATGGAAGTATCTGAAGCCAGATACAGCACCTATGAGGAGAGCGAGGGTGACATCGAGAATTCTGACCGAGAAACCACCCCCCGACCCAAGCCAGCCAAGAGAACACCTCAGAAAGCAAAGGCAGCTGCACCTGCGCCACGTAGGAAGAGAAAGAGTAACGAGCGTATAGCTGATGATGGTGGTCGTTACAAACCCAGCGAAGAATCTGGCTCAGAAGAGGAGTCTGATTCTGATCTAATTGTGAAAAAGAAGAAGTTCAACACCAGCAAACCTGTACGCAAGCTGCAAAAAGTTACGCAGGAAACTACCAAATTGACCAGCCCACCAAAGCCAGTATCTTCCGCCAGCACCCGAGCCAACGCCGTTCCACCTCGACGCATCACCTCAGCATCTGGCAAGCTTCTTAAGAACAACGCGTCCCGCAATTCACGCCAACCCGTCTCCCCGCCTCCATCATCTTCCTCCATAGGCCTCGATTACAAAAAGCCCTCGTCAACAGCTATCAAGATCGATGGCCAAGACGTAGCATACATCGCTAATCCAGCGAGCGGCCTCGGCGTCCCCCCTATGCCGAAGATGCCTAAATCTATACGTTTGGCTAGCGGCGAGCTGGTCAATACTGGTGCTGAGAAGAAGAGCGAACTTACTCGGTCTGAGCCTTCTTTTGTTTGGGACGAGGATGTTTTTTGAGCAGATGAAATTGGTTGGTTGGTTTACTTTACTGGATAGGAAGGAGAGAGGAGTGAGGGATGGGATGGGATGTTGGATTTCTGTCACGAGTAACGAATTTCCTTTTACAGCAAGCACACGGCAGACACAACACAGTACATGACACGCACGACCTTTCGACGCCCTTTCCGCTATCGATTACGGTACCATGACATGATTCTACGAATGAAGTGTGATTTTACATACAGATGATACGATGGATGCCTCTTTTCAGCGAATCATTTCAGGTGTTAAGTTATGCAGCATATGGCGTACTTTATTCTGGTTCATTCATTGAAAGGAAGATTGCTTTCTAATAATCATTCATTCATGGATAAGTCTATTTGAATAGGTTCTGGTCTCTGGTTTCTGTGTACACTAAGTAGCCAAATTAAATAAAATGGCCCAATCCGTCCCTCCTCCCAACCTTTCCATGTGAACAATCAATGCCTTCCCACATGATGCGCAAATCAGGACCAAACATGCTAAAAGAACAGATGAATTGAATGAATAGGAAAAGAAGTTTCGTGTTTCCCATAATGCAATTCTTGCTTGCCGTGCGGGCGTGCCTGCTTGCTTGTTCGACAAGCAACATGCCTCTATTTCTGTGCTGACTACTAGTAACGACAGCTCACTAAGTGTAAATGTACAAAAGAAACGATTATTAGATCTCGACGATACGAGCTTGGTCGTTCCTGCGATTTCGTATCGAATCTAGGAATTTGGAGGCGCGCGTGTAGACCTGGGGAACGCGGTTGTAGAGCATGGCGAGAATGACGATTGTGAGAAGAGGAATCTAGAGGGTATTAGAACGAGGTATATCAAACACTCGATGAAGGAAAAGGAACATACCCAGATAAAGAACAGATTCCTATCGCGACTAAGCCGCTTCACCTTCTCCGCATGCGCCAACCTCAACTGATCCTGCTGTTCCCGAGTAATCGTATGCCTCTGCCCAATCCTGACCGTGCTCAACAGTACCGGCTTCTTTTGTACCGTAGTCGAGCTCTCGGTTTGTGAGCTACCGGCTTGGTCGAAAAGTTCCGCACATTTGTTATCCGCTATAGCGTCAGCAGCTGCTTGTGATGCAGATGCTCGCTTCGTGTCTGCATCTCCTTCGGGGAAGATCTCTTCGTATGCTGGAGGTGCGGCGGGAACAGTACCGGAGAAGAATTCCCACCATTTGTAGTCGTGCTCTTTGGAGCCTTCTGGTCGATGGTTAACTACCAAGTTACTGATACGGCGAACCATAGGAGAGGTTGGTAGGTACGCCTGGTAATCTGGAAGATTCGGCATTTGTGGGAGCTGGGGTAAGTTGAGGTGCATTGTTTGTTGAATGTACTGCATATTAGCGCTCAGCTGGTCTCTGATGGCAGTCATAGCTGCAGTAGGATATGCGAGGCCTCCCGTTGGAAGATCTGGCAGTTCCAAGACTGGATCATTTTCATCGGCGACTTCCTCTTTCGTGGGCTTCTGGGCGCTGGGCCTTCTGGATCTCATCCAGAAAGCACCATCAAGAGCCGCGTCCGCATCCTCGTCCTCGTACTCATTGTCGCCATCATCGCTATCGTCGCTGAGGGCATGGTCAGCCGGTGCAAGTGTTGATGATGGCTCCCAGAGTGATCTCAAAGATGTAGCACTGGTAGTTCTGCTTCTCAATGAGGAACCACTGCGTGTTCTCGTACGGTATTCGATGCGGCGAGCAACACGGAGTACCTCTTCTGAGGTTGCCATATCAGAAGGAGTATAGCCTTGCAGACTTCGAACAGTTGGATCAGCTCCACTCAACATGAGACGTCTTACGATCTGAGGATGGCCGTGTAGTGCCGCGAAATGCATTGGTGTGAAGCCGCCTTTGTCTCGAGGTTCTGGGTTCGCACCGCGAGCGAGCAGCCCAGCAACAAAGCGGTGCAGACCGAGAGAACAAGCTAAGTGAAGCATGGTCTGACCAGAAGCTCTTCTGAGGTTGAGACGAGGCATGTTCGCGCTGTCATCTAGATCGATTAGATCCAGACATTTCAGAAGTGTCGCCTCAACATCAATGCCAAACGTTGCAGCATTGAAGCCAGGACCCTGCTGACTTGAAGGACCGCCGCTTGGGGAATGGGCCGCTGGTGCACCCCATGAAGAAGGCCCATCTCCAACAATCCGCCTAGCTAGGTCACGAACGTCTTCCATCTTGCCTGTCATCTTATGACCTAAGACCGATAGTGCGGTTCGAATTATTTGTTGTTCATCGTCATCCACATACTTGAAAAAGGCTTGTTGTTTGGGGATAGGTGGATTGGGGTAAGGTTGCATTGGTTGCTGCTGGTGTTGATGTTTGAACGTCACAGCTACCATGCCAGGAAAGGCGGCAGGCGGCAAGAGACAGACAAGAGATGTCTCACCCCAGAAGGTTGTTGTTGTAGCTTTGGAGTCGCCGAACATCACTTCTAATCCCTGGCAAAACCCACTCCCCAAGCAAGTAACCTCAATGCCTCCTGCTTTGGGCCCTTCATTCGGAATCAACTTATGTATCGTCGGTGGTCGATGTGGGTTGAGACTCAAGGGTATCCCATAGATCCCATTAGCAACAGCTTGGGCTATTTGAGCTTGCTGTTGCTGATATGCATGTACGCTGGTCCTCATTCCATTCGGGCTTGGGGCTCGGCTTGGATGAGCTGAAGTCGGCGCAGAGTACAATTGCTGGGCCAAGGCTAAGTTTTCCAGAGATTGAGATCTGTTATGATTGGAAAAGAAGATATGGTCATTACTGTTCGGCGTTGGAGGGCCTGTATTGTATTGCTGGGGTATGGCTGTCGAAGGCTGGCCAAACTGTTGCTCGTTTTGTGGTGGGAAATTGGTAAAACTAGGGGTAAATGGGGATGGGGCAGTTGAAGCTGTTGCACTCAGAGATATCGGAGGGACTACTGGTCCAGGTTGTGCCGTTTCCAATCTTGTCATGGCTAGAGTCGTAGGGACTTTACCCATACTAGCCTTTCTTTTCTTTGATATGGGACCTGATGTTGTGGATGGTGATGTCTGGCGAGATTGGTTCCGAGGTGTCATAGTGGTAGAGGTAGAGTGTGACGGTTGCGGAGAAGTTGCAAGGCTCATGGAAGGAGTGAAATGCTGTGGATTAAAGTTTCGTCCCATGGCCTGCAAATCTGAGCTGGAATGCGATAGGCGGAAAGGAGCCATGGTTCCTGCCGGGCTAGGATTCAAATCAAGCGTGCCGTCGCTTTGAAATGACCCTGATCCAGAGTACATTTGCCCGTCCGAACCATTTGACGTTTGTGTTGTCAAGGGTGGCATATTGTGCGTCTTATGGTCATCAGTGATCATGATAGAAGAAGTCATCTCCTGAGCTATTAAGCGGTCTTGGTGATCCTTGATCGTGAATAAAACCTGGAATCCATGCTTTTCGTTTTGATGTCTGCAGTAGCATGCAATTCTCATCGGTGCATCCACTTGCAAAGCACCCTCGGGTACGAATGGCTCTGCTCTGTCTCCGGTTACTTCCGTCGATGGTTGGCTCGTAGGTGCTTGCCAATCCTTAATCTCATGAGTGTTGAAGACGATGACACGTTTAGCCTCATATTGATGCCAGGATTCTTCCTCTTCAACCTTCTTCACCTTCTTTCGGGCTGCTCGTTTCCTCTCACGAATTATACAACCAGCGCAGATATTTACGTCGCCACCGTTCAGGGGCTTGTTCTCCTCGTCCTCTTCATCATCTTCCTGCTTTTCTTTCGGAGTCGACCCCGCCGCCGCCGCAGCCCGTTCAAAGGCACGCCGCCGGTTTTCTGGGTTCTGCATAGCACTAGTACATACTAATGTTGTGTATAATTCCAGGGTATCCGGTGACCGCTCTGCCGTGGGCTTTGCTAGTAGCTTTGGCTTAGATATTGTGTGAGTTGGGAGATGAAGTTTGCTGACACCCATGGGCATTGGAAAAAGTGTCAGTTTTATGGGGATTTGAGTTTCCACGCGAGACTTTAGGGGAGTCGGGTGGATGGTCAGGACTGGTTTAAAGGGAGCACCCAGAGTCGCATATCCTTGCGGGGGTGCCATTCTTGGCATAGGTTGTGGATTGAGCCCATGGGGAAAATTAGGGATCCCATGCTGGGGGGAATTCTCGAATCCAATGGGCCATGCGGAGTTGGGAGGACCAGCACTTAGCATTGTCCTATGGAAGTCCACGCCAGCAGCTGGAGAAGGGGAGGTATTCAAGAAAGCCGCAGGTGATGATGCTTGGCTTGTAACCATAGCAGAAAGGGGCGAAGCTTCTCGGGAAACTGAGGTAGTAAGTCCATTCATCGATTGGGTTACGGAATGTTGCTGCATGTAATCAGTATGCATAAATTAACGTCTCTCATTCAGAAAGACTTACCGAATTCGCCTTGTTGTGACTCTTATTTAATTTATTCTTCAACATCGGTGACTTCTTCCGTGACGGAGCGTATTTTATGGTTGGCATCTCCGGTGAGTCTGCCGGACCCATCGCAAAGGGACTCGGACTGCTTGCAGCGCTCTCGAAATCGAAATCATTCTCCATAGTCTTATCGTTGAAGTCGAAATTGTTATTGCTCATCGAAGCAGGATTGATCGTTCCATCGTATGCTCCAAAGGCTGACATGTCGGTTCCTCCCGTAAGGTCCTCCATTTTCCAGTCCCCCATATCCGTATCATCGGTCATCATCAAGTCGCTTGGAGTCGGCGCTGACCGCGTCGACTCGGAACTCGACTTGCGCTTGTATCCAGAGGAGTCCGAAGATGAATCTTTGTATGAACCGGTAGGGGAGGCTGTGGAAGGCGTAGAGAGTGATTGCTGCACACACGTGTCCAGCAGCGCCTTGTCTGGCAGTGGGCTCTTAGCTGTCGGAGCTGGAGACCCAAAATTGAGAAACTGTGAAGTATCTGTCGCGAAATCTTCAGCTAGGAATATGCCCGGGCTGTTGGCAGCTTCGAAGCTGGAGTCGAAGAACTCAAAGTCAGGGTCCAAGTCCAATTTACCTGACATATCCGAATCGATAATAAACGGCGGCGAGCTCGCGGAGTATACAGGCTCTGCAGAAGTCTGCATGACCCTTTACGAATATGCGGAGTGTTGTGACACAATGGATCGAGTACCTAGGAACGCTCCTCGGACAATAATTTCTTCCTCCAAAGTCCCCGCGAAAATCCAATTCTTCAATTCTCTACGCTCCGTAGTAATTCCCTTCCAGACTGTGTCCAGTGTCGCGGTATGCAATTAATCACTTTTGCACAGTCGTCAGTTCGACATGCTGGTTGCTGGCCGAGGTTTCGAAAGAGGCGGGATTTGACTTCGCTGAAGCTCGAGGCCGCTTCACCGTCTCGGCGATCGGACAAACTGGTCTTGGTGGCTGACAATGATGATCTGTCCTCTGGTATGCGTCGTGTGCTTTGAGGATACCAGCAATGAGGTTCTCCAGGCAGGCAATAATCTAAGAGTACAGGTTGTACTCAGTCGGTCCACGCAATGTCGATCCAGTTTTGAGTCTGAAGTTAGAAGTGGAGTAGAGACAAATGTAGAGGCCGTCAGGGAATGGCGACTGAGATGATTGGCTGCTGATTGGCTGCAAGAAGGGACTTAGGGTTTCTTAGTAAAAGCGGGTCGCGCTTTCCTTACGGAGGCGAGCCGAAGGATCAAAAGAGGGGAGGGAGAGGGGGAGGCGTAACATTTTGGTATTTGGTATTTGTATTGATATTTGACATTATTTGATATTTTATTTGATCTATGGTTCCAATTATTGGAATAGCTATAACACCATAGTGTACCTAGTTCTGGCTTTCGTAATTTGCCTCTTACCTTTACCCTTTACTGTACCTTTCTACAGCCTCCTAGATTTGTCTCAATTAACGTCCAACTACGTACGTACTCTCGCCGATACTACCTTACGTATAACCCGGAGCAGGGTCTATCAATGGCAGGCACATAACATACCGTATATACTGTAGATGGCACCATATCAAGACCAGGAGGCAGTAATGTACAGTCAGGGACGATGCAATTCAACCTATTACCTTCTTCGTACGACCTTCTATTCATGCACCAACATCACCACCAAACACATATATACCCTGGACATCTATCTATCTATCTATCATCTATCTATCTACGCTACCCGATAACCCTCCCTCCTCCAAGGCCTTTAAAATATAATATGAATAAATGAAATCTACCTAGGTATACTCGACACGTTGCAAGCGGGCACTGCACCGCCAACTTCTCTTCCCAATACAATCCTCCCTCCGCTTCCCGCCATCACCCACGCGGGAATACTCGCCCATTCTATTCCATTTTACCTTTTTTCCTGACAACCTTCGTCTTCCTTGTCTACCTTATGCAGTAGTAAGGTAGGGCATAGCATTACCTACCTATCTTCGACGGCTTTTAAAAAGCAACGGCTCGCTCGAGAATCAAGCCACATATACACAGTACGCGGAGAAGAACGGGTTACTCCCGACCTAAACGTCACGGATATATGTATCCCCGCCCCGCCTCGACGGTTCCGGTTCTTTCTACTCCTATGACCTACTACCTTATCTTCCCGTAACACGGCTACGGCTTATCCTCCCCTCCCTCATTCGGTCCGTGACTTAGCTTAGAGTTGGTAGGTAGGAATCCAGACCCCGTCACGACTAGACCCTATTGTTTGTTTTCCTGGCCCATAGCTTCATGCCCATTCCATTCATGCCAGCCATACATAGTCCGGAAAGGGATGCACACTTTCCAGGGTCCCGTCCCCGTCTCTCTACATTTATGGCTGGCGGTGACGGGTATAGTACGGGGGCTCCGCAATCGCACCAGTAAGTAAATCAAGTACTAATAGATAGCGCAATTAATCAGGGTGTTTTGGAATTTGGTCTTTCTATTCGATTGGTGGCGACATAACCCTTAAAGTTCCGAATGGCTACCTCGATACATTGAATCCTCTCATCTAAATCTCGTTCTATAATCCAAAATACAGACATTAACCCCTAGAGTTGGAACACTCGGATGCTTCAGGGACCAAGGTAAGTCATGGCTACCCTTTTCCTTTGTATGAGATGTCTATAGATGAAAAGCCACCACGCTGTGGCCTCTCTTAAATCCCCGAAACTATCACTTAGATCAAACCACGCCCACAACGCCGCACACCCGCTATGTAATCCTGTCAGCCCCAACAACAGCCGCAGGTTCGTCATCCGGAAACCTAATCGTCCTAGTCACCGCGATATTTGGTGGAGTAGACGGTCGACTCAGCCTCGGCTCAACCGGCGTGTTCGCACCCGTGTTAACATCACTAGCATCCTGGATAACCGACCCGCCAATCCTATAAATCGGTCTCGTCGAAGTGGCAGCAGATGAAGGCGAGCGATCATGACCACGTCTTGGTCTTCGCTCCCTCAAAACACCTGTTGTGGATGGCCTGGCGCGGTCGCTGACGCGGAATACTTCGTCTGTTTCTTGGCTGCGGGATGAAAAGGCGCGGGAGAGAGTTCTGGGGAGGAAGAATCCAAGTTTGCCGAGGGGAATTGAGAGGCCATGGACCACCTGAGGGATATGAGACGCTGGTTTCCGGATTTGAAAAGGATAATGCGAGGGACTTACGATACTACAGATTGCTAGAAACCAGATGACCACCATCATTATTTCACTTAGCTGCTTGGCATCTTCTCGTTGCACGCCATCTACTGTGATTGTCTCGAGAAACTCGAGGCTGATATACAGATAGAAAACGGCGGATACTCCGATGGGACCAAAGAAGCCAACGAAGATCGCTTGCCTCGTATCTTCGATTTGGTGTATGAGCTTGTGGAATGCAAAAACCACAGGTAAGCGCCTGTTGATGTTAGCTAAACTTTTCAACGGATGGTAAGAGACTCCAACCTGAAAAGCAGAATCAAGATACCCAAAAATATCAATCTGTAGATAGGAATAACCGAGTTATGAAGAAACATGGACCAAGGACAAATAGCACCAAACCACATAAATATAGACAAATTCAGCAGCATATCAATAGTCGGCTGCAGCGCATCATCTTCAGTCTCGAGACGAAACCAATCGTCCCACGTGAACGCATTTCCAGCAATGAAGCAAGCTAACACATCATCACTGCCAATCATGCCACAAGTTCCGACGATGAAGAGAGCGAGGGTGATGGCAAAGACGAGGAAGCTTTCTCGATCGATGAATCGTTTCTCTTCGGCCCAGTGCAGGAGTTCTTTCGCGATCCAACCAACTGTTGCACCGTAGATGACGCTGAGGATGATGGTGTAGCCCCAGGTTTCGCCGAACCAAAGGCCCATGGCTGTACGCGCTCCTCCATGTTGACCAGCACCTCCTTCGCCGGTGTATTTGATCAGGTAAAGGGCGAAAAATAGAAATGGATAGCTGATAAATGAAGAGTCAGTATGTATCGTCTAAAAAGGTGGGGTTTCAGAGTGGCAGCTCAAGAGTAAGTGGCTGGACACAGAACCTTGGCCCTCCAAGCAAGCAGACAGCGCTGGAAAAAGCACCCAGACAGAACCTCCATTCCAGATAAGAAGAGAAATTCAAATATACCCCAATCCATCATTAGCCCCGCTCTCAGCCACAACAATCTTCTGCAACCCCGGAGGCACATTCTTATCCGCAAACTTCCCCTTTACAATACTATTACTCAACACCGGATCAGTAGGCGTAATACACGCCCCAATAGCAAGAGCTTGCAGAAAGCCAATGCCCGGCACAAGTCCCCACACAAGCAGACTACTCGCCAGCCACATCAGCGTCATGACAGGCCCCACGAGTAAAGCAAGCGATTTCCATTCTTTCTGCAGATATCGAGAGGGCAGCTGTACGCCCGCGAGAACGAGTTGCACGCCGAGTACGAGACGGGTGAAGTATAGAGTAACGTCATTAAGGGATGCCTGCGAGTTGTTGGTGTAGTCGAGGGGCTTGATGAAGTTTGTGGCGTGAGGGGAAAATATTACGCCTGCTAGGAGGGAGATCACTTTACACCCGTATCAGCAATTGCATTTCACGGGTTGGAAAAGGTGGGACGAGGTAATACATACAGGATTCAGACAAGTAGAACTTCTCTTTAAAAAGATAGGATACAAGTCCGTATAGAGTTATAAAGCCGCCTAGCACGGAACACTATGCATCTTGTTAACATTCTACTCCCAATCAAGCCTCTGGCAACAAGGATGGAATTGGAAAGGCAAACAAACCACAATATTAAAATTTGTGATAGCAAGCGTAGGCATTCTGTCAACTAACACCACTGTCGTCCTGATGGCTTCTTAAGGGGAGGGGAAGCCGTATATAAGAGGGTGGGGTATCGGCTCGTGTTATTGAATCATTTGGCCTTTGTTTGCGTATTCTTGGACGAGCAATAGTGCCTGCCACGTTGGAATGCGGTATGTGTAATTTGGTATCTTCAATTTTGCGACCAGAGATATAGATGCCGTTGAGAAAGAAGCTGGAAAACAAAGCTGGGCAACTAATCGTATCTTGGTACTGTATGTACAGTACTGTACAGTACTGTACAGTACAGACTTATCTTATCGTACATCCCAGTTTAGTCCAGTCCCAACCGTGGGATCATCCCGCATACCCCACTTGTTCCCGAGACCTGACACGTCGGGGCATTTTCTAGGCGGGGTTTGTGGCTTTCCGGAAGCTTTCATATATATTAATGTTTCAAGAGGAGAATTAGGCCCTTGATTGCTCGAGTAGCTCCAATTGCTGTTGAAGCAACTAGGTAGGTAACTATTCACCCGAGGCTGCGAAATAACTGTCCTATCAATAGCCGGGTATTAAACCTTCCTAGCAAAAGGAAATGATACTCCTTATAGTACATACAACTGGCTCTCCATATCATAACAAGGTCCAGAAACCAAGAAGTAGATGCCGTGATCCCTAGAGAACCCTCATTCCCCCATAGCTATTCAGCCACTGCGATTTTGCATATCGTTGTTCCAGAATCGATTCCCCATGTCGCCAGCCCTCAATTACGAGCGAGCCTTCCTAGATCCAGCAACTGCCAATTCATCAGCAGCAACATTTCCCGGGTCGTCATTATGACCCTTAATCCACGTAAAGTCCGTTTTGACACCAGCAGCCTCTCGCCGATCAATCAGGTTCCTAATCTCAACCACGAGATCTTTATTTGTAACTTCCGCGCCCGTGGATGTTCTCCATCCGTTCTTCATCCAGGTCTTGTACCAGGTTGTAGAGCAATTGATACTATAATTGCTATCAGTGATGATTTCCAGCGGGCGGTTCTTGGGGGCCATTTCGAGAGCTCGTTGAATGCCGGTCAGCTCTGCCCTTTGATTTGTCTGGTTACCTACGAGAGGTTCTGAGACATTGCTATTCCAAACCTATTAGTGAATGAGGAAAGCACCATTTTTAAGGACAAGAGCACATACCGAGCATCACCAACTCCAAAGAAAACCCCTACACCAGCCTGAGCACCCTGCTTTCCATTTCCCCTCGCCGCGCCATCAGTCCAAACCTTCAACACTCCATCATCCTTCAACTTTTTTCCGCCCTCCACACCAGCAGCCGTCTTTGCCTTCTTCGCTGGCGGGTTACCCCCGTCCTTCTTCGCCACAGCAGTACCACTATTCTTCCCACCACTCCTAACAAAATCCTCGGCCTCCTTCCTCGTAGCAAATTTCTTATACTTAGGCCCCTTCACATCCTTAATCTCCGCCAAAGCTTCGTTCCAATCTTCATATACACCCGGGACTCGGCCCACAGCTACACCGTAGAACTTATCGCCTGTGGGTTTCGCGCCTGCGGGGGATTTGCCGGCGACGAAGTCGGCAGCGTCTTTGTGTGAGAGGAAGGATTTGTCTTTGAATTGAGCTGATTAGCAGACGTTTAGGGGGAGATAGAGAGAGAGGATGTACATTGAGCACCGCGGAACCCCGTAGTGTTTTCCTGGCAATCAGCCCAACTAGTATACACGCCTGGGGTCTTGCCGGCGCGGACGCCATAATATTTTGTGTCGTCTGCCAGCTTGCGTTTCTTGGATGCCGTGGACATAGTGATGTGTTTGTGTCTGCTTGTGCGGTGGTGCTGGATAGCTGTTTGCGTTGCGTGGAGTGTCGAATGAGTGTGATGTTGTGTTGAATTAATCTGAGTCGAGGTGAAAGGTCAATGTTCAATAAAGAAGGAAGGAGGATGATAAAGAAAGGAATTGGTGCAGCCGGCCACTCATGCATGCATACTGTCTTTATAAATCACTAGAATGAGGGGTTCTTACAAGGCTGAATTGGCTTGCTAGACATCGGTCTGGCAATTGCGGCAGTCAGCAGATGCTGCGGAGTGATCTCCAGCTTCCAAGGTACCTGCCCATGGAGCGGAGTGCAGATCTGGAGCTGCTTTGAGTACGAAGTATAGTTTATCAAGTGTGTGGGTTGACGGGAAGAAAGGAAGGAAGGAAGGAGGCAGGGGCAGGGACAGCTAAAAGCGAGCAGAGCTGACTTGAAGGTGACGGTGACCCCTGAAAACCCGTTGACACTGCAGGAACAAGAACAAAATAAAACTTTCTTTCGACAGCTGGCTTTGCTTGACCATATTTATCAAACGGTCAGTTAATGAAGAGTTCTTCAACCATCAATTACCTCGATCTTACATCTGCTAGGAGACAATAGTCAGGGTTCTCAAGCTACGATATTATGTACTCATTCAATTGAATAGCAAGGACCTCGAAATTCAGTGTGTTAAACAAAAGTCTCACAAGACTAGTTCATCCATATTCTCTAAATTATTTATTCCGACCTGGCACGGTGCCGTCTAATGTACTGTACAATCTGAGTATCCCAGTTGTCAATGTCTATCTATCAGACGCTTTGTATAATGGCACCGATTGCCGGGTATAAAATCTAAGCAAACCCAGCATGTCCATATAATGCGCCTTTTCATGCCAGCCCATTCTAAAATAAGTGAAACATACACTCGAACGCCAGCCCTTGCTCGCTATGCAGATTCCCAAAAGGAAAGTCGGCCTTAAAATATCATACAATGAGAAGGAAGTGGGTGCCAGCCTACTAAAGTCTTGTCCGTCCCCGTAAAACTACATTACCACCGCTGTGATCGAAGGATTGAAATATCCAACAACACCTTCAAAGGATGTCTGAAAAGTCCAGTAATCGATAGGCAAGGCCTATCTCGCCGAGAGATGATTGATTCGAAGATGTGGTTGGAGTCGGTGCATTAGGTGTACCGTTATTAAGTAAAAGTATGGCTCTCATGACATGCAATTCGCGCTGTGTCGTGATGCATGATAGAAACGGAAGAGAAAGCTAGATGTGAGAGGAAAGGTTATTCGTGACATTATCGTGGTAAGTGGAGAGTTAGGGCTTGGAGGGGCACCCTAGGTATTTCGATGACCGCAGCGTCTCCGTTGAGGAAGAAATTTCAAGAGTTGGAATTGCAATGTTTCAAGGCTAATTCCCCTTGACCGTCTCTTTTTGGGGCTTGAAGTTGGGAATCTCGTCAAACCAGAAATCTTTCTCGTTATACTGGTAGGCGTGGACCTCAATACCATATGGCTTGGGCTCGATTGAGACGAGCTGTCCAATAGGTACGTCTAGGTCCGCAATATCATCCCGAGTCAGATCCATGAAGTAGGCCATCAAAACGCGGCAGACGGAGCGATGTCCAATGATCAGAACGTGGTCCTTGATTCTCTCCAGTTCGCGCACAATGTCTCTGACACGACTAATGACCTGAAGATAGCCTTCTCCACCAACACCTGGATAAACGTATTGTAGCTTGTCCCGATCTCGGTGGGCATATTCTTCGCGATGGTACTTGAGTATTTCCTGATAGGTCAAGCCCTCGAAGTTGCCCGCGTGAATTTCGTTAAGCATCTCCCAGTTCTTTACGTCGTAATTCTCATCATCCTGAAATGCTTCAGCGGTCTGGATACTTCGCTGTAACATAGAGGTCCAAACACAGAAGTTTTTTGAGTCCAGATCTCCTAGTAGTTCGGGATATGGTGGTGTGCGATCGCCTGGTTTGGGGGGAAATAGGGTAGCGGCCCGAGCTCGACTCTCCTGGTCCGCCTCCCATTCAGCTCGCTTATGGGTAATGAAGTTGTAAAGCACGGTCCCTTGGTTACGACCTTCTTCCGTGAGATTTGAATCGCCCCCTATTCTTCCTAGGACATTATCCTCTGAAGTTCCATGTCGCGTAATCCAGATTTGTCTCGGCGAGAGATTAAAGGTCGATAGATAAGAGGCAATTCCACTAGTGAGAAAGCCTTGCAACTGGAAGTGAATGGCTTTTCTTCCAACATCAATCATCTTGATGTACTGCATATTATGTTCTTCCTCGTATGCTCCAAGCGGAACGTAGGCGCTCTCATAGGCTTCAACACGCTTCTTAAAGTCGGACAAAGCAGATTCGGGGTCCTTGTCCTTGTAGTCTGGACCCCGGAGCTTCAAACGCATATTAGTTTCTAGCAGCTATGAGATATTAGCGAAAATCTGCGATACAGGTGTAGCAAAGCTTACCTTCTCATCTTGACATACACTCTCAATAAAAATCACGCCTAGCTTAGGTTCCCGCTCCTTGACATGGTTGAAGAGAGTTTGACGACGCTCAATTGTACTGTTCGTAGCGTCAAGAATGCCCACAGAGCCTTCCCCAGTCAAGAGAAAATCGAGAAGCTCGTCTAAAGTTGATAGAGCTACCTGCTCTCGTATCTGAGACGCTTTCTGGTTCTTGGGGTCAAAGAATTTTGCGGACTGGTCCATAACCTCAGCGCTTGGAAGCCTTGCTAACTCGTTCTCTTGTTCAACTGGGTCATAACCATTCAACAGAATATGAGCGGCTTGAGTCGGCGCGTCCATTGTACTGGCTATAGATGCTTGTCTCCCATTCCTTCCCGGAGAACCTGGGGCAGAAGTGGGAGGCGTCTCTGTAGATCCATTTGATGCGCCAGCTGCAATACGTCTCCGATTGCCTACATTAAATATGCGAGTCTCGTGTTGTTGCCAGGAAAGGTACCTTTGGATTTTCTTCGTGATATAAGACTTTCCTCGAGCCGGCAACCCAACCATGATCACAACCAGCTTTGCCCCTACATCTCGTTTGGATATTTTTCCATCGGGCGAGACGCGGGATCTGGTCATGCCTGGGATATTGAGGGTCGTGGCTGGAGGACGAACTCGAGGAGTAGCAGATCCGGAATTTTGCCTAATCGGGTGACTGTTCTAGACGTTAATGACATTTCTTTAACTGCAGAGCAACAATTTGGATTGGTTCGTGAACACGACAGGACATGAAATGATACGTACAGTCTTGGGGAACCTGGAGCTGTTGTGGGAGCGCTCGGAAATGGGCTGTCACTCAGGCAGTGAAGGTGGCCATTATGGGGGCCGCTGCTGCCCATTGTATGCGAAATAAGGCCTGAAGCGGGAGTTGGAGGTGGAGGGGCAAGATGGGTCTCATCGATAGCTTTTGGGAATGAGGTTGGGATATCGTTTATATCGGGCACAGCAGTATTTGTAGAGTGCGGAGGCGTTGAAGTTGAGTTCATCATGGCGCGAGCGAGGACTGAATATTTCCCACTGTTTTTTTGGGTCTGACTCTGACTCTTTCGTCTCGGTGCTGGGATGGAATTAGCAACTACTGGTGGATTTTTCTACCTTTTTCTTTCTTTTTCAGTGGAACTCTGCGGGCATCTGTAACTTACACGGTAGGAGTTCGTCGCAGTCTCGACTTCTATCAATGCCCACAGCAGAAAGCGAAGGCATAGAGAAAGCTGTGAAATGGGGTTTGGGCGGATGAATGCTGGGTATGATTTTAAAGTTGGGGGTTTTGATGCAGGCGCTTGGCAGGTGCAGGGCAGCTTGGCAGGGCAGGGAAGGAGGCGCCACTCCACTGTTTGCAGCAATGCAGTGTAATACACCAGGTGATCTTGCGCTGTCTTGGTTCGACGAATCAGGTCAGGTCTGGTCTGGTCAGGTCAGGTCAGGTCGAGATGGCGAGATGAGGGATTTGGAGAGAAGCGCGAGTAATGGTGGTACGCCGCTTTCAAAAATTATTGGAAAGGGTTTGAAAAGATTTCTTGGTGTGACGGGCGGGCTTGGCTTGGATTGATATTTTTTGATGCTTGCTTGGGGGCTTGGGGGCTTGGGGCTTGGTCGCTCGCTCTACGGTGGTGACTGACGGAACCGGCGGAAAAGCGGGTTTCTAGCGGAGACCAGTTTTCCTCTCGACGGTCCTCGGAGTACTTACTTTCGTAGTTCACCTAAGGTTATGTAGGTATGTACCTAGGCTTGGAACCTCTCCACTTCTTTATGTATTATTGCGTCGCCGTCGCCCTCTACTTTATCGCTATTCCTCGAGTACGCAGGGCAGGGTAGGTATTCCATATGCAGAGTGTCGGACCCTCAAGATGAGTACCGATGATCGTGTCCTGTCCACGACGATGACGTTTTGCTTCGGTGACTTGGCAAAGGGATGAGGTTGTTGTGAAGCGCAGTGTCCACAACATCTGATGAGAGAGTAGGTTGCCAAGAGTGCGAATCGAGTCGAGTGCGAGCACCGAAGCCCCCTTTATCTTCTTCTGACTGAAGTAGCTGTCACCCAGCCTGAAGAGCAGAGCTTCCTTCCGGATTGTGACAGAAGTCCAGGTCCAGGTCCAATTTCAGTCAGTCTCATCCACCAAATTCAACTTAGCTGGGTACGCGTACGGTCGAGTCAGGCTGAATGCATATGCAGCCTCGCCCATTTGTTGGGCGTCCACTAGACACAAGGCGTGCGTATCGTGGGCACTTTCATAGGCTCCCGTTCTCATCCTTTATTCTCCAGAATAATTACCCCAGAATAATCCAATCTGCGCATTTTTCGCGCACTCCGGGGTTCGAGATAAGCACTTGAACCCTTCTGTGCTCAGTCCTACTTCCTATTTCAGCCAACTTCACTTTTCATGACAGCATCTGCAGAACAGCAGAACATTGACAGCCATTCTCATCAGAAAATGTTTTATTCGCATGACTGATGTAGAAGTATAGTCCTTGCTTAGGGCAATGAAGTCTTGACTTGCTCAACGTAAGCCAGCCACAAAATACCTAGCCTTGCAGCACGAGGCTGGGCACTTGGCTTGGCTTGTTACTCGGTCTCGGGAAAGATCTCACAATGTCAAGGTCAAGCTATATTGGACTCAATTCTGGTTTGGCCAAGAGCTATGCCAATACCAAGCTGTTTGGCTACGTTTTACTTGTCTCCTATCCTGGCTCCGCGCATACACGATGATGACAATGTGCCAATACCTAGGAACCTTATCATTTTATGCTGTTGCAGCCAAGCAACGCAGTCATCTGCAGATCAGATCCCAACATAAGAGCGGTATGCCCATCAGTACTTTTAAAGTCCCATGGACCGTTATGCAATGAAAGAGGCTCGGCACTCGTAGCAGGTGTTTCTTGATCTGAGGGTCGTAGGGTCGGGCCGCGTTCTGGGGATCTGGTGTCCTGGAAGTTGTACGGAGGTACGAAGTAGTACAAAAGTTCCAGACAGTTCAAAGCAGCGAAGTCACATGCTTCTAAACACATGCTTTTAAAGACATGCTTTTAAGGACATGCTTCTAAAGGTTCGTCAAATTACTGCGAGAAGGTATATACACCGCAATATCCTTTTCCGTTCCAGGGGCTAGGTTCCCGAAGAGATCTGGATCTTCAAAAGCGACACTGTGACAGAAAACAACATATATCATGCAATTCCAGGTACTCATGGTGAATTTTAAGATAAGATAATAGATGGTTCATGACCGCGCTCTGGCTGTCTATTTACTCTAAAAAAAAGCTCCCCAAGCCCCAAGCCCCAAAACACCAAACACCTCCATCCTTCCCACTATCCCCAAGCCCCTCACATCGCCACCTTCTCCCTCAACGGCGACCGCTCCGGAATTGGTATCGTATAACTCGACGCCGTCCTCTCATACACCGGCGGCTGTACTCCCAGCTCCACCTCTCCTCCCAAGTGCACCTGTCCCTGATCCTTCTGATACGGTGGCAAATCCTCATATAAATCCTCCTCTTCTACCACTTCAGCTGAGCGAGATGTGGTGAGAACAGGCCCAGTAGCAGTAGGCTGAGATTGCTGCTGCTGTTGCTGTGCTTGTTGGGAACTACCTATTGTAGCGAGCTTCTTGGCTTTTTTGGTTTTCTTGTGGCGCGAGTAGGCGCGTTCACCTGCGACTGCTGCGGCGCCGACGAGGAGGAAGAGAACCATTTTTTCTTTGATGAGGCGGGACGGAAATGCCTCTAGATTATAGGAAAAGAGAAGAGAGTAAGTCTATGAAATTGGACGTGACGTGGTGACGTGTTTGAGTTTTGGGCTGAGTAAGATGTGTTTAGAGTGAGGTGGCGAATTGATGGAATGAGATGTGAATGTAGGAATGGATGAAAGGATGATTGAGAAGAGACAAATGAAGAATTATATATCGATTGAAGACACTGTTACCTGAACACAGCCTGCTATTATTTGAAATTGTTTGAGGCACATTTATTTAGTGTTTTGAGTTGGTATTTGAGTTTGGGGAGCAGTAGTATGGAGGCTGAGAGATCTGACAATCCGATTGAGGCGGGCTGAGCCTGGCTCGAATAGGAAATCTAATCCGAAACCCGAAGGTTCTTGAGACTTTGATATGCTTCTCACTACATGTAAGTAGGCTATTGAGAAGTTAAATGGATGTCTCAGCAGTGATATCACATTCATTCCATTCAGTCCAGATATTTCATCCGGTCCAAATATGTCATATGCTCGTCTCTCATAAAGTCATATCAATGCCAATCTTCAATCCGTCCTCACGTCGACGACGAAATCCTCAAACTGGACAGCCAAAGTGTCCCTCGCATCACTAATGGGCTTAGCAGCATACATTCCAATCCATAACTCCTCACTCTCATCCACATCCCAAAAGGCCCAAGTGATCTCCCTTATCGGCGTCTTGACCCCAAACCTGCCCACAAGCAAAACCCTCAACACACTTCCCCAACTCCCATCCTCTTCCTGCTCCCTCTCAAACTCCACCGTCACGCTCCCATTCCTCTCCTCCCCCCTCGTAGCCAGCGACAACAAGCTCCAATCAGCCCACTCGTCGGCAGCCACGACGCTCATCATCGGCTTGCCCTGGTAAAACTCGACGCCAGACTTGATCCACCGCTTCTGCTCACTTCCTTTCTTCGGCGGCAGCACGAGGAAGAGGCCGCCTTGGTCATAGAGCGTCATCCATTCGCCTTTTGCCGTCACGTGGGCGGATTTGAACGAGGAGATGGGGATCGAGTGGTAGATGATGGGCGCGTTGAAATTGTCGATGTTGGGAGGTTTACGCCAGACGTCGGTAGGAGCGACAGCAAGGAGATTGAAAGTGCCCTTGCTATCTGGCCCTGGAGAGGAATTCTCTGGGATGAGATTGGCTGTCTGGAGGTCCATTTGGTCCGTTTCCATTGTATTGATTTCCTAGGTGTTGGGGAATAATTTCACGCGTTATTCAGGGAGTGGAAACTTGGAACTTGGAAGGCGACATGAAAAGCGGAAAAGCGAAAGCGAAAGCGAAAGAAGATGCTATACGGACGTGAGAGAGTACTTTTCTGTTTGGCACTCCGACTTCATGGAAGGAGCATAGCATAATCCGGGGTTCGCCAACGGAGCTCGGGGGTTCTATGACGACAGGCGCTGTGCTATGCCTTCCAGGATTTGGTATTTGTATGATGTCACGTGACACGGGGTTTCATTACATACTGGGAGAGACTTCCTTCGAGATTTGTGTAGAGTACTCCGAGTAGTGAGTACCCGAATAGTTGGGAGGAATACGTCAAGCTGTGCTTTATACAGATTTTGAGTTTGTGCTAGGTATGTACCTATGTTTACAAATCCAAGTCGGCTTGACTTCGGTGGTTAGCTTAACCTGACCTTAATCTCCATCTCCCTCATCATATCTGCCACCATCTTGAGAGCATCTATTAACAAATCGCTGACAGGATATATTTCCAAGTCATTCTATTTCTTACACTAATTGTCAGCCATCGGTCGCCATGTCCGGCCCACTTCGAAGCAAAGCAGGCTGCTGGACGTGCCGCCTAAGAAAAAAGAAATGCGACGAAAAGCATCCCTTCTGCTCGACTTGTGAGGCTCTGACCATCACATGCTATGGCTATGGATCAAAACCCGACTGGATGGACAATGGGGAGAAAGAGAAAGCCATGGCGCACAGTATCAAACAGGTTGTCAAGCACACCTCAAGACGAAAAGGTCGTCTCGGAGCTTCTATAAACCAACTTCAAAACCGCTATGGCAAGAAGTCCGGATCACAGGTCGTCAATATAGCGCCTAAATCCTTACATGGTTCCTCTTCGTCTAGTCCTGACTCGATCCTCGAATCCGATCCTCCCACTGGACATAGTAATTCTCCGGCTGATCCAGGGCCTCCCTCAATTGTAAGACGAAGACATTTTACAATAACTATAAATATTGATTCAAGATAGAATACATTATCTGAGGCTCAGAGCACCCCGCATCATCCCTCGCCAGTGCTTGCAGTTTCAAGCAATGAGTCCATCTTATTGATGCATTTTTTGGACAACGTTTTCTGCCTACAATATCCTCTCTATAAACCGGGAGTTCAGGAAGGAGGGAGAGGTTGGCTGCTGTCTCTTCTGTTAAAAACAAAGCCACTGTATCATGCCTCGCTTGCGCTTAGTGCCTACCATAGGAGTGCGATATCTTTAGCTGAGAATCGTTGTCCATATGGTGTTAGTGAGCAGCAAGAGCACCTTGCAATCTGCTTGAAGGAACTTCAATTAGCCATGGAGAATATTGGCAAATTCATCACAGACATAACAATGTGCCCTAAAACCGGTTTGGGCACGATGGCTTCGTCAGTCCAACTTATCTTCTTCGAAGTAAGTAATCCCTTTAGCATTTCTTGATATAAATGTTAACATGATCAAAGCTTTTTGCTGGACATGGCGATGCTTGGCGGTTCCATCTTCGTGCAGCCACTACTCTATTCAGCGGCCCATATAAGTCTCAAATGGCCATGCTTGGTTTGTAAGAACAATGAGGATTCCATGTATTTCCTATTTTAGCATGCTTATCACGTTTGCATTCATCCGATTAGAGCACATGCTCCAAGAATGTCTCGCGGCTCCTGAGATGTTGCTGAGGAGGCCTCTAAGAAGTTCAAGGAACACATGAAGCTGACTTCCCGTTCTTCGTAGAAAAGCCCTCCATTCACCTTCGGACAATGGGAAAGATGGACACGAAAAGCCAAGATCAGAAGACGTGGTGATATTTAGATTTTTGTCAGCTGTGCTCGCGTGGCTAGACATCGTATCTACTATCACAACAGGGAAACTGCCTCGCGTCATCCACTTTATCCCTGAAGAGATTTCTTCCAGCTCTGGGATTAGATTGGAGAACGTAATGGGATGCAAGAACTGGGTAATGCTTCAAATCGGGCGAATTTCCGGACTTCAGGAGTTCAAAACAGAAGCCATTCGACAGGGCCAAAGTGTTTGCGAAGAGTTTGAGAGTACATCCGAAGACATCAGCAGGGAACTCCAAATTGGACTTGCAAGCAGCAGTCTATCGTTCCTGAGCGTCTCCGATCCTGAATTTGCGAGTGCATGCAATGCCTTTATCACCCCACCCCAGTTCACTACCCATCTATTTGCTCTCTCGGCAACCATATACCTGCATCTGGTCATTTTTGGTTACCAGTCGAGTTCGGAAACTCTCAAGTCAATGGTCTCTGAGGCTGTTACGCTCATTCGAAGACATATTCCTGCAGACCTAGCGCACGCTTTAGTATGTCCATTGTACATCATTGGCAGCGCTGCAAGAAGTGAAGATGAGGCGTTGTTCAGACACGTCTTCTCTTCTCCCCCACTGCTGGATCCGTCTTTGGAACACCGTGCGAAATTTTTGCCCATCCTAGAAGAAATTTGGCGTATGAGAGAAACCGGATGGGAATGGGAGACCAACATTCAGTTGTCTGGTTCGAGTCTGCTACTTATCTGAGTTGCGCCTCGTTTGAGCGATTTCCAAACCAAGTGATACAATTATCACCTAAACCGCAAGTTTCCACACTATGTGCTTGTGCAGGACTATCATGAGCTCTAGCAGCGCGGAACATTCCTCTTTAGTATGCAAAGATTTTCCGGCATACATATCGTATTTAGGGAGTTGTTCAACTAAGAGGTGCCAGGCCTTGCCTTTGTCATATCCTGGATCTCAAATGGCAAAGCGCAAATTGTACAACAATACCCCTGTATACAGAGCGGAATTGGCGGAATCGTGCCACTTGGAGATCCTCACCGACAATTCCAGGGGAGGTCATTGGCTCTTTGGAAGCCTAAACTCCAAGCCTTACAAATTGCTTTGAAATTGTTCAAAGAGTTAATAGTTTCATTGGAAATTCGGGCTTCGTCGTTTCTGTGTCATATAAATCAACGCCTGAGGGCGTTCTTTCGACCCGTGCGACGATTATTGCAAATCTTAATCTCCATTATTTCGCAAAATGTTGAAGACTATGAAAGTAGTAGTCATGTACGAACCGGGGACCGCAGAGGTTCTGAAGCTAGAAAGTCGACCAGTTCCAGTACCGCAACCAGGCCAAGTCCTCATCCGCATCAAGGCATTCGGTCTGAACCGCTCAGAATTCTTTACTCGATCTGGAAATTCCATGAACCATGCCACTTTCCCTCGCATTCTTGGCATCGAAGGGACCGGCATTGTTGAGGATGCACCTGGTGGGGAGTTCAACAAAGGTGATATCGTAGCGACTTCGCTGGGTGGCATGGGCATAGCATTTGACGGCTCCTATGCCGAATATACCTGTGTACCAGCCACTCAAGTTCAAGTCATCAAAACGAAACTCGATTGGGAAACATTGGGAGCCATTCCGGAAATGCTACAAACAGCCTGGGGAGCTCTTTTCAGTTCGTTACAGCTGAAGAAAGGAGACCGCCTTTTAGTTCGTGGAGGTACCAGTTCTGTCGGGCTCGCTGCTGCAGCTATTGCCAAAAACCATGGTGCTTTTGTTGCCTCTACGACGAGGCGAGCTGATAGGAAGGACATGTTGGTGGCGAATGGTGCTGATGAGGTGTTCATTGACGATGGACATATTGCCGAAGAGGTCAAGAAAGGAGAAAAGTTCGACAAGATTTTCGAGCTAGTTGGCACAACCACGCTCGAGGACTCGCTGCAATGTGCTGGAGAGAACGGCATTGTGTGCATGGCTGGGATAGTAGGGAACTCGTGGACGTTGGCCAACTTCCATCCCATGCGAGCGATTCCCAAGTCGGTCTACTTTGCAACATATGCTGGTGATGCAGGAGACTTCATGGCGACGCCTCTAGAGGAGCTATGCCAGCAGATTGCCGCCGAGAAGCTGCATGTTCAGATTGGGAAGACATTCAAGATTGATGAAATCGTGGAAGCTCACAAATGTATGGAGAACAACGAGGCTGGAGGTAAAATCGTTATTTTGGTGTAAGGCGCTGAGGCTTGTGTTGAATAGGACAATTGCTTCAAGGAAACCTTTGCACTTGCCTTTGTTACCAAACATAAACGTTTCACAGCGCTTTTATTTCTGATCTTTGGATTTGAAGTCCCTATCAGTCCAATTATCTGAACCGGATTCCGAAAGCTCCGATGGCGTTGAAACCTCATGTATTTCTGAGCTCTGCGGTGCGGTCTGCAATATCATTGGTCAGATCTGCGGTTATTGGCACTGCGCTTAGGCCTGTGAGTGGTTGAAACACTGCGGCAACACCATGGAGAATATCCACCAATCTCAATTACAAAGTACAAGGGGTATACTTACACGCAGTGAAAAGTCCTCCTTCGCAAGTTGCTTTGTGATGCACCTCGCCTGTCGATCGTGGACCAAGTCGTATTTTCAGGCTACAAAACTCAGCCTTGCCTCGAGATTAGAAATGCGAGAGTAATGCTTTTATGAAATCTGGCCTGGATTTGTAATTTTACGTATCGGGGTTCATTCCGAATCCCTTCCTGTATGCTTTATATCCTCTCGTCTTCCCAACTTGCTATGAATTATATTTCCCATCATATTCTTCGCCCTCCTCACCCTCTCAGACCTTCCACTTGAAACACGTGCACCCACTATTCCGTGCCGCCAATTATTTCACCATCTACGATGAAGACCGTTGTCATCCTTGGAGGTTCCTATGGAGGTATCAGCACAGCACATAGGATTCTCAAGCAAGCCAAGACCACCCCAGTCAAGATCATCCTTGTGTCCCCTAATACTCACCATTACTGGAATATCGCAGGTCCAAGAGCTCTCGTACCCGGCCAAATTCCAGATGACAAGATCTTCCAATCCATAGCCCCCGGATTCAAGCAGTACCCCGCAGGCTCATTTGAGTTCGTCCTTGGCTCAGCCGAAAACTTAGATGCGGAGACCAAGAAAGTCACTGTTGCCGGTCCTACAGGTCAGAAAGTGCTAGACTATGATATCCTCATCCTGGCCACTGGATCGAGCACGAGAGGAGATGTGCCTCTTAAAGGCCGCGGGTCGACAGAAGCGACGAAAGATGCAATCCATGTCTTCCAGCAGAAAGTCAAGCAAGCGAAAGATATCCACATTGCCGGCGCCGGTTCAACCGGCGTTGAACTTGCCGGAGAAATCGCATTCGAGTATAAAGGGCAGAAAAACGTTACACTAGTATGTGCCCTCCTCCCATATGAACGTAGAACTGACCAAAGCACCCCAGATCGCAAGCGGCCCGCACATCCTCGAAGGAACCCCCGCCAGCGTCACCAAAACAGCGACCAAGCAACTCCAAGACCTAAAAGTCACCATCAAGACATCGACCAAAGTAATAGGCGATGCAAAGATGCCGGATGGCCGCACAGAACTCACGCTGTCTGGCGGCGAGAAAATCACCACCGATCTCTACCTCCCCGCGCTCGGCCTCGTGCCGAACTCCTCCTATCTGCCCCACAGCCTCGTCAACACAGCGGGGTTTGTCAAGGTCGACGAGTTTCTGCGGGTAAAGAAGACGACTGACGTCTGGGCTGTGGGCGATGTGGCAGATACACAGCGGCCGCAGTACACGAACACCGAGAAGCAATCTGTGCATGTGGCGAAGAATATTGTGGCTGTTTTGAAGGGTGCACCGGCGGTGAAGTATAAGAAGGAAGAGAAAGGTGAGTTGCGGACCCTATGCTATGTCTATGTCACAAATTGAAGGCCGAGCTGATGCTGTGGTACTGTAGATATGCTTGCGGTTCCGGTGGGGAGAAAGGCGGGGACTGGACATATGGGAGGCATGAAGCTGCCCAGTTTCATGGTCAACATGGTCAAGGGCAAGAACCTGTTCATGGACAAGATGCCAGGGATGGTCAGCGGCTCTAACTTTTAGTTCTGTTGTCTGTTTTTGCATTTTGCATTTCTGTTTATCAATGAATCTATGTCAGCGTTTTGATACCATCAATATAATAAATAGTAACTTCTGTCAAGGACATGTCTGCATAGTGTATTGGGAGTTTGCGTCTCTGCGTCTTTGCGTCTTTGGCATTGTTGGGGACATTACTCCGTACGAAATGTGCATACCAAAAATGAAATACGTCTCAATATGCTTTTGAAGAGTCCAAAAAATCCCTGTGCCTTGGTCAACCCCTGAGGTAGATACCGCATACCCACGTGCCTACAAGATGGGATTCAATATTGAGCTGACATAGATTGTATATTCACATATATCGCCGGGCCGATCATACGGTACTGTAGAGGGGTATATAAAGTTAGATAAAAGGGTTGCAACATACATCCAAGTGTAATGGTGTATTGGTCTAGATTTCTACGAGAATCTTATCGTTGAACATGTTCGAGGGTATTCCTAGGCTGTTTTTTTTTCTTTCTTTCTTCTTTTCTTCTTTTTTTCTTTTTGCGATTTGCAATGTAAAGGGGACACATCCGCAGCGACCCCATCACCTGGACGCAAATCGTCTGTTGCTCAGTGGTTCCTAGATATATATAAAATATGTATGTTTTTGGGTCAGTACTCATACTGTAGACTAGAAACCCAAATACAGATAAGATAAGATATGGTATATACTGTACTGTACAGTACCGGAAATAACCTACTGTACTGGAAAGAGCAGAGCCTCCAGATCCGAGTACATTACATGCCACGGGAGCCGGCCCATACGCCGAGAAACAGCCGGATTTGTCCCAACACCACCATTATATGTGGGTTTCACTAGTCAGAAGTGGAGAGTTTTAGCCCTCATTTTCCTTTTGTAAGGAGTTGTAAGCCATCAATAATCAAGTACTAAGCTTTGCCACGTCCTGCTTTGTAGAGGTGTCCATTTCTGACATTTCCAATTTCGTCCCGCAACCAAAGATGTACTACAAGTAGATCGTGTTTTCGGATGCGTTCTGCATATGACGACGACAAAGGTATTGGTCGTTCCTCCCGACGTATCACTCACTCTCTTCGTTCTTCATCTGAGAGGCAAATAATACCCCTACGAGTAATCCCGTCTCTTCAGGATGCCTTCATCCAATTCTGGAGATGATTCTTCTGGGCTCCATGCCGTGGGCACCAAGCAAGAAGAGGACCATGACCTCGAACCAGTTGAACTCACCCAATCCAAAGTCGAGCGTCCCAAATCCCTTCCCCGCGAGATCGCTTTCATCCTGATAATATGCATGGCCCAACTTATGACCCAGGCAGGTCTGGGTCAAGTGATAGCACCCCTCCACATCATTGGGCGCTCCTTCGGCGTCGAGGATAGCCCTGCGCAACTCTCTTGGTTCCCAGCCGCATACTCTCTCACCGTCGGAACATTCATCCTCATCGCTGGCCGATTGGGAGATCTCTACGGCCACAAGAAGTTATTCGTTGCAGGATTCCTCTGGTTTGCGCTCTGGACCATGCTTGCTGGGTTCGCGGTTTACAGTAACCCCATCTTCTTCGACTGCTGCAGGGCGTTCCAGGGCATCGGCCCGGCTTTCTTGCTGCCGAATGGGGTTGCGATTCTGGGGAGGGCGTATGAGCCGGGATTGAGGAAGCAGATGGCATTTAGTGCCTTTGGGGCTATGGCGCCGTCTGGATTTGCTTTCGGCGCAGCTATTTCTTCGCTGTTTGCTGAGTTTGTTTGGTGGCCTTGGGGGTTTTGGGTTATGGCGATGTTATGCCTTATTCTAGGTGTGGCTTCCATTTTCTTGATTCCGCATACGCCAGCGCCCCAGTTCGATAATACGCATAGTTTCTGGGTGCGGGTAGATATTGCTGGGTGTATCACTGGTGTGAGCGGACTTGTGCTCATCAACTTTGCGTGGAACCAGGCACCTGTGGTTGGATGGAGCAATCCGTATGTAGGGGTACTCTTGATCATTGGGATTATTCTGCTTGGTGTCTTTGGGCAAATTGAAAAGCGTGCAACGTTTCCGCTGGTCCCGTTCTCCTCGATGACTCCAGATCTTGGGTTCATCTTGGGCTGTGTGGCCTGTGGTTGGGCTGCTTTTGGAATTTGGGTTTTTTATTCCTGGCAGTTTATAGAAGAGCTACGAGGAGTATCCCCAATCCTCGGTGCTGCGCAGTTCTCGCCCACGGTAATCAGCGGCTGCATCGCTGCATTTACAACTGGCTCGATTCTGCACCGAGTACCAGGCAGTGTCGTTATGATGATTGCTTTAGGTGCATTCTGCATTGGCAGTATCCTAGTAGCTACGATGCCAGTTAGCCAAACATATTGGGCACAGTTGTTTGTGTCCCAGGTAGTAATGCCTTGGGGAATGTATGCTTCTTGCTCTGCCCTCTTCCTTTACTCGTTACTAACAGAGATAGGGATATGTCGTTCCCAGCCGCAACGCTGCTGCTCTCAAATGCCATGCCCAGGAAACACCAAGGGGTGGCAGCGTCACTAGTAAACACTATCATCAACTACTCAATTTCCCTAGCTTTAGGATTCGCAGGAACAATCGAGACACACGTTAATGATGGGGGTAAAGATGTTTTAGGAGGATATCGAGGGGCATTATATTTGGGTATCGGGCTGGCTGGGCTAGGAGTTGTACTGGCGATGTTCTTTGGTTTATATGAGCACCGCGGGTCTAGGAAGAACAAAAATCATGCCGAAGATGCAGCGAGCAGCGACACAGAAGGATCACCTTCGGAGTGAAATTTAGTTACTATATATCCGTGCTCTAGAAGTAATAGATCAAGAAGAGTCCCTTCTATGATAATCTAAAACAGGCAGTGAATAGATCTAACCAACACTACAAACAAATTTTCAAACTACGACGCGATTGTAAATATACAGCAAGCCATACGATAATTACAAGCTCGTTCCAAGTCAGAAAGAGACATGTGATAGTGCTCAAGCTCGGCCAGCAGAATCATTAATCCGGAGAACAGCACATGCATGCCCATGCTATGCTATACGTGGTACCCCCGGCCCGTCAAAGAGGAAGAAGTATTTATTAATTAGATACTTACATAGGAATTCATTATGCCTCTTGTTTGACGCAATATTATGGTTTGCGCATTTGAAAGTAGTTGTGGTATTCTTTGAATCCAATCCAAGTCAACTTCGTAACGGTATGTAGATGTCTCCTCCACCGAGGACATTCATTCCCAAGGAGGTGCCGAGGCCGAGGCTTGTCGAGTGACCCTCTTCCCCTTCCTCTTCATCCAACCATGCACATGCAACCCTTTCTCCAGTCCCTCCGCCTTTTTCTCCTTAAAGATCTTTGTCTGGTTTCCCGTTGCACATCTTCTCTCTCTTCTAAAAGAAAGAAGTTTTAGACTTGAACTTACAACACGTTGGCGTTGCGTTGGCATCATTAGGTAGGTAACCAACCAGAGGCTCAAGCATTCGGACATTCCGTGCCTCATTCAAGAATCCTACAATACTAATTCCACATTCGCAGAGCTTTCCTTTGACTCCAGTTACCATCAGAATAATGGCCTCACAATCGCAAAACCCCGCTGCCTGGATCGCGGCTATGAAAGCCCCTCCTCCACCTGGCGCCCCCTATTCACTTCCTATTCCTGGCAGCGAGCGCGAGGGACGCACCTCAGCATATCGACATTGGCGGTGGATTGATAAGGAGTTGCCCGGTACAGCTGATCCAAACGCTCCTACGGCCCATCATGCCTTCGAGCAGAGTGTAAAGAGGCAACCGCATGCAAAGTGTTTGGGAGTTCGCCCATACGACCCTGCGACGAAGACCTTTGGAAACTACGAGTGGATGACATATGGGGAAGTGGCCGTGCGAAGGAAGAACTTTGGAGCTGGACTCGTAGAACTGCACAAGAAAGCTGGGGTTACAGAAGAAAAGTACGGTGTTGGTTTGTGGTGCCAAAATAGGCCGGAATGGCAGATTGTTGGTATGTTTGAGTTCCCCCACAAGAGAGGATCTCACTAACGATATACAGATCTAGGATGCATGTCCCAGTCTCTTTATACGGTTTCCATCTATGACACTCTCGGTCCAGACACCACCGAGTATATAATCAACCATGCCGCACTTACATGTGTAGCTACATCATTACAACATATCCCGACCCTGATTAAGGTCGCTAAGCTGATACCTACACTAAAGCTTATCGTCTGTCTCGATCCTATAGATGCGGGAGAACGGCCTGGACTTTCAAAATCAGACATCCTGAATTCCCTGGCATCCGAGTCAGGCATCTCAATTCATTATATCAAGGATGTTGAAGCTCTCGGAGCCGCATCTGGCCTTCCTATGAAGCCACCTGGGCCAGATGATATCACTACAATCAACTATACTTCTGGGACGACTGGCAACCCCAAGGGCGTTGTGTTGTTGCAAAAGGCTACTGCTGCAGCAGACCTGACAGCTCGAATTACCACAGATACGATTGCAAGCGATACTCTGATCTCCTATCTTCCCCTGGCACATATTTACCAAAGAGTCGCAGAGCATGGCGCTCTATCATCGGGGGCCGCTGTCGGATATTTCCGTGGTGATATCCTGGGTCTTGTAGACGACATGAAGCTTCTTCGCCCTTCAGGATTCAACTCTGTGCCCAGGTTGTACAACCGTTTTGGTGCTGCCATTCGTACTGCAACCATTGATGCGCCGGGCATGAAAGGAGCTATTGGCAGGCATGTCATCAACGCGAAATTAGCTTCCATGAAACTACCACCGGGACAAGCAACAAACAAGCACTTTTTCTACGATCGATTCTTCACTCCCAAGGTAAGAGCTGCGATTGGATTGGATCGAGCTCGCGGTATGGTCACTGGAAGTGCACCTATCGACCCCTCGCTCCTTCAGCTCCTCCGCGCCGCTCTGGGCGCTGACTTCATCCAAGGCTACGGCTTGACAGAATCCTACGCCACTGGCCTTGGACAGAACATGAACGATTATTCTGCCGGCAACTGTGGCGGCATAGGTGCCGCTTTCGAAGGTTGCTTGCAATCAGTACCAGACATGGACTATCTTGTTACCGATTCGCCCAATCCCCGCGGCGAGCTCTTATTGCGAGGGAAAGCCATGTTCAAAGAATATTATAAAAATGAAGCGGAGACTAAAAAGGCATGGACTGAAGATGGCTGGTTCAAGACTGGAGATATTGCAGAGGTAGATAGCATGGGCCGCTTCAAGATCGTTGATCGTGTTAAGAACGTCCTCAAGCTTGCGCAAGGAGAGTACATCTCGCCCGAGCGCATTGAGAACGTCTATCTCGCCAACAACAGTATGCTTACTCAAGGTTTCGTACACGGAGATTCCCACCAAGCATACCCGGTGTCGATATGGGGTGTGGATCCCGTCCTGTTCGCACCCTTCGCCAGCCAAATTCTGAACAAGACCATCAGTCCCACAGACCTCGATGCCGTCAAAGCCGCTGGCCAAGATGTCCGTGTGCGGAAAGCAGTGCAGAAGGAGCTAGACAAGATCGGCAAGCAGAATAAATTTAACAACTGGGAGCGCGTGCGGGGTGTGCATTTGGAGATCGAGCCGTTTACGATTGACAATGAGCTTTTGACACCTACGTAAGTTCTGTTCGCTTTGCATCCGTCGATTCGCCGCGCCGCGCCGCGCCATTACACGCAAAAAAGGAAATACAAGTCCACAAATAGAATAGAATAAACGGCATGCTGACAGACATGTAAACAAACAGATTGAAACTCAAACGCCCGCAAACAGCCAAGAAATTCCGAGCTGTCCTAGACAGGCTGTACGAAGAAGCCCTGGCGGAAGAGAAGAAACCTAAAGCCAAGTTGTAAACTGATGTACAGCACGGCACACTTCTCCGTCGTGGAGTTGGTTCTTTCACCTCGGAGCTAGAAATACATGTAGGTTTGTTTGTATGTATGTATGTAGCTATAGATAGAACAACATAACTACGACGATTCATTACATCTTTGCTATGTCTGTCTGTCTGTAAAATATTTATTATTCATATGCCATGCATATAAGTCATATCTTCTTCCCTCGAACTTCCACTACGCTTCCTTACAACTTTGTTTTGTGTCTTACCCTTGTCTTGAGGGGGGTAAATTATACAAGCGAGCCATCATCTTCAAGCTGTAGGTAGTATGAGGATTGTAACGAGTATCTCTCTTACATATTCTGGGAGACCGCCTTCTACGATCACACAACACAGGCCGGGGCATCCTCACCAAAAAAAGACACAAGCCTCAATAAAGAGACAGCAAGTAACAATCATTTCTTTGATTTAGGATCTAAGACAACAAACAAACAAATTGACATTTTCGCATAGTGGGGTATGACTGCGTTGCTCCTTTAAATCAAATTTCCCCCAAAACCCACGAATGACCCTTTCTAATGCTCCCTTTGCAGCAATGGAATTGGATAGCCTTGCCAAAATAATAACGTCCGTAACACCGCCACAAGCCCGTCTGCATCATTGTACAGTGTAATGGATGCATATACGTGCAAATGGTATTAAACATAAAGGAATCGCTTCACAAAATTCCCACCAAGAAAGCTTGACGGGCGCATGTTTTGTGATGGGTATATTCATGCTGACTTCTCGTGCTGTGTCGAGACACGTTGAAGCGAAACGACTTTGAAACAAGTTAGCGACTTCAGCTCTAGTGGAGGTTATGCGTTCATAGGACTTACCGAAATCTTCCAGGGATCTTTGCTTTTGGTTCTTCTTGGGTGACTTCCCATGCATCAGGTTGTCGAAGCCAATGCTATCTTGGAGAAGATAGTAGACACCTCCCATGATGCAAAAGACACCGAATGAGAATATCCAGATACGGACGACAGCGACAATAGAGGTTTTACCACCAACGAACCAGCCGAAGAGGGTGAAGAATGTTGCAAGGATATCGACCAACAAGATGGCACCGGCCAACTGCCACGAAGGGAGCGAAGACCAGAAGGGACCATTGGCACGAGTGATGAAGATCAGCCAGTTCTCAGTCAGCGAGATTTCCAGGAAAAGAACCTCATCCATGACACCGAAGTTCTCAACAATACCGCCATGATCACCACGAGCAATCATGGTAGTGAGAGTAATCCAAGTACCAATAGCAAGGACAATACCAAGGAGAACCGACATACCCCAGAGTTTAGGCAAGTTCCACTTGACTGGCGACTTGGAGAAGGGAGCGTTATCGTAAGCAATGGCAAGAGTTGCAACGTCTGCGAAAATGGCGATGAAGACGACCAGCTCAATGTTGAGGGATCTGTTCAGAATGGCGATCCAGAGACCAAGGAAGATTTCCAAATGGATGGACAAGGCAATACGATAGACAACGTAAGCGTACATGCGGTGGAAAATCTGTCTGGAAGTCTTGAGAGCATCAATGATAGCACCAAGACCAGGAGCCAAGAAGACGATATCAGCGGCAGAACGAGCAGCATCGGAAGCACCCTCGACGGCAATACCAGTATCAGCCTTCTTCAAAGAAGGGGCATCGTTGACACCGTCACCAGTCATAGCAACGAGGTAACCACGCTGTTGGAGAATCTCGACGACATTGTACTTGTGTTGGGGGAAAACCTCAGCAAAGCCATCAGCAGCCTCGACGAAGTCATACACCTCCGAACCTGGCATATCACCACCACCACCGAGACCGAGACGCTCAGCGTTGTAGACGTTGGTACCGAGACCGAGTTGGCGAGATGTTTCACGAGCAATACCAACAGCGTCACCCGTCAACATCTTGATTGATAGACCGAGAGTCTTGGCTTCGTTGATAGTACGGGCAGTGTCGTGACGAGGAGGGTCAGAGCAGGGCATGATGCCGAGGATCTCCCACTGGCCTTCACCACGCTTGCGTGCAACACCGAGGGAACGGAAACCACGAGTAGCGAACTCAGCGACCTTGTTCTTGTAGGCTTGGTCAATCTCTTCTGGGATGGGGTGATCTTCCTCGACAGTCTTCAGGACGAAAAGTGGTGCACCCTTGACACAGATGATTCGCTCACCCTGTGGTGACTCGACAACGGCCTGAACCTTCTTGGAAACGGGATCAAAGGGGTGGAACTCGATGACCTTGTACTTTGACAGCACGGACTTGGCACGCGGATAGTATCGGAGGGCCTTCAAGAAAGCCTTGTCAATGGCATCGATACCCTTCTTCTTGCGGGAAGCAGCGAGACAGGCAGTCAGCATAAGGTCATCTGGCTCAACACCTGGGACGGTGAAAGGCTCGGCGAGAGAGAGCTTATTCTTGGTCAAGGTACCAGTCTTGTCAGAGCAAAGAATTTCGACACCAGCCAAAGACTCAATGGCAGACAATTTCTGGACAATGGCCTTCTTTTTAGCGAGATAGGCAGCACCTACAGCCATAGTTGTGGTAACAACAGCTGGGAGACCGACAGGAACACCAATAATGGTAATGGCTAGGGTATACCTGAGAATCTCGACAATTTTGTTGGAACGATAGAAGGACGAGATCCAGACGATTAAGTTGGTGAAGACAACCAAGATTAAGAGAACCGTACCGATACCGTTTAAGACTTCAGTAAAATGTCCAGTCCCGCCGGAAGCTTGGTTGACAAGAGCGGCAGCACGGCCAACGAAGGTGTTGTCACCAGTGGCAGTGATGACCATGAAGGCCTCACCACGCTTGACACCGGAAGAAGCATAGCATTGGTCGCCCTTATGCTTATCCACTGCGAGAGACTCTCCAGTGATGGCAGACTGGTCGACTTGAAGAAAAGCATCGTCCGTGACAATACGGCCATCTGCCGGGATGATAGTGCCCTGTAGAACATGCACATGTTAATATCAAATTTTGCCCAATCAATAAGAGCAAGCAGGGTCGTTTCTTACCTCCTCGATTTGCAGAATGTCACCAGGAACAACCATTGGAGCTTCGACCTCGAAGAGACGGCCATCACGAAGAACTACAGCCTTAAGTGCGAGGGTCTTCTTCAATTCGTCCACGATAGAGCCAGCTTGGAATTCCTGGATAAAACCGACAGCGGCGTTCAGCAAAAGCAGGGCGCAGATGACACCAAAATCGACCCAATCTTGGAGACCAGCAGCGAGCACAGCGGCAGCCTATCACAGAGAATGTTGTCAGCACGGATCAGGGAGCGATGCGGTGGAGTGGAGTGGAGTTTTCGCGTTGTGGCGCCTTGCATTCTAGGCCACACGGCGGGCCTTCCGGGTCAAAACAAGGAAGCCAGTGCAGCCATCCAGCGTACCGGTAGCACCGCATGGCGTGAAAACACCCATGATGCTAGCTTGGCCTGGGAATAGAATAGAATAGGATAGGATGAGATAGGCATTGGCAATCGAAAACTGAAAATCAACATACCTCCATAACAAATTGAATAGGACCAATAAAGTACCCAAGGAACTTGAGGATCAAATTCTCCTTTTCTTCCTTCATCTGATTCATACCGTATTTCTTGCGACGCGCAGTAACTTCAGACTCAGTGAGACCAATGCGAGTATCGGTATTGAGCTGGTCTTCAGGGACAACACGCCCAGTGATAGGAGATGCCTCGTCTTCACCTTCCTCCTCCTCTGCGTGGCCATCCTGGGACTCGAGCTCGTCAATCAGCGCATCCATATCCTCATCCTCCTCCTCATCCTCGACAGGCTTCTTGATGATGGTAGGTATAGGGTCATGGCGACCAGTCTTCTCGTCAAACGTGCCCGACTCGATGTTGGTGTTTAGGTGATGGGGGTTTTCGGAATAGTGATTACTGGTGTGCGTTCCGGTCGCACCGTGTGTGTCCGCCATGGTTGTGCAGTCAAGTGAGTTGGCTGCGACTCCTCTGCGGGGTGAGGAGGAGGGGTGTGGATTAAAAGTGCAGGTAGGTAAAGCGGATGGAGACCTTTGAGATTGATGTGTTGAGATCAATTAGGGAAAGGATTATCGGAGGGGGATAATTAATTTCGAGAGTTCGCGATGTAAAGGGCGAGGTCGAAAGAATGAAGAGCAGGGCAGGGCAGAGGTCGCACGCAGAACGAAGGGAAGGAGTAAGTGAGTGGAGTGGTCGAGGCAGGAAAGAGGAGAGAAGAGCAGGGTGGGAAGGGAAGGGAAGAAGCTCTCTGGGGAAGAGTGAAAGATAAAATCAATGGCCCACCAGGCCTGCCATCCTAAAGTAGTACCTTAGCCTCTCCTCTCTAGCCCTTGCCCTCCCGGAGTCAAAAGGACTAGCGGGCCGCTAAGGCTAGCTAGGTGCACCTGCCCGCAGTGACCGACGCGATGGGGGTGATAAGCGAGACGGTCAAGAGGGAGCTACTTTGCCCTGACATGGGAATGGCATCTTCACTTTTGAATCATATTATTTTACTTACGGTTCTATGCATAAAGCTAGTCTAGAAAAGGGCAGAGGTATCTCAATTTGGACAAAATGAATGTACTAGTCTTATAGTATATCCTGATTTGCAAAACCGTAGGTAATTAAGGTACATACCCAGCCACTTAGCAGTCCGCCCCACCTTATAAGCTATCTACATAGTGACAGGTACATGTACTTACTTGGTGATCTCTACATATATAGTCTTCTCTAGATTCTGCATTTCCAACGGTATTAAATATTGGATCGGATTGTCATTCAGTTGAATGTTCTTCCCCTTACTCCTGTCTTACTTGCCTGTCTTACTTGCCAGTACCACTGCCCGTTAGTTTTTAGGCTGCGAGTGCGGGTGCGCACAGTTTTCAAGCACAGAGTCGGCAGGGTATTCGAAAAATACCGCAAAAAATACCTCAAATAATCCCGAATTCAATCCGCATTCAGCCAAAGATGACACTTGTACTAGTCGCCGCTATACTAGAGCAGACTCATGTGCACTTACAAAGTATTTCATCCTTATCCAAGAGTACCTACCTAGGTATGTCGTGTGTCGTGTGTACTCGGTATGACATGTATAACACTAAAATTAAGATTCCTCAGTCATCATGCCATGTTCTAAATTGCTTCCCGTCATTGGTCGATCTCAGATGTTCTCTTGGGTCTAACCTGTATTGGTAAGAAGCTCTGTGCGGGAAGTGGGACCGGCACTGAACTAGATCATCAAAAAACCGGGGTTAGTGTGAGGCCCCATTCGTCATACGTCCAGACTAAGGTCTATCATCAAGGTTCCGTCTACATGCAGCATACTGGTTTGCTACGATACGGAAATTATCGTCACATAACAGGATCATTTCCTACAGGCAGCGTAAGTTTATCAAATACCAGAACTCCAAATCTGACCCCATTCCCGGGATTTTGCCACATGATCTGACTGACGTAGGTATCTGAAGTGGGGAATTAAGGCTGACAGGATGTTTAAACAGATCGAGACATGAAACATCTAATCGCGAACCTCATCCTTATCCCGACATCATCCTGTTTTTAAGAAGATACATCAAATATCCCATATCGAGGTCGTTTTCTCTAATTCGTCGTTTCTACTTTTCATCCAACCAATAATACAACACCAGACCGACAGCTGCAATCTGCAGAAAAGTATCGCACCTCAAGGCAGACATTGATGATCTGGATTCGTAACTGCCAAGGACTCAATGTCAATGCTCGTGGATAAGGTAGGCAATGGCACATCATCGCTACGATTGAAGATCCCTCATCTCCGTATAAAATCTTCAGGGGCTTGGTATTGAACACAGCCAAGTCGGCATCACCTCCATACGAAGAGGGCGAAGAAAAAGCGCAAACAATACATTTTCTTCACCACCATGGATTACCTCCTTCCCAAGTTTGCTTACTATCTATGGGATGAAAAACCACTATAACTTTGGGGGGTTTTCATCGCCCCGTAATCTTGCTTCTTCAGCTTCACAGAACAAACTCTTCTTACCTCTATATTCTGTCCACCCCACCTCTACCTATAATTTATGAGAGCCATTTCCCTCTTAGTAGCCTCGTGAGTGACAGACGTCTGAAATTGCATATTAATCACCAACAAGCCCCCGTCTCTGCAAATGAGACCGGTTGCAGGTGCGACACGAGATCTTAACTGGGCCCGGAGTTGGCGCAGGTACGTGACTGCCACCCCCTGGTAAGGTATACATTTGATACGCTCATCGTCCCTTCTATTTCCATATGATAGATAGAACTAAATTAGACATATACTTTCCTCGGTAATCAGTTGCGTTGGTTGGGATAGTTAATTGGACTCAATTAAGTGCACGTGGGACCACATAGGTATAACTCTCATTTTCACGCTATAGGTATACTGGTAAACACGACACATATTTTATCCCGGCCATCGAGCTTTGCTTGCCAGTTCTATCAAATCACAAGTATCGAAAAAAGCTATCTGCACTTGCCGTAGTACGTACGTACGATAGCAAATGAACGCACCCGGAATCAGAAACTCGAATTCCTAAATACATTTTCCGCTAATTGATATATTACGCATATGATTTCGAAACCAAAGATATATAACTAAGCCCCCATCTATCCTTTGCACTTTCAAATTCAGATATACCTACCAACTGATATCCTTTCCGCCAATCCCATCACCATTTCAGAAGGTTAGAAAAATGCGGAATGAATATCATATATCACAAAGTCGGCGACAATACCAAATAAACTTCCAGAACCCAGCTCCTAAACATCAGGGAGCCAGCAAGGTATAACTTTAAACACAAACACAAATATATATATCCATTCAATCCGTTCCCTCAGTCTATGATCTTAGTGCATTAATCGAATTAATGATGAATGAACAATAGCCCAGTAAGATGAAAACATATCCAACACCCATCACACCACCTGCAATCCTCCCCCTAGTCTCGAAGCTTTCAAACCAATACCTGACCCAATAAAGCAAGCGGTCCTTCACAGAGGACCCCCCTCCACCCCCAAAACGATAACACCAATCAATTCAACCCAGGCGACGACGAGACTCCTCGGCGCAAAATGACCATTGATTTGATCAAGCAGGTTTTACTGCCTACCGCGTATGCATACATATCTTCCACACCATTTCTCAAAGCAAAAGCAAAAGCAAAACAACACGACACGACGGCGCGTACCAAAAAATAAAACGCGGCTTCCCTTCCCTTCCCTTGTCTTCCCTTCCCTTCCCCCTCATATCCTAACCAATCCCATCCAATCTGTGCAACAGGGTTAATTAACAATTGGTACAAGTAAGCAGCAGACTTGCCCTCAAAACCTGTTTGTATTTTACTTAGCACAGTGTATTCCAAGCTACCAGAGTACTGGGCACAGCACGGCACGGCACAAAAGAAGGGAAAAGGGGAAAATATCCGCGCTCGATGGAAGATTGGGTTGTTGGGATAATATCTGTCTATCGTCTTAGGTTCGATACGTATACTTGGTGTAAGTATAATGGATTATATGTATGGTGAATGTGAGATTTGGAGTTTGAAGTTTGGAGCGGCCGAGTCGAGGCTGGATAACATGTGTGGTCTTGGTTGACAAACGTCCTATTACACGCCCCTCAGCGATTACACTTTTGATGACACGGGGAATAGATATTACCGCATGACGGCGGCGAAGGCTTAGACAGAACAATTGGGGAGAACTCAATACATTTATCCCATGTGAGACGAGGACTGGACGTAGGGCTTCAAAGAATTCAAAATCAAGCGTAACGTGGAACGAAAAGTTTCATATTTGTGAGGTATGGCGTACCACAACCAACGAGGTCCAATGTACTAGAAAGTCCAAAAGAAACAAATAACAAATCCTCTATTAGCACGTAATTGTCATGCCTTCTTTCACTCCAAAAGCCACAAACGGAAATGCATCCTATGAACGCCACTAATGCTTAGCTGTAACAGCATCGCCAGTAAGCTTTTCAACGTAAGCCTTGGCCCTATAGAAATGTCAGTGTGTGTTCTCTGCAAACCCCATAGGCAATAGATGGAGGGAAAGATCTTACATATCACCCATAGCAACCATGCAAATAGTCTGCCAAACGCCCAAACCAATACGAGGAACAACGCCCCGATACAAGCCCTTAACACCATTTTGCGCGTAGATATACTGCAGCGTATTCTTAACCGTCATCTTAGCTGGCCGGTTGGGATCCACCGTCTTACTCTGCATCTCCACACGAATCACCTCAATGGGCTGGTTCCAAGCACTAAGCCCACCACCCAGAGCAGAAGCCAAGATCTTCTCCCACGCATTCAGCTTGCCTCCCTCATCTTTCCCTGTCGCCTGTCTAATCCCCTGCTCTGCTAAACGCGAGAGACCGAACCGAGATCCCCAGTTTGTCATCTGGCGGATGGCCACAGCGTTCACGCCTTTGTTGATACCCTTGACTCCTTCCTTACGGTAGATGTCCATGAATGTTGCAAAGGTGCCTGGGGGCTTGACGCCTTGAGCTGCGAGCTTCGATTTCGTAATCTCGACTGTCTTCATGCAGGTGCAGAAGCCCATGGTGGCATATGCTTGTGCGACTCCTCCCATGACACCTCCACTAATACCAGCGGTGAAGTCGCCGGCGCCAAAGGTACGGGCGTAGTATTCGGCTTCCGAAGCGACGAAGAGGAGGACGGCGCCTTTAGTGGAGGCTTCAATCCAGGCCCATGGGATGAGACCTTGGTAGACTAGATTACAATTGTCAGCAAACGTGTCTACTCTGCAGATGAGAATAGGAGCTCAAGTATCTTACAGCCAAGCACACCACCTCGACCCCAAATACGTGTCAGAGCACTCGCAAAGCTATCGCCTCTGTTAGCAGCCATGGTCGTCTTCGTGACCTCCAGTGGCTGTCCCAGAGTCGTAACTTCGAACATGTTGAGGCCTGCACCCAGTAGAAGATTACTGAATTTGACAGGTTTCTTCTCTGGCACCGCCGGCTTGGATATCGCTGCTGCAACTGACATGATCGGTGTGGGGTTGTGTGTTGAGGGGCCCTGACCAAGGGAATGAGGCTGCTTCGTCGCAAAGATTGAGGCTGTTTGTTGTTGTACAAGAAGTGAAGTTCAGCTAGGGGTGATGATTTGTAGTTGAAGTTGAAGGGTGGGTGACTGACGATAAGGGTTGGTTTAGTAAGGTAAGTAGGGGTTCCTGCTGTTTCCGGGTATGATTACAGGGGGCCGAAGACGATCTGACAAGGACGTTGTCGTGGAAGGATTTTCTATTTGGTGAGATACATGTTGAAATTACGACGCGCAATAAGCTGTTACTACTTGGAGATTTTAGCCTAATTTATTCAATTTGATTTCCTTATTTAGCCAGCGTTCCAGTTGAGTTAGGAAGAAAGAGCTGTCTGTGCTTGTTGAGGGTCCTGAGATGTTGTTGAACCTCGCTTGATCTCAACGCACGCCTCGGGATAGCTTCTTGGAGTTAGCATGTGGGTGTGGATTGGCACATTGAGAGCCTTTATTAAGTTAGTGTCCCCATACGGCCTCCGCCGAGGCTTTCTAAATTGTTTGACAGATGTGGAGTAAATAAAGCAAATTTACGTAGTAAAACTCCGTGATGTCTGCTGGGTTTAGGGAAGAAGCCTTCCGGGGAATAGAAAATAAGCACCCAATTATAAGCCAGGCGGTGTGAGACGGTAAATGTCGACGATAACATATACCATTTTCTACATCTAGCGCGAGGAGGCATAATAAAGAGTGTAGGGGAAATGGAAGGCCATGAAACACTGCAGGGCTTGAGCATGTCAAAAAGATTGCGTCAAGGTAGGTATGTTTTGCAAATAAAGCACGAGATCGCTGGGAAATAATATACAGTGAACAGTGCTAATCGCTGCCAACCCCCGTCTATATCCCTCCATTTTCGTACAAGCTTCATTGATACTCGTTTCTCACCCCGACAGGAAAACTATTTCATATTACACATCACATGCTTATAATGTGGCTCCAACAATTTCGGCCCACTTCTCGGTAGAGAAGGACTTTGGTCGCTCGATAGGAGCACCAACTGCACGGTCAATGATAAGTTGGGGTAGGACACCAATGGCACGGGAGACACCGAAGAGAACAGTGTAGTAGCTGGCCTCAGTCAATCCGTAGTATTGGAGAAGGACACCCGAGTGCTAGTCTCTAGTTAATGACCTATTCGTTCGAGTACTGGGGGCTACTTACAGCATCAACGTTGGGGTATGGGTTCTTGGTCTTTCCGTGTTCTGTGAGAACGCCAGGGGCGATCTTGTAGACTTGGCTCACCAATTGAAACATTGGGTCATCTGGAAGATGTGCCTAAAAGAATTTAAGTTAGCCAAGAAGTCTCTAAACTCGGGCGGTAAAACCTACCTCAGCGAAGGTACGTTGCGCCATATAGCGAGGATCAGTCTTTCGGAGAACAGCGTGACCATAACCTGGCACAACTTGACCGGATTTCAGGGTAGACCAGAGGTAATCAGTGATGGCCTTGTCACTAAGGTCATTGCCAATAGCTGCCTTCATCTTGGTGAGCCAGTTCAAAACCTCTTGGTTGGCCAGACCGTGAAGTGGTCCGGCCAGACCGTTGAGAGCGGCAGCGACGGACAGCATAGGAGAGCTGAGAGCACTTCCAACCAGGTGAGCGGTATGAGCACTGACGTTACCACCCTCATGATCAGTGTGGATGGTTAGGTATAGTCTCATCAGCTCAACGAAGTCCTTGTTTTCGCCGAAGCCGAGCTGGTTGGCAAAGTTGAAACTGTAGTCCTTATCCTTCTGGACAGGCGCGACCTTGCCACCCTTGAAGACATTTTGGTAAATTCTTGCGGCAATGGTTGGAAGCTTGGCAATCAAGTCCATTGAGTCCTCGAAAGTGTGTCCCCAGTACTCGGTCTTCTTCATTCCCTTGGCGTAGGCCTTCGCGAAAGCAGACTCGTGTTCAAGAGCGTTGACAGCAATTGAGAGCTGTGCCATTGGGTGAAGATCGCTTGGGCATCGGTCGATGAGTTCTTCTACGAACTTTGGGATGTCGGACCGGGCAGCCCATTCTGCAGAGAGGTCGCGGACTTGCTGTTCGCTGGGAACCTCACCAGTGAGGAGAAGCCAGAAGAGACCTATTGAAAGTCAATAAGGCACTAAGATGTGGATTCAGAGTAGTTTTGTACCTTCGGGTAGAGGTTCCTTTCCTCCGGGGGCTTTCGGAAGAAGCTCCTGGCATTCCGGGATAGTCTTGCCTCTGAAACGGATGCCCTCCTCGGAATCGAGAACAGAACCTTCCCAGACTAGAGACTTAATACCACGAGCGCCACCATATACCTGATCGAGAGTGACCTCGCCGACGACCTTTGATCCGTAGTCCCTGTAAAATAATCAGTATGTCGATCGCATGCAAAATTCCAACAGCTTCTTGGTATAATTGCGTACTTGCGAAGCTTCTTGATTTGCTCGATCTTCTCTGGTAGTTGCTCGGCGAAACGTTCCTTCAAAGTCTGAGAGCACTCTTGTAAGTAGGAGCTTTGGTTGGATCCGAGATAAGCAGAATTACCTGTGTTTTCGACGATGAATAGCAGCGCAAGCCATTGAAGGCAACTTTTCTAGCAGTGAAAGCAGGAGATGAAAGAGATGTTCTCAGAGCTGAAGAGCTGAAACGCAGGACGGAGGCCATGTTGTGATTAGGTGTAGATGAAGGGGCGGAGAAGTGGTGGAGGTGGAAAAGATTATTGAAGGGAGAAGAAAATGGATGGGTGCCGGCACGCTCAACAACACCGAAAGCATCCGTGACGTAGGAAGAAACCGGCTTAAAATGGAAGGTCCCAAATTACGTCTCGGGAGTCACAAAACGGTGATAAACTTCATGTAAATACTCGTATCCTGTACATTTCTCTATTCTTTTAGAGGAAAATACATGGTAATATTTACTGTCCAGGAATTCCTTCTACCCTCCATCTACCTAGAAGGCACTGGAACAATCACGTGACCCGATCTGCCAGACGTGCAATTATTTTAACCGACCTTTGCAAGCCATCAAATGGGCATCGCAACCTCCCTCTTCCTCTCCTACCACGCGCGTTGCACTCATATCGTATTTACGCAACTAACCATCAAAATCATCAAGATCATATCCTGTGTACAGTAGCAGACTGTTGCAGAAGGCCAGCATTCGCCCTTCGCCCTTCGAACTTGTGAGCTGAGCTCCAGGCAATTTTAGCTTCGCAGTGCCGGTCGCACACGTAGTCGCGATAGATTCTTTCGCCTTCATCTCCACCTCCATCGTATCGTAGCATCGTATTCAGGAACTGGCGTGGAGAAAGGGCCATAGAGAGATTAAACCTCGCATCTGCCACTTTATTCGACGGAAGAGCATTTTGATCGTGTTTCTCCAGCCATGTCGTCCCCAGTAGCAGAACTAGAAGCTGGCCTCCAGGCCATGCTATTATTGAAGCCACCAGGAGTTTCCGGATCCAGAATTCAAGCTCTCACCACCCTCTGCACAGCAAATGTCCAGGTAAGCACATAGCTCGGCACCTTCATCCTCTGAGAAACATCGAAGCTGACGCCACCCTCTCGCAGTCCGAATCGGTCCTCGTCCAAAAACTATACACCCATTTTATGAGAGCCCCGGCATCCCATAAGCTTGGTGTTCTCTACGTCGTAGACAGTGTGACTCGAAAATGGACAGAACAAGCCAAAAATGCCGGACAGACCATAAACGTTTCTGCTGAAGATGGCACCTTTGCTGCTGGCGTTAATAGAGTAAAGGAATTATTGCCGAACTTGATGAATAACATTATTGCATCTTCTCCAGACAAAGATCAAAAGGTACGCCCAAAACTTGAGCTCAGTAGCCTCAGAGGGGCAGGATTTGCATGTTGAGGCCACGCATATTCTGCCGCTGTAGCACGAGATTATCCCCTTTGAAGATGTCCTACTTTATATCTCCCATTTTCCACCACTACCACTATTTTCCTTTGCCTATCCTATCCTATCCTATGGGTCCCCACTTACGCGTTGATTCTACGTTGTAGGACAGAATTAGAAAGTTGCTTGATATTTGGGAGAAAGCGCAGACATTCCCTCTCGCAATGCTCAACGACTTCAAGGAGAAATTGACTGCATCCATGCAAAGTAAGACACAGCACTCTTCCTCGACACAATTAATTTTATTATTATTATTATTGTTCTTCTTCTTGTCCTGCTTCTAATCCTTCTAAACCACACTCAGACGAATCAACTACACCACCAGGAAGCCCGCCTGCAGATCTCCAGCGAGCCTTCGGCAGCACGATGCATCCGGGTGCACCCGCAGCCCCGACAGCTCCGGCTGCAGCCACAGCTACTTCGGCCCCCTCAATCCTACAGGCACTTGCTAGCCTTGCCCGTCAAAACGCCTCTACCTCTGCTGCAGATAATTCGTACAGTGCATCCAATGCACACCATAATGGGGCTCCGGCCTTGAACCAGGCAGTACCCTTCTCACACGTTCCTCAGCCTGTAAATGTGCCAGCAGCCACAGCCACCTTTGCATCGCAGCCGCCATATCAAGGAGCGGGTAATGGTGCTTATGCTCAGAACTATGCCAGTAATCAAACAAACCCAAATCCATTTGCGGCTGTCCCACCAGTAGTCCAGCCAGGTGCCCTCGACCCAGCTCTGCAGCAGCAGATCCTGTTGGTGAAAGCACTTGCAGAGCAGGGCCTCACAACAGAGCAAATCCAGGCCGTCTTGGCTGTTGGTGCAGGAGGTTTACCCCAGCCCTTTGCCGCCCAGCAGCAGTCTCAAAATCAGAATCAGAATGTACAGAACGGTTGGGCTCCCAATGGTGCTGCTGCTTCCAGACCAGATGATTCACGTGACTATAATGGCTACCATGACCGCGAGGCTGTAAGATCGCCCCCAAATCGCTACCGTCAACGTTCTCGGTCCCGATCCCCGCCGCGTGCTGCTTGGGATTCCCCGGCATCCCGTCGTCGCGACGAGTCAAATTCCTTCGACTTTGATAGAAATTCCCCAGCACGAAATCGTGGTGATGAACGTGGACGAGGAGGCCATGGAGGAGGTGCCCGGGGTAATGACTATCGCCAACGTAGCCCTGCCCGTCGTGGACGCAGCCCAAGTCCACCAAGATCTAGAGGCGCTGGACAGAAGTGGATAGATCACGATTCTTCCCTCCCTAAAGGAAGCATCAAAGGTAGAATCTGAATATACTTGCTCGCGGGTTGGGTTTATCACTAACAAGTTACAGTCCTCAGCCGTACCCTGTTTGTCGGTGGTGTCACGTAAGTTAGGATCGAAATGTTGGCATTTGAGCATAGCTGACTTTGACAGCACCTCTGACCAAGAATTGAGGAACGTCTTTGAAAATTATGGCCGAGTCCAAACATGCATTGTCAACAAGGAGAAACGCCATGCTTTCGTCAAGATGATCAGCCGCGCAGACGCCGTCCGTGCAAAGGAGGCAATGGAGAAGAACAGGGCCCCGGATTCTCAATTGAGAGTAAGTTCGGTAACTTGAATCTTGTCATAACCTGTTGCACTTGCTAACTTCCAGCAGACAAGATGGGGTGTTGGATTTGGACCTCGCGACTGCAGCGACTACCAAACCGGAGTCAGCGTCATTCCTATTAGCAAGCTCACGGATGCTGATCGGAAGTGGATGCTGAGTGCAGAATATGGTGGGAGTGGTGGAATGCCCATCGAGTCCGGAATGGTTGTCGAAGAACCTGATATCGAAATTGGTCAAGGTGTCTCTTCCAAGGCCATCAGCCGTCGAATGCAAACCGATAAGGGTGGCAACAATGGCCCGAAGTCAAGTCGAGATCGTGAAGAGGAAGAAAACGCCCCTCGTTTCCGGAGGGATAACAGAGACCATCGACGAGATGATGACCACCGCGGGAACCGTAGGGATCGAGACCAAGCTGTCAGCGCCCCACCAAGTATGCCTGCGGTCCCACCATTCTCGATGGCCGGACTCCCGTTTCCATTCCCAACTCAGGCCAACGGCATGCCAATATTCCCTCCTGGTTTCGTATTCCCCGGCCAAGCAGCCGCGCAGCCACAACAACCACCACCCCCAGGCCACCGCACTTGAGAACCGCAACCAGTTTTCTTCTTCGAATGACAACTTGGTCCTTTTGATGCCTGATCACTCATCTCCTTTTGGTCACTTCCGCATTGCGACGGCGTTATTGAACTCAGGTCACGGTAACTAGGAGATGGATATTCTTCCATGCTTCTCTTCATACTCGGCTAATGGCTCTTCTCATCTTGCAAGATCTGGACCTGGAAATAATTTGTTCTTCCCCTTCACTGCATGGCGACGGTGTTTTGGCGTACATTGCATTCCTTATGGGGCATGCCCGTACGGCTGAAATAACTTACTTTCAGTGATCTCGAGCATGCAACACAAACAAGCAGCACTTCCAAATAAAACACCACAATCATGGCTCTCTGAATTTGGCGGGATTAGTCCTGGAGGACTTTGCTATGTGTCTTCTCACGGTCGTCTTCCTGTAACTAGCAATAATGAAATAAACAACCGGTCTATTCCAAATCACTGTGACTGCCTGTGACTGTGCAATCATCCAGACATAACTGACTCCAGGACTCCAACCCGACTTTTAGAGCATCTCTAACCGAACTCCAGGGCCCAAGAACTGAGACCAAGTTAGCCAAACATTCATTTTACCCAAATCCTGGAAAGGGACCTTGCATGCTTTGCAAGTTACATCCCCGGTACCGATCTCAACCTCCCAGCACTCAACTCGTGCCAGATTTTCTCTTCCATCCAGCCGCCTCTTTTCCTTCCCAAGTTCCAATCGGACCTATCGAAAGATTTCCCTCGTGTATGCTTTCCTTCCACAACCCCAGTGCACATCATTCAACCTCCCCGCACCTCTCAAGCAAGAATAAAGCAGCGATGTCGTAACATTCAACCTACACCGCAAGCAGGTGTGGCTGAACAAGATATATACATACACCCCATGTGCAATTGGAGCCACTTCCGTCGCGGGTTATCTATAGAAGCCTTGAGAAGTAATACAGGTAAGGTATTAATAAATATATAGTGGAGGAAATAAGTTTTTCGGGCTGTTTTTACTGCAGTCAATGATACTATTTGATATACAGAGGTCTTCCGCAAAGCTCTATCTGCCTCTCAATCGCTATCGCTGAATGTATTTTCTATTCCGAGTGCTTATAATAGGTTGATATCTGAAATTCGGAAGGAGACTTTTACTCAAGAAGGTTTTAATAAAAGAATTGCTGCTGCACTTATAATTCTATCTACAAGATGGGTAATATGCGTTTTTATAGATTTTTGACCTTTCAATTTAGACAGACACTGCACCTAGCTGGATCGGGTTGTAAACACGATAGAAGATCGAGTTAATAATTTAGTATCGCAAGTAGTAGATCCTCTAAATAAGACCTTTAGCGTAGTACTAAAGCAGGTAGTTAATCTCCAACTTTATAAGAGGAGAGGGTTTATAGGTAACTTTTTCTACCTTTATTAGTCTCTAGTTCAGGCTGCTTAGCTCCTTTACTACTATTAGCATATCGCTAGAAAGAAAAGCTTTCTTGAACCTTCTTATATAGAAGTCTTAAATAAGCTGTTTTATTTTAAGCTTTCTATGCTAGTAATTTTAAGGCGTGTTTCTGTCTTATTTAAAGGGTGGCAGACCTAGATAGGCGGCTAGATATTACTTTTAGCTGTAGTATCTTTAAAATACCTAAATGAGTTTAGAGCTAGGGAACAAATAGGTCATTTGTTTATCCTATTTAAATCACCAGCACCTATTTACAAATACTCGTACATCTTTATACTTGGGAAGTAAGACCGGCTTAATTATCCATTCCGTTAATCGTCTAGCGTAATTACTATCTTTGACTGTCTTTTATTATCAAAAATGGCAAAGTGCGGCGTCGGTTCTCTTTCAAATCCATAATTCCAGTCAAAGTCTACCCCTTCCCCTTCTAAAGTCAAATCTAAACTCTCATTTCTTGCATGCAAAGCCGGGTCGGAGCATTGGACTGTGGGTAGCTCTGAAAAGCTGATATTGCTCGTCTCTCTAACTTTCTCATACTGCTGTTTAGTCTGAAATTCGGGCAGAAGTGGCTTCAATGCATCACCTTCTTCATGAGCTTCCGTTCGATATAATTTCGTCTCAGCATAGTTGGGGCCTTGGACGGCGCCAATAGCACGGTCTGGATAAAGCCTTAACCGCCCCTCTACCAAAAATTCCAGGGCTAGTTCTTGTGCAGATCTGTCGAGACTTTCCATTGCATAGCTTTCGCCTACAGATTGCGAAGGAGGAGGTGGTTCTGGATGGGGTATTATAACTTTCGGGCGCTTCGAAAATGCTTTTCGAAGTGGCCCGGATCCAGCGGGGATGAAAGTAGGCCTTTCGTCTGTTTTGGACGATTCTTCCTCTCCTTCGCTAAGGTCGCTATCATCGCAGGCTAGCAGATGAACTTTGCCTGTTGCATCTCCAACTAATAGTTTAGAAAAGTCTCGCGAAAATGCTCCGACACTAATCCCTCCCGAGACTTCAAGTACATGCCGTACTAACGCGTTCCCTGGAGCTTCGTGGATATTCCAGGCTTTAACCCTGCCATCCGATGATCCAGTGTAGAAGCGTTGGGAAGACCGGCCCCAAGAAGCAAACTTTACTCCCTCGTCACCGATTTCGCGAGGCAGGTCTGGCAACGGGTTGTCGAGCGAATCTTTCAGATGCGATTAGTATTAATCTTCTAGAATGTGAAGCTTAGACTTACCGCCGTGATTTAGAACATGGATTGGTCGTTCTGTATGGTGTGCCGTGTCCCATACGTACGTATTCCCATCCGTGCAGCTAGCAGTAACCCACGAATCGATGTCGCTATTAGGCCTTGAAACAATGAGTAGATCCTTATAGAAAAGGCGTCATAGAACTTACATCATAGTCAACTCATTTATATCAAGGGCGGGGCAGTCTAACGTTTTAAGATGAAAAAAAGCCCCAAAGCCCTTTCGGGCAAACAGTCTCACTTGCGTTCGAATGTCTGACTCAAAATGACCTGTTGGAGAAGTAGCCGCTATGAAGAACGGTTGCGATGGATGCCAGACAACCTCAAATGCGTTCTGTGAATGGGCGGAAGATATTGCAACCCTCGACATATCCGAGACATCCCAAATACATAACTCGCCGGTGTTTTTTTTCTCCTCAGGGATGTCAAAATCATGACCGGTTATACTCCGTGGCGAGTATCCCACAAGCAAGTAGTTGGCTACAATAGGGGCTTTTCCCCATTGCATAGTAGCTGGGAAATATGCCCAGCTATCTCTTCTCCGAAGTTCTTGAGCCTGCTCTCGAGCTCTCTCGCCACTATAAGTATCGTAAGGCGAATTAGATACGTCCATGTCGTCAACATTATAAACGCGAATTGCGTTATTGGATGAATCCGCAGCTGTCGCAACGCGGTCGTGGTGTTCAGAAGTAACAACAAAATTGACGTTATTATCGTGCTCCCACGTTCCGCGCAGATCTAAATTCGAACCATGGTCTGCGACAGACCACACCTTCACTGTCTTGTCGAAACTCGCCGTAAACGTAAAGCCATTTACCTCATTATGAGAGGTAGAAACAACAGATGTGTATAGCCACGGATCCTGAGTCCGCCGCATTGACTCTGAAGCGTTCTCTGCATTCTCTGCGGGCCCTATTAGAGGCCGGACAATCCGATGCTCTGGAATTGCCTTGAGAGTATCGAATGATAAAGATCCGACTGCAAGGTTCCCTGGCTTATTGTACTGCATGTTATAGAAATCCGAATGGGCAACGGCACCACATACGAACGTATCTTGGCCAGTCCAACTAATTGCAGCGATGTCCCCACAACAATCGGTCCATTCACTTACACGAGTGAGATTGTCTTCGAGATAACTCATTGCTTGCTCCTTAAATGATCCCTGGCCAGCATGGAAATTCGGAGGCGCTAGTCCTAGGAATTCGCGGGAACTTAGCTGCGATAGAATGGAGGGCCGAAGCCGGCTAATAGGTTGTTGGGCGTTAGGTTCAACCCACTGGCCAGTCGTAATCAATCCTTCAGCAGCATCTCTCAGAAACGCTGCTACTGCGGCTTTCTTGCGAGAACGCAGTAGCTGTCGGCCTAAGCCTGGCCCGGGTGTCGTTAGCTTTTGCTGTAAAGCCTCTTGTATGCGAGTTATTTCCCCCTTCTGACCTGCCATTAATGATATTACTTTATCTGCAGGCCTAGGTGTCAAGTCCGGTCTTCCTCCGGTGACTGACTCGATTATCGTACACAGAAATTGAGTTTCTTCAAAAGAGAAATCGACATGGGGCATATCTGGAAGCCGATTGAAGCGATGCGCGAAATGGACGTAGGGACGTGGAGCAGGTGTAATTTCAGCACTTTCTCGGCTTTTGGTTCTGAGGTGTTTGGTAGTTTCACTGCTATCTTTGATCTGAGCAGGCGTTGTTGACCTAATTAAGACCACTGGTTTTCTACTCGAGCGCCTTCTGGCTGCTGGTTGGAGTGTGTCATGTCGAGTCTTTTTGTGACTAGAGCTGGAAGTCCGTAACGTCTCACTATTCACGGAATCCCCTAGATCTAAACCGTCATGGCTGAAGGAAGTTGCGGGAGAAGACGAATACTTTCGCGAGTTCGTGCTATTCATTGAAGTGTGCTTTGGTAGTATAGGAGGCTTTTCAAATATGTCGCCAGCAGCTTCTGAAGCAGTAGAATTGCTTCTAGACGTCTGTATTGCGATCTGCCGCGTACATTAGTTATTGAGTCTGGAGACTGCGCGGCAGCGAAGGCATTGTACTGACCATCGACATCTCTTTCGCATATTGATCCACCATAATCTTTGCTCTAGCTGCAAGATCATTTTCGTATGCTATACTTAGCTTTAACCCATTGGCTACGAAGTTTTTAATAAAGCGAGGGTCTTTCACGAGGAATCCTGCTGTCTAGAGGAAGTTAGCATATATGAGCTAAATACTTACAAAACAATACATTCTTACCTTTTCGCCAACCTCCGCTCTTTCTTCATCTGAAAGCCGCTGTTTGCATTGCGAGACAGCTATTTTGATATGGGGAAAGACTTGTCTCTTGAGCACTAGGTTGATTTGAAACTCGTTATTTTGAGCAGCTTGGCTTGTCGTGTGTGCACCGTCCCGAGAACCAGCATTTTGGGTAGATCTGTTGCTCTGCCCAGACGATACTCCTCCATGAGTCTTGCGCCTCTTCGCGGGGTTCTCTGCGCTTACTGCGCCACTCCGACTCGCGTTTCCCGTCGAAAGTTTGCGCCTTCCTGACGAAATAACCCCTCTGATATGTGCCCCGGCTAAGCTTCTTGTTGATACAGGAAAGCGCAGGGGGGCTCTCGCATTGGCGCTATCGGCGGAAGACGGCCCCGCTGCGAAATGCTGAAGATCATTCTCCTGGTATAGTCCATCTCCTATCATGTAAGCTATTGTGGTGTCATGCAACCTAGTCGCGGAGTCAGGACTATGGGGCCCAGGCAAACCATCGTGCGAAACAGGGAGAGCGTCGGGCATTTGGGCCTGCGAAGCTGATATTTTTGAGACCGTCTGTGGTGCCTGGTCGCTGGCATCGTCGTCGCTCATGGTGAGGTCAATAAGATCTGGGTCCGGAAGGTATCTATGGCTTGTCAGTATTATAGTAGCGCGAAGTCGCGCATTCACTTACGCGCGTGTCGCCGCCATGACAGGAACAGGAGGGAAGAAAGAGAGCCAGCGCAACTAGAGCTAGTGGTTATTGGCATTGTCGGTTGAGGTGTGAAGCTATAATATTCATGCAATGTGTTGTCGTGACATTGTTTATCATGTTGTCGTGGGGTACTCCAAAGTATGATGAGGTGCAGTACGGAAACAGAACAATTGAAGCGCGAGCACAGACCACCCGCGTTCAAATATTCAGCCTCGCCCTCTTCGTCGGAGAAAAAAGTGTCCTAATAGTCTGGTCTGTGCGCATAGTAAATAACTACCAAAACCACCAAAATAAATCACTATTTCTATGCATTATATATCAAAATGCCTGCAATGCGACCTGGCAGACATGGCAGACGTCCTTATACGCCTCTTAAGCTTTAGCCTGGACCTAGGCAAGCCAAAACCCCTTAATGGACTGCAGTTTGGGCTGCAAAGCTTATTGCGCAGCATATAAAACAACCCATCATAGAACAGATAATAGATAAGGTCTTCCATATTATCCCACGAACCTAAAGACGAATCCTAGCCTTAGGGCATGCTTAAACACTTTATAATGTCCCTGATTCAGGGCCAGATCCACGCGGCCGGCTAAGAGCAATCCCACACCAAGAAACAGCTACAATTGGGTATTATTTAGAGGATTCTACAGTCCCCTTAGCTAAGAGAGCAATGCCCTGGCCTAATATTACAGAGAATGCAGGTGTTAAGCTCCCTTCTACTACGCATTTCAAGCCTCTAGGAAGATAAAAGGTTAATCCGCAGACAATTCAACGAAGCTGCAAGAGAGATGAGGGTATAATCACTGCTATCTATAAGGAAGAGAAGGAGCTAAATACAACCTAAGCATGAAACCGTATACGCTACTGCTTTACCTACCTTATCTTACGCCCTCACTTGATTGACTGGTTTAATACCTGCTTTTGCGACGAATTCCACTTTGGAATTAGGCCTTCTCTCACAATGCATATCAAGCGGAAGATAGGCTCCAAACATTGCTACGCACCATATAATGTCTATAGAAAGAAGGTTACATTAAAGGATATAAAAGAGAAGGCAAGGGAAGCTGACTATCTGCTACTTCTAAATGTTTTTGTGGTAGTAGGATATAATTATCGGAAGATGATTGCATATAAGGTGCCTAATTCAGTAGGGAAAATGACTATAGATGTATATACTAAGCATATCCTTCTAGAATTGCTTCTTGACTTCCAAAACAAGGGCCTTACGCTTATTCAGGATGCAGATTCAGCTTATAAAAGCAATGCTACTATTGCTTGGGCTAAGAAGCATCATTTGGATCTAATTACATTGCCTGGAGTCTCTCTAGACTTCTCTATTATAGAGACTATAGCATACCCTTTAAAGATGGCATTTCATGCTAGGAGGTCTGCAACTACAGCAGCAGCTTTAGCTTGATTTACTAGGATTTGGGATAAAGAGATAAGTTAGAAGAAGATTTAGTTTTTGTATAATAGCTATACCAAGAGGCTACATGATTGTATTAGGGCTAAAGGGCAAATGACAAAGTATTAGTTGGGTGCCAAAATCATTGCGCACAGACCAGACTATTAGGACACTTTTTTCTCCGACGAAGAGCTCGCCTTTTCACGGAACACGAGGCTGAGTGTTGCGAAAGCACTTCTCGTCGAAAAGCGTCCAATTATCAACAATCTCTCAGTTCTCGGCATCTAGACACCGAGTCACGTTTATGAGGTAGGTGCTTTGACTCGGCAGAAGTTACAGCAGATCAAACCGAACAATAATGGATAGTACCACTTTCTGAAGATGCTTCTGACCAACCAGATATTTGATATCAACCAGCTGGATTTTCTTCTGGCTATTTTCACACCCATTTACTTTAAGCCAAGATGAAAGATCTCTCATTGCAATGGCCTGCGAATGAGCTCTGTAGTCTTACAACCTTGAAAGTCACCTCCCAAACTCCATGATAGACCTGTATTCCCTGAGCAACCCTCTATGGTTATACAGCATATTGGGCGGCTACAATCCATAGAGGTACAAGGCAAGCTCATTCCATTCCTTCCTTCCTAAACTGGCACTTCAACATCCTTGCTGGTGTCTAATTCCTCGTGTCTGCGTAAATCCATAGGGCGATCGAGAAGAGGTATAACATAAGGATCAAAAGTCTTCCAGTATGGATTTTCAAGGTGGTATTTCTGACTCTGATTGTGCAAGCCAAAGTCAGCTATGGAAATGTGGAAGTGTGGATTTTGAGAGGTTAAGCGGGGCACTGTAAGGAGGCGGAAACCATACACTCTCATTTTCAAACCGCTCTACAATTGTGAAGGCTCTGGGATCGTGGACATCTTGCATGACCAACCAATCGATGGTCTCTTTATCATGTCGATAGACTCGTGCAGCTTCGACAAGCTTTGCCTTGAGTCGAACGATAGAGTCCGGCTTGTCGTTTGCATAGACTTGAAGGTTGTTAGCGATGCCTGTCTGACTGTGCTTGTGGGAACGAAGCTCGATCTGGACTTACGGTGGACTGAAAGTGTGTAGACCATGTTGGAATTTTCAAAGTGGTAGCAAGGGAATTGTAACTTTGGATGAAGCAGACTCGAACGAGAATTGCCTTCACTTTGGGCTGAAAGCTAGAGCTTTGCAAAGGACCGACTGGCGGTGGGGGCGGGGGCGGGGCTTTGAATTGGGTGTCGGCTAAGTAAAAAGCTGTCGCGAGCTAATCGCACCTACCATCAAACATCAAGTCACCACCACCGTACAGTCCCGTCTACAACAATGATGGCAAATAGACTATTTTGGAGCTTTCTTTGCCACTTCCCTTCTCGTCAGTCCTTGACCTGGACTTTGAGTAATCCACAGGATCATTATGGATGGACAAATACGTGATATTCCTGGTTATTACTATGGTAAATTGTGTAGAACTGGTCATGTGCTTGTTCAGCCTGCTAATACTGTCAATACAGACAAAGAGAAGAGAAAATATTTTAAAATAGAAACCAAGAGTCCCGCCGGCTCGGCATACTCATCCCAGGACGTCAAGAGGAGGAAGACAGTTGATGATGATAAGGAGAAAAGAGAAAAGCAGGCTAGAAGGGAGAGGGGTCGAATTTGCCGGTCCAAAATCCTAGAAGCATCGCTCGCTGGTCATATTCTCGCGCGAGAGCTGGGAGACCGTCACGGTATCGATGCGACTCAGCTACTGTCCGATGGCCTTGTTCCTCAAGGCCGGCTACCCGCCTTTCCGGGCCCAAATCGCAATGCTCTGTTTACGTTGTTTCACCGGACAGATCTAGGCCCCTCCTTGGTGGATCTCAGATTGGGTACATTAATTTCATTCTCGTTCCGTGGGACGTTGTACTAATGACCGACATTACAGCCCATGGAGACGGATTATCCGCCTTTCGCTTGAATGTAGACAAAAGTAATCGGCCTGATAGTCACAGGAGCATCGAAATCTGCCACGGTCCTCTCACCCCACAAGGAATTTATTCTTCACAAGCAGCCCGGTTTTTACAACATTTCGGAAATAGTGGACGTACCACCTCTCTCGATATGAATGAGCCCTGCAGAAGTGTTGCAATGACATGGCTTTCCGGTTCCACCAATTCTGGGATTGCAATAATGAATAACTCAAGGCCGCTTGATGCAGAACCTGGTAAGTGGAATCTATACTATTTCGAGAAGGAGCTGCAATGCGACTCCATCCAAGAACCTCCATCTAAAGGGCGATTCGGGATTGTCTTCCTCTATGCCACTGCCAACCTAGATTGCACCGCACTGACAGCCTTCATCAGACGAGGATTTTCCACAAAGTTTCAGCACCCTCTTTGGACCCGGAGTAGAAAGAGGTCCAGAGCCAAATATCTTTTCATCAACGCCTGCGCCCCCAGATTCTCCTTACCTGTTCGCATTCGGGTCCACTTATGGAATACTCGGACTTAGAAAATCAGACTTTAACCTAAGCTGGTTCAAGTCAGACTTCTATCCTCGAGGGGAAAACCCTAGCGATGTTTTTGCCGTGGAGTTTTTGGCAGATAATCACAATATTCTACTCTCTGGCGGTCGAAAGGGAATTCTTAATATTGCTGATCTCCGTGTCCCCAATACCAGCTCTGAGGATGTTATTACTCATCCAAGCTGTATAACTCACATTCGTCAGCTTGATAACCATAGAATTATAGTCGCCGGTCTTAACTCTCATCTCTGCCAATACGACTTGCGGTTCCGAAAGCTTACAAGCACGGTCTCTTCAAGCGCCCCGGGATCGATGAAGCATAGCTCCATACCAAAAACCCGAAGACGTGATACCCCTATCAAAAATCAAACAAGTACTCGGTCACTCTTGCAGTACCCTGACTTCAAAAATGATTCTACCATCAATACGGGTTTTGATATCGACTTGGAAACAGGAACTGTTGCGGCCGCGCAGGAATGGGATTCTGTCAACCCGCCTGTCCAACTATTCTCACTGCATGGTGGGCATACAGGTAAGTGTCTTGTGTAACAGGATCTGCTTCAAAACGAGCGTGCCTAACTTTTCGGCCCTACGTAGTCAATCCTCATGTACAAATGCCCTCAGATTTCGTCGTCAACAACCCTGTAAGGTGTTTGAAGTTCTGTAGGGATATCGAGGGGAGGATGAAGAGTCTTTACGTTGGGGGGTCGTCGCACTCAATCCAGCGGTTTGCTTGGATTAGCGCGGAATAGGCAGATTCAGACCCTCTCGTCGGGAGTGAACCACGATACATATCATGATTCATGGGCTGATGCCCATCTTTGCTGGTCCACCAGGACGTGCCAGGGGGCTAAACCGTACCTGGAAAACCTTTGCCTAATTCCTTCCACTGTTTCATGCCGCGTTACCATCTGGAACAATACAACTCTCCAGTACGACCCCGCAATGTCAAGTCCTAAGCGGTCACAGGATGGCTCAGCTATGAACGGGTAGGCCAGCTAGGATATTCCCAGATCTAGAACGATAGCCAAGTCTTTCACAAAAAGCTGGAAGTAATGTCAAGGGGTATTTCAGCTCTGCCGAGCAGGCTTCAGTAGCGGTCCAAGGATGATACGAAACCGACGAGTCAACAAAATTGGAATCAAAAGATAGGGATGCCCTCACAAGAGACGTGGCCCAACGAAAAGGCAGATAGAGAATTTCCCGAATGCCTGTGCATCTCGCAGCGATACATTTGTCCCTGCCTCTCAGGATTGTTACGCACCCTAAATAGAAGAAAATCCACCCGCTAGCAAGAGTACTCGTTAAATAAAAGCAGTACCTCCTCCGTATCCTACAACATATCCTCCATCGTAGTGTCCTGAGACTTGAAATAGATGGCAAGCAAGCCCTAGAACAACGGCTAAGTACTATATTTTCGTCAGCAATGTTTGATGTCAGGAGTTCTGCTTCTCCTACCTCACCTGACGCTGCAATTCAACTACTCTTTCATTTATATACAAACATTCTTCCCAAAAGGACAATCCGTTCGCCGAAGTCATGTCGTCAAGGATGCAGAATATGTATATATCAACATGGTATCATTTTGTACGCCAGGGCTATGCTCCTCTTTAATCTAAGATCCAACTCCACGCAAATGCACTCAGCCTTATCCTACTGTACATTTCATTCATAACTGACCCATCCATACCTTCTCTCATTTAGGATGTGGAAACTCATCATCCAACTTAAGTCTAACCAGCACATTCATACTCAGCAGCTCCTGCACCAACAACTTGGCCGCATATGGCATCGTCATTCTCGTCACACCCCTCGTGCTCTTACACGTCTGGCACCACCCCTGATACCCCATCAAGCCACAGACCTCACAGATATCGACCTGATGCGCGTCACTGCTCAGCATGAGCCTCTCCAGCAGTAACTGAGAAGCACCATAGGCAATCAAACAATCACGTTCCATCTCTCCTAATCTCAAACCTCCGTCGCGCGAACGACCTTCCGTAGGCTGCCGCGTGAGAATGGCAAGAGGACCCCGGGAGCGCGAGTGCATCTTATCTTGCACCATGTGCTTGAGTTTCTGGTAATAGATCGGGCCAAAGAATATATATGCCGGCAGCGATTCGCCTGTGATGCCTGAAGTAACGAAGTCCTTGCCAGAGTAACTAAATCCATTCTTCACAAGGATCGCTCCCATATCGTCGACTTTGCTGCCTCCGAAAGCAGTTCCGTATTCCAGCGTCCCGTTCAGAACGCCGGCTTTGCCGGACAGCAGCTCCAGCATCTTGCCGACTGTCATACGCGAGGGAAAACCGTGAGGGTTCATGATTATGTCAGGGGTTACGCCGGAGTCGGCGAAGGGCATGTCTTCTTGGTTAACGATGATACCTACTACGCCCTTCTGTCCGTGACGAGACGAGAATTTGTCGCCGAGTTCAGGACGACGGGTCTGCCGGGTCTGGACCTTGACAACCATGGTTTCGTTTTCGGTCTGCGAGAGCATGATTTTGTCGATGTAGCTGAAGTCGTGTAGCTTGTAGGTCATGGGCGCAGGCTTGAAATCGTTTGACCCGAAGTCTGAGCCGATGCCTGTGGACATGGTATTTGCGGGAGTCTCTTTGTTGATGAAAACTTGGCCGGCGACGATCTTCTCGCCAACGTGGGCCATGCCTTCGCTGGTTAGGATTGCGTACTTTTTGTTGGGGAGGCCTTTAGTCTTCTCGTCTAGGACAGGAGCGACTATTCGGTCTGAAGACTTATTGGCGTATTTGCGAACTTGTGTTGCATATTTACGGAACACCTGACATCTTCCAAACCCACGGTCACAAGAAGCTTTGTTTAGCACTAAAGCATCCTCGATATCATATCCTGAGTATGACATGACCGCGACCGTTGCATTTTGACCAGCGGGGAGCTTGTCATAATGAATCAACTCGATAGTCCTGGTCTTGACCATTGGCTGTTGTGGGTAAACCATAAGGTACAGTAGAGTGTCGATGCGTGACAGCTGATTATATGCGATTACTCCAATAGCTTGCTTACCCATAGCACATTGGTATGTATTTCTTGGGGATTGGTTATGGTGAGGGTATGGAATGAGTCCAGCCACTGCACCTAGAATCGTGAAAGGCTCGATTTCAAGATGTGTCGTCGTTGGGTTGATTTCCTTCTCATAGAGCGCAATATTTGAGTCGTTTTCTTCGTTGACATCTACATACTCAACGATACCTCGGTGCAAAAAATCGTCAAAGTTCATCAGGCCTCTTCGTAAAGCCTCGAGAGATCGCTTGGTAACCTTCGATTTTCCATTGTCGACAACGATAAGGGGTCGACAGATTCGTCCTTCATCCGTTGCGATGTGAACAGAATTCGTGTGATGATTAATGAAGATACTGACAAATTCAGAAACCCTACCCATACGGCGATATTTTCGGAAAGAATTTAAGAAATCCTTTGGCTGTCTTGTAAGCGCAAGAGGGGTGCCGTTGACGAAGACAACGTAGGCCCCTTCCTCATAGATTTCCTTCCCACTCATAGAGATAATGTCTTCTACGCCCAGAGCTGAAACTAGCTTTTTCACAGGCTCATCGTCGTCGTTTGTTGTGATGTGGGTCATGAGAGCTAAGTTCTTCACGAGACCGCAAGCCTCGCCTTCAGGGGTATCAGAAGGGCAAAGCATGCCGAATTGCGACGGTTGCAAGGCCCTGGGACCACTGACTTTCCTAGTCTTCTCAAACTGACTACTAATTCGGGTCATCATTCCCAGAGCACTGATGTAGCTCAATCTGCTGAGAACATGTGTAACCCCAGCTCGATCCATCTTGAATCGCTTGACGCTCCAATTACCGGTCGAAATAGCACGGTTCATGCCGAGTGTAATGTAATTACCGTGAGACTGCATATGGTTGAAGGCATCAAATTCCATTGCTCGATTTTGCTTCTTCAAGACCTTATCGATATTGATTTTCAGGTCGACGTTGAATTTCTTGAATAAATCTTCAAAAAGCAAGGATAAAAGCTGGCCAGCAAGTTCCAGTCTTTTGTTGCCAACATAATCGCGATCATCCACCAGGCTAGGGTCATGCATTGCCATGAGAACTCTTCGGACCATGAAGCATACATAAAGGGCTTTGGGTCTGAAATCCAACCCAACCACAGGCACATGCGTGATGATGATATTAGCAAGAGCTTCAAGGCCATCACTGATATGATTTCGGCGTTGTGGTGCACCTTGTGCTTTATTTCTCCCGCCCATTTTGACCTTGGATCCAATATGATCCAGGGCTTGCTGCTGCGAAAAGATCTTCAATCTAGAAGCCTCCTCAAAATTCACGGCAAACTCGTCCTGGTATGTGCTGTCTGTACCGGCAACCAAAAGCAGCATCTCGTGATCTGATTGAATGCCCATTGCTTTAAGCACGATCACAATGGGAACGGCCTCCGTGAGAATGTTATGTTGTAGATATATTCGCTCCTTCTTCAGCATCACGTAACTCTTGGACTTTCGCTCGTGTGTAGAACTAGAAGAAGTTAGATTGTATCAAATACAGTCGTCAGGGGTCTTGACCTGGTGACTGATGCTGAAACCATGCCCTTCTTGGGATCAGCCTCAACGATAACTCTGTTCTTGCTCAACTGTTCTTGGACCAGAATGACCTTCTCCGTACCATTGACAATGAAGTAGCCTCCGGGATCAAGGGCACATTCATTCATATGCGCCATTTCGCGGTCATTCTTGCCAGATAGCCGGCACTTTGAGCTTCGAAGCATAATTGGCATTCTTCCAATAGCAATATTCTTCCTCCCAATGATGACCTTCCCTCGCATGTATCTTATATCAACTCGAATTGGTGCAGCATAGGTCATGTCTCGGAGACGACATTCGTTTGGAGTAATCTCGTTCTGCGGTTTGCGGTCGTCATAGTCCAGACGTTCAGGCTCGCCCACTCTAATATCAGTGTACCTGAGACTAAAGTAAATATAAGAATATCGTGGAATATTGATGGGAACACGGACTCGAGAAAAAATGATGCATCGACATCGCTAGTGACCCTCCTATTTGCTCGGACGATCTCCTTGATTTCCTGCTCGATAAAGAAGTTGAAGGAGTCAATGTGTTGCTTGACTAAGCCTTTGACCTTCAAAAACGCAGGCAATAGATTCCATTTATCCTATCTAGACATCAGCATACTTTTATAATAGCTGTACGGATATATGCGCACCTCGGCCGTATTGATAGGATCTGTCAAGCTCTTTCCGCCGTAGAATGGTTCGAGTAATGCGGAAAAGCACTATATGGACGAGGTCAGGACGGATCTAGGGCTCGCAGATCCAGCAACATACATCGTCCCCCTTGTGTGTATCAGGTTCGTTCTTTGCGGCAGCTTTTGTGGTTCGTGTACGCTTTCGTTTGGTATTGTCTGTGCCAGCATCTTGTCCACCAGCTTCCGTCTCTCCGGTCTATACGCATGATTAGAAATAGGTTTGCAAGATATGACTTGACATTCATACATTTTCTGCAGACGTTGGCTTTGGAGCTGAGACCTCAACGGGCCCGGCAGCTGATGCCTTCTTTTTGGGCGGCATTATTGGTTGCGTGGTTGCTGTAAGGAAAAGTCTATCGAATGACTGGTCTGTCTTGATAGAGTATCCTCAAAAAAAAAGACGAGTACAAATCGTACCCCACCAAAAGGCTACGCTCTTCCGTATCTCAAGCTCGGCTCGGGCAGCGGCCTATCATCTCGGATTAAAGAGGTGCCGCCCCGTGGTCCGTTCCTGGCCTGGCCAAAACCAAAAACAACCCCTGAAAAGCTAAAAGGCGGCCGTCTCATCCGATGTCTACACCGCTTCTCTGAACGAACTTGCGAGCTTGCTTGTCCTTGTCCTGGGACGACTGGAACTTTGAGAAACTGGGAATTTTGAATTTTGAATTTTACTATATGTACTGTATATGTACTGTACTGAATACCCACTCATTACTATTTTTCAGTATCAAGGACAGATAGTACTGAGAGCTACCTGGCTTTTCTTTTCGTCGTGTATCAGGCAAAGGTGGAAGAGATACCCCTCCCCTCCCCCTCATGCTCTACTTGTAGGGATGAGATCTTCAACCCCCTCTCAGCCCACCCCGACCGAGCTTTTGCCCCCCTTTGCCACGTAAAACCCAGATTTCCACTGGTTTGAGTGGAAGGAAAGGTCGATCCCGCTCCGGCCTAGAACTAATTGCCAGACTTGTACGGGTAGTTCACCATGCCATAGGTTGAATACTACCGTACCGTACCGTGCTTGATACATACAGTACGTACAGTTGAGAATAGAATCTCAAGGGCAAGAGGGCTCATAAGCCCTCTCTTACCGCTCAATGGGCGTTGTGTACCTACTAAACGTAAAGTGGTTTCAGGCTCGAGGACATCCTACAAACCCAATAAGAATTGCAATGGTTATGGTTGATTGATGGGACCCCTCACTGTGGCGGTACACAAAGTGGTGGAGGGAAACCCTTTGAAGTCCTGAATGTCCTGATAGTTCTCAGGGAGGGCGTTTCTAATAAATATCTTACCTACTGTATTCCCCCTGCCCGACTCGTGCTTTGGAAGGCGATTAGTGAAAAATACACGCAAGCACAGAAACGACTACTCATTTCTAAGCAGTGCAGTGTTCTCCCCAAGGTCCGTCCAATTGGGCTAGGTAGGGTAGTAGGTTGTCACCGTGCTTTCAATCCTGCGCCTAAATCCCTTTGCAGGCCAGGCCAGGGCACCATGCACTGACAGCTCCCTCCCTACTGTACCCAAGTTCCAACCACTCGATGTTACCGCCTCGCATTCTGTCTTCCTCTGCATCCCTCCCTCTGTAACTTGTATCAGTATTGTATTGTATCCCTAAACGTTACCATTTCTCCAATTGTTAGTGCCTGTCCCATGTTGATTGTTGTTGGGATAAATACGAGTAGGCCTACTCAGGGACTTACTAGTTTTACCGCACCAAGCGACTAGATGAAAGCGTAGCGACACAGGGGTCGACGACAGTCTTCAAGCTCCTCCACAAGACTCTCCTTGGTATCGATACTACAATTCTTTGCACGGCGCCTGGTCTCCAGGACGCACGCATAACCTTCTTTTGGATACTCCTGTTTCTCGTTTCTCAGGTAACTACCTACCCATCCTTTCTCCTGCTTTGCTTGACTTGTACGAGTTGTGCCGTGGTGATCTCGCTGGCGTTGGGATTGCACCTTCGAGAAACCCCGCGCGTACGTGCTGGATGAACTCTGACCCTTTTCAGTGTTGTTATAGTATACGAACATGGCCTATTCCAATAGTACAAGCGACAGGATGGACGAGTTACGCTTTCGCAGCCAGCAATCCCTTGATTCAATCAATGGTCTAGTCTCTCCTCCACGAACCAGCCGAGTACCTCAATCCCAACCTCTCCATACTCAAGATGGCCGAGGCGGTCTGATGAGAAGATTCACTACCGACTCCGGCAGAGTACCAACAATTGGATCTCTGCTCACCCAGCGCGGTGTGCCAGAGCAGCCCGTGGAATATGGTCCCTCGGTATGTAATCTTCATCGCACACAATTTCCGTCCAATTTTCTTGGACCTTCAACACCAATACTCGCATTCTACCTCAGAATTCTGTACTATACATTTGCTGATCACAACTTTAGACTTACCACAAGGTGCAACTTGTAAGCTACTACTTTCTTCGAGCTACATGTCTAAAATTCAGGAGCCCTCACCACCCCCTACGGTTTCTACTCTAGGAAACGGTCCCCCACTTCGATCTACCCCCACTACACACAGATACGTTCAGCTTTTGCTAATACCCCACAGTTAGAGAAAAAGAAACTCGAGTACGAGCGACTACGAGAGCAGAAAAGACGATTTGAGGCTGAGATGCAACTTCTGGATCTGCAGCAACGCCGCGAAGAACAAGAGCTTGCTCAGATGCAGGAGGATATTGGTCGAACCAACAATAAGAATACCGGCCATCAATCCGAACCAACTACTCCACCCGAGTATCGCGAAACTACTTCGGGATTTCCCTCGGTGTTCTCTCGACCAAATCGATACTCGGCTTCGAGCCTGACCTCTCCGCCAGGTCTCTACAATCGCCCAGGGCGATCTGGTTCTCAGCTCACTTCTCCACAATCCGGCATACTCCAATCTCGAGTGATGGATGATAAGCTCCCTTCCAAATCAGTTCCAGGATCCAGACGCAACAGTGACGAAGACGAGAAGGAGGAGGCTGTTAGACAGGATCCGACAAGTCACCGAGCAACGAATGCGTAAGTGCTAGCTTTTCAATTATTGTGGTACATGTCCTCTTGCGATTGTGCTTCTCAAATATGCCTATCTATCGCCACGTGCGGTATCAAGCTTGAAGCATAGAAATACCTGTCACTGTTGCTCTTCCATTCAGCTTCGAGCGCTAGCGTCTCGGCACAACTTGCCCATTTGACATTCGAGCCTCTTGCTGGCAGTCATCATCCTCCCACCACCCGCATTAGCATTCTCTTTTCCCCCGAATCTGTTCCTGGGACCCCTTTGAGCATACAATATTTAGTACCACCTCATCTTCACTTATTTTTGGAGATCCCACTGCCCGACGTATTGAGGCATTCACTTTAGACTAGGTGGTCGGTCTTAGTGTGTTTTCTTTATATCTTCTTCGCTTCACCCACACCACCACCACCATCATCCAACTCCCCAACTTCCTCTTTCCCCTTCAACTCTGTACAACGATTCCTCTATCACACAACAAGCCTTCTCAACGCAGCAGCATACATTTCATTCTACTTGCAAAACATTTTTTGACTCGCAAGGACAATTGATTCTTCGCTCTGGCAGCACTCTCTACCCTATTCATTGTTATCTATCCCCGTACATTTTTTTACCCTCAACCTCGTCTTCCACAAGCGCAATCTGTTCTTCGAAAAGCACTGTCGACTTCATTTGACTAATAACCGCATAGTCTCAACAGATATTCGATGCCTGTAACCAAATCACGCAACGGCATACACAATATGTTGTCCGACGACCCCGCCAGTACCACCCGCTTCCTCTTCGGCGAGGAGGATGGTGCTTCATCTCCAGACGTTAAGACGTATTTGCAAATGAACGCCACGGACGACAAGTTTCCAATTCTTGTTCGTCGTGATGACTACCCCGGCTTGGTAAGCTCTCTTTAATTCACTGTCGAACCATTGCCTGACCGCTAGATGCAGCTTTCCGCCTCCTCTGCAGCCCTTGATCTGGCTTTGTCACAGTCACCTGGCCCGGACTCCAACGGTTGGGCTGCTCCGTTTGCTTCGCGTGGACACAGGTCCTCCCAGTCCCAACAGAGCCTTCCAATGAGCAGTATTCCAGGCCAGACCAACGGATCAGCTTCGAACTCTCAGGCCGAGTCCCCGGTCAGCTCTCGCCAGTACCGTCATTCTTTAGACTCGCAGTACTACGATCAAGATAGCACCTCTCCCCCAGTTACATCACCACATGCTACACCTCCGAAGCTTCATTCTTCTCAATCTGCCAGTGAGGTCCCCACGATGAGATCAAGCATGAACGGAATGTCGAGCGTTAACACAACGCCAAACTCGCATGCGCAGCAACATTTGCACAACCACAACGCCAGTTTGGGTCGCATTCCACCAAATGCTATGAACAACCGGTTAAGCCGTGAGATGTCTTCGGGAGAGGCCCCTACTTTGCGAGACGCACAGAATGGAGGTTATCAATCTATCAACTCAGCTCTTCAAGCTAGTACTGCTCCATTCAATCCTACCTTAACTCAGAGCATGTCTCAAGCACAACTGCCAGCGGCGATGACGTCTCCAACTGCTCAGCAAGCATACTCTGTTCCTGGCCAGGGCTATTACAATTACAACATGCCGATGATGAACATGGGAATGCAGAACATGAGCCTTGGCCAGCAGCCCATGTACTCTCCACAACCCAACCCATATGCTCCTTACGGCAACATGTATCCACAAACCCAGGCCCGCGGCCATGACAGCCAGGCTCGTGTTATTCAGCAGCGTCGACAAAATGATGGTGAAGGTAAGTACTTCTCCCTTTTCGCTATTGGCTGTAATTTTGACTCGTATATCAGCAATGAACCGATTCGCCAACTTGGCACTGGATCAGATTGGTGGTGAAATCTATTCTCTGTGCAAAGACCAGCATGGGTGTCGGTACCTACAGAAGAAGCTGGAGGACCGTGACCCTAATCAAGTCCATATGATATGGCTGGAGACCAATCAGCATGTCATTGAGTTGATGACTGATCCATTTGGTAATTATCTGTGCCAGAAGCTGCTGGAGTACTGCAACGATGACGAGCGCACTGTTCTGATCGAGAACGCCTCTCACGACCTTGTCCGCATTGCTCTCAATCAGCATGGGACTCGGGCCTTGCAGAAGATGATTGAGTTCATCTCAACCCCTGGCCAGGTCCAGACCATCATCAGTGCTCTCCGCTATCGAGTTGTTGAGCTTATTCAAGACCTGAACGGCAACCATGTCATCCAGAAGTGTCTCAACAAGCTTTCACCGACTGATGCCCAATTCATTTTCGACGCTGTTGGAACCAACTGCATCGATGTGGGCACTCACCGCCATGGTTGCTGCGTCCTTCAACGTTGCATTGACCACGCTTCTGGAGAACAAAAGGCTTGGTTGATTAGACAAATCTCTAACAATGCTTTCCTCCTCGTTCAAGATCCTTTCGGAAACTACGTTGTCCAATACATCCTCGATTTGAACGAACCAATCTTCACAGAACCCCTTGTTGCAATGTTCTCAGGTCGTGTTGGCCAGCTTTCAAAGCAAAAGTTTAGCTCCAATGTTATCGAAAAATGCCTGCGATGTGCTCAGGAGCCATCAAAGGATATGCTGATCGAGGAGATGCTTCAGCCATCAGAGCTTGATCGTCTGCTCCGAGACTCGTTCGCAAACTATGTCATTCAGACTGCCCTCGACTACGCCAATCCCGCAATGAAGGTACGCTTGATTGAGGCCATCCGTCCTTACCTCCCTGCCATCCGCACAACCCCCTACGGTCGTCGCATCCAGGCCAAGATTCAAGGCAATGAGAACCGCAGTGGTCCATCAAGTGGTCAGGCTACCCCGAATGAGCTAGAGCCAACGCAGGCACCAATTCGCCACCAACGTGGCATGTCGAACGCCTCTGCTGGGAGCTTTGTTAGCCCGGTCAGTGCCTACGCCAATGGATACACACCGGCAAGTGGGCCTGGCACTACAAATGGTTTCCCCGGAGCAGTGACCCGTCCGGCACCTCAGCCAGGCGGCGCTGGAGGCTTCCCCAGCAGTGAGCAGCTTACATCCAACCGTCAAGGTTCCCAGCAACCATTCCCTTACTCATATGGTAGAGGAAATGGCCAGACTGGAGCTGAGACTTGGCTTTGAGCTGACTCAACCTTTCGTAACGATGACATGATCTTTACGTATGTAACGGTACGAACATGAATCTTTTCGGGTCTTGATTTGCGCCGGTTTCTCCACAGAACCCATCGTGTGCCCTCAAAAGGCAGACTTCGCTCCTCGACACCTGTTTTCCCTTTACCTTACGATATCACGGCCTCCGTTGTCACAATAGCACCCAGGGACTGCAACCATTGCAGACTCCTTCGCCTTATATCGTCTATTACAGTGCATTCAGCACGGAGAATTTTCAATTCAGCATTTTTACACGCGCCTCCTGTACCATAAAGCTCGTTCTCAAAAGATCGAAGCATGAGACACGACAATCTTCAGCGCAGGTACAATACGAGCGACTGCGCAGCTCGACCTGTACCCGTACGCATCGGCCACAACATAGAGACCTCCATTTTCCTTGATCATTCCTTTCTCTCGGTGTTTTTACCTCTCGGCGTGTTAATCGGTTACTTCCCTTCGAAAATTTGCGAGCAGACAGAGATGTTGTGTTCACACAATCTACGTTCTATTCTACCTTGGTGTAACACGCGGCCTCAAGCCCGCGAGCTCAGACTCAATCGTGGGCTGACTCGAAACGCGGTGCACTTTGTACTCCCTCTTCGCATTACTTTTTCGTCACATTTGGGATACAGTGGCAACAAAACCTCTTTCGATAGTTTGCTACTTTCCCTGGATAGTCGAGATCTGAGGCCTGCATTTGTGAATTATCATTATTCTTTTCTTACAGATCTTGGGCGTGAGCGGAAACTGCTACTGCAGCAAACACTTGTAACTAGAGCAATGAAACATGGACGAAACTATGGATGGCTCATTTGCTTAAGTGATAATCGAATGTGACATAAAAATGCACTTTGTTCAACAAACAGCTTCTTGAACGGTTGAGCTGTTCTTTCCGGGAAAAAGAAAAGAGGCAAGATCACGTGAATGTGGGTCTCTCACCCAAAAACTTCACGAGTAAGGTAGGTAGGTAGATTGTGTTCCCGTGCTGCCTTCCTTTCTAAATTATGGCACCAAGCACTGAACCTCGACGGCTCCAAGATCTTCCTTGACGAAGGTTACTTCCTTGTAACAGTGAAATACTTCTCTTTACACCGTCTGCCCAACATCTGCCTACTTACGTTGACACCGCCTCTGACCTGCACCAACGAAATTCGCAAGGCTGAAGCCCGAGGCTGAACTTCTCACGACGACATGAGATGACCGACAACAATGGGAATCTGCAACATGCAGAGCCATACAAGTCAAGCTCGGATTCTGCAATCGACAGAGGAAGCCTTGCTTTCTTGAAGACAAAGTTAGAGACAAGGGCCGGTGACAACGTTATGAGCGTTCATGTCACCGCAGTCCCGGTAAAGCTAGCCAGCACCGCAATCGGGTATGTCTCTGTCTCCTCGGTGCCGCGTCAATCTATTAACGAGCCTCCAGTTTAATTCGCACCATCCTGCCAAACGACGGCGGCGTTGATCTGCAGCACCTACGCAGATTCGCGAAGTATCACGAGGTCAATGATCATGTCCGAAGTGCCTACGCAAAGGTAGCACCGAGGAACGACGGGCATATAGTCTTCGTGATTGCAGCCCCAGTAGCCATAACTACTCGGAAGTTCTTGGCGGATTCCCTGTCTCCAACACTGGGTAGCCTCGTGTTCTTCTCGATCGATGTTCCCCTCCAGGCGCCTACGTCTCAAGAGCAGGCGGCCGTTTGGTCTTCTCGATGGTGGCCTACAGTCTACAAGAAAAGCAACCCGTTTGGCCCCCATCCAAGTATAATGGCCAGAGCTGAAGAGGAAATCGAGGGTGATGTCAGGAAGTGGATGGACATGGCCGCAGAAGTAGCCCAGCAATCTAAGGCTACAGGCTTCGGGGAAGCAGTTGGGGTGGTCATCGTTGAAAGGACAAATGGGTTATCTCGTCCTGTAGCAGTCGCTGCCGATGCAAGGTGGTTGAACTGGCCCAGCCCAGGTCCTGGAAATGTCTCAGCTCATGCTGCACTTCGAGCTATCGACATGGTTTCCCAGTGGGTGCGCCGAAGCCACGAAGCCGGAGAAAACCAGGAAATAACGACTAAGAATGTCGGTATATTTCGAGGCAAGCCTAGTCTTCCACTCGAAGAAGAGCACTACCATGCGCAAACCAACCAAACCGGCTATTTATGCCATGATCTTGAGATATATTGTACCCATGAGCCTTGCGTGATGTGTTCCATGGCGATCGTGCACTCAAGATTTGGACGAGTTGTCTTCGAGAACCGAATGCATACTGGAGGGCTTTGTGCGGATGGAGGCCTAGGGCATGGTTTGTTCTGGCGTAAAGAGCTGAATTGGCAACTGTTGGCTTGGCAATGGACCCGACCTACTGCGGACACTGGATTTGGATTCGATCAACTCCGTATCTCGGAAAATAGGAACGCATGCGACGAGCTTTCTTCAAGGGCAGATTTCAACGCTTGAACCAGAGGATTACAATCCGCTGCTCAATGCCCTCCCATAGCTTGCTCCGACGTCGACGGCCACCACTACTATTCAGCCCTCTTAGTCTACCTTTCACATACCCAGCATCGATACAGCCTTGTAATACGCTTATTTGCTTCGATCGATACCCCATTTTTGAGTGGAGGAACTGGCAAGAAATGGCCCATCACCATACTTATTTGATGTGGTTTGTAAGAACAGATAGGAATGTAGAAATAGGACCCGTGCAATCATTGCTCATTACTAGCAGTACTCAAAATATATGGTTGGGAAAAAGCTATCCAGTACCGAATCTAAATCCAGTGTATTAACGCATTCTCTGATTTGCGGCTTCCGAATTTCGCTGAGCTTTGAGGTCTGTCGATACTATGTTCCTCTGCCCCTAGTGATGCCTCAAGCAAGCCAGCCGAAATATCCCTAAGCAAGAAGCTGTCAGGACCAGATGCCTTGAGTTCCTCAAGGAATCAACACGTCGACTCAGGGGTAAGTAAACAATGCAATGGGACTTGCTCACGTGCTAACGCCTAACTTGGTGCCGATCCCTGTTTCTTTCAGCGTGCCTCACCCTTGGAACATGAACATCTACAGTAGCCTTTCATCGCTACCAGACCTTCCAATGCAGAGCAGAACTCGTTTGCGTACGTACCCAATCCATGCACAAAATACGTATAGTGCCGCCTACATGTACAGTATGTCTCGATTCAGAAACCTACTGCATACACGCACAGTACAGTAAATTTCGTGCTTTTCATTATTTGAAGATTTCACCCAAACAAATACGCTTCCATTCCGTTCCGTTTCCTTTCCTTTCCATCCACAGACCCAGCCCCAGTAGCCAGCTGAGATTCTCGTGATGGATCATAATCAAGCCTAGTATCTTTTTGGCTGGCTGCTGGAGAGAAGTGTCCATGGCTGCGCGAATGCAATGAATGCAATGAAGCAATATGCTGAGCCTACGATGGGATGGGATGGGCTAATAGGGAGCGATGCTGGATGTGTATATGTAAGTAAGTATATGTATGTATGTATGTATGTATGTATATATGGGTATACATACATTGCTAAGTTCTTTATCCAGCCCAGCCCAGTCAGTTGGATGTGATATAATTGTTTACTATTGATATATTCCACGAAATTAAGGCTTAAGCATATATATATATATATATATGCTTCCCTTATTCAACCCCCCTGCTCTCACTATCTATCGTATTACTGCATTTCGAATTTTAGCCACTATTATTGGTGGTACTATAGCTAGTTTGTACTGTATAACTCACTCTATCTACTGCCAACTATTTTCGGAAAGTGTTTGTTTTGTTCTGTTTTGTTGAGTGGGGTGGGGTTGGTTATATTGTTGCGGGCCTTTGGTTGGGAGAATTGTAAGATTACTATAGCGGCGAGCTATAGTCTCCGGGCTGTTATTTGAGTACGGGGGTAGCGCGCGGCGCAGAAGATGGGGACGTGGTGGATTTTCTTGTGTTCTATTTGTGAGGCAATTGTTGAATATTCTTCTCAAGATGGCAAGCTCTAGTTGATTTCCCATGGTCATGGGGAAAGTAGACTACATTTGAGACAGATTGCTTTTTGTTATTTCCCCACCCAAAGAATCCCAAAAGGGTATTTTGATTCGCTGAAAAAGGTATAGCATCAAGGTAAACCCCTAAACACAGGGGTAAAAGGAAGAGAAACATGTATCTAAACAACCATCTTAGCATCTGCATCGGTTCCGCCAGTTTCTAACGCATTCTCGTCCTTGCCACCCGTTGTCTTGGCTGCCTCGGCGGAAATAAATGATTGCTCAAAGTCGCCGATAATATCGTCAATGTGCTCTGTGCCTACCGATATCCGGATGAGGTCCTGAAGCTCTGTTAGTGGGCTTTCTCAAGAATCCAAGTAGATTGCACATACCTCAGTTACACCTGAAACAAGCTTCTCATCATCCGACAATTGCTCATGAGTTGTGGACCATGGGTGTATAGCAAGAGTCTTCGAGTCGCCAACATTTGCCAGGTTAGAGATCAACTTGAAGCCATCAACAACCTGACTACCAGCAGCCCCACCTCCTTTAACACCGAAACTCAGAACGCCTCCAAATCCCCGTTTTAGGTACTTTTTGGCAAGCTCGTGAGATGGATGGCTTTCAAGACCTGGATAAGAGACCCAAGAGACGTGAGGGCTTTTCTCAAGCCACCTAGCTAAAGTAATGGCATTTAAGGCATGACGTTCAGCGCGCAGACTCAAGGTCTCGAGACCTTGGATTAACTGGAAGGCACCGAATGGGTTCAACGCGCTTCCACAATCGCGGAGGATTTCGACTCTGAGGCGAATGGCGAAAGTTACTGGGCCAAATGTTTCCCAGAATTTGAGGCCGTGGTATCCTGGAGATTCCTCCACCATCTCCGGGAATCGCTTGCCATTCTTGCCCCAGTCAAACTTTCCCGAGTCAATAACCACACCTCCAATTGTTGTGCCGTGTCCACCGATCCACTTTGTTGCTGAGTGAACAACAATATCTGCGCCGTGGTCGATTGGACGAACGAAGTAACCTCCAGCACCGAAAGTATTATCAACCTGCCTAAATTAGTGGCACGAACAAAGAAAGTCGGTAGAAATACTTACTACGACAGGAACACCCTTCTCATGAGCCACCTTTGCAATTGCCTCAAAGTCCGGGATATTGTACTTTGGGTTGCCAATACTCTCAATATAGACTGCCTTTGTGTTTTCATCTATTGCTGCTGCGAAGTCCTCTGCCTTGTCTCCCTTGACGAATTTGGTATGTATGCCCAGTCTTGGTAAGAACACCTTCAACTGATTGTAGGTTCCTCCGTACAGGTTCGTAGTCGATACGATATTGTCCCCTGCATGTGCCAAAGCCGCAATTGTCATGAACTGAGCTGCTTGGCCAGAGCTGGCGGCCACGGCGGCAATTCCGCCTTCTAGAGCGGCCATGCGTTTCTCAAAGACATCGACGGTTGGCTGTATAGGCTTGGGTTAGCTAATGTCATACATTGACTAGCAGAGTCGTCACAGAAGCCTTCGTGTAATGGCTAAATAAACTTTGTGACAAGGATGGTGATGGAGCAATGGAAAGTAAATATTGGCATTCTATGTTGGGTATTCCATGGAGTATACTCAAATTTGAAGGTGTGAGAGAAGTGGGTGAAAATGGGGATAGGAAATTCTTTTGCATACATTCATGATCCGGCTGTAGATGTTACCAAACTCCTTGAGCCCGAAAAGTCTTGCCCCATGAGCAGAGTCATTGAACGTGAAACTCTGCAGTTAGAAATTAGGAACCTAAACGTTATACCACATTGTTTCTTGACTAACAGTGGTGGCATAGATGGGTACAGCTCGAGCATTAGTTGTTGGATCTGGCTCCTGCCCCGCATGCAATTGCAGAGTTTCGAAGTGGGTGCTGTCGGGAGCCATTGTGTATATGTATGATATGTATGATATGGACTTGGTATTTTTATCTGCAGTAGATTGTGCCTGAATCCGTCCTCCTGGATTGACAAGGGGTAGATAGGTGTAGATAGGTGTAGAAATAGGAAAGGAAGGAGGGAGGAGGAGGGGGAGGGGAGCTTAAAGATCTTCAAATGTGGGGTAAAAGGTCGACATACTTTAGGATAGGAAAAAGAAAAGAGAAGCTGTCTTTGAGCTACATGATCACGTCATCTCACCTGAGGATGAGATGAGTACACTTCAGGTGCTACCTCGGCCAATGACTAGGTAGGTAGGCAGCAAGTAAGTACCTTAACTCTACTCCAGGCCGTATTTAGCTGACTAGTCGTGTATAAACACACCATCCCATCTCCTGTTTTATCACGGTTTTGTCCATTTTACAGCTCCGATAACCGCAAGCACCCGTTGACACTAGGTGCTGGGTATACGAATAAGGTTACTCGTATTATAGTAGGGCCCGTATCAGTGGTCAGCTATGCATGTCATGGTTTGCATAACGTCGGCCGCTTGGAGGGGAGGGGCAGACAAATAAATGGCGCTGCCTCGCTAGAATGAATCGCGGGGCAATGGAACAGTCACAGGACTTCTTAAGAGTCCAGTACTATACAAAAGGTAGGTTGGTCAGCAGTACTGGTTTGAATATCCTCAATATGTCAACACTTTTCACTTTACCGTACTTCAGCTTACAAGCCTATATAGGTATGCAGAAAAGAAGAGTCTCCAATACCACGTGATTGGAGAAAGTCACGAGACTCTTTTTTCTCACTCTACCTGTGTCGACTTTGAAGCTGCTTGAATACCAAGAATACCAAGAATACCAAGAGCTTATGCTAGACAAAGGGAATGTTTTGAGCCTTTCAGAATCATATCTTGAGACTGCTCGGCCTTCTTTGACAATGCATCTTTGTTTCATTGCCGAGAGGTGCTTGGGCAATGCGTTGTCATCTTGAAACTGGACTGGACAGCAACACGGACGAAGCCTTATTTTCTGGACTCGGATCACCTTAAAGTTTGTACTGTACCCAACGAAGCAGAAGATGCGGGGCAGGTTCAGTGCCGGCGGCTATTAATTAACAATCATCTCAATCTAGTAAGAGCGTGAACATGGCATGGGCTAATTCAAGCGATAAGAATCCTGTAAATCTGATGCAGTCATGATCGCTTTCCCTGTCCTACTTCTATTTTTGACGTCCTGGTCCAAGTTGGCATTACTGATCCTCTATTGGTCCACGCCCTGTTTCACCATGATACAGAAGGGGTCAACACCACTGCCCCTAGTTTTATGCACAAGCTTCTGCCGGAATTGGAATGGCAAGGCAGTGGGCGACTTCTATCAGTCATATTTCCTTCCTTTACTTTTCCTCTTTTGATATTTAATTTCTCCTCCTATCTATCTCCCTTATCCATTCATTTGTACGCGCGCACCAGTGGCAGCAGCACGTAATAGAGCACCAGCTTCTACTATCTCTCTACGAGAACACGAATTTATCAGACGCGATACCACGAAATCAGCAGACATCATGGGATTCATGGCCTTTGGATTAGTCCATCTTCTACGGATTGCCCAGCTTATCTTTGCTGTGATCATTCTTGCACTCTCGGGTTACGGTATGGAAAGACCATTCGAAAACAAGATATTAAGTAACTGACAGGATTAGTTGCCCATTGGTATAATGCCGACACCTTAACTGCAGCGCCTAAACAAATCGACTTCTTAATCTTCGTGCCGGTCTTTTCTTTCATCTCTGTCTTCTACCTTGAGTTTGTTCCGCGCTTTGCACCGAAGGGTAAGACCTCAATATATCCCCGAGTTTTGAAGATAGACTAATCTTGGGTAGCTTCTCACCCATACGCACACTTTGTAGTTGAGATCTTAAACACCTTGTTCTACTTTTCAGGATTCATCGCACTTGCTGTCTTCATCGGCAGGCTGCTCTTCTGCCGTGGTTCGGTCTGTTCGGCTGCACGAGCAGATGCTGTTTTTGCCGCCTTTAGCTGGGTTCTATGGGCGGCTAGTTCTGTTGTTGGTGCTTTGAAGATCTTCAAGGGCGGATTTCAGAACATGAAGACGGATCGGCAAGCGTCTTCGGCCATGAAGGAAATGCCTGCTCAGCCGTAGGCAGCTGGCCTACCGAGATGGGGAGAGGGGCAACGAATTTATGGAACATGAGCTGAGGATAAGGGATATCCTAAAGGGAAAGTCGTCTTGAAGACTTCTTCCATGAAAAAAATTACTGATGATTATTACGCGCGTTTGGCGTTTGACTTTTGGGAAAGGAGCCTTGTTATGGACAGCGGGGGCACTAATGGCTTTATATATTTGCTGGGCAAACGATAATGAATGGATACAATGGATGGACTATAAAAAACTACAGCTGTTGGAATGAGACTTGGAGAAACGGGTTCTGGAACTTCCTAAGAGTCTGTGCTGACACATGAAGGGTAAGGGAATGGCTCACACTTGCACCAATAGCCTTGAACTTGAACTCAATCGGATTCAAAAAGAAAAGACCCTTTGAGAAGGACTGGAACCATAGTCGACAGGAGACCTGACATACTGTATAGGAAATAAAGTCCACCGTCTTGTTCTATCACCTTCAAAGCTGCTATTGGTAGACTTGGTAGTATTCCGGCATCGATATTTGTCTCATAGGTAATAAAGTAATTATACTCTTCTTTTAAAACTAAAAGGCATTAGAAAACCCCATATAAGACAAAAGTATAGAATCCCAAGAACAATGTCAAAGTAAAGTAATCCCCACCCCATCATTCGTAATTTGGTCAAAGCTTGCTTGTCCCGGGCCTCTGGAAACTTTACGCGACCTCGCTCGCATCACATCACCAATTCAACTCAACCTCACATCTGGATCTCTCTCTCTCCACAGAACCTCAAGCCCTCGCTCTCCACCACAATCCAAAATGCGCCTCTCAAGCACCACCCCCCTTTCCTTCATCACCGCGCTCCTCGCCCCTCTCGCCCTCTCAGCCCACCTCCGCGTCGCCATCCCCCCATCCCCCCTCCTCCCCAACCCATCCACGCTCCCCCCCTCCACAACCGCAACGCTCAGCACGCTGTCCGCCGTGCACCGCGGGCCGCTACGCGTCGACAACGCCTTCGATTTCCGGAACGTGAGCGCTGGCTCCTACCTCCTGGATATCCATTGCCACAGCCATGCGTTTGCGCCGCTGAGAGTGGATGTCTCGGGCGCTGGTACGGGTTCGGGTTCGGATATCGGGGAAAAGGTGCAGGTCTGGGGCACGTTTAGGGGGAATGAGTGGGCGAATAAAGGGGAGGAATATGCCGTTAGGAAGGTGGATGGGGTGTGGACTTGGGAGGTTAGGGTCGTGGCCGAGAAGGAGTATTTTTTCGAGAGGACTGGTTGTGAGTTTTCTCTCCTTTCCTAGTCATCTATCTATTTTCTGGCCTCAAGAAACCTCCGTTCGAAAAAAAGAGAGGTCTGCTAACAGAGATGCAAATAGTCTCTCCTCTAAGCCTGCTTAAGAACCCAATGATTCTCATCGCGGGCGTGAGTATGATTATCGTGTTCGGAATGCCGTATCTTATGGACAACAGTAAGCTTCCCCCCTCCTTACCACCAAGCCGTACTCTATCACGAGCACCAGTGAAGTAAATGCTAATATAATATTTCTCTACGAATAGTGGATCCAGAAATGCGTGCAGAATTTGAAGAGCGCCAGAAGTCGACGTCGATTACGAGTGGGACAGCTGCGAATCCGCTGCAGAATTTCGATGCGGCGGCCTGGTTGGCTGGGTCGGGGCCGAAGAAGAGCGATACGCCGGTTGAGAAGGGGATTACGAGGTGATGGGATGAGCTGTGAGGCGGTGGGTTATAGAGGAGGTGTTGTGTAATTTAGGTATTGTGGGAAGGAAGGATACAGAGAATATAATTCTTGTGCCGATACCTTTTGCTGTGATGTCCTGCCTTTGAAACATTACTTTGGTATTCTACTGATCCGAAAGCTTTGGATTTCGAGGCTTCTTTGTTGGAAGCCAGTCGGCCTCCGTCATACGCTTTTCCATACATGGGAAGGAATTCAAGGGCTGCTTGAATACTCTCGATGCTTTGTACAGCTCCTTCTTCACAGTTACATTGAGTCTGCAATAGAGATGAAACGTCACAAGGTTATTCAGTAGCTGTAATTGGAAAACATGGCCGGATGGCATTTCATAAATCAGCGACCGAAATCGAGTCTAAAAGCTCAGTGTCCACTAGGAGTTCAACTCAGGCGCAAATCCTCTTCCTATCCACCATATAGAATCTACATAACTGATTGGCCTTCGTGGTTGTAGATTGCTCAGAAATCTCCACCGCCACCATCATCCCCACCGCCGTAGTCTCCACCACCATCTCCGCCGCCATAGTCTCCTGTTCAACCAATTAGTATATAACATTCAGTAAAGTAAGAGTGGGAGTAAGGTATGGTTCACGCCTTGAAGAAAAAGGGAATTAACGAACCTCCACCATCTCCACCTCCATCTCCTCCTCCATCGCCGCCGTCGCCTCCATCATGCATAGCATCTTCAAGTAACATTCCTCCAACCAGACCACCCCCAAGTCCGAGTGCAGCTGTGTCAAAGTGTTAGTAGTAATTCGCACAATTCAGATTTGTTAACTAACCTCCGCCGGCCACACCCAAGCCTCCCGACTTCTTGGGCGCTTGCTGTTGTTGCTGTTGATAGCCACCACCACCACCGTACGGGGAATAACCTCCTCTGAACAAAGAATTAGTAAGGTAAGCGTTTAGAACAGCAAGTCATCTGGAGTAAAATATGAAGAGAGGTTACATACCCATAACCGCCCTGGGGAGGGTAGCCCTGTTGGTAGCCCTGAGGCGGGTAACCTTGCTGTTGGTAACCCTGCTGTGGATATTGCTGTTGTTGAGGATACTGCTGAGGATATTGATTTCCACCATATCCGCCATATCCGGCCTGATGTTGACTGCTAGAACCTCCGCTTGCCTTTCCGAGTAGTTTTCCTAGGAAACCACCCGACTTCTTCTGCTCCCTCGCGGGTAGATCTTGTTGGTAGCTCGGAGATTGACCCATCGGGGTATTTTGATAGTCTTGTTGCGCATTCCTACTACTCGATCCTCTCGCATTCTCCTCCGCTTGTAAGCGGGCAGCGAGCTCGGCATCGCTTTCGACGTGGGAACCACCTGGTTTGGTATCGTAGGGATTTGACTTTGTATCATTCATGCTGCCCATTCCGCCGCCCGCATAACCCGGGGGTGGTCCTGCAGGAGCACCATCGCCAGCAGGATAGACGGGGTCGGTAGGCTTGTTCCATTGACTTTGCTTTGTGTAGATGTTGACGTAGAACCTATGAGGGGTTAACCCGGCTCGCGACGGGATGTGCGATGGTGAACAAACATACCATTCCTTGTATTGATCGTTCCAAACGGCCTTGTACCCCGCTGGTACAGTAGGGGGAGGTGGGCCACTTGGCGGCGCAAAATCAGACATCGTTGCTAGATGGTGAAGTTGTGAAGTTGCGGTGTATGCAAGTTGGGCTTGGCTGTTCTTCGAGGGGAAGGAGAGGAGGGGTGGTGGAGGGAGGAGGTATTTAAGTCAACGGCCGGAAGTGACGTGACGAATCTGACGAGGCAACAACGCCGCGGTGGCTTGGATTACCTACTGTATGGTGAATATATTGAACGGTTTCCTATAATATTGAATCTATCTATAGAGGAACCGGTCCGGTACAGTACAGTACAGTACAGGCATTCGGAGTGCCTCCCCGCCGTGGAATCTTTGCCCCTCACTGACTCTACGTAAGCCACCTCAGCCACAGATTCCAAGCTGTGGCAGTTACGGTAAACGTCTCAACTACGTTTGCGCATGACACGCTCTAGCTGATTCGATTCTAGTAAAAGTTCCGTGCCATGTCATATTCGACTTTTCAAAGTCGATGTCCGAGGGGCCTTTGCATTTTAAAGGCGTGTTTTGAATGTCAACTGAACTTACTCATTGATACATTCACATATGGCAAACTACTCGTTACACCCCCTCCCCTTTCAGTCGAGAAAAAAGTAATCTGTAACTCGCATTTGTCACTGCAACGCCTTTCCAAATGCTTATGGTGTATCTAATGTGCTCCCAACGCCCTCAATGCTGCAATCGCAAACAATCCCAGTGATATACAAACCGCAGAGCCTCGAGGTTAACAGCAGCCATAACCAGTCTTCGCGGGAGCACCCAGTTTGACATTGCCTCTGTTTGCTATAGCACCTGGACCCTTGACTCCCGACCTCCTATCATTCAAGTCATATTTGCCAGCTTCGATGTTCTGATATATCCTCTCCGCCACCCGTCCGAACGCCATCTCTACTCCTTCACCACTTTTAGCGCTCGTCTCAACGTACTCCAGCACCCCGTTCTTCTTGGCCCATTCCTCCGCTTCTTCCTTTGTGACTTCTCTCTTGTTCTCGTCTCCTGCTGCCAGATCACTTTTGTTCCCGACTAGAACGACCACGATATCTGGTTCCGCAATCTGTCTCAGGTCATTCAGCCAGTCTTGCACATGGTTGAATGTTTGCCTCCTTGAAATATCGAATACTAGAAGTGCTCCAGAAGCGCCACGAAAGTAACTCCGTGTCACACTCTTGTATGTCTCCTGTCCGGCGGTATCCCATAAACTCAGTTTCATATGTCTCTGTTCCACTTCTGGTTCTGCACGTCGAGGCTCTGGCAGTCCTTCGGAGATATTTACTAACGATGGGTCTTTTGAAACCCCTGGCTTTGATTTTGGTGGTTGAATATTTGGAGGCCCAACTGGCACGATCCGACTTCCAAACTCCACTCCTATCGTGACATCGTGATGAGGACTAAATCTTCCTTCGCAAAGGCGGATAGTCAACGAAGATTTCCCTGTTCCGCTGTCCCCGATAGCAACTAGTTTTGCCTGCAAGTTTGTTAGTGGTTAGCTATGCTGAATCAAAGTGGATTTGGGAGAGCTGGGAACCAAAGCTTAGAGAAAGTGCATACGATAAAGTCCCAAGACGACATTGGAGCCGCAGATGTGGTTTGATGGGTAGAGCACACGACCTTGGGGGGAGATTGATACCAGCTGAGTGAATGGCGATGAAGAAGAGGAGCTATATAAGGTGCGGAGTATTGTAGTGTTGTCGAAGCTGCCTCGTGCTCCCAACTCAGTAAGCTTTGGTTCTGTCGGTCTAGCATGTGGCGTTACAGTCAGTAGTGTATTGTAGGTGGGGGCGCTCGTGCACGGCTTTCTTTGACGTTGCGGAGGATGCGATGCTTTTAAAACAGTGCTGATTTAATATATTTTTATATACTGTATCTATCCGTTAAATCCTTTATATATAATATTATATAACATATGAATACATGACCAAAATCACCTAACCTTTCATCTCATATGTCTGTTCATTTTGCAGGAATATTCACTATCTCATTACTGTATGGTGACTCGTGTGTTGATTCAAAGCTCCAGCCTTCCATGTGACTGACCCGCCAAAGCGCCAAAGCGACCCCGGAACCATACCGGTACGTACAGTACACCATATAGCCAGTCCAGCTCACACGGCAACTGATACCTTCCCATGACCGCCGTTATCTGAATCTAAACATCGACTCAAACATCTTTTATTTTATCCTCCAGGCCCGATTATACAGTCAAACACTCTAAAGTACTCGTATTCTTTTTGACTTTCGAGTCTGGACTGGACAAAGCAGTCACTGCCAGAAGCTCACCTCACTCACCGACTACAACTAAGCATCGTTATCAAGCTGGTGAGCTCGCCACGCCTTGGTCTCTGACCTCACATCAACAAAGACTTCGGGGGCGACCATGTTCTCGGAATGTAAGTAGAGTCTCTGCTGTTCTTGACTTTCTTATCTAACTGTTAACCCAAGATGCGTCACGGTTTCTCGCTCAATCACAGTCCCGGTTTTCGAACTTCGTAGGGCCTGACAACGCAGAAGCTCCTCCACCACGGAACTCGAACGAACGACATCGTCGGGCAAACGAACCACTACGAAATCCTTCTCGGGGATATCCCCAGCGTTTGGGGAATCCATACCAGTCGGCATCCCATCTTTCGAACTTCAACTTCACCTCTAGATACGCAGTCCCGCAAAATGCGCCTTTGTTCCATAGTGCAGTGGATGAGTTCCGGGAAGAAGACGATGAGGAGGAAAGAGAACGAGAAACTGCGGATTTTTTTGCTCTCCAGAGGTCAAGAAGGGTATTTGCTCCGGCCAGGCTTGAGGAGAGCGAGGGGACCGATCCCGAGGGTAGTAATGGATCAATAGGTGACAGTGGTGACCATGATGGAAGAGCACTCGAAGATCGGGGGAGGGGACGTGGTATTAAGAGCAGCTGGAATGGAGGAGTGCGGAGTATAAGAGGGCGAGGTGTGGCCCCCGAAACAGTTGGAGAGGAAGTAGAGGGTGGAGACACTCGACCAACCAGTTCTGCGAGCAGCAAAGGAAAGGACCGTATGGAAGATGTCGGTCTCGAGTCCACCATAGAAGACAACGACCCCCCAGAAGACTTGGCTGTTGAGATGCCTACCGATGACGAGAGTCCGCCGGCGTTTCAACAATTTCGATCAGGGCCAAAAAAGGGAGCGATCAGATTACCAAATGATAAGAGAGGAGACAGAGATATAGAATCTGGGCTCGACAGGGGAGCCGGAATACCGAGACCTCCAAGCTCGGTTGATACCGTGCCAGCTACGATAGCAACAACCCTCGGTGAAGCTCCAAGGCATGACATGTTTTGGGGTTCGTTATATTTGATATGTCTCGGCGCTTTATTCGCAACTTTTGTCCTCGTTTTCCTTCACACTTCGCCTCAGAAGAATCTCGGGGATACCATTTACACCACCCTGAACTCATCTCTCCACCTATTTGCAGTAGATACTGTAGTGTCGATAATAGTGTCACTCGTCTGGCTGGCATTGCTGCGGTCGTTTGTGAGGTCACTGGTGTACCTGATATTGCTTGCAGTTCCTGTGATCTTGTTCTCGTTTTCTCTTTACCCTTTGATTTCCAGCTATAAAGGTTCAGCGGGAGGGGCAAGCTTACAGGACAAGGCAATGCGGTGGCTATCATTTGTGCCGGGTATATGTGCCTTAATTTGGTTATACACCATCTACAAAGGGCGCAAATCGTTGGACAAAGCTGTCGGGATATTAGAATTCGCGTCCAAAATTTTGGCTGCAAACCCAGCTCTCTTTGGACTGGGATTCGCAACTTTGGGAGCAGTCGTTGCGTGGACTTGGATGTGGCTGGGGATGTTCACAAGAGTCTTTCTCGGTGGGCACAAGTCAACATCTCTCACCAAGTTCGTCATTGATGCGACAAGCTGGTGGCTGGCAGTCTACTTTGTGCTTATGTACATTTGGACACTGTCAGTCATTAGTGGGATCCAAAGAGCGACCACGGCAGCTACTGTATCTCAGTGGTACTTTCACCGCAATGTGGTGCCATCTCCTACCTCCAGAGAAGTTGTTGGGGCAGCTTTGACACACTCGACAACTACGCTCTTCGGAACCATCTCGCTATCAACATTTTTGGCTTTGATAATCCGCTTGCCTCTACTCGTCCTCCCCCGCCGACTAGTGGGCTTGATCTCGATCCTTGCCTACTCCTTCGTGCCAACACCGATCGCAGCACTCACTAACCCTCTCACTCTCACATACGCAGCTATCCACTCCCAACCACTACATCCTTCAGCCAGGGGCTTGAGTCAGATGACCTTCCTAACTCCAAACGCCCCAACGACTACGCTTACTCCGCGGTCATTTAATTCTCGCACCCACAAGACCGCCCCTCTTCTACCCTACAGACTTGCAAAGCTCCTGCTGCATGCAACACGCTTTATTATGTCCATGGCCCTAGGTTTTGGCGGATGGGTAGCAACTGCCCGACAACTCTCAATCACCATGCCAGAAGGAACTGGCATCAGAGGCAGCGCCTACGCCTACGTCGTTGGCCTAGTGGCGAGTTTTATCGGCTGGGGAGTCTTAGGGGCAATGGAAGGTGTGCTGAGCGGCATCGTGGATGCAAGTGTGGTTTGTTGGGGCAGTGAGAAGGGGATGGCTGGTGGAGCAGCATATTGTCTTGAGGCGGGGTACTTATTTGGTGAGACACGGCCGAATGGTTCGTGAGCATTTGTGGAGTGGTGTAATTGGCGCTTGGATTTTGAGCGGTTTGAAGGCGGGCTTTGGGATACATAGCGTGCTATCTCCTTGAGATTCATATAGACATGAACATTGATAAACCTTTTATTTTGGGATTGTATGGTTGTGTGTGAGGAGCCAACCTGCTTCGTACAAATTGTATTGAGTCTGTAAAATGCAAGTGCTTTTAGGTGAAGTCCTGCCAGCAGCCTATTAGCCAACTGCTTTGATAATGGGGTGATAGATCTGACAGCAAAATGCAAGAGCCAGGGCTCAGCTGCAAAAACATTCGACGATCTGAGGAGTGTGAAAATACATTGATTTTGAGATTCAGCAGGCTTGAATTGTGCCTTCTATGGTATCTGAAAAAACGCCCCTACTTTGCCGACGAGATCCAATCAAGTCTTTACGCCGATGTATGTACCGACCCCTTTTGAATATCCAGAACTCCATTGATATGCTCAAATCATTCAACCATCGGATCATCCAGCTCAATCATTCCCCTCGTATCACTCTGACACCCCGGACAATTATGCGCAACATCATGCGCGAAAACATCACAATCAATACAGAAATGATTGCCGCAGACCTCGCACCCATACCGCCCGCTCTCACTCGTACCCTTGACCTCTCCACCCCCTTCAGCCTGCGATCTCCCCTCTGGTACTTCTGGGAACAGTGCCAGGCACGAGTAACAGGCTTTGGATATCGAGGCTGAAGACCAGGGGACTTCAATCCAGTTCCGCAGGGGGAAGAGATGGTGATACGAGCGCGCGAGATGCGTGGATAGGATGAGCGTGAGGCCGCAGGCTGGACACTCAGCGGGGAGATTGCAGACTTTACTATCGCATCTTGAACACAGATATCCGCCGCGGCTTAACTTGCTATGACAGGCGCAAAAGCTCATCGTCTTCCCAACACCGAGAGTCCGGGATGGGAAACCCATCATGAGGAGACTGGACTGCGATTGCTTTTTCGTGCGTGTAACGGGAGGCGTCGTAATAGCCATGACCAGCTCCCTGAAATGTTGCTCGTTGAGCGCGACGCTGTAATTCCCATCATCGCCCGCATTGGTACGTGAGCACAGCTCAGCGCAAATAGCTACCTGTGCCGCCAACCCCACGATCGAGACTCTAATCCTGTCCGTAATCAACGCCGCGATCGTCTCATGTATATCTCCCGGATCACTGGAAAGCAAAGCCCCGTAAATAATAAGTATCTCTCTAGTACCGTGAGAAGGAGCGTGGAACAGCGCAGCGCGGCTCATTTCTAGGGCGTTTTGTAGACTCGGATTTCCCTGTGCTTGCTGCTCTCGCAGCGTTTTCAAGCGCTCGATATGCTCTGTGGGATTCCCGCTCATGTCGCTGATGCGTATTGCGATGCCATCACGCATCCCTATTATGCCGAGCTGGGAAATGGGATTCTGCTCAAAGTACTCGGTGACGAACTCGGATGCGTAGCGGATTGTTAGGAGGTAGCGCGTGGGGCGGAGGTCTTTTTCCACCATGGCGAAAGAGAGGTCAAGGATTAGGATGAGATGGCGGATGATTCCTCTTTGTAACGGGGTTGTATCTCGTAGAAGTCTGCGGCATATTTGTCAGTAGGCTAGTAAATATAGAGCGTGAAGGACATACATACCTTTTCCTCTTTCCTGCCTCCCTCAATCCCTCGACCGTAGAGTTAATACTCCCATCCGCACCCTCAACGACGGTATCCCAACTCCTCTGGATATCCTCCCACGCAGCTCGCTTTCGGCTGGTTCCTGCATTGGTATCACCGCCCCGTGTGGTTGAACCAGCGGCGCCTCGGACAGGACCTGTCGATCGCGTGCCATGGCCTGTAGAGACTTGGTGGGCTCCAACATCGTCATCAGACAAATCGTTTGCGACGTACTCGCCGTCCGAGTCTGACATGGTGGAGTTTGTGCCGGAGCAGCACTTGCTTGTGTGCTGTGATGTTGTGGAAGTTTGCGTAGGGCTACTGTACTTGCGCAAGGCTGAAGCTCGCCCGAGTTGTATGTAGCGTTCAACGGTGCTGCTCGCTAAGAAAGGGGAAGAAGCGTCCAAGCAGCTTCTTTAGGTATGCACAGCAATCGAATTATACAAAGCGATAAAGTTGTAAGAATATCGCAGAAGGGAAGTGTCACTCAGCTAGGTCGGGTTTTACAAGGTCCAGTATTCACTACAACATCTCGATTCCCCAAGAGTCAGCCGTAGCCTCGCGTCTCTCTTCGTGCAGCCTTTCCGTTATTCTACTTATTAACATCTAAAATGAACCACTATTGTCAAAAGTAACGTCAGGGAACTCCAGTAACGTAATCTATCATCAATCTCATTCCATTACGCGCTACACTGGGTATACTATTTAATGCGCAAAATCATATACAAGTCAACGCTCAAATATGGACCATCTAAGCAAGCGCGAGAGCAAGATGCAAAGCTTTCCTCGATAGGTAACTCCCTCCTACTCCCTAATATTAACTCCTCCGGGTGCTACCCTGTTAAATGTTGCATGTCTTCCAACGCATTCGAATTGCTGACGTAGTAAAATGCATCGTTTCTGGATGTAACGTCTATAAAGTGAATTCGTCGCTCCTAAAAGATTTGCCTCCAAAACTCCAGATCCCTATGCTGCTATGTCGTTATTTGGGTCATGTATAAGTGTTCCCAGCCGGCATTGGCCAATCATCTTCGGTAATGCTTGACCAGAAAGTCCAGACCATCACAACCGATAGGAGCGTAAACAGCGTCTCAAACATAGCCCCATCGATCTTTCCATGAGTCCCACTGCAGATATGAATGCTAACGACATAGTTGAAGATCTGGCCAATAGCAAACAGCAACGCAGCTGCTACTAGATAAATCATTGGCTTGCGCTCTCCCAAGACTCTGATGACCAACGCTGTCTCGAGGACGAAAAAGGCAAAGAGGAATACGAGTGGTATAAGTTGATAGAGAACATAGAGACCGGTGTTCCTGTTCAAAGGTCCGTAACTGTTCTTTGCGAAAAAGCCAGTCCAATTGTAGCCCGTGTCGAGGGCAATGTAGCCAGTTCCGATGAAGAGTGCTGCTGCAGAGGCAACCATAAGTCCTACGGAAAGAGGCGTGCCATCGTCAAGGAATTGGAAGCCCACAATAGCATTCAGTAGAAGGGCCCAGAGGGTAGCAACGATCATGCCGAGATGGATTCCCGTAAAAGCCTATTCACTTCGTCAGCCTACCAGCCCATTACTCTTACTCAACACACATACTATCCTAACTGTATTGTTCAGAGGGAATTTGCCGACGGTGAAGATTTCGCATATCTCCATTACGATGTAGCCCAGGAGGAAGATCTGCATCTCCCTTGAAGGAGTATTAGCAAGACGCACCAGGAAAGGAACAATCGCAAACATACCTTCGACCTACAGCCGCTTGTTTTCGTTCTGACCGCCATAATAGGTACGCAGATACCAAGATCGCTACGCCGGCAAGCAGTATCGATCCCAAATTCCCCAGATGTCGGCCATTGGACAGAGATATGCCAGTGATGTGGCAACCACCATCAAACCCCGTCGTATTCGAGTAACTGAAGCCTGGGAAAAGCTGTTTGGAAAGTTCAATTAGCATAATTGTTCCTGGAGTTTGCGAGGGGTGGCCAGTTGAGGGCTTACGTTGCAGACTGGCAGTGTCGAGTCGCGACAGAAATCCTAATCCCAATTGTCAGTCAAAGACCATCACAGCCTGGTCTCCAGGCGCATCGCATTCGACTCACATGGAAGTTTCCAAATTGCGTAGAACCCATCGTTACTACAGCGCTGGTCGCGAGCGCTTACTAGGTGGCTGGAAACAGTTAAGAATTTAAGCTCCTGCAGCTCAGCGTCGTAGAGAGTTCAATCGTCGCAAAATGGAGAATTGTTGTGAATGTGCGTGAATAGTGAATTGGTGGATCGAAGGTGCTTTTGCTCGCCGGCGGCGACCGTGGGCAGATGAGTTAACGTTTGCGGAGTGGTAGACTCGACTCGAATTCCGGTTTTGCCTGATCTTGTTTGTTGAAGTTCGTTCCTGGCGGTTGGATGGACCCAGTGAAATTCATGCGAAGCTAACGAGTAGAAGCCCCTGGTGGTTGGCTGGGTGGCTGGGTGGCTCCGTACCGAAATGTGTGTGGCTGTGGCTTATCGGAGAGTGATCTTTATTTATTATCAGCAACGGGAGTGATCTTGATGTACGATGTTATTATGATTATTGTGTTGATTTCTGGCAGACGGCGTTTATTGTGAGTGCAAGCAAGATGTGATGGGATAGACAAGGACGGCCGACCTCGACCTCGACTTTACAGATTGGGAAGGACCTCCCTTGGGTTAATTTTACCTCACCCTCACTCTCACCTCACCTCACTCATGAATCTTTCCGTACCTAATTTGGTAGCAGGCCGAGTCTTACCAATAAGATTGCAGCATCGTGACGGGGCCAAACTACTCGGGTATCTAGAACAAATGAGCTTCATGCGGCACCCCGAGGCTAATTGCTTTTTCCAACATTACGAAGTATATTGCATTATTATTTGTTCATTCTTCTTCTTTCTTATACCGTACCGTATCTGCACGTATTTTCATGCATGCAACTTTCCCCCACTACAGATATGCATCTTATCTGTTCTTGCTGTTGCTTCTTTTGCTGGCGGCTTGTTTCAGAATAACGCGACGCACATCGTATTGCGTTATGCATCCAATGCATAGGTATAGATCTCCTCCCCACCTCATCACTTGGAGCCTCCTTGAACCTCGTGCGTATTGGCAAGGGTATAGGTACTTTGGGCACGGGAGATTGTACTGGAGTGATTTTGTACCAAGTGCCTACCGGTGTTGTGAAGTGTGCACCTCTGGCGAGACGATGCTGTGTTCATACATCATCCCCTCCGTTTCCCCGCTCTCGAGGAACGATACCGTACATATCCATCTAACGGTGTTCCTCAAGAACTCTATCTACCATGGAGTACAGAGGGACAGTACAATTACTGTCCCTCCTTACAATCAGCTCCGGTACCAGCCTTTTTGTATTTTAACCGCAGATAATTGGTTACGCATGCGGAGGTATGGCGAGTTCTAGAAGCCGAAGCAGCCAGAATTTGATACCGAGGTTGGTAAGGTAGGTCATACATTAGAAGCATGACAAGACCTGTAAAGCTTCGAATAAGGTAGACAAAACGACGCTGGGGATGGACCGGTACTGTATGGGTGCCAATATTTGTGTATGTGCTACTAGATGTCAAAGTAAGCGTAGGATATCTCACCCAGATATAATGTCAACATCCTGCCATATGCTCAAGGGGCTATAAATAGCTGTCACCGACGATGAGGCTCACAAGCATGACTTGGAAACCTGCAGTCTGTTTCTTGGGATTGAGTATAAAGCAAGCATGTCGCGTGCGTGGTGGTGCCTGGTCATCATCTCACCATTTCAAGTGGTTTATAAAATCTAAGACATTCTCGAAGGTAGTGATGCTGCTGGTACCGCCAAACTCTTGTAGGATATCTCGTGTCTCTCTTCCATGCTCCCACAGATCTACAGCACAATCGACGACTTTGTCATGCTACACGGCACAGCCTCAAAATGGAGACATGAGGTTCTAATTAATAAAGGATCTTGGGGATTGAGAAAAGGGTTACCTATGACCCGGACACAGCTTAGAATCTGTATTCCAAATCTACCTACTTAAACACTTGTAAGGGTGAATTAGCCAAACCAAGCCGATGCCTCGAAGTCTTCGAAGATGGATTAGAAGCGTACAACGCAAGATGGCAGGCCGTCTAGTAATATCAGAGTCACTTGGCCGCTCGAATAGGGCCAATTCAATTTATAGATACGTAGCTGAATGCAGAAGAATTTGAGCTGTGCACGGTACACTTCACTTATCTTCTTCAAAGAACCCCCTTTCCGTTGGGTCCGTCCGCTTATCATTACTGCGCTCTTTCTACTGGGAAGAAAAGGGGTTCGTTTGTACAGTACTGTAGTTGGGTTTTCAGGTGGAATTATACGGCAGGGAAGGGTAGGTACCTTGGCTTGGCTGGTAACAGCCTACCCAGCAAACTCTATGGGGAAAGGATGATCTAATCTTGTGCCCTTCAAAGCCACATCGACAGACATACTGTACTGTATCAACCGCTTCCTACAGCCCATACATCGTATCAAAACCATCGATACTCTCGTCCGCTCCATCCCATCACGCGCACACGATCAATCCTTCACGAACTCGAGTCGCCGATGACCACGAATGTCCGGCCCACTTTTCGGCGCACCCTGACACCTCACAATAAGGCCCTAAGGCTCTAAAGGAACATTCACGATACGATCTACCTAGGTAGATAGATAGTCAGGTCAGGTCAGGATACCCGAGTTGCATCACTGGGACACCGCCCAACCATCCGTCCTTACTTTACTCCGCAAAATACCTCCACATTCCACCTCCGCATCAACGGCAGTGAGCTGCTGCTTCCAGCTCCAACCTTCACCATTCCTTCCCCAACATCCTCCCGTCGCCCTGCTAACATACCATTGCGAAACCTATCATCCCGTTCTGACGAGCATACCGCCTCATTGCTGGGAGCGCACTCGGACGAAAAGCAGGGCCGTCGCTCTTCCCTCTCGCGCAGTTCCTCCCCGGGCTCGGATTCTTCTTGGAGTGACACTGGGGACCTAGCCGAACAATTAGCAGAAGCCGAAGATCCTCTGCAGATAAAGCTGCGTGCATCACTCGACGAACAAGTGTTTGGCGGTCCTTCAAGGCGGCCGACTCGGCAGAAACGGGTCCTTTATCAAGAAGATCTGGAAGATCTGGAGGAGAAAGGACATCAATCTGGAATCGTTAAAGAGGACATCGAGATCCCTGAACCTGCTCCACGTTCAATTCCCAAAGCCGAACATATTCTCGCCGCTATCATGTCTGGGGGAGAACGGCAAATGCATGGCCTGACAGGCAAGCCCCTGGTGTAGGAACAAAACACCAAACACCATCTACCAATTACTGACAATGCGTCTAGGTATTTCACCAGTATCTTTGTCTCTCTGGGCGTCTTTCTCTTTGGATATGATCAAGGTGTGATGTCTGGAATCATCACGTAAGTAGGACATCTTCTACAATGAAATGAGCTAACATATCCTCAAGTGGACCGTATTTCAAAGATCAGTTCAATCAGCCCTCGCGAGCCGAAGTCGGTACTATGGTTGCCATTCTCGAAGTTGGGGCGTTTTTTGCATCCCTCGTCGTCGGCAGAGTCGGAGATATCATTGGGCGACGGAAGACTATATTTTACGGCGCGTGTATATTCTTCGTTGGAGGGGCTCTACAGACCTGTGCAAATGGAATGCCGATGATGCTGTTAGGGCGTATCATCGCCGGTGTTGGCGTTGGCATGTTATCTACGATCGTTCCTGTATACCAGTCCGAAATTTCTCCTCCACACAACCGCGGCAAATTGGCCTGTATCGAATTCTCGGGAAATATCACCGGATATGCGACTTCAGTTTGGGTAGACTACTTCTGCAGTTTCATCAACAACAACTATTCCTGGAGGGTCCCCTTGTTTATGCAATGTGTTATGGGCGCACTTCTGGCGATAGGAAGTTTGGTCATAGTAGAGTCTCCAAGGTAAGCTGCTCCGTGTTCTCAGAGCTGATGACCTTCAACTCATATTCTCAGATGGCTCTTGGACAATGACCATGACGAAGAAGGTATTGTCGTAATTGCAAACCTTTATGGAGGTGGAGATATCCATAACCCCAAGGCACGAGAGGAATACCGCGAAATTAAGATGGATGTACTTCTCTCACGACAAGAGGGCGAAAAGTCTTACAAAGAGATGTTCCGACGATATCGTACTCGTGTCTTCATCGCCATGTCTGCCCAGGCCTTTGCACAATTGAATGGTATCAACGTCATATCGTACTATGCGCCATATGTGTTTGAATCTGCTGGTTGGGTTGGCCGGCAAGCGATTTTGATGACCGGGATCAATGGAATTACGTACTTCCTGTCTACTGTACCACCTTGGTATCTCGTCGATCGGTGGGGCCGCAGATTCGTTCTTCTAAGCGGTGCAGTTGCAATGGTCTTGTCGTTGTCGGCTATCTCCTATTTCCTCTTCCTGGACATACCTTCTACTACTCCAACTCTTGTGGTCATATTTGTGATGATCTACAACGCGGCATTTGGATATAGTTGGGGTCCGATTCCATGGCTTTACCCCCCGGAGATCCTACCTCTCAGCATCCGATCCAAAGGCACAAGCTTATCTACAGCCACTAACTGGGCATGCAACTGGCTTGTTGGAGAAATGACTCCTGTCTTGCAACAGTGGATCACATGGCGTCTTTACCTTGTGCACGCTTTTTTCTGTGCTACGAGTTTCGTCGTTGGTAAGATTCCGCTCATGTGCTTTTGTTACTTCTATAAACTAAATGATTTTAGTATATTTCGTTTATCCCGAGACCGCTGGTGTAAGATTAGAGGATATGGATGCCCTCTTTGGTGATGCTACGACCGCGATGCCTACTCCCACCACAAGGGCTGAAACTGGTTCATTGATGGGAGTGAGTTCTCCAGTACCTTCTATGGACCTCCGAAGGGGTATTCAGGGGGACCCTATCCATGATTTCAGCGCTTCCAGCGCGATACCTGGACTCGACATTGATCCTCCTCACGTGTCCATTGTGAACGGGAAACCGCAATTTGCCGAGGACAACGAATCCACAAGCGAAGGTGTTGGTGGGTGGATAGGTCGGATGGTCAAGAGAGGCAAAGGAGATGGAGACAGCGTCAAAAGTAGCCAGTACAAGGCTGTAGACCAAGAGGAAGAGGAATAAGTGGAAGGCGTCATTATTAGAATCAGGCATTTGAATATTAGAAAGCGGGCGTAAAGGAAGGCTCACATGGTGGCGATGTAAATCATACCACGTTCGAGCGGAGTACCTAGATTGTGCATATGTACAACTGACTGATAAGTCCTCGCAGGCTTTTTTACATTTATGTTACTATAGGAACATTTGAGCAGAATGTATAACTTCGGCTGACTTTACGGTGATTCCTATCAGTCCTTACTAGGGACGGATCCCAGAAGAAGATCCCCAAGAGAGCTATTTATAAGGCTATACACCCTTTATTTAGCCTCGCATGAGACCCCACGTCATGCAATGACTGTGGCTCTGCCCAGAGCAGAGTTCGGTTTTCAGTGCAGGTGCAGGTAAGTAAATCTAAGGTAAAATCTGTCCTTGAGATTTGGCTACCGACGCACCTCGGTGTCTATCTAGATAGAAACTTAGCCTTATAGAAACGTCTGAGATACTATATACTTCCTTCTAGGATGAATCCAAACAAGCGATTTTTTTAATTTGACAAGATGGCATTCCTTTCATTTATCCAATTCTAAAGAAACATTTCCCATTATATAGATGATGTTGCACTTGTGATTCGGACGTGTTTTTGGTGTAGCTCAAGTTAGCTTACACCCACACGCGGCGGCGGCACACAGTAATATCTAGCGTGGCCATATTCACATCCAAAAATACGACTGGGCGGATGCAAGGTAGGCCTAATGCAAGGGCAGGGATTCTAGACGACTCCTTTCCAGCTCTCGCGATATTTTGCAGCACTTCATCTTGTCTCTGCTCTGCCCTCCTCCCTTAGAAGCTGTACAATCATCTGCGGAGATGGTCAACTCTGGAATTTAAGATTTCTTATTTAATTCTACAATCTCTTCACTTCTTCACTTCCTCACCCTCATTTGCAGAGAACATCCAATCCAAACCGCAGCATTTGCCTGCACTTCTAGCACGGCTTACTGCAGACGAGCGAAAGTGTCCTTTTGGAGCACATTCGTTCCACCATAGTCGGCAGACTTTGGAAAGCGAAGATGGCTTCAGAGAAGATAGCAGTTGCGTCTGGAGCGGATTTCGATCAGGCCACGCGGCGACGTAATGTGCCCTCGACTTCACCAAACAGCGGACTTGTGGATAAGGAGGAGGTAGATGACAAGAAGACACGGGTGAAGAAGGTCAGTTGCTGCATTTGCTGCCGTCCTGGTGTTTCTCCCAGACACATGCATCTGCGCAAGATTGCTGACCTTTCTATCTCAACCAGAATGAGCAGTCGTTACTTCAATTCTTCGACGAATGGGAGTTTATTATCGCGCCCATTATCTTTACAGCACTTGCCTTCTTCACGCGATTGTACAAGATTGGCTTGTCCCCCATCGTGACGTGGGATGAAGCTCAGTACGAAATCCCCCCTTAACAAAATATCGTCGAAGCAATCGCTAATCAACCCTTGACAGTTTCGGAAAATTTGGGTCCCACTATCTCAAGCGCGAGTTCTATTTCGATGTACACCCTCCTCTTGGGAAGATGCTTGTTGGTCTATCAGGATACTTGGCTGGCTACAATGGCTCTTTCGAATTCAAGTCAGGGGAGAGATACCCGGATGAGCTCAACTATACCTTCATGCGTGCATTTAACGCCTTTTTTGGCGCTGTGTGCATTCCTCTAGCCTATTTCACTGCCCGCGAGCTGAACTTCAAGAGACCAGCTGTGTGGTTCGTCACCCTGATGGTCCTCTGCGAGAATTCGTACACCACCATCAGTCGATTCATCCTCTTGGACTCTATGCTTCTATGCTTTACCTTCACAACTGTATTGTGCTGGGCGAGATTCCACAGACTTCAGCACAAGAGCTTCAGTATTGAATGGTTCACTTGGCTCGCCTTGACTGGTATTAGCATTGGATGTGTTACCAGCGTAAAATGGGTCGGATTCTTCGTCACAGCACTTGTCGGATTATACACCATCGAGGACCTCTGGAACAAATTTGGCGACACCAAGATGCCCAAGGTAAGTGTTCTTTGACCCAGGCGTACGAGATGCATATTGACCCTCATTCAGATTGACCTTGCAACCCATCTAGGCGCCAGAGTCATTGGTTTGATTATTATCCCCTTGCTTGTCTACATGCTATCTTTCGCCGCTCACTTTGCAATCTTGGAAAACAGTGGTCCAGGAGATGCCCAAATGAGCTCGCTCTTCCAAGCAAACCTCAAAGGTACCGAAGTTGGAAAGGATAGTCCCCTTGAAATCGCCTACGGCTCTCGCGCTACTCTCAAGAACATGGGGTACGGTGGCGGTCTTCTCCACTCTCACGTCCAAACTTACCCCGAGGGATCTACTCAACAACAAATTACATGTTATCACCACAAAGATGCCAACAATGAGTGGTGGTTCTACCCAAACCGCGATCAGCCAGAGTACGATCCTGAGGCACCACTAAAATATGTTGCAGACGGTGATGTTCTACGTATGATCCACTCCCAAACCGGACGTAACCTACATTCCCATGATGTTTCTGCTCCAGTCACCAAGGCAGACAAGGAAGTGTCCTGTTATGGAAACACCACTGTGGGAGATGAGAAAGACCACTGGACGATGGAAGTTGTCAAGGACGTGGCTTCGAATGATCGAACCAAGATCAGGACTCTCACTACTGCTTTCAGACTGAAGCACACTGCTCTTGGCTGTTATCTTCGTGCTGGCAATGTCAACTTGCCACAATGGGGTTTCAAGCAAATCGAAGTCACATGTGCGAAAGACGCCAAGGCAAACGACGTATACACCCACTGGAACGTCGAGGCTCACTGGAATGACAAACGTAAGCTATTGCTATCTTCTCCGACTTCTTAGTATGCTAACACTGCCTAGTCCCTGCCGCTGATGCTGGAGCATACAAGTCTCCATTTTTGCAAGACTTCATTCATTTGAATGTAGCCATGATGACCTCGAACAACGCTCTTGTCCCCGATCCCGACAAGCAAGATGATCTCGCCTCCCAATTCTGGCAATGGCCTATTTTAAACGTCGGTCTCCGTATGTGCGGCTGGGACGACTCAATTGTCAAGTACTTCCTCCTCGGAAACCCCCTTGTCTACTGGGGTTCCACTGCTTCCCTCGGTGTTCTCGCTCTCATGGTAGCATGGTACTTGATCCGCTGGCAACGAGGCTACGACGAGCTCAAGCAGGCTGATATTGATCAAATCCACTACGCCGCTCTCTATCCCGTACTTGGATGGTTCCTTCACTACATGCCATTTGTCGCCATGGCTCGTGTTACCTATGTCCATCACTACTACCCAGCTCTCTACTTCGCCATCCTGACATTTGGCTTTGTCGCCGACTGGATGTTGAGGCACAAGGCCAAGGCCGTGCAATTTTCCATCTATGGTATTTTGTATGCCACCACTATTGGACTGTACGTTGTGTTTATGCCGATTTCTTGGGGTATGGAGGGTCCAAATAGGCAATACAGCTACTTGAAGTGGTTTGATTCCTGGAGGGTTACGGATTGAACGGATGTCAAAACAAATCTCGAAATTGTGCCTGACTGAAGGCGCAAATGTGGAAAAGTAGCAAGGGTGTTGGGGGTGCTCCATAGATTGGGAGCATGACGAAACGTTTACTTGCATCATGTGCCATTAACTCATTTTCTCATTTGTTCAAGGAGGTGCAGGAAAAACTTGGGTGGGATGGTCGGTCTTGCATTGTTTGAAGGCCAAAGGCAAAATCAACTCCTAATTTTGTATAATTATGTGTTTATGAAACGCTTGCGTCTTGTCTCGGATTGTGCATTTTCCAGGTGCTCTATTCTCGTTCTAGTTTCCTTCTTTGCATTCGAGTTTGCATTGTCGAACATGCACCACCCGTCCCAGATTCTTTCTCATCGTCTATCCAGCTCATCTATGAAAATTTCCTCTGGAAAGTCTATCCTCGGCATCCTTCAACCGCCACAACAGCACTTTAGCTACCACCAGCCTTACCCAAGTTCGGATCTACCTCTTTAACCTCAATCTTCCTAATAACACGCGCAGGATTCCCAGCCACGACATCTATCGCCAGGTAGTCAGCACTATATTCCTCGCTTCTGTTACATATTACATCCGCATCCGCATCCGCATCTACTTGCATCTGACACAAATCTCGAGTAGACAGAGTAAGTAATTTGGAGTAGGTAGGTAGGTAGCTTACGGAAGTCAGGCACATCTTTCGTAACCACACTCCCGGCGCCAACCGTCACCCCGCGCCCAATAGTTACGCCGGGCAACACAATCGCGTTGCCGCCAAACCAGCAGTCCTCGCCGATGCTGATGGCGGCGCCGGATTCGGGGCCGGAGAGACCGTTGCGGAGAAAGGGATCGAGGGGGTGGGAACCGGAGAAGAAGGAGCAGTTTGGCTGTTTGGGGGTGGGGTTGTTAGTGAGTGATTGATGGATGGTTGGTTAGGACGTATGTTGATGCATTGCATTGCTGTGATTACTGTGATTACCTATGCATGTTTTGTTCATGGATAGCTGGCAAATGGATGGGATGGGATGGGATGGGATCAAGGGGAAAGGGATTAGGGTTAACGCACTCCGACGAGAGTTCGGGCTCCTATGGTGATAGGGAGGGTGTCGATGAATGTGCAGTTTGAGTTGATGTACGCGCCCTTGCCGAGACTATTATGCATAACGTGGCATATTAATCAATAAACACTTTGTAGCTTGAGAAATGGGGCGAGCGTGTGGATAAATAAATGAATCAAACTTACATTACGTTGAACCCGTAGTCTATTTTAATCGGCGCGTCTACCCACGGTTCATCTTTCAATATAATATCATCTTCCTCTGCACTTGCTCCGGGAGCTGGGAGGGGAGTGTCGTCGTTTGTTACACTGCGAGCAGTTTGAGTATATAAATGAACTCGATAAATAAATAAACCATTCAAGGTGAAAAGGGGTGGGATATGTATTACTTTTTCCAAAGCTCAACTAGCAAGCGTCTTGAAGCGGACTCGCTGTTGTAGGCCTTGATATATTTACGACATGCGTGCTGTTGCTTCTTCCGCGTAGCTACTAAAGAGGGCGTAAAGGCGTAATAGAGCTCTCCTCGCTGCATGCGTGCTTCGTTTTCGGCGGTGCTGAGCTTGTCCATGATGATTGAGTGATTTGCTTTTGGATTTATCCTATAGTAGGAAAGTGGAAGTAGAGGTTTAGAACTGAATGAGTGTGGCAATTGGAAAGGATATATATATATATATATAATAAGGCTCGTCACGAATTGTTCTTATAGACTAGAACTAGGACTCTTACCCTGACTGTAGGTACTGACTGTAAGACGGCTTTCGGGCGGTCATAAATGATGAAGCTTTACAGTAACGCCGAACTCCGCGCTCGGGGTGGGGTAGAATGGGGTTGACGACTACATTTCTCTTCTGCGAGAAACATCACAAACACCTGGAGTGGAAAATGCTTTTTAAAAGAGAAGGCCAAAAGTACGGCAAGTGAAGGGGAATTTCGAGGTTGGCATCTGGGCCTCACTCGACGAAGCCACGACACGACCGCAGACTTTTCCTGATCTCCAACACTTTTAGCAACTTCGTCCATTGAGGCATCGATCAGGATCCAACCCAACTCGACGACCAACAACCAAATTTCACCGGGCGAGTTTTTCCCATGCCATGTGGCCTCTACAATTGGAAGCAAAGGATTTCTCGCCTCCAACGGAAATTCTTCCCCCAGCCTCACCTCCACACCTCGGAAGGTTCAATGTCCTGTCCTGCCGTGCCGTGCTTCAAGAAGGAGCCTTGTCAGGTGGAAGAAGACAAAGAGAGCAAACGGGCTGGCAGAAGTATATCAAGTAAGATCCGATGAAGCGTTTGTACTGTACTGGCAAGTGACGGGTACTTGGATCCCATTCGTTGCTTTCCCTGGTAAGGTCGACTTGGAACGTCCCGTCTCAATACACACAGACTATGCGCGTTCTGTACGTCCTTGAATGATGGATATAGCAGCAATGATTGGCTGATTCAACTGGCCCGGGTGGCCTGCAGGAACCCGAATATCCTGTAGCACACTTCGCTAATTCAAGCGTTGGGAGGCTTCAGATGATGACTTCCCCTAGATCATTCAGGGGCAAGGCTTGAAGAAGTGACCAGTACACCAGACATAAAGCCTCCTTTCTTGACAAGGTGGCATCGACTGACGGCAGAAGAATGGAAGAAGCTATAGGGAATCATAGTTGTCTTAGGCTACGTTCGTTTTCCTGTTTGCCTGACTTTGATAGTTTGTCTGCTGTTATACCCGTCGTCGGTTTGAATCCTTCAAGTTGGTTGGGTGGCTTTGTTGTCCTTCCTCATGCTCGTCCTCGCTCTCCAACTCACTCATCTGGGCTCATAATCTCGACAAACTTGAGCCAACTATTGAATGGTTCCTATACTCTTGAAGAACCCTACTCAGTCTCTGTGAATTGCATGTGATCAAGACATTTATTTCCCAATTCACCTTTGTTTGTCGACCTGCTTGCTCGCTTAAAGATCTGAGGACTTCTACTACTTCCCACCAACCTCGACTTCCTGAACAATACAACCCACAACGAACAATACAACATCTTCCTTCTCAGGCACATTTTGTGTACCACGCTCGTTAATAGCCCAAAGAACCTTTTCTAATTCTCATTAAGTCAAGTCAATCAATCAAGATGCACGCATCAATCCTCGTCGTCGCCTTTGGCGGACTCATCTCTGCCGTCGTGGCTCAAAGAGCGGTTTCCACGGTCTACGAGACTGACATTGAGACCATCACTGACTGTGGCACTCATCCATCTTGCCCTGGCAAGACCGCTTTCAGCACTGCCATTGTCCCCGTCTCCTCGTCTGTGTTCACCGACACGGTCCTGAGCACTGAGACTTCATCTTGCGAGACCTCCGCCACTGAGATTGCATCCACCCCAATTCCCGTTTCTTCCACTCATCCAGCTGCTACATCTTCCAGCGCCGAGGTTCCCACTCCGTCTTCAAGCTACGAGGTTCCTCCTCCAGGTATGTGAATTGGATTTTCCATTATTTCCTATTTGGGCGCGTTTCAAAACAAGTTCCAAATACCTTGAAAGTCATCGCTCTGTACTCTTAAAGTTCATCAGAAAGCCAAGCTGACCCTCTGCTCTTCATAAAGCTGTCCCCACCACTCCCGCGACCATCGTGGTCCCTTCACCAGTTGCCCCGTCCTCAACTATCTCAACTTCGTACGTTCCCACGGAGACACCATCCTACCCGGTCGTCAACAGCACTGTTGTTCCACCAGCCAATGTCTCCTCCACCGAGTCAACTCCGGAGGCATCGCCATTCCCAACTCCAGGCAACCCCAGCGCACCAAGCTATCCCAACAGCACGGTCCCCGCGGTGACCAGCAGCGTTCCCTCGCCTTCAAGTGGCCTCAATACTGCACTCACCACCAACGTTGTCGTCGTCCCAGCAAGCAAGACCAGCTCGACCACCCCACCTACTTCAACCTCTAAGACGGTCAGCGCCGGTGATCACATCATCGTCCCTGGCATCACGCTGGGTCTGCTCACCCTTGGTGCTGTTCTCCTCGGATAAGCAGTCATGGGTTTCACTTGCTCGGGATTGATCTTCTCGCTTTGATCGGTCAAGGGCTGTACAATAGATACAAGTTGCGTTAGTGTTTTAGTAATTAATGGATTGCACGATATGGTATGGAATGGTACGAGATACATGGACTGAACTTTCACTGCAATTCGCTACTCGATCTTCTTTTCTTTTCTTTTCTTTTCTTCTTGCGAGAATGGAATCTGGGTGAATACAATGGAAAATGGCATGGTTGGCTTTCGCGGCAGAGATGGACAATAGATACTTCAGCGCGAGCGATTGTAACCGTAGGTCTCTTAATAAAGCGGCTATAAAAACAAAATGACCCAACTTGCACGTGAAAACTCCATCTTTACAACTGTCAGAGCCCCTTTATCTGTCCCAATTAGCAGGTAGAAATCAAAATTGACAAGCAACTTAATCATGCCAACGCTTCAATACCTGGGTCACACAAGGACACTCCCCACAACCACTTCTACTTCTACATTTCCCCACCATCTCTCTCCCCCTCTCCCTCCTGCCATCACACCAATAACGATCATCCTCAAGCCTTGTCACCCTCCCACCAAGCTGTTCCATAAATTTCCAATCCCTACTCCTTGCAAGCAACTCTCCACATCCGCCTCCACATCCACGACCAGCACCATAATTCGCACCCAAATTAAGCGCATGGAACATCTGCCCCGATTCCCTTTCCCTTTCCCTCGCAGTCCCCATCATACTCCCACTTCCTCTAAACCCACTCGTATCCCAAATCCCTTCTTCCCCCATTCCCACTCCCACTTCCACTCCCGCCCCTCTCCAACAACCCCTCAATCCTGTCCCACCTCCCCACCTCCACCCTCCTCTCCCGCTCCTTTCGCGCACTCTCACGGCCCCTTGCTTCCGCATTAGAAAGCGCAGCCGCCTGCTTCTGCTCCTCGTATCGCTTATCCCATTTTCCGAAGCTTTCTTTGATCTGTTTTTCTAGATCGGATGTCGAGGGTTGTGGGGTGGAGGTTTTTGGATAGCGAGGTGAGGAGGTCGAGTTCTGAGGCGGCGCGGTGGGTGGGGTGGGCCAGTTGGGGGGAAGATATGAAGATTGATGGGGAGGGTTGTGTTAATGGTGATGGGGGCCTGTATATAGACCAGTGTGGTGAGGTGGGAGGGGAGCTCCATATTGCAGAGGGAGATATGTTCACGGAGACGTGGTTTGCGTTGATGAACATCGAGGCGCGGGTTTTGGGCGAGCGTGGTGGGGATGCTGGGGAGATGGGGCAGGTGGTCTTGTCGATGGTGATGTATTTGCGTTTGGGGGATTTCTTCCGCGAGATGTACAAGTGCATGTTAGACATGGACTGCGCCGTTGATGCGAATGTTGATTCTGCTATTGCTGGAGCAAGTAGCGTATTGAGGTTGAACTAAGGGAAAGAGCTTGGGTATTTGGGGAGAAGAGGCAGTGTTATATGTAATTTGGACTTACATTGAACTCATGTCCCTACCTTGAGCTACTAAAAGCAGGGGGTCAACGGCATCATGCGCGAACTAAAGGCATCCCCGGTTTCCAAAAGCACCACAGCTCAAAGACTTTCGTACGGAAATGGCACTTGTGACTGCATGACGGGCCTTCAACGTGATGTTTCTTCATGTTATTATTTCAGCATCTGTAGTTTCTGGTCTCGCTTGAGATATTGTACATATACATGTGCAGGCAGCCGCATTCGCATTGTTTCTTCTTGACCCCAGCACGCCTAGAAGACACTTTTACAACCTGGACTCTTTCTTCTTTGTCTTTTTTGAATTGCTCTGCCAAGCAAATTCCTAGCCTGGTGTCAGTCACGAGCCCACGTTCAAGATGGGGAGATGCAAACGGATTGACTTACCAGTTTCTGCGCTTGTCCTGCTTCGATAATCACGTTTACTACTACTGGAACAGATGCTTTGAAGCCCTCTTCTGTAGCTTTTGCAAGCTCTTCTGGTGTGCGGACTAGGTATCCTTTCCCACCGCACATCTCTGCAACTTTCTCATATCCAACTTCCCAACCTAAGCTGGAACTTCGAAGCCCACCCTGAGAGTTCCCCTCGATCGTATTATTCTGTAACTGTAACCATGCATCCGAATCGTCACTGTCCCCGTGATATACCCCTCCATTATTGATGACGAAAATCAAGATATCCATCCGGTATCTCGCCATCGTCTCAACCTCAGCCAAGGAGAAACCAAACGCCGAGTCACCTTCAAGGCAAACGACTTTCTTGTGACATGTTTTCGGTCCGGATGTAGCTTCCGGGGAAGGGAAATTGTAGGCACAGTGAGCTGCAATTGCGTATCCAAGACCAACGCCCATAGTTGCATGTGTGCCTGCATCGAGACGTAGCCGTGGGTGCTCAACTGGGAATGCGCTCCTGGAAATATCCATGGTATTTGCTCCCTCAGAGACATAGACAACACCACCATCTCCTGGCTGCGACAACGCATCGAGCGTTTCCTTGATCACATTAAAAGTCCTTGCGTAAGTCATGGGAATCTTGTCCACTTTCGCAGCTTTTGCTGCTCTGGCCTCGTTCTTGGCAGCACTGGCCTTCAGTGACTTTACATACTCTAAAGATATGTTGTATTCCCATTTTCCAAGAGCTTCGGTGAGTTGAGTAGTCACGGCTTTGACATCTCCAATGACGCCCAATGCTGGATCACCATTATTCTTACCCAATTCTTCTGCTGAGATATCGACCTGGATGATCTTCACATCAGGGCTCCATCTTGGATCTTCTCCAAAGTGTAGAATCCAGTTCAATCTTGCTCCTAGGATCAAGACGACATCTGCTCCCTTCAGAGCAGCAGATCTCGCGGTAGCGGTGTTTGATGGATGAGAATCGGGAATGACACCTTTTCCCATAGGTGTAGGTAAGAAAGGGATCTTGCTCTGGTCGATCAGCTTCCGAATTGCAGCTTCCGCTTGCGAATATGCAGCTCCCTTTCCAACAATCACAAGAGGCGCTCTAGCGGACTTGAGAAGTTGTACAATGCTCTGGATTTTCTCTGGATCTGAGGCAGCTCTTGGAGGTGCTGGCACAATGCGTGTCGCTATCTCTTCCGCCTCTCCTTGGATGACATCTGCCGATAGATCAACGAAACTGGGGCCTGATCTCCCATAAAATGACGTTTTATAGGCATTCGTCAGACTCTGGGGTATCGAATCGAGACTTGACCGAACTGCAATCTTCGTATGGGGAGTAAGAAGTGAAATGGCATCCATCTCCTGGAAAGCCCCCTTAGTGACTAAATGTGTCTCGCTGGAGCCAGCTAATAGCAGTAAAGGAAAGGCATTTGCAGACGAATTGCCAATTCCAGCCATAGCATGGAGAACTCCTGGACCTCCCACGACTAGGCAAACGCCCGGTCTGCCCGTCAAATAGCCATATGCTGTAGCAGCGTAGGAAGCAGATTGCTCGTTTCGAAAGGCAATGAACCTGATACCCAGAGCAATTGCCTCTTCTGCAATTTGAACCACTGGGATCCCAACAAGTCCAAATATGACCTTTACACCTAATTCATGCAGAGCCCGAGCTATCAAGGCAGCTCCCGTGGGCGATACCATTATAGTGCGAGTTGTACAGAGAGAAATAGTTAAGCACAGGAGAGCCGAGGTCGCCACAGCATGACTATGACCTCAACGAAGCTCCCATACTGTACTTTAAGCGCCGATAATGATAACGCGTGGGCCTGAAGACGTGCGACGTGTACCAATGGTAAGGTATCTTGCTCTTTTTATAAACGGCCTAATGTAATATTTTTGCCCTAAAGCCTAGAGTAAATGCTCACGAGACATTTTTTGTGCAGAGAAGGTAGGTAGTTAAGGTAGTCATGGCTCGCTCGTTCACCCAATTGTGAAACAAGAGGTTGATCGGTCTGAATCGACAACACCAGACCAGACCATTTACAGTACAGCTAGCTAATCTCATACGGCTTTCTCTACCCAACAACTTCACCACACGCTTTCAACATGTCAGATAATCCATATTACTCAGACCCGGCTCTCTACCTCTACACGTCTCTGACATCTGGATCGTCCCATATTGTCACAGCGACCTCCCGCCTCGAGACGATCTTAAAAGCCAACAAGATCCCTTTCAAAGCCCTCGACATCGCTACAGATGAGAAAGCCCGCCAGATATGGGGCCGTAGAGCAGGAAAAGATGAATCTGGGCGTGTGAGGAAGATACCTGGGTTGGTACAAGAGGGTTTCGTAGTGGGGGTCCGTCCTCCCCCTTCCCGGCAAGATATACAGTCATTAACTCCCACGCAGGATCTCGTTGAAATCGAGGACTGGAACGAATACGGTGAGCTGAAGCAGCACGTCAAGATCGTAAAGAATAAGGCAGTAAAAGCCGGACCCTCGACACCCCTATCCAAACTCTCAGACGCAGTGATAGCTGCCCAAGAGAACAAGAAGCCCGGTTCTGCGCCCACTCCAACAGCCCCCAAAGCCCCAGCGGCAAGTTCGAAATCTGCAGAAACTCCAGTCTCGGACTCGAAGCCTCCGACAGGCGGCGCGCCTACGACTATATCCCTAGCATTAAGACAAGCCGGACAAGAAGCAGCTCAAAAGGCAAAGGATAACAAGAAGACACCACCCGTTGAGACGTTCGATGGAGTAGGAGAGGCAGAGCCGCCAAAAGAAAAGGAGAAAGCTGTACCAGCTCCTCTCACCATCCCAGAAACGGAACATGCAATTGAGACACCAACACTCATGCAATCACCTACCTCAACAACCTGGCGACGAGCCCCAGGATCTGGATTTGAAATCAAGACGCCCCGGCATTCTATCAGCAAGTTAGAGTCGATGCAGTCTCCCATTAGCACGGCTTGGAAGCCGACGGATGTTGAGCCGCCTGTGCTGACGCATCGGGGCTCGAGTAGTTCGGAGGAAAGTTCAGTGGAAGTTAGGGAGTCTTGTGTCCAAGAGGCTGAAGACGATGAAGATGAAGATGAAGAAGATAGCGAGGATGAGGCAGATGAAAAGGAGTGATTTCATGACATGGGATGAGTAATTTGCAGGTATGTCGTTACGTTTAGCTAATACCAGTCTGTTTCTACTTCGGAATCTCTGTATCCAAAATGCCGTTACAAATCAGCGCCGCAACTTAGCATTGACAGCATTCATATCCCACTCCCACTCCCTCCCTTTTCCAAGTCCCTTCGGGTCATTGTTACTGGCCCCGCTCTCAAACCAACTTCTCTTCTCCCTTTGCTCCGTAGTGGGATTCGCAGTTCTATATGCCTCTCTCAGCTTCAACCAACCCTGATCGGCTCCCACATCCTCCGCAACACCATGTCCCTCGCCCTCCAAACACAAAAACCCCTTACTCGCTTCCGCTCTCCCCACAACCTCAACCGTGTGCTGCCAGCAATCACCAAAATCATACTCGTACGCAATTTTTGCGCTTTCATTTTCCTTATTCTCTAGCACTTTGCTAAGTTTGATCTTCTTGCTATCTATTTCAGGAGTCTGGGAATGTACACGATCTCGATTGTGCATCGAGTCTAATCCTTTGGCGGAAGCAAAACTACCTGGCCCCATTGGGTCTTTCTCGATGATCCGCAAGAGGTTCTGTCTCGGTCCTGCGTCTGGTATCGGCTTATCGCCGAACTGGGCGGCGTCCTGTATGCCATCATGTCGGGTAGGGGCTCTGGTTGCACGTTTGGATCTATGATTTTGAAATCGTAGGTGTGCGTGCTGGCCCAGCCAAAAGCGATTTGTAGGGCGCGGTGTAACTGCTCGAACGTTGCGGTTGAGGGGCAGGAGAGCGTGCGGGTTGCCGAGAGGTTGGTGATTTCCGTGGGGCAGAGGGAGATTTTGAGAATATAATTTTGCGCTTTGCAGGTTGACTTGTGGGTTCCCCAGTTCTCTGCTTGGCAGTCCTTGCCTAAAGATAGTTAATCCCGGGTGTTTGGTCTTGGAGACCGGGGGACTTACTGCAGTATCGGGTCTTCTTGCAGCGTCCACAGGTCAATAGTTTCCGGTCATCCGTCTCGATAATGTTGCAGACTGCACACTTTGGCTTGTTGAACGCTTCAGAGCCATTCCCCCCGGCCATCATACGACGCATATCTGCAAGTGAGACTCCAGTAACTTCTCGTTGAGCCATAATGTGATATGATGCTTCTCGGAGTCCAATAAAAATATTTGGGAGGGCGGATGATGAAGGTCTGGAAAGCTTGAAGAACTGCGACCAAGGAGGAACTTTATCCTCGAAAGAAGATAAAGTGGTGAACGTGTGGATGTTAAATATATGTTCAGGTATGCTAGCCAGCACATTCCTTGCTGGACAACGCGTAGTGCTCGGACCCTAAACGCGCTAGTCACTCGACATCACGTCGTGATCCAAATGAAGTCTGTTATCGTCTAATTACATAGCATCTACAGGTTCACGTTCAATATTTTTCTTAATCTATATCTTATTTGCGATTCTAAAACCTTCAACCTAAAGGTTTCAGGCATGGAAGGAGGTTATTGTTGTGTTGGGCTGGGACAAAATTCACCAGGCACAACAATTGGTAGATCTCTTATGAGTAACTAAAAAACCAAAAACTCTTGACATACATAACATTCCACTCACAATGCTTTCGATTTCCTCTTTTTGGGTTCGAATCCAGCTTTGGAAAGACCTCTTACTTCCTCCTATGAGGGTCGAGGTTCATGTCTTGAGAAATCCTTTTGGTCCCATGCCCGTGGAATCGTTACTTCAGTCAGCAATTCAAGACTAAAAGTATTAGAATATGTGTTCTGAACTCTGTCGGAGAAGATACCCCCATGAATGGCAATAGGCACGGAAGATTCTGGTCGTTTTGCGGCACCGGAAACTTTCAGACGATCTCTTATGGTCGTAGATATCAGGACTTATACACAACGAAATCTCTTATGCCATTGACAAATTTCTATCTGGGCAAAAGGTTGCATCAATATAGTACAGAGTCTTACCATATTTGTTACTAAGAATGACGTGCAGATGGTGTGTTGACTCCGACCCTCGGTGTCGAGCCTCTTCTCTATGCAAATCAGTGCACACAGCCAACTTAAAAATGACGAGAATATCGGCAGAGGCTGACATGTGAGTGACACCGGATATTTGCATCTTGTCAAACCTGTCGTGTAGTCCCAAAGCAGTGTTCCCAGCAACGGGTAGACGGGAATGTGCATGTGTTATGATCCCATCCAGTGATTTGGTGAAGCGATTTGAGCCAAAATGGGTATAATATCACATGGTGATATAGTAACGCGCGAGGGTTAGTGACTTCGGCGACTTCGTCCGATGATATCTGTATTGAGTGACAGCGACGATCTGCACATTTGCACAACATTCTAGAAGTCCTTTAGAAGTTTGTCTTTCGTGGGAATCTCGCTGTAGCCATCACCACAGAACGTGGAGAGAAACAATACATATTGGCAGTGCAGAGTGCGCGTTTCCCGAACAGAATCTATGGTATACTGGAAAGGTTTCATTCAAGGCTGAGGCCGTTTCGGACAAAAGCAAATACAGCATGGTAACCAAGCAGCAACCCTAGTAGTTGCCTATGAATATTGACGGCGATCAGAGACAATAAAAAGCAACAAAAAGCAACATGAACTAGAGGGACCTCGAAAATTGTGACGGAGATGCCAAATATGAGCGGACGGCAACTGTAAATATGGGATTGTGACAACAAACCCATGAAACGTCGCAGAGGAAAAGAGCACTTGCACGATCCCAAGATACGTATACCCACCGCTTGTTCAGTGAAACTGTCAAAGATGCAGTATTTCAGGTACGAGGCCGAGTGACTCGAGTCCAGGTAGAGTAGAGCTTGACTTTAGGTCGTGGTCGTGGGAGAACCGCATGTCTTTCTTTGTGCTGGGGCGTGGCCTTGGCCTGCACCGTACTCGTACCGTTCCCACCAGATCGGCAGCTCCTTTTCTTTTCATTGCTTCCCCGCCCGCCAGTGCCGCCACCAACCCAACCTCACTCACCCCCGAGACCCCCTCGCCTCGCCTCACTCTCATCTCATCTCATCGCTCACCAGCGACTCGGACCCGGACCCGAACATTATGAAGTGCTACACAGGAGCGCCCCATGAGATGCCGCCCGCAAGATGGTACCTGTAGCACTGCAGATTACTGGGGAGATCGGACGGGATAGAACATAGAGTTATGTTGTGGTGAAGAAGCAAGGAAGAACGGGCATTCAGACTCTCCGACTCTCTGCGGCGAGATGCTATGCCGTGAGTTCTGCTCTGGTCGTGATTACCTTCCCGAGCGTACTTGTAGATACCTTTGATAGGTACCTACCTAGTCTTTATTGGTTTGGGATATGATGGGTGTTCAACACGAGCTCCAAGACCAGGAAGGCGCGGCCTGAATGATACAGTATGCTCATGCTCAACCACTCTTTGCCAGCTTGATATACCGTCCTATCTGAGACCCCATTAACTCAGGGTCTCCCGCCTTTGCACTCCTCATATCATAAATGACAAGCCGACCAACGCTTAGACTTTTCATTCCGTGACATCTCATCATCCAGCATCAGCATCTAGGCCGGGTCTTTTGTCTTCAGATTTCTTACTCATGTATACAAGTACCTTTGAGAGCCTAGGTAGGTCAAATAGGGTTTCCCTCAGTTGCATTACAGTGCTACAACTACAACTTACACAGTGTCACTAGTCGAGAAGCCCACACTCCACCACTGCAGTCCGCATGAGCTGCACATCCTACAAGGATAGAAAGCGTTGCACAAAGCTGTCTTGCCTTTTTTTCCCTATTCGGCAATATTTTGTTCATGGTCCAATTGTGTTACTGGAGGCATTCAAAGACCCCAGATATCCATCTCTTTGGAGCCGCCTGTTCTGCCGTCTCAGAACGAATATTGTGAATAGAACCTGTCTTGGGCCACATATCGCCTCAACTCCTGCGTCTTTGCCATCTTTCATTGCCGCAGCAACGCGTTCATATCAACCGCGTCTATTGTCCTGTGCGACACATAGGATACGACAATTATATGCTCCGCGGTGTCCCATCCTAGGACTGATGTGTTGATACTAAGTGGCATTTTTAGCCGGGCAGAAAAGGCCAGTCTATCTTCATTATTCTCTTTTCTAGAACCATCATAAGCAACTTGTGCCGTCGAGGGGTTGGTTTTGGCGCGGCGAAAGGGCAGCAGCAGAATTGAGGGTATTCCTTCCCATCATTCGGATACTAATATTACCCCTCTTCCCAGTTGTGAATCTGCTACGACTTTCGAACTTCGTCTTCAACTATATGCACTAATTCACTAATGTTGTAATAGGGCTACTCTTCCTACTCTTCCCATCGTCCTACCGCCTTTTTCCGAGTGTCGCCGTCGCCGTCGCCGTCCTTACATACCTGTACCTTTATGAACCTTACACCCACATTCAATCTTGATATCCGCCACATCTAGCATCCCTCTTTGGTTTTGAGGTTCGCGAACTGCTTCGTTCCGACTTCATCCACGGTAGTAGGAACTGGATTGTGAGGGTCTCGGAAGTACAAATAAGGTAAGTCCTCTGATACTGGTGCCTTTCTTACAAAGCGTTCGAATCCCGATCTTCGCGTTTGATCCAGCCCATGTGGTGGGTATTCTAGCTTACGCGCCCTAGCTATTAGGCCCTGGGCGGTAGCCTTCTACTGGAAAAATATAATCGATAAGCAGCAAGACCGGCTAAAGTCTCTAGGTATGTGCGAAAAACCCCCTTCCCGACCGCTTTCCCCCCTTGTCCTACCCAATTCTCTACATATGAGCACGAACACCAATACATGAGCAAATGATGTCAAATCGTGTGAAAGCGGTCCTAGAACATTGGGAACTTGGTATTCTAACTTTTCTTGAAGATCGATTCACTTCTGATCTGCTAAGTACTGAGTTGCTCTGGAGTTGGGTAAACTTCAAGTGCCCCCAGTCGTTGCGGTAGGCTCTAGAGTGAAAGTCAATCAGTAGGTTTTAGGTCCTGGGGCCCTCTACTCTATGAAGCTTTGCTAATTCCGTTCACAGATAGCCTTTAGACTGGCAACTACCTTCATTGGAAGCCTTTCACATCTCCTTGATCTACAACGTCGTTTCGAATGTATGCCACCAGAGCCATGTATAACATTCCCCTCATTCTGGACCAGACTGCCATTAGCTCCAGAGCCACAGATGCACCTAGTGCCTCCTCTTCGTCTCACAGCAGCTCTTTGACGCTTCTATCAAAGACATCATCAAGCCAGGAGACGAACAAGAGATATGCAAGCAATAGCTTCATGAGCAAAATCTTCAGTAAGAAAGAAAAGGAGATCAAAGGGGTCACCAATGAGGTTCTACAACGTGATTATGAACTTATGGCGCAGAATGAGAAGATGAATGATGAACTTAAGAGCCTGGTCCAGCCATGTTCATTCATCAGACCTTTGCAAAATAAGCCAGAGGCAAGAGTCGAAGCGAAGCCATTCGGTCGTAATAGTGCTCGCACAAAGACGTTTCCCGCAAAGACAGCTGTGCATCGCTCGCAACTTTCGGATATCATCTATGGATCAGACACTCAACACACTTCCTCGAGCCATGCAACAGACTCGGACCATGGCCATACCTTAGAGGACGGGTCTACTGCGGATGTTTCGGTGAGCGAAGACGACCGAAACTATCAAGATCATCAAGACGACCAAGACAATCATTACTATCCAGAAGAACATAATGAACTTCGAGCTGTTCATCGCTCAATAGCTGATCAGATTGACTATGCTGCCTCTCTTGTAACTCAAGACCCGGGCTTGTTCGAGCACTGGAAATCTTGGCTCCAGAATTACGCAACTGTCAGTATTGCTCTTATCAGCAGATTTGTTCCCAAATTACACCTGCAATATCAGTCATCTTGTCCACCGCCGGTCAAACTGTCTTTGTGAATCTCCACTGACATTCCCCAGGGTAAATTCAACCTTAATCACCTACCTAATGCACCTCTCCTCAGTCCCAGATTTCGATACCTCCCAAGTATCTTCCCTCCAAATGAGCCGATGAGGTTAGATCTGAGCGCCAGTTACGAGCCTGCCTGGAATGGTTGGGGAGAAGAGAAGGCTTCTGCATGCATTTACTCCGCAATGGAGTATCTCGACACGGAGTTTGCATCGATCTCTTGCTTTGACAAAGAGTTTGAGCGCCTTAGAGTTGTAACGAGAGAAGACGCCGGGGAGATTAAGCGTGAAATCAGCATGGGAGCACATGCGCTTTTGACCACGGACGCCTTAGTTGTTCTAGACACCCACTTGGTTTGTTACGTCCGTCCATGACTCAATTCCCTTGCTAAAATTGATAGGACTGGCGCTTCCAAGATAATCCCCTCGTTAATGGTGAACTTGATCGTATTAGATTCTTTGCCGCAATACCACTACTTTCTCCGGATGGGGTCGCCATAGGCGTTTTGGCAGTATTTGATTATTCTCCCCGGGATACCTTCAACACCAATCATCGGACGAAGCTGTCTCACTTGGGCCAAAGCATAATGGTCGATTTAGACCACATCGCGTCTGAGTTACAGGGAATAGACGCTATGCAACAAGAGTCGATAATTGACGACGAGGCAAGAAGCTTTCTTAATTACAGCCTTCTACCTTCCGCATTGCGCGTTACGGAGCCGAAGACTCCGCCAAGTGGAACAAGTGGAAGCTTTACAGAGTATCCCGGCCCGGGCTACTTTTCTACTTATCAAGAAAATACACCACCATCTTCTGCCAATTCGGAGAATAATACAGTATTCATCGACAGTCAGCACGATCCCCAGCGGCTCAGAAGTCTGAGTAAGAAGCTCACCATTGATCCTGAGTTTGACCACGCTGTGGGTTCTTACGATCTTGTCACTCCAGACTCCGATAAATACCGGTCCTATTCGCCTCGGCCATGGTCTTCGTCGGATATCACATCTCTTCACCCACATCCCCCGAACACGCCTGCGTTTTCCCTCCATGAGGAATTTGAACAAGCGAATTTCGATATTTCGGTTGAAGACTTCATGGCACTACATGATGACGACTGTGCTGAAGAAGTTTACCAGGAGGCAAGCAATGCTTTTGTTACAGATAATCCTCAAAACGAGCTATGGTCAGCAGAACAGCGGGAGGCTTCGCAGATTATGGATGTTGATCCACAGCGACCCCTTCTTGGATGGCCGCCCAAAGATAAAAATATTCAGAGTAGAATTCCGATTCCGAAGAGCATGGATGTTGCCCTTCCACCTCTGCCCGAGCTGCCTCCGCACGTTAAAAGCCCATCCGCCAATTCACCATTTACATCACGCAGCTCAGGTGATTCAATGGCTGAAGAGAATAAAGTGGCTTTTGTCTGTCAAAATATCGCGCAAAGCCTTGGCTACAATCTCTTGTACGCTGTTGAGCTCGCCCCAGCAAAACCAATGATGACCGATGAGGAGCTCTTCAAACCAGGAGGTCTGCGAATGCAAATTATCGCGGCTCATGGTATGCATGAGCCTCTCGATCTAGACGCTAAGCAGCATATAAATGCTCTGCGTTCTCGCGGCTGCATAACATGGGAGAACAAGCGCTTCACAGAAAGCGGATATGATCATGGCCGCTTAGTGACCATTCACGCCGCGGATGGTGGTCCGCATAGACTTCGCAAAAGCGGAATCATCGTTGGCGCATTCGGCCGTCAAGACAGCAATGATGTCCTGCAAGAAGTAGGCGAAACCGTTCATTTAAGGAGGTTTGAAGAGGAAGTTAGAAGCCTCAAGCCACTATTGCTCAAGTCAAAAAATCGAATTCCACAGGGAGCCAAAAGCGAATCTCCAAAGTCGCCTAGCTACCCTGCGAATGAAGCAAAAGAAGTGGGAGAATCCCTTCAGTCCCGAAACTTGCACGCCAAAGTACCTCGTGCGCCCCGTTTCACTCGCTTCGGTTACAACCAGGCCAGATGAGCATATTTGTCGGTTCACTGGAGTCTCTTGTACTCTACAGGCACTTTTGCCATCCGATACGATTACGTTGTTATCTTCCTGACTAGCCCGCGACATCGAATTCAACAGCCGTCTGAACTCGTCCCGCTGGCAGATCCCGTAAAATTACACCACAAATAATTGTCGAAAATACTTCTTCTTTTAAAAAAGGCATCTGTCCTTAGATTGCCCAAAATTCTACGAACATTACGCATACTACGACACTCGATTTCGTTGCCCATGCAGTCAATATTGCGTTTGCCATGATACCCATCTTGTCTTTCCTTTTTCCTCTTGCCGGAATCGGTGGTTCATCCAAATCTTAGGAGAAATAGTCGATTAGGTTTTAGACTGCTACATTCTTGCTACAGTCGACTTTGTACCTCGGCGGTCATTGCGAGTGATAATGTGTCTATTAATAGGCGGTACGTAGCTGTCTACGAAAAAATGAAAATGAAAGTTATATACAAACATATGAAGGCTTGAGTGAAGTATCTGACTGAGCTTGCGGGCTATCAACTGGTAATTAGCAGGGCTTACTTGTACCAAGGATAGTATTCATTGCCTTCGGCCATATAAAGTATTTCCCAAATATGAGCCGATATACAAAGGAGTCGAACTGAAAGATCAAAGGGGCGATATTGGGCTAAGGTAGGGCAATTTTGGAATCGAGAATATGGCACGGTCTCCTTTCCGCTTTCAGTTTACAAAACTCCTACTCGCTCTGACGCTCTTCCCCTGTTATTCGAGGTAAACTTATCCTATCGTGATTTACGGATGTCTCCATAAAAAGAAGAGGCCTCATAATGGAGTGTGGACAGAAAAAAGCAGCACACCATATTATATGCCGCGTACCGTGGGACTTTAAAAGTTAATAAGAGTAAGGTAACTGCCGCTTTTTATGTCTAGCATGGGAAAGCATAATAAAGAGCCTAAGGGTTCATAATTGATGGTCATTTTGTGAGGAAGGCCGTAAAACACGGTAGGAGCCAAGAAATGCATCCTCGTGAGGTCAAATTGCTCAACCAGTAGCGAAATCACACGCAAAAGAACCGAATGTTTAGAAAGGAAATCAGCAAGTATCGACTGTCATCTATTTTACAGCTCCACTATCTTTCAACCTTCCCGTAGCAACGAAAAGTCTACCCCCGCTCCTTCACTACCATCACCATATCAGTTCCCATTTTCTCCTCCCCAGACTATTCATGTCAAGAACAAAAGAGAGGACAGGCGGAGTAGCATTTATCCTTTATGTACGCGCTTATGTAAAGCTCTTTGTGAAGGTCACAACAACATCCTTCAATTTCGCCTCGAGCTCCTTGCTCAACGCACCCTCTTTGTCAATCGTGGCCAGCAGATCGCTCTCGTTGGTCTTCATGTGAGCAATGAAGTCAGCCTCCCATTGCAGGATCTTGTTGACGGGGACAGAGTCCAAATGTCCGTTAACACCGGCGTAGATGAGGGGAACCATTTCGTTTACGGCCATGGGGGAGTATTGCTTTTGCTTGAGGAGCTCAGTCAACTAGGGAGTTTTGTTAGCAAATACTCGTATAATAAGAGATTCAACATAGTTGTAAAACTTACACGTTCACCACGGTTAAGAGTCTGCTTCGTGGCAGCATCCAGATCAGAACCGAATTGGGCGAAAGCAGCGACCTCACGGTATTGGGCCAAGAAAAGCTTCAGGGAACCAGCGACTTGCTTCATGGCCTTAAGTTGGGCAGCGGAACCGACACGGGACACGGAAAGACCGACGTTGATGGCAGGGCGGACACCCTTGTAGAAGAGTTCGGCTTCCAAGAAAATTTGTCCATCGGTAATCGAAATAACGTTGGTTGGGATATAAGCAGACACATCACCACCCTGGGTCTCGATGATGGGAAGAGCAGTCAAAGAACCACCACCGTGCTTGTCGCTCATCTTGGCAGCACGCTCAAGGAGACGAGAGTGGAGGTAGAAAACGTCACCGGGGTAGGCCTCACGTCCGGGAGGACGACGGAGAAGCAGAGACATTTGACGGTATGCAACAGCCTGCTTGGAGAGATCGTCGAAAACGATGACTGCGTGCTTGCCATTGTCACGGAACCATTCACCCTGCACATTAGGTTAGCATGTATTCTTCTATGGGAAGGGAGGGAGGGGGAAGGTATTGTCCGAGCGCAAGAGGGGGGATCTTATTTACCATAGAAGTGCCTGTTATAGATATGTTAGCAGTGTATCAATATAGCATTATTGTCAAACAACTCTGTGAACAAGTGACGAAAGGGAAAAAACTGTCAGCCGATAAGAACGGTAGCAAGGTTGGACAGCGTCCGAATCAGCACTGCCGATATAAGGATGGTCTTCCAAAAAGGTGGCGAGAGGCAGTTAGGTAGAAGAATTGGCCGCCAGGGCAGCCTTCTTCAGATGGCGGCTGGAAGTCTTGTGGGCGTCCAGATGGTATGCAGCATCGAAGGTTTGATCGCATGGTTTGCAGTAGAATGTCCTGGCGGTACGGATTCGAGCACGCGATGCTTGGTCACTGCGTTGTTTGGCAGTCGGACGGCGTCCATTGAGCCGATCCTTGTGTGCGGCAGAGTTCTTGTGTCTCTTGAGCTTGGTGCTGTCCGCGAATGCCATCTTGCAGCATGAACAGTATAATCGCTTTTTTGCAACGGCTTTTTTCTTGGATTTATTGCTCGCAGCCCTTGCCTTCTTCTTGTTCTTCGCGACCCATGCAACTGCCTGAATACGCTTCTTCAAGCGGAATGCATCGATGTCTTGAGCACGTTCGCGGTCGTATGTCTCTCTCATTCTTTGCGCATTCTTTGCATAGGCATTCTTCGAATGCTGCACTGCACGCTTCTTTCGCTCCGCTGCATGGGCAAGAAGCTCTTCTGCGGTCATCTTCAAGTCGCCAGCGACACCCTCCTTGAATGGTGTGTGGGAATTGAGCGGGCGCCAGAGGACGTCGTCCCGAGACCATGGCATCAGACCAGTCCACAGCGCGTCCATGCAGGTGGGAATGGCAGAGTAGAAGATGTTCGTGAATGTTCCCTCGATAGCGACGAACCGCCGTCTTGCTCGCGGCATGATTGTAACAGATGGTATAGTCGCCCAGCAAAGCAGACCAATGTGAGCGAGGTCGTAGCCTTTGTCGTAGAGAAGGCGGACAAAACGAGGGAGTTGAGGATGTCTCTTGTCGGAGTAATTGGCGACGCGACCCATGTACCCGTCGACGGCATCAGTTCCAGAACCAATGCACAGACCCGGCTCGCAACCGTCTTTGGTCAGGAGCGCGGCGTACACAGCCCAGGACTTGTCTAGAGGCTTGGGAGTAGACAACCAGAAGTCGGGCGTTGGCGGCGTATCAGATTGAAGAACCTCGAGGAGGCCCGGTGCGAATGTGAGAGGTGTAGCAGAACAAATGTTGCGGCCGGCCTCTGCTTGCAATACAATCTTGAAGTCTGGATTGATGTACCAGTCTGGAGCATTGAGATTGACATGTTGAAACATGTAATCGTCCACAAGCTTCTGCAGCGGGCCCGGGACGGCAGACATTGTAGCCATGACCTGTCATATATTAGCTTTGCATACGGCAATGGGTGGGAATTGCTTACTTGGACGCCGTCCAAATCGGGCGGTCGATAAGTGTCACAAAGGCGCCAGACTGGTCTGAGCAGTAGAGTAGTCTTGGCCGCCAGACAGGTCTGACCTGAAGATCGGTGGTATCGACGAGAAGATGTACAGAAGACAGTACAGACTCAATTCAAGCGTGTTCAAGGTAGAGAAGAACGCGTTGTGGTGAGGAGGTTGTTGAAGAAGAGAAGTCCAGAAGTGAAGAAGAAGTGCATGAAGGCAGCACCGTCGAAGCCGGGAAGGAAGTCGCGATCATGATCAAGTTGATGTGGTAGGCACACTCCACGCCTTGCGTGGGTACCCTGCTCGACGCAACAAGTCGGAGGAAGGTGCAATGGGGAAGATGGGAAGGAGCAATGGGGAAGATGCAAAGAAAAATGAGAAATTGACGAACCAGTAAAGGGCGCGATATACTGCAAAGGTGCCTGTGTAAACTTGTCAGAGAGATGCATCAGACACAGAAGGGTGGAATACATACAGCTTCGGAGGCGGTGGCGGCAACGACGATGGAGTACTTCATGGCATCATTCTCCTCGAGGGTCTTGACGAGCTGAGCAACGGTTGATCGCTTTTGTCCAACGGCAACGTAGACACAGTAAAGCTTCTTGGACTCGTCGTTTCCATCGTTCCATCGCTTTTGGTTCAGGATAGCATCGAGAGCAACGGCAGTCTTTCCGGTTTGACGATCACCAATAATCAACTCACGCTGACCACGTCCAATAGGCACCATTGCGTCGACGGACTTAAGACCAGTCTGTACGGGCTGGTTGACGGAGTGTCGAGGCAAGATACCGGGTGCCTTCAATTGAGCACGGCGCTTCTCAGTGGTCTTGATGGGTCCCTTGCCATCAATTGGGTTTCCCAGAGCATCGACGACACGGCCGAGCATCTCAATTCCGACAGGAACATCGACCTATACTCCATAAGCATTCTGCCACCGTTTAGAATGATTATTCTTGAAACTCACAATCTCTCCGGTACGCTTGACAGTCTCACCCTCCTTGACCAAACGATCAGAACCAAAAAGCACAACACCGACTTGACCAGCTTCCAAGTTCATGCACATGCCCTTGACACCAGATGCAAACCTGCAGTATTTGTTTAGCCATACATCATCTCCTCCTGGATGCGTAGCACTTACTCAACAAGCTCCTCAGCCTGGACATTGCTCATACCGTGGACACGAGCGATACCATCACTGTTGTAGACACCAGTCAGCACTGCATTCTTTGCCAACAACCCCATATGTAGCTGCTGTTGCTCATTGGCGGTCTATGTGTTCATCAACATACCCGACAGACAAGACACGTCCAGTCTCGGCAAGACCGGCCTCATCTCGCACACCTCTAATTCTCTGCTCGAGGATCGAAGAGACTTCGGTAGGTGTTGCCTTTTCGGCCGATGCGTAGCTTCGGATTTGGTTGGAGGCAGCGTTGAATGCTGCTGGGGAGGCTCTTCGTCCCTGTAGATGTTACGTTAGCCGAGAGTATGGGCCGAAAACAACAGAGCGAGCTGTTGAAGCTCAACAAATAGCTCTCAACCACCATCTACCACCAGCGTTGCAACTCAATTGAGTTTGTAGATGCTGGGAGAAGGCCATTGAGAGTATCGAGGTCCATTGAAGCTTGGTACAAGGGCCTTGGGGATAATTGGAGGGTACGTACCGCGGTTCTGGCAGAGATTGCGCCCACCCGGGGGCCGGCGGTCTTCAATGCTTGACGGAACATGATGACCAGACTCTAAGTGTGAAGGGAAGGAAGAAAGAATCAATCGCAGGCGCAACTGATGGAGAGGAGATGGGAGATGGGAGGTGTAGTTGTGTTGGTATGAGGACCACTCTGTTAAATGCAAAGATTCGACGAGCGAAGGTCGACAGGAATCAAATGAAGCTAAGGCCGCTAGTCACTTTAGGGAATTATTTATGGGGCTGCCCAAATTCCCCGAGTTGTTCCGGAGCGGAGCCTTGCCTTCCTTTCCTTTTATTTTCACATTTACATTTACATTTGCATTTACATACCTATACATATATATGTATTCATAAAACCAATACTTGTGTTTCTTGTATTTTAGGTATCCCGTAATTCTATAATAATGCATGCTTGGTTTCCTCTATACCCTCCAGTCGTCTTTATTTTCACGCGTTTGTGTCTTCCATCAAACAAGTTGATTCCCGTTGTCCTTTTCCTCCATTTATATCCCTTTTCTCACTCCTTCCTCTAGATAAGGCCTTGAATTGCCCAGATACTCTACTCACTGCTTAATTTTCCATGCGCTGCGTGTTTTTAGATTCGGACGAATTCAAGCTAAACATTTGCCCCTGTCTCGCTGCATTTGAGATATTCAGATATAGCATGAAAGGCTTAATCTTCTATTTCAAGATCAATTCGTTTACTACTGAATCCAGACGTGTATATCTCCTGCAATTTGACAGAAGGGTTCTGGCGTTTAGCTTACAGAAGCCATATTCGTCTGTTGCAAGTTCAACCAACTGAAATGAAGTATATCACCATTTTAAGATCAGATGGCTCGATGTGTCGAAGTGATGATAGACCTGCTTGAAGGCTCATCCAAAGTGCTAAACCGTGGTATGGCAAATTTTTGAAAAAGCGAGAGCGACTGGCAACAACGGTCACCTCGAAGAAAATCAGTTCGAACTCTCATCTGGCAGCACTCCTGCAATTATTGCCAGAAAAGAAGTATTGCACTCGCCCATCATTCCCTTTCGCCATTATAGTTTATTTCTTTTATCCTCTCTTTTCCCGTATTGTCTTCGGTTTTAGTGCGGCCGGTTCAGTCAAGTCAATTAGAGAGTCAGATCCGTCTGCTTGGCGCAGAATTGGTAGTCCTAAAAAGTTCGTGATAGAAGGCCGCAACTTGATTGCAGAGTCTAGGCACTTGACTAACATACATAATAGGTTTACTTGTGATTCTTTCATCACCAGTCAATGTTGCAGACAGAGCTTCCCATCGAAGACGTTGATCCTCATCCACTCACCTGGGTCGAGACAGAGGATGTTCTCAACTAGACGTACAACAGCAATCTTCTTACTTATTAGTTGGAACCGCTCTAGCATAAATACTGTACGGACTTACGTTACCCCTTGGCCAGAGCGGCAATAAGGCGGCTTCAAACTGGCTTCATCCCTAACGATGTCGAAAGCATGAATTCTGGCCTAACAATAGGTGATGAGTTCACAGTGGAAGAGCTGATCTCATATGTACCTGGCCCAGACCAATCATCCTATCAGGTGCTATGCAAAAAGTTAGTGTCGTTCCTCTATCATTATGGGTCAAAATTTGCAAACCTCCCCTATAGGCAAGACATTCCACGTCGGAGACAAGTCATAGAGCAGCGGTTTCAATTCTACGAATGAAACGTTCCTACGAATGGAAGGTAAGTGATTTCGAATAGCTTAAACGAGTAAACTCAACATTCTCCCAAAGAGCAACGGACATTGACAGAAAAGATAAGCTTGCTAGCTTTCTCAATCAGGTTACCTGGTAATATTTCACGCAGAGTTCAACCACATCAAGACTCGCGAGGCTTTCGTCAAAGATGTGATTTTGGAACTCGAGGCTGCTCCTATGTTCATTTGGTTGAGAGCCTCGTCGATGTAGGCTTCCTTCCCAGCATAGATTTCCTTATTTGAAGTGACTCGCGAATTCTAAGAGATTCAAATACTCCCGACTTCAAAGGTAGGCAACGCCGACTCCGAGAACCTGCAGTGCAGTAATCCTTTAGATGGATGACCTATGAAAAACAAAATACAAAAAGTACCAAAAAAGATACCGATCTGGACTTCTTTCCTAATAGCGAACCAAAAAATTGGACCCACTGGCTTATCCTTCTAGCTAAAGGCACCCCCGAATCAATGTCTGCCCATGTGCTTGCGCCAATGCATATATGATTTTATTTGTTGGAAGTCTTTACTTATTTGAATTTATACGCATTCAATTTTCGAACATCTGTTGCCGAAAAAGCTCCTTGCCGACAGTTCATTCCCACAGAGTCGGCCTCTCCTTCCCAACTATCACAAGCTTTCACTAGATTCCCTGTACAACTCACTCGATGCTCCGTGCGATAGATTGATTCATCGGTATCCGGATAAGGTTATTTTACCAGGTCAGTTACGCCTTGATTGTCTTATTCCAGATGACTGATTCTCAACCTACAAGACTGTACTCGCTCATATGCTATTGGCAATGATACTAAAGCCATCATCAAAGTCTCTTCTACGTCCACCAAGGCCTACTGAAATACTGCTATCGAGTACATCAAAGACAACCCAGCCGTCTAAGACATCGTGTAGACTCGTACTACCTAACGCCAGAACAACTGAAGTCTACCGGAGAAGTCTTGCTCAACATCAACCACGTCCGTCGTTTCCATTTTGCTACTTGAGGCCTTGCAGCCCCGCCCTCTCTCATTCTAGATGCAAACGACACCTGAACAGATACACCCATCCAACTTTCAAAGCCAGGCCAAAAGATGGGAAAGCACGTCGCAATGCAATCGACACACTTCAACCACCATAGATTTTCCCGGGTTCCTCGTGAAGCAAAGCAGCACAAAGGCTCGTTGCCTACCAACAGCGTAACGGCTAGTACTCAACCACTCTGTTCTTCCATAGCTAAGAGGAGTTAACGGTAGAATCTCAACGACGTCTCAACGACGAGCGCCCTCACCCGCGAACTAACTTGCAGACTGCAATATTAATCAAACCTATGAATCTCCTCTCCCTCTCCCTCTCGTTTCTTGCCCGTGTCCCTCTTCTAACAAACACTTCTCAGTCTTACGTCTGTCTATCAACATGATATATAGCATCAAAATCGCTAGACACCTCCGTACGCTCCTCTCGACCATAATCAAGACCAATTCCGCCGCAGCATCGATATCATCGCCGGCTGTTTGATGCCGCAGTTCGTTATGCATGTAAGCAGTTCCAAGTAAGTATCTTTTTGATATCTCGGGACTTCTGAGACACGATCAAATTGGAATTTTTCCTTTCTATGTCAAGCAATGCTGACCTAACAGCTCCCTGGTGGTAGAGGTAAGCGTTTGACTGCCAGTCACAAGAGCTATGACGGCACGACTGGAGTATCCCCGTTTGTAGCACCTATCTTGAAGTACTAGAGAAATGAGAATGATGGTTATGAGTATTTCAACCCGTTGCAATCGCTGCTTGATCCGGAACCGCAGTCCAAGGGTTTAGCTTTTAGTGGAATTCAAGCTACAATAGAGTAGCAAAATTGGAAAAAAATCTTCAATTAGAAGGCACATATTACAACGCAAAGAAATTTATGATATACACGTCATCAGGCCGTACTGTAAAGACCACGCTTAAACTAATGTACCAAAAACGAGAGAGTATGTGCATCTGCATCATCCAACACCGCCGCCTATCCATCCGCTTTTTAGCAAACCCAAAGAAAAAGCCCTTTCATTCAAACCTCTTCATCACTTTCCTCGCCTAACAGCTCGCCTTCATCATCATCTACAACCGCGTAATCGCCCCTACCTCTAGCAAAGCTGTCTCTCGTCGTAAATCTTGCGCCTCTGCTCCTGCCAAATGCTCCGCTGGCTGAGCGCCAGAGACTAGTGGCGAGCAGTGGGAGGGCTTGTGCGACGGCCACGATGCCGGCGACGACGAGGACGGGATATTTGATCCATGGCGCTTCGCCATCGAATGATGCTGTGAAGTTATTAGCAAATATCGCAATTATGGAAATGGGTGTTTGGGCTTACATTGTTCACCAAGTCTAATCTGGCCGAACTTAGAAGCCCAGTTGCGCCAGACCCAGTATCCGACACCAGCAGCCACAGCAATGGGAATAACGATAGCGAAGAAGATGCCAACACCCGACGGGCCATGCTTCTTCTTGAAATCCTCTTCATACCCTGGGCACGGGTGGGGCGTGCTGACTTCAAATAGAGTACCGCCTTGGCAAGTGTCCGTGGTGAGTTTCCTGTAGCCTGTAGGTTCATAATACAGTTTTTGATCGGGATCGTCGGCGCATTGCAAAGAATGATCTGCGGGGGACAGACCCTCAACAAGAGCACAGGAGCCGTCGGATTGGCGCTGGTAGTTGAAGTCGCTGCATGAGGTTAGCTAACAATTCAAAGGAAATATATGAAGAAGACTAACCACTCGTAATCTCGTCTTGCGCAAGTACAATTCCTTGCAACTTCGTGTAGACTTGGAATCATGCGACCATTGTAACAAGTGCGGTCGATCCTCTTGCGGTGGTATTGCGAAACATGCCCGAAAAGGCAATCATCCTTTTGATTTGGGTGTTGGGGAGTCCAGAGGTAATAATCACCCGCTTCGACTTTTTCTTCATCTAGCTTGCATTGATTATCTGTAAGCCCCGTAAAGTCGAGATTGATGGTGACTAAGTCGCCGCCATCTTTAGCCCATAGAAGGAAGTTTCGGGAGTTGTCGCTGGGAACCGTTGTGATATCTTCTATTCGGATCTCATGGTCTGAGAATGTAAAGTCCTGCCAGGTCTTGCCCTCATCCAAAGTGAAATGAACAACATCCGTCGCTTCACCATCCTTGACGATGACAACAATTGAACCTTGGTCGCCGTATTCCCACATGTACTTGCCCTTTTTGACAGCAATCCAGTTAATACCACCATCCGAAGTCATGAAAGTGTCTCCTTCATCTTTCGTAAGATATTGACCAACATTACCAGTAGCAAGCATTAGACCAATGGCGGAGGAGGACGAATAGGTATGGGACTTGTCTGATCGTTCCGTGTATCCGTGAATATTCAGAGAACAATCCTTGACGCTACCCTTGCAGCCAAATTTCTTGCCATCAACATCTACAGCAGGCGGTGGTAGGTAATTCCATTCGGCACCATCATTGTGAGTGATCTGGGTTTTCATCTTCTTGCCCTCTTTCTTGTAGTCCTTGGAATTGTAATTCTCGACTGTGTTTACCATAGCGACTCCTTCGAGCCCAAAGGTTTTCTCAAAGTCGACATATCCAGAACGATCTCGATCAACAGCTTCCAAAGTCTTGACGTAGGAGGTACCATTAGAGTTGCTTTTGATGATAGTACCATACTCAAAGCCCGGCTCGCCTTCAACAGTTACATGCATGAAAACCGAATGCGTCGAGCTATCGAGGACGGTATACGCTACTTGATGGGTCACCTCGAAATTGTGGGGGAATTCAGCATCAGCGAAGTTTCGTCCATCGACACTAGCGTCGACCTTCAGTGTCTCACGCACCGAGTCCTTAGTGGCAACGACAATGAATTCAGACATGGTGGCGTAGTCCACAACGTCCGAGAAATGAACTTTCGGAGGCTCCTGGAAGAAGTCTTCACTCGAAACAAGTTGCCAGGGGTTGTTACCGTCATCATTATTGCGCTCCTTCTCGCGGACTTTGCAATAGATGAGTTTATCCTTTTCGTCGGTGTCCTTGTTCTTGCCAACCTTTTCGGGAGAGTCAAAATAAAGGCTGTGCTCCTCTTTCACAAATTGGCACTTGTCAACGTATCGTTGCATAGTTTTGAAACCATCGTCGCCTCGGTCTCGGGTGACGGAGGCAATAGAATGACATGTCTCCTTTTTATCACACTCCTCTGCTCCGGTCCAAATTATCCAGTCTTTGTTTTTCCAGTGGAAGTTCATGACTGGCAAATCTTCTTTATTTGGTGGCCGAGGGGCGTCGAAAGACCTTATATGGTTTCCGCGTTCGGTCGAGTAAAACACCTTTTTGGTGGGGGTGGTAAAGAATACCACATCTTTGAAGTGTGGGTGTGGATAGATTGATTCTATCTCCTCGTCTTCCAAGATCTCCTTCCAGGTTTTGCCGTGATCATGGGAAAGAAAGACGCCTGCATCAGTGCGGACAAGAAGCGTTTCATCGTCACCAGTACTTATATCGGTTCTCTCAAGGTAAACAATCTGCCGGAACCTGCCCCCTGGGATGGCCTTCTGGACTTTAGAAATTTTGCCCGAAGCTGGTTCATGGACGCCGCCCGTGTCTCCACACTTCCATTCTTTCAATTCATCCTTTTTGATGCCCCCTTTACACTTATTCTCGGGAATTTTGCGCCACCCTGAAGAGCCCTGGAAGGTATCTTCGGGTGAAGCTCCCTCTTTACACGCATCTTCTGGGCGGACCAAAGCTGCACCAGGAGCAAGATGACACTCCTTGCGATCCGCACTTCGGACAAAGTTATAGTCACATTCGAAATCCTCATCTGCGCATTCGCAAGGTTCTGAAATGACTTCAGGATCTTCGAATACCTTCTTCAGAAAGCAATCCGCATCAGGCTTTCGCCGGTTGTACGATTGCTTATGACCCATGACACAGGTCGGGTTACCATCCTCGTCAACTCGGGCGGGCCAGTCTTCCATGTCCTTTTTCTTACACTGAGCTTCGTGCATGCCGTCGAAGTCGATGGCGATGATGTAGCCTGCTGGATTGTCTTTCTCGCCGCCGATTGCCTCGAGCAAGAATTTGAGACTGGTGGAATCTTGAGTGGTCGTCAACTGGAGCGGTCTCACTTTCATGCCAAGGTCGACCTTTTCCCAGTCCTTTCCGTGATTTATTGAGTATCGAATTTCGTCCGTGAGGTCATTGTGCTCATCCTTGATTGCAACTAAAATAGAACCTTGGTCTCCGAATTCATACTTATGAGGCCCTTTCTGTGCCAGTCGCCACGTTAAACCAGCATTATCAGAAACGTAAAGATTACCACCACTGTATTCTTTGAGCTGGTCTCCGGTATTGCCAATACCCATAATAAGGCCTGGAGCGGGGCTAGAAAAGACTCGGCCAGAATTCGAGAGATCAGTTACCGAGTGAAGATGGAGCTTCTTCCCGTCGCAGGTGATATCATCAAAATTTCGGCCATCATCGAAACTGATCTTGGAAATTATCTTCTTGGCCTTGCCGAGATCCTCGACATCTTTCGGATTATCGACAATATTTACCAAGACAATTCCCTGTATTCCAGAAACTTTCTCAAAGTCCACAAGACCCCATATATTTCTATTTGTATTCTCAATATTTCGAGTAAAATATGTTCCGTTCGAATTACTGCTGAGAAATACGCCCATCGGTTGGGAAGGCTTGCTGGTCATAACATCAATCTGAATGCTGTAGTTGGTCCCTTCGAGTATTGTGTACGCCTTCTCTGTCAATTTGTGGTCATGCGGGAAGATTGCTCGATGCCATTTGACAGTATCGTCAGAAACATACATGGCCATCTCGTCAGTGCCTGGCGCAGTTGCAGCAGCAATCAAGTAGTTTGTGACCACGGCCATATTGATGATACCCTGAACAGTCCGCCCTGGTTCGAGTTCTGGCTCGAATTCCTGTATGGTGTCCGCCTCGAACTCAAAAAAATCATCCGAGACGAGAAGGCGAAAGTCTTTCCTCCAGGGAGAGAACCGACCCTTCACGACGCATAGAATCCTGTTCGCATCCTTATCCGCATCTCCAGTTGTAAATTGCGGCGATGATTTAGCCCAATGGCAGCCAACAGTATCAGACCGCAGTATCTTGGGGTCCTTTGAGAATCCATCCGTAGTATATAAAGTCTATCAATAAGTCAGTACAGTTCTCAGGCATTACACTTTGCAGACGGCATACCACTTCCTCGCAGAATATCCCCGTACAGTCCATCCCATTAAAAATAATTCGATCTGGATCCCCAGCATGATATGTTAGAGCCTCTCTGAATATGGTCGCCTGCGCATCTGTAGAGAACTCCTCCCACGTCTTGCCCCGATCACTAGTCCGATAATGAGTGGTCTCGGTTGTAATGATATACGCCCTTTGATGATCATCAGGATGCATCGATAACTCCAGAAGCTTCCCCTTTGGAACCCCGTCCACCGGTCCCCAGGTTACGCCAGCATCATCTGAGCGGTAGACGTCCCTGTCGAGCTCGCTCTCGAACAGAATCACATCAGAGTCCTCAAAGTAATTCAAGTTGAAGGGAATGAAGTCGAACTTTGTGGTGTCGACTTTCGGGACATCTTTCTTTGCCCAGGCTTTTGAAAGGAGAGCACTGGACAGCAGAAGGTTCCACCACTGCAGCCTCATGATCGCGAGCTGAAATTATGGAAGCGCATCAAGCTTGCTTGGTGCTTGTCCAAAGGTAGGAAGTGCGGTTGAATGAGGGGAGGGCGAATATTGATATCCGTATTTTGACCGTTGAATTTGAGTTGAAAAGAGGATGGAGGATGGAGGAGTGGTGAACAGGACAGGTTGGATACTGTCAAGTTGGCTTCATGTACGGTACGGAGGTACTTGCCTTGCAGCGTCAGCTCCTGATGTTTCGGGCGGTTGACAGGGGTGGGTGGGGCAAGTGCCACCTCTTTATAGCTAAAGGATTTCTAGAGTAACTTCCAACTTGCTTTGCCTCTGTCCTACTCAGTGCTGTTCTTATATTACAGTGTTCTTATCTATAGATTTACAATTCTAAGTGAAGTCATCGCACTGGACAGCCAGTCAGTCCACCAATCTGCAATTGGTATATTTAATATTCCACCCAAAACTGACTTATAGGTCTCGGACAAAGAGCTTAGCACTTGGAAGCAAGTCAAGCTTCTTTATGCAAATGCAAATTGAAACCCAGGCTTCAGTGCAAACGCGAATGGAAGGCAGTTCTTCATGCGGGCCCCACAAGCAATACTCCCAGCTACTTCAAAATCCCAAGTCAAGTCATATAGGACGGGGGCGGTGGAGGAAGGCGAATTAGAGAATCGAATATGTTATAATCAACGAGAGTGGTATCAAGCCCAACCTGATGCAACACATGCTATCCTGCCATAAGCCATGTAACATCCAGGACTCCTTATGCCCCCGCTAAATTATACAAAGACAATCATGGTCTAGTGGTATCCATCTAAGTCGCTTTCCTTTGAGAGCTCTTCACCCTGTTCCAAAATCTTTTGACGACTCCGTCCTCCTTCTCTGAGGGGCCCCACCCATCGGGGCCCCCAAATGGACCCCTGCTTTCCAACTTCTCATCCATATCATCTTCCATCGGCAGATCCGCTTCCTTGAGAGGGGCCTTCGCCATTTGCCATCCATATAGCGTTGTCTCATCTGCCCGTAAATCCGGCCGCGTCAATGTCATCCTCATTGTCATCTCTCTGCTCCCTGCCATTGTCTGTGTGTAGCCATCCTGCGGTTTCACCACCGTAGGCTTCGTGATACCAAGGTGGGAGTAATCGGCCGAGGTCTTGCTGCTTTTAGCACCACTGTATGCATATGCAGAAGTCGAAGTTCTTGGTGGAGGTGGGCAGGCAATATCGGGACCTTGAGGTGTAATCGGTGAGTCGAGGTCGGGCATTGAAACGTCGTCGTCGAATAGGGACGCTGTATCATCCAGAAATGAGATGCCACCGTCTGTAGCAAATGAGCTTTTAAAACCAGCTGCGTCCTTCGATGACCGTCCCTTCAATGCTTGTTCCTTCGACATTCGTCTCGGGGGATTGTTCTCCTTGTCTGTCCCATCCAACGCAGGAAATCCAAACTCGATTGCCTCGTCAAACTTCTGCGGCGAGGCCAGGTATACTCGTAGCTTCAACCGTGCTTCGGGGTCTTGATAATGTTTTGCGTTGGGATCTATCGACGATACCGAGCTTTGTGTAACATGTTTCGGTTGTATAAGGGAGAGTGCTCGAGATTGTTGTCGATTGTGACTGCTGTGACTGCTTTGAGGGGGAGGGCGAGGACTGTGGTGTTGTAGTGACGGAAGGGGGCTCTTCCCAAAAGGTTTTTTGGAGATTGACATTTGTCTGCGAAAGGAGGGTCTCCTGGCACTTGTCGGACTAGGACAGTTAAATCCGTCTAGGTTGGCATGGTAATCATCCAGTACTAAGCGCAGATCCAGATCACTTTCCTCATCCATCCATCGAAAGCTCTCAAACATGGCAGCGGCCATACTGCTTTTTGTGTCCTGGCTACGTCGACTCGAGCCACTGCTCCTCGGGGTTATAGGTGTTGTAGGAGTAGTAGAAGCCGTAGGTACCGTCAAACTTCGATTGAGTTGACGTTGTTTAGCTTTATACACTGACTCGTCCGCCGCATCGAGAATCACGCTCTCCCTTAAACGTCCAGCCAATACGACCTGTTCCTCCCGCGTGAATTGTTGCTTTTTGATCTTGTCCGGTAGAGTTAAGAACCACGAGGCCTCACTACTGGTGACCGAATGTTGCTTTGCGGGCTTTCGTAGTCGTCCAGAAGGTTTCCGTGGAGGTGAAATCATAGGGGTATTCAAGCCTCGACGATCTGCTATCGAGCCCTTTCGGGTTCGTTGTACAGGTAGCTCATTAAGTGCGTTGGTTCTGCTGTTCTGTGCGAATCTCAATCGCTCTAATGTTGAAAAGTACTAACGGAGAAGGAGTGTCAGTTTCAGTGTAGCCAAGGCAAAATTAAAATGAGGAAGGCTGTCTGAAGCTATCGCGGCTTGCAGGTGATGGCGCAGACAAGCTGCATCGCGCTTTGGGCGTGTGAGATCAATACACCGCTATTTTGCAACTTTGGGTGTAGCATCTTTAACGGCGTATCGAATAGCTCAGGCCAGTGATGACTTGGGAGGACTAATGGTAACTCCCGCACTAGTGCCGAAATTCGAGGAAGAGTAGAACGTCGACCAAAATTAGGGGGAAGATGGGAAAGTCCGGGGCATCAATAATCACACCACCTAGCTCAAATGAGGTTATTGAGCGTGTAGACCTGTAGTAGGTCTACAGTTCTTACAGACACTCTCTCAAGCATGATAGTTCTGACTACTTTCTCCCCAGCTTCCCATCCATTACCGCACCCGGTTAAGAATATTGTATACCATACCTTTCTTCGTACAGCAAGCGGTAAAGCGTCGAATTCGGCCTCTGTGGTCTCGAAGCCAGTGAATTCCTTCATATTCTTCCTGTATTGTGTAGATGGTAAACTGCGGGAAGAGCTGGGTCGGTCGAATGTCTGGGCGTAAAGAGTTCGAGGGGTGAGGACGGTCGAGTTGGGATCCGAGGATGAGCTAGAGAGGGATACTGATGATGTATAGATAGGATCTAATGAAGGAAGGCCTTCAAGTCTGCCACGTCCTGATGGGCGCATTGGCGCCATGACTGCGTCGGAGAAGAGGGGTACGGAGGGTTGTTGTTGCCGTAATAAGTCGTAGGAACGCAGCTTTCGTGAAATTCATGCAATGCAATGTGCTCCCGCGCAGGAGGTACTTTTGTTGATATGTATAGGTATGGGAGCATCAATTCGCCTATTATTATTGACCGGGGCAAGGGTACCGACAGAGTACGGACTTCAGGGGTACTTCGTACAGTGTGAATCTGACAGGCACTGTTGCGAACCGCTAGACAAATTTGGCAAAAACGTCAAGAACACGTTGGCGCCGGTGCTTCCTTCAAGGAAGTGCTCAAGGCCATTGGTTGCCTTGGAAGTGTCGAGAAGTAAGAGACAAAGTGTATTTTGCCATGCTGGCCATTCGGTTGTCAGAAGACACAAAATGCAGTGTGATGAGGCACGAGTCGTTGGTGTAGACGCGTAGATTTGCTCCAATGAGGGCTGTGTTCGCGATGGCATTCATTTTTACTACCAGTAAGGAGCCGCGTCTTCGGGGTCTTGCTGGGCACAGCATCCTCCGTACAGTCCCTTGGAGACGCCCTCTCCCGTCTTCCCTTAAGAAGGGGTAGTCGAGCTTCTTTTTGGTGAGGATCGCCAGCTACTGGACTGCTTTGGGTCAGCAACAGGGTTTATCTGCAAGGGCACTTTTTTTCTGTTGTTCGCTAATAGGTCGACCCCATGTCCATATGAAGTGCATAGAACAAATTTACGGCTTCTTTCTGATAACCTAAACATTGTGAGCAGTTTAAAATGAAATCTTTACTGTAACAATAGTTCTCCAGCTCCCTGGGATTCTGGGATTCCAGGGCCAGGTCTAGCATTTGGCATGATAGCATCCGCACCGTATGCCCAAGTCAACTTGTCAAGCGCTCACTTCTATTTCGATATCCCGCTTTTACCAGGTCTGTGTACTCGTAACCGTTCATCCAACCGCCCCTGCGTCTTGAGCATCAATCACAGATAGCCCTCATGAGATAGTCTCGGCAACCAGCCGCAAATGCGACATGTAGCCCGTCCAACCAATTCTTGGCGTGAACCCCTTATACAATAATTATTCCCTACTCCATAAAGTACTCGGAAGAGGGCGCAAGACTCAAATGTGAGCATGCATATCTCCGAAGAACTATTGCTTCATGAACTAGGCTAGGCCTACCAAACCAGCGAAACTCAAGTAGAAATACGACTACGACCTCAAATCGCCAATACAACACGGAACGGAACGGCAGAGCCTACCTAGGTAGCTAGCCCGTAATTTATTACATTTACCGTCTAGCATACGGCGTATAAATGCACTTACTATTAAAGACCATGCCCCATAGGCCTCATCGCTTGAGTATATTATCACCACGTTATGGCTGCGTTTCTGCCTTCTTCGAAACATATGCACAGTTGTTGCTCTGCTCGATCCTTTGCTTTCAAGGCCTGTTGGTTCTGTTACTACTGGGCGATCTTAGCGGCAGACTTGCCAAGTAGCAATCCAACACGTCATGTACTGTAATGTACGGCAGAATGCATCTTGGTGAGCCTAAAGAAGCCAATAATCTGCTGCTCAGACGTGTAGTGCCATCCCGCTGCCGCAAGCATGGTCAGCGCGTGTCAAGCCGTTACTTACTGGCAAGTGGCAACCGGTATAGTCGGATCTAGAATGAAGATACTGTACGGGCATACTGTACTTTGATGCGCTATAGTATAGTACATGAATTGGAAATGTTCGGATTGACGTCCTAGCAAACTCAATTCTGGAATAATGGCGTGGTTTCGTTGACGGTAAGAATTTAGCTCAACTCGACGCGACTTCGCTAATGCGTTGCTTCCCCATATATGATACTTGAATTTCAGCAGCATATCCGTGCTTAGCGCTGCCTACAGTAGAAGATAACGACATTTACTAGGTAGTTTCGACTCCCGAGATGTCCTGCCTGCGAACTAAGCACCCAGGCACCGATTGCAAGATTAGTAGAGTACTGATCTTCAGTTTATCTTGTGCGACATGTGCACAGGGACAAGTACGTACAGTACTGTACCAAGCGGATAGAGGCCTCGCCTCGAACGTCGATCGCATCGGGGAATGCAGTGAAAAGGGGGATCGTACACAGATCTGTTATCATTTGTCAAGCTCCCAATTGTTCTTTATATTCGTACAATCACCCTTTGGATCAGACTAGTAATCATTCTCCGCTCTACTCCTCTTCAGCAGTGGCGATTCCTTCCAAGTTGCACATCTATTTCCTATAAAACTCACGAGTGCCGCAGCTTTCCCCGAGAAGTCAGTGACGGGATTCAGAAATGCGTCGACTTAAATTATATCGAAGGTCTCGTAGGCCGCAGAATTCGAAACGAATTCGAAATCCACAGATTTGAAATACGTCGTATTTTCGCTCAACTTATTTCTTATAATCTCACGCCGATATACGACCGGAACAGAAAAAGCCGCAAAGTCAGAAGCCGGTACTCTTGAGCTGGGGGCTGGCATTACTGTTAGCTCTGCCGGTCTCTGATGACAGAAAAAAAGTTTGGGTTGAAGACCAGCCAGCAAACTCTCATCTCTTAGCGCGTTTTCTATCCCTTAAAACCTTTCTTCAGCGACGAGCATGTCGTTTCGTTTCTCAAAGCCAATTATCCTTGCGTTTAGGAACCAGTCTTACCCAAATCCAATAATCATATTAGCGTTTCTCGGATTCTAAAGTGACACTGTTCCCGGCCAGGAAGCTTAAACTGGACAGAACCCAGCCATACACCCTTTTCTTCAGCAGCCTGACCCTGCAGCACAAAAACAATATCACCATTAATGGACGCAACTCGCATCATTTCGTCATAATCAGGCGACAAATGATTGAATTATTCTCCAACCTCAAACCTCAAGTGAAAACTACCGGTGCTGGATTGTGACGCTGTTAACCTGAAACACAGAAAAGCAAGCAAAGAAAAGTCAGTTATACCATTATTTTATATATATCGAGTCCATAAATGGCTAGTGTATAATTGCAACTACAATTCCCCAAAACAATGCATTTATTTCATCTCAAGGCTCCTATCCTCTAATCCCATTCCCGCTCTCCCCACCCACCTCCACCTCCATCTTCATCTCCATCCTGGCATTATATGCCTATCATCAGATCAGATATTCCTAAGACCCGCTATAACTTCACCTCTGCTAAGGCTCCCCACCCATCAATCCGCGAAGAAAATCCAAGAACCCTGCTGCGATCAATACCTCCTTGCTCGCCCGCTCACGCTCTATCAACGTCCACGAGCCGGAAGGGCTGTTTGTTGTAGTATGGGGAAAGATCTTCTCGTGGTACTTTTAGAGGAGAAAAATTCGGGAAGTGGGGAGATGAGATGGGGTCCTGGGGAAAGTGTATAGCTTTACTTTGATTTGATTTGATAGCCTTAGCTGGTACCGATATGCTAGCAAACCGTAATTGATTGTAGTCTAAGTTTAAGATTGAGGTTGCGTTTGGAATGTTTGATCTTGGGGATTTGATATGACGATGATGAAGATGATGAAGATGATGAAGATGATGAAGATGATGAAGATGATGAAGATGATGAAGATGATGAAGATGATGAAGATGATGAGAGATATAAGTACGCACTGAACGTACTTACTTGAGCATTGAGCAAGGTAAGGAAGGTGGTTTAGTCACGTTTGTATATATGTGATTTGAGACATTTTCATAGCTGGGCTGGGTCTCGATGTGCAATTAACCGAATAATTGAACAGGGAGATTGGAATGTGAGGTGTGGTACTGATTGGCCTCTTGGAACAACAAAGTGTTCGAGGTGTTTTGAGCGAGATGGAATATGCAAGAAATCATTGGCTGAATAAAGCAATGGGATGAGATAAGGAAATCCTCAGAAGATCGAAAGCAATCATCTAAATGTGTGGAAATTATCTAATTAAATATTATTTGTACATGACATTACTATCTCATAAGTTTTGTTCCTCTTCGCCAGGGTATATATAGTTGTTGTGGGATCTGATCTCGTACGAAAATTCTCAAATGAGATTCTCCAATGGGCTTTTGCCTGTGCGTACACCCTTTTGTTGTGCCACTCTCCTAGCGCACTGAAGCCTGACGCTTCCTTGAATCATCTCGAGGGTGCCTGCCACTCTTGGGACTCTTTCAGATATGCACCGCATCCTCTTCCGCTTTCAATCCGGTGGCCCCGGAGGCGCATAAGTCTTTAGAATGGAAGCCAAAATGTCTATATGACTGCTGACCGTAGCGTCCCTAGCGACATGATTCTCTTCTTCAATCCTTATTCCAGTTACGCGGGTGCCCCAAATCTCGTCAGTTACGGGACCTTCATGGTTGGCAACTCGCAAAGACCATTCCATCATTGGCCACCACGCCGGAGGCAATAGAGTGCGTATTCCGTTGACTTCCCGCTTCGCCATACCCTCGAGCCACCAGACGTTGTCTGCCGCTCTCATTTGAGCAAAGAAGCAACTGACAATCAAAAGGGCACGCGGATCATGCTGTGAGAATAATTCCACAAATCTGCGCGACACTGTAGCAGCAAAACCTAGGATTCTGGCGCGTGTTGGTTTCAAATGCGACCAGTTCAGAAACGCAACTGAGTGTTCGTATGCTTGTCTGGTTTCTTCGGCTAATTGGCTTGGCAAGCCTTCGATCTGCTGATCGACGCCTTCCAGGAGTGGCGCAAAGAACAGCTTCCGGTAAGGATCAAGGTCTAAATAGAGGGCTGGCTGCCCATTGATAATAGGAGAAACCCGGCTGCTCTGCCTCAGCCACTGCCAGCTGGCCATAACTACTGTCTTGACGCCTTGAAAGGAATGGAACCACGCAAGTGGTATAGTATATCCTCCCTCTCCCTGGAAATCCTCGAATCTTCGTGATGCCGATGTCTGGAGGGCTATGAGGGCCGATGTAGAAAAAAGGGCTTCCGAATTGAGTTCGGACACTCCGCCATTAAGAAGAGAGGAGTACTGGGCGATTGATGAGGCCATATAGCGATGTGAGGCTCGGATCAGGACTTGGTCGTTGGGGTTTTGAGCGCGGAGATGAAGAGCGGAAACGGCTAGAATAGCATCCATAAGATATTGTGCATCATATGATATCTGTGGTATTTCGACTTGCCATGCATGTCGAGCGGCTTCCATCTCCGAAAAGGTCATGTAGGTCTTTGCAGTAAAGTGGTGCATAAGCCTAAGCTCGAGCAGGCGCGAGGCTGCGGGATTGGTATTCGTTCTTACGAGGTCCCTGGGTGTTTGATAGAAGGCGGTAAGAGCAGAACCGGATCCTGGGGAAGAAGGAGAGGCAGGAGTGTTGTTCCCAAAAGAGCCAGATGTACTAGTAGTGCTCTTTTGTATTGAGGGGGAGCTGCCTCCGGGAGTAACAGGACTTGACGAACCTCCCTCAAAATCACAGGAGACACCATGCTTTGAGCAGTTCCCGCATATAGGGTGCACTTCATCGCACTATTTTACTTGTTAATGAGGCTTCAGTTGCGGGATTTGCATCAATCATGCCTTTATTTTTCGGACTTTACACCGCTGACAGCCGGCTTTGGATTTTTTATGCGATCTCCGAGGCGGCATCTCTGTGTGTGTGTGACTGTGTTTGTCTTTTTGTCTGTGTCTGTGCCTGTGCCTGTGTCTATGCCTGTGTCTATGTATGTCTATGGAGTACGGGTAGGACAGACTCGTGCAGTGGAGGTCTTGGGCATTGTGAGACGTGTTGATGGAAAAAAGAAAGCAGCATACTTGGTGTTAAAGTAAAATACGGTATGTTCAGTGCTGTGACGTTGGTTTTGATGCCGACCCAGCATCTATGCACGGCTATGAAGTACTACTAGACGGAAGGCGGGGGACAATAGATTCCGGGCCGTCCTTTCTCATACGATGCTGATTGATGCAGGTGATAGCAATTTGCATATCTTTTTTGTTTTGCGGCTGCAAGGTACCAGAATACCTCCGTCCCAGATCAAATCTAATTTCCAACTTTGTTATTTTGTCAAGTAGTAGCTGACAAATAACGCTCCTTTCCTTGTCCTTTCCTTGTCCTTTTCTTGTCCTTTTCTTGTCCTCTTCTTTCTACTCATTTCTTTCTCTTTTTTGCTCAGCTAGAAGCAAGATGACTAATCCTGGGGGGTTTGCATGATAAGCTGCTGGGCGGGGTGCAAGTTTCTATCCGCTCAATGGAGTTAGGCTCCGGTAGCTGGGTTGGGTTGGGCTGCTGGCTGGGCTGGCTGGGCTGAATCCATTCCATTAGATTAGCAAGCATCACCGCGAACGTGAGAAAGTCAAACTTGTACCTCCGTACTTCACTCCGTACCTTCCATAAGAGGAGTGATATTCACTCAATTGTCTCTTCTCCTTTGTTTCTCCATCGCATACTCCAAAACAGGTACTTCTCTTTGTTGTGCCAGTCAACGAAAAGAACTTCCTTCCCTCCTATCCAGCAAATCTAGAATTCGACATTTCGTTACACGAAAAATAAAAATCTCAACCCCGCCCCGCCACCCCTCCAAAACACAACACCACAACACAGGATGGCAGACCACCCAATTGAGACTCCTCCACGGGCTCCATCTCCAGTCCACAGATTCGGTACCCTGGCTGTACATGCAGGTTCCCCTCACGATCCCACCACTGGCGCAGTCATCGAGCCCATCTCCCTCAGCACAACTTTTGCGCAGACTGCGGTAGGCAAACCTGTCGGCCAGTACGAGTATAGTCGATCTTCCAACCCCAATCGCGAAAATTTCGAGAAAGCTGTCGCAGCGCTCGAGCATGCAAAGTACGCCTTGGCATTTGCTTCGGGATCAGCAACTACAGCCATCATTCTACAAAGCTTGGCCGCTGGAAGTCATGTCGTTAGTGTTAGCGACGTTTACGGAGGAACCCACAGATATTTCACCCAGGTCGCAAAGGCGCATGGTGTCAAGGTTACGTTTACCCCGGAGATCGAGGTTGATATCAGAGATCACATCACACCAGAGACGAAGCTGGTCTGGATCGAAACCCCTTCAAACCCTACACTTCGTCTCGTCGATATCAGAGCGGTCGCATCACAAGCACACGAACATGGCATCATGGTAGTAGTCGACAACACCTTTCTCAGCCCGTACATCCAGAACCCCCTCGACCTTGGAGCGGATATCGTCGTACACTCGGTCACTAAGTACATCAACGGCCACTCAGACGTAGTTATGGGTGTCGCAGCATTCAACTCGGACGCTATGAAGGAGAGACTAGGCTTCCTCCAAAACGCAATTGGCGCAATTCCCTCCGCATTCGATAGCTGGCTGGCTCACCGAGGACTCAAGACATTGCATCTAAGAGCAAGAGAAGCAACTACAAACGCCACAGCGGTCGCCAAAGCCCTCGAAGGCTCTCCTCATGTCATTTCAGTCAATTACCCTGGCTTAGGCTCTCATCCTCACCGTGCCATCGCTCTCAAGCAGCACCGAAATGGCATGGGCGGCGGCATGCTCTCCTTCCGCATCAAAGGCGGCCACGCAGCAGCGGAGCGCTTCTGCCAAACCACCTCCCTCTTCACACTCGCTGAAAGCTTAGGCGGGATTGAGAGTTTGATCGAAGTTCCAAGTAGCATGACACATGCAGGAATTCCGAAGGAGCAGAGGGAGGCAGTGGGCGTCTTTGATGATCTGGTGAGGGTTAGCTGTGGGATTGAAGATGCGGAGGATTTGAAGGCCGATGTGCTGCAGGCGTTGGAGAAGGCAGTTGTGGCGTCAAAAATTACGAATAGGTTTGCAACGAATGGGAATGGACATGCTTAGATACCTTATGATAGATGCGTGGCTTTTTAATGGCGTTTGGGGGTTACAAATATGCATGGAAGACAAAAGATATATCATAAAATACAGTCCTGGAGTTAGGACTTTTACAGGGACAGAATATCCCTAGATCTCGTACAATACACGATTTTCAAGAGCTCCCCTCCATGTCCGGATCTCTTTCCCCTTCTCAAGGCAGAACTATATAAACTCTATCCCTTACCTTTATTTAAAGCTTATAAGCGATCTATATCTGATTTCTCTGTTACCAAGGACTTTAGTCTCCCTTGGAACTTCTTGGCCAGCGTCAGCAATACAACCGACACATCTTCTGTCAATCAGCTCATACAATCTGATATCGTAAGCCCATTTTTCAATCTACGGCTGTCAGTCAGTCGGTCAGTCAAGCAAATAAACTTCTTTGCTTCTGATCTCACTTCCTCGCTCTTATTCAACCTTCTAACTTGAACTGCAATTAATTAACTCGTATGTTTGAATGGATATCTTAGTACGTTCAAGACACATCTTGCTGTCAATCTGTGATATATGTTCAGTCGTTCTTCTCTGGTGTTTACTTACTATCTATTCACTTCATATTCAAGTGGAAATTGATAAGCATGAATACAAGCTCTTGAACTGTTAAACTGCTTGTTCTGGTGTCTGCTTGGAGGTGCTTACGAGAAGCACATTTCTCCGTCCGAAAGTTGTTTTGTTTTTGCGTATGAAGTGTAGTATAGATCTGAGCGGGGTGTTAAATAGTCAGATGCCACGGAGTAATAAGCTGGCTATTTTCTTTGGTGTGCATGTTTACAGAATACATTATTACATGTCGGATCCTCACGGTCTTCTTCTTTCAATGACGTAAGGGCCACTTTTCATGCTGAAAATGCATGCAATGAACAGTGCTATAAAGTCTACCTTTCCATCATCTTTCGTCACTCGACAAACTCACTATTACCATCAATCCAGGAGATCACTGGACAGACTGTTATCTGTCAATCGGTTATGCCAACTTCATGCTCCTCCTCGGGTGTGTGTTGATTCTACTCCATATCCCTCATACCCACAGCCCCTTAAGAGGTCGGAGGGAGCTATTACGGTTGCTGTTAAGAAATATGTTGGTGCCAATGAAATAATGTACTTCGTTCGTTGCGGATTTCCCTCTACTTACTATCCACAATTTCATACCCTTAAGTACCGAGAACTCGGAGACCGGTGGGATATCATGTCCGCTGGGTCGTTTCTGGTCTCGAAGGCGACGACAATTATTCTCATCCTCTCCTACTTTAGCTGTAGAATGCGTTTCAAGTTCCCGAGCTCCTCTGTAGTCAGGTCATCGATATAAATACATTATTCATTCTTCGGTATCACACTAGCCCTTGATTGATCTAAGGCTAGTCGCCTTCTTTTCTGCATTTGGCTTTATGGGTGGAGTTCAATGTGTAGTTGAGGAGGTGTTGAAATAGTATATAAAATCCTGGGTGACAGCTTGCGTGCGAAGCTGCCAACAGGAATTGCCACTGCAAAAATCTTATGAGCGGTGGTTCACTTGCACTTTCTTTCCTTGGCTACGCCCTTGGAACCTTTGAACCCCGATTACTTTCATTCTGCTGTTTGCTGCTTAACGTGGAAGATTCTATGGCTAGGTGAAAGTGCGTCTTTGCTGTTAAGATGTTGCTGTTAGTGCAGTCAGAGGCATCGTATATTATAGTAAATCCTATATTTATTTATTTCTATTAAACTTAGATTATATATTTAAGCTATTAAATAAATTAGAGGGGTTATCTTATTTATAGCAGTTCCTTAAAGTTATAATTAATAAACTAGATAGAGTATGCTATAAGTAATTTTCTAGGGCTTTATAAGCCGTATTACTTTAGTTAGTATAAATAAGATATAAACTTATATATCTATAGTAGTTATTGTCTAGTTACTTAGAAGGCCTAGTATATGCATAATAAGATAACTATTTCCTATTATTATCTAAAGGTAGATTAAGAAGTAGAGAAACTATAATAGGTTATAGTAGATTAATTAATATATTAGAAGTAGGGAAGAAACTATTTATATATAGCAAAGATTACTATTCCTCTCTACTAACTCTGAAAACAAAAGAGAAGTTGCTAAAAGACAAAAAAGAAAATTATAATAGCAGATATTTGCTAGTAGTTACCTACCTAATTACTAATCTGCTAATCTAAGGCTTATATATAGCAGAGCGGACGGGATGCCCATTTCTCCTTAGTCTATAGTCGTATGTATTAGTTATATCTGCTATTTCAAAATACATGGGAGAGGCCTAGAACATGGATTATTAAGGCCGGTGCCGGCTACCTCTTAAGCACGTCCAAGCAGAGAAAACTGGGACTGAGAAACAGGCATCAACGCTTTTCCTGCCCAACCAACACGTCGCTCCAAGAAAGCATTATACATCAGCTCTCCTACACTTCCCACTCGGCAATGCCTGCTTCAATCTCGCAAGCAAGCTCATCTGCTGGAATGGACCCATTCCAAAATATGAGTCATACTGTCATTGATAGTCATATCGAGCTCGACAGCTCATGGGTCACTGTCATGTGTCGAGCCACGCGATTTCACATTACTGTTTCTCACAAAGACATCCGAAGAAGCCACTTTGAAACAGAATACTCCGATATGGTGGCCAAAGCTATGGATGACGATGATGAGGAAGACCATGATGTATTATGTGAATGGATTGTGGACCCATGCCTTCCATACTTCCGTGAGAATACATCGAACGTCCCCAAAGAAATCACCTTCAAAGATTTTTATTACCCACCGACCCATCATTTGCAGCTTTTGGGATCCGCACTTTGTCCCAAGGGCACTCAAGATCGTGGGACTATGAATGCTTTCCGTCTGATGATACCGTCCCGAGACCTCCCACCTTTCTCCGAAGTTCCTCGTTCAAAAGCATCGGATCTTCGAATCGTTTCGGATACACAATGGGACGATTATATGTCCGAGATACCTCAAAAAGCTATTCTTAGTGACGGTACTTCCAGGTTCTACAAGCCTGCGGACGATAAGAAGCAACTCCTTAGAGAAGTCGATATGCATTTGCGTATTCGCCATGCCGGATTACAGGACAAAATCAAAGTAGCGAATCTACATAGCATCGTGGTATCTGACGACGACAAGATGACGATCGGTCTTCTATTAGACCTCATACCTTCAACCGGCGACTCATTATATAGCCACAAGAACAGCGCGTTAGCTTCCGAGTATCATGCAAGGTGGAAGCAGCAAATTGCAGCTACTGTTAAGCACTTACATTCTCATGGTCTTGTGTGGGGTGACGTTCATCCGGGGAACATTGTCATTGATACTAGCTTCAATGCCTGGGTTGTAGACTTCGGCGGTGGGTCTATTGTGGAGTTCGTTCCTCGCAAGAAAGCAGGAACGAAGGATGGGGACTGGCATGGAGTTGGAAAAATCTTCGATGAATGGATACTCGAAAAACAAAAATTGACTTAGACAATTGCGCAGGGTATACAAGCTAGAAGAGGCGTCGTTCTCTCTCTTCAAGAATTCCAATGGCCCGGATCCCTTTTCAACGGTTAAATATACCTATGAGCTCCTATGAGTAAGCTTTTTTTTTGGCGGCCCCTACTTCTCTTTTATTCTTGGCTAGAGTTCATTACCGCATTTCTGACTTCTTTATTTCTTCTAGATTGCCACTCTTCCGATAAACCTTCTAAGTGTCTCGATGTATCCAGGCCTTGATGACTAAAGTATTAGTCTCTAAAATGTAGTGGAAGTTTTTCATTATATAATATATCGAGATACGCTCTATATAGAAGAGAACAGGAAACTGAAAGCATATATATTTTGTCAGTAGAATAGCTTCTTCGTACCCGCCCAAATGTCGGATGATTGGATTGCTAATATCATGTACATATCAATATTTATAGAGTTTTGCAGTCGTCTCTATACAACGAAGATGTCTCGCGGCGGATGAAAAAACAAGATGATCTAAAATATGCCAGGCCGCGTGGGACATTGAAAGTCAACCATGGTGAGTGCCGCCTTTGTCTATCTGGCATAAGAAGCCTAAGGGCGATATAGGCTCTAGGCTTATAATACTAGCGCCAATACAGATAATAACTTTGGATCTACGGTAATATTAAAGTGGGGTTTATAGTGCAGAGTGGGGCACTATCCCAAAGTAGTAGGGTGGTGGGATTGCCGCTTCCTATAGTAGGTACGGAGTATTATTACTTTATTTATACACTAATCAGATTTGTTCCCTCGTTCTCCATACTATTTTATTTCTAGTCTAATCAGATCTTTCTATTTCGCCTAGCATGCTTCTTTATCTTTTTTAACCCTAAACCTACAGCAAATATGCTAAATCTGCCTTATATAATTAAGAAGGTATATACTAGCGCTAGTAATAAACTAGGAATCAATAGTATAGGAAGTATAAAAACCTGTTATTCTAGGTTATGTCTAGATTATTAGATATTATATATTCCAGTAATAATCAAACAATTACTATAAAGTAGAGGATAGCATTGGCTCGCTCAAAACAGACCCCTGCCATGCATTTCTCCCAATGGCTAGTCTGACAGCCGCGCTAGCTTCAGCCCCTCTGTCGCGAAAAAGAGTACCGTTTCTTATAATACCAAGACGATATACAGTTCTACAATGCCTTCCACATCCAGTCCCAGGTCGTTACAGGGAGATCGGACATCTGCGAACAACGGCAATGCGCGCCAGAATTCAACGGCTAGCAATGTGCCCGCAACAGACAGACAAAGAGATCAACGGCGACAACAACCCGCGCAGTCCACTAGCTCCACAACTCATCGCAGAACCGAAGCGAGCTCGCAGCGAACCAGAGAACACAGAAAGGAGAAAGTCACAGAAACTTTGGTCAGGCGAATAAAAAGTCCGGACCAGCGAACGCGAACAGCAGCCGAAAAGTCGAAGCACGTTCAAGCTAGTAGCTCTCAACAAAAAGCGAAAGAAAGCAAGCCAGAGATACCGCAGCGTGAATTGCCCTTCCCGGCCTCTTTGTTTTTACTATAGACTGACAAATTCATCTAGTACCATGGAACCCAGAGGTATTTCTGGTCGCACATACGAGTGCGCCACTAGCATCCCGAATATCTATTCCACCGCGAGCCTCACAGGCACCGATTCCATTAGAACCTAAAGCGTTGCGAGAATTATCACTAGAAGCTCAAGAAGCGGCTATTATAGAAGATCTTCTCATAGTGCTTATGGGAGTCGAAGGACAATATATCCATTTTGCCAAGACTTACGATCCTTCTGCCGAGAAAGACCGTTTAGATGGTCCAGTTTTCGTCATCCTTCCGGGGTTGGATCCAAGTCTACGAGATCTTACGATTGGAATACTGAAACTAGCGACCCATCACAGCGCACTCGAAGCCTTTAACGATGTGCAAGGTCGTGCTGAACTTGGCGTAGTAAATCACGCCTTGAGTGCTGCCATACGAAAGCTGATATTTGATTATTTGGTCTTGATCGCTCAGCTAGAAACCCAATTTCTCACCAATCCATCTTTCACCCTGCATGTTTTGAATGTGCATACCCTTCCAACATGCCACCTCATGAGTCAAGTCTACTCTCTCGCCCAAACCATTATTAAGCGAAGCTCTCCAATAGATGACGACATGGACTCAGATATGGAGCTTGATATAGAGAATATTCTGGAAGCCTTACAGGGTTCTGATCTTCTACCAGGCAGTAGGAAAATCCCAGTGTGTAAAGGGGGCAGTGTTCTAGACTTGATCACCAAGCGTTTAGAACTCTTCTCTGGAGATCCAGTCACTCGAGCGGTTCTCACCTCATTACTACAAAATACAAGCCGCCCGTATATGCGAATGCTGAATGAATGGCTTCATCACGGTACCATCAAAGACTTGTATGCCGAATTTTTGGTCAAAGAGCAACAGAGCATCAAGCGGGAGCGCCTTGCGGAGGACTACACAGACGACTATTGGGAAAGGCGATACACATTGCGAGACAATGTGCCACCACAACTTGAGAGCGTGCAGCACAAAGTTCTACTTGCAGGGAAATACCTCAACGTCGTCCGGGAATGTGGAGGAGTCGACATCAGCAAAGCTATCAGTAATGTGCCTACCACCTTCGAGGACCTTCGATTTTTAGATAATGTCAACGATGCATACGTTCATGCAAACAAATCTCTCTTGAATCTGTTATTAACAACATATGCGTTACCTGAGCGTTTACAGTCGATGAAACACTACTTCTTTCTAAGCCAGTCTGACTTTCTGTCCTATTTCCTTGATTTAGCATCACCAGAGCTTCGCAAACCAGTCGACAAAGTGAACACAAATAAATTGCAAGCATTGCTAGATTTGGTCCTTCCTGCTCAAGATCCCTTCAAGGAGAATATCAAAGTGGAGATGAACAGTGTCAATTTGTTTGATTGTTTGACGCGAGTCATTAATATATCTGGCATCGATGATGGAGAAGCGCTATTGAATCCACCTGCTCCACCCGTTGAAAGCGAAAAAGCACCTGTTGGTTTTACTTCTTTGCAACTTGATTGTGTTGTTCCTTTTCCGGCATCACTTGTCATCAGTAGGAAGACTATTTGTAAGTATTTTCGCACCACCGCCGTTCTACAGTACTTATTCCTATAATAACATCACTAACTCTTGAATTTTTTATATCAGGGAGATACCAAGCTTTGTTTCGATACCTCTTTTCACTGCGACACCTGGAGCAACAGCTAGTTGCGAACTGGCAGACGTTGAACAAAGCTTCTAGCTGGGCTCATAAAAGTTCGAATAAGGAGATTGAGCTTTGCAAGCGGCGTGCTTTCACATTGCGCGCTCGCATGCTAGTATATGTACAGCAACTTCTGTACTTCTGCACTTCCGAAGTCATCGAACCGAATTGGCAAGCTTTCATGGAGAAGCTCAAGAAGGGTTCAAAATTAGCCGTTGGTACAGTAGATGAACTTATGCAAAACCACGTTGATTTACTCGATACTTGTCTGAAAGAGTGCATGCTTACCAATGCTCGACTTTTGAGGGTATGTTTTATATTTTCCCTCATCAAGGCAGATATAATAGCAACAACGCCTTTTCTAATATTTGAGCAGAGACATTCTAAACTTATGCAAACATGTACCCTATTCTCGAATTTCACCTCGTGGTTCTCTCGCGAGCTAGAGTCTAACGACCCAGACCTTTCAGGCAATACCAAACCACCCCAACTTGAGAAAATGATCGGAAACCTAAGGAAGTTCGAGCTTAATTTCGGAAGACACATGCATGTTTTGCTTGACGAATTGAATCATTTTGCGGCGACGGAAACGGTGGTTCTATTGAGCTTTTGTGCTAGACTTAGTGATATCCACCAGGGAACTGAGTTTAGGGAGCCGGGGTCTAAGACTGACGATGGTGCAGATATTTGAGGGTGAATTTAGGAAGATAGAAAATTTGAGGACCCGGAGTCCGGGGTCCAAAGAGCTAGTCGTATGACAATATTGATATCAAGGTAATTTATTCTCTTCAGAAGATCCCTCGCCTCCCATTCTTTTTTGTCCAGTTCTCGTTGTGTTTTATCAAAAGAGGACTAAATTCTAGATACAAAGAAGTACCTTGTCGCTTATTCAGCACTCTTTCAGCAAGAGCAGCCTGTGCGGGATACTCAGACTGCCCCCTCCTCAGAAGGGTAGGAAGAGAGGCCGACAAAAGTAATGGAGAAGACAACCATTATTACGTCAGTATCTCCCCTCAAAGAGAAAGAGCTGCCTAAAGATCCTCCTTAAAACAGATTGTAATCCCTGTATCCTATGGTATTTTTCCTCCGGTAAAACTTTTATGTCAAGTTTATAAAGTATCTTTACTCGCTGCTTAGTAATACGAAGCAAGAGTATGGCACTGCAAGGCGCAGAGCCCAAGGATGTAATAGTTAAACTTCCTTTTAACACGTCACTCTCCGGTACTACAATAGTATAATACTCCTGGACCTTTATGTTTTAAAGTTATATTATTTTTTCAAGATTTTAAAGAGATATTCCTAAGGATATAAAGGACAGTTCCTCTATCCACATACATGCTATTCATCACTCACCAACCGTCTTCTATCTCTCGTATTATAAGAGCCCCTAGCCTAGAAAGTGAAACCTAAACCCCTTCACATAATCCTGCATGTCATAAAAAGGACAAGGCAACTGGTAGTGACAGGTACATACAAGTACATACACTAGGGCAAAAAAAACGGCAAAAAAACGGCAAAAACATACAACAGCAGGTATTCGCTGGTGGTCACCCACCCAACTACTAATCTGCCGATCTGAGGCTTGTGTATGGCAGAGCGGACGGGATGCCCAATTTTCCTCAGTCTATGGTCGTATGTGATGGCTATAAGTAATATTTGAGTTCATATATCTTATTTCACCCCGTCCGGGCCGGGGTCATATAGGCACAGGAATTACTGCTAAACGAACACTGGGCTCCAAAATGATCAGGAATGACACCTGCAAACGTCCACCGCAGTGCTTCTTACTCGGAATGCCCTCATTGCTTAGGAGGCCGATCTGGTGTTCATGGCAATGTCGGTGTCTAGAATTTCCCAAAGCTTGGAAGTTTCCCCAGTAACTGACTACCTAAGTGTAGGTCAAAGTGATGAAAGCTAAAGTGATGAAAGCTCCAGTGGCTCACTGCTGGAGGGTAACTCGTGCTGGCATACTGAAAGCTGACGGGAAAAACAACTGTGACTCTTACCAACAAAGTACAAGCAAAGTTTTATTCCGGTTCCTCTATACTTGGGAATGTACCAGAGACCTTTATACCAACGCCACTCAAATGTAAACAATGGTCTCTGCTCGCACAGATAAACACCTTCTTCTCCCCTGATCGTTAACTTCCATCTCCCCTAACCATCAGTTTCCATTTCACCCTCCATATCCTCATCCCACCACAAACATGGCCCCATGCCCGGTTCCTCCATACTAACAACCAACTTATACGGACTCTTCCTCTCGACCTCGACGCCCTCCCTCTTTGGTCCCACAGGCGCAGCATCATTCCACTCTTCTTCTTCTACTCGAAAACGCACCGTCTCGTGGTTATCGAAGTACATTTGCTCGCCGTCGGCTTCCCAGATCATTACTTGAGCCGTGTCGTCGCTTGAGGATGGTTAGTGATCTGCTGAAAAATGGGCGGGAAAAGGAAGGATAGGAATAAAGTAGAAATTGAGGGTGGGGGGGTGTACAAATATGTTCCAGCTGGGAGTTTCTCGAGCGGAACCCAGATTTCGTTGAAGAATTTTGTTCGGACTGTGGCTGGCTTTAGTCTTGGAAGGAGACAAGAGGGGAAGGAGGAGTACAAACTGTTGATTCCTTGTGGTCTGGCGCTGCTGATGCGGCCGAGGATTACTTCGTTTTTGAAAGGGCGGAAGACTATCATGCGGAATTCCACTATGTCATATCAGTCCTCCGCTCGTGAATTAGTGGAAAGGTACATGGGGAAAGTACCGTTCACGTTGATAAGTCCGGTGCCGTGACCTATAAGCCCATCTGAAGCAGATAGAAGATCATACAAGCAGACGCAAAGCCCAATCTTTTGGATTACTTTGTTTGAATACTTTAGGTTTATATTGTCCTCGATTGCCATGTTCGAGTCCTTGTTGAAGTCTTTGGGCTCAATTTGGACTAGGTCCGCGATTTTGGTCTTGAAATTATTAGAATTAAAGTGTTGTCAGGAGGGGAGGGAGTGACTTGCTAGGATGAACATGGCGGTAGATATTAAAGGGATACGACCAAGCTGGGTGGAAGTGTAGATGCGGAGTATTTCAGTAGATGGAAGTGCTGAGGTAGAGCACCCCAATTTCCCTCGAACTTTAAGTCCAAGGACTTTGGTCTATGAACGCCGCGTTGGTCTGGTGAATTATTGTTGTGAAAGCCTCGCCTCTCGACCTCAGACTTCTTTTCTCAAGACCGCTTTCCCCTACACCCCTCCAAAAACCACAAACGATTGACTGCCTTTTCCCAAAGACAACCACGAACACCTGCCTTCCGAACAATCACAGAATCGTCCAGGACGATAAAGTGGTGACTCTTAGTAGAATCCGACTTCTGAAAAATCGATTTGCTACACTCAGTCAAACGCAACACTAAAGGCCAGGTTCAAGTTTGAGTGAGGTCCGTATCGCAAAACAACCCTTTCTACCTTCATCCACCGCTGAACACTCCGAGTTGCGTAAGTGAAGGCGACGTAGTGGTCTTTTGGCAAGCCACGTGATATTGGAAGTATTTCCTGCCCAGAGTGAATCTCTTCGCAGTCAATTAATCTCGATACCTTCAAAATCTCCTTGCAAAGATTCTGCTCTTTCAACTGCAACATAAAGCGTCAACGTTGACTTTGCACGAACATTGAGCTCGTCTGGATTTTTTTTGATAGCACACTAGACCAAGCACCAGCACCAGGAGCTTGATGAGTCAGCTGTCCTCGAGCCCGTGCACGACACAGCAACAAAATGGCAGGTACGCTGCGCTTCACCCTTTCTTTCCGTTCGTCTCACATATTTCACAACTTCATGCTGTGCATTTCTATCTCCATTTGCCTCACCCATTCCCTTCGCCTTTGTTGTTTTCTTCTGAGTACCAATTGACACTCCTTGCTCCTGCCTAGACTTCTCTGCCGCGTATGAACATAACGCGCATAGTTCGAACAACTACGAGTATAGTGTGAACTACACACCTTCACCCTCAAATTCACAAATAAACACTGCGCCTTCAAACGGAACCACCGCGACTTGGCAGAAACGGAAGCAGCAGTCTAAGAAGATGGCTACTGGTCAATACAGTTTCCCTCCCCCTCCGCCCCCACCGAGTGGCCCCCCTCCGGCCAGCCAGCAACATCCTCAGTACGTATACGGCCAGCAACCTCAATACAACCAGCAACCTCGTGGTGGTGGTCCTCCTCGGGGTGGGCGAGGTGGCCATCAAGGCGGTAGAGGAGACTTCCACGGTGCTCCTTACTCCCATCCACCAAATGGTTACAATGGTCCCCCCCAGAACCAAGGCCCACCACAGAATCAAGGACCGCCAGCTCCTTACAACCCTCATAATCCTGCGGCAGGCTTCAATCAAGGTCCGGGTCCACAAGGACCTCCTCAAAGTCATGGCCCAAGTGGCGGGTTCTCCGGTCCACAGTGGCAAGGTAACAACAATCATCAGCAGAATGGCCCGCAACACCAAGGCCTTCCTCATCAAGGTCCGCCACACCAGGGGCCGCCTCAGCAACATCCTCAGCAGCCACCAATGCAACACCATCAGACTGCTGCCCCCTTGGTTGCCCAGAATTACCACCCCAATTATGCCCACCAGCAAGGGTTCAACCAACCACCACATCAACCAGCACCTCTAGTGCCCCAGCAACCTCAGTATGGTCCGCAGCAACCTTTGCAATTTCAAAATTCTCACCAGCAACCTCCATATGGTCACAGTGTGCCACCCACTCAACATAGTCCCCCGCAGTGGTCTGGTCCGCCACAACAAGGCCCGCCACAATTCAATAATCGTGGTCGTGGCCGCGGTGGTTTTACCCCAGCTGCTCGTGGAGGTCATGAAGCACCTTTGATGGGTCCTCCTATTCGAATGGGTTTTGATAATGAGCGAGGAAACCACATGGCTCAAGCGAGCAATGGTTTTACTCCACAGTATCCTCCCAATCACCAATCACCGCCTGTTCCTTTTAATCAACCTCAATATCAAGGATATCCACAGAACTTTGTTCATGGAGGACAGCGTCCACCTCTTGATCCTAATCCTTTCAATTCTGGCCCTCATCGTGGCAGAGGCAATACAAATTTCAGAGGCAGAGGTCGCGGTGATTTCGTCTTTCGCGGCAATGGCAATCATCAGTCTAATGGTCATCGAGCAACTTCTGAGAACTACCATAAGCCTACAGGTGTAGATGCTAGTGGCAAGAAGAAGAAGAAGCGCAAGACAAACACTCTCGGACTCACACCAAATGGTGTCGATCACGATGAGAGTGAAGATGATCTCGATGAAGTTGATGAAGAAGCTCGACTTGTTACTTTGCTTGGTCCTGATACTCCACAGTACGTTATTTCAAGAGAGGAAGGTTAGTTCTTCTAGCTAACATTCCACAGGCTGCCAACAGATCTTACTGCTTGGCTTGCAGAGCGCAAAGCTAGATTCCCTACGAAAGCTCGTAGAGAGGCTGCTGCAGAAGAACAGCGTTTGCGCCGTGAGCAAGGCCGATCAAAGGGTCATCCTGTCAAGAAGGAAGAGGAGACCAAGCTTGAGCGCGACCAACGAAAGGCCGAGAAGCTCAGGCTCCAGCTTGAGAAGCTTGAACGTAACATGTCTGGTGCCAAGCGCAAGCGTGAAAATGGCGACGAAGGGGACGAAGACCGTGGTCAAGTGAGTGAGAGTGGTTCAGAAGATTCGTCCGAGGAGGCGGATCAAAGACCAGAAGTTATTTCAAGCCGTCTCGGCGTCCCTATGCGCATGCCTCCTCCACCAAAGGCCCAGCTCCAGCGTCATTGCAAATACTTTTCAACTGGGGGTACCTGCGGTAAAAAGGGCAAGTGTCGGTTCGTTCACGATCAGGAGGTACGGAATCAAGCTTTGAGAGACAAGGACGCCAACGGTGGCAAGATGACCCTTGCTCAGCGCCTGATTCTCAACGACACTGCAAAGGATGATTTGACCATCTTGAAGTCTATCAAGTACCTCAAGGAGAAGGGTTTGATGAAAGACCAAGTCGATGCCAGTGCAAAGAATGAGCACGATATCAAGACAGAAGACAACGGTTACATTGAGAATCTGAATTACGGAGACAATTAAGCTACCTGGATAGACCTGGTTACTTCTTCAACAAGTGGTTCTCCGTCAACGATGCGCGATACCCTCAAATTTGCTTCGTCACCTCTTGCACTCGGATTTTTCGATTCATCGGCTTACCAAAGTCTGGGGTTGCTTAGCTCGCCCGACACGAGAGAGATTCTCGAGCCCGACTTACGCTGCATTCCCCATTTGTACTTTGACAGAATAGTGTTTGCGTATTTGCTTTTGATTTTCAGCACGCTGGCTGGGAAGAAAGGGAGACCAATAAGACTGATAGATGGCGTGGCCCCTTTCAGCCGTGTTTTACCAGACCGATGGGCGCGCCTGCCCTACAGCTTTGCGTTTGCGTTTGCTTCCATCTTCTCTTTCCTTTGGTTTAGTGGTACCATTTCCTTCGACAAACACCCGGTTTAATATGCCTCGGAGTGCAAAAGCTTGTTGGGACAGGCACTTATCAGCTACTCGGATGTCAATTGACAATCTGCGTGGAAGTTGCTGCTTTGCAGCTGTCTAGGTGTCAGGAGTGAGCAAAATTGTATGATTAGAGACTTTATGTGTGTAGCAATAAATCTTCATAAAATACATGTATCCAAAGCTGCTAGATGATATCCATGACAAGACTTTTAAATGCATCTACGATGCCATTCTCTACTTTGGTATGCCAAGGCAGATTACTTATCTGAGTAATACGAGGCTTGTGACGATTGAGTTTAGAAGGAAACCTCGTCTGCGCAAAACATGCTCCGGTCACCGGTGATTATTCAATTGTAGACCTAGTGAGTTGGAGACGTGATGGGTTAAGGAAGTAAAACGGGAAGATGTTTGCAAAACTCATGAAACTGCTAGCACAATATGGCCGAGGCTTGTAAGGTTGATATAAAGGAAGCATTGATAAGGATGCGCGAAATGCTATACGTGCGAGGATATACGAACTGGATGGGTTTTGAGGGGTGAGAGTAAGAGATCAATGAGTAAAAGGGTCTTGGTGGTGTGCCGCCGTTCTCTAGACTAGGAGTGAATAGGCGGCTGGAGTTTTGGGGGTGTTTGGAGTTGAGCTTTAAGATATCAAATATCAACAGAGCACATTGCGATTGAGAGACGTTATTTGGTGTTGGATGTCAGAATTTCATTGCTCTATCTACAGCAGCACATTTTTTGGTTGCCGAAAGTACGCAAATGCACCTGCACCCAGATCCCATTGCACCCCAGAAACCCAGCGAACTCGAGACGAAGCGATTACTTGAGGGGAATGAAACGCGAAGAGTGAGTGGCACCAATACCGGGTCTTCCGTGCTTGACTGGGTGGCTGTAAAATTGTTAGTATCATTCTTCACATCTCTGGTTGCCTGTGCATGTTGCTTCGGCAGCCTTGGGAATGGAAAAGGGTACGTACTAAGAGATGGAGAATTCTCCCAAATAATGACCAACCATCTCGGGCTTGATCTCGACCTGGTTGAACTCCTTGCCAGAGTAAACACCAATGACACTACCGATCATCTCAGGGACGACAATCATGTTCCGCAGATGGGTCTTGACGAGGTCGGGCTTCTCATTGGGCTTGGATTCCTGCTTGGCCTTGCGCAGCTTCTTGATCAGACCCATGGGCTTGCGCTTGAGACCGCGGTTGAAACGACGGCGGGCGCGGGCGTGTACGACATCGCGGAGCTGGTCCGAGGAGAGGTCGAGGAGTCTACGAGGAGAGAATGAGGGTTAGCTTTTTGTTTCCAAAAGATCCCCTTTGTATTTTCTCAGGTGTGTGTGTGGGAGGCATACTGGTCGAGGTCGATGCCACGGTACGAGAACTTTCTGAAGGTTCTCTTCTTCTTGATTTCGGCGGCTGCCTCTGCGTCCTGTTGCGGGAATTGTGCGTTAGCTATTGTTCTTCTTGGTAGGGAGGGGTAGGCAGATTCATCTCTGCGAGAGCTGGCAGGCTTGCAGTGATGGAGATGGAGAAGAAAGAGGTAGATACGCACGTATTCGTCGGCCATGATTGTGATAGTTGACTTGGGGATCGCTTTTCGAGGGTCGAAAAACGAAGGTCAATGTCGGCGTGATGTTCGATTTTGGCTGGCGGCTGGAATTTTGCGATTTGAGTGTGGATGCTTAGTAATTAGCGCGTAAATTATTTGATAGGGTTCGCTTGCCCCAGTGTAGTGGGGCCAAGGCCAAGGCAAAGCAAAAGTTCTAGCAAGTGAGCAAGTGAGCAAGTGAAGTACGGAGGTGAATTCAATAATTTATGAATTGCAAGTAATAAGACGGCTTGATATAAATATATAAATATAGTCCTTCAATATGATCATAATCACAAAAGCTGATAGGTGCATTCTATCGATTTACAATCGAGACATTAAGCGTCCTATTGCTATTCCAGATTGTTTTTCAGTTCACAAGGTTCATCCTGCTAATACTTTTTGCTCTCTTGAAATAGGACATTTGTCTTGCAAGATACCAAGTCTATAAGTGAAGGCTTCCTATTTCTAAGTGTCACATGTGGTTCCACAGGTAGGCCATGCATCAATGTTTGGGCATGTACTACTTCCCTTATAATCTTCAAAAAACGACCTTAAGCCGGGAAATCACCATGAAATCTTATTTGAATGAGGCACGTCTGTATTGCGCTATCTAGCATGCATAATTGGCCATCCCTCATGAGAAGATCCGCAATTTCCAATTCCGTCCCTTGACTCCCATGACATGCAAAGATCAGGCAAGGTCCGCACAACCCCTTCCCGAAGCCCTGTCCACTTGTATCCGCAGAAAGAGAGCATCGAATGTGTCGTACCGTACATTGACTGCTTAGTCGAAGAGACCGAATCCCATATCCTCGTCGGACTCTTCCTTCTCTGCATAAACCGTCAGCAATAGTTTTTGAGCGCAAGTATATTTTGCAAAACCTACCCTCTTCCTTCTTCTCTTCCTCCTTCTCCTCAACGGCACCACCAGCGGCAGCACCACCAGCAGCTGGGGCAGCGCCTCCGGCACCACCTGAGGGAACGGATGCGAGCTTGGATGAGCCCTCAGTGATCAACTATCCGGATTTATTAGCCCTAATCCCTCCATTCTTGTTATATGTGCGGTGTGTATACCTCTTGGAGATCCTTGCCCTTGAGCTCAGAGATGAGAGTGGAGAGACGCTCGTCATCAGCCTCGATTCCGACGGATTCGAGAACAGTCTTGACGTCCTTCGCGGAAGGGGTGGAATTGCCACCGAGGGAGAGGAGGAGGTATGCTGCGAGATGCTTCATCTTGTTGGCTGGGAGGATACTGTCAGTACGATTGCCTGGACGGGGGATTTCCTCTTTGCGTTGATGCGCGAAGGGGAGAGTTGCAGGAGCCGGCTTACTTTGGTTCGGTTTTTGGAGTTGAACAGGAAGATCAATCAATTTAACCGCAGTTGGGCGGAGACTGAATCTATCAAGTTCTTGGTTGAAGTTGTAGATTCGTTGAATGGCTTGAACTTTTCCGCAACTCTGGAAGATTGACGATAGCCTTTGTGCGTAATAAGCGAGTCCAATCGAGTCCAATCAAGGCACGCATCCGGGCTGGTCGCATCGCATCCTTGGAGCTAGTCACGTGTGACGACTTAATTAATATTCGCAGCTGCTTTTCCATTTTTGAATATCTCGAGACTTTGGGTATTACACGGGAAATTCGAGGCAATCATAAAAACCTCACTAATGTATTGACTGAAAGGTTTCTTTTGTAGGCCTGTAACGTTTGTATTGGTACCAGCTAATCAAAAAGAGCCATTTACATCCCAGCCACCAACGCCAACGCTATGCAATCGTGCCATCACCTATACGTTGTAAGTCCAATTACTTTGGCCATTCGTATTTTCATTAATAGGACTCCGTCTTAATCTTTGTCCGAACTGCAATATTGTCGTCCTGAGCTTTGTCAGATTTGCGTATCCTACACCCAATTGGAACAGGTACTTACCTCATGTTTTCGCTTCCCAAGAACAGGTTCCGGTGTGCCTCTCTTCACACCAGCTTTGTTAACATCCTCGTAGCAACTAATATGGTAGATCCGCTGGTCGATATTCTTGGCATCCATCCAGACAAACTCCTGAGCCTCATCGAGCCACTTCATTTCAAATTTCTCTGTGCAGATAGGACAGGTGCTACTTGCAAGTGCAGGGTCATCTGGAACGGGGAGATACTGCAGCTTTGGTTTACTCGTTATACTAGAGCTAGTAACGCCTGAGCCGTTTGTGTTGTCACCATTACTGGTATTCTGGTCCCCTTCCACCTCCCGAGACTTGATCCAATCCTGTGAGGTGTTAATTCTATACGTCAAGAACAAATCTATAGCAGGAACTTACCAATTCATCAACATACCAACTCCGGTGTTGCCCTCTTTTCTCCGCTTCCGTCATTCGTTGATGTACTCTGAAGTGCCAATCCATATGGGCTGTCTTTTTCTTTTTGCCCTCTTCAGTAGATTGGAACCTCCTGCCGCATTGTGTACACGGTGCACCAAGTTTCTCATAAAGACTGGATATGAGATGTGGACGAGGACTGTTCGTGTTAGCGCGACAAGATCGAGAAGGAAATGGCAGTTGCTTACATTTTCAGCGAAGATGTCTTCAGGACGACATCATTCGGTATTTCTCCTAACGGTGTTCTAGATGGATTTGGGGTGAATGGGGGTCGATACCCAGATATGTTTGCGGGCAACGAAATGTTTGGGGTAGGTGTACTTGTGGCAGGTGTTCCTGAGATTATACCAGCTGCCAGTAACTTTTCAAATAGAGAACCAGTATCTGGGACAGGCGTGGGGGCCATGGACACAGGAGGTGGTTTGAATGATTGATTAAGAGCTGGTTGTGGTGATCGGGTTTGAATGGGAGGTGTTTGTTTCGCCAGCAGCGCTGCGAGAGTACCCTGTCCCCCCGGACCCAAGAGTGAGCTTAGAGAATTTTGCTGCGGAAGTTGAGCGGGAACTGGGGCAGGGGTAGGAGATTTGGGTGCTTTAGATGTCGCTTTAGATGCTTCAGAAAGCTTTGCCACTTGGGTCTTAATTTCAGAAATTTGCTGCGGGGGCAATCTTTGACTCTGCATTATAGATTGTAGGTCGAGCAATGCCTTCAGTCTCTTTTGTATATCGCCATCCAACGGGTTCAGAGCAAAGTCTGTCTTGAAAACTGTGATAAGGTTTGCAATATCACTGTTCAGTTCATCTATGCTATTATCATGTGCACTATATCCTTGCTGCGGCGGGGGTTGTTGCCATGATCCCGCACTTGCGTTATGTGGAATGTAATTCTGGGTTGGTGGTCGCTGGTCTCGATTAGTATAGTCAATTTTGCCAGAGAAAGATCTACTCACAGGTGGCAGTCCATATGGCTGTTGGACATGTGGTTGTTGGCCGTATTGTTGGCTGTTCATGACCGGGGGATACTGTTGCTGGGGGTAGTTTGAGTTGTATCCTTGTTGTACAGGAGGGGGCTGTCGGTATGCATTTGGTGGAGTAGGAGTCTCGCGGTACGGAGCAGGCGATGGACCAGGCCGCCCACGCCCCAGTATTTGTTGCTGACTTCTGGTGTGTTCTTGCTGAGCCTGTATTGCAGACGTCCTAGCCTTAATCAAAGCATTCTCTATTGGACCTGTGACATCCCGTGGAAAGACCGGGCGTGTGTCCAAAGCTCCTGGTACAGGTTCCTTCCAAGTCTTCAACATTTCATCCATCTTCCTCCTCACACTGTTTTCCACTAAAGCGTATGCCTCCATAAATGTTGCGTAGAGGCCGCGGGAAAGGAAGATTGTGTACGGTGTCCCAACGTTCTTTATGACGGAGTCAAGTACGTAGAAAGCAGGAAGCTTCTTCTGCGGCGAGGTCTAACGAAGTGTAAGTAAACGACCTGATCTTTACACGATAGGAAAATTACACAAACAAACGTTTACTAGATATTCTAGTATGAAATTGAACGAGAAATTATCCTACCTGCTTGATATGGCTCTTCAAGGCCTCGGAAATGGCGAGGGCATGCTCTGTATTCTCTCTTGCGATGACTGTTAGATTGCTGATCTCATATCGTGAATTCATGGTCAAGTCTTCAAGAGCCCTCTTGTAATCCTCCGCAACATCGTCAGAGAATTCGGTGGTCATGATGGGCTATGAAAAGCCGGGAGAATGGAAATGCTTTTGATGAGATGATCTGGCCACAGGCCAAAGGCTTCCCCAATGAAAACGGCTTTGTCTCGCAGGAGCAAACCACCAAACTTCGGGTAGGAACTTCTGGAGAGCTTTTCAAGTGCAGCTAGCTAGATCCACGTAAAAGGAATCACTCAAAAGAACAAGTGTGTATTTTGATGACTGCCAAATCCACCAGGTGGCCACTGTGCCTCCAAGTCCGTCTTCCTCAACCGGTTCAGCCTTCTGCTGTCTCTTTTGCCCAACTTCCTCCGCGCCCCAATTACGGACCCAATATCAAAGAAACGGAAAGGAACGAAGGCGATCCAAAGCAATTAGTAGTTCATGCGCATATATTGAGACAATTATTCGTGCTTCCGTCGATACGCCGTGTGTTTGGACTCTGCTGATTTGGATTGAGGTCGTTGTCGTTGTTGTTGTCCAAGGATGACAAGTCTACCGAGACAGAGACGAAGCTCGGGGAGCGGTTGCAGGTCTTTGAATAACTCAACGAATGCTGACTAACGCAGTGGGGTCTCAAAGTCTAAGAGCGAAATTGGCAAGGCGCGGGTAGTCACTTTCAACCTCACGTCGCAAAACATCTCACCACCAACGAGAAGCAGTAACACTTGAAAATTGAAAATGAAGGTCGCCATCTTCTCCGTGGTTGCACTCGCCGCACTTGTCTCTGGCCTCGCGCCCCAAAAGTCTGTCATAATTACATACCCGGATGCGACTCCAAATGACATAATAAACTCTGCAAAGAGTGCCATCAAGGACGCTGGAGGAATCATTACCCACGAATACAAGCTTATCAAGTAAGTTAGCCTTGTTCAATATATCGCTGCACTCTAACTTCTGATAGGGGTTTTGCTGCAAAGGTGCCTGCGGCTGCACTCGAAACCGTTACGACCTCGTCAAAGGAATATCATGCAGTTATTGAAGAAGACCAGATGGTCTCTATTAACGAATGATCATAAAGTTTACAAACACATAATCAATTTGGCGTACGGTTTCATGAAGCGGATGGAATGAGAAAGGAGGGGCGAGACGGCGTATAGGTGTATGGTATAACTGTTAGCTAAAGAAATTGAGCTCATTCAAATTGGCACCGAGCAACTTTTGCGTCATTAGGGAAGTTCTGTCCCCATACATGGTACAGTACCCTTGGACCTTTCCGTTTATCTTACGGCTGAGAATGTGCAAAATGGACATGACTTGGCATGTTACTAGACTCTGCTACGGTAAAGGTAGTTCTACAGATATCTATCCGGACATCCTCCAGGCTTTATCCAAACTTTGACACCCAGATCTCCAGTGCTCCACCGGCTATGATAGTAAAAACCCCCTATACCACCTCTCAATCTAATGCCCAATTCCATTATTGTTTGCTAGCTATTCTATAAGGAATGCGTGTTATAATGCCTTTATCAAATCGCTATTTAAACGTATAATGACATGTAGTGACGCCCTTTCTTCGAATCGCCGGATAAAGAAAAGTAAATTCTTTATTCCATTTGCGACCATAAAGAAAATATGTTTCGGGTTTCTAAAAACAGCCCTTCGCAACAATCAAGATTGTGGGGTTGTCATTACACATAGAGGAGTAAATAAAGCTCAGGGGCTCTAGATCAAAGATAGCCGGATCGCGTCGTAAAGCGCTAGGTTTATTCATTGTCGCGACTGACCTCGAAACAAAGTAAGTTTGGAATAAGATAAATGCAATGCAAGTCCTGCTCTCCAAGATGCCATACGACTCTGGAAATTCATTCAAAATAATTAATCATTGCAACACCGCCTCCGCCCCTTTTGCCTGACTTCACACCACAATAACGCTTTCGAAGGATAGGGAAACTATGCCTCACACCCAACATACAGCCACGGAGGCAGCTCTCCTAAACTGGGTATTATCTTCCATTTCGCGCTCCTATGTACTGAAAGGCCTTTTCTGACTACTTTCGCAGATAAACACGTTCCCGCTCGACTCCGAGGTCGAGTCTCTGGTAGACCTGACCGATGGCCGAGTTCTGTCCCTAATGCTTGGTGAGTACAGCATAAGAACCCTTTGTCCCTTTCCTCAAAACTTCCAGTATTAATTAGTGATATCTACAGAGGACCTCGATCCCGCCTACGCCGTCGAACTCGAGAAACCTACCCCTTCGTCGAAATGGCTTGCGAAAAAGCGCAGTTTGGAAGCATTTTACAAGTCTTTGCTACGTTATGTCCGCGTTCAATGCCCCGATCTCGATCCTATGACACTGGAGAATCCGGCAGATTTCAATGCTATTGCAGAGCACGATGATGCAGAACAAACGATCAAGGTAGCGACTTACGAAATGAAACTCCAAGTCGGCCTCACTAACGTCTACGTCCAGCTTCTCACTATATTCCTCCTGGCAGCTGTACACGGTACGAATAAGGCGAAATATATCAATACAATTCAGAACAAGCTCGACCTTACCTCGCAAAACGAGATAGCTAGCGTTATACAAAGGGTAAATCCCCAAACTCCACATCCAATGCAGCGGCTGACATTTCTATTAGACGCAAACAAACGAGAAGAATACGGATGCGAAAGCCATTGATGATACACTACCTCACAAGATACACCAAGACATCGAACTCGCTCTCGAAGAGGAACATGCTAAACTATCTGCTGCGTACAGCGACTTAAAGAAAAAGCACGCTGATTACATTACTCGATTTAGGCGTCTAGAAGAGAGTCATGCGGAGCTACAGGAGCATAGCAGCGAGATAGAGAGTCGATTGCGGGTTCTACAGGACTCAGATGATGGGGACAAGGTAGCCCACATCAAGGACTTAATGACCCGGCTCCAAGAGGCCAATGACCTGATAGCAAATCAAGAACAACAGGTAGAAACCGACAGAGTCACCAAGGAGCGACAAGAGAAAGAACTCGGCAGTTTGCGGCCATCTGCCCAGCGACTTATCCAGATCGAGGATCAGCTTAATGAGCTCAAAGTCGAGAACACGACACTAACCCGGAAAGCAAATAAGGTAGACCACTATCAGAAGAAGCTCGAAAATCTACAGAATATCGAAAGGGAGAATGCTCACCTGCGTGAGCAAATCGAGACCCTGGAACTCAACATGAGAGAATTTGATAAAGTCAACGAAGATAAGTCTAAAATGGAGCAGACTATTCGGGAGTTCAAAAGTCTAATTTCCAACCTCGAGCTGGAGAATGTCACCCTGATCCAAAACAAAAACCGCCTTGATGATGAAGTGCGGTTTCGGGATGACCAGATTCAGAAGCTCCATGAAAGGCAGCAACACGATGAAAAGTTCATCAAAGACCTCCAAGAACAGGTTAACACCGATGTGGCAGGACCTTCGCCTCCATCCCCATCAATGGGACACGCCAAACTCACTCTTGAACAAGAGCTTGAGCAGAGTGACGACCCCGCGCCAAATTATGCTCTTGAGATCTCGAGACTGAGGGCTGAAAATCAAGTCCTCAAGAGTAGCACAGGTGGAGTAACAAACGCCAACCTTCGAATAGATCTCGAAGAGGGGGAAAGAATACGGAAGAGACTACAAGAAAATTACCAAGGGCTCTTGGAGAAGCACACAATTGCGCAGCAACAGTTGAATGCAGCACTCAGCAATTCTTCGGATCCAAAGTCAGTCACCCTTCTCGATAACATCCTGAAAATTGGTCCGTATAAGCTTCTCACCGACGATGTTCACAGGGATGAGGCCTTCCGCAACCTACAAAGACTTTACAGAGAATATACCACGGAGCTAGCCTCAACAAAATCGAAGCTCGAAGAAACTCAGTCGAGACTTCAAAGTCAAGAACGGGAATTACTTGATGCAAAGGCCGATTGTAAGCAAGCTTATTTCCTCTCCTATAAAATTAACGTTACTGACCTAAAACCAGTGGAAGCTGTCAATCAAGACGAAATTGACGCTCTAGAAACCCTCAAGGAAACAAACGAGAACATCACCACCTCGCTCCAAAATGACCTACTTGTCCTCCAAAATGCCCACAAAAATATTACCATTGATTTCGACCAGCAGAAAACACACTTGCTAAATACACTCTTAGTAAAAGATCAGTTAATAAAGGATCTAGCAGATGCTAGAGCTGGTGAGGGTAGCAATTCTCAACTTGACGGAAAGGAAAAGGCAGAGGTAAGCCACGAAACCGATTCAAAACCGGTGCAAAGTCTTTCTACGCATGGCAAGATCTTTGAAAAAATCTTCCGTCCATTTCGTCCACAAGCTTCTAGGCCAGAAAGTCTTTCTGCGGCCCCTAAAACCGATGCCGATACACAACCTCCTAGCCCAGAAAGTTTTTCTGCGGCCTCCAAAACCGATGCGAACTCACATGCGGATATAGAGCTTGCTCGTGAACTTGCTGCAATTGGCAAGGGGCCTCCAGTGGAACTCCCAACCCTCTCACCTCGCTTTATGCCTCTTCCTATGTCTCCAGTACTTGTCAGACAAGCCCCGGATGTCGTTCACCGTGCTCAAGCAAAAAATTCAGCAGCTCCAACTGACACATTCACTGCAGATTCAGAAACAAGAGCTCATCATTCAAGACCTCCAAAGAAGACTTAAAATCGCCGAAGAAAGTAGCCCTGATGCGCAAAAGGTACCGTGTCGAATTTTCCTTCTTGTCTCTATGGATGTGCCATATATTTACAGTTTTAATAAACATTGTTTTTCACAATTACTCTTGTCTCTATGTTTGGTGAACACATCCAGAGCACCACTGATAAATCATGTGAAGGCCGCAAATGAGTCCATGATCAAGAACCTCACACGCGAAAACGCCCTTATTGCCAGCGCATGGTACGATCTCTCGAGCCGATTACAGAGTAACCATGTGGTCTTGCAGCGCAGACAAGATGCGCCGAAGAGTTGGTTGAATAAGCAGAGGCAAATGGTGAACTCTACGCCTAGGAGGTGAGCTGTTACATGTTTTGGTTATTAATTATGGGGATACTATATATGCATGCATTGGGAGGAGCATCTGTGGAGGAGCGCGGTTGATTAGCTTTTTTTTTGGGATGAGGGTGGATAGAATTTTGGGAAGAGGAGAGTACGGGTTATAGAAGGTTAGATTTGTGGGGTGGTTTCAGTTTCTTGAGACTTTGCGTATACCCTGTAGATGAAACTTAATACATATTTCATTCCTCACAGCAGCGATAGTTCGTCAGCATCTAGATCTTTTGTATCCTAAACATTTCTTGGGGCAAATTTTTCTCCAGCAACACCTGGTGCACTGTTTCAGCCAGAAGTATAGCAACCTTGTATTCAGACGATGTTGCCTTATTTTGTTACTATCGATGTATGAATCTCTCTTGCTAAGCTCGTCAAGATCTACGAGATGTAGACTACCTGTTGCAGATTACTTGCCTGTCAAAATACTGCCAACAATGTGTATCCACCAGGTATCCAGCTCCAATACTCTTGTTGTTTCATTTCAGATACATAAGTTTCACTTCGCCATTATCGAGATGCTAGTTTCCTCGCTCGCATGCGTGACTGTTCATTTTTTCAAACCCTTCAAAGCTTTCGTGGCTCTATTGCTGCTGCACAGTATGATACATATGTAAGATTCTACCCTAGCTTTGATTGCCTTTGGAGATATCTAGAATCTCTGTCGTTTGTCCCCCGGCAGGGCTTCTAGATTGGTATTGGCTCCAGCTGCAGCTGGTACTGTTCTATAAAAGGTCGGTAACTCTCGACGGCTTGTAGACAACCAGTGGGATCATCGCAGTAAGCAGGTGGAGTATCAGTATAGTCTTAAGACCCAAAGTGGAATAATACATATTTCAGAGGAAGCGATTATCTCACGTTTAAGGGAGATGCTATATTTACCTGCAGGGCAAGGTATTGGTATCTATCTATGGTCTTTGCAAGTTCACACTCTCTAAATCTAAATTTAAGACTCAATATATAAATATATATATATATATATATATATATATATATCCAAGCAAGCGTTTGAGGGTTTCGGCTGATGAGGAATGTACCTTAGCGGGTGTCCTTCATCTTCTGGCAGCAATCCGGTAACTTACTCGCACGCAAAGTTCTCCGCCACGCTCGTATTCCCAGACCCTGTATAGACCTGCTTCTTCGGATACAAACACAACGGTCTTTCATTAATATTGCCTTCGGAGTCTGCAGCGCTTGTTCCTAACAAAGTGTCCGGTGCAGTTCCATTCTCCACCCACGTCTGCAAGGCGTCAAAAGCACCAGCCGGATAGCCGCCTAAGCCCCCAACACAGTGTCCCAATCCTGGCGAGAAGAAGAGGCGATAGTAGTCTTGTACGCTCTGGTCCACGGCTGTTGCAGCATCGTAGTAATGCTGTGTATTCGTTGGTGGAATAAGAACGTCGGACAGTCCATGATATGTGATCATCTTTCCGCCACTATCCCGGAATGGCCTCAGATCAGGATCATCGGTTCCGTAGATTGATGTGTATTGCTGCACTGATACCCTGAAGAGGTCGTCATAGTACGTTTGAGTCATTGTTGAGAGGTCGATGGAAGGATCCTTGGCGAGGAAATACTGAAGCCAGGTGTTGCATAAAGGAGGTGGTGACCTGCTACACATCCCATTCGTACATGAAGTTTCCGCCAGTCCGCTTGGCCCAGTGATCGCAGCGTCTTTGTTCAAACCAAACCAGAGAGATTCATTGCGGGCATCTCGAGCTCCTCCCCATACAGCCTGGACCACTTTCAACGCCGCTTCGCTGATTGTAAGAGGGCCGGCTGCATCCGAACAGTTAACTGGTCCACCTACCACTGTGCTGGGATCAAAATGACACGCTTCGGGATCGGTGATAATTCCATCAACCACTCCATCAAGTCCATCGCACGCATCGATTGCCGCGGTCCGTATAGCGTCGAGTTCGCATGCGTAGGGATACTGTTTAAGTTGATCCATGACAAATGTGGGATAGTAATCTCCAACAGCCCATTTGTTCCAGCTGATAGCAGGAGATGCGGCCAGGATCCCGTCATAAAGATCAGGATACTGCTGTGCCAGCATGAGACCCTGTCTCCCGCCTTGCGAGCAACCGTTCCAATACGAGAACCTGGGGGGCTGCCCATAGTAACTCTCTACAAAGTCCTTTGCTAACAATGTAGCGTCGCTGAGCGATACAGAAGCGAGATTTTGTAAAGCGTAAAGGTCGACGTTGCCAGGACTTAGCAGTGCCCAGTCTTCAGGTTGCAGGTCTACAGTCTTCTGCGAAGGAAGACCGGCATCTAGGGTGACTGCAGCGTAGCCCTCTGATACAGCGAGTGCCATACCACCAAATGCCACATCGTTTAGGCCGGCACCATATGACCCACCACCGATTCCTTGCATTCGTTCGGTATAGGTGGTCGATGGGAGCCAAACCTGGAAGAAGTCAGTAATGCTTCTTTGATGGAAAGTTACTGCATAGAGTAGCTTGGCTTTTCGACTATCAGAAGTGCCTGTAAATTTTACTTACTTGGACTCGGAGTGTATCATTCTGGCCAGGGTGGGTATACGTGACAGATACATTGCAGAAATTCAAACCGCTGTACGTTGGATAGTACGGATAAGCAAGTGATACATTAGTTAACTGGGTTGCTCCTAATTCTATTATAGATGCGCCAAAAAGAGTGACATTGCTGAATGTGGAAGAGATGCAAGAGAATAGCGGAGATGTCAAGGGAAAACTCATTGTAAAGACTGTATAGTATCAGATTAGGAAGGAAACAAAAGAGCAAGGTAAAGAGCTTGAAATCAAAAGAAGAGAACTGAATCATCTCCCATAGGGAAGGAAGTCTTATACTCGAGCAAAGTTCTTATTTATCTCGTATATCGTAAACCCTCGCATTCATCGAAAGGACTTACTCAGAGGCTCTAAGCGAGGGCTATGTAGCCAATGGGATAGTCCGGTATGCGCCAATACGAGTACCGAGTCTCTCAATCCGAGTACCGAAGATTGCCTTAGTAACGTATAAAGTACATATATCGGACGTTATCATAAAAATAACATAAAAGAAGAATCAAGTTCTTCGAGGATAATTCCAGCGTATGTCACATTAAGTAATCGTATTTGTTTATATCCGGCTGAGGACCGAGCCACCCCCTGAAGTGCGCATACATGCATGCATCCAATGAGAGCATAACCGCTGACTTAGAGAACATGTCATGTTCCGTCTCTTGAAAGAAGTTGAAAACGATCGCGAGTATTGGAACTGAAAGGCATTTCAATTCGGAAAGGATTTGGAAACTAGACTTGGGGTAAAGCGTACGTATTTAGAGCCACGGCTTTGACCCAAAAGAGAAGGAAAGAACGAGCTAATTTGGAAGGAAGTCTCAACTTGAGAGAAAGTATAGTCTTTTTTCAAATTTTCAGATAAACCGTCTTACTATCAAACTCATCAACTATCAAACTATTAAACTATGGTCTTCGAGTTCATTCAAATCAAACCAAATCCGGAACTTTCGAACTACGAGTCCCTAAAATCTAGACCCGGCCCGGACACAATTTCCGTGCTACTAAGCGCCACCCCAATCTTTCTGCCAACTCTCTCGATTCACGATCGATGGCAGACGGAAATCTGTTCCGATGCGAAGTGCAACAGAATTAATAGAAATCACCAGAATCACTCCTTTGGATGTTCGTGAACCTGCGTCCTGGCCTTTCATTCGACGGAAGGGGAAACATAGATGGGGACGGAGTCTTGCCCGTCTCCGAGCGTGGTCCTGAGGGTTCGGAGACGTTCGTGATCGATCGATGGGTGAGATGTTGAGATCGATGAGACATCCTTTTCATGGAGAGAGGCATCGAATAGATAAAATATGTAGCTCGTCCGACTTTGCCCTGTTCCATCAAGTGGATGGAAAATTCCAAGTCCACATTATTATTGATCAGGGACCGGAATTGAGATATTTCCAGCCGATCAAGTAAGTCTTCCTCCTATTGAAGTCTTGGTCTTTCTCCCTTGAGCAGTAAGTATTCGCGATGGGTCTAGCATCAGTCTCTCGCCCTGCTATCGAGTCATTAGTACATTACTGCGTATACGAAAAGTTGGACTGTCTCTAGCCCAGGTATGGAAACCCGCTGCTTGCTTTCTCCAATTGAAATAGACATTCCCCTTTTCTTCCCTGAGAAGAAGGCTCTTAGGCCATGGTACGTACACCTTCAATTCCAAGGTTAAACTCCAAGCAAAAACTCTTTCCTACTTCCCTCCATCCCTCCACCCTTCCTTCAGATTCCCTTTCCCCACTCCTCTCGCTCATACGTTTTATATCCCATCTTGAAGTAATCATTATCTCCCGCCTGGTCCAACAGCGCTAGACGCATCTCAATGGCAGCCGCCTTGATTTTCTGTCCTTCTCGTTAGCCCCCTCCTTCTTTCTTACTCAGATGAAAAGAGAGATGATGATGGGCTTACATGTCCGCTTAGCTTAGGAAACCTCTCTCCAATCAACCTTACAATGTCGTTGGTCTTCCATCTCTCTCGACGCTCCTCGTGGCGGGGCGTACGCCCGTTCTTGTCTAGTGGAGCATGGGTGGCAAGGTAGGCGATGAAGCGGTCATGGAGGGCGTTCCAACTTGGTGGAAGACCGACACAGGAGGGGTGGTGGAGAGAGACGACTGGAGAATATTAGTAAGGATGTTGATAGGGAGTTGTGGGGCGAACAAGTGTTTTGGTTATTGAGAAGATGGATGCGATGGGATGCGATGGGGATGGCAAGGAACAGGATACTGACTCTCGGGGCCCGTGGGACGTTTGTAGGTATAGGTATAAGTGGCTGGAGAAGAGGCCGTGTGGGGTTGAGTGTCATGATGGTGTTGATGGTGGGTTTTTGGCGCGGACTAGGGAGGTTGTCAGTCAAGTATTCCGACAATGAGGGAGGACTCAAAACGTCAAGGCTAAAGGGTTGGAAACCAACTTCGTTGGTCCGGCTGTGCTGTCGTTGTGGCTTGGGAGGTACGGGCGGTCCTTCGTTATGAGTCTGGGTGCTCCTGGACGCTGTCCTGACATGAATTTGAACCTGATATAAAGTCAGTCGACAGAACTTCACATGTTGTGTGAAGCATTGCTGATTGATATTGCCTAGGGGAAGGGTACCATCTTCTTCTCTCTATGAATGTCGCTCAAACGACTCCCCTCTTTAGTGTTACTAGATCCCCGAGGGGGCACTGGGGGTTGATATTCATCGGGCTCATCAAGGTGCCTGTTGAGAATATCCATGAGTATTTCACGTCGGTCGTCAATTGACTTGCTTGTGCTCGAGGCTGCTGGAGAGGATCGACGAGAAAGCATTGGGATGGACTATTGAACGGGCGATAAAAAGAATAGCCAAACCCGGGGAATCTTGGAAGACTACCACCGAAAGGAACGAAATATATAAGACGAAGAGGATGTTTTGAGATATCTCAATGGGACGATCACTGTAGACTCTAACTGTCAAAGATATGGGACACTCGCCCTATTTATCCCAAAACGCACGGAAAAGAAACTTTAACAAGACATTGAACCCCAGCGCCTCTTCATCATATGGGGATATGTGTATTTTCCGACTGTATCAAAGCCAAATGAATAAACTATGACTGTTACACTGTTGACGGAACACTGCATAATCGTACCCGCATATATTGGAACGGATGTCTACAGGTCAGCAGAAACGGATCGGAGTTCAGCTTCCCCAGATAAATTTCACAGGGAATAGACAAGATCGAAAGCTGGATCTGAAGTCGAGGCTTGCATGAGGCATTAACGTTCTTTGGTGCAATTCACACGTAAAGCATTGGTGTATTATACATGAAGCCCCTGAGCGGGCGTGACACCCATGTGTAAATTGGTCGTACTCGTACAGTCAGTCATGTCCCGCCCATTGCAAAGTAGTGCAAACGTAAATGTCCGAACTTGAACTATTAGCCAACCGTAACTTTTAAGGAATCTATCGCAATATTGTCTCCACAGCACCGCTCCGAGTCTAATGCAAAATACAAATTTAGCGACCAGTGATTTTGCTAAGCAAGCTCCCGCTCTTGCCTTGGCTCGCAGACTGCTCAAAGACCCCGAGAAGGCTCTTCCAGACCTGTCCTGGTTCTTGGCTTGCATCGATGCCCTTCCAGATACCAGTCTTTTGGTAATATCCAACTACCGGAGCGGTTTGCTGGTGGTATGTGACCAGTCGCTTCTTTAGAGCTTCGGCATTGTCGTCTGATCTTTGGACCAAAGGCTCGCCAGTAACATCATCCTTCATAGTTTCCTTGGGTGGATTGAAGACCTTGTGATATGATCGACCAGATGCTGGGTGAACGAGACGACCAGTTATCCGCGAAACAAGGAGGCCGTCATCTATTTGAAGCTCTACAGCATGCTGTAACGTTTGCTTGCGCTCGTTCAGCATAGAATCTAACCGCTCGGCTTGGACGACCGTTCGTGGGAAACCATCGAGGATGAAACTATGGCTTTATGTTAGTATAGCCTGGTAGAGCAAACTCTAGGAGCAAACCTACCCTCCGGCGCACTCTTGGTTTGTCTCCAGCTCAGCCTTGATCATGCCAATAACAATTTCGTCACTGACAAGACCTCCCTGGTCCATAATCTTCTTTGCTTCCCGACCTAAAGGTGTCTTCTTTGCGACTTGCGAGCGAAGCATATCCCCAGTTGCCTTTTCACGCGTCAGCAAATGCCGAAATACACTAGGCAAACTTTTCAATGACATACTAAATGGCAGCAAGAAAACTTCTCCTTAATCTTGGGTGCTTGAGTCCCCTTGCCTGCAAATTGTGTATTAGCCGGGGTTCCAGAATCTTTGCAACATGTGCCAGCAGCCATGGGTTGACGTGTACATACCAGCGCCAGGAGGACCCATCAAGATCATTCTAACCCCCTCAGTTGCCGTAGGCTTTGTGCCCGTCGAGACTTGTTCAAGCTTGTCTTCCAACTGCTTAACCCTGGACTCGAGCTTCTGGACCAATTCTTGCAGTGTAAGCACGGTGTCGTCGCCAATTGGTGCCATTGTAGAGCGTGGATAGTCACAGAGACCTGACCAAGGTAGGGATGAAAGGAGGAAGTACGGGTCTCAGTAAAGAGATTTTCGTGAGGAGTGGAGAGGTGGAAGATGGTTGCGACAGCTTGAAGTCAACGAAACGTTGAGGAAGCTTGGTCCAATCCAAGGAATACCGGTACCTAAGCTCGGCTGCTTGTCGGACTTGTGGCCGGAGTATCAGTTCCTGTGGGCCGACGGATGTCGAACTTCAAGATTTCTAGTCCGAAAGAAGGGAAAGAGGTCGTAGCAATGAGATTTTGTATTGGTTTCCCTTTTATTTTATTTGATAGTGTGTTAATAATATACACAATTTCCAAAGGCCCTCTAACTCCAGAGTCATGTGATCACGTCTTCGGGCGCTAGTTCTCATTAGGAGCTGTGGTCTGGGAAGCTGCAAGCAAGCCGCGAAACTCACGGCAGCCTTACAAAAGTTGAATCAACAACCTCACGAATTCCGGCCCATAAATCACCATCCACCTCCCATACCCACCATGCCTGCCACTACTGCTGAGACGCTCTCTCTGGTTACTAGAAACGTCTCTGTTGCTCCCTTAGTCCTCCTTTCCGCGGCAGATCACTATGGCCGCTCAGCGAAGGGCACACGGAAACGAGTAGTGGGTGTTTTGCTAGGACAGAACGATGGAAAGAATGTGCGGGTGTCAAACAGCTTCGCTGGTATGGACCCCCCAATAGCCTTGCTATCTTGTAATCTGAAGCCTCTGATGGCTGACTATTCTGCAGTGCCTTTTGAGGAAGACGACAAGGACCCATCAGTATGGTTTTTGGACCACAATTACGTCGAGTCAATGAATGATATGTTCAAGAAGATCAATGCGAAGGAGAAGCTGATAGGCTGGTATCACTCTGGGCCTAAATTAAGAGCTTCGGACTTGGAAATCAATGAGCTGTTCAAGAGATATACACCCAATCCTTTACTGGTCATTATCGACGTTCAACCGAAGGAGTCTGGCGTACCAACAGATGCGTACTTTGCAGTTGAGGAGATCAAGGACGTATGTATTTTCAACAGCTGCATGGCGATTCTGCGCTAATATTTCTATAGGATGGAACCACAACATCTAAGACATTCGTACACACCCCATCCATCATCGAAGCTGAGGAAGCCGAGGAGATTGGAGTCGAGCATTTGTTGAGAGATATTCGGGATGTCGCCGTGGGGACTTTGTCGACAAGAATTACATCACAACTTCAGTCACTGCAAGGACTGCACTTAAGGTTACGAGATATCCAGCAATACCTACAAAAGGTTCTTGATAAAACTTTACCAGTCAACCACGCTATCTTGGGTAATCTCCAAGACGTATTCAACCTCCTACCCAATCTCTCTACACCAAAGACCTCTTCACACGTCCCCAATGGCGTCGATGCACCAGTCAAGAACGACAGCGAATTATCACATGCTATGAGCATCAAGACCAACGATCAGCTCATGGCTATTTACCTTTCCAGTTTGATTCGTGCCATTACCGCTTTCCACGACCTGATTGAGAACAAAATCCAGAATAGACAGCAGCAAGAGGATAAAGAGGCTAAGAAGGACGAGGGCAAGGATGAGAAAGACAAGAAGGCGAATGGAGTAAATGGCGTCAACGGGGAGGCGAAGGAAGGCAAGGAGGCAGAAAAGGATAAAGAGGACAAGGATAAAAAGAAGTGATGATGACGGACACGGCGTTTAATGATATCGGGTGTTTATTGAGCATCAGAGCGAAGTGGCATATTGAACATCATGGGATTCGATGTGCCATTTGTACCATAAATGTGTAGCTAGATGAATAGCAGCTACGCAATGTCTTCCTATATCTCGGTGCAGCTCTTGCTTTGAGAATGTTGCCCTCCAACCTGAGTGAACGCCCCTTGCTTATCACTTTCCTTTCTTATGCACACCTAACCCTAACCCTTTTCTTAAAATGCCATGCCGACCTCCATTTCCAACAAACCTCGACGCCGGTTCAAACGATTCTGGGCCCAAATACATAGACAAAAATCCCACAACCACACACCCTCACTCATTGATTCATTCATTCAGCCCCCAACCCAGCCATCTCCTCCCTCCCCACTTCCCTCTCCTTAACATACGCCCCCAACACACCCCCCCACCGCTCCACAAGCACACATGCAAGTAAATGCTTACATACCGGCACTCCACCACCACCACCACCTCCTCCCATCCCATCAAAACTTAACCCCCCAAACTCCCATCCCCCATCCCCATCTCCTTCTCTTTCTCCTTCTCCTTCAAAACCACCTTCCAACCCCGGCACAGACTGCGACGGGAACGAAGACGGGAATGAAGAAAATGCAAACGCAGCACACGTGCAAGACCACGCCTGCAGGCGTACGATATACACCTGTCCTTTACCCACACTGTGGTCTTTAAACCGGGATTGCTGTTGCGAGGATCGGACTTGGTATAACTGATTCTTCCTCTTTTCTTCTGTCTGCTGAACTCCAACTCCTGTTTCCGGGAGCAAGTGGATGGGAGCTTGAGGTGGCATAATTATTGCTTCTTGGACCTGCGGTGCTGGATCGAGTTGGGTGATACGCGTGACGAGACCGCGGTCTAGGAGGTCCAGGGATTGGAGGAGCATGCCGGGGGGGAAGAGCACGTGCAAGGTTGTTAGTAGAGCGCGGTGAGAGGGCGGGAGGGCGTGTAGGGGGTTGGTGGAAGTGGCAGAATAGGGGGTGTTTGTTGCTGGTTGGGCTGTCTGGGGAGGTGTGGTGAATGTATTAAGGAGGGTCGTGAGGAGAGTCCTGGATGTTGGGAGGCTTGGCATTGTGAGGGTTTTAGGTCTAGATTCAGAGGAGGTGAGGAGGTGAGCATTGTTTGGAATAATGGGCGTTGGATGGGTGTTTTAGGATTGTGAGATGGAGAGGTGTGGAGATGTTTGACTGATGTTGAGACTCGCTTCTAAGTAGACCTTGATGAAAGGAGAGATTATCACGTGTATATGATGCATGGGAAGTTCTTACTTATTATACGCTTTATTTTTGCTTTTCATACTTATATAATAGTACATTCTACCGTCTTCTATACATTCAAACCCACTCCCTAGGCTCTCTCAGCGTGTCCACCAACCGCTGCTCCCTGCTTCCTTTTTCGGGCTCATACATGTACCTCCAGCTCGCAGTTAAAGGCAAACTCATGAGAATACTCTCCACTCTGGCACTAGGTGTATTCAAACCAAACGCGGTCCCCCTATCATGCACCAAATTAAACTCCACATACCTCCCCCGTCTAATCTGCTGCCACTCCTTCTCCTTCTCGGTATACGGCATATCCTTCCTCTTCTGAATGATCGGGATATAACTTGGCAAGAAAGCCTTCAAACAGCTCTGCGCAAATGCGAAAGTATTCTCCTGGTCCTTCTCTTGCGCATCTAGATCATCGAAGAAGATTCCTCCTATGCCCCGAGACTCGTCGCGGTGCTTGTTATAGAAGTATTTGTCACACCATTCCTTGAAGCGCGGATAGTATGATTTGTCGTGTTTGTCGCAGGCCTCTTTTATAGTCTTGTGAAAATGGATGGCGTCTTCGTCGAAAAGGTAGCTGGGTGTGAGATCGGTACCGCCACCGAACCACCATGCATTTGGAGTTCCGTCTGGGTTTGCTGTCTCGAAGTAGCGGTAGTTGAGGTGGACTGTTGGAGCCATGGGGTTTTTCGGGTGAAGAACCATGCTTAACCCTGCCGCGAAGAACTCCAGCGAGTTGACATCGGGGTCGATAGCCTTGTGGTTTACTCGCATTTTCTCAATCGCTGCTCGAGGGAGAGTTCCGTAGACGATACTGATATTCACACCGGCCTTTTCAAAGACATTGCCATCTTGTAGGACACTTGAGATCCCGCCGCCTCCATGCTCCCGTGTCCATGTATCGATTTGGAACTTTTTGCCGTCTACAGCCTCCAACTCCTTTACAATTTCTTTCTGTTGCGATTTTATGAATTCCTCCATTCGTAAACGCATGGGCGAGTTCTTCGTAACACCATCCTGGCGCTTGGCCAAGGTGTCTCGATCCGCAATTGTAGGCGCATCGAGCTTCGTAGGTTCGTCTGTCGCCTGCAGATAATTAGACCAAGATCCCCTCATTCATCTGAGCAGAGGGGAAGCTACCATGGAATATATCAACGCTCCAATAAAGACTACTCCGAATGCAATTCTTGTCTTGGGAGCAACGACGCCTTTTGGAGCTTCACGTTCACTCGTTTTAGTCGTTTTACGGCGAGGGTTTGGAGGAGTAATGACGGTCCTTCTTTGCAAAAGATGCTGCTGTGCTCGCGGGCGGAATTTTGAGACGTTGCGTAGACAAGGTCTGAAGGAGGAAGTAAAAGACATTATGAAAGCTTTAAGAGAAAGAGAATGGCGACTATCGTACAATCAACATGAGACCACAAATCAGTATGAAGAGACCGAGTAAACGGGTGCAACCGATAGTGAACAGAGGGAGAGATAGAGTGGAACGTTTTTGACACAGAATCCCGTATGAATGAGGCGATCAAGCTATCATACTTTTTGGCGACAGGACAGGACAGGGCACCATAGTAGCACTTGTTGCAGGGATTATTCGCGGCAAACCAACTCGAGCTCCGATTGAATCACTGCCTCGTGATTCGTCAACTTGAACAATAAAGAACAGTGAATGCGATCAAATGCGGTAGTATAGATATATCCCATTCACAGCATCTGATCAGCTAAGGTATATATATATATATATATATATGAAACATCTCGAAAGAACCTGGCCTCTCAAAAGACATCAAATTCTTGACCTGACAGTAAAAGTAAACCTCTTTGTCTTACACACAAAGTCTTTGGTCACCTGCTTCACCCACCCGCCACAGAATAGGTAGTGACACACCGCTGCTTTTTAGCGCATCTTCTCAGCCCCCCCGCCATTTAGGCAAGCTTTCCATCTACGCATTATGCCTTCCATTACAAAGAACACTCTCCCTACCCAAACCCAACCTCAACCCTCTCCAACCACCAAAGAAACACCACCAACAACAACTGTTATCTCTACCAAATCATCCACTATGCGATCCAAGTTTAAGGACGAGCACCCGTTCGAGAAACGCAAGGCTGAGGCCGAACGCATCGTAAGTACCTCCTTGTCCTGTTCCCCCCCCCCACCAACGGTCGCATCATCATCATCATCCATCAACCAACCATCAAACTAACCTTTGCCTTCTCTCTTCCAGCGCCAAAAGTACTCCGACCGTATCCCCGTCATTTGCGAAAAGGTCGAGAAGTCGGATATCGCGACGATTGATAAGAAGAAGTACCTGGTTCCCGCCGACCTGACCGTAGGACAGTTCGTCTACGTGATCCGCAAACGCATCAAGCTCTCCCCCGAGAAGGCCATCTTCATCTTCGTCGATGAGGTCCTGCCACCTACAGCTGCCCTGATGAGCAGCATTTACGAGGAGCACAAGGATGAGGACGGGTACGTATTCACCTTCCGGCCGCAAAGCGAGGAGGCTGGGCATTGCGGGGTGTTGAGGATTGCAAGCTGACGATGATTCACACAATAGATTCCTCTATATCTCTTACTCCGGCGAGAACACCTTCGGTTCCTTTGAAGAGATGTCTTAAACTTCCCTCGTAAATCTTATCATCGGCGTTCCGGACTCTCACGGCGGTTCCCCCTTTAACGACATTTGTGCAACAACCCCGAGAATGGCAGTTTTTTTCCTCCGTCACGCTTTACAGTATTACTCGAGTCATAACAGTCGGTTCAGCGGACAGATACAGAGATAGTAGGGTGGAGAAGCATGGTTCTCCTTTGTTTTGTTCGTCCCAAGTCTATCGATGACGGTCTTCTACGCATGTGCGCAGGCCTAGCTTTTGGGCAAGGCTGTGGTACAGACTGAGTGAACTGGGTTGGGGATTGGGACTGGTTAGGCTGTTTTCGATCTCTTAAGGCTTGGGAATAGGTGCAATACGATGCTTTCTGCCATGACTAATTTGCCTGCATTATGAGGAAATAATCTCTTCACGAGTGCATTTTCACGATGAGGTAGCTATTGGATTCATGCAAACACAGCTACTCTCTTTAACTTCCAAAAGGGGTCCAAAAGCGCCTTGTATTTAACAGTCTCCAACCACCTTCTTAACAAACCATTTCTTCTGTGAATGTCTCAAAAGCAGATCAAATCCCCAAATCAAAACCCCCCCGGAACTAATCAGCTGTTCTCCCCATCTATCCCAGATATTCTCAAGCTTACATCGCCTTCCATGCCGGCCATCCTAGAGCTTGCCACTTGAACAGAGTATGCCTCAGCATACTTTCATACAGGACCAGGTATGACACATCTGCCTTACTCCGCCGGGAAGCTTCTCCAAACAATCACCCCTCGTTATCGTTGTGACTCACCCGCCGAGAATTATGAGTTGTCGCCAGCCAGCGGAGTGTCGGAGAAGATATGTAGGCAGCATAGGCTTCAAACATCCCATCCACCTCTTATTGTGTTGTTCACCCCCCCAAAACGTCCTCCAAGCAAACAAGCAAGCAAGCAAGCTCTCCACCCATAATCACCCCTCCCCAAGCTGGACCTTGGCCTCCCTATCTCGTGGCTATTATATTCATAATCCGTCCACTCCAGTCAAGCCTTCTTATCGCCCACAGCGTGTGTTCTAGGGAATCCAATCCTCCTACACCTCGATGTCAGCCATGCTTCCCATCATTCCCACATTCCTCCCCCATCCCTCCCTGCCTGACAAAGAGAAAGAATGATGGGGTAATATAACATAAGATACATACCTCAATCCATTATCAACCGTCTCCTTGGTACTGCGCCCTGCTTCCTTCTCTTCTCTATTGATGCGCGTCGCGGCTGCTCCGAGACCGATGAAAATGGCGAAGATGGGGTCGAGGGTCCGGGAGATTATGTGAGTTTGTGGTGGCATTTTGGTTTTGGAAGAGCTGGGTAGGTAGGAGGTGAGGTGAGGTTTGGCAAGCTGGGGTTTTGTTCGGAGCGCGAGGGGACTTTTAAGTAAGTGAAGCTTTAGCCATTCTATGGAGCGGCCGCTTCAAAAGCGAAAGCACGGATGAATAGATCACGTGGCGAGTCTGCTTCAGAATACAGAGTATGGCTGCGATTTATATCAAGCTTTAATTTGGTTACTGGACTGGCATTTTTGCAGCCTGGGTAGACAGACTCTGAGTTGAGATGGGATGGTTTCCTTTCTACCATTGATAGATCAACATATATACACGAATTCCAACAATTATATCTTCTAGGCCATGTAACGCCGATTTTCCAGAATCCCCTTTTGCTCTACCATATACACCATCCATACATACGCACATCCATTCCTTAGCCACTCTATTTCTTGGCCAAGGCGATATCAAATGCTGGAATCAGAGTTTGTGCAAGCCAGAACGAGAATACGAGTTTTGGTCCTGTCATTAGTAGCTATAGATGTGTTAGTACCTGGGTAATAGAACAGCCGGGAGAGGAAAATATATTGGGTACCTTTGGCACTAGTCCCTTGAAGAAACTCGTAGGACCCTCATTCTTCATCATGCTGCTAATTATCTTGAATCCAGACTCCGGGTTCTCGAAGTTCCTGTTCTGGATTCGGGTCTTGATAACATCAAGAGGAGCTGAGACTAAGAGCGAGGCAGAAGCTCCTGCGATGGAAGCAACGAAGTTTTGTAGCCATGTTGCTGAATTGTAGTCTGTCAGGCCGTACAGGTATCCTTTTGTAAATGCTGATCCTCCGAAGAGCTAGATGTATATTAGTTTCATCCTTCCTTTCTTACTATGGGGGTTAAGAGTACGCACAGCGAACGATCCAGGGGCATTTCGGGCAGCGGTCCAGCCCCAGCCTCTGTATAACCCAAAGCCTTCATCCCGCACAATTCTGACCACACCACGCCCTCTGAACGCCTCTGGGTTTGTTTGGCGCTTGATCTTGAGGACGTCTAGGGGAAGGAGGACAATCTCGCCGATACCGATTACACTAGGCATTGATCAGAACTCGTAGGCAGTATGTCTGGAGTGTGCTTGCTCACCTTCCTGCCAACGAGGACATCATCGCCTTACCAGTCGTCTTGCCGAATGTGTTGTCGAATGTAGAGCCGTGGTTCCTGGACAGGTAATCCCGAACGAAGGGTTGACCTCCATACTTGTAAATTCGTTGCAGGACCTAGCATCCGTCAATATAAGCCCATCACTCCGCACCACCCAAGCATCTAACCTTGTATCCAGCAGCGTATCCAAGACCTGGGAAGAGGGAGAAGAACTTGCGACCAGCTGGCGCAGAAGCTTTGTCTTTAAAGATAACGGTGTTCAATTGGGCGGCTGAGGCAATCTAGCAAGGTCAGCGCGCTGGTTCTATGCGGGCGATGGATCTCCTACCTTCCCATGGTTGCTCATTAACCGCTTTGCAATTGTGTCGACCTTCAATGGGTCAGCATTGCCCTTATAATCCGAGGACTAGATTCGTGCATACGGGATGAAAGACGGCAAGCTCAGCAATACCAGCAGACCCTAAGAAATGTCAGATCTATGCCCAAGAACACGCCAAAGCTGTATATAGCATACCTGATCCTAACAGTCTCGCCAGAGTAGACTCGCTCTTATCGGATCCAGCTGTTGGAGACATGGCGGCGGTGAATTTGGCAATTGAGGGCTGGGATGAACAACAGAGAACTCGAGGATGCTCTTGGGATTCGGAGGAGGTGGTGCCTTGAAAAGAATGTGGGGACGGGAATTGATAGCAATTTTTGAGGGTTTTCAAAAAAAGAAGTTCTCCTTACACATGCCCAGCTTTTTTTTTGCAAGGTTGCGCGCGTTTTTTGGTAAAGTGGAGACATTTTTAAGACTCCACGGAGTGCATCCCCGAAGACTACCCACATCATTCTTACTGGATTTTGTATGGTTCTTCTTTTCGCTAAGTCTATGTCTAGGAGGATAGGATAGTTTTTCCCTATGTTGAATGTTACATGCAAGATTAAAGTATTAAACAAACTTATATCGCTATTTGTTCTCTTCAATTTGCAGAAGTTTCCCCTAAGATAACAATTATTTCACTGTTTGTCTATAACCCTCCCTACCATTATGGTCGGGGGTTTCTTCCCGTCCTTGGACCCTGTTACACAGCAGTGGTCATTGCTGGTGGACTGCTCAAGTCTTCAGCGCTGTTGAAGAGGAGTGTTCTTGTTGTCATACCAATTTTCCTGTCCGCCGCGAGGGTAGGTTACTATATGTCTATCATTAGGAGAGCTTCGCCAGTAGAAAACATTTGGTTGCTGTGATGGCATATCCATGCGGAATCGGAAGCCGGAAGGCATTATGCTATTAAAAGGAGAGAAAGGGTAGAATATGTAAGTAAACTCGCTTGAATTTGACACAACCAGAATCAATTTGCACAATTATATCGAACAACAAATACAAAGGCAAAAAGAATATATTACACAAAGCTATGATTTTCTGGCCTAGCTGGTTGCTTCAACAGCAAACGAGCCGTATATATGGTATCAATACAAAAGGCCCCCACGCAACAGGAAGGGAGTCCCAATCCATCGTTGCTCAATAACGCCCAACCAAAAATGCAGCAGATTAACGCCTATTCATGCAGGAAATGCTCACAGCCGTAATATTCGTATCAAGCATCGCCCTTGTTTTTGATTCGCAGAATGCACCCCTTCCTAATAGTCCTTGAAAATGCCCACGATCTCATCAAGTCTGCCCAGCTGACCTAATAACATATCCTCCCTATCTTGAAAGGCGTGAAGTTCGTTCAGTTGTGCAGGCATGAGATATTCGTCGGGTGGCTTGTCGCGAACGTCGGAGCGGTGCGTTAGTTCGAGAACTGATTTTGCCCGACGTCTCTCAACATTAAGCCGATGGAGAAGTCTCGACATTGACTTGTAGGTGTGGTCCAAGACGAGTGAAGAGCAGCGTTCATTGTCGAAGAACCAGAGAAAGATGACACGATTGTTGTTCGCTCCACGGGAGGCATCCTTTGGAACCTCTTGAATATCCACCCATCCCGACAGCTGCATCTCGGCCAATTTCGTGCGAATGTCTTTCTGCTTCATGAGAGTAGTATCCTTGAGGTGCTTCTCGTCAAGCTTTCCTAGCTGTCGTAGCATTCGTACAAGACGATGACCTGCCGCACCGAACAATTCTAAGACCAATTTGTCTATCTCCGCTTCTTGGATTTTTTGAATGACTTTCTGAAAATTGACGGACCAGGCGCCTTGTCCGTCCGCCTCCCTCGTCACGAAGCCATATTGATCGTCCGCCAGTAATGCCATATGCTCCTTTATGTGGTAAATACGGTCTTCCCGGGAATGAAGACCCTCTGGCTCTGGGAGTTTGTCCTGAAATGTGACTTTTGGACGCTTTGGAGATTTTACTGCAGGAGCATCGGCGAAAACATCATCGCCGTCCTGATCGACCTCGTGAGAATTGCCATTTCCGTTGATGGGTGGGTCTTCCTCATTCTCGCTCCCACTTCCTTCGAGGTCCCCAGCTTTGCGCTTCCTGTTTACCGGTGGGCTTCCTAGCTTAGGTCCAGCAAGTTCCCCAGACTTGGGACCCTCGCCGATTATCTTGCCTATACCGAGTGAAACGTTGACTGATTTGCTGAGCAAAGTTGCGACATCTCTAGTCGATACCAATGGACGATCTTGATACTCATCTTCTGTCGTGCCATGCGCACACCTAGGAATCTTCTTCTCTAGGTGTTTCAGGAGTTCTGCATAAATTTGAGATGTTGTATCGCCAAGTTTGTTTTTAACGGCCTCCACAAGCTGGGCATTTCGGAGCAAGACTGCGCATTTCTCATGATTGATGCGTATAACCAAATTCGGCTTGTTGGAAGTTAGCTCACAATCTCATTTTGCTTTAAGAAGCTCAAATAACCCACGTCAAGTCTAGTGCCATCGTCTTCGTAGTTATGGTCGCCAATGGAACTACCGCCATGAGATAGCCTCCTCTTCTTGCTTGCGCCGTTAACCCCATTGGTAAGAACGCCATTCAGAGGCCTCTTGAGTACCTTGGACCTCCATTCCCGGTCTTCCGCCTCTATTCTTTTCAAACGTTCGTCGAGGATTCCCTGGAGCTGCTCCTTTTTCTTGGAGCTACCTTTGATACTGCCACCTGCGATTTCGTTCGTGGTAATGTCGGCCTCCAACTCATCTTTAATGTCAGCCGGGTTTCGGAACATGCGCTGAACGACAGGCTCGATTAGACCAAGTTCTAGAAGCTCGACTAATAGTCCATCCATATGCGCACCAGATCCAATGTTGCCATTCGTGTGACCATTAACACCATTAGCAGCAGGATGCCCGTTGCTCTTCCCCTTGGCAGCTTGCTTTTGCTGAGATGCGTAAGCTTCAGCAAGGTCAGAGACTTTGGTATGGCCAAATAGAAATAAATTTTGGACCACATCTCTCGCAAAGACCCCGTATCTGCTTTCGACAAACTCGATGACTTTCCCAGATCTAGCCAAAGCATATGCGGCGCCATCGTTGGCTTCATAGAAAGTCGGGCCCGTTTTCCCCGTGTGGTAGTAAACGAGGTTCTGCTGGATGAGGACGGCGAGACCATTTCGGGTCGCTTTCGGACCAAGACGAGTATGTCTCGATATTTCAGATATTGGCAATTTTCCTCTTCGAAGCAGAATTGTGAATATGCGCTGTGTGGTGTGTTAGACCCGACTTGACCAGTGCCCAAGTTACTCAGCCTGGCGGAAGGATTAAGAGAGCTTCTGCAGAAGAATATTCTTGGAATTGGCTTAATGAACAGACATACGGAAGTTAGTTCTCCATAAGTCTCGTCGACGAGCAAAGCGCAAAGCTCCACTGCGTTTTGTGACTGTCGCGGGGTTAGCTGTGTCATTGGAAAAGGGTATTGCCCGAAGCTGAAGCAGCGGTAAACGTACTCGAGACATAGTGTTTGCTGCTAGAGATTATCTCAAGATCTCTAGAGCTGCCACAGATGCTACCGGTGCGTCATTGACGATGTAGAGGTCGAGATCGAGATGATGGGTGCGGGTGCTGTGTAGAAATACTTTGCATATAAATATTTTATGGTGGGGTACAAATTCGGAGAAGAGTGAGTGACAGTTGACCTAAACCTGACAGCCTGACTCTGCAATAGGCGGCAGCTGCGGGTGATGACTAAGCCATGCGAGTCTCTTTCAAGCTCCTGGAAGATTTCGGGATCAACGTCAATAGACTCAATACCACCCAACGACCTCAATTGCGACGGCATCGGGAATTCCTCAATCACCAATTCCTCCAAACAATGATCTCTCGGTCGGCGGTTGGGAGAAATGCGCAGCTTGCCCTCCGCAGGCAATGCTGCGCCAAGCCCGCACCCTTAAATCGACGCGGTCTTGCGGCTGTATCTACCGGATCGACCTCATTCTCCTATGAGTCGGCGGATGTTGGCGGGATCAAGGTTGCCAGCAGAGATGTTGCAGGACCAACGACCAGTTTGGCGGTGGTTGTCAAGGCTGGAAGCAGATACCAGCCATTGCCGGGCCTGACTGTTGGCCTTGAGGGATTCGCTTTCAAGGTGTGTACACACTATTTCAGCTCATGTACTCGAAACTGACGAGTTTGCCTATCTCTAGAATACGCATCGACGATCTGCTCTTCGAATTACAAGAGAATCCGAGCTTCTTGGTGGCCAATTGCTTGCATACCATACAAGAGAGTCCTTGGTCCTTGAGGCCAAATTCCTCCGGGAAGACCTCCCATACTTCACGGAACTGTTGGGCGAGGTTATCACTCAAACAAAATACACTGGTGAGTTGTCAATTGGCTGTATTGCATGGACGGACTCTGATATTTAAATAGACTATGAGTACCACGAGGAGGTCGAACCTCTCATCAAGCTCTCTCAACAGAGACTCCTCGCAGACGTGTCAGATCTTGCCCTCAATTCAGCACACGGCATTGCATTCCATAGGGGTCTCGGAACGCCGCTCTACCCTACTTCCTCGACACCGTTGTCGAAATATCTGAATGATGAGACCATCCACCAATTTGCCAATACAGCATATACGAAGTCAAACATTGCAGTTGTTGCTAATGGAGCCAACCAAGCTGATTTGTCCAAGACTGTTGGCGAATTCTTCACTGGCGTAAAGTCATCTACAATTCCAGTTTCAAGTGACGCAAGCAAGTACTATGGTGGAGAGGAACGTATCGCACATGGTTCAGGCAACTCTCTCGTTCTTGCGTTCCCAGGTTCAAGCTCTTTCACCGCGGGTGGATCTTACAAGCCCGAAATTTCTGTTCTTGCAGCTCTCCTTGGTGGCAAGTCAAGCATCAAATGGACACCTGGTTTCTCGCTCCTCGCCAAGGCATCCTCGTCCTTTCCCGGGGCTAGCGCTACAACGACTCATTTTGCTTACTCTGATGCCGGACTTCTGACCATTCAGTTCACTGGATCTGCACAGGCTATCCGTGGTGCATCTATTGAGGCCGTCAAATCGCTCAAGAGTATTGCCGAGGGTTCTATCAGCAAGGAGGATTTCACCAAGGCTGTGGCTCTTGCTAAATACCGCGCTCTAGAAGAAGGTCAGAGCACTGATGCTGGCCTCGTATCAACTGGAGCTGGTCTTGTGCATGGTGGCAAGCCTTTCCAGATTGACGAGGTTGGAAAGAGCGTTCAAGGTGTGACTGCTGAGAAGCTGAAATCGGTAAGGATTTCTCCATTCCGAGCCCAATTTTGCCCATGCTAATTATTGAATAGGCTGCCAAGGCTTTGTTAGAGGGCAAGGCAACTGTCTCGGCGGTTGGAGACCTATATGTACTGCCATATGCCGAGGAGCTTGGTCTTAAGATATAAACGTTTGGGGGGTTCGGTTGAGATTGAACGGGTTGTATCACCAGCTCCTACTTTAGAGTGTACACACTGTAGATAAGAATTTTCTTTGTCCATGCTGCATTTGATTGTGAACCTCGTAGTAGTGGGGAATACGTAGTTCCGAACTTAGATTTGGCAATCTGGAAGACTTCTACAAGTATGCAGAAGGGTGTCTGCTTAACCAATCTTAAATCGTTCAGTGATCAAAAAGCCCTATCCGTCCGTGACGATGCATTCTAGAAGCCCAGCCTATCTACTATTTACAAACCCTAGACTAGCCTACGGGAAGGGAGCTAACCATTTCCGGCCTACAGGACGCAAATACCTCGTCGTGAATTCAGACTCGGCCTATCTATTTGGAAACGGCAACTGCTCACGTGACGTCCCGGCATCCATCTCGAAAAGCGAGCTCAAACAGCTTCTTTCAGCAAAGCAACTAACCAAAGCTCTACATCTCCTCACAACCAACCGCAACACACAATGGCATTCGCGTGGAAAGCATCAGGTCTCACGTATGTCCTCGCCCATTATTCTCCCACTTACCCCTCAATTGATGGCAAGCCCCGGACTGACAAAACATGCAAACTGAACAGCTACAACAAATACCTCTCAGTCGCCGCACGCGTCGTCCGCCGAAGCCTGAAGGATGACAAACGATTGGCAGCCGAGCGACGAGGTGAGAGTGAATTGAGGATGGCGAAGTGGAATGTGAGTGTTCTTTGATTGTGGAGATGTGGGGAGAGGGCTGATGGCGGACAGAACGGCAAGCAGGGCGAGCACCAGAATGTTGCGGAGGCGAATGCTGCTTCGATGGCAGAAGCTGCCGGCTCTCCTGCATCATAGATTTACGGATATGGGGAAGGAAGGGAAAGTCAGACGGGGGTGGATGGCAATGAGTGTGAGATAGAGGGGAGAGAATTGTACATTGTATGCTTCGTGAGAAGGGGCTTTAGATTCAGCAATTGAAGGGGTCAGATCATGAACTGGCCAATATATGCTTGATGGTTGTGAGATGATGCTACAAGTGATATTGGGTATATTGAGACGCTTCCGGTGGACATCCAGAAGCTTTTCTCCAAGAGCCGCATGCTGCTCAAGAACTTGGCCAATGCCATGGAACATCATTCGTTGCCTTGAAGAGTCACACGAAAGGTTTCCTATCACGGGCAATGTTAAGTTTTGACTTCCTGTTGTGCCTCGCAGCCCTGATATATTTATAATATGTTGATGCCGCTTTCTCCGTACCTTCCCTGCAAGACTTTCAACAGCTTAAGAGGCTGCCTCCCTAGGAACTTTCCCAGCTTGTCAGCAAACATTGATGAACCCTGTTTTAAAATCACAGTATCTTCTTGTCCAAAGGCTTCTGCATAATCCTTCATCACGATCAAATCCATTAATTTCTCGGCGGAAAATCCCGACTTCAAGCCGGCGGCAAAAGCACACACGCAAAAACGTGCCGTCCGGCTTTCAACCACAACCAAGAGAATTCCCAGCGATGCATAGCAACGGAGTAGCTGGCGTTACTTCAAGTAAGCATACCCTCATTATACGACAGACTCATCCTTGATCTGATATTCTTTCCACAGAGATAGCAGATTTCGATTTGAACGATGACCAAATCAATCTTCAACCGCCTGGGTTCGCGGCCTATAACTCTGAACCACCCCCTGCACCCAGATTAAAGAGCGCCGGAATAGTGTCTTTGGACATCACTGAGCAATTTGTCAACGCTGCCAAACGTAGGCTCATGTCTGTTGCCGTTGTGGTTCACGTGCTTATAATTTCCAGAACTTGAGCTCGGAGAGCTGATCAAGGATCCACACTTTACACTCTTTGAGTCTGTTGGCGCTTTGGAGGTAACATTCAGTCTTGGATGTCTGACTTTAATAGATGATGTGCTGAAAATGGCAGATTATGGATCCAAAGATGGATAGTGGGTATCTGCAAGCCGGTGAGACTATGGAAGACGATTATGATTTCACTCAGCTATTACTTCCGGAAGAAATCATTGGTATTATCGACCAGTTGTTATCTCACGAGGTATGAAATATTCTTTGGGGAGCTTAGTACGCAGCTGACTTTACAGATGGCATGGCATATGGGCCATCCACTCGCCCAAACAATTTTCACCAGCTTGTACATCGATCGGATCTTAGATCCTTGCCCTGCAAGTCTGGAACAGACGTACTTTGATAAGAGTGAGAGCTGTGACGATGAGCCTCTTATGCACCAAGTTCTGAGAGCGTACTGCCTGGGTCTCCTCAAAACCTGTGGCTACGTCAATCAAAGGGTTAAATCGGAGCATTACTACGAGGTACCACTTCTATCGTCTCCTTAATAGTGATCACTCCTAACAATTCTTCTAGGAAGAAGATTTTGTTACACACACATTCCACAGAAGTTTACTTGAAAACATAGACCATGAATTAATCATCGAGCTCCTTGAAGAGACGATCGAACGCCTAGCCGACTCCAATGAAATATCACAGGAAGCCAAGGATGCATTAGACTTCCGACTTGGGTTTCGCGCTTCTTTCTTGGAAATAGTCGAAGCGGCTGATTCAAGAACTTCTCTGGAACAAGTCAAAACAATGTGGACTGATTTCCAACTCTTATTACCCGGCCTCAAATCAACCACCAAGCTGGGGAAGCCTGTGCCTACTTCTTTTAGTGCTAAAATTCAACGAAAGCTAGCAAGTACTGTGCCGCCACGTCCTATTGTGCAAGTCAGCCAAGAGGCTGCTTTTGATCAGCTGGAGAGACTCTGTCAAGATGGTGCTGTTGCGGTCGAAGTCTTAAAGTATTATGATAGCCATAGTCTCATGGTAAGTTATCACCAGTCATGCTTTGTAACAGCTAATGACAAGCCTAGACGTTCGTATCTCTGTTCCAAGCACGAAAGCCACAACCCTCTGTTTACATCCGAACGCTATTGCAGCACTATATATTCGGAGATATGATAATGTTAGGAAACATGTCTATCCGGCAAGTCCTCGACGATGATCTATCCACCACAGTTCTCCCAGCAAGCCAGCTTCTTGATCGAGCCAATGACGAAGTTGAATTTCCATACGATCCGCGATTCAAAATGGCCGAACGAATGGAACTCTTCCGTTCTCGAGCCGCAGGTTCCTTCCTAGACATTCTCCGAACCATCTGCCAAAACCGATGTCGCATCCGTCGTACCCTGTGCCACACTATCGCAGACTGGGACATCTTACAACTCGATGCTGAAGAGCTAGACATGCAGCTCCGCGAGTTCACGAAAGAAACACCAGTTCGCGATAGAGAAATCTCAGACGAGCCAATCTACTCCTTCAGCCTCTCATCCTGGGCATACTTCTACAAGCTCCGCCAAATGGAATGGATAGTACAAATGGGATTTGAACTCGAAGTCTACCAACCTGACGAACTAGCAACCATGTACTACTATCTACAATACCTCGCCAAAACCCGAAGCCGTCACCTGGAACGCATAAAAGGCTTCAACTTCCGTGGGTTCAACGCAGTTTGCAATAGGAAGACTGCCGGAGATGCTAGTCGCGACGAATACACCAAGGCCCTCACGTTCGTCAACTTCTCCACCATAGAAGCAGCCGCCACTTACGGCCTCGCAGACTCGCTTTCCTGCCTCTTCACAGTACTCGGCCGTCTCTCTCTCATAAAGCCACCACCAAGACCCTATAGCAGCGACCAAATGCGCTACGAACTGCGCCTGAAACCATTCCTACTCATCGGCCTTCCTGAATTAATCCCTTTCACGGACCTCACGAACGCAGTTTCCCAACCCTCAGAATCCACGCTCTCGCTGCTGAAATATGCAGCTGAAGCAGCTATGGCAGCGAAGAGGGGTTTCGAGGTGTTGAGTAAGCTTAGTGCGAAAGAGGCGTTTTGTCAGGGGAGTCATGAGAGCTGGATCAAGAATGTGAAGGATTGCTTGAAGGCTTGTATATTTACTGGCATAAGTATTGCGACGGTAAAGAAGGCTGTTGAAGGGATGGAGAAGAATAGGAACAAAGAGTTGAAAATTAGGGTCGAGATCCCGACGACGGGGAAGGGGTACCATGATTGGTGGATTGTGCCTAAGATCATACCGGTTTCTTGAAAGGATGGATCATTGATGAGACTTATAGACCGAAGTAGATGAAGGATACCTTCTAGAATGGGTATATGGTATTGCCTATAGGTACATAGAACATTCTAGTAGCAATCCAAGCCTCAATAGTAAGTATCTCAACCCAGCCAAACTTCAGTGACTTGATGGATGACTTTGGCATCACGATCTCCCTACCACATTCTAAACACTTATCTTTTATAGTCTGAAACATCACCATTCGTTTCTCGCAATCCCATCCTGTGTTTTGTAATGCTATCTGTGAAATCCCAGGTACTACGGGATTTCCTGCGCGACTCTGTAGCTGATGTTGAAATTAGCACTACTCAAGCGGCATTTTACTGTTAATGCTAAGTAAGCATTGTTCAAAGGCAAGCCTGCAAATCATAGGAGTAATGACGCACTTACTCTGGTTGAGTAATCATGTACAAGTATGTCAGCAGGTAAAAATGGGGCCGCAGACGCTTCGCCAATCAGAATAGCATGAAGTAACAAAGACACTTCGCTTCAGCCAACCAGAACAGCCATTTACACTAACTAGTAAATGAGAACAGTTCGATAAATAATCCGCCGATAGAAGTTCATGTTTATACGTAGGATTGGTAATTAGTGAAGGCCAGTTAGCAGCGTCAATTGGGTTATTGGGCTGCCATGGCTTATGGGTAATAGCTTATGGGTACTAGGTAAAGTGGAATGGAAATCTATAAAGGGGATTGATCAGGAGCCCATTTCAAAAATCACAAACGCACTTCATTCAAAGCTTCTCCTCCTTATCTCATAAAGATCATCTCGCAGCTATTCAAGCATCACCAGCTTCTCAAAATCTGTACAATGGAGAATCTTCCAGTCGACTACTTCGTGAAGGCCGGGGCATTCACCAAGGCAACTTACCGTGATGTCTATCCTTCAATCAATCCAACAGCTGTTTCAAACAGTCAAGCTGGTAAAGTAATCGTCATTACCGGCGCAAGCAAGGGGATTGGACGCCTGGTAATTGTCCTACCTTATCTCCTCATGATTTCCATGGCCCAATTAGATACGCAATAGCTGACTCGAGAAGGGTTTCGTCAAATCATTTGCTCAAGCCGGGCCTAAGGGCATTGTGATAATATCTCGCTCTGCTGCTGAGCTCGAGGTTGTCCGTAAAGAGATCCTCGCAATCAACAAAGGAATCGAAGTGCTTGCCGTTGCAACAGATGCTCGCGATGCGAAGTCTGTTGATAGCCTCTGGGAGAAAGTCAAGGCAAAGTTCGGAAAGGCTGATGTTTTAATCAACAATGCCGGAACACTCATGAACGGACTGATCTCCGAGATCCCAGTCGATACTTGGTGGACGGATTTTGTACGTTCCACTCGATCCGTTTCGTCTTTGAACTGTTGCTAATACTTGAAAGGAAACCAATGTTCGTGGTACCTTTCTCTTCACTCAAGGCTTCTTGAAGCTTCTTGGAACCGAAGCCAAAGGATCTATCGTCAACATGACCAGCGGCCTAGCCGTCATGACTGTCCCCGGCATGTCGAGCTACTCACTCTCAAAGCTGGCTATCCTTCAGTTGCAAGCTTACATGGCACTTGAGAATCCGAATGTGACTGCAATTGCCCTGCATCCTGGAATCGTGAAGACTGAGATGACCGCTGGCGCCTTCCAACGCTTTGCCTTGGATACTCCTGAGCTTGTGGGAGGAATCGGCGTTTGGTTGTCGACTGATAAGGCGGCTTTCCTAAATGGAAAGTATGTCTCTTCGAACTGGAGCGTGGATGATTTGGCGGCCAGGAAGGAGGAAATTGTTTCTGGGGGAAAGCTCTCGCTTATCTTGAAAGGAGACTTTGGGGAGGAACAATTCGCTTAGAAGTGCGTCCTAGGCCATTCCGCAATAAGGACATTGATTATTCAAACATGACTGATGAGTATGGTGGATTTCCTTTATCTAGAATAGTGACCATTTGAAAGATAGATCGTTTCAATTGCTGAAATTTACACCAACGCAGGCCAAAAGCCTCGCTTACGCAGGCCAATTCAGGTCATGGTTCAACCAACGGCTTTTGATACTTTGAACAGTTAATAAGGAAAGCTTTGCGGTTCTAGATTGCTATGTCTGCTATAAGTATAGATGGTTTCGGCTCTCCAGTTTCCTTGAACCTTCACATAATGAATAACGGGCCGAGCAACATCACGAATAGATCAGCAAACATAAAATGAAAGATATCGGCAAGGCCCGAAAGAACACGAACACGACATATAAACCCAATGACATAGGAAGTCGACTAACCAGAGCCGGCTAGTAGTCAAGTTAAACTTAAAGGGATTGGGAAGGAATCGTTCAGGTAAGAAAAATTAGAAAACGAAATACAGACACCGAAGTGCATGAAGGGTTACAATAGATAAAATCTTGGGTGAACCTCAACGAGAGACTTATTTATATTTTTACTATTGTGAAGAGCTTCAGTGATATACAACTTGGATGCTTTGTGAATGTGTGTGGGAAGTGTGAATCTTCCCTTTTCTGCTCTCCAATTTCATTGAGCCATTCTTCCAGCCTTGGTCAACTCAACGCCTTCCATCCAGCCCCCTTATGTACAACCATTTTTTCCCTATCGTCAGACGTCAAACCTTCTCCAACCCCTGCTCGTCATTTAGAGAGCCTTGGCTGGGATTTTCCTCCGAAGTTTGATGGTCTGCTCATACAGAACGTCCTTGAAAGCAAACAAGAACGCTGCTGTGAGGACACTCTGAGTGACCTTAGGGCCGATACCTGTGGACGTTAGTAAGAGCCAATTTGTAGCAAATGCAATCGATGACTTACCCTTGTAAAGGCCAGTGTAGCCCTCCTCCCTCACAATCCGCTTCATGGAGGTCACCATGTTCTCTTTGCCGCCATCACGCCCAGCAACATGCATCTGGCTCTTGACCGTGATATATGGGTAGGTGATGCTAGTAGCAAACAGCTTGCCCAGCGCACCCAGCAGGAACGCTATCGTGGGTGTAATCCTCCTCTTCTTCTCTAAGGTATTTTTCAACTGCTCGAAAATAGTGTATTGCAGTATTGGGTTGATGACCAATACCAACGCGGGCACTACACCCGAGAAGAGGGCCTGTGGACCTTCCTCCTTGAGCAAAGCAAGGAGAGTACCCACCGTCGTGGGTGCCTTTGGGGCTTTCGCCCCAGGTAGCACACTCTCATCACTCTCCTTGTTCTTCTTCCGTGTAGTCATCCGCGTGTTAACAACCCAGATAGGGTTCGTGAGCATGACCGTCGCCGACCCCGCAATAGCCCCCGCAATCATAGACTCAATTGTGGTAAGCTTCTTCGAAGCTCTCCCCGCCTTCACAGCAGCAGCCTCGAAGCTTGAGCGGGTCCATTCGTACCAGTAGTAATAGACGAAATTGGTGACGCTGATGCCGAAGAGTGCTGAGTCCAGTCCTGCGTAGAGACCGTTGACTCCTTCCCGTTGAACAATGCGCTTGACGGCATCGAGGAAGCCTGAATCGGCGCGTTTGGATTCGACTTGTGCTCGGGTTGAAAGAGTAATGAGAGGGTACCTTGGGCAGATGGTCAGTATAGAACCTAGAAAAAGGGGGAACTTTCCTACGTCAAGGCCATAGACAAGATACCCCCGCCAGCACCACTTAAGGCATGCGCGACATTGTCTGATTGCTGAACAACTGTTGATGGAGCCATTGTAGCTAAACTAAGAGTATTGTGTTGAGAAAATCAATATGCAGATTTATTTCAATTAGAAAGGAAAGAGCAAAGTGCAATAACCGTTCTTCAAGTTTCAGTTGCGCAAATCGACCCTATTTCCCCGACACGCGCATATGAATCTCAGATTGCCCTTGCCTCGGCACAACGAGCTGATCGCCGAGATTAGGTAAGGCTTGCAGAAATGTGTGTGGAGATGGCACGTGAGGAGCAGCCAAGAAACCTCGAAGCTATTATTAGTCATCGCTAGTCAATCTCACAATATGCTTAATTTGGAAAGAAAAGGCCATAATTTGCCATCATTCTTTACCTCACCCCCTTTTAAATCCATCTCACCTACCCTCAATCCCTTCACTATAGCGAAAGCTTTTGTTATCTCATTAGTGTATATATCTTGACTTTCATGTAAACAATAGTTTTGGGGTTGTGTCAGGGAGATTTCACGTTGCTGTCGTTTTTCTGAGCCTGTTTCGTTGTATATATTTCATCAAGCGGAGTGAACCCAAGAGCGTGTATTTCCTTACAGTCCTATTGTTATCTCCTAGATGTTAATTCTCTTTTTGCAGTGACATTCATAGTGTCTGACTTTTGAGCATTGGCCTGGCAGTTGTTATTATACCCCCTCGTGTTATTCCTGAAGCTCGCAAGTACCGATATAACGGCAATACGCATCCTCCCAACCTCCAAATACCTCACATCCCCCTCCCCCGAAACCATTATAAAGTTGATTTTCAACCAAACTCTGTTATCGGGAAACAGTGGCCCTTAAGCACCAACAGGCAATGCAGCATCGAAGTTTGCCGACCCAGGATGTCTCGGATGAGAACCTCGATGATACATATGTCAACTTCATCATGTTCTGTAATCCAACAGTACCACTGGACACAGATACAATCGAACTCAGAAAAACGTTTCGGGCCCCTCCAAGAAGCGATGGTAAAGCGTTCAGTACGTTTAAATTGTTTGAGCTCATTCGGAAGTTGGAACAAAAGGAGATTAAAACCTGGGCACAACTTGCTATTGATCTAGGTGTAGAACCACCGGCCCTGGATAAGGGACAGAGTGCACAGAAGGTCCAGCAGTATGCCGTAAGACTTAAAGTAAGAACTTTTTCATTGCTTATCCATAAAGCCACTGAGAAATGCTTTTGAGGACTAATACTAAGATACATTAGCGCTGGATGCATGCAATGCACGTCGATGCATTTTTTGAATATCTCTTGAACAAGCCCCATGTATACTGGACTCAGGTCCCCTCTGCCGGCGACCCTGGGTCTGATTTCGGGCGTGATGGAGTCCCAGCTGAGGAAGACTTGGCTCTGCGGGCACTGTTACCAGAGACAAAACCGAAACGTGGTCGACGGAAAGCAGGAGACAGAGAGAATGACGAGGATACAGGAAGATCGCCGGCTCAGCGTCCCCGTTTGGATTCGCCAACATTATCTGACGAATTCATAAGTGCCAGGTCTTTGATACCAGAGAGTGCCACTCCAGCATCGGCTCATCCAGGCTTCAGCCAGTCTTTCAATGATCGAATGGTGCCATGGTCTGCAACAGAAATGAGAGGGTCTGTTCCTGGGAATTTTCGCTGGAATGGCCCAGATAATGCTCAAACACCACTGTCAGCATATCCGCAATCCGCTATGACCCCCAACAATCGAAGTCAGCTGTGGAATGACTCGAGTGAACCCCCATCTGCCATTACACCCATCCGCGGTCGGTCACGGCGTCGACATGGTCCCGCAGTCTCCTCGGCATGGCCTGGTGGCGGTGGAACATCTTCTGGGAAGCTCAGGGGTCGACCGCCAAGCAACCGCTCAGTCACAGATGGACCTTTCTCAACATTTCCAGCGAACCCGGGAGCAAAAGATGTACCAACAATTAATCTTCGGGATGATACAGCGACAGTCACCCCTATAGTCAGCAACCAACAAGTCAATCATTTTTTCCCACCAGCCATGTCATCCAGTCAAGCAGATCCCCCAGTCTTAAATAGCCGGCCGAGTCGATTATCACTACAAGTTCCCCCACGACAGGGTGGCACAGTGAGATTAGCAACACCGCCGCCTCCGCCTGTTTTATTGGTGAACGGCGAGAATGATTCGGATATGCACTCCGAGGCTCTGACCAGCTCTCATATTACACCCCTGATGGAGTATTTTGGCTCGCCTGCTGACCAAGACCCAAGCTTCCAACATTTCGTTAGTATTGCATTCCGGCAGAACGAAGACGCTGATCGTACCAATATGGATGCGTTAGAGAGTCATTTTATCTGCGAAATCCTGGCGGCCGATTGGTATGATGCGTTGGGGCAAAGAATTGAGAAATGCAGTATTGACGAGGCGGACAAGATATGCAAGCAAGTTGTTAAGAATCTCCAGGTCAGTCACCTTCTGAAAGGAATACTTTCTAATTCGGATATATTAGGAGCGGCGTCAGCTGCTCTTGAAATATTATTTCAACTCCCGTAGACTATTGTTCCAACTCCCAGGTCTACTATATGAATCACAACTAACCTCGAGATCTGGACATTTCGTAGGCCGAATCAAGCAGCACCGAAGCATTCTTGATCAACTTGTCTGCCCTAGCGGGCGGGCCATTGATGACGAGACTACGAATGACGAGACTCGAGCAGGGCTCAATAGCCCATTATGAATGTCATTGGAAAATGAGATTTGGTTCTATTGAAGGAGAATTCACTATTAGGGCTACGGTCCATCACGGACTTGAGTCTGTGGCTTTGAATGATTTCGGAGCAAGTGAGGAGTCGTGGAAGAAGAGGTATTTGGATCTTCGACAGGAGATCAAAGAACGGAACGCGACAGTCGGCAACCTTAAAACGAGTATCCTCGATGCATTGGTGGTGGCAACTCAAAATACACGGTAGCATAGGGTTTTGGTGGATGTTTTCCTTATCCTATATACTAAATTATGTATCGCTTCTCATGGTCGTTGGGAGACTTGAACATGAGCGTTTTATCCGCCTTCCCTGACATGATATGCAATTCGGCATAGGTGGGCTTCAAGATTTCCCAGAGAAATTACCGGCGAGGTTGAAAACCATGTTTGTAGGGACCTGGCGTCTGACAAACTTACAAAGCATGGACAAATCAAACGGCTTTCGACGTTGAAGACGAAAGCATCACGATGGCCTTCTATTAAGCGTCAATTCAGAAGAGGTTTTCTAGCTGTTCAAATGCCTTAGTCGAATTGGCTAATCATTGACGCTAAATCTTTCACCGCCTGCCAGAACGGGACTTGTGCCCCTGTGCAATATGCAGTCTTTATGTACTGTACTGTAGGCTTGTAATGTCTTATCCATACCTGAAAGACACCCTAGAATGTCTCATCGCGCCTAGTTGATTTTGAGGTTCTTCCCGCCAACCGGCTACCTGGGACTCTCAACCCAAAGCAAGAAGGTCATCGGATCGGCGCTACTAACGACGACTTTATTCGTTTCTCTCGGATGCGTATTCTCGCTGCAAAAAGGGGGGGGGGCAGTCGAGCGCATTAATACTCAAATTCATTTCGACTATGTCCGGGCATCCCGACTGTCACAAAAGCAAAGATTTTCACTGTACTCCATTGTGGAGGACGGGTGGTGGAGAGAGGAGAGGCTAGTGTGGTGGGGACTTCTTTTGACATTGACATGACATGGGACGATGGCGAGTCGCGACCTCCCAACGCCTCTTGTACTCAATGCTTAGCTATTCTGAAATGGCATATGGATACGAAAAGGAGGGGCATTCCAAAGTAAACAAGTCACCACATTCAAGCCAGATCGACTCGATTAATCTACTTCGTATACCGCTCAACTTCTTGTCTTGACGCTGGGGATTTACTCCGTATAAGTGTGGGGGAGTTGATGTTCTTCCCAGGGATGTCACGGCCGGCATAATTGTCTCTCAATTGGACCCCGCTTTCAATGGCCTGTCTTGAACCTGCATGGCTGCGGCGCAGCTCTTGGAACCGATTTGAACCCGTGCTACTACCACAAATGGGATCAAAACCTGTGCTCCGTACCACGGTAAGCCCAGCGGGGCTGAACATGCTTTCTGAATATCTGCATCCCGGCAAGGCAACGGGGTTATAACAAAGTTAGCTCTCCCCGCTCCTAGTTGTTGGATTCTTAGCAAAATCCTTCCCCTCATATATCTCGTCCAACGCCTGCTATGGCTGATCCTGGGGATCCGAAAATCGACAGTACTCATGTAGAGTACCACTTTCAAGACAGGTCTCAGACACCAGCTGCAACGTTTTCCGCCTTAATGACGCAGGCTGACGGAGACGCAGATCCCACGATGGAGATAAATACAAAAGCGACGAGATCTTAAGTTTGGAATCACAGCCCAAACATGTCAACTTCAACACCAATCTAGAAGCCAAGTAGGTCTATTACATTTCCGGAAACCGCTTTCTAATTCGCAAAAAAAAGGATCCAGAATCCCTTAGCTGGCATCCCTCGAGAATCACTTCTACGCGAGGTAGACAAATTTGCGAATCAACGAGATCTTGTGGATATCCTTCCAATTCTAAGAAAAGGCGCACTCGTGGCCAGAGATCCGAGCAACTATGAAGACATAGACGGCCCCGAAGCACTCGATAGTGAGGAGGTGGAATGCCTTCGGGATGAAGTTCTACACAAATGGAGACAACGCAGGCCGTTATACTTTACTATCATATGTTGCTCGGTGGGAGCTGCTGTGCAAGGTTGGGATCAAACAGGTAAGAGAACTCTCTTTGCGCCAATCAAGATTCTACATGGCAATCCATTTGGAGGGATGTGGTCATCTTTTTGGAAGTGGCATGCAATCGTTCAGCGGATACTTTTGCCACAACTATTTCTTCATCTCATACATAAATAGCCCAGGTCTATTAAGCATATTGATGTTACTTTGATTAAATACTAATGCTAAGCAAGGTTCTAACGGAGCGAACCTAAGTTTCCCAGGCTATTTCAACATTGGATCGAGCTCGACTCGTGACACCTTCCTCGTCGGTCTGATTAACTCGGCACCATATATCGGCTCGGCTTTCTTGGGCTGTTGGGTCTCAGATCCACTGAATGGGTATTTTGGTCGGCGCGGAACTATCTTCGTCTCGGGAAACTTCTGTTTGTGGAGTGTGATCGGATCTGCTTTTTCACAAACTTGGCCTCAGTTATTCATTTGCCGGATTCTCCTGGGCATAGGGATGGGAGCTAAAGCTAGCACGATACCCATATACGCAGCCGAGAACTCGCCGGCCTCAATCCGGGGGTCATGTAAGTCATAGGACCATTCCAAGTTGCAGTGCTGCAGGCGTCGAAGTGCATTCGCTAACTTACGCAGTGGTGATGAGTTGGCAGATGTGGAATGCCTTTGGGATGGCCCTGGGATTTTGTGCCAATCTAGTTGTATATAGGTTTGGTTCAATCTCATGGCGTCTACAGATGGGCTCTGCATTTATCCCGGCAGTGCCTCTTGTAATCGGAGTGTACTTCTGTCCAGAGTCACCTCGATGGTATATGAAGAAAGGTTTATACCGCAAAGCATACCAATCACTTCTACAACTTCGAAACAAACCAATTCAAGCCGCTCGCGATCTCTACTACATCCACTCACAATTGGAGATAGAGGCTGAGATCCTTGGACGAAACACCTATATGAAACGTTTCATCGAGCTTTTCACCATCCCTCGATTGCGTCGGGCAACTCTCGCTGCATTCACAGTTATGATAGCCCAGCAGATGTGTGGAATTAACGTCATTGCATTCTATTCGTCTTTCGTATTCAGGGATGCTGGAGCGACCGACGAACAGGCTTTGATTGCAAGCTTTGGCTTTGGGCTGTTAAACTTTGTATTCGCCTGGCCCGCTATTTGGACTATCGATACCTACGGACGACGGAGTCTACTATTATTTACATTTCCTAATATGGCATGGAGCTTAGTGGCTGTCGGACTTAGCTCCCTCATCACAGGCCAGAAGGCTCACCTTGGAATGATGGCCTTCTTCGTCTACGTTTTCACTGCCTTTTACAGCCCTGGTGAAGGACCTGTACCTTTTACTTATTCGGCCGAAGTATTCCCTCTTTCACATCGTGAAGTAGGAATGGGATTGTCGGTTGCGATCAATCTTCTATGGGCTGCTATCCTTGGTATCACACTTCCTAAAATGAAAGATACTATGGGTATACTTGTAGGTTGCCCCCTTTAGGTATTATGATATCCACTGACCTTTATTTCTAGGGATTCTTTTGTTTTTACGCCGCAATCACAGTCGTCGCGTTCGTAATGATATTTCTGTGGGTGCCAGAGACGAAGCAGCGTACTCTAGAAGAGCTTGACTACGTATTCGGGGTACCCACGCGGACACATATGCATTATCAGCTCACAAGAGCTCTACCGTACGTCTGTTCTTGACCTCAAATGTCTGGCTGATGCTGACTCTTTCAAGGTGGTGGATCAAGCGCTACGTTTTAATGCGGCAAAAGACGCCCGATCTTGAACCCCTGTACCACTTTGATTCGCCTACTGGGAGGGCCCAAGTCGAGCAGCTCTATGCGAAGGATAAAATACGAGTGATGGAGAGGACCTACAGAAGATCAGGTAGCTTGCCTTCCAACGGCCAACAAACACCCCAGGTTCGAGATAAGAGATATCCTTGGCGGAGCGCGCCATAATTGGACGGGAATTTTGTAACACAATAACGAATTTACGACGGTAAATGAAAATGCGGGTATTGGCGTCTACAGTCGAGAGGGCATAGCTGGATATATAAACCAGATTGGGCGTTTGGTGCAAGGGGCTCCTCGATTTGCTCTTCGTTTTGATACCCTGGCTTTCGACTCGAGATATGTAAGATATTCAAGATATACCAGTGTTATACAAAGTGAGGTAATTCGGATACCATTGTTTCTCTACGGTCCAGCTGCCTTGCGTCCCCATGCCCCATGCCCCATGCCCCATTACCCCGCGCCTTGACAGCGTGGACAGCCTCAGAGTTCGATGGTCCGTACCACAATACCACACAGGTCATTAGCATTCATGATGCTGATTAATGCCAATTAATGATCAGATGCCTACTATATCCGCACCGAGATTCTGGTGGTGAGTACCGCACCTTACTGTACGAAGGTCGTACAAAGTAGTTCGGCAGAGAAGTTGAAATCTCGCATCCCTTTGTGCCGTTCTTTCCGGGTCTTCGTTGAGAAAACAAATGAAGCCAGGGCATTGGGCAGCCATATAGCACCTTGAATTTGGTGATTAATGTAGGTGGTACAGTGAATGCAAAAGGAACCATCACACTCTGCATTCATTGTCCCGAGACCCGTGGGAAGTATAGCTACTATATAATATCTCTCTCCACATTCTTTCTTCGTATATTCACAAACAAGAACACCCACCCAGTCTCCTCCCTTATCAACTTCTCTACAATGTTCCAGCCAATACTCGACCTCTCGCTGGTCAGCCTCTTCCTGCTACTCAGTGGCTTCTACGGCACCATCCTCATCATCCAGTTCATACTTGATCCCCTGCGCGACATCCCAGGTCCGCTCCTTGCCCGGTTCACCCGCTTCTGGTTCTTTTTCGCCATCTACAAGGGCAGTTTCGAGAAGACAAACATCGAATTGCACAGGAAGTATGGCCCCATTGTCCGTATTGCACCCGGCGAGTATTCAATCGATGATTACGAGGCGGCGAGGACCATCTATGGATATGGAAACGCTTTTGTAAAGGTAAGAACAGGCATGTCTCAAATTCTACGGGACATCTAGGCTGATCAGTATGGCAGGCGCCATGGTATTCGGCTTGGGTGCCCCCTTCTCCTGAGCTGCAATCGCTCTTCACAGAACGGGATCCACACAGACACGCAACCCAACGACGGAAATTCTCTGCTGTGTATTCTATGAGCTCTCTCGTAGGATATGAGCCTTTCGTCAACAATTGCAGCTCCCTGTTGTCTCAACGTCTCAGTGAATTTGCGAAGCTTGGAGAAACCATTAATTTGCACCATTACTTGCAATGCTTTGCTTTTGACGTGATTGGAGAAATCACTTTTGGGAACCGTTTCGGCTTTCTAGATACGGGCGAGGACAAAGAAGGTGTCTTTGCAGCTATTGATGCCAGAGGCGTGTATGGCACTTTCGTTGGCATCTTTCCATGGATTCATAGATTTCTCTACCCCTTGCTCCCGAATACTGGAGGCTTTAGATACGTTTTAAATTACACGTTACGCCAAATAGAGACTCGGAGCAAGGCATTGAAAGACCCTCTGAACGTCAGCCGTGAAGGACCACCGGATATCATGACGAAAGTTCTTCTCGCGCATGAAGAGAACCCCCAGAAGATGACCAGGGCCGATCTCATTATTATCTGCGGGTCCAATATTGGCGCCGGGAGCGATACAACGGCCATCACTCTCTCGAGCATCTTCTATCATCTCATGAAGAACCCGCAGTCTTACCATCGTCTCCAGTCCGAGATGGATGTCGCAGCGAGCGAGGGACGGATTTCCGATTTTGTTACTTTCAAAGAAGCCCAAGACCTGCCGTACCTGCAAGCAGTAATCAAAGAAGCCCTCCGAATGCATCCCGCCACCGGTCTACCATTGCCACGAGTTGTCTCGCCCAAAGGAGCAACAATAGCAGGTCGTTTCATCCCCGGCAACGCGCATGTGGGTATCAATGCCTGGGTAGCGTCTCGCAACACTTCCGTCTTCGGCCCTGACGCTGACACTTGGCGACCTGAGCGCTGGCTGGAGATCGAAGAACAGGGCCGAGGAGGAGAGATCGAGAAGTATTTCTTTCCCTTTGGCATGGGAAGCCGGGCTTGTATTGGGAGAAATATCAGTCTGTTGGAGATTAGCAAGTTGGTGCCGCAGCTGTTGAGGAACTTTGATTTTGTGCTTGATGAGAGTGAGGAGTTGAGGAGCCTAAATCGGCAGATGGTGAAGCAGCAGAATTTCAAGGCGAGGATTGTTGCTAGGAGCGAGAAGTCATGATCTGGGATTAAGGAAGGGTTTTTAGCTTGCTAGCATACTCCATTTCAATAGAAGTAACAATTCAGTGCTAGTAGAATTTTAAGATCAGGTCTTTTCAACCGGTTTCCATTTATAAAGAAAGTATGTAAGAATGCCAGCTCAGCTGGAAATATATACATACGAAACATCAACTTTTCTTCGCATTGCTCAAGTCCTCGCTTCCATGGTAGAGTCCCCCAAGTAAGTCCCCACCGTATGCTGCCCTCAAATGGCTCCTAAATGGCGCCGTTAGACGATTCTCTTGATGTGATCTCAATGTATGATATGGCTTACCTCCAGCTCCACCCAGTGCCCCAGTAAGACTCGAGAGGGGGTTCGCAGCGGCTAGTAGAATTGTCAGTACATGTCCGAGTACGTTCCGAGTAGGAATGAATGCTGCTATTTACCAGCACCGCTTGCTCCTAAATAAGAATTTAGTATCGAATTCACAGAGTTCTTGGAAGTGAAAATCTTACCACCCGCGCCGCCCAAAGCGCCAGTCAAGCTAGAAAGGGGATTTGCGCCAGCTAATGAGTGTCAGTGCATGAAATAAGTGCCTTTGGAGGACTACAGCGGAATAACTAACCAGCACCACCTGCACCACCTGCCCCGCCAGTCAGACTGCCTAGTTCATGTTTTAGCTTATGTCATACATGAAGAGATCTCGAAGGTAGCGTACCAAGGAGACTACTCAAGGGATCAGCAGAAGCAGCACCCTTGCTGCTAGCAGCTGCCTTTGCTGATGTCGTTGCGCGCGGAATCAAACCGGCTAGGGGGTTGGCGCTTGCTAAGAAGGGAGTCAGCATTATTTATTCTTAGTCTCTTTAGTCTCTGAATACTAAGACAAATCAATGCCCGATCTCAAGTGAAAAAGACGTAGAGCTTTGCAATGAGATGTCTACTATTCGATTCAAAGACTCCGATGGGTCATTCACAGAAGGTTGTTTCTTGACACTTCAAGTTTCCGATAGATGTAAGAAAGACGGACTAACCTGCCCCACCAGCGCCTCCTGCTGCTCCTAAAGAGCTCGGTCAGCCATTTTGATATTAATCTGCCCAAACCGTGGTGATTTACCTCCCGCGCCCCCAAGTGCTCCAGTCAAGGCTGCAAGAGGATCAGCACCGGCTAGAAATATCAGCAAAAGTCTCAAGGCTTCAAAGAGGAGAACGTGAAACTAACCTGTTCCTCCTGCTCCAGTTGCTCCAGTACCGCCAGCTAGTTGCATATTAGAAGCTGTATTTATTGCTGTTGAGTCACATACCTCCACCGAGCAACGCTGAAAGGGGATTAGCACCGGCTACAGTAAGAGAGTTAGCAAGCGTTTCTGAGCAGTCTAATGAGAAAGTGAACTTACCCGCTCCACCTGTAGCACCACCTTCTCCATATTAGAACATATTCAAACTCAAGAACATAAATGGTAGACTCGGGTTCATCAACATACCAAGCAGGCCAGAAAGTGGGTCGGAGGCTGCAGCACTGCTCGCAGCTCCCTTCGCAGCTGACCGAGCACGTTTAGGTGATTTGGTAGGTGTTGAGGAGGTAGTATTCGCTGCTTCAATTTGCGGCTATAGTGTTCATTAGTATCGTTCAAACCAAGACACATGGATGGAATCTTACCTTGGAAGGATCACACCCTAATGGAGCAGCTCTCTCCTCAACATTTCCTGCTGTAAAAGTGGTAGAATTGCCACCTGCTTCGGGAGCTGCGGCTTTTGCAGTGCTTGCCGCCGCTGTCGGGGAACAAGGAGTTAGCTTTTATTTCAAGCTGCTTTGACTTTTTCTGATTAATCAAAAGCTGCAAGACATTCTAAAGGTCAAGGATTCTTGATTTATTCTTTCGAAAGCGTGCCAGAGATGACTATAAAAGTTCTCTATATCTCACCTCCAGCTGCTGCCGATTTCGTAGCTTTCGCTGACGCCTTTCCCGAACTCGCGGCTGCACCGGCCCCATTTCCTGCTCTGCAGACCGTCATAAGTTAGCATTGATCTCATCAGGAATACCTAGAGCGTTTGAGATATTCTCAAAATAAACTCTTGAAGCAAGAGAAGAAAAGAGGTACTTGCGCCGCTGCGCCCGCTTTGGCTGCTGGGCTTTGTTCTTGTTAGCATATACTCTCGTAGCTTGATAGAATAACTACAGTACCATCCTGGAAGGTCCGCAGGAGTAGTAGCCTTTGCTGCACCTGCCGCCGACTTTGTTGCCGAAGCCTGACGACGTCCGAATTCCTTGCCAACCACTACCACGGCAGCCTTTCCGGTATTGAAACCCCTCGCGGCAAGAATATCGCCGTTTCTGGCTACGAGTGGAGCTGCGTGCGCCGTGAGGACGAATGCGGCCAGCGCGTAAGAAGAGAAGGTCTGTCCACGCATGATGGTTATGAATGGGGGCAGATAAATAAAAACGATGTAAGAAAGAGCTGTTTAGATATGGATAGACGTCAAGTCCTATGGTGAAGCGAAGATATGTGGGAAGTGAGTGTGTTGTCCAGCGGAGAATGCAGAGGATGGGTCCTTATATCCAGCTCGATACTAAGATCAGAGATCATCATATCGGGGAGATCCCGAGGTATCCTTGCGCTGGCCATCCCAAACGTTCAATCGCACTGGGGACGTTTGGGACTTCGATCCGCTGTCCATCTCAACCGAAACCCCTCTTGCATCCGCAGAACTGAGACCTCAGTGGAGTTGTCTCTGAGTAATGTACTGTACAGAAAGCATTGCGCTTTATGGGATGTCGGCAATCATCTTCGGACGAAGGAAATACAAGAGGGAGTGTTTCGTCCAAAGCCAGCATACTAAGGGATGAAATACAATTGGGTGGTAGGAGGTGGATGCAGCTAGCTAAATGTCACCTTGCAACATCTCGTGCTTGAGGCCGTGAAGCCACAGCCCGTTGCGAAACTTCCGAGCACGGACAAGCCATTGGACTTCGAATTACTAGTCAAACAAAGAAGCAGCTCAGCCTCACTCGCACGGTTTAACAGCACATCAATATAAACTTCGAATTGCAAGGTGGTTCCTGGTAAAGTCTGTGCAGAGAAGGCTCTGTGACGGGACATTGTTTGGAGATCAACGGAAGTGACGATCCGACGAGAGATCACCATCTCGCAACATGAAACAAAGAAAAACTGGAGCATAGAGATTGTTGGTCTTTCCTTTTAGATTTCTTCGAATCATCTCAAGCAAGCGAAGAAGGAAGGGCTGATTAATAGATATCAAACATTGGAATAGGTCGAAGATCAATGACAGGAAGGAATTAGGCAGGGTCTTTCTGCTAGGAGGTAGTTGTATGCAAGTCTAGGAACAGAAATAATAACACACCAAGCCTACTAAAATTGAGGTCATGAGGAAGCAAAGGCACTAGCAACTCAAGAAGTGGATTATTAACATCTTAATGTTCAACTATGCCTATTCTACAAAACCAACGCTAGCCTACGACGTATGTACACACCCCACGTCCTAGAATCCAAAAGGGTTTTGCGGAGCTGGATTCTATTATTAGAGGAGTTCATACATCAAATGTTGGGTTACTTACTGGCTTGCGAGAGGTTTGCTCTGCGCCCCGTCGCTTGGGGCATTAGCTTCTTTGTATCACCCGTGACACCGAATCTTACTGGCGGGGGTGGGCCAGTTTTCTGGGGAATCAGAGGCGCTGTGGTCTGTTGCTGAGGAATAGGCGGAACCGGGGGTGGGATGAAAGAATTGAAGCCGTTTTGCGGTTGTTGCACACCTGTGGGCGTGGGCTGCAAAGCGGGAGGCAGGAAAGAATTGACTCCAGTGGCTTGGGGGTATTGTTGCTGTGGTTGGAAAGGCCCTGGCATTCCCGTAGGCTGGTTTTGAATGGGAGTAAATTGCTGAGATCGCGGATCTGCAAATGGGCTGGTTCCATTATTCATGAAGTTCTGCTGGGGCGCTCCTGACGGCATGGGATATTGGTATCCAATCGGCGCTGTGCCATTGTTGAACTGATTGAAGTTCTGAGGTTGGTTCATCATGCCCATGTTATTCTGCGCGGTGTATTGTTGGCGCATTTGGATCTCGTTGAGGCTTTGACCGGGAGGAGCAATGTTAGGTTGCTGAAAGCCTGCTGATGTCTGCATTCCAGTGGTTTGTGCTTGTAGCGGAGGTAACGAGAACCCACTCTGTTGATTTGCCTGAGGTGCAGAGAGAGGACGAGTAGGTGGAGCGGGGATCATCAGCCCGCTTTGACTCTGGGGTTGAAATTGACCGGGCGAAGGCCTTGCACGAGCTATGCCCAGCTGCGAACCCTGTGGGTTGAATAGATTGTTAGGTGCACCAGTCTGCTGTGGTGGGAGACCGGTTTGTTGATTTCCAATGCCAGTAAACATTGAGGGCACTACAGGTGGCGGGCCTTGAGCCTGAGGTTGGGGTTGTGGCTGTGGTGGCTGTTGTATAATTGGGGGTTGTGGAGGTGTGGGCTGTGCTCTCGCAGGTTCCAAAGGCTTATCAAGAAGTGACAATTCTTGCATGGATCCAGTCATAGCTGGTACTTGAGCAGGGGCCGTAGGCCGAACCGGCTGGGCAGGTTGACTGGCGGTAGCTTGGAATTGTTGTTTTGAGGGCTTGACGTCCCAGGCATCATCGTCAAATCCATTTCTCACCACATCCTTCTGGGTGGGCGTAGGCACAGATGCAAGTGGTGTTGCCACTCCTTCATGAGCCTTCTCCTTCGGTTCCTGAGAGAATGCTTTGGGGTCCACAACATCGCTAGTTTGGACTGTAGGTGCTGGGCGACCTTTCCGAGTATTGTTCCTAAGAGCACCTCCTGGACCAGCAAAAATACCGCCTGACTCGCCATCCATGACTTCTTCACCTCCAAAACTAACGCTGCGTTTACCTCCTGTACGTGCGTATTTTTTGTCGAGAAACCTCATAACCTTGATGATATCACCCTCGCGTAAGCCAAGGGTTCGGAGCACTGTGGCATCAATATCGGGCAGAACACTCTCATCCATGGAATCCTTGGCGAAAGCTTGGGCATATCGTTCGCAAAGTCCAACTTGAACGTCGCAGGAAAGGAAGAACTGGAACCAGTCGTATTCTGGCTGCTTTGAACGTTCAATCGAAGCACCCACAGGAGAGTCACCATCCCGAGACCTGTCTGCTCGTGCCCGTTGGTTCTTCTTGATATTCGATAACGGTTTATCCTCATCGAGAGATATTCCTGTCATTCGTTCAACATATTCCAGATCCTCAACCGACATTTTAACAACAGGAACGGCGATCTTAACGCCGTTCATTTTATGAAGATTAATTTTACCATCCTTTAATGCCAAAAATTGCGCTTCAACGCTAAAGGATTTCGATCTATCGGTCCATGTTCTGACTTTCGAAGGATCGGGTTCTATGGGATTAGTATATCAATAAACAGCCGAGGGTTTATGCTTACTAGATTTAGAAGCTCGAGAGTTTTGATCGGGTCGACTACTTTCACGTCTGCCTCTGTGTTGTCCATGATTATTACTACTATCTCCAGCAGACAAACTGGAGCCCCTTTCGGGTATATCCTCCTCTCTCCGTGCTGCTTTCAAAGATTCTTTCGCCAGTCGTTCCTCCTCGAGTCGGTTCTGGTCTTTCAATGATCGGCCCGCGTTGAGACCACTTGTACTTGGCGTAGATATCGTTCCCGTAATCTCGATATAACTGCTCGGAACAACACCTTCACTTCCATTCCTAAGACGTCGTACTTGCCACCATTCCTCGCTCTTCGTATCGTCAATCACAATAACCTCATCCCCAATAGCGACCGTAACCTCGTCTTCGCCCTGTGCCATAAAGTCATAAAGAACTTGCCCTTTCTTCTGTGTTTGACCTGAGCCTGCCATTATTATATCTTTCAAACCTTCCGCCCTAACGGCACCAGCAATATCACCTAGAGCACTGACAATCTCCTGGGCAGTATCTTTCGCTCCGGCATGAAAGTCCACGCTTTTGCTCGGCCGTACCAACTCAAGAAAGACGTGCTTTCCCTCAATCGAGTAGTGTGTCATTTTCTCGGCGGTCCACTTCTGCTCTGGGCCATCTCGAGCCTTCTCGGGGGCGATCATAATTATACCAGTAGCAGAATTAATTCCCAACGTTGTTGGCATCTTCTTTCGCTTACCCATGACGGATACCATTTCATTGATATTATACATGTGGAATCCGCCAGGAGATGAATAGGCCATTTCATCGTCAATGCTCCTATGAGAAGCTCGGTTGTATGGCGGAGACGCTGTGACTCCTATTGGGGATACTGAGCCCCTTGAAGCATGTACATCTATAGGTTCCGGGGCTCTAGCTTGAATCTGAGAGCCAGGCCGAGCTGGTAACATTGGCGTGGGAGGTTCATCTTCGTCTGAAGCCTCAGGGGTGAACTGTTGTCGAGGAGGAGCAGGTATCGGCCTCGCTGCAGGCGCAGATACCTTTCGCTGGTTCATTATATTTGCCAAATTTGCTGCCGGGCTGTGGATTGGACTGCTAGGGGGTTCGGGCTCCTCTGCTACCCGAGGCTGTGGAGGCCGCCTTGGGAGACTTGGTGGTGCGGGTTCAGCGGCGGATGTCTCTTCGTCGTTCAATTCGATGTAGTTCGCTGGCGCAAATCCATATTCCCCATCCAGCCCGACCAATATCCAATCCGGGTCGGAGGAATCGAAGACTTCGAGTCGTGCATCTTCAGTAAACGAGAGCTCCTCGTCAGTCTGCCTGGTATAATCGTACAGCGCGCGGGCGTGCGTTTGAGGGGGGGCCTAAGATATAATCAGTCAGTTTGAGCTTTACAAGATCAAGCTTCTTTGTAGTGGCGCATCGGAATACTCATGCAATCATAAGATCCAGGGCAGCCGTAATTCTGTAGCCATGCACCACCATTTGTCACTGACCTCTTCAATGTAATTGTTGGGGATTAAGCCAACAGGCTCATCATCATCATCCCCAGATGCCTTCTTCTTTGCTCTCCACCAGTCATCCTCTCCACTCTTCTCCAGCACATAGAGTATATCTCCCTCGGTGATCGCAAGCTCGGACTCTCCTTGTGGTTCGTAGTCGTAGACGGCCTTATAGACACCCAGGAAACCCATCTTCAGAGATTCTTCTGGCACACCCAGCGCCTCTCACGGTCGTTGATTCGAGGTGTTTACTGTCCTGCGAACCGGTCGTGGAATAGCCCCATGCAATTACGGGCGGTCCGCCTGAGCTTCAAGGCCGCGTTGACGATAGAGAAACCGGAGCTTCTAGGGTTGCTATAGAGAGCCGAGGAGGTGAGAAGTAGTGTGAGAAGCTGAGCTTTAGGGATGAATATTCTGGCACGGCTCGAAGAATACTCGGCAAGATATGATGCTGGGAGCTGTGGAAGAAGTTGTGGAAGGTCGGTTTGCACAATCGGATTACAGTACAGCAGCTGGAGATGGGAAGTGCATGAATGGTTCTCACCCCACGCCGTATAATTCCAGGCTCGGCCCGTAAGGTGACTTGGCTTGGCTTGGACTCGATTCCATCAACCACAACGTCACTGAATCTCGGAAGAGCAGCAATAGAGACTATGGACAGACTTTATTTTGCACAATTTCGACTTTGGAAATGTGCCACAGAAGCAGAGTAATTATAAATTCATACAGCATCTAATAATTGGCCTTTGGCATGATATCAAATTGAATTAAGAAAGTCACATCGCATGATAGGATTACGGAGTATGATCATGAGGTTGCGGATCTGATCAAAGCGTTTCAGATGTTTAAAAACATTCCATTCTTGCCTCCCAAATAGATCCTTAATAAGTATATCTAAAGTCCATTGTTCTTTCGAGCAACTGTTTTCCCTTCCTTTGCTGGCCATTCGCGTACCAGAAGTACAGCGAGAATGCTGCAACAATACAAATGATGAGAATATGAGATCCAATGCTGACCCATATTGCAGTGATGTATCTCGGGGCTTCATTTTGTCTTACAATGAAGCTTCCAGCGATACCGCCGAGCCCATTACAAGCTGTGATTGCAGCCGCGAAGGTTGCGCGTTTCCATTGTCCTACAATGTTTGATGCCTGGTATGCGTTCATTGCTGCCCAGTTGCTCACATAGGCTCCAGTTGCAAGATACGTTCCTACATATCGAACTGTGACCTGAGAGGCGAATCCGAGCATACTGAACCCGACCACGGTGCAGATGCAGTTGAAAGTAATGACCAGACCACGGAGTTGGTATCTATCACCCACGATAGAAGATATTATCACGGGTATAACGGAGTAGAAATAAGGCGGCGCCGCGAGAAGGATTGCCTGATCAGACGAGAATCCCATGCCTGATTGAAGGATGATGGGCAGGAAGTATGAGAGACTGTTGAATGTATAGTCAGCATTTATTCATCGAAAGTATCTCGGAAGTTGTGAGAGGCTGTTCTAGGAAAGCCTAAGAGTATTGTATCATCCGGTTTGTTGCGAGACTGGACTCACCTGGTGGAAACGAGATTCAAAAGGAAGAACAAACAACAAAAGCCATATATCTTTACATCCAGGAAATGAACAAGACAACTTCTCAAAGCAAAAGGTTCAGCCTTCACATCACCTCGATCATCCGTGATACGAGTCTCAGCAAGAGCCTGCTCTTCCGATGTGAGGAAGCGGAAGCTCTTGTGTGAGTTCTCTGGGAAGTCCACAATCCAGAAGTAGGTGGCAAAGCCAATGACTAGAACGTCAGCGATGAAGATATGGCACCCTCGGGGGACTTACCGATGGCAATGATTCCTTGGACCAGAAACATCCACCTCCACCCAGCGAGTCCTCCCTTACCGTTAAGGTGATTCAAGCCAAAGTTCATGAACCCTCCCAAGCCCACAACAGTCACTTCTCCAGACTGCAGGAATGCATATCGAAGCTGCTGTTCTTTGCGAGTGCTAGAGAAAACAATGAGTTAGCTTTACTTGTTTGGCAGTGCTCTAGAATGGCAATGAGATGCATCCCGGCGACATACTACCATGTGCTTATAAGATAGCTAAGTCCAGGGAATATGGCGCTTTGCATAATACCAAGGAGAATTCTGAGTCCGATCATTTGCTTCCATGTTGTTACGAAAGCGGTACACTGCTCAGATCAGCAGGGCTCGCACTTTTTATCCGTGGTTATGAATTACCATAGTAATAAGTCCAAATGACACAGTGATGAACGAGAACATCACTCGTGGCCCCAGCATCCTCACTGCAATCGTAGCGGGTAACTGGAAAGTCACACTCGCAACCGTGTATACCAATATCGCAACAGACTATTCTCATCGTCAGCGAGTAGAAAAATGAAGATATACAAGCTTTCCTTCCTTTCCACCTGCTCCAACCCCCCCCCCATACATGGGTCAAAAGCGACTCAATTCTCCCTCGCACCTTGATATCCTAACTTTCTAAACCCCACCCCCCGCCAAGCGCACCACCGCCACGGAAAATGAGATGAGAAAAGAAAAGCAAAACTCACATATCGATCACCAACCCCCAATCCCAAATCCGCAAAAATACTCGTAACAGACGCACTGCTAATAATCCCCGAATCCAGCAAATTCAAACTACACAATATCCCCGCAATCGTACAAAGTCTCAAATCAATCTTCCTCACCAACTTCCCCTCCAACCCATCCCTTAAAACATTCTCGGAATCCCCATCCTCATCCCTATCCCCATTCAAAGCCTCCCGAGCACCACCACCACCATCGCCTTCGAGGACCGTAGAAGTGGAAGCAGGTGCTTTCTTACTACCACTGTCGTCGTCATCAACAAGTTGCGGGGTAAACATCTCGTTGATAAAGTATATAAGTAATGTACTGTTGTACTGTATGTCGAACTTCCTTTAAACCTGGTGCGAAAGATAGATTAGTTGATCACTCTTTCCCAATCTCAATCCCTCAATGTTGACAACCATGTAATATCACTAATCCATACACCATCGATTAATAAGCAAGCACCTTCCTCACCTTCCTTGTTCAACCATTCATCCCATTCTTTATTCATCACCATAACTCAAGTTACGTACTACCGTACTCTGCACAGAGTACCCAGCTGTACTGTAGTGCAAGTCCTAGCCGACACTTAAAAAGGAGGGGCAGTACCACCTCGGCGCAAAACACTCGGGAATAGCAGTACAGGCCAATCAACGTATTTTCGATTCGGAGATTGAAAAAGGAAAACGAAATCAATGGAAGACCGTATGCAGTCGAAGCGTTATCGGAGGGGAAATTATACGGAGGTACTGTACAATATGCATGTCGGGAGAAGGAGGGATTTGCTGCATGGGTTGTAAGATCTTAGATCACTACCGGAAAGAGTCGAGTCGAAGGGGGGACAGTGTGACTTTTTATGAACCTTTGTTCATCACTGCACCTTAAGTTTGGATGTATGGTTGAGTTGACACTGAGGAAGACAGCCAGTTAGTTACTACTTGAAAGATCATAATATTAGGGCTCATGCTCATGGCTCATGAGTATTGCTACAGACTTCTAATCAACAATTTCCCTAGTTGAGCGCCTGTCTCTATCTTATTAATGCCATTTCCCTGTATAGTCTTTTGCCCTCTGGTGATATCAAAGTCACCTTATTTCTCAATCTTTTTCGCAAAACCAATTCGTTCCAATTCATCCATCTGGCGCCCCATATCCCATCTCCGACCCACCAGCCTCCTCTATCTCTCTATCACTCCCCTCTTCTTCCACCACATCATCCGTCCCCTTTGTCTCCTTGCGCCTCCTACCCATGCCATCCTCCGCCTCACTCCAACTGCTCTTTCTCGCATGGCTATTTTTTCTCTGCGTTCTACTGACGATGCCCGGGAAAATCCTCGGCTCGCTCCCACTCAAATGCAAGTCCGAGAAGGCTTCGACGGACCTAGATTTGCTGAACGTGGCGGCGTGTTGATTGGGACTATTTGTCGCGATGGAATTGGCGCTTTCAGGTTGTTGGTGTGAGGTGGGAATACGTGCGGCTTGGGAGGGGAATTGTTGGTATTGCTGTGTTTCGATTGCTACGGTGCTGGACGAGGCGTCTGTCTTTACAGATGAGGTGGGCGAAACTGTAACTTTATCTGGGATCTGAGGGATTTGCTCGGTTTTGCTGGGTGTAGGTGCGACTGGCGGGGCCATTGCTGTGTATCGTTCAATCCTGCTTGTGTTAACTAGTTAATCTATGAAATTGGGAAGTATTGCTTACATTGAAAGCTCTTGGAGCAATGTCTCGTGCCTGAAACCTTCACGGATATTGGGCACGTTGCTCTTGGCCATCTCATTACCCTTCACACCTGGTAGATAGAAATCAGAACCGAGCCACCGCTGCTTCGCAGCAAATTCATAGCCACTCTGCGTGACAGAGTTCTTTGCTAGCTCACACATGTCTACAGCGCTGAGCTTGTAGATTTGCGCAGCGACAGAATATTCCTCGATTAATGGCTCTTTCGTGAACGCAAATTGAAGAGGATCATCCGTAGAAAGCGAGACGTTCAATCCTCTCTTGAAATACTGTAAGAATGGATTTCTCTCATAAGCCAAAAACAGTGCATTGTTGCTCAAAGGAGACATTGCTACTCCGATTTGCTCGAGATAGAAAATGTATTGCAGAAGCGGCACCTTCCGTAGCAAAAGACCATGGCTGATACTGTGACAACAAAGAACAGCAGCAGCTAGATGATCCGTATCACCAGCTTCACCACAATGGGGCCTTAGGTGGAATGTATTGAAACCACGCTGCTTCCGCCAAACGTTTAGGGAAGCCATATTCGAGAATAGGTAGTAGATCCAGTAGCTGTAAGGAGGATTCTGCTTCGTTTCCCATTCCTTTGGCACAGGGAATTTCCTGAACAGCCTACGCTCCGGCTTACTCTCATCATCGACACTATCGAAACCGATTACTCTTTGAAGGAAAATGTGAAGTTTTGGGTGAGTAGTCGGATCCTTGGTCACCTCGAATAGAGGCTGGAAGAGATTTACTATCACTTGCTCGAAATTCTCCATCAGGCCAGTGGACTTGTAGACGTCGAATAATCGAGGAATTTGGATTAACCATCGGACATTGTGTGAGAAGAGCTTGTTGTCGACGACCCAGGCTGCAAGCTTGTCCCATTCATCAAGAGTTCGGCCGTATATTGAGATACGCCACTCCACCATTTGGTATTTGCTTGATTCCAGGTCAGATATCACCTCTTTCGTGATCTCTGCTAGGTATCTACCGTTGATGAAGTTATCTGTCTTGAGGAAAATCGTCCTCAACCGCGATTCTCCAATGGGATTGTATTTAAGGTTGAATTTGTCGAACCGATGGAACGAGTCAGTATGAGCCTGATACTGTTAGTCAATGCAAAACCATACTCGCCTCTGATACTTACGTGCATATCGAGCGTATCAATACTGAGATCATACGCCGTCAAATTGATACTCTGAAAGACCTCTTCCAAAGTAAGATGCTTCCCATCTCTAAACATCACGACCTCATCCGGACACTTCTTCATCTTGCTCTTAATAAAGCGCAACAGATGCTTTTGATTCATGCATGCCGAGTGATGAACGTGAGTATCGACCTTTCTCACATTATAAAAGTCTCTATGCGGAACCCTTTTGCTGTCTGCCATCTCTTGGTACTCGTTGAGTAGCACGTACAGATTGAATTTGCCTTCCAGGTATTGCAGTCGGCGGAATGCAAAACTTTTACTCGGTCCATCCGAGGAGACGTTGAGAATCTCTTCTAAATCCATGTAAAACTCCCGGATAGTAGGGATATTGATGACGGGTGTGTCAACCTCTAGTGCTTTGGCATTCTCATACACCTGATACACACCATTTTCATCCATACGGAACGTCATCTCGCTGCTACCAGGCAAAGGTAGAAGATCATCCATGTCAAAGTCCGCACCGATATCTTGACCCGGCTTCCGCTTCTTCTTGGGAGCCTGCGGAGTCTGTGGACTCTGTGGGGGTTGTGACATATTCGAAGAGCTGTTTCTAGTACGAGGTCTGTCAAGAACCATACTATTCGGCATACTGGCACTCTTGCTTGCCTTTCCAGCTGCAACACTAGAGCTATCCTGCTCTTCATACCAAGCAGGTTCTGGTGGTGAGGGGTAAATCTTCCAATTTGGGTCATCCTTGGGATTGTCGCCTTCCTCCTGTAAAGACAACCTCATGTATTTGTGCCGCGTATCCAATATCTTCTGAATTTTAGAGTAGATGGTACTCAGCTCCGAAGTAATGTGCGCATCGTTGTCCGCGAATCCGCCTACACCATTTCCTACGCCAACTCCAGCCCCAGCTCCATGTAGTCCTTCTGTTTCCAGCAACGGCTTTGGCTCGTGGGGTATATCTGGATGTGTAGAATGGTCTCTAGCAGACCGGTCTGCTCGTAGGAGGGACTCCGTCCGATGTATGCCCGTTGGGCTCTGTGTGTACAAGCCATAAGCTGGCTCTTGAATAGTATTGCTTTCGGGGTGCTTTGCAGGATCTGCTAGACCAACGGGGAAAGCGGGCCGGTACTTCGAAGAGCTTTTAGAGAATTAGAAATGACAGAGCTTCTACGAGAAGATTACTCACCTCGTTGAAAAGTTCTGCTTGCTCTTTAGAGAAGTCCCACTGCCGGAACTTGGTATCAACGTTGGGCTAGCTTGCGGGGAGCTCTGAGAATTCCCCCAGTTGCTTCCCCCAGTCTTCTGGGCCTCGAGCTGACTCCTCTGATAGAACAACTTCGCATCTGCTTGGCTGAGTTGCTTTTCCGTAGCGTAATCATAGTATGCGGTTTTTTGTTGGACATCTCGAGCGAGCATGCCCTCCTCTTCCTCTGATGGGGTTTTTGCTTCTGGCGTCCCTTCTTCTGTTATCGCGGCATCTGGGAGCATGGAGGGCTCCATGTCCGAGTCCGAATTGCTCACATCAGGGCGCATTATGACGGGCAAATGGTATTAATTTTTTGGAGGGACGTGGAGTCCCAAATCAAATATTGTAAAGGTCGGGAAATTTGCGAAGTGGAGGTGACCCGCCAAGATTCCTTTTTGAAACGTCATGCAGGTCCCGATTTCAACAAAGTCTAAATAGGATTAAAATCATTTCTTTGAACATGGGCATCAACTCATGATCATCTCATTAAATATTTCATTTCTAGCCTACTTTGCCATTCGTGCTAACACTACCTCTATGTCTGGCACGCGTAGAACCTTTGGAGCCTTCCAAACCATACATTCCTCCTGCGAAAAATACAATGGAAGCGCCAATCAATGTCCCGGGTGATAGCCTATTGCCAAACAACCATATACTCAGCAACAAACTAACTAACTTCCGTACGTTTAGCACAATCGTGACCGTAAGTGCGGATGCTGCTGAAGCGAGCAAGTTGACCCCTCGGATACAGGCATATTGCGTTAACACGTTCGTGACAAGATAGGCAAGCTGGCTCGGGATGTGAATCTTGTCCAGTCCACTTCGCAACTCAACGGGGAGATTGTCCAGAGATTCGTGGGCTGGTAGTCCTAACGGCGCGGATGCAGCTAACTTGAGGAATTGGCGGTGCATATTTGGGAGGAATGGGATGAAAAGGGGCAATGCTAGCAAATGGGAGTAGAATAGATTCTCCTTCCAGTGGGGGCCGTATTCTTTATAGGTTTCTTCAGTGTACAAGCCCATGATAGCTGAAAGGACTTGAGCGACGAAAAGTATGGCGAGTCCCGTGCTGAAAGGTGGTAGGCTTTGTGAAGTCTCGAGGCCCTTCTATTGAATGTGTTAGCTAAGCCCAAAGTATTTCGAGGCGAGAACCTACTTTTGACTGCTGGTCTGACCACGCCGCAACAACAACACCAACAGTTAGGAGAGTGACTGCAAAGACTTGGATACGGGAGAATCGTTTCCCCCATATATAGCCGGCCGCTAGAGTTGTGATGCTTCCTCCAGAACGGAGAATGATATGTATAGGAACAGAGATGTTGTAGCTGAAGGCATGATTGTTCAGTACGTTAATCGTGAAGAATAAAAGGATATTGATCATCCAACGGCGTATAGGTACACGGTTCGGTTTGAGGAAGAGAGGTGCTCGGTTTCGATCGAATTGGGATATGTATCCGGTAACAGCCACGAAGAGGAATTGTACAAAGGTTAGGAGGGTTCCTTTTGTGATATCAGCATACGTATTCACTGAAGTCTTTTAAAAGTGGTGCATACCGCTTTCTGGCTCAACTCTGAAGACAAATTGTTAGCATTCGCGCCAGCAGAATAGATTTGCAGAGCCTCAACTTACTTCACAATAGCTTCCAGCGCAAAGACCTTCAGACAAGTCATTAGCCTCCATTGAGATCCAACATCAAGCATCCAGGAGAGGAGCATCAGTCACTCACATTTGAGCAGCATCCACCGAATATCAAGCCCAGCATAGCTCCCGCCGCCAGCCATTGTGGAATAGTCTCGATAAATATGCGACCAGCCATAGCAAACATTTTCGAGGATGCGGTCCGTGTGTCGTCTATGCCATACATTTCAGCCTTCTCCAAGGACGGCGCAGCATTGATGACCTTCGGAATTATGACATGTCCATCGGTGCCAGAGGCCGAGGTAGATTGAAGGTCTCGTAGGGTTGATCTTCGACGGCTGGTTGTCATAGGGTTAGACTGCGTTGTGCTGCTAGAGTCAGTTTTGCGTTTCTTCGTCCCCATTATTATCTTGTCCAGTCTTGTCCTGTCCTGGCTGATGCTGGGTTGGGAGGCGGAACCGTCGGTTGCGGTTTCTCTGTGTAAGGAAGGAACTTTCGCGATCTGACACGTTGTCACCCAAATACAATACAACGCGGTTCGTTCATGCTGACTGGATTGGATTGGCATAAGGCACTTACTTAAAAGAAAGACACAGCGGCTGCTGGCTGTGGGATGAGATGACTGATGACAGACACTACTACTATACCGCACACTAGGTACCGTACCGTATGCTTAAACGGCTTCCTTAGGGCATGAAATGCCGAAGTTAGACAGGGCAGAAGACAGGGCAGAGGCTGTACGTGGTGTGGTGGTAGCGGGCAGGGCAAGTGGCAAGTGTCAGGCTGGTAGCAAAAGCACAACGAGTGGTAACGCTTGCTTGCTGGCTGTTAAAAAGGAAAAGCATGTAAGGAGCATCCCATCATTGGTAAATGGCCATAAAATGTGCCTCTAAGCCAAGCTGCTTTGGGCATTGAGGGGATCTGCCCACCCCTGGCAATTTTATGTGTTTTACTAAGTAGGCCCGGCTGAGTTGCCCAATGCTACAAACTTACGGCTGTGGCTTGAAAACAAATAAGCTTCGAATCCACCACACAGATCTGAATATGGAAGAAAAGAGAAATATTATTTATGTTATATGCTATTTAGAATTATAGTATACTTAATTGTGGGGGCTATCTAGAGCTGTAGGAAGTAGCCAGGATATGAAGCCAGGTTGTCACTTGTATGGATTGACGTGCATATCCGCTCAAGTATGCAGGTGAGATGATGGGGAAGAGGGGGTCGTTGCCTTACCTATTCTGTTCTCTACACCGAGGTAACGTCACTTGATGCAATAATACACGGAAGAATTACTTGCATCTTTCTCTGCATTGTTCGCAACCTGCGAGTTGACTAATCTACTTGGTCTCCGAAATCTCGCCCAAAGTCAGGTTAACGTCAACCATGTCATTAATCATTTGGGCTATATCAGCTCGTAGTCTCCCACAATTGAGAAACTGAGAACCATCGCGCCATAATGACTGCTATTTCCCAGATTTCCATAAACCACGCCCTCGTATTTGTATGGAATAGCTCCTTTGACACCTATGATGTTGGGTTCGTTTCTGATGACTAGCAAAGCCTGATCATGGACGCAGATGAGAACCCAGGGATGAGGGATTGAGGAATGCTGTAGCTAGTCACGAATTGAAACGCCGATAGAATATGACCAAGCACCACTTTCTACAATGCCGAGAATACAAAAAGCTAAGCACAGTTAGTCAAGTCCCCGTACCTAGCCTCAAGAAACTTACATTATTGGTTGCCGCAATAGCAATGCTATCCTCAAATGGATGCCAGCTCATGTGTAATATCTTCTTGTTGAAATCGATTTGGTCGGCATCAGTCTCCTTTCGCATTCTACCACCTTGGCCAGTCGCTCCTGCTGCAGGGCTTCCAGCTCTCGAGTTGCCCTTCTTTCCACCATTCGTAGCTGTAGGGCTCGTGGATGAGTTGATCGGGGTCGGCACACCCACCTTCTTTGCCTTGAATGCTGATTTGTCGGCTTGCAGAACCACTTCAACCTCTTTATCCGGATCCGAAGGATAAATCATGAAATTGTTGTTGTAGCTGCCCGTCATAACATTCTTAGCATCTCCAGAGAAGACAACCTCGAACTTGTCGAAGATGCTATCATTCTCATACGTATCACAAAGACGGGGTCGGAGATGTTCGTGAATAGGGATTGTCTTGACAGGTTGCCTCTCCATGTTGACATCCCAGATCTTGACTGTCAGATAATCACGCGAGAGGATGTAACGTCCATCATGGGAGAAGCGGACGTCGGAGATTGAGGAGATGATTTCAGAGAAGAAAGATCTAGCTGACGGATCTTCCTCTTGTTCAAATTCTGAAAACAACGTTAGTGATTAATGATAGTGGGGTTCGAAGTGCTCACGCTTGGCATGCTGGTCACACAGAGCGCTCTCTCGCATATCTGCAAGCTTGATCGTGCCCTTCGAGCTTGCATACATAAACCAATTGCAGCTCTGTGGATGGAATTCTGCGGCAGTAATAACCTCGGTCAGCTCCTCCATGTTAGCTGGCTTGATATCGACGATGTTAAAGCTCTGATCTTGAATATTCAAGTTCCACAAATTTATACGTAAATCATCACTGCTGATGAATGTCTCCCCATCGCTGTTCACAGAAATGCTATTGATGTGGTATGCGTGAGCATTGGCATAGGTTCGACGAGGTACAGCGGCTACCACAGTATCGTGATGTGTGAGGCGGGGTAGTTTGAGGTCGTGGGAACTACCAAAATGAACGTTGGAGATTGGGCGTACACCACCTCCACCTCCAGCAGAGTTTCCCGGTGTTAGATCGTGTGATAGGTTGTTCTCAGCTACAACCTTCAGCGATTTCTCAAAGACTTTCCATAATTTGATCGTTTTATCGTTCGTTGAAAGGAGATAATGCGAAGCATTTTGTCGTTTACACCACTTGATCTTGTTGATTTTTTCTTCTATTTCGAGGGATTTCAGGTAGTCGAATTCGGGCTCGTGAGATTGAAATTCGGTATGGAACTTGTATTCGCATGTTTTTTTCTTCGGATACAGTCAGTCTCTGCTCTGGTGTCCTTGATTCATTGTAACCCAGGGCATCACATACCGTTTCATTCCGCTCAAATAGAACAACCCGCCCTCCCTTATCTCCAGTCGCGAGATAGTTGCCCGTATGATCGAACTCGACTGTCGATATTATGTCCGCTGTGATCTCACACGTCAGCCTTGTCCCCCACATGCGTAATAGAATTGTAGATTGCAATGGATGCACTAGCAGCAATATCAATCCGCAAACGTGAAGAATGGACCATGAACTAACCCTCTGTGATATCCTCTACATCGCCCTTATCACCAAAACATCTGATTGGGAGTTAGCATTGTTACAAGCGGGATAACAAGCTGCCCGCAAGGCGAGAGATTCCTTGGGCGCAGGTGGACTGGAAAGGCGCCCCGAAAGACAACATCTATCAGCAGAGGAAGAGGGGCACTGACTGTGTGAACTTCCATGTTGGAGAGTTCGGTTCCCCTTCTACCATCTTTCAGGACCCGTGTGGAGGAGAATGTTCCCCGCCAAAAGGTTGTACGGGAAAGAGCTTGTTGCTTGGAAGAAGAGACTGGGTCTGAGCTCGATCGCGTCGAGGGGTCAGTGCCGGAGGGTTTATAGATGTCTTATGCAGGAAAGGCCGCGAGAAAGTGCAAGGATGTCTTGGGCGCGAATGTTGAGGATCTCGAGGAATATGACGGTGATGGCGTGGGAACCAAGTGCGGGACGTCAAGGCGGTCAACGGGCGACACAACTACAAGAATAAATTAGGTAAGCTTTAGGTAGTTGGGCGACGACGTGAATTCGAAAGTCAACACGATGGAGTGAATGGGTATTGGTGTAGAATCGAGAGCAAGATGACTTTGAAGATGTCGTGGGTTCTGGCTGGCTGTGGTTTGGCTGCTTGGCTTGGCGAGACTTGACGAGCTTCCATTTCCATTTGCGGCTGACAAAGAAGGAGGCGAAACGCAAGCAACATTTTTAAACTTCCAACCCGCCTATTTTTTATATGTTACCTTTTAACCATCCAGAGCCACGAAACTTGCGGCTTCTCTCTGACTAGTCATTTAAATACAGCTTGGCTGTTTGCTACAGAAAATCAAGGCTTCATTTTCTTCAAATCTGCGAACAAACCTCAGATTAATCAACAGAAGCTCCAAGCTTAGCCAATGTGATGGCAAGCGAACTCTTTATCTGGATATATGTTTGCCCTCACGCCCTACAACTTCTCCCTTTAATCCTAAGGCCCTTCCCATGAGTACGGGTCGTATCAACCCGAATCCAATTATCCAGTTGAGGCTGCACGAATGTCCCTGCATGTATATAGGTGGGATGAAACTACCGGTATCCCATTCTGCAAGTTGATATACGAGGTGTATATATGCATAACACTTTTTTTTGTAGCAGCTAAACCCCAATCAAAAGCTAAGATGGCTCCAAAATTCCAGTTCTCAAGCTGTATCAGAATACATGGTCCTGCACATAGATTCCCGCATATCATGATAGAATCACATGAGGCGGGTGCTCTACTCTTTTGAAGGTGATGAGGATGTTCCCATCTCCTCTATTTTCTTTCTCTCCTACCATTGATCATACGACATAATGCCAATGTTCCAAGCTCCCGGCTTTGAGAATTCTTAGTTGACCCCCTTTCCCATACCCAGAATCACTTACTCAATCTGAGATATCCACGCTCCGGGCCGCTCCGTCTTCCCTCAACCCTAGATGACTCTTTGCTCAACTTGGAATTCCTTACCATATCTTAGTATTGTTGGACTGGTATAATTACTAAATAGAAGTACTTTTCCTTTCAGAAGGCTGTCACGTGTCAGTACCAATGAAAGTTCTGCTCGGCGAGATTCGGTTAGGTCTTTCCATGATCATGAAGACCACTCCACCTCAAAAAGTACATCCGAAGCAAGCATCGACTTCTTTCACATTTTCATACTACTCCGATTCAAAAGTACTACAAATGCCCAATAGGAGAATCCGAAGTTGTGTTGCATTCCAATCCATGGGTTCTCAACTACCACTCAAATGTTTTGAATGCCCTCACAGCTAGCCCGTGACGTCCCTCTCTTGCAAACATCAGATGCCCCACCAACACACCGAGAGAGCGAGAGCAAGAGCAAGAGCAATATGAATTCTGACAAGGGCAAAGGCAAAGAAAACGCTCCCGCTCCCATTTCAAAAGACCCAGAGAACACACCATCCAAACCACTAGAAGCTCCATCCTTCCTCTCACGAGTAACAGCCTCAGCAAGCAGCCTCACACGCAGTGCTCTCACAGCACCAAACGCCAGCGAAACCACCGCCGCAGCAGCACTCTCAAGTTCCGCCAAGGGCACATCAAGCAGTGCCGGAACAGGAAGTGGCAGCTCGGGTTCAGCATATGCAGACAGTTCCAAAATCGCCCAATCTCACCCATCACAATCCGCTGGCTCAGGCTCCGGAACAAGCTTCAGAACCGGACATAGCGATGAACATGCAGTCCAATCCGAGAGAGAATTCTCCGCGTTCTTAGACGGGATTGATTCTTTCCAACCATCCGAATCACCAGTCACGGGATATGGCATTAGTATTGGAAAAGATGAAGATGAAAGTACGAGTAATGCACTAGCTGAAGCATGGACGAAAGCTCAACCCCCTGCTCGTATGAACCCTCCACCCTCGCACCTCCTTCAGCGCACCACGGTCGCGGAGCATGAAAGCAGAGATGGGGAAGACGTCCTAGCCCTTCTCTCATCCGCGCCTCCCAACTCGCACGAGCAATTCGAAGCCCCGGAACCAGGGACCGAAGAGCAGGAGTATGACTGGGGGCTTTCTGCCGAGCAAAAAACAGAGTTAAGAGCTATGACGAAAAAATTGTTTGGATTCGCACCTGCAGAACCGCATACCGGTGTCGTTGATGCAGAGCACCCGTTGAATCTGATACCTCAATCTCAAAGTGTGGATTTGGAGGCGTGGAGAGAGCAATGGGAGGGTGTCCTGACGAGGTATACGGATGAGGTTTGGGGTGGACTGTTGCCGCTTGTTAGGGAGGCTAGGAGGGAGGTTGAGGAGATGAGGGACGGGGGCGGGGAAGGGGGGACTGAGAAGTCGGTGGCGTTGAGGAGGCTGGGTGCTATATTGGGGCATTTGCAGGGGCGTTGAGTGGCTGAGATCGCAGTCCACGGTGCAGGGAGTAGGTTTCATGGCTCACGAGTAATGATAGTAGTTACGAGTAAACACTGGTGGAAATCTTAAATTTGTTCAAGTTATTAGACTTTTAAATTATCAGATATATACCACCAGCACTGTAATTCAATAGCTCAAGCCTATTACCACGGCACATATATATACCCCCCCCCCATCTCCCTACGAAAATGCCAGTCCAACTCCCCCCACCTCCCCCCCTTTCCTCGCCTCTCCCTCCGCATCAGCCACCTCGCCTCTCCCAGCCCTGCACCTAGCCGTATACCTACACCCCCTCTTCTCGCCAAAGAAGCTCTCTTCCGGACAACTGCAGCCCCACAGCTCTAGCAGCAGCACTCACACAATCAGGCCGGTCACAATGGAGATGAGGTGCAGGGAGTTGAGGGCACGGGCTGTAGGTAGGCAGAAGAGGATGGCGCAGACGCAGAAGCGGTTCGCCATGCGGTGTTTCTTGCGGAGACGCTGGCCAAGGGGCCCGTCTTTGTGGATGTGGGAGAGCGAGATTATGCCTGTTGAGGATGGATTAGTTCGGTTCGGTTCGGTTGAAAATAGATGAATGAAACCAGATGATGAGATCAGATCGGCATGTAAAATGGAAGGAGAGAATAGCGTACCCATGCACAGTAAAGCGATTCCGAGACCAGCGCAGTAGAACCAACGTAGTCCGATCGGGATCTCATCATCTGATTTCGCCATGTAGGTCTCAGTCAGATGATCCACTTCCGTATCCTGACAATCGTGCGCAATGACGAGCTTAGAGAGTGCAGCCGCGCCTAGCACGAAGGACATGATGAAAGGGAGGTGCATGGTATTCCAGACCATTGCTTGATTGTCTCGTCAGCACATATACTCCGTACAATCACAATACTCGAAGAAGGATAAGGTAGTTAGTTAGGGGGATAGAATAGGAATAGATAACTTACAAGCACTAGCAGAGCGCCTAATAGCATGCGCAAACAGATCCGCGCCATCAAGCTCGAAATAAATCCAATTAAAGCAAAACGCCTGGATCAACCCCAGCGCCGCCTTCCCATAGTAAGCATTCAAGCCGAAAGACGCCGCGCTCTGATAGATAACCGCCACGACACTATACCCGAAAACGAGCGTCACGAACGCGTTTGTCCGCTCTACTTTATGCTCGATGTTAAGAGCGGGCATGAATTCGAATGCGCGGTCGATCCATTCTTCTACGGATCAGGGGAAGGCTTGTTTGCTTTTTATAAGCAGGTATACCGATATGACGCCAACGAGATCGAGGGCTAGCGCGATCCAGATGGGGGCTAGGCGGAGGGGCATGGATATGTGGACGCTGGCTATCCAGAGGGTGGCTGGGATCACGGTCATGACGCCGCGGACCATGGGGATTATGAAGGAGAGGAAGAAATAGTAGCTCGCCATGAAGAGGCGAGCGGCAAGATAGAAGGAGATGAGTTGCGAGTATGTGTGGTCGAAAAAGGCAAGCATATTTGTTGTTAGGCTAGGGGTGTGTTAGTTCTCAGCCAAGTAATTGCTGAAGCGGTACGAGAGAAAGACTTTGGCCAGATGTAATGAGATAGTTCAGGGAGAGCTTACCCAAGAAGACAAGACATAACAAATAGTACAAATAGCCGCTGCATAATATCATCCGTCTCAAACCAACCAATAATAGTCGCAAGGTCACTCCAGATCTTCCAACTCATCATAAAAGTGATGGTGAAGCGTAGAAGCTCATAACCAGTTGGGCCCTCAGCAGCATGATCGCCGTTGATAGCAATAATACCAACATAAAGCAAGTCCACGAAAAGCTCAAACGAAGCGACATCAGTATCTTCCGAGGCTCGCCACAAGAGACCTTTATGAAAATACTGCCTCACAGTTGGCTATCCATGATATCAGTATAATGTCTTACTCACGCAAAAAGAAATTGAACTTACTTTTTTATAAACCTTCATAATCCTCCCAGTCCTTCTTCTCATGCTCATCACTCCCATGCCACCCACTAACACTACTCGTCTCGCTGGGCCCCCCACTCGTATCATCATACGTTCTCAAATGGGCACTGTACCCATACTGGAAGCAAGTTAGTACAGTAGGGGTATATAAGTCAGAAACCCTCGCTCTTGGAAACTATGATAGTTTCCAAGACGTAATTCTAAAGCTTAACTCTTAAATAAAGGCAGACTTCATTCAACCCACCTTACTAAAGTTAGCATCTAAGCTAACAGCATGATCAGTCAACATATGTAATTCACTCCCCAACGCATCAAGTTCACTCCTCACACTCTCAAACTCATCATACGCATTCCCATGCCTCTCCCTCAGCGTCTCTCTCCGGGCCTCATTATGCGTATGCGCCTGCCGCAGTGCTTCCAAGTGCTCGGGGGACCCCGAGAGCACGAGGTTAAAGGGCTCGCCATTGCGGACGGCGGAGAGGCGCTGCTTGAGGGATTCTGCTTCCTCGGGTGACAGCGCTATGTGGACTTCCCGGCCGTTGGGTAGGAGGAAGTTGCGCAGGCGGTGGCCGCGGTGGTGATGGTGACGAATGCTGCTTGTTGTTGTGGCGGGGATTGTTGTAGGTGGGGTTGTGGACATTGCGGGTATATTTTAGATGCAGGGGTTGTCTAGGGGTAACTGGTATAGGACCTGGGAGCTGCATATGAAGATTGATCAGAGGGATAGAGAGCCTCTTTATCATGTGCAGTGCGGTGCAAGCAAAAGTCTGAATTCTGTCTTGGCTTCTAGGTATGGTATGCAAGCTGATTACCATATGTTACCCTGTGGCTTGGGAGGATGACAGGAGTTGAGTTACTCAGTAGACGCTTTTAACATTATGTCAAAAAGAAGCCAAGACGACAGCGATGGTACTTATTACTTGCCCATGGCTTCTATGATGAAGAGCAACGTACAGAGTAAGAATTTTTTACATTACTTATATAATAAGGTAATGTCGACCTCAATAAGGTAGGAGGTACCTTAGGATTCAGACTAGAGCCAGAGCTGGACGAGAGGAAATATAAAGTTGGAGCTAATGTACTGTACTGACTGATCTCCATCTCCGGCAAGGCAGGGCAGGGCAGGGCACGGACCATATAGCGAGCCGCTTGGCCCATTTTATATTGTACTAACCAGAAGGAGATAAGGCACATTGCCAATCAGCGCTCAACTTGGGGTCGGCATGATTTTCTGCTCATGATTATCAAACTTTAAGGTGAATTAGATAAGATGCCTTTAAGAATATGGAATTGTCCGTAATAGCAGGCAAAATGTGTCTTGACCATATGTCACTTGATCCAGAGGATGCCCAGGTCTGGCATTTAAGAGTGAGTCTGGTTTTCTTCTGCTGTATAAACATAATCGTCTCCAAATCCGGGCCAACCCAGCCCAATGTAGTAGAGTAGTCGAGTTTTGAAAAGTACACTTCCCACCCTGAAAAGCGGAAAACAACACCTGGTACAAGTATTCTACAAAGCCCATCATCCCATCATCCTCGCGTGTGAGCGCCTTATGTAACCAACTACTCAAACAACCTTCCGATTCCGATCTGCTATCTATATGCCGACCTCGCCGACGATTGTAGCCGCTTCTCTGTACGTCTTGAGAAGTTTTTCGCACTTCTCACGCTCTTTCTTCACAGCGTCGTCTTCGTATAGGAGCTCTTCAAAGAGGGTTTCCTTGTATAGCTCGCTGACTAATCGGTTTTGGACAACGTCTTTGGAGTGGTTGACGAGTAAGTGCATGACCGCTTTGGGGACTTGGTCTGCGATCGATTCTCGGACGATGTTGAAGTATGATGAGATCAGGGCGCGAATCAGTTCTGTCTCCATTGCCTCGCGATCTGTGAGTGCTGGCTCATTATTGTTGCCCTGCAACTTGTTAGCTGGACTTATACATGAAAGATGGAGAACTCTTACGAATGGAGAATTGTAATCATAATCCCTCTGAGCTCTTCCAAGCTCATAGTCATCTTCTCGTGACTGCTGAGCAGGAGTTCTATGTACGCGCTCCTCCTGCCTTCTGATGCTCTGACTGAAACTAGGCTCTGTGCTTTGACTGACATGTCGACCTAAGTTTGAACTTTGGTTGCTCTGCCCTGTGCCAGATCCACCAGCTCCACCGGCAGGCAAGCCTCCATCCTTGCCAAAGAAGTAGTTCAAGAATGAATCTCGAGCCCCACCGGCTGCCTGGCCATTGAACCTTGGCGGCGAGCCAGATCTGACTCCATTCATAGTTGCAGCAAGCCCTGAAACGCCATTCTCGCGTATCGCTGGTGACATACTCCGAGCGCCCTTGTGGAGTTGTTTTCGCTGAGGAAGATTTTCAATCTGTCTCTCCGCGCCTTCTTCCTCGTCCTCTGGAGTATCAACACCATTAGTGCCAAGCTCCTTATGCTTTTTCCGTTCTCGCCTCTCACGTTCCTCTTGCAAAAGCCTTTTCCTCTCTTTGTCCTGCTTGTTTGAGACGACGTTGCTCATAGCAGCTGCTGCACCAAGGAAATTAGGGTGGTTGGTATTGATGTATGCTCGCTGTATAGAGATCAGAGACTCCACGTAATTGGAGGCAGGTCCGAGACGTTCACGGAGGAGGTCAGAGACAACCTCGATAAGCTTGGCTTGTAGCCGAGGGAATCTTGACAATTCTGTAGATCCGCATGTATGACATATCTTGATCAATTCCTCATAGACGAGCTCTACACACCTTTGACTGGGGACCTCCAGAAGCTTGATTTGGGGTTTGACCAGAAGATCAAAGGCAAGCTCGGGGACGAAAAGACTTGGTCGTGGTCCAGTGGAATTTCGAATTGCTGTTCTAATATCGAGAGCGGATAGATTTGTGGTCGGGTCTATTGTTTCTAGGGAGTTTCCGAAAACCGAATTAAAAATGTAGTAGATCCTGGCACCTCCACAGAGTTCCTTGGTGGATATCTCTGTTGATGTACCATCTATTGATGATATAAAGGAAGAGGCAAATCGAGTCATCAGTTGTAAAACTAGAGACCCTCTGTGTTCCTTCCCGCTGAAATGCATGTCTCCGTAGCTGGCGAGTTCTTGTTGCGTTTGACCCATCAACGTGTTCAATCTGGCCTTGATGTCTGGAAGCCTCTCTCTGATGTGGGCCATCAACGTCTGATTCAAACTCTTGGCTAAAAATTGAGTCCCGCATCTGTTGGCCATATTCCTGTACGCTGGGTGGTGTTTGAAGAAGTCCGCCTCCGACTTCAATGCTTCTGCAAGAGACTTGTTTCCCTGAATGTCTTGCTGTGATCGGTTGACAACTCCTATAAACCCAAGCTTCAAAGGGTATACCCGCCCTGAGAGAATATCCAGAGCGTTCGTTCCATGGTCCATAAGATCAATTTTCGTCAGGACTCCAATCGTCCTTCTGCCCAAGGGATCCACATGGCGGGCGAGTTTCAAGGCCTCGGAGTTTACAATATCGACGTTCGCAGGTGAGACAGCTAGTATGATACTGTTTGGCTTGGCAATATATTCCGAGATGAGGTTTCTAGTCTGCTTTTCGATATCGGTTGGTTGATCTCCAATTGGAACCTGTGAGATTTGAGATCAGCTATTGACTCTTCAGCTTACAGCATATTTGGAATTCCTTACTTTTGTCAACCCAGGCAGATCCACCAATGTCAAGCTCAGAACATGCGGAGAGTATATTTTGAGATTTATAGGTGACCGATTGATACCCTTGTTATTACCAGCAATCCGGGCTGTCTCGTTCTCTATTTCCCGCTTGACATCTTGAAATTCCGTGAATCTTCGATTAGGTATGTGGTGGAACTCTGCCCATTCTGGTTGTGTTGCAACAGCGTCTGCTGTATGTGCTTCCGGGGCATCTTCATCGCTTGGGACATTGATGAGCTGGAGAATGAGGGGTCTTCGAGTGACGATCCCACTACCACGGGGGAGGAAGTCTCGACCGACGATGTTTTCGAGGACTGAAGACTTGCCCGAGGATTGGGAACCTACAACGACCTTGAGGGGCAAGAGTTAGTAGAGTCTATAATGTAAAAACAGGGAGTATTCCGTACGATCTGAGGGAGATCTAAACTGTCGTTGCCGATAGTATTGAAGACCAGATCCTGCAGCTTATTGACTATCCCCAGCAAGTCTTCACCGAGAGCTGCCATGGTGTTGAGGATGGAGGTTGTAAAAGCCGGCTGAGGGAGAGTTCAGGCGAGTTGATGCGTCGCGTTGGGAATTCGGAACGAGCTCGACGACAAAATGAGAGACTGGCGCGTCAAGGTTCCACTGAAAGGGTATTCGGGAGGATCCCAAGGGGCACGTTTTGTTGCGTGGGACACAGGCTGTGGTGGGTTTTGTTGATAATGCAGTTATTTACTTCCAAGATTTGTAGTTATGCGATGGTGTCGCTCGGATGCCAGGCCAGACCAGGCTTAGCCACTTGTGGCGGATGACGGCTATGTGCTGTATCTCAGTGACAACAAACTCTTTCACTAGAAAGTTCCAAGTGGATTAAAACCGCGATTCATTGTTACTATACTCCATGTGAGGAATGTATCTCTTTTTCTTTGCACACTTCCAACGGATTCTTTTTCTGACGCATTTTGATACTTACTTTAAGCCCCTGGATTCTTCGGGAAGCTTCATGTGACAAGAACAGCGCACATGGTGTCCCAGCATTTTATTCCGACCAGTCACCAGGACAGTACCGGGACACTTTCTAGTTCTCTATCTAGAGGGCGTATTAAAGATTTCGATCTCTCCTTGTAATATCTTCTTCACGGATTTGAGTTCTCAGACTAGACCACATTTCCCAAATGTTTGCTCTGAGATGAAGTCTTTTCATGTCTTGTTGCTAGTTACTATTGTGTAGTTTTTGAAACTTCTAAAGATACTTCTAAAGAGCATACTGCAACACCTCTCAAAGCTACAAATGGTCTGAGTTATCAAATTTGCGAATGTATGGGTTTTGGCTTTGGTTTGATACATGACCCCTATTGCTGCCATACCGTCTTGTTACCCAATCCTGGGTTTTTGGTGCCTACCTACCCTACCTAGTTGTTCTTGCTATATCAATAGATCGGCTCCAAAAATTGGACATTTATTAACGTCAATTTGGGCAATTCTGGACATTATCAATGTAATATAAAATCCAAGTTTATTCTAATATCACGTGATCCTCTAGTATGAGCCAATGAGATGTCTCCATGACGTATGTCATAAATTATGCGGGGAAGAAAGCGACAGCATCTATAAGTCGAAATTACTCTATTGATCCTTCTAAATCTCAAGTTATAAAATAAAGTCCACTAAAACGTATCTTCTACCAACCAGCCAGAATCACCTCCCAAAGCTCCCCAGTATTTCAATTCCAATTCTCCATTACAAAATGCAATTGACAAACCTCCCAAGCATCCTCCTTTTAGTCGCACCCATAATCACCCCCAGTCTTGCCATTCCCACAGACCAAATAATCCTCAGCCCCTTTAAAGGCCCCACCACCAGCTCCAAGAATGACCAACTCGACAGAGTCAGACATGCGTAAGTCACTTCCACTCCCACCGAACTTTAACTCGCGTTACTTACACACTAGATAGCTTGAAGAAAGCCTCCATCATCCCCGACATAGTCGATGACTTCCACCCAAAATGTTTTATTCTCCCCACATACGGCCATGGCAAACATTCACAAGTCGTTTTCCCAGGAAAGAAGCTCAAAGTATCCAAAACTAAGGGAAAGCCGTCTCTCACGGTGTATTGTCCGGACATGAAGTCTACGACCGGTCTGACAATTGCACTTACGGATCCGGATGCGCCGTCTAGGGGAAATCCGAAATGGAGGTAGGTTATTAGGAAGTAAAGCCCTTCTTGTCCGCACGTGCTTTCGAAGTTTCTACTCTACTGTACTTTTAACAAAATCCCGAAAGAATAGTCGCTAACTTTATCTATCTACAGTGAGATGTGTCATTGGATCGCACCAGTCTCCGAAGCCGTGAGACTCCTTGATTCAGATTTTGCCTCGAGATTCGAATTTAATATCGATACCGCAAAAATCGAGGATTTAGTCAAATGTAAGACCAGCCTTTCTTCCTGCTCCATTCCATCTCATTCTCCTACCTAACTATAAGATATCAATGAAATCCTCCTAATCCTTGCATGAAATCAACAGACAAAGCACCAGGCCCACCCACAGGAACAGGCTACCACCGCTACGTCTTCATCCTCCTCGAAGGCCCTAACACAAATCTCACCCTCCCAGAAACGCGCCAGCACTGGGGAACTGGTAAGGAAGGCCATGGTGTTAGAGATTGGGCGAAAAGGGAGGGGCTAGTAGTTGTTGGGGGAAATTATTTCAAGGAGAAGCAGTGATTGATTGATTGATAGTAATTGTATTTGTAATGACGATTAATGAGTGACGAGGAAAAATAAGCAAAGAACGGATGTTGGGGGAATAGCATGGTTTTTCGCTTGTTGGTTTCGTGTAAAGGGGTCTATTGAGAGGGGAAAGTAAAGAACTCAGATTGAGAAAATGCCATTATGAGATTATGACTATAATATATCTGGGATTTCCATTTCTTCTAAATGAAACCAACCCACTGCATTCCAAATCCATCGTAAGAACCAAAGGAAACTTTTCATAAAATACCACCCATGCCCCCATGCCCACGCACGCCCATGCCCATCAACCCAATCCCACAATCACAAATCATCCACTACCACCGCTGCTGCTGCTGATGCTGTCCACCATACTGTCCCTGCTGCTCACCATATTGCGGACCCTGTCCCTGTCCATGCCCGGGATGACTGCCCATATTCAGCGGCGGCCCTCCCCCGCCACCTGCACCATTCCCATATAATCCGCCCGCATGCTCCGCATGATGCATGCCCTGGAAATGGCTATGTTGCGGTTGATTTAGGTTTCCGGAATGCTGTGGTGGTTGGCCGTAGGAGGGGGGAGGAGGGGCGTAGGCTGCTGAGGGGCCGGTTTGGGAGGGGGGGCCGGGGTACTGACCTGGTGGGGGTGGATATTGCTGTTGTTGGCCTGGAGGTGGGGGATATTGCTGTTGTTGGCCGGGAGGCGGGGGATATTGCTCGTGGCCTAGTTTGTGGGCCTGGGGTGCGTATTGACCGTGTTGTCCCTGCCCCTGGGGCGGGTATTGTTGGTGGGATGGTGGGTGGGAGGAGCCGTAGGAATCTTGGTGCTGAATTCCGCCGTATGGAGGTTGGTTTGGTGGTGGGGAACCGCCGTAGCTTGATGATTGCTGGTGTTGAGGGGCTCCTCCGTAGGGTGGCTGTGCGGAGGCACCGTAGGAGGGGTTTTGGCCGCCGTATGATGGTTGGGAGTCGTGGTGCTGTGGTTGGCCGTGCTGTGATTGAGGGGGTGTGTTGTAGGATGTGTGAGAAGCTCCGCTAGGTTGGTAGGAACTTGGTGGTGCTGAGCCGGAGTAGCCTCCTTGTTGAGCACCTCCGTGTTGAGAATAACCATACTCGTTGCTTCCTCCTTGTTGTTGCTATCAGCGGCATTAGTATATACTCTAGAAATAGAGCAGAATCTCAACATACCTGACCATGATGTCCGCCAAACATTCCACCGAGATTCCCCATTAATCCACCTGCCCCACCGCCATGCTGTTGTTGCTGAGCCCCAGAATAGTTCCCAGATTGCTGGCCATTATTCGTTTTCTTCCCACCTCCAAGTAAGCTTCCCGCCAAAGCACCCACAATGCCCCCAGCGCCTCCACTTGAACCACCACTTCCTCCAGACGAACCGCCCCCAAGAAACGAGCTGGCAAGTCCTCCCAATCCACCCTGACTCTGCTTCTGCTTCTTTCCTCCACCCATTAACTGGTTCATAGCAAAAGACTACATGACTCTTGTCAGCAACCCCAACCCCCCAACCACAAAAGCAGAAACGTACCGTCAAACTCCTATCCCCTGAATACGGCTCCACCGTCCCATCCGCATGCTTAATGCTCTGCGAGCCATCCGGATTCTGGATGATATTCAAGTCCTGCGGACCCTCACCAGGCGTTCCATACGGATGTTCCAGTCCTCCCTGCGGAGTAGCTTGGGGCGTGGGACCTGTGGGCGCAGCGTGTGTGGGGGTATCCCATTGCGAAGCGCCGGTAGAGAGTTGCACGAAGTAGTATTTCTTGGACATGCCATCCCATTGCGCGATCCAACCTTCGGGGAGTGAGGGTGGACCGTACGAGGGGCCTTCTTGGCCGGGTCTGTAATCAGATTTCTTGTTAGCTTGGCGCGATATAGATATGGAGGGAGAGAGATAGTGGGGGATGGGCGCACGTTGATGGACCGGTCATGGTTGTTTTGCGCGCAATAACCCGATTCTTGCGGTTTCGAGAAAGAAGGAGGAGGGAGAAGAGGAGAGAGATAGAGATTATTGTGAAGGAGGGATGTCTTTATGTGTGGGTTGGGCCGCAAAGAAAGCTGCGAACGTCGGTCTATACGGTGCGTGGAGAGAGGCTGTGCTGCCCCTCGATAATCAGCCACACCTGACTGTATTCAGCTGCGTAGGGATAATGACTCTGTCATCACTACTACGGGTATTACACGCGAGATGACTTGTTGCCTACTTTAGCTATAAGTTCGAGTATTATGTTGATCTTCTGTTCCGCAGAATGGGATAGTTGAGAGATGGCCGTCTCAAGCGCAAGTGAAGCATGAGATGTGAAGGAGCCGTAAATATGCCCCACCCCGATCAACTCGTAAATGGCGTCACTGCGGGGGCTGCCCTAGGTATAGAGTATGTAATAAGATCTTCTAGGATCAATATATTTCAAAACTTGTAACTCAAGATTATTTCCAGGACTCGTCTTCTTTCATTGACTTGATTGTATTGTTACACTGCTCGTTTGCTCATCAACATGGCCGGCGATCATCCAGATGCGCAACTCTTCCCTAATGCCACCGGGGCGGCCGCAGCTATGGTGAAAGCTCACCAAAAAGAGGAGCCACTGAAACTGTATTCGGGATGGGTATTTCCAACCCCTGCCTCTTTCATAATAGTTCTCTAAGTCAGTACTAGTTCTGTCCATTCGTTCAACGGGTTCTCCTGGTCCTTTTAGAGAAGAACATCCCCTTCCAATACATCGAAGTGCGTCGCCAGTTCAAACACCCTCGACGTATACTGACCAACAAACTAGGTGAATCCGTACCATAAACCGAAGTCTCTCCTCGATCTGAACCCTCGTGGACTAGTTCCGACTCTTCAATATGATAACAAACCATTGTACGAAAGTACCGTGGTGTGCGAGTTTCTTGAAGATGCATATCCTTCAGCTACTCCCAAGCTGGTCCCTTCTGACCCATACACCAAAGCCCGGATGAAGATATGGGCTGATTTTGTTACTTCGCGTATCATCCCCGCTTTTCATCGCTTTCTGCAATACCAGCCCAAGTCTGCTTCTGATACTGGTCTTGAGAAAGTCCGCCTGGAATTCGTCGAGCAGTTGAAGCAATTCACACAAGAGATGGATCCTGAAGGTCCCTATTTTCTGGGGAGAGACCTGAGTCTCATTGACTTGGTCGTTGCCCCGTGGGTGGTGCGACTTTGGGTCTTTGACCATTTCAAAGGAGGTATCAAATTGCCAAAGGAAGAAGCTTGGGCCCAAAGGTTCGAAAAGTGGCAGAAAGCGGTAGAGAACAGGGACAGTATCGTTAACTCGACGAGTGAGCGGCAGCATTATTTGCCGATTTATCAGCGATATGCTGATGATGTCGCAATGTCTGAATTGGCAAAGGCCACGAGGGAAGGCAAAGGTGTGCCTTGAATATGGAAATGCAGTTGTTGTAGATATTACTGAATCTTTGCGATCTCGTCCTACTAGTATGGCATGGGCATCTTCTTGTAATTTACGAGTTGCCTTTTTGACTCCTCTTGAGGCTTTGCTTATCGAGTGTTCCCATTTTCGAATGGACAGAGCGATTTACCACGCACAGGAGCTAGAGACAGCACGGTGATGTCACGAAGCAACTCGGAATAGAGAGGAAAGGTCTTGAGACTTATATCTTCTTCTTCTCTTCAATTGCATCTTGTTTCGCCAAGTTCTCGAACCAACTACCAGCATATTTGGCCAGATACCAGCCTCCAATTGCAAGCAGGACAATATAAGCAGCTGTAGGAAGCAGCGACCGAGGAAACACATTGAAGATGAATGGGTCCAGGATAATATCAACAAAGACTGGGGGAACATTGTTCATGATAGTCTTGTTCGTGGTGTAGTAATCTGCAGCTGCAAATACCTGCAGAAACAGGGTTGAAGAGAGGTCGTCACGATCAAGCTTCGCTGTAGGTTTCCGAGAGATGCTGGGTTTCTCATCTGCAATTTGAGTTGGTTCAGATTGACGCCCTTCCGAGTATTGTGCAAGGGAAGTAATCAATTCGGGATTTTCGAAAACTGTAGGTAAATCGTATGTCTTGAGACGAAAGGACGTTGGTTGCTACACAAAAATAAGCCATGAGGTGACACTTGGGCACTGGTCCTTACAGTTGCAGCCCAGCAGATCCTGACTTCGTATCGTCTGCCTTCCTCAAGTCTATGCAGCAGATACCAGGACGCTAGTCCATGTTTTGAACTGTCAGTAGGAAATTCTGCGCGGATATGCGTTCTCAAGCTCCAATGCTGGGGTGAGAGAGGTTCCAAGTTTAGGTCCTCGAGAGTTGGATGCTCAACTGGAACTTGCAGGCTGCTTGGGCCGAGGAAGATGACCTTTTCGGTATTTGCAAAAACAGTACAGACTTGCAGAAGAAGCGGAAGAAAGTCCCACATGACTGTGAAATGCATCCTGTCTATTGATATCTTTCACAAATGATGTCGTGTTTCTTCCAACCTCCAAACCAAACAACAATTGAAGAAGGAAGCTTGGACCCCTATCCCAAAGAAGTACTAGCGTCCTTCGCGTCAGCTCCTATTGATCCGGCAGCCACGGGCACGGGTGCAGGCACGAACACGAATAACGACGCTCGGGTGCTATCCACAAGCGAAATATAGGTCTCAATCAATAATCCCTCCTTCCCCACTATCAACATTCCACTTGCACCTCGAGACTACCTACCTACCGTCCCTCTACAACCACCTTCAAGACCTTTTTCTGATATCTTGTCCTCTCCTCTCCTCTACATCCCCAACTCTCTACAATCTACAGTCCGTCATCATGAGAGAAGTCATCTCTCTCAATGGTATGTTTATATGCTCCTTTTTCTCGACGCGCCAGTACACCGCCTGTCCAACACGTCCTCCAACGTCAACAAATCGTCGTTGCTAACTTTTTCGTGTCCATATAGTCGGCCAGGCCGGTTGCCAGATTGCAAACTCTTGCTGGGAGGTGAGCTTCAACTTCGACAACAGAGCAGCATTTCTCTTGTTGCTTTGTTGACATAGGGGTCGTTCTGGCGTGACTAACGGTTTTTTTAACTATAGCTTTATTGCCTCGAGCATGGCATTCAGGTACGTCTCATTCCTCATCTTCGAGTCTAAAGACATCCCCCGTCTACTGCTCACAGTTACTAACGCGTTGTTCCCCTACAGCCTGATGGATACTTGACCGAAGAGCGCAAAGCCGCCGACGGGGATGACGGATTCAGCACTTTCTTCTCCGAGACTGGTAAACACCTTCACCTACGTGTCCCTACAAACAAGACTAACATATTATCGTGCCACAGGCCAAGGCAAATATGTTCCCCGAACCATCTACTGTGATCTTGAGCCCAACGTCGTCGACGAGGTCCGAACCGGTACATACCGCAGCTTATTCCATCCCGAGCAAATGATCACTGGAAAGGAGGATGCCAGCAACAACTACGCTCGTGGCCACTACACCGTCGGAAAGGAGTTGATTGACCAGGTTCTCAACAAGATTCGCCAAGTCGCAGACAACTGCTCCGGTCTTCAAGGTTTCCTCGTCTTTCACTCTTTCGGTGGTGGAACTGGTTCTGGTTTCGGTGCTCTTCTTATGGAGCGTCTGTCGGTCGACTTTGGCAAGAAGGTCAAGCTTGAGTTCTGTGTTTACCCGGCGCCTCAAACTGCCACCTCAGTTGTTGAGCCATACAACTCCATCCTTACAACACACACCACCCTTGAGCACTCCGACTGTTCTTTCATGGTCGACAACGAGGCTATCTACGACATCTGCCGCAGAAACCTTGGTCTTGAGCGCCCCAACTACGAGAACTTGAACCGTCTGATTGCTCAAGGTATGTAGCGTCCTTATATCTATAAAGCCCACCTAACATCGTCTAGTTGTCTCTTCCATCACCGCTTCTCTCCGTTTCGACGGATCCCTCAACGTTGATTTGAACGAGTTCCAAACCAACTTGGTGCCATACCCACGTATCCATTTCCCTCTGGTCGCCTACTCTCCAGTTGTTTCCGCCGCCAAGGCATCCCACGAGGCAAACTCTGTCCAGGAGATCTCCATGTCATGTTTCGAGCCAAATAACCAGATGGTGAAGTGTGATCCTCGAAACGGAAAGTACATGGCAACATGCCTTCTGTACCGTGGTGATGTTGTCCCCAAGGATGTGCACGCTGCTGTCGCCACTCTTAAGACCAAGCGCACTATCCAATTCGTCGACTGGTGCCCAACAGGTTTCAAGATTGGTATTTGCTTCCAGCCTCCTCAGATGGTCCCCAACGGTGATCTTGCCAAGGTCAACCGTGCCGTCTGTATGCTTTCCAACACCACCGCTATCGCCGAGGCCTGGTCCGCTTTATCTCACAAGTTTGATCTCATGTACTCCAAGCGTGCCTTCGTACATTGGTATGTTGGTGAGGGTATGGAGGAAGGTGAATTCTCCGAGGCTCGTGAGGATCTTGCCGCACTTGAGCGCGATTATGAGGAAGTTGCTACGGATTCTATGGAGGGTGATGAGGGTGCCGAGGCTGAGTACTAAACTCTTGCTTAGCTACCTTTCCATGGTTATTTTGTGTGAGATTACATACTCGAGGGTAGATTTGGCAGCTGTTTTGGGCAAGATGGATACTATACAATAGCGACGCGAGGCTTCTTTTCGGAGTGCTGGAGCTCAGGTTGATAGCAGTCTTGTCCTTATTCTCTTTTCAGTTGCGCTAGCCGTTTTCTTTCTTCCAAAGAATGGTTTGCAATACGTTCCTTGTAATTCAGGCAAGCAATAGTCAGTCAACGACGTCTATAATCCATGTCTGTGGAGTATTAAGTTTTTGTGAAAGTGATCATGTACTTTTTAGTCGTAGTGGGCAGACAATCCCTTTATACATTGTAGTGTATGCGTATCCGTATTTGTGAAATTTATGTATCTCAGGCGTTCTATATTTACCTCAAGTGCGAAGTGCAACAGTTAGTTTCAATACCGCCCGCTTCTGCTACGCGTAAGAAGTACGAGGCTTGGTCCACCAGTGGCGGCCGCCAGCCAGCTAAACAGTACGTGAGCAAGTAATAATAAACAGAACATGCAACATGCAAGTACAATTCTATATTTAAATTTGTGACTGCGACGTGCAACAAGAATTGTTTGATGTAAGATGAATTGGTTGATTGATCGTTCCGTTATTCTGGTAGTGGTAGTGAAGCGAGCTGAGTGGTGTTGGTGGTGGTGGTGGTGGGTGGTATGTGTGTGGCTAAGAATAGATGGAGGAAGGAATGAAGGGAAGCCGTGCATAGATAAATTTGGTATAAACTTCGCGAGCGAGTGAGCGAGTTCCTAATTGGGATTTAACGAGGTACTTTTACGGGTATCAGGAGGAAAGGATTTGGGAAATGCTAGCTTTATTGAGCTTTGCTTGCAGATTTCAGATTTTTTATGGGAACACCTGTCTGTCTGTTTGTTGTTCATGGGCGATGAGCACCTCACGAGTGGAACACTCTTTATGGATATCTTACTATTTAAGCTTTGGTTGAAGTTTACGTAATTCTTGTTGCATTACTCGAGGTCTTAAACGCGTTCGTTTATAGGACGTTGGTTGTATCGTTAGCTTTGAATTATTCTCTTTCCATCATACCTACCTACCATTAACTACTCTTTCCAATTCCTTCTAAGAAAAAGGCTTATACCTACTCTTCAGCAGAAACCCCCAAGCTTCTGCTTCCTATCTTATTTCTGGTTACAACGTTATTGTATTGCAAAACATGAGGTAGCAGTCGACCCTAGCACACATGTGGGATACTAACAGGAGGATAACTTAGATCCATCAATCATCTTCATCTGCCGAACTCTTAAATTGAAAGCGCCGAAAGCCACCCCAAACCGGTCTACCACCTCTCATCTCAACCTCACAACATCATCTCTAGAGTGTCTGGTAGCACTCTGCAGCCTCACCTCACCAGCTGCCCCCATCGCCCTCAGAGCAACATGCTCAGCAACACAATACACAATCATCGACCTTTCCCTTTTCCCTTTCCCCGATTGAAGCGTACGCTATACGATAGCAGGATACACGATAGCATACTTGCACATACTCGGCATCTTTCAATACTGGCAGTGGCTCCGTTGGAAAGGACATGGAGGTAAGGTGCTGATGCTGTGTTTTTCCTGCCTCTCGACATCGCGGATGAGATATTGTTCGAGGTAGGCAGCATTGTGATTATGACGGGACTGGGAATTAGAAGCCTGGAATGACTGGATGAAGCGCGTAGACGTCGGCGCCGCCGTGGAATAGAAGCGGTGGGGTGCAGGTGGGAGGCTGAGGGTTTTGAAAGCGTGGTGGAGGAAAGATACACGGGATCTAATGCCTCTGGAAATGCAATTGCATCTCATGCCGGGAATAGGGTTGTGCGCCACTCAAGTCTACAGCGCTGGTTTCCTCATGGCTAAGATTGGTGGTAGTGATAACGACACATTTTACGGTGTATCCTCAGCTAGTCGTTACTAAACAAGAAGCTTGCGAAGTATGTGGCAGTTTCCAGCATGGAGTTGTGTTGTTCCAGCTCCCAACGAGACAGACCATCGCGGCGCCTTTGTTCGTCCTGTGTAAACTTTGACTGCCACATGGAATGCTGAATGTCCTTCACAACTCTACTATATTGTGTAGCATCTCAGAAAGATTGGAAGAGGTAGTCCGCGATATGTTGCAGATAAACGAGCGCCTGAAGTGATACACAATCAGATCAATCAGTACATGCTTTATGCAACCAGACCAGCTTCTCTGCGAGCATTTACACACCACATATTTGGTGGACAAATGAGCGCTTGAAGCTTTGTCTCAAGCCTTGTCTCAAGACTTCAATCCAAGCTTCTTTCCCTCCAAAAGCTTTGCTTTGCCAAAGAATCCCGAAAACGTCATCTTCTTCATACAGCTTTCAATTTCAAACTAGCTGTGAATAGATATATACCCTTTCAATGCTCTCCAAACTTTATCTCTAGACACAGGGGGGATCCCATTGGCAATAGCGTGAAAAGGACCAGGTGCAGCATCACCACCTTACAGAGGTTTCAGAAGATCTCATTTAAACAGTGACAGGAATCTAGCACCACGAGAAGAATTTGGACTTTAGCTGCAGCTCGGGTCGGAGGTTGAGAATACCACGGATGAAAAATATGATGAATGAATGATCCCTGTTGCTGAAATACAACGTTCTTGTTGAGGTTGTACTTGGAGCGATGATGCTCGAAAGATCTATTGCAGTGCTGACTGTCACCTGAGGGTTCAAGATAGAGATTATCTTACAGGAGTGAGTAGTCTAGCATCTCTATATAGCTAGGAAACTTGTTAGCACTTACTAACTTACACTTTCGAAAAGAGATTCAAGGCTCCATCACTTCGATGGCACAGGATGGATGGATTTAGACAACGCTAAGTAATAATGGCTCTCAAACCAGGACTGGAAAGCTAGTGCAGTAGAAGCCACTCGGCACTGGTACTGGCCGCAGTGAAAAATAAATGACTTGGTGAGCGTTTTGGGGTGCTTGGTTTTCATTTCATGTGCAAGTTCATGGAGCGTCTCGTTCAAATACGCCTCCTCAAAAGGCCAACAAATATTCATTAAGCAGACTGAATATAACGCTGCTGTCGTAGAATACAATATCGACTGACATTAAACTATGCACATTCTCATTCTCATCCAAGCCACCCACCCTTTCCTTCTTCTCTACAACCATCTCCATCACCTCACCTTCACTTTCATCAACGGGTATTATGACTGACTAGCAAGGTAATTCGCAGCCTAACCGAGTCAGCCTCCAGATCTTTTAAATGAAATCAAGCAGAAATCAACTCACCCTTTCCAAATTATAATCATACTTTTCCAGCGCCGCCAGCGCTTCTTTACGCGGATAACCCATGCCCGTCAAATTTTTCAGAATCGGATCATCATGCACGCCCGCCTCCGTCAGTGCCCTTCCAATCTCCGGCCTCGCAGGTCTAGCACTATTACCATTCGGCTTCGGTACATCTAAGCTCGAAGTCGGAACAGAAGCCGGTGGTGCTGGTTCAGCAGCAGCAGCCGAGGGCCCATCCAGACCAGCAAAAATCGCATCCCAGTCATGATTATCGTTTGTCACTGCATTTGCGTTAGGAGCAGGCTGCGTAGATTGAGGCGATTGCGTGAAGTCCCCAAATGCGGCGTCGCTGCCTCCGAAAGCGTTCTTGGTGTGCGGGGAAATGGAGTCGCCGCCTTTTGATGTTGGGGGGCTATCGAAGACCGGGTTAAAGTCGTCTAGGCCGGAACGGTCGAGAGCGGAGATATTGGCGAAGTCGTCGTCGGCGTCGCCTTCCTTTGCATCTTCGAGATCATCAAACTCGTCGAAGTCATCGTCGAATGGTACTTTGGCGGGAGGTACGGGCTGCGCGGATACTTGAGGAGCACTGAATGGTGTCTGGCTGGTTGTTGTGGAACTTGCGGGCTCGGCGGAGACGTTGGGGGGTGAGGTTGGGATTTCGCGAGATGGGAGGAGGCCAATATATTGTTGTGCCTCTGTCTGGGCTTGGTCTCCGGAAGAGACTACTCTGTCGTAGACCGGTGGAGGGGCTTGTGCTCCTGGGGTGGGAGGACTTGTGGAGGCCAGACTTTCGCTTGTCAGGGCATGGATTGCAGCTGGTCTTGCTGAAAGTAAATCATGCGTCGCATCACCAGATGGGGCTACTTGTGTAGTTGGCTGTTGTCCAGAGCTTTGGTTTCTAGTGTGCGCCGGGGATGCTGGGGCAAAATCATCATCAAAACCTCCACGTTCACTGGCACTGTCACTATCATCGTCATGTTCTAATTCGGCAATAGGAGGGAACTCTTTGTTGAAGACAGTTGGAGCTGCGGCAACCGAACCTCCTGCAGAGGAACCAGTATTGGATCGCTCCTGAGGTTTGGGAGTGGTTCCAAAACCAGCGAAAGCAGAATCAAAATCATCTTTTGCAGTTCCAGAGCGGACCGGCTCTTTAGGAAGACCAAATGGATCGGCCGCAGCCTGCTCACTCAATGTGCTCCCTCCAGTTGGGGTTGCAACAATGTGAGAGGAGTTTGAGTCTCCGGGGAAGGCGCCTGGCATGGAGTCCTTGGTCGGGCTTGTTGCAGGAGAAGCAGTAGAATGACGATCAAGACCTGGAGATACTGCTCTTACATGCTCAGCTGGGCCTGCACTGGATGAACCGGTTGGGGTCGTTCCCATGTAATTCGTAGGCGTCTCGGCACCTGTAGAATCTTCCCCAAATCTGCTATTAGGCGCTGAGACTTGTCGAGACGAGGTGACAGAGTCGCTATGCTCTGGGAACGGTAGAAAACTAGAGCTGATTTGTCGGGACTCGGGCGGAGGAGGTGGGAAGCCAGTACCTGATGAGAGTACACTGGTTTGAGGGAGCGGGCTTGCATGGGGGAGCTCTCGATTGGATATTGCAGGTGAAGTTCCCGATGGTGGTGAGAATTCATTACCGCTACCAGTGCGATTGTGAGATAAAGAGCCAGAAGCACCCGAAGGGGGCCGGATGTCTGTATCATGCTTGAAACTTGTAGGCGGCGCGGATTCTTTTGCAGTGGAGGCCTCACCAAAGGCGGGACCGAAAACGTTCTCAAAGGATCTGTCAGGCTGGGGTGGGGACGTAAAGGGCGAGTTTTGTAGTTCCGATGAGCTTCCTTGACGGCGAAAAAATGGATTGTTGGCGCTTATTGTAGAAGGAGTTGGACTTGCAACCTGACTCTGACTTGGTACGGGACTTTGACTTTGCACTTTAGCTGCGGCGGCCAGAGTCTTCGTGTCTTCTTCAATACTCTTGTTCAATTCTTCGGCCTCGGCCTTCAATTTCTCCCTTTCGGCTTCATTGGTCGCAAGTTGTTTTTTATTAATGGCCACCAGACCTTTTTGCTGACGAGCATCGGATCTCAATTTTTCCAGCGATGGCTTCAATTGTGAAATCTCAGTATTAACAACCCGCATACGCTCTTTCAGACTGGCATTTTCTTGTTGATCAGCTTCAAGTGCCGTGACAGTCTGTCTGTGCTGGTTTTGCAGATCTTGGAAGGTTCCTTCGATCATAGCAATTTCAGTCTGTAGCTTCTTGGTTTCATTTTGAGACGCGGTGAGTCGTTCTTTCAAGCTTCTGACATCCTTCACTTCTTGCTCATAGAGTGTTCGGAGCTGCGACAACCGTTGCTCGAATTCCTGCTTCTGGGAACCCGCTTGAGTCAACTCGTTCTGAGACGTCGCTCGCTGACCTTGCACCTCTTGCATCTGCTTGGACAACGATCCAACTTGGTTTGACAAATTTGCAAGCTCAGAGGTCTCGCTTGTCAATTTCCTACTGATCTCGGGATCATTGTCTCCCAGTAGGTCATCCGCTGCAGAGCTTTGCGGCTGCACATTTCTTTGTTGTAACGGGCCTGTGTTATTGGACCCACCAGTATTGTTGTGACTCAAGGCCTGTCCAAATGTCGAAGTTGGGGCGAAAGGTGTGAAGATATTAGATGCTTGTAGTGAAGAGCTCTGGGTTGGTGAACTAGGCGTTATGGGGGATCTACTGCCAAATGGATCGTTACTCACACCGAATGACGCAGACCCACCAGTAGATAGAGGCGCTTGGGTTGGCGCAGGGGCCGGCCCTGAAAGGGCATCGAGGCCAAAAAGATCTTCTGCAGCTGACTTAGGCAAGGTCGGGGGTGGTGCCTCAAACGCTGGGGCAGTGGGCACTGCAGCTGGTCTGACCTGGTGTCGCATGCTTGGTGGGATCAAATTAGGGGGTAATGTTGAGGGGAGCGATTCCCGTCCATCACGCTTCCCCCGTTGCTGTCTGATGAGATACATGGCAACTGCAAATTCATCTTTGGTCAAAACACCCGCTGAGTTAATGTCTGCAAGGTCCCAAATTTGTGCCAAAGCCTCTTCGGGAAGCTTGGATTCGCTGAAAAATGGTACGGCTTCATCTCCAGTGATATATCCTTTGTTGGTTTTGTCCAGGGGATAGTAAATACTGTCAAACTTGGCCTTATCTCCAGGAGTTATAGCCCATCCTCCACCCGAACCAGAATTTTGAGGAAACTGGGGAGGAGCGTTGTATACAGCGGGGTTAAGCGGACTTCCACTGCGTTGAGCACCTAGGGCACCGCTGAATTGCCTTGGGATAGGTGTCATGCCCGAGGATTGTCGGCTCGGCATGCGTCTGGCTGCGGCCTCATATAAGCCAGTAGGAAGCACATTCGGAAGTGCTCTAAGTGCCCCAGATTTGAATGAGGCCAATAAGTGCATGGCTATCACAAATTCTGTGGATTGGAGTGACCCCCTTTGTTCAGTATCCGCCAAGTTCCATATTCTGCCTAGAATTTCATTCGGAAGCCCAGCACGCTCGAAGATTTGCTTTGCCTGCTCTCCTGGGAGCTGTCCATTGACCGCCCCCGACTTCTCAAATAGAGAAGCATATTGTCCAGCCTTGTCTGGCGTCAAAGGAGGAACTCGGATTGGCCCGGAGCCGCTCCCCTGTGGTTGTAATGCGCTTGGTGGCGGACCGGGAGGAGGTTGAATCGTTGTTGGACTTGCTCCGGGGACAGAGCCGGCGTCGAACTTAGGAAGGGGACCGGCTCGAAGTGCTAGCTCGGGGCTGGGATCTCGTCCAGCTTGGTAATGTCCAATCAACCTCAAGACGATTCCAAAACCCGCTGGTGTCAGTAGGCCCCGGTTCTCCTTATCCGCAATCTGCCATATCTAGAACAGAAGATATTAGCATCGCCTTCTGTGCCATCATACCAGCTATGTCGATCGTTGCGGTTGATATAGAAGGGCGCATACCTCTCCCAAGATGCGTGGCTCAAGCCTTGTCTTCTCAAAGAACTTGACCGCAACTTCTCCCGTCACAACCCCAAGACCCTCTGTATCTGCCTGTCGAAATAGCTGGCCGAATACGCGCTTCTCTTCGGCTGTAAGATTCAAGCTCGGTGCCGCTGTAGATATGTTAGTCTCTGGAGTTTGGCAGACACGCGTATGCCATCTCAAGCTCTACAATAGCTGGTGATCGAGAGGCCAGCTACAACAGGGTATCTCCATTGAAAGAATATATAGAATGTCGAGAAAGTAGGAGCTCTTACTGGGATCTTCGGCCATGGCGTTTCCGCTTTCCGGGACAAGCTCCCTCGATTTCGAAGCGGAAGATATCGAGTAAACAGAACCGGTGTGACCTGAAGCTGTGAGGGTGCTCAATAATTATAGAAGAAGGAGGGTGAGGGTCAATTCGAGGTTGTGAGAAGCCGCGGTGGTTGGGAGAATGGATTGTAGATAGGGTAGAAGGGAGTCGGCTGATGCTGATTGAAGGCTGGGCTGGCTGGTCGCAATCACGAAAGCTTGAGGTTGGTCGGGGCTGTAGCGAGGATGTCTCTTGATTGGCCGAAGCCGTCGGCCAAATGAGGGCAACACCAACAACAAATTGTTTGGCAGCGATGGAGAAATGCGACACTTGTTTTGATCCAAGTCATTAATCGACGCCGTATTTATTACACAGCATACATGTGAGGCTTGCAGGTCACCTGTGGAGGACTTGATGCAGTGAGTGGATTGATTCACAAGAAGAGACGCCGTCGCATTTACAGGATACGTTCATCAATGAAAATCATCACAACCACTCCAGTGGGAGGGAGTATACTTAGTGCAATCCTCGCCCGCACCAGAGCGTGGGGTGTGGCGTTCTACGAACTACGAAGATCCAGAGATCCAGAGATCCAGTTGATCCATCAAATCAACCTCGTTCCGGCGACCGCAGCCCCTCTCCAGCGAGCCGATGGGGATGCTTTTATCGACATTTCTACTTGATATCCAACGTTCCTACTCTTCGGGCCTAGAAGCAATTTCTCGACAAATTCCGTGCAGGCAGAATGCCTTCAAATCATTGTTAATGTTTGTGCTGCGTTGGATACTCGTCACTTTCCCCTTGAGAGAAGTGTCTTTCCCCGGAGGGGGTTTTCATCTACTGTTCTAACTCGCTCTTGTTTCGTTTCTCGTCCAAATATCCCTTTCTCAAGTTACATGGGCCTATATCATCGTCCAGAAGTCTTCGTATTAATAGACTTCGATGGCCCAAATGCCATTTATAAAGAAGTACCTATCCAGTACATCGGGATACCTAGTCTATGCTATGGAGTTAAAGCGTGAAATTACTTGAAAAGACTTGCGATCCGAAGCTATCCAGTCACTATATCTTCAGACTTTGCCATCCGATAGTATTTCGTGGGCTGCCTCACCAAATGAAATTAGGTTGTACCATCAAAATAACATCGCGGCGGACAGAAAAAGCGGCACGAATTTATAATGTCCTAGGCGGAGTGGGACATCAGAAGTCGATCATAACAAGTACCGATTTTTCTGTCCGCCGTGAGACAGCACATCGAGCCCCAGCTCCCCAGCTCCGGAACATCTCAACCTCGAAGACGCCCTCTTGAAGTTGCTGACCATGATCGCCGTCCACCCCAAAGACATGCAGCAGTGTCTTTCGGAGACTCACAGGAAAAGCGAGTACATGTATAAAGTGGTTATACACTAGGAGGTATGCTATGCTATTCTTGAAGTTGATTCGGTTTTGTCTTTGACTTCTAACCCAAGATTAGGGATAATCAAATTGGAAATATGAAAATAAGGGGAGCAGAATAAACCCCCCCTCCCCAGTACGCCAGGGGCATGACTTCCAAAGAAGGTCGAGGCTTCATTCTTTACCCAGGGCAAGACAGAAATCAGAATGAAATTTTGAATGAATCCTAATACATCTTTCACAGGTTTAGCTAAAATGAGGGGCCTCGCCTCCATCGATCTCTCGGTTCACATAGCTACAACAACTCGACATAACAATAATACTGTCTCCTGAATTCCAAAATGACCTCTTTCATCAATATCCATAGTGGCCACCGTCAAAAATGGCATTATTTTGCGCATTTGGAGGGTCCATATCGATTTATCAACGAAGTTAATACGAAAGAGAAATAACGACTGAGAGAATGACAGCAAACAACACCCCTTGACGACAAGCAATGTCTTCGTGAGCTTGCTCCTTATGAAGTAGCTAGTATCGACCGAAGATCGCAACTTCAACATAGCAGAGTCTGATAAGTAAAACGGCTCCCAAGAATTCTTGAATTTCGAACCAAGAAACTTCCAAGGCTCCAAGGAATGGGGTGCTCTCTGTTTGTATACAGTTTTGTTAAACTATTAGTAGGTTGAGGAACCAGACATTGGCTTTATACTTATTTTAATATCAATTTGTTAGATGAGGGGTGCATAAAAGCAGAACAAAAAGCCGGGCCTTCAGAATAGCTACTCAAAATGACGTTGAATCCGCGGGGAAAGGTCGGAAAAGTTCACAAATTCAACACACCGCCAGAAAAATTGACAGCGAGCAGACTTTTTCGAGGGAAAATGTGTCTGAAAAAAAAATGCTTTGAAATCTCGAAGTCAAATAAGTAGGAGTGAGAAAAGCAGTAAGGTATATATATCGCACCAATTCCTCCCAGTTCCATCCAAGAAAATATGGAGCCCCAAGTACCCAACCAATCTCGCAATCTAGCACACCGACTCCTGCTTATCCATGCCCAACCAATCCAAACATAATATAACGAGAAGAGCAAGAGTTGCCACTCCCACCACCTGAAATTACCGACACAATGGAATATCTCATCTAGTATTGTTGTGGAGGAGCCTGGGGAACAGCATTCATCTTCTCCTGAGGAACATATCCACCCGGCGCACCACCCGGTGCCATCTGCAAATAATCGAGCTCCTTGGCCGTCTGGGCAGCCTCGCAACAACTACAGCAGAAAGCTGTGCAACACTCGCCGCATCCCGAGCCTTCGAGATCTGTTTCCCCCCAAGACGTTAGCAGACTGTAATGTTTAAGGTATGTATGTGATAAAGTAATTGATTTGGATTGATGGATGGATGGATTGATGTTGGGCTCAACATACCGTATTTCTGTCTCAAGTCACCACGGTCAATCATCTGCAGGAAAAAACCGCATCCGCCAAAGGCTGTAAGCGCGGCCCATCCAATACACCATGCGTTACAGGTGCTGTATCCTTGGTCGCTGCCATATGCAATGCGACTAGATCACGAAGAGTTAGTTCTTTTCCTGTACAAGGTGGTTTCGGGAGTAGGGTAAAATCAAAGGGTCATCCTTACTGATGGTTCTTTCCGGTGACGACGCAAGTGCAGCACCATGCTTTGAGGCCTGGGTAGGAAAAAGTCAGTGATGTGCTTGTTTTGGGTATAGATAGGCTCGTAGTAGCCAAAAAATGCAGCACTGATTTCTAAAGGCTCAGGCGGCATAGGATAATAAAAGTCGATGAAAATAAATGCGGCTTTTTCATATCCAGCCTCGACGAGATAGGTATAACTTACAGCCGTCGAAAGGAGTGAAACAGCCGAAAAGAGAGTTCTGGTATGGACGAGGCATATTGACGGATTGAGGATACGGTAACTAGGCTGAACCTCTCAGAACAATAACTAATTCAGTGGACGGAATTGGACGAGTATAATACTATAAAATATAAAGAACCGGAGAGATGAAGAACGCCCTCCTTTTCGGGGGGTCAATGGAGTATTAAATTATACCAAAAAGAGGCTTAGAGAATGTTAGCTGTGCGTTTGATGGTAAGGCTGGCATCCATTGTGCCGCGAAGGATTTCACGGGGGTTATTAATAACGTCAACTGCTAACCTAAAGAGGTTCTCAAGGGAACGAGGCTGAGAATTTTACTGGATACTCTGCATAACGCAGGGGGTTCGTGGATCCAACAGTAACACTTACTTCGCACAGCCAGCCAATCCGAAGACCGCGATTCCGCCACCTTTCTCAGCTCGTCAACTGAAATCTTATTTCTTTCTCACTTAGACCCGCTTCGTAAATCTTATTTTAACCCCCTACCTGCTACGTGCGGCCGACAAGTTGGTAAGTAATTTATGCCCCGGTTTTTCTATGGAGTATAGTGAGAATTTACGGTGATAATCCAATGATCTGCTGTCTCTAAATTACTATTCATAGCTGCTTAAACTGGCAGATAAGGTATGCACTTCACAACAGGTCCTTTAAACCTAAAAAGGGAATCAAATTACTTTTCCGCCGCACGGAGCAAAATACCATATAATGGATGATGAAGACCTTATATTGTGCTATGCGAATTAATGACTATGTAAGAGTAGGGGCCACCACACACGGCCCACCTCTAAGCGAAATTTGGATTTCCCAATTTTTAACCTCCCCTTTTAAATAATTATTTTTAATTCAACCAACCATTAAAAGCTTCCAAATTTCATTATGAATAATGATCTTATATTCAGTTCGCCCCCCCAGAAAGACTATGGCGAATGGCCTACTCCTGTACGTGTTACGGTCCGAAACCTCTAGCGTGATGGAAAATCGCAACGCCAAATCGCTTCCCAGACCTCCCTCCCTAGGCGTACAATTCGCCGTATCCTCCACCAAGAATCAAGCCATAGAGAGCGTAAAAAGAAGGCCCCAAAGCCTCATTTGATGTCCACTAGAGAGATCCGGAGATGCATTCGCCATATCGCCCAGAATTAGGCTACGCGCCAGCTCTCTTTTTCACAGGTTAAAGCCCAATTAGGGGTCCAAGCCTCTATTCGAACCATTCGCCGCGAACTACGCGCTGCAGGCTACCAATGCTGTATTGCATGCCCAAGGCCTTATATATCACGTCAGCAAGCTAAGAAGCGATTAGGATTCGCTTTGCAGCACTAGTAGTGGGGAACATCGGATTTTGCGGCCTATAGAGAAGATGGCAGGCTAGAAGGGGACTAGAGGAAGGTTATATGGTCTGATGAAGCTATATTTGAGGTTGGAAAGAGTGGGAGGATCTAGGTTACACGCCGCGTAGATAAAAAATGCTATATAGATTGCATAAGGTCGATTTATAGGTCAGGGAGATTCTCAGTTATAATTTGGGGGGCAATAGGCTAGGATTATAAGTCTCCACTAGTCTTTCTAAAGAAGCTTCCTAGCCGTAAGGGAATTTGCTCTAAGGCCTACCTCCAGCAGGTCTTAGAACCTATCATTTTCCCCTTATTTGAAGATCTTGGTGCGGAGTATATCTTCATAGAAGACGGGGCTAAGGTGCATGCAGGGAGTGCTAGGCTTCCACGCTTAGAATATAGGGTTCGCGGGTTTAATTAGCCTCCTTCTTCACCAGATCTGAATCCAATAGAGAAGGTCTAGCGATAGATGAAAGAAGAACTAAAGAAATTGCCTTATGTACCTAAAAATAAGGAGGATATATAGAGGGAGTTGCAAAAGCTGTGGGACTAGGTGGATCCACGTGACTTCCGGCATTATACTGAACAATTGACCTGTAAAATTGAAGATGTGATTGCAGTACGTGGACTAGCTACTATTAATTAATCTACGTTTTCAATTTGGAGCAATTCTATTAATAAATTAAAAAGTTATTCACGATTAAAGAGGGAGGGTAGAAAATGGTGGTTCTTGTGAGGTGGGCCGTGTGTGGTGGCCCTTACTCTTAATACATAACACCTTAGTTACTTTCTGCCTGCATAAAGGGCTACAGATATTTATTCGGCGTAGCTTGAATGCTGAGCCGTCTAAACGTTTCTTTTGGAACGGTATATTCCGAATTAGCCCCAACTTGTTATGTGGGGTTAGATGAACGTAAGGCTCTAATGTTAAATTTACTCCACATAATCTATATGCTCCAATAACTTGAGAGATATCGTATACGAAGTAGTTACTGGTAGCCTACTACACTGTACTGTCAATACTACTAGGAACTACTAGTGTATAAAGAAATGTGCTACATCCTATTCTGGACTCTATAGTCTCTAAAGTTTAAAATTTGGATATTCATTTTTCTTTAGAATCCCGTAAGAGAGCCTATAATCTGTCGAATGCAAGCTCTCTCATCAGCGCGTAATATATAACCATGGCATCAATATGGCATCTGCTATTACGTAAGCTTAAAAGTTAAAAGAAGAAAAGAGCTAGCTGGGATGATCAGCAGTGCTTGCTGACTCTGCACTTAATATCAACACCTTATACTTCGTCACAGGCCAAACAGTTACGCCAAGAAATCTATAGCAGGGGGCTTAAGAAGGGTGGTAAACGCACCAAAGCAAGGCCCCCTTGCCCTGTCCTTCTTGGCGTAACTGTTTGGCCTGTGACGAAGTAATCCTGCAGGCAGCACAAGCACAAGCCATTCCTCTGTAGGGCTGAGTAAGAACTCGGTTATAATAAGATGATGTGAGTCTAAGGGGTAAGCTGAAACGTGCACTTGCACGATGTCGCAGAATAAAGTTGAGATAAGCTAGTATAGTACTTGCAAAGAAAGAAAGTCGTCTGCTTTTCTGAAGAGCATCGAACTTGAGGAGGCACTTAGTTTTGAGTTCTCAACACAGCTTGTCGGGGTTAGGTCGTTTGATTCCTTTCATTATGTCCTTCATTATAAACACCGCACCGGAAGCCGCCAAGCGCCAATCTAGCAGGCCTGTACCATCAATCGCAGAATGCGGAGAAATTGGTGGCCGAGGAGCTCTCACCTAAGAAGTGAAGACCCCGTAGCTTCCAAACCGACAATCAAGATTGATAAGGGTAAGGAACTTTGATACAAAAAAGGTCCAGAGATACACAAAACCAAACAACGCTATTCCTCTCTCATGGCTCGTTACCACCCATGCTCTAATCCTTCAACTATGTCACTGCTGGGAAAGGCTCACCCACAACATTCCGTCTGCGTACCTCAGTCTCATCAAGATCGACCCTGACCTTTCCATTGGCGCCCGTACTCTTCGAAGCTGTAGCCGTAGCCTTCATCTTCTTCCTGTCCTCTTTCGGCGGCTGGAACCTCTTCCTAACAGTCTCGATCATCTTTCCAAACCAGTAGAAATTGAGTGTGTTGAGTATGATATTGCTTCCTAAGTATGTGAAGCCGAGCCACAACGGAACAAACTCTTCGCCTGCGAATCGCATAAGATCTCCGTGGATAGGAGCTGCGCTGTGTCCTGCTGCGGCATCAGCTGCCGCGTTGGTGCTATTGTTTAGGGCATCAAAGTGGATGCTTGCAGCGGCTGGCTTGTGGTGGAGAGCAGCCCAAACGTCCTGGTAGACTCGAACAGACTGGTATGTACCCCATACAAGACGGCATCCGAAGAACGTCACTAGAAGTGCTATTCCGTTGTATAATTGCGCGCGGGATCCAGTCATGTCGAGTTTGTCAAAGAACCAGTGGAAATTAAGGAAGGGGGAGGATAGCTCGTAGAGGATGAATGTGCAGCCGTAGAAGTTAACGAATGGTCTCTGGAAGGTTGTTAGTAAATGCTCTTCTTGCAGTGAAGCCGCTTTACTTACAAATCCAAAAGAAAATACTACGAGAGCGCAGAAGGCGTGGGCAAGCATGCCAGGTCCGAATAGCCGCACGTTCTGAAGGGTAATCACCAAGTCCCAGAGAAAGTACCCGCTGGCCAAGCCCTGTATCATTCCAGCTGCTCCGGTATAGCCCCAGACTCGTTGCTGCCAGTCCATGCCCTTGCGCTCCTCATCTTTCCACATCACATAAAGGGCAAGGGAGTTGACAAGAGTACTTTGGACCAGCGATACCACATGTACGTCCCAGTTGATCTTGCGCTCCGGAGATAGCTTTGCATACTTGGTTGGGAATAGTTTGCGAGAAGCTATGGGCGCAACAACTAGATTGATAAAATAGTAGAAAACGAAGCTGCCGAGGACTTGGTGGATGTGCATAGGTAGTGTAGTCAGATGAAATGTGTCTGCGAATGGTTGTACGGCCTTGCTAAGCCATAGCGGCGGACCTATAGGAAAGGGATCGTGCATTCTGGAGGTTGAAGGTTGGGAGGTCAGGAATCGGGAAGAATAACCTAAGAAGGGCAAATGAAATAATCCGTTTCTGCTTCCCACCAGGAAGCGTCAACGTCGTATGCGACTCTTCACTCGTGTAGCATCAGAAGTAAAGAGAGAGATGTTAGACGCGGTTAAATCGAGTCCCAACAAATGCGGAGTTAGGGAATGATGTACTGCACTAAGCCACTTTTGGTCGACGTTCAGGGGTTATCGTAATCGTGGACGATCGGATATGGCCAAGTATTCGGGGGGTCTGTCGATGACGGAGTTGTTACTTTTGATACAAATAATTTTGTAGGTTTGTTCGATTATTTTCTACTTATGGGAGGTTTGGATTATTATACTCTCTGACGGAACCCTGGGTGAATCAGAACCACCTAGCCAGCTGAACATGTTTATTTCGGCTGCCTGTCTTACTATGGCACGTGGCATGTGAGTCGAAACAACTGCCCTCCTTGGCTGTATGCGTGACAGCTACCTATGACTGACTATACTCCCCTGGAAAACCGTTGTCCTCTCATGTGGTGGGTCATTTATCAAATCTTGATTCGTCCTCCTCTTTGATCTGAATGAACTCGATCCGGTGGCTGCTACGGCCTTACCGAAGACTACAAAGTCTCCAGACTCACCCACATCCAATTCATTGTTAAAAGCTACTCCTGCACCAATCGCTAGCTTTGCTCGACTCGATATACATTGCTGAGATAGTATTAGCAATACTCTGCATACAAAGCGTGTCTCCGGAAACTTACTAGCAAAACCTCGGCGTCTTTCTTTGTTCCAGCCTGCAAATTCACGTCAGTACTGTCTGAATGAGAATAATTTGGGGTTCGACAGGTGTTTATAACGTATCGAACCTCTCGAGACGTTTGGAAGGATATCCAAAGTCTCAAATGTCTCCAAATGATGACACACGAAAGAACATGCTCGCAGAAGTTGCGTACCTGGTATATTCCAACCCCAAAGCTGGCAAGGGCAAGAGGATCGCAACTCCCGTAGGGTGTAAAGGCATTGCCAACATTATTGATACCTAGCGCTCCGTTGAACCCATATTTTTCTATCATTTGCGGAATTTGGAGTGTACCTCTGGGCCTCTCACCACCACCAGCCCCTTCCCTTGGTCTTCCCATCATGAAGAGATCAGATGTTGGAAGGCCGACGAATGATATTGGTAAGCCCTGGGCTTTCTTGGATAGATTGAGCCACTCATCTTCATCAAACAGCGTTAGACGACTGCAGTGACCGAATACTATGGTTCTGAATTCTGGGGAATTTGAATCGGAAGGCCATTCACATCTGCGTAGATAGTCGATGGCCACAAGCACTACGCTTTCTTGTTTTGGATCAAGGTTGTAATCGATGTGAAAGTCCAAGTGTAGCTTGTGATCCGTCGCCAAGTTTATGGCGTACGAGACATTTTGATCTTGGGTATAAAGGTCCTTTTCCACGTAAGGAGTAGACCCAAATGCATCGACACCTTCTATCCCAACTGCCTTTTCCAGCAATGACTTCATGGCTTGCCCTTTATCCTTGTAACTGAAGATTGGATCCTGGGCAAAAACACAGATCTGGACGAAACAGCGATCTTTGAATTCGTCTTTGAGACGGAGGCCAGCCTCTAAACACTTCATACCAACCCCATGGTCTACTTCGACAAAGGCTCTCATATGAGTAACTCCAAAGCCAATCGACTCTTCGATCAAGGCTCTGCCTCTTTCCATGAGATCGTCTACTTCGAATCTAGACTTCGCTGTAGCTGAAACATAATGCGTTACTCGACAGCTCCTACGAAGAGAAATATCAGAACATACTAGTTAACTCCATTGCTTCTGCAAAATCACCCTTCTTTATTTCTAAATCCGCATACTTTGGATGTGATAAAAGAAAGCATTTGTCTAGATGGATGTGGGGATGGCAGAGACTGGGACCTAAGAATTGACCAGTTTCTTCAGAGGTATCGAAGGATTCGGACAGAGATGATATTGCTCCTTTTTGGCAACATACATTCCATCGACTGTTGGTCGGCTTTCCAGCCATATAAACGCCTCTGAAGGTAGGGACCTTGTCCTGGCCATTTTGGCGATGGATAGACATTGTTGTTCCCTTTGTAAAATTGAGGAGTCAAGAACCTAGTCAGACACAACCATTTGTACCAGGGCCTCTTTTGATTCAAGAAAGTTGATGTAAACGTCACAACGTATACTCGAAGATGATGTAGATGCTTGCGGTGGTGACACAAGTGGTGGTGGCTCGGGCCTTAGCGGGGCAGCTGCTAGATAGCTCCAGGAACTTCTTTTGGCTGGCTTATAAAAGCCATCTTATTCACAAGCTAGCATAAAACTTTGTTTACAATTAAATTTTACCCATTTAAGTCAAATAGGGTCGCTTTCTGAGAATATTAGTACCTTGGAAAGTACCTAGGTACATTTGATTTCAGAAATAGCAATTCCACGCTAGACTGCTAGCGTTCCTTCAACTTCGAGTTCGAGTTACATTTACTACGAGCAACTCGAATATTTGACCGCCCGCAACCTCAACCATGGCGGATCCTTTATATGAATTGCTAGTTCCCTACTTCGATACACCCTCACCACGACCCCCGCCATCCTCCACAGATCAAACCACGATTGCTTATCTGTCGCGGCTTTCAACACTCCCCCTCTCCAGTTTAACAACTACCGAGCCCCAATCACTCACTCAAACAACAAACTCACTACTACGCTCCCTACAAGCCCTCTCGAAACGATCACACAAAGCCATAATCGACTCCTCTACACATCTATCTACTCTAGGCACAACCTTACCTGCCCTTGCTCAATCCACAGCCTCTCTACGAGATGCCCTCCCCAAGCTAGACGACGCAGCTATCCATTTCAGCGAAACCTACAACCTACGCCCCGAAAACCCCAGCCCTCTCCTCGACCGTCGGCGAAAAGCCCTCCTCCTATCACGAAACATTGACCGTCTCTCCGACGTCCTCGACCTCCCCACCCTTCTCTCCTCAGCAATATCATCCTCCTCCCACACAGCAGCAAGCACCAGCACACCTACAAACGCAACTCTAAACTATGCCTCGGCCCTCGATCTCAACGCGCACATCAAGCGCTTACACGGCCTATACCCCGAGTCCCCCCTGATATCAAGCGTGAGTCTACAGGCGGAAACAGCCATGCAAGATATGTGCAGCAACCTGATAGCAAGTCTACGAGCCAACAATCTCAAGCTCGCAAGCGCAATGCGTACAATCAGCTGGCTGCGGCGCGTGGCTCCAGAACTCGATCCCGTTCCCGCAAACACCACACTCTCACTAGGCACAAGAGAAGGGGCATTAGGAGCACTGTTTTTAGTTTGCAGATTATCAAATTTGGAACAAATGCTCTCTGCGCTTTCCCCGCTTCGTGATCTAGCTGATCAAGAAACGGCGAAATTGAGAAATGGGCAAGCGAAAACTGGGAAATGGAAGGGGGGCCAGCAGACGGAGCGGTTTTTGAAGAGATATATTGAGATTTTTCGGGAACAGAGTTTTGCGATTGTTAGCATGTACCGTTCTATCTTCCCTCCAGCTTCAGCCAACCCTGTACCACTAGATGAGTTCAAGAGTCTAAAAGGGGAAAAGAGGCAGGAGGATCCGTTGATGCCATTGCCTAGTGCGTTGGGGACGTTTCCGTTGAACTTGGTGGGGATGTTGGAGGGGACACTGAGGACGTATTTGCCGAATGTGAGGGATAGGAGTAGTAGGGATAGTTTGCTTACGCAGGTTCTTTACTGTGCGGGGAGTTTGGGACGGTTGGGTGGGGATTTTAGCTTGATGCTTGCGTTTTTAGACGAGGGGGACGGGGAGGAGGAAAGTGATGAGGAGGACGGGGAGTGGGTGGAGGTTATTAAAAAGCATAGAGTGCTAGCTGGGAGGTTGGAGAGTATGGTTGGGGCGAGGGAAGGGTAGGGTAGATTGCATGAGTAATGATGCTAGATGGCATATTTAGATGGCATACCAGGATGTAGCTGACTGAGAATGAACTCTGAGATTTGCATATCTATCTATCACCCCATTTACCAGCTTTATATGCGGGCAGCTGGTTGAAATCTACCTAGTCGGTGCTCCGTACTTATAACAAGTAAGCACCTTAAAGGACGAGGACAATCTACGAAGCACTCACTATTTTACCACTACTGCGAGTATAGTAAATAAATCCCCTTGTCTTCATATAACAACAATACATTCATTCATTCATTCATCCGCCTACAAGAAAGGGGTGGAAACATGTCATGTCTTCCGCTCCACCTCCACCAATAACAGCCCACCTATTACCAAGCACGCATACCCAAACACAGCAACCACCTAAATACCTATCTACATACAGTATCTATCCATCATACCTACATACCTCCAACGCATTTCCTTTCCTTTCCTTTCCTTTGCACGAACATGTCAGAATACTTCGACTTACTCTGTTTTACCGCTAGCTATGTACAAGTAGTAGTTCATTTTACACAACGCGTACTGTACTGTACGCAGTAACGTTATACCCGCCGGCTCTTGTTACTTAGCCTAGTACAGGAACGACAGGACCATATCACATCATACGGTACAATACAATCACCAGACTCTTCCGTACCGCCAATCCCTATGTTATACGGTATACCAGCAAAATTACACAGCTAGCTGGGAGGAAGACGATTCATTGGAATTAGAAGATGGATGGATGCTAATACAGCTATTTGCTCCTTCGTTCACTTGATCATTCATTTATTTCCGTCATTCCTTGGTTTCATTTTTAGTTTTGCTTTCAAAGTTTTTATAGAAGATTCAAAGCATTCAATGATATTTTCGTGGATAGGTTATTTGCACTTGCAAGTTTTCGAAAGTCAAAAATAAGGAGGATTATGCTATTTCTCACTGTCGGGTTCAGAGCTTTGGTGGAGTGTGGAGGATGATGTTGTGTTTTTAATGTTATGTTTTTCTTTTATTGTGTGTTATGAAGTGGCCAAGTACGTGCATGGCTAAGTAGCTCATTTATATCCCTAGAACCGCTGAGGGAAGTATGTAGTCATGCCTGTGCGGTGGGTATGCAGGCAATTCCTTTCATTATAAGTCATCCATCTATTTCCGGCATGAATATTCAATTCGCCCATAGTCCCTGAGTGAATTCTTACAAGATCTTCTCGTACTCACTCAGAGATCGTCCTTGTGGGCAATGCGTCGACTGCCGCTACGTTCTTCTCTGGATCCTTGCTCACACTATCATGGCTTACGATTCCACTGCCAGACGGACTCGATTCAACGGGAGAAGCCTTGGGCGTCTTTGCCTTCATGAGTGGAAGGTGTCCAGTGGTTTCCTTGTACCGCATGACGAAGAAGCCAGTGATGATTGCGATCCAGTACACGTTATACGAGATAACAGAGCCGTATGTTGCAGAGTTCTGCCATCCCAGGATTGCGTTGAAGATACCCCATCCTCCACCACCATTGAGCTCTGGGTTGCCAAAGTTGACGTGCCAGACACTTCTCCTGATATCGTAGGATCCGGCACCGGATCCTGTCTCAGCGGCATCACCACCGGTTATGTTGTTCCAATCTTGAGCTTCAAAGTACCAGACGGCTCTGGACAAGAGACCGGCGGCGACGAGGTAGAGGAGACAGGTGGAGATAATGAGAAAGTATTGAAGTTTGGAGGTAGCGCCACCCCTGAATGTGTTAGTGGGATCCAAAAGAGCGATTTTTAAGAGACTTACTTGTAGAGAATCCACCCGGCAGCAAAGCCAGCGATCAATCCAATGACAACTGGTAACGGAACAGCAGAAGCAGGCGACGAAAACGATACACCGGCAATAAACACAACGGCCTCGAGACCCTCTCTCAAAACCGTGATGAATGGAAGCATGAACATGCAGTATTTCTCAGCCCATCGCTTCAACGCCCCTCTTCGACCACCGGTGGTCACCTTTTGCGTCTCCAATGCCTTGGCCAACTTGACACGCCATTTCTCCTGCATCTTGGAGACACGGAGGAGAGCAGCACCGAGAATGCTGATTACGACAGACGCAAAGATGGCAAAGGAGCCTTCCCAGTAATATTCAGTGTTTGCCCATCTGTCTTTTCCGAGGCCGTAGAAGGCACCGATCAAGCCGGCGCCGATAATCAGGCAGCAGACAAGACCAGCTATTGTGCCATACCAAACCTACAAACAAAAACAGTTAGGAAGAGGTTTGGCGGGTTGGAAGGGGATCGTTTACCTGTTTCACGAGTTTCTTGTACACGGCTCTATCGCGATTCGGGCCATCGAGGGTTTGCTTTAAGAATGCAAGCAAGACGGACACGATGACGGCAGTCTCGAGCGTCTCTCTGAAGACGACGAAGAATACCGGAACGGCGAAGACGTTGACGGTCATGTTGACTCACTTCTTTCACAAGAATTGTCAAGAGAGTCGTCAGGTGATTCTAGGATTGAAATTCACTCTCAATGGAGAGCGACTGAGGATGTGAACCTATTTGAAGTGGAAGAGGAAGGAGGTGGTAACCTGGTGTGGTTGGAAGTGCCGGTTGATGATGGAGGGGATGCGATCAGATAATGCCGGTTGAGTTGAATTTGATCTGATTAAACGGGAGAGGGACGGGCTGGGATGTTAGGCCGCAATCGTACGATGCGACGCTACTGTGCTGGTCTGTACAATAAGTGATTCGCGGGCGATAACGGGGTGGAGTTGATGTGGCTTGAATACCCGGGAATGCTGTCTACGGTACGGTACGAAGTAATATTTTTATCAGATCTTTGGTCTAAGAGACAAGCACACACGGAGCTGATGCGACTATGCGGCTAGAAGCTTATATCTGCTCCAGAACTGGGCCGATGGAATGGAATTGTTGTCGTGCTCCTGACTGTTTTGGCTGAGATGGGGCTTTGGGTGTGGGTTGTTCTGATTCGCATACGGCTTAGTACGGTACAGTACAGAGGGAGGCCACGCGGATCTGATAAGGTTTTTGCTAACCTATGAGGTAGGGATGGGGAGTGGGGATGCAGGGATCATTAGTCAAGAACAAGGACAAGCAGTCGGATCAATGTCGGCAGCACGGTGGAGAGACCATTGATTGACGAATCAGATGGACAGGAAGGATCTGATTAAGGAAAGCGTGGAAAAACTTCTTCACGACATCATTATTACTGTACTGTATGTACTGTACAGCGGTCAATCACGGCAAACTCTTATACAGTAGCGTTGATCTCAAGCTTGGCTCCCTGCACCGTTGTTCCGACTTGGCTTGGCACTGGCCACTTCTCACTCGGCTTTCTGTACTGGACCGCCGCACTGCATATTACGAGTAACCAGTCTAGTAAGGTAAGACTTATTAACCTGCCTTTCTTTTACCTCACCCACCTATTCGGAAGCATTCAACCCGGTATTTAAATTTAGATAGATTATTTACATAATTACTTAGGTCCACGGTTAAAGACTGCGTCAAGCACAAGTGAATTCTAAAGTTCTAGAATAATTCACGCTGCTTCCTTGCTAGATAGCAACTACAGAGAGAAAGAGAGAGAGAGAGAGAGAGAGAGGGTGGGGGATATTCCTACTAGGGGCACTGGTTTTTCTGTGGCGTTCCATTCAACCTCCTCGATCCCACGTTCAGACAACGCATATCGACATCTTGATACCTTTAGGGTCATTATTCCAACACTCAACTGGAGAGCCACCCGCCATCTCGTCTGGAAAAAGCAATTATCTCTCTAATCGAATCGAAGGCGTGGGTCAATTTTATCGTACAGTACCCGTCGTTCCCCTTCCTCAAGGTCATCTGCATCTCGTACCGCAGAATTTTCGACCTGAGCGGGGACAATCAAATCTGATTAGATCCTAGCACGGTTCGCTCGCACACTGAACCCCCATCTGATAACAACTCCGCGCCCACGGCACCGGAGACCCCTGTACTGTACACCTTCAATCAGATCATCTTATTAGATTGCAGAACCCCGCCTACTGTACTGTACATTACTACTTTGCGGTCTTTCTCTCCAAGGATTCTAGTCCGTCGTGAGCAAAACCCGTCTCTGGTGCGACCTCGGCCAGCACCAGTCTCTTGCTTGATCGTATCGCATCCACTTCGAGCTCGTCTAGAAGGGTGTCAAGCACGGCCCCGGAAACGAGTCTGCTCTTTTCAGTCAAACTACCTCGAAACACCTGCAGCGAGAGTTTGAGAACATTCATCCTGCATCCGTGTCGCTGAGGTTTTTCAATTCAACATGGCCATCTCCCTCTCCCATTTCCCCATTTCATTGGCGCTGCTTCTTGCATTCGCCCTCTTCGCCGAAGCAGCTAACAAGACTGTCACATACGACTTTAACATCACCTGGGTCAGCGCAAATCCTGATGGTGCCTTTGAGAGACCAACCATTGGCATCAATGGACAATGGCCACTACCTGTCATGACCGCTGAGATTGGCGATCGAGTCATCGTCAACGTAGACAATCAGTTGGGAAACCAGAGTACTACGCTTCATTTCCACGGCCTTTTCCAGAATGGAACTGCAGCAATGGACGGACCAGCAATGGTCAGCCAATGTGGGATTCCCGCTGGAAGCCAATTTACCTACAACTTCACAGTAATTTATCTGGCTATAAATATCGGTCAATTAGTCGCTAATATGAGTTCAGGTCAATCAAGCTGGTACTTACTGGTATCACTCCCACATTCATGGCCAATACCCAGATGGCCTTCGGGGTCCCTTTATTATCAGTGATCCGGATTACCCATACAAGGACCAAGTTGATGAAGAGGTGGTTATATCGCTCTCTGATTGGTACCACGACGAAATGGCAACATTGATCCCCCAATTCATCAATGTAGCCAACCCAACAGGTGCCGAGCCTGTCCCGGACGCCGCATTGATGAACGACACACAAAACTTGATCGTGCCGGTTGCAGCTGGGAAGACTTACCTATTCCATTTTGTCAATATTGGAGCCTTTGCTGGCCAATATGTCTGGTTCGAGGGCCACAACATGAGTATCGTTGAAGTGGATGGAGTATACACCGATGAAGCTGAGGCAGAGACAATCTACATAGCTGCTGCCCAGCGGTATAGTGTCCTGATTAAAACTAAGAACGAGACAACTACCAACTATCCGATTATTGCTAGCATGGATACAGTAAGCTTCGTTATACTTGAGTAACTGCCTAGCTAACATCATCCAGAGTCTTTTCGATGTTCTCCCCGATGATTTGAATTGGAACTCCACAGGATGGCTTGTCTATGACAGCAAGAATCCAAATCCGGACCCAACTCTACTTCAAGACGCCGAATTCAATGAGTTTGATGATTCCACTCTGGTTCCAGTTGATAAGGCACCTCTGTTGCCAGAAGCGGATCAGATCATCACCCTTGATGTGATTATGGACGACCTTGGAAACGGAAAACCATAGTATGTGCATTCTTTTAGGTTATGTAGCTTTATACTAACAGTGTTTTAGTGCATTCTTCAGCAACATTACTTATGTATCTCCAAAGGTACCTACACTGTACACTGCGATGACCACGGGCGAAGATGCCGCCAATCCTCTGGTGTATGGAGAATACTCGCACTCATATGTGCTCGCTCACAACCAAATCGTCGAAATAGTTGTAAATAACCTGGGTAGGTTGTTCAATATGCTTCAGTAGTGTTCGATTTCTGACAATGTTACAGATACCGGAAAGCACCCCTTCCATTTGCACGGCCACAACTTCCAGGCCATTGCACGGTCTGATGAAAATGCTGGAAGTTTCGATGCTACAAACGCCACTCAAACCGAGTACCCAGCTATTCCAATGCGGAGAGATACATTTGTCCTTTACCCGCAAGGATACATTGTCCTCCGCTTCCAGGCTGACAACCCGGGTGTGTGGCTGTTCCATTGCCAGTAAGTGATCCTCTATGATTATCATTATCATTCTTTCCGGCGTGCATAATCTAGTTCGGTCATGGACCCATTTCTAACTACTCTAAAGCATCGAATGGCACGTCGACCAAGGTCTAATCGCCACAATGGTCGAGGCACCCCTGGAACTCCAGAAGGCTCAAACCATTCCGCAAAACCATCTTGATGCCTGCAAAGCCGGAAACACCCCGTCTGCCGGTAACGCAGCAGCAAACACTGTTGACTTCCTTGACCTGACTGGTGAACCTGTGCCACCGAAACCACTACCAGCCGGATTTACTGCTCGGGGTATTGTAGCAATGACATTCAGTTGCATTGCAGCTCTTCTTGGTCTAGCTACTATCACCTGGTACGTACCTTCTTCGACTTCATCAAGGATCATAACTAACAGCTCTTTAGGTACGGTTTGGCAGATATGGGAGCGGCAAGCATGGTTGAGGAGGAGAATCGTATCGCGAGAATGGCGGGCGAGGACGAAGTACGACTATCTGAGGGTTCTTCAGATGCGGCTGTGAAAGTCGGCTGAGGCAAAGGAAGCATTTTTGTGGATACGATGAAATGAACATACCAGGCTATGTAGTAATACCAGTGGGAAGGTGGAGGGCTCTAGATCATATAATTCGATCCCTATAGCCGCGATTTTGATTGATAATGCACATAGAAGAGATGATATATCTTCGATGATTGTGATAATCAAAGTCTTATGCAATGTGAAATGATGGATTGTTTCTCTTGTTTTCTCGGTGTTGTGACGATTCTGGATGTTTTGCCGAAGTGTGGAGATGCTTTGGAGGGGATGGGATGGGATAAGGAGAATCCCCCGTATTAACGCCGACGATGATTTCAAAACGTAAACCTCTCTATCTATACCTAGAAACCTCTATGCAATTTCAATTCTGTATATATGGATGCATATCTCTTGTCTTCAATTCTTGCGCGACATTTCATCCCGGGCCTGCGTAACACGACGCAGTCGCGACGTATTTCAAGCTTCGTCTCTCTTCTTATCCTTTAATACCCGGATCAATCACGAACCTCAACCCTACAACCGCGGGGCTCATCGTCTTCAATTGACATCTGTCCGATGGCAAGGCTATTGGATAGCGTTGTATTCTCGATTGGCTCTGCGCCATCTCCCGTTGTGAGGATATCTGTGTCTCTGCTAGTTGCTATCTGTCCCCATCTGTAGCAATGGCAAGAATCAGATCCAGAGGCCCCTGGTCTCTGGCAGACACTTATGGTAGCTATCTCATATCCTTCAAATTGAATACAAGGGCTACGTTAACATGATTCGCGCAGACTTCATAGCCTCTTTCCTGGGCAAATCAGGACAATCCCGGCACGATATGTCTCGATACACAGCGTCCTTGGCACATAAACGATCTCAGGGCCCTCGATCAGATGTACATCATAGAAGCAATAGATTGCATAGACCTATATCTACCCTTCAAAGGTCCTGCCAACAAGCCCCGATCCGAAATCAGCATATACGCACCTACCCGGTTACGAACGTCCCCTCCTCAACCCTGGTACACAGATCCATACCTACAACGCAACGCCGGCAACATGCTTCCCAAACCAGGCATTTCCACGACTACTTCGTCACAAACCTTCCCTCCTCCTCCCTCCACCCCGACTCCGGCTCCTCAGGTCCACACCATAAACTCCCTCGCTCAGCCTCAACTCCCCATACCACACGCAGCGGGGCCTCCCCCGCCGCAGCCCCGCCCATGATCGGAGCCTCGCGTGAGCTTACCGTCGTACGGATTCCACTGCGGAGCGCTAAACACCATTTCGGCGTCTCATTCTCGCGCGGTACGCGGCCATATAACGAGGATACATATCAAGCGGGCACGTTAGAAGTCCCAGCATTTGCCAAACGGGCGCCAATTAGCTTGAGTAGAAAAGGGGGACCGGCCCAAGCCACGAGTGCGGAGAGCGCGAGTGGGGATCCGCAAGTTTTTTATTTCGGAGTTTTTGATGGACATGGCGGGAATGAGTGCAGTGATTTTTTGAGGGAGGAGTTGCATGGGTATGTGGAGAGGACGGCGGCGCTGTTTGAGTTGAAGAGCAGTTTGAAGAAGGGAGGCTCGCAGCGTGAGGTTTCCTCCCCTGCCGAGGAAAGTTCGAAAAAGGTTGAGATGAAGAGTAAAGAGGATGTAGAGGGGGAGATGAATATCCCGAAGACGGGCGAGGATGGGGGTATTATTGAAGCTACAGAAAGTCTTACATTGGAAGGCGACAATCAGGAGCCTGTGGAGTCTAACATTTCGAAGACGATTGAGCTTGAAAAGTCTTTGGTTTCTAGGTGGAAAGAGACTGTTGGAGGTTACTTTCGACGCTTCAAACCAGACTACTTTGCCATGTCCTCATCAACAGACGGCTCCCCTCCAAAATCACATCCGATCTCCATTGAAACAGTCCTCATGTACGCATTCTTAAAAGCAGACCTGGATTTCGTCACAGCCCAGGCCCAAAAACCAGACCCCGACAACCACAACGACACGCCCCTAAATGCAAACGACATCCTCGGCGAGCCCGCCCATCTCTCCTCCAAATACCGCATTGGAGGTCCCAACCGCTTCGTAGGCGGTTCAACAGCTTCCATAGCCATGATATCAACCCCCACACCAACCCCATTCTGGCACCCCGCTTCCCCATCAACCCTAGTAGCGGCCCACGTAGGAGACACACGCATCCTTCTCTGCGACACAGCGACCGGCCTCGCTAAATCCATAACTACAAACCACCATCCCTCCTCCCCCATCGAAAGCACACGACTACGGCGCTACGCCGCTACATTCGTCACGGACTCCTTTGGCGAAGAGCGCATGTCCGGCCTAGCCAACACGCGTGCCTTCGGTGACATGCGCTCGAAACGCATCGGGGTATCCGCCGAGCCGGAAATCACACGCGTGGAATTAAGTCCGGCGGAGTATAGTTTCATTGTGTTAGTCAGTGATGGCGTGTCTGGAACGCTGGGTGATCAGGAGATCGTCGATGTGGTCAAAGAGGCCAAGACGCCGGAGCAGGGCGCGAAAGACGTCGTTGCTTTTGCGACGGAGGTTAGTAGGGAGGGCGATAATGCTACGTGTTTGGTTGTGCGGTTGGGGGGCTGGGAGAGGAGAGGCGAGGGCGGGATGGGTAGTTTGGGCACGAAGGAGGTTAGGGATTATAGGAGGGGCGATGCGTTGGATCCCAGGAGAGGTAGGACGTAAAGAAAGAAAGAGAGATGCTGGGTAAGAAAGGGAAGGGAGGGGAAGGTATGGTAGGGTTGTATATAATGTATAGATGTATATTTGCCCTGCGATGCAATGCGATGCATTTAAATCATATCACTCCAGCTAGCCTTCTGGAAATACCACTTCTCTTACACGTGGTGCGAGAAAGATTAGAAAGATAGATGGCGCCCTTAAAGTCAGGCCTCCCATTTTCAACCATTATCAAACGCGCCATTTCCGGTCTTTTATTCCTTAATTCCTTTACTGTAGTCTTTCCGTATCTACCTAGGTAGGGATGGTTCACTAAGCACGTGTACTCTATATGTATATATATATATCACAGAACCACATAGCCAGCCATTGTACTGTGCCATGCTATTCCACGTCCACGACTTCATTACATGGTCACTTTCATTTGCTGCCGCAGCCATCCGACTTTAACCCCCTTTGACCCTTAGCAGACTGTTAACAGGGATTTGTCTTACGAGATGCTAGTGGTATAATGGGATTGGATCACTCTCACGTTATCCATATATACGCTAATAGTTGTAATGATACTAAGTAGAAAGGATGCAATGCCAACTTTCGAAACCCGTCGTCGGGATAAGGATAGACGGACGGGCGTCCGGAATACCCGTGGTTGATAGGCTAGGGGAGGGGAGATGTTTGAGTATTGAGGATGTTAAATCATGAGGATAAGATGATTTGGAGATGTGCCTAGGTATGTAGGTATGTAGCGGTATTTGTAGGGTATATAATTCAACTTCCTTTCCACAATCAACAAAAACTAGCTGCTTCTTACAAGGGTCAAACGGTCGCGACATAGACGTCTCGCTTGAGAGGGAGGAAGGAAGGGCTGGTGGAGCTCGAGCACATGCGTTGAAGATATGGAAAGCTTAAGGAGAGGTGGGGGTGGGGTTGGGGTTGAGGTTGAGTACGGGTGGGTGGGTTATTGCTATTTATTCACTTTGTTTGTTCGTGCATAAGTTCGTTCGTTCGGTCATTCGTTCGTTCGGTTCAGTTATATTACAAGTTGGTCATCAGTCGTCTAACTCTGCTGGTTGGCTGAATATTGCAGTTATTATAATTGTAAAGCCGAGTATGGATATATGCGTCAATGCATGCATGGATCCGAGGGAGCAATGTCATGGTTATGTTGTATGTTATCTAAGTACCATGGTGGAAAACAATGCGGAGGGAGGAAGTGGAGGGGTTTTATATGTATGATGTACTGTGATGGTATGGGATGGGGAAGCGGTGTTGGGACTGACGGGTAATTCTAGGAGGGATGTATTGCATGTACGTTTGTGAGTGAATATAAAATCTGAGGGTATGTTGTGCGTGTGCGTATATTAGATAGTTAATATCAAGGAATATCTACCTTAAATACCACAAATGCTGCGTACGGTACTTTTCTTTGCCTATAATCCCACTGTCTCCAGATTAACTGTCACTGTTGCAGTCTTTCTCTAGAGTTCTTAGGGGAGCGAGGTTTGCTATGAGGGAATATATAGAGGGAATGTGGTTGGTTTGTTTTAGGCGAGGGGGTATGTTTTGCCTGAGCTGGTTAATATTCCTTAGGGGGATATGATTATTGTCGTAGTTTCATTGCTGTCATTTGCTAGTCGTTCATTCGTTTATTGACATTGTTGAGTTGAGTTGGAAGATGTCTCGCGCGGTGAATTAGAATGTGGTTGTGTACTCAAGTGTTTGTCATTGTCTTGGAGGATGGAGTCTATTGATCTTTGGAATTGGAAGTCGTGAACGGCTCATAACATGTATCGAGAGGTACTATCTTGAATACTTAAGAAGGAATATGAGGTCCGGTTTGTTGTTTTATAGTAAAATGCTAAGTGTTCACCCCCCCCGGGCGAGATTTTTCGTTGTCATGGTAGAATTAGCCCATCACTTCCTCATGTCCTATTATGCATCATCTTTCTCTGATCCCCAAATCAGTATTGTGTTCGCTAATTCAATTGCTTGTCCCTCCTTCTTGAAATTATACTGGCATGTATATGAAGCGCTCTGCTCTGGTTTTGTCCGGAAGCGGCTGGAGATAACATCACAAACTCAAAAAATACACAGTGTTTGCAGTGCAATCAATTCATGGACATATTCGCAATCAATAAAGCACGGCCCAATCCTAAACTCGGGGTCGCAAAGTTGTATATCCGTAAACGTGTAGGATTGCTTGACTGGAAAGTAGAAGTGTAAAGTAATTGCTGTTGTCAAGTTATATTTTGCTGTCAAGTTATGGAATAGTCGGTGAATGTAAAAGTTATGTTGACTTGGTATAGATCCCTTGCATGTTAAAGAGGGTAATATGATGCGGCGCTACAGAATTGATACGAAAAAGTACAAGAGGGCCTTGGATTGGAGAGGCAAGTCGATGTCATATATCGAGAATTTTAAAGAGGAGTGCTGTAGAATTTGCCTGCCACATGGCGATTTATATACTTTGCTACGGACCAAAATGAATTATACTCGCTGTTCGAGTACACTGTGACTATGAGATTCAATTAGAACTTTTCAAATGCTGAAGTCCACTACGCTGCGTCCTCTATACTCGCGGCTTTTATGATCAAGCCCCGCCGCCTCTTCATAAAACTAAATTCATATGGTAGCTGTAGACAAATTTCTTTCCAGATCTCTCACTTAGCTCTTCAATTCTATCTCACTTCATACTCTACCCCAACCCTTATCCCCATCTTTATTGAATAACTCGGTCAGACTAGCAAATCCCAAATCCGGTTCTACTTCCCTCCATCTGCCCCTTTTCACCACCACTCATTCACCGCAAACCCAATGCACCGGAGACGTAATACATAACTGAAGCTAATGTATAACCAAGCCCTAAATTCTTTGTTGCACGTCGTAGCGCTAAGGAAACATATCAAAATCGGCATCGACGCTAAGGAATCCGAGGCGCTAAGGCCGGAGAAAGATAATATATCGGGATTTTATTATCAATATTTATACGCAAGTGCGGGGGAATGGAAGTAGAAGTATAGTATTATCTTTTAAGATAGCTTTTAGAAGTGTTTCCGCGTGCGGGTTGATGTAATTTCAAACACCCGAAGTCTAGGATGTAGTATTGCAGCTTTGAAAATGAAGACTAAAAGTCATAGATGAATTTGTATGTAATATTGAAATTGGGGAAGAGGATTCTCGGCTTTTTAGAATAAGTTAGACTTTACGAGAAGTAATCCTGTATATCTGGTAGATTGAAGTGGAGTGCACGAAATCTTAGGCGTACGTCAAACGAGCCCCTTTTCATACCTAGGAGGAATGATCATGTGACTTGACTGTTCTTCTTCACTTATTATTGCCTTGTGTTTCCTTACAATCAAAGACTTGGAGGGTTCAAATCAACTTCATACTATCAGAGAAAAATGGCAAGCAATTACCTGATAACAGTGTAGTAAATATGTTCACCTGACCTTACGTCACGCCAACCTCTCAACATCAGACTCGTATTTTATGATTCTCAACGTGAGTGAACATCAACTCTATTCAAATCGTGTTTTATCAATTGAGATTCCTGGGACCATTGTTACAACATGGCGTCTAAAATAGACCCGGCGATTCTGGCAGCGCTGTCCCTCGATGCTGCGACCACGAGCATTGCCTCGCATGGCGGCTCAGGTTTCGCATCTACATTCAAAATCACAAGCACGGTAGAAGGGAAAGAGAAACTCTTCTTCGTCAAACAAGGGAACGGGAAAGCAAGCGAGATCATGTTTACAGGTACGTGTCTTCTACTCGCCAACGCTTCTTACTTAAAAACGATCAAGAGCGAGCACGTGGACTAATGTCAAAATACTGTATGTAGGAGAGCATGCCTCCCTAAACGCAATCCACAACGCTGTGCCTAGCTTATGTCCCAAGAGCTACGCAAATGGCAAGCTCTCTACAGGCAATGGCTCTTTCCTCGCTACCGATTTCCTTGATCTCTCCTCGTCTTCTACTTCCCCCTCCGCTGCCGGCGGCTCAAACATGTCACTTGCTCAAAAACTTGCAAAGCTGCATTCTACGCCCGCTCCTGCTCCCGATGGGTGTGCGAAAGCCATGTTTGGGTTCCCAGTCCCGACGTGTTGTGGGGAGACGGAGCAGGATAATGGGTTCAAGGAGAGGTGGGCGGAGTTTTATGGGGAGTGTAGGTTGAGGGGGGTTGCGAAGAAGGCGGAGGGGAGGCAGGGGGTGGATGGGGAGGTGCGGAGGTTGGTGGAGGTGGTTGTGGGGGAGGTTGTGCCGAGGTTGCTTGGGGAGGGGCATTTGAGGGATGGGAGGACGGGAGGTGCGATTGTACCTGTTGTGGTACATGGGGATTTGTGGAGTGGGAATCATGGTATGCATCCAAGCAGATTTCTCGAGTTTTGCCGAATCAGTCGTCAGTATATCTTATTGAGGGGTGTGCTGATATCTGAATCTAGGACGAGGGTCCATCGGAGGTGGCCCCGTGGAAGAGGTAGTCTTCGATGCAAGTGCAGCATGGGCACATAGCGAGTTCGAGTTCGGGATCATGGGCATGTTTGGAGGGTTTGGTGGAAGCTTCAATAAGGAATATTGGAAGTACAAGCCAAAAGATGAGCCCGTAGAGGAATGGGAGGACCGAGTCCAACTTTACGAACTGTAGGCCTACCATCTTTTATTTTATATTCGCTAGTTTAAGAAAGGAACATCAAGAGGTCTTATTTAGCTAACGTAAGATAGATATCATCACTTGAATCACTATGCTATGTTCGGAGGCGGATATCGAGGTGGTGCTGTAAGAATCATGCAGAGATTGATTAAAAAGTATGGAAACAATAGCTAAAGGTGCAACATTTTAAGAGTTGAGAACGAGAAAAATGACTCTAGGCCGTTCAAACATATGCATAGCACCAAGATGCTCTGTCTTGGGAAAATGTTTATAGGGTGAAAGGGGCAAATTGCCTACATGAGTTTCCGCCAAAAGAAAAAGCGCCTGCATATCGAAGCTGCTCATTATCCATCTCTCTACTATCAGAGGGCCATTTCATATAAGATTTCACAAGTGCGGAGCCCCGATCAAAGTTATACATGAAGTGTCAGTCAAGCCCACTTTGTAGATTATAACATAATGCTTTGATTCAGATTTACCCTTCGGCATATATATATATATACTCCTCAACTTATACCTGATCCTATCTCGCAAGGAAAGAAACCCACCCACCCTATTGCTCCACCGATATACGGATGCTTGTGCGAACTACGTATGTATACGGCAGACGTCTATGTTCTAATAGGAGCCAGCCACATGCTTCAATTCCAATTCAAGCTTTCCTTCCGATCGATGGGGTGACGTTTCTTACATATAAGCGAGCCGATCAAGCTGGCCCCCCCTCCCCCCCCCTTTTCGGAATCGCATGGAACCGATTTTAGGGTCCCCAGTCCTAGTCCTAGTCCTGACCTATCAATCAGTCTTGCGCGCGAAGTGCGGGAGGGAGGGTGATTAGCATTAGAGCTAGCTAGCTCATTGTTAGTTTTCTGTTCTAAAAAGGATAGAAATTTATATATTACTTAATACATTGAACTAAAACTTAAGATTCGCGAAAGATACATACATTCAATTGTTAAAGTAAAGTAAAGTAAAGTAAAGTCAAGTCAAGTAAAGAAAGGCAAGGCTTTTTAGTTTCAAAGGTATCTATATATCTTTACTGCATCACCTTTTTCTTGAATATGAATGAATCGGCCGGGAGATGGAGCAATATATACTTGGTCCAGGTTACCCGTGAATTAAAGATAAATAGCTAGCTGGCTGGCTGGCTGAGATTCGGAGATCATGCTATAGTACGATGGTTATCAAGCACGCGTAATTAAATAGGATAGATTGAGCGTCGTCTTGCGGTAAACAGAAAAAGTGGCACTCGTTATGATTAATTTCTAAATGCATGCGCCACTCCGCTTAGAATTTATCAATCAAATCAGTGTCGAATTTTCTATCCAGCACGAAACGTGCAACCGAGGTTAAGGGGGAAATGCTTAAACGGGAAGGCAGAGAGAGTAGTGGGTGGTGGTGGTGGTGGTGGTGAAGAGGCGTTCTAGAAGTATTATTTTCCATTCCTTGCATTGAAGAAGACGGGGAGTTTCGGTATGTCGTGCAGAAAGAAAGGGAAATCTCGGAATTGAATTTGAGGCGAAAGATATGTGAGACAGAGATAGACAGACGGACTACGGAGAAGCTGAGGTAGGATAGTAGGCAAGCGAGGGAGCTATGGATACGGAATAAGGGGAGGGGAGAGGAGAGGAGAGGAAAGGAAAGGAAAGGAGACGTAAAATTCACCACTTACCCCTGATTCAGATCGGTACTGTACTGGCTGGTACTGACGGGATGAATGAAGTCTGGAGAAGTACGAGCGAGGTATTTGCAGGCTCTGGCTATGGGTATTGTGAAATAAAATAAGAAAGGAAGGAAGAAATGAATCAATGAATTAATGAATCAATGCCGTCATCCATCCATCTCACAAACAGCTACTCTACCCCTCCATAAGCACATCGTCTTAACAAATCCCATCCGCGTTGATCTGATCGGCGCAAATGATAAGCGGCCATCCGACCTGTCACATCTCACCTCACCTCACATCTGAGATAGGCGGTTGGTGCGGCCTAGGTCCTGGTCCTGGTCCTGGTCCTGGGTACCGGAATACAGGCCTGATGTAACATTGCGAAAGGTTGTTTTTTTATGAGACATATAATAGGAAGAGCCCGAGCCCTTTCTTTGCGCTTCTGGCGCGAGCGAGCGCCAATTGAACTCTATCTGTTGCTGTAACTCGCTGAGAGGTAATGATATGCAGAAGAGTGGAATATTCTTATCCTCCGATCCTGCGTTGGATGGTGAAAGAGGATGGATGGTATGGTATGGTACGTAGGTGGATGGAAAGAAGGTTTCCGATGGCAGCCGCAACCGCATATATACATACCTTAAGGGACTGTAGCGTGCACGACGGGCCTTCTTCCGGTCGTGGTGGGGCAGCGGGAGGCAAGGCAAGACAAGGTAAGCGCTGATTGATATTCCATCCATTGATACCTGGGGGATAAGAGATGCCCCTTGTTAGTCCCCTCGTTACTCCGTACTCGATTGAAGACTTGTCTATGGACCTGTCTAGTAACTAGGTAGGTAGGTAATAATTGCAGAGAAGCAAAGAGCACCGTTTATTTCAGCGAAAGGCAAGGCAGTCGCTAGCACGCGTTGCGTTTCTCGGCTTCGACCTACCTACCTACTTGCATCTTCACATTCGTGGTGGTTACTGTAAAGGGATGCGAGAATTATCCCGTTGGAGCGAAGCGAGCGAGCGAGCGAGCGGGCCTGACAAAAAAAGTTGAGGGTGTGGTGAGGTGTGGTGTGGTGTGGCATGGGGTGGTGGTGTTTTAGGGATGTTACTGTACTTTGATATCCGGATATTGCTCTAGGCAAGGAAGGCTCTAACTGTATGTGTACGGAGTATGCTAGATAAGAAAGAGCCCCTCCCCTCACGGACGGCCTTTGAGATAAGAAAGAAGGGCGCAGAAGAATAGCTTGATGAATTGGATTGGATTGAGTAGGTTGGTTGGTTGGTTGGTTGGCCTGGAGGATGATGCAGTGCAGTGCAGTGCAGTGGTTGGAAATTCTGCGTCGAGTGGGCATGGCATGGCATGGCACTGTAGGGCAGGTAAGGCGACGCGATGCGATGCGTTACGATGATGAGATAAACTGGCATCCGGCTCGCGATAACTTAAGAGTAGGTACCTAGGTAGGTACTTAAGGTGAACTGTTTCGTGTTACAGGATAGCATAGCATAACATTCGTGACACGACATACATAAAACGGCCATGCATTTACTTTGCTTTGTCCTACAGCTGGTTGATGTTGATACTATACCGCCGATATTTAAATGAAACGAGGGTTCTCGCGAGTTGTGGCTGCATCGTATGCAGAGAGATAGAGAGGCAGAGTTCCATTGGCAATCTTACTCCTTCCTTATTACTGCTGTATTGCAATGGTATGATATGCAGCAATCTACTCGTACAGTACATGATTTAAAACTATACGGGGTATTGCCGCCATGCACTCACTGCACATATGTTCCTTGGAAAGCATCAATCAATCATGCTGCTACAAGTAAAATCAGGTTTACGAATAGTCATTTTGGAGTAATATCCTGTACCTGTTTATTATTCTTCATGGTCCTCTCATCCATTAGTCTATGCGGTCGCGGTCCTATCCTGCACCCGCAGTTGCAGCAGTGGCTTGAAGGCTGCATGCAATGCATACTGTACATACTATAGACCCACCAATTGAGCTTATCGAGAAGTACCAAATGCCATGCGAGCATGCATGAGAGGAGAGGATTGCGATAACGTGCTAGCTATCCTAGACCTAGAAACCCGTATTGAAGGAAAGAAATCAAGGCTAGCGTTTAATTTTAGAATCATCATGATGAGTTGTTAATCCACGGCTGGAAACCATGGATCGAGTTTGTTTTCATGGTGTCTCGAGTTCCACGGTGATCCATTTTGGAGGATGCGCATATGCCACAGGGTTGCAAACGGCGTGCCTGCCTGTAATCCAATCCAAGATACAGTACAGTACGTTCCTCAACGCACCACGTTTCTCCGCTTGCAACTGACCTCTAAAGACTATGCCATGGTGCTGACAGTGATAAGAGTAGTGTGATGCTCTGCTCTGGAAACCGGAAATAGTGCAGGGTTTAATCTAGAGCGAACTCGCGTCGAAGCCAACCCGCATTTTCGAGCTGCGCGACATGTTTGTTTCGTTTCCACCTTTAGCCGCTTTCAATCGATTCCCTGAGTAGATCAAGACGGGATATGGGTATTTAGTACTGTAACAGTGGAGTGGCTGGCTTTGATTCGATGGCTCTTGATAGAAGATTCAAGTCGCGTCAAAGAGCCTCAGAGAACTTAAAGTCAGGGAGTCCAAGGACGACTTACTTTGAAGCTTGATCAAGACGTGCATTAATTCGCTCCAGCTAGCCGCAGCGAGAGGAGCCGAGCTGCTACCTTCAAATTAAGGGGCTCCTTTCGTTTCTCCATTTCGAGATGTTGCAGGTTGCTACCACTTCCCAAGCAGCTGTTGATTCTTTGAACTGACTACTGTCCGTGCTCATTGCGGGCTGCTGCCCCAAAACCAGATATATAAGTAGAATGGGGTAAGAAGCTTGGTTGTTCGCGACTTGAATTCTACTCTGGACTATTGCAAGAGAGGCTAGGGTAGACTGTGAAATGCAACAATCTTGAGGCTCAGGCTAGTTTCCTAGACATAACAAAGACAGTATTTAGCGTGGCATGAAGGCACTGTGTATCTTGGACTCGAGTTGGCCACTATACTTGGGCGAATTCCAATCGCAGTCTGTGTAAACATATCGGGACTATGGAGAGCGTGATGAGATTGCTTTTTCGCGTTGATGAATTCGAAGATGAATGGGAGAATTTGAAATTGTAGCATAGCAGTGATTATCAGTATCGGTACCAACAAAGCCATCTCTCTGGTCTATTGTTAACTGTATGGTATGGTAGACGAGAAAATGCAGAGCATAAATATGACTATAGAACGATATCCAATGTGAAATTTATAGTAAGCTTCGTACTACCTTATGAGACTTACTTGATACTCACCCAATTCTACTTTGTAGTATTAAAGATGCGGTTGTCAAGAAAGTCTTCTTTCTCACTTACTGGACAGTCGTCTTGGAAGAAGCTTGATACAAATACGGAACATCCGAACATACCGTCAAGCTCGGATAAGAACGGAGGGTTTCGGTCTATCACGGCTCTTTTATGATTGGAAGCCGTGCTAAATCAAGACTTCTAGGCGTATCATTGACGCTAATGATGACGAGGAATAGCCGAGGGACAGATGGGAGGCAAAGCAAGCAGGCTCGCAGGCAAGGCAAGGCAAGGAAGGTGTGGCGTCGACACAGCAAGAAGATGCTTCGATTCTTCGAGGCTTCTGTACTCGTGGTCTTTGTGGCTTCGAAACGGGGACGTTCTACTTGGTATGTGTACGGTACGGTAACTTCTGACAGGGTTTTTCTAATCTTGGCGGGTTTTGAGCGTCGATCCGAACGAATCACTATGGAATGTGGGTAAACACGAACCGACGCTTGCGGATGATATTGGACGGCCAAGCGGCTCACAAGTTACCTTACAACAGGTTTTTGACCGCTCTTTTTAGCAGTAGGTAGAGGGAAGGTTATATCGAAGCCGTGCCGTTCTTGATGGTACAAAGTAGAAGTAAGAGTCGAGAGAATAGTATGTACAGTACAGTAGCAGTGCTTGATATGATAGATAGCAAGGATAGCGAGGATATCAATGATAGCAATGATAGCAATGGTACACAACACAACCCCCATACGCACTTACCCTAGCCCCTTGCGGAATCCTTTATACGTCGCGCCCGTAGAGACTCTGGAGTCTGGAGAGCGGCTCGAGAGTGCGCCGTACTGTGGAGGTGGGTTTTGCACCACGTGATTGACGGATTGACGGGTTGACGGGTTGATGGGTCATCCGATTTGCCTTGATGTTTATTTCATGGTAGCAACCATAGATCTTAAATTTACCTGGTAGAAAAATCCAAGTCTTCACCTCTCCTCCTAACGAAAAGGAGAAGCCCTCCTGTACTCCGTACGGAGTTCTTGTCAGTGGCGTCGTACATGCTGCAGTACAGTACAGATGAAAAGATGGGGTGGGCGGTGGGTGGTGTGCCGGGCCGGCTGCTCAGATCGTCGCAAGCCAAGGGCCCAGAACACAGTGGGGTGGGGTTCGCTTGGCTTGATCCTTGACGCAACGCAACATTCTACGAAGTATTCTTTGCAACCTTACAGTACAGTACAGTAGTAGTAGTGTTGATAGCGAAGGAAGGGAAGGATACAAGTAGTACAGTACAGTAGGGGAATGAAGTACAAAGAGAAGCTTCTCTCCACACCCTGTGATATACTGTTCTGTCCTGTCTGTACTGCTGTGACAGAGAGCTTGGGTTAATATAGGTCTTTGTCCAATGCCTCTTCTGTCCTCCCCACGCAGATTCTACCTCGTCAATCCCTCCTATCAGTGCAGCAGCAGGGAAGGCTCACCTAACATCTTCCAACTGCTTAAAAGGCTGTTTTCATCAATGCAGAAAGAGGGAAAAAACAATAATAACGAGGACCAAGCTTGACTTTTCAGCCCTGGGTAGAGAGAGTATGACTGCGTGGGTGCTCAGTACTGTACAGTACGAGGATATACGGAGCAGCAAATGATAACATATGCGCATAGTTCTACAGTAGGCGATTTATATGCTTTGGTCTAGTGTAGTCCAGTGCAGTCCAGTCCAATCAATATACAAGGATTACACCTCTGTCGATGCTTCCGGAGTATTTACCACTAGATACCAGATACCTATAGGTAAAGAGGGAAAATGGAAAATTGAAAATAGAAAATTGAGAAAATAATCAGTCAGAAAATACCTCCTAGTTGGTGGTCCAGCCCGAATGCGTCAAAGTTCGGACTAGCGCCGAGTTAGTGCCACAGAACGCCTGCATTGCCATTGCCCGCCGTTGATTTACCCCAACTCCTTGGTACTTACTTGTAGACCTCCGCCTCCTCCACTAGGAGCAAGGTTGACTACACACTCAATAGCCCGATATTTTCTACTGTACCTCTCTTCTACCTCTATCCTATTCTGCACGGAGCACTTCTCCTCTCCTCTCCGCTTCCTTCTTATACTTACACCCGCCTCCCCATAACCTCTTCGCCATTGACGACCAAAACAACCCTAATACTCCATTTCAGCAACCGCCAATACATCTGGACCCTCGATCGACGCCTCCTCCACGATCTTTTTCTTTCAAAACGCGCCCGGACAATCCGAAAATTCTTAATGATAGAGGTGGCTAGGACAATCAAACCTCGGAAGCGAATGCAAGGGAATAGTTGATTTGGGAAACTAGACTTGCAGAGTTCTATCGAGGACCGAAGCATCCCGTCACTTTGGTCTCTGGGACGACCCTAAAACCCTCGACTTTCGCCTCCAGACCCCTCTTCTCTTCCCTCTACGATGGCCGTTGTGCTCAACTCGGAAGAGAACAATTATTTCTCGTCCAGCCCGCTTCATCGCTCACATTCACAACCCAAGTTCGTGACACAATCCTACTCGAGATCTCCGAAAAGATCAAAAAGCAGCAACGGATTCCTTGAGTTCATATCACCCTCCAGTTCCGCGAATTCTTCCACCCCCTCCTCGCCGAGAACAATACACGCAGACTCTGCAGCCCCCTCCTTCTCTTCGACCCCGGCGAGCAGTTTGTCTCTCGACGCAAATTGTGAGAACGAAACCGACGAGGATCAAATAGTGTTCCCCTCATACGACGACGTAGGATATTACGATCAAATCGAAGACCTGGAACCTCCGCCGAGCCCACATACAGGTGATTCCTACACTGTTTCACCAACCTCGGTGTCTACCTCGACCAATGTGTCGAGGCCTGGCTCCCCAGACCCGAGAGAGCATGCCGAGGACGATTCAGCTGTAAGAACACACCCTTCACGGCATGTAGATTACCTATCACACAATTGGAAGGAAGAAGATATTTGGTCATCATGGAAGCACATTGTATCGAAACGGAAAGCGTACAATAATAGTGCCAGGCTGGAGAATGCATCGTGGCGAACATGGACAAAATCAAAGAACCATCTGAAAACAGTTTCCCCGGAAACTCTCAATTGGTAAGTTCGGGCATTCTTTGGGCCTAGAAAGCGTATTTGAAGTGAAGATCACTAACAAAATCCAGGTTGAAGGATTGTGACGTTACTTGGTTGTACGGGCCACTTCAAACTGGCTCAGACAAAATGTTACATGTGCCTTCTACATCTCCCGGTAGCAGTAGCCGTCTTTCGAAGTCTAACTCATTCCTGCACAAAAAACCAATTTTGAAGAAGCGGAGTATGTCTGAGATAATGCTTCAGAGGTCATTATCGTCATCCTCACTTTTAAAGCAAGCTGCAGCGGCTGTTCAAGCACAGCAATCAGTCGATGGTAGAATTGAACGCCCTCTGATGGGACGCGCAACCTCAAGTTACGCCTACCCACTTTCATCGAGACGAATGAGCCGAGAAAATGTTACCATGCTTTCATCCGTTTCTTCCTCAGGATTGGCTACCCCAAGCACGGGAGAGAAGAAACACATCCACTTCAATGAGCAGGTTGAGCAATGCATTGCCCTGGATATGAAAGGGGAGGATGAAGATGGAACAGAGCCATCATATCCTATCCATGATTACGACGATAGCGATTCCGATGATGGAGCCATAATGATGAAGAAAAGCAACTCGACTCGAAAACTGCCACCTTTACAAAGCAAAAATTTGCAACGACAAAACTCCAATGTAGACAACAAGACAATTGCCATGCTACCATCTACCACCCTTAAGTATAGGCAAGATACCCCGGAACCACCAGAAACGGCGATGAAGCATAGCAATTTCTGGAATGGGAGCAAATTATCACCATCTCCATCGCAAGAGACACTGAGGCCGTCAAAACCGTCCACGAGGGTATTACTTGGGGATGACGAAGATGACGAAGATATGGATTGGCAACCACCGACTGCATTTTTGAACCGGAAGGATAGCATAGCAGTGACCCAGGAACGACAAAGTTTTCAAAGGTCCGGGTCATCATCCAGTCTTACGCGCGAGCCTTCCGGGATGAGACGGACACCATCAGGAATGTTCATGCCGTATGAAGAGGATGAAGACGACGTTGTATCAGAAGGGCTTTTCGGCAAAGTAGTCGACACAGTAAATACGGCAAAGGATATTGCTCACGTAATATGGAACGTGGGCTGGAGACGATGATGGATATGAAAATCGTTTCACACCACCATCAGAGATACTATACAATATACAACGGCCTCGACTAATTAATGACTGCATCTACAAGGCGTATATGGGGCGGTCATATTGTTATATAATAATGCCATGGGATTTAGGCAGGCGTTTTCCGGGATCTGATTTACTGCTTTATGTACTTGGCGACAGGAAGGGCCGAGTTGTACTTGTGTGGGTCTTTATAAGGAATTTGGGCTACCTAGACACACGATGCTTTATTCAAAGCAAGGCCTCGCGGAACAGGGGAATTTACGGCTGGGATATGTGCATGTGCAGACAGAAAGAAGATGTAATTAGATCTATAAGTGATCTAGGGTTGGGATGACGACAAAAAACAGGCAAGCACATATACATAGACCAATGATGACAGGAACATTACATTGACTGAATGCGTTATGCTTGCTTGATATATGGATACTATGGATACTATAGTATGTATAGAGGGTAACCTCTCCTCGTCTTACAATCTTCTATTTATTCTATCTTGTAGTAAGTACACTGCCCTACCTGCCTTGCCTGTCTGTCAGTGCGCTCGTGCGTGTACACAAGGTTGGTTGAGTGAGTGAGTGAGTGTCAAGCGGGATGGGTGGTTAAACCCTCTATCTTCCCATCCAATCCCATCCCATCCCATTGTCCCCGCTTTCCTTCCATATGATATGCCAACACATACTTATATCTGCCGCCGCCGTACTTGCCTTGTCTTGTCTTGTCTTGTCTTGTTTCGTACAACTCACATGTAAGTGGAAGGCGTGAATCCAACCCAACACAACCCCGCTTTTCGGCTAGCTCTGCGGGGGAGGTGGGGGGAGGTCGATGATCTGATGGAATGAATTATGCATCGTTTTGTACTTACTTGTACCTTTCCACAAGGGAGGAGAATCTTTTTTTTTATGGAAGAAAGGAAAGAAGGAAGGAAGAATGGGGTAAAGAGAGAAGGGGAAACGGGAAAGGAAGAAAGGGAGGGAGGGAGATTTTACCGGGGTGAGGAACGGGGCCGGAGAGGGGAGATGATATGCTGGTGTAGGTAGCTAGTAGGTAGGGTAGGGAGATGTTTTATCTAGGTTTGTGTGTGTGTATATGGGTATGAATCTGTATGAAAGTAAAGATGTCAGCAGATCTTGCAGCTGTTAATTCGCAATAATAATTATTATTATTATAAAGAGGAGATATGCTATGCTTATTCAAGGTTCGATCGAGGTTCAAGTTTAGTAGGAAAGTATAAATTAGATGTATTATAGCTAATTTTAGAAATAGGGAGAAGGGAAGGTTCGATCGATCGGGGTAGGGTCTGTTTTCTTATCTTGGTGTCCTGTTAGTATACTGTACCGTAGGTTAGTGTGATATGGGGTGTGTTGTAGGGTAGTACGGAATATGGGTAGATAGAGTTTAGTGAACTTTAATTTGGGGAAAAGCCGGAGGCGTACCGATGGGCTAGTTTTCGATCTGCGCCGTCGCCGTCTCGTCTGGGGATTTGGATGGGGTCCGGGGAGCGTGGTGAGTAAGAGATAGAGTAGGTCTTGACTTTGACTTTGGCTTTTGCTTTGGCTTTAAATTGGCTTTGGGAAGATATTGTTTCGTTCCGGGGAAAGGTAGGGGTATGTTATGTAAGTATGCGCCTGCATATATATGCATATCCAGTTGGAACGAAGAGAAGAGAAGAGAATGGCGTGAAGGAGGAGGAGTCCGGTCCGGTAGTAAGGATAGGGGTTCTGGGAATAGAGTTTAGGATGATTTCCCGGGAGTCTACGGGTTATTTTAGAGTTTGAGCGGGATTTCGAGTGAGCTTGGGGAGTTGAGTTTACGCTTGTTGGGTTTAGGGGGTGATTTCATTGGATCACTGATAGATAGATAGGATTGTTCCAAGAATAGAGGGGGTTGGTGGTTACGGTCTCATATGTATATATTATTGATAGGGTATTAGTGATTGTCTTGTTTTTCGAGAGATGATAGTGCTCATTGCTAAGAGTGAACGAGAAGGGGTTTAGAATAAGGCGCTGCTGTAACGTAAAGGCGGGGTTGTTTGTAATTTTAAGTACCGTTGAGTTGGATGTAGGATTTCCCCCCATGTTTGTTTTTCTTTTTGTGTTTCAATAACTTGTATTTGTTTCATGTTGTCATATAGAAATCCTAAAATATGAGAGCAGAGGAAGTCCCAACTGCCTAATATATCCCCTTTGAAGGAAGTTCTGCTATGAAGCTGATCTGTTTTGCTGAGATGTATTTCTCACAGCTTCCTCCTGACGACACATCATTTGTCTATTCCTGCAATTGTACAGTAGCGCGTGCGCATCAAAACGCCTGTAGTGTTTCCTCCCTTTGTTAACGCCTCGCTTCAATCCAAACAAGTTCGCGAAACCTCCTCGGTTGTCAACAAATTTGGTTATTTAAGACCCGCTAAAAATAGTTAATCAGAGTCTACCCAATCTGCTAAAAGTATGAAAAGTAGCTTGTGATTTCCAGTTGCGTTTGGATGTTATGGTGGTACTGCTTTGTGGTCGTCTTCCTTTGGATATCGTGTACAGCCCGTGAAGTGAAGCTGAAGAGGTCTGTTGTTGCGCCGTGCTTGCGTGCAAGGAAGGGGCCAGAATGGAATATCTTGCAAGTGATGTTTAGGCAGGCTGCGGTGCCAGTCCGTGGCGAGGGCATTGGATCTGGAGATGGTAAGGTGGGTTTTGGAAGGGGTTTTGGAAGGGAGGGTGATGAGTAATACGATTGGAGAAGTCATTGCAGTGTGGTGAGATTACTGACTTCTGAATAATGCTTTTGGGATGTGGAGAGGAATGTTGGCACGCGCTTCATGTACCTTTGATAGGCAAGTCAGCATTGCAAGATACTTTTCACATTGTTCATAATGCTTCGTTGGTGCTAGAAAATTGCCAGTATGAATTCCACTTAATAAACCCTCTGCACCTACTCATAGCTACAGGCAACCGCTCCCAGAAGCAACAGGCCATCTTGATGCCACATTCGTGCTTTAGCTTCAGCTGTAAGCTCCCGCACCCTCGCCTCCGTAACAAACTTCCGATTAAGGTGACAATATTCCAAATCCCTCGGCATCCAACTCTTGATCAAACTAACAAGCAGCCCGTCAACCACACAACAACTCCTCGTCCAGCGGAACAGTACAAGCGGTGCTTTTCCATGGCGGGCGCGGAATAGTGGGTAGAGAGTTTTGCAGGTGAGGCCGAGACAGGCTGCCGAGCTGGGGTCCTGTTTGAAGAGGTCGAATATTGCGAGATGGATCTCTGGTGGTAGGCTCGTGAGGTGGGACTTTGCGTTGGGATTGGGAGCACCTGAAGAGAATTAGAGGTTTCTGGGTATAGATTGAAAATCTGGATCTGGAGCTTTGTGTTTTCAACTTACTGGGCGACATGGTAATATCTCTTCGTTCTTTCTGTCATGAAAAGGCTGGTTTCATGTCGGCACGCCGTAGATGTGAGATGAAGGCCTAGCTCATAGTGGATGATCGAGAGGGGGCGCGAGAGGGTTATTTCAGACGAGGCTGCTTTTGTGCTGTGCGTAAAAGGTGGGCTGGTCTCATTCAATTTCTGTTGGCTCTTGAAAAGATTGGAGACCACGTGGGCTCATTGAAGATCGTTCATCCTGTTTAGAGAACTTGATACGCAGATTTGACTTGTCGCTATTCTGCTACTTCGGATCCAATGACACGATGTCCATTTATTATGAAAAGTTTTATATTGGCTGCGCACCTTGAGAGTTACCTGCGCGGCTCTCCCATGAAGATTCATCTGAGGCCCAATTGACAAGCCACCATCCTTTCCCCAGCTTCATCATCGTCTTAGGTTCTCTCCATCCATAATCACAGAACATCAAAGCCTTCCGCTCATTCTCTTAACACCTCATTCAATCTTCCTCTTCCACCTCGGCTTACGCATTGTTGCACCCGCTCCGCATCTTCAGCACTGACACCAACTCTCCGCGTTCCTCGCAGATGCCAGGCCGTTTTGAGGGGGAGCTTTTGTATTATGATTCTGGACAACACTACCAACTCGGTCTCGATGGGTCCTAGAATGGTGTAATCGGACGAACCACTCACTTAAACAGCAATACACCAGACTACCCGGCACCCAGTCTTTCAATAATTCGCGGAGCTGAGGATGGTAAGAAGGATATTTGCGACACCAAATACATTGTCTGCTTGGCACGGAGAGTCGTAGCTTCCGGGGGTAGCAAACTTTGAAAAGCGGGTATAACTTCTTGCAAGTCAAACCTAAGCAAGCGGCGGCGTTCGGAAGCAGGTGGAGCTCGTCGAGTATCTTGAAATGGAGTTCAGCGGGAAGTTTGACGAGGTAGCATATTCTCTTCGGAGGAGCATCTGTAGAACTTGTTGTCAATTACAAGTCACGCTGAAGGAGGCGGGGGGGCGTAACTGCTTACTTTCCATGTCCTCGCTCAACTCCGATTCTATCATCATCTCACGGACCTCAACTGAAGACTTCAAGCTTGAAATCTCCTGGGACGCGGTGGATTGATTCGTTGGTTGACTCGTGGATGGTGGGAAGGAGTGGAGGATTTTCGCAATGAGTTCGAGTTGATTTTAGAAATGGTCTGGTGCTCGAAGCTCTGCAGTTTATATTCACTGCATTAGAAATATGTATGGCTTAGGTAATCATTGGAGTCTGGCCCTTATGGTGATAACGTTAGAATTCAATATTCAGGTACCGGGAACTTGTAGCTCTCTGATTAGCCCATTGATATCTAAAACCTGAAAGTTTCTGAACTAAACTAAATTTATACAATGAACGTCTTCTCTTCCATCTCCTTCTTTCCTGGCAGTGCAGCAGCCTAGCATTTTCTTCAAACCAGACACCGATAGTGTTCCCTTTGAAACTTCCCCCGTATACTCAAAGTACCTCAACTTTTTGTCCGTGCTCCCCCACCCCAAGTAGCGTTTGACGCGCCTCATATTCTCGTACATTCTTCTGGACTTCAGACTTTGTCTGTATTCTTACAGCATTGCAAGTGCGGAGGCATCTACTCCTTCAAGAACTGAGGTATCACCGTATCTGTTGGAAATAAAAAGTGGACCTTCGCTAACAGCCCCTTTCCCCTGAATCGGCACAGCCCGCGCACTTTTTTAGGATCTAAGATCCACCAAGCAGGAATCAAACCGTTGGTTATTAAACCATACAAGTAACAACTTGGAAGTTGTAGGTAACCTGGTACCTGGTTGTGCGATCCCTTGGCGTTCTTGAGAGTAAAGTGCTGCCTGCGAGGGTAAGACTTGGATGGACTCAAAATATCGATTTCCCTCGGTACATTCATGCTGGTGGTGAATTTGAAGGGAATTATTGCCAGAGCATCAACTTTATCCCCTTTCCTCATTATAGTAAGACTTGTCATCCTGGTTGCAATAACCATCTGCATAATTGCAATCTGTATCCTTCTTAGCTTCGACTGAAGTCCTAATATATAGCGTTTTGAAAGAAGCAGCTCGGCTGCTATTCTTTGGTGAAGACGCTATTTATTCTGTTTTGACTTGACATGAAGTTGGGGAAATCTTGGAGAAAGGAATTGCAGCCCAATAGTGCTATCACGAAGGTACTATAATCAAATTTTGGTAGTAGAAGGTTAGATGCTTGTCATTTGGATGAGGAACAACCAACGATACACCCTCCTGCTATGAAAAGAAAGGCTATCCTAATATCTTCTCGATGCTTCAAATCCTTGTACTTCTTCTTCTATTTGCTTGATCCGCTTTCCTTGCTCATCTAGTGCGATCTATCTTCGGCTTGCAATTTCTCCTGGATCTTTAAGGGCGCTGGTCCATCTACGAACTTGTTGACATATAGAACGAAAACCATGCTAGACGGCTTCCATTGCTCCAACAGCCGAAAGAGTGCGTTCCATCCTTTTTGGTGACCCTCTGCATTGCAGATGTCACTGGTGGGTACAAGCGCTGGGAATTCTTGTGCAGCAAGTACAGCGTTCTGAAGAAGTGTCGTTTTCGCAACAAGTGCAGCCATATTCGCATTCATTAAAGCAAGTGTAGGAGGTACAGTCATCGGGCCATATAAGAGTTTTCCACAATCTTCGCATGTTCGGAATATTTTGGTCTTGAAGTGACTGACGTGCTGCAAATAACGGGTAGAGTTTCTTGCAAGTCAAGCCGAGACAGGCGGAAGCTTCAGGGTCGTCTTGGAAGAGGTCGAAGACTTTCAGGTGGACTTCGGCGGGGAGTCTGCAAAGAGGTGGATCTATATCTAGAATGTATTAGGACAAGAAATATACCCTGGACGGCACTCTTACCATGCCACTCATTGTCTGCCATTGTTGCTAGGTCTTGCGTTGAAGAGACCATGTTGAGGCCGGGTGTTGCTTGGTGCGAGAGTGCGAGGTTGAGGGGAAAGACGTGTCTGGTGAGGTTTGGATATTGAATGGCAGAGCACTGCCAAGGAACTCACATTTACCAAGGACGCGGTGAATCTACTCTTGTAATCACAAAATTTCTGCCTTGGCAATTATCCTTAAGCATCCATCGATGTTAAAAATGTGAATATATATTGCTCTTCCATCAACCTGCCGTCAACCGAACCTTTAAATCCATCTCCAAGAACCAACACGAATTCCCCCCACGGCATAGTCTGAACAATGGCGGCAAAGACAGCAGATATGGACGTCTCAGTGGAGCTTTCCAAGCAACAAGATCACCGTGAGTATGCCCTTCATCTCCCCGCGCCTTAGAAACATCTCATGAAGAACCTACTAACACTTTACCAGAACCAATCCACATCACAACCCTCACCCCAGAAATCCATCTCCAAATCTTCGACTTCCTCTTACCCGAAGCCTCAGCTTGCCTAGGTCTGACCTGCAAGAAATTCTACCCGCTGTTCTTCACCCGTGACGCAAAGACACCACTCTATCGCCTGTGCGACAAATGTGGATACATTGCAGCATTACCCAACAGTCCCAACTATATCCAATTAGCAACCGCTCACCCCTACAATTGCATCCACCCGCGTGGATTTATACAGCAAACTCTGGGTGAGTTGTTGATCGATTGGCTACCTGAACATCTTCGTCTTGAACGATCTGGGAAGTCGATTCTTGAGCGTGAGCGGATGGGAGGTAGAATACTGTCAAGACGCATCTGTTATAAGATACCTGGCTATGAGTACTGAGGAGACATGGGTCAAGGGAGCGAGCTCCTTGAGCAGGGTGTGTAACGGCCCATGGGGTGGTATGTTTGGTGGTCTCTGGTTTAGCAGTGCAACTTATATGTCACTACAAGAAACAGTCTAGGAACTCTGCTTTGGAAATGATGAAGAATTACACTCAGAGTTCACTTTCTACTATTTATACTCTCATATTATTTTTATGCGTGTGACTTCTATGACTGGTAGATAGTATCCGCGTTGCGTAGTCTATGACTTTGTAATTCCCGTATCGAGATGAGATGTAGTTACAACGTCTCCATAAGCTTGCACAAGCAAAACAATTAAGCATCATCTGACCCCTTATTCCCCAATATCAGAGTCCTTCCATTCCATCATATCATAATAAATCTCCTTCCTCCACGCCTTCTCAACCGGATCATGAAAACCATCACAATTTTTCTTGACAAACTTATTACTCTTCGCCCAATGCAGAGGTACGAATTCCAAGTCCTCCGGCACCCATTTCTCAAGCAATTGGTACAACTCCTCGCGATCCTTATATCGAGCTGCGCACTCGATACAGGGTCTGAAAAGAAAGAAACGGGTGCTGCGAGTGTTGCTGTGGGTGTATGTGAATGGGTCCCGCCAGTAACTACACCCGCTTCCACAGACACGCCGGAGTGACAATTTTGCGTAGCGTGCGAAGAAAAGAGGGTAGAAGGTCTTGCATGTTAGGCCTAGACAGGCTGACATCTCTGGAGCTCTCTCATGTCGCTCAAGAGCATCGAATATTTTGAGGTGGAGTTCTGGGGGCAGGGTGGATAGGGTGGGGGCTTGGTCTGATGATTGGTTAGAGTTCGTTTCTTGGGAGGTAGATATTAGGGTGGTTATACTTTTCTGCTTCTCATCTGGATCATCTGCGGATGCTGCCACAAAGACGGTGTTGCGAGACGAAGTTGTCGCCATAGCTGGTTCTTGTGCTTGAGGAGGTATTTTGATGTTGGCCAAGGTGTTTTACGGACGGCAGTTTAAGATGTTATGTGCAACGTGTGTATATTGTCTCAGCCAGGAAATAGTGTTGATTGTTCAAAATGCTTGAGTTGAAGGAAAGTAGACCTTTTAAATTCAAGTTGATAAACATCTTACCACATGATTTCGGTGAATGACTTCTATCTTTGGGACAGATCGGTTAAGAATTGAATCCAAACCTAGAGCCTAGAGCTTTACGATATTCAATAAGACAAAACTTACATATTACTCAAATAGGCACTGGCTTAAAAGTGGACATGGTTGAAGAACAGAATCTGTTTTCCTTCTTTCCTTGACCTGAACCTGAACCATTGTACAAGCCACTTGGGTATCCTCCACTTATTCACAATGCCATTCATCAAAGAAACGTCTCTGCGACTGCACTATATAGTCCTAACTCCTAATCGCTCTCCAAATTCCACAAACCAAGCCTAGAAGTGTATGATGTAAGTTGGACTAAGAGAATCATCATCAATAGTTATTTCACTACGCCAGACTTCAACTTTGAAAGCCTCTGGGCAACAGAATCAATCTTCTAAAAGTCCGCTAAGAAATGAATGAATGAACGAACGAATGAACAAAGGATGAGATTGACAGCAAAGAGTATATTTACAGCAGTTAGTAAATACATTCACGGGCTTGCAGTTGGGTAGGAAACTATCTAGTATTACGACGCACGTATAATAGATGGACAGTGACTAGATCTAGTTGACCAAGAAAGCCAAGCCAAGCGACTTCTTTAAAATCTGCTTAAGCTTGTGGACATCGTTTTTTCCCGACTTGGAAATAAAAGTAAGTGATGCAGGATATATGAAGGTTTTATAGGTACAATCCGAATAGGAAAGAGGACCGGCAAGAGAAGTGAATTTGACAGAAGAGCAAAAACACCTTCGTCTAGTGCTATTGGTTAGAGCAAAGTTCTATTATATATATTCCCATACATGGCTCAGCACTGCAGCAGATGATGCTGTGCTGGACAATGGCCACAGTCGATTATCTCGAAAGGGCTTCTTTCGCGTTTATATTGCCATTGGGCTCTTTATACACTTGCACTTCTCTCCTGTGGCTGTAGCGGCATCCCAACATTCATGTCCTAGACGTTGAACCGCCGACTAAACTAATATTTCATCGCAAGTTTTATTTCAATGCTGTCAAGAATAGTATTGCTGTCGATGAAACCGATCATTCACATCAAGATAGCACAGCAAGCCGTGCGTTGGAGCTTCCTTTATCTGCGAGAAAAACAGAGGAAAAGAAGACTTCAGCAACCGAAGTATCTATATTTGTTTTGATTCTCCATTGCAATAGGAATCTTCGGATCTAGATCGTTGATCACGAATTTGTTTGGTTCTACAAATTCATCTACTGCGCCTGTTGAGGCTGTTGTAGTCTTTATATAATGGCGAGGAACGAGGTATGTCAGAGCTTGAGTGGCGTACCAAATGGGGGCGCTTGATTGAATATAAAAAGCATGCTAAGAGCTATTTCTATTACTATTATGCTTACTTCCAAGCGACTTAAACATGATATGGGATGTGCTTTTGGTTCTTAGCTAGCATACTTGGAGTTTAAACAAAAGCTATTGCTCAAAGGCCTCGAAAATGTGATAGTAACTAGAATCACCCACCACTTAAAAAATGATCTTCAAGATCAAGCAAGAAGAGAAGAGAAGAGAAATGAAAAAGGCTTATGCGAAAGCAGTGGCTCAAGCGAGCAGAATGCACCGACTATCTCTAGATACTCAGTGCTCTGCTTAGAAATCTTATCCAAGGTAACACAAGGCGGGGCCAAGACAAGCCAGCCCAAATAAAGTAAAATGACATACTATAAAGAAGAACTTCGCTTTCAATGCGTAATTCAAATTCGGAAATCAATAGCTTAATAGATTAATTAACCACTCTCGCACTCCCCGAGAACCTGATCTGCAAGCAACGAGAATGACTGCCAGCTATCAATCACGCCGTTGATTGATTGATGCCCAAGTGTAACCAGAAGTGAGTGTAACGTCACAATAACAAACGTAATTGCTTTTACAGTACAGTACTCCCTCCCACTCCGCAGATTAGAGATTACAGTGGCTTTCTCGAACGGCCGCGGGTCTACCCGCTTCAGTGTCACAAAAGGAAACGGCCGGTTCGACTTTCTTTATTGACCCTCTTGATTGAGAGTAGCGTGGGTCGGGATGAGGTGAGATATCAGATGAAATGATATGCCTGCTATAGTACTCGACCTTCGAAGATACCCCACATTGCTACTTCGGTACGTACCTAGGTAGTGATCGCCAGGAAGCAAGCTACTGTACGGAGTACATACATATGCTGGCTTCAAATGTGACCTGCAGCAGACAAGGCAGGGCAGCCGTTTTCGTGAGCCCGGTTAGGATGGGATGATGCCAATCAGCCTCGGTTTTGTGCTAGGAGATTAATTGAAACGCTTCAATTGATTACTCCGCAATCAATTAATTAACTTACAGCTATTGTATACTTGCAGTGCAGTGCTTGTAATGACATCGTTTCTAAGCGCCAGGAACGAGAAGCCTACAGTAGATATCTAATTGTTAGGCGCCGGATGGGAAGTGATATGTGGTGTTCTGGATGTTGATTGGTTGGGTGGGGGGAGATGAGATGAGATAGATGAGCAGGAACAGGAACAGGAATTGCCTTTTTTAAGGTTTAAGGAAGGGAGGGGATACTTGCGAGTAGGAGATTTGTTTCATGTTTTCTGCCTTTTGCGTAGCATGTGAAATGTATAGGTAGGCCACGGTTATAGTTTTCCCGCTGGTGGCGGCGTTAGATGAAGTGAGGCAAGGCGAGTAATGAACGGAAAAGCAAATATTGTATGTACGGCATATCAACGTGATGGGGAAAGATAAGTTGTGATAATGACGACGACCGCCGACATATTGTAGGGTTGCGGCGGCTATATGAGACTGCTCGATTGAGGGATATAGATGCTGGATTAATATCAAGATGCACTGAAGGAGGAGATCACGAGGGAGGGTTTTCCTGACCTGGGGTTAGATGAGGGGGTTTGATATTAAATGTAACGTCAATTGGTATAATGGTCAATTAAGGTTATGGGGAGTACAGAACTTGCATCGATCTTCAGTCAGCGAGTGAGGGTTTGAGAATAGGCTTAATAGAGAGAATTCATGCGGCGGCGGACCTTCTCACCGCGGCCATCGGGTCGGGTCCCAGACACACAGGAAATTCTGCTGTCATTCTTCGAGGTGGCTGACGGACAGGGCGGGAGGGGAGCAAGGATTGCGCATCAAGCAGAGAGGTCGTCGCAGGGGCCGCATATCCATATCCCCAAACATGTTCATGTTGGAATTAAGAGGCTGGTAACTGGGAAACACGTGCAAGCGCGCACACCTGAGCCGCTGGGTCGTGGTCGTGGTCGTGGGTCCTAAAGTGAAGCTTTGCTTTCATTGGAAGTATTGTTTTATCTTTGGCTGTCGAATCACAAAATTCCAAACGGTGCCATTTAGGATCGTCGTGAAAAGATCAACCAACCAGCCGACCGGATGAGAGGAATTATTCAAGGCCTACGGAGTACTTCCTTTCCTGGCAATAAATGGCATCCTTGCAATATCCACCGCACCCATCAAGTACGAAGTATGAGTGTTCCATTCCCATGCCAGCCAGCCCTAAACCGGCCCCTCTCCACCTCCGTGCTTGCATGCGATGCGGTGTATCACCGTAACAGACTATCAGTATCTGACGTGGAGTTCTTTTGCAGTAGAACAGTGCAGTGCAGATAGATAGACAGACACTGCAGAGAGTGCAACAGTATCTGATCTGGTGCTACTGCGACTTCTACATGTACAGTGTACCCGTTGGCGCCGAATCAGGACTCTTACACCGACATTTCCAGGTTGTCAACGGAGATATTGGGGAATTCATGCCGCGCATCCATAACTCAAGCAAGAGTGAGGCCCAGTAGCAATGCAATCGCCTACAGTACCCCGGCCCAACAGATAATTCTTCCTTTCTTGCACACTCAGCTCAGTCCCAGCAGAGCAGAGCACCGGTATTTTATGGTATGGTACTGTACGGAGTAGGTGCTATTTCCAGCTCAAAGCCTTCCATCAGCCGCATCACGAGCCAAGTGGGTGATCCTTTGTGCGCTGTCCTCTCATACGCCCCGTTGATCGACAGATCAATTGCGCCTACCAATCGTATACTCCGTCGTACTCGTACCTCCGTAGCTTCTTCCCCCCCCTCGGAAAATCTTTCACTCTCTCTCGCTGAGCCCCGGTCCATCGTCCTTCACTCGCCTCTCTTCGCCTGGTTGGTCCTCGTCCTCGTCCTCACTCACTCACTCACTCCCCTGACCGGCCTTCCTGCTAGTTTTCTCCGCGCCACCCTTGTTCGTCTACTCCTACCATTTTATGCCTTTTTTATGCTCGCCGCCTCCTGCCCGCCTTCTGCTTAATCAGCTCTCTTCTCTGTGTCTCCATAAGCGATCGAGTCAGCGCACACCCTTAAGAAACCGGATCTTCCTCAACCAGTCACGTCTCTTTCCTCCCTTTCACCCATCAACACCAACACACCCACGACCAATCATCACCCCCATCAAATCACAACAAATCAATTTTCAGGAACCCAAGAGAGAAAGGCCCGTTCCATCGATAGACTCCATACGCAGTGCGATACGATACGATACTGGAAATCATTATTCTTTCTCTCGATACTACTCGCTGCCGCTGTCCCTCGCCAAAATCCCGACTACTCTATTTGCGCGACCGTCCTTGTTTTGTACCAGCCCACACAGCTCAAGCTCAGACTTCTCTTGCCCCCCATTTGACGCTCGAGGATCCTGTCCTGCACCCAAACGGTGCCCCTTCCTTGTATCGCATCGCATCTGGAAGCTGTACGGAACACAACCAATCGCCCTCTGCCCCAAACACCGACCTCATCATCGCCGGAGCCCTATCACGCTCGCGAAAGCCCTCATCGACGCATCAATTGGCCCTCACCTGTATCCCGTGATTAAATCACTCTGCGGGAGGGATTCGTGCGCTGCTCCATCCACTGCCTGCTGGATACGTTCAACGTCTCGTATTGGAGGTGAGTTTTCCCGGAGATTTATTCAACGTTGAAGCTTGAGTTTCTTCCCACAGCTCCATCGCCGCGGCTGCGCGCCCTGTCCCGCTGCACCGGCGCGCAGCAGCATCTATACATAACAAATAGTGCAGGTCAACTAACTATGCATTCATTACATAGGCACATAAACACCAGCTTTATCTTTTAAGTCTATTGTTCCAGCGACCCGGTCGTTTGTCCCGCGCGCACATCGTGTTCGCGACTCGAAACTCTACGCTTACAGCCGCACAACTGCGCGTCGGAAACTCCATTTTCGAAGACTCATCGTCTGCACGCGCAAATCACCTTTGCATCCAAGCTTCATTCGGTTTACCGTTAAATTCTTTGCCGCTACGCTCGACAGGAATAGGAATTGGCGTGGGAAGCTGATTGACAAGGTACGCCTAGTTTTTGCATGACCCTCTATGCATGGCCAACGCATCACACTGGTCCAAGGCAAAAAACAACATCGGGCCCAAACCTCCCCCTCCCCAATCGCTCTTCAAGATTGTCCGTGCCTTGACCAAACATCATAGCTAACTGCTGCGGTTGGTTTACAGTCGCGAAGCCGTCTTAATTACTGGGGAAAGCTTCGTTTGTTCTGTGGCTCAAGAACCTTAGGTCCCGCGAAGTTATACCTGCCACTCCATATACCGAATAGCTTCAAGCGCAAGCGCAACACCGCCTCATCTCTCACGTGGGTTTAAAGAACGCGACACTGTTCCGACCGCCTCACCTTCCAGTAAAACGCCTCCCGTCGACTTCAGCTTGCATATGTTGTGCTGCGGTCTATTGCGGTGTACACCTACCAGATTGCCTGCCAGCACATCCACGCATACTGGCATCGAATTGACGAGAAGGCTACATCACTAGTTGAAGTACGAAATTCTGGAGAACTGCGTCAGAGAAGTCGTAACGCGTTATTACAACATCGCACTGGAAGAATCTTCCAATCCTCGAAAAGATCGAATCCTCTACCAACATATTGATTTACATCCTTGAGATATACCCACTTTCAGCTCCAAAGAAACTCCAAACCTCAAGCATACCTCCACACGCGTCGTACCTTGTGCGCCTCTCCAATTTTCGCGCAGCAGACTCTTTTACCACTCGAATCCAAAGGTCATACAAATGATGGAGTACGCGCAATACCAGCAACCGGCGCAAGCCCAGCACGGACATAATGGTGGACACATTCAAGCCGGATACCCAAATTCTGGGCAACACCCAGCAGGAACTACCATCACATCTCCTTCTCAACCATTACACCCACAACATGCTGTACATAATCAAACGTCACCAATACTCTCCTCCCAACCTCAGCAGCCGGGGCAGAACCAAGGGCATGGTATTCACCCGCAAATGAACTATCAACCCGCCTACGCGCAACCTGGTATGCATTATGGCATGCCTGGAATCACCCCACAAGCGGCCGCAATGGCAGCGACTGCTGCTGCTTCCGGTCAAGGTTACTCATACTCGATGCCGGATGGCAGCATACCCCAAGGCTCTCCTAAGATGGGATCCGGGATCAAGCGCGAACGGGGACCGCGATCGCCACAACAAATCAATAATCAAATGAATCATGCGCAAGTCAACCAAGGCCGGAGAATGAGCAACCAGGTGGGCAGTCCGGCGGTTCCAAATTCACAACCTATCATGAACCACGGCGCGCCTCGACCCTCAGTGCCCCCAATGGTTAATAATCAGCAACATCCTCAGTCACCCGAACTTGTCTCCGGCGCAGTTGAAGAATCTCCCTTGTATGTGAATGCCAAGCAGTTTCACCGCATCCTAAAGCGCCGCGTTGCGCGACAACGATTAGAAGAGGCTCTGCGGTTGACTTCCAAAGGGAGGAAACCATATCTTCACGAGAGCAGGCATAATCATGCGATGAGGCGACCTAGAGGACCTGGTGGAAGATTCTTGACTGCGGACGAAGTTGCAGAGATTGAGAGGACCAAGGGCGATGGAGGAGATGATATGGACAAAGTGTCATTGGATACCCCCGCAAAAGGCATATTGAATAGCGGGAGTGGATCAGGAAATAAGCGAAAAGCCGATTCAGACAACGCGACGCCCAGCAAAAAGCTTAAACAAAGCAACGGGCCACCCGTCGGGCGAAGTAGCGCTGAGGATGAAGACGAAGATGATGAGGATGCAGAAGATGATGGTTGACATTACCGCTCAACACCAAAAATCTCCTTTGTATGTGTTTAGTTACGATGTTACGACAGCGTTTGCTTTTCCAATGCGCAACAAATTGGATTTCCTGCTTTTCTTGCTTCATTTTCACAGCGACCGGGGCAGTGGGTTTTTCGCATACGGCAATATGTTTCCTTTCTCATCTGGTCTAGCACGAGGGAAGATACCAATACGGGGGAGCTCGGGCTCGGCTGGAGTTATTTCTGTGGCTTGTTGAGGGGACTTGTGGATATGGGATCTTTTTGCATATGGATGGGGTTTAGTGGTTACACAGGACGCTCGTTTACAACATTCATTGGCTTCTTTTCGCAACTTGTCTGTCGCTCGCTAGACTAGAATATCCCCCTTTGTCAGCCGTCTTCACTTCGCCTCTATGTTTTCTTAGCCTTTCGCGAGAAAGAGCTGGAACGCGCACGCTACAATACATTTTTTTTTCTTTCTTTTTGACGGATGGATGGAATGGGATGGATGGATGGATGGGCAAGGGATTAGAAATTTGGTACAGGTCCCTCACCGGATGGTCAAAAAAACAGAATCATTGAAGCGAATTTTGCGTTTAGGTAGTAGGGGTTAGGGAAGGAATTTTCTTATGATGATGGACTTTTCTTTGCGTTTCTGTGGGAGAGTTATATGGATGATGCATGAAGGAGGTGGATGGAGATAGGGGAGGCTGATGTTGTATCATATGTTGGGATAGGGCTTTGATCTAGCATGGCACCTATTATATTTGAATGAGATTTTGAGACTTGATACCAACTATATTTACTGCGTTTTTGTGTGGGGGTGGTTTACGGTGGCATGACTCATGTGGTGGGTGGGTGAGTGAGTACGACCTTCTCCTTTACTTTCATCCTCAGCCTATCAAATAACCCCCCCCACCCCCGCCTCGAATATCTATACATAACAATCCATACACTCCTCTTGTTTTCTCTATATATACATACCATCATTGACTACTCACTGTATGATTTGCTAGCAATACATACATTACGCTTTCAACTATCATACTTTCATGTCGTGTAGTGAAGGGAGGGGAGGAGAGAGGTAAATATAAATGAAGCCTACCCAGCCGACTTTCACCCAGACGGATGGCCGTCCGTACCCCGATGGCCCGTGTGCTGGTCCAGCATACATGCATGCCACGGGATAGCCACGAGGACTTCCCATCAGTCAGTCAATGGCTTGCTCGGCTCATGACAGACGCATTGAATACATCAGTTGTCCCTGATTAAGCCACAGTCAATTACTTATTCTTATCACGTGGTAGGTGGATGGACGTGGGTTGATGGATGGGTGATCGACTGGGTTAATCGTATTTGTTGCTGTTAGCTATAGGAAATTCTTTGCTGTCATATATTTACATTCATTCAATTTTAATGTTCATTCGAGTAATGGTTCCTAGATGTTTTTTCTTTTGAGCGTCGCGCGGAGGGGTACTAAGGTAGGGAAAGGAATGGAATGCATGGGTAGGTGTGGGTTGGCGTTTGGTCTTACTGCTGCGTTTGTTCTGGTTCATGGAGACGGGGTGTTCGAATTCTTTTTTGGGATTGGTTGATGGGTCTTGTTTTTTTTCGTTGGAGAGAGGTTGTGGGATACATAAGTGAGTTTGAGGACTTGAGGTGTGTTTTTTTGGTTGTGAAACATGCATTAATGAGTGCTCCATGGGGGGTAATTTGTTTGCTTCTTGCTTTCAATGAGTACGTTGGTGCTTGATCGTTGTTTAATCTACGCTTGTAAGATGTATGGCTCATTTGACAGTGTGTCAGCAGGGAAAGCGACGGGGGTATATATTTCTCATCGGATTCTCCATCTCCACCAAGTGTTAAGGCAGATGCAATTGAGGCATATTTAGTTCTCATGCCTGTTTTACTTTCAAGTGGATTTCGTGGTGGGAGGAAAGTAGAGTGGAGTCAGGCATGCACTATAAAGGTTTCCTAAAAACGGGAGGTGCGAGAAGGGAATGGCGAGTGGAGGTTGTTGTCAAGGATGCTCTTGCTGTCATTTAGCGTGTTGCTGTCATGTCATATTCCTTTCGTGTTGACTACTTCGCTTCGCTACCACATTCCTTGTGTACATGTTTGGCTCGATATGCTGGGGCGATCGAGAAGAGCGGCTATATATGCTGCTTAGCACTTGGAAAGCTGGGTAAGCGCAAGGAGCTCATCTCTGATATCTCTTAATGAAGTTGGTTCTGTTTGTAAAAAAACTCGTTGTTGGTAGCTTGGTGGCTTCTTGATGTGTATTAAATACTTCTGAGTGGGCTTGAGATTCATGTGTTGGTAGGATCCCCACATTGATTCAGTTTTAGAGTATGGTGGGATGTTAATCAAGTTCTCGAAGAGACAATCATGCCCAGTTTCACATACTACTAGGAGTTATTGCACGTACTTGGTTGGAGCATTAAACTGTCAAATTTTACGACAACTCGAAGAATGCATCTATAACTATTTACTTGCCTACTGCTAATACCTCAAACTTTTGGGCGATTATTGCAAGAATAACAATGTTTGTCCCTGCAGGGACTTGACATTGAACGGTAATGTCCTACGAGATGTGGGGTTCTAGCTCAGAATTCACCTTGAGCTTAAAATTGTTATGATTAGTGCATGCCGAACGCGAAGTAGAATGTTATCTTGCTATCAGCCAGCTACTTGCTGTCAAGTTATGTTATTGTTGCTGATGTTATGTTAGGAGTCGGATTGGATTAAAGGCTGGAATCAACGGGATGTATTGTACATGAGAGGCCGTGGTTTGATTTTCATTCGCGTTGGTGGCATCTTAACATTTCCTTTGAATCTCCAACCTATAATTTCAACCTTGCTTCTTTGTTATTTCCAGAAGAAAGACTGCATCTTCTAGCTTGTTAATAAATGGTCCAGCTTTCTTCCCTTGAAGTCTCGACCTAATGCCCGAACCAAGAAAGCTTGAAGTCCACTCTTGGCCATTCTATCTTTTGACCTTAGCTTACGTTTCTTTATTTAATTGAATTTCCCTTCCAATTTTTTCGTCGCATATTCTTGATGCAGCGCCGAAGGACTCCATACGGAAACCACATTCAGTGCAAAGACTGTTGTCAAAAACAGACTGCTAGCCGGGGATTCTGAACAGGCATCTACATGGCCGACGGCATGCAAGACTGCTTCGGAATGATAAAAAGCTTGGTCTTGATTCCCAATATTTCCTGCGTCCAGGAGAGAAGAACAAATCAGGTATGCCGCGTGCTGGATGGCTGCTAGACATCCGGCGAAAGAATTCGAGGGGTCATAGCTTGGCAATAATTCGTCGGTTTGAAGTGGAAGTGGAGGCTTTTCATCGTTTTGAATCAGTGTGTCCAGATTTAATATCAAAACGGAGAGGTCATCCCAGAGATTTTGGAGAGATTCTTGTAAGTCAAAAATGGAAGGCATATAAATCATACTCTCTGTACGCGAGATATACTCTGGAATCGAAAGCACAACGTCGACTAGATTGTCGAGTTTCATTTTTGGGTTTGGAAAGGGGATCGTTTTCCAATCATCCCGAGCGAAAATGTGTGGTTTTTTGAGCATGACGGACGAGAATCCCTGGGATGAGCTTTTAGTGTCTTTATCTAAAAGTTTCACTTTGAACAAACACTTACTATTCCAAGCCTCACAGTACGAAACAGTTGATGCACGAGCCCCTTTTGACATGCTGCAGGACCCATCCCCTCCAATATCGTAGCAGCAGCATCGAGATGCTGCATCCACGCCAACGGCGTCGTCTTCACCACAAGCTCAAAATAACACATTAACACTGTGGAACACAGAGCTTCCTCCGGTGTTCGACTCGCATCTGTGTTCCGACATATGTCCTTCCGTCGAGTTTCTAATGCCTTGGTGTAGGTTCTCCGCGCTTCGGTTTGAATCGATACTGAGGCATTGAGACGCCCGTAGAATGCCATGCTTGTTGCACGAACAGCGTAGCGCATTGTTGGGCTTGAATGTGAGATTGCTATTAGTGAGGGCAGTTTGGCTAGCCATGAACAGGCGCCTATCATTTCGATGCCATGGCCGTAGGCGGAGAAGAAATGGGAGAAGAATAACTGCTCGAATGCTTCGGCGCGGGAGGGTTGGTAGTATGATGGGATGGTGGGGATGAAGACATCATTTCGTACTTTAGTCAGAGTTGAGCTATTGAAGTCTGAAGGTACTGGACTATCTGTTGCAGCATGCTGTATTGCTGGCTGCGGTGATTCATTGGAAATATCAGGACCAGAATAGCTAGACGGATATATTGTCCTACTCCAGCTTAGTTGCGATGAAGTAGGCGGGCTGCTCGACGGAAACGTGCGTGCATCCGTGGTAATGACATAAAATGTGTCCGTTATTGGACCTGGACATTTCTTTCCATTTTTCCTACATTGCGTGCATTCTGGAAGAGCTTCATCGCACTATAGTAAGGCAATGTAAGTAATACAACGAGATTGTGCAAGTGGCACGTTAGCCGATCTCAGGATCTACCTACCTTGATACGGCGTTTTCGGCAGATGCCACACCCCCTACTTCGGCCAGCAGTTCGAGCCATTATTACTAACTTATTGTGACTGATGAGTGATATAGTGGAAGGATTTTCAATATATTTCTAGGGTGTCTTGAGCGTAAGAGGTCGTGGTTTTCATGTGGTCATCCTGCTTACAAATGGAGAAAAACACGTGCCTTATTCCACCAGAACCACCGAGTATGGGAATAGCGATCTGAGAGTGGCTTCAAAAAACCCAAACTGTTAAGATCATAACTTCTAGACTACTAATTTGAAGTTCTAACGTCATTTTAGTGTCCACTTTGATGGTTTTATCTGCAAGTCACGTTTTAAGCCTTCGGATTTGACCTAAGTTTGGCCTGGATATTGATGGGATTTAGTGACAAACTATCAAGAAAGTAAGAGCACTTGACCAAGTAGATTTTTACTCGCCCCCAGAGACACTAGAAAGTCTATCACGTATATTTAGAGAGCAATTTTGACAGGATTTGACTGATGATGTCCTATTATTCTATGAATTTATGCAACGAGTACTAGGTTCTATTGATACTTCCACATTTGCGGTGGATTGCATAGAAGTTGATAAAACCTAAGATTTGAGGGCTGGATGAGAAGCTAAGAAAACATCTCTGGTAGGTGCTTTAAAAGATTTCCCCCCCTTCCACACGTGAGTAATACTTTTCGCATCTGCCATAATCTGGATGTCCTCGAGTGGATTCTCTGACAGAGCAATGAAATCCGCATCATATCCCTCTTTGAGCTGACCTGACAGAGGCGCTTGAAGGCCTAATGTCTCAGGAGCATTGGCAGTGGCCGCCTCTATTGCCTGAAGAGGTGAAAGACCAGCCTCGACCGCATACACCAACTCACTGCCATTACTCCCATGACTGAGCGGCGTACCACCAACACTGAATCCAATATCAGTTCCAAGAGCAATCTTGACACCTGATTTGACAGCCAGCTTGTATGCTTCTTTGTGTTCTTTTGCCACAGCTTGAAGCTTCTTGTAACCACTTTCCGTCCACGAATCTTTCATTTTCAGACCACTCTGCTGGATCGTTCTTGTTGGAACAAGAATTGCGTTTTGCTTAATCATTACCTCGATTGCTTCGGCATCTAAATATGTTCCATGTTCGATTGTGGAACACCCCGCGCGTAATGCTGCCATGATGCCGGCTTTACCATGGCAGTGGGCAGCAACGATTCTTTCCGATCGATGAGCTTCCTCCACCATCGCCTTTAGCTCGGCGTCCGTGAATTGCTGGTGTTTTGGATGGTCAATCTCGCTAGACACTCCGCCGCTGGCACATATTTTGATCACCTTGGCTCCCTGGCGGAGCTGCATTCGGACAGCCTTAATACACCCATCCACACCATCGCAAAGTTCGAAGAACAGTCCGTTGGCACAGGCATCTTGGTACTCTGCGAGTGGAACGGCATGGCCATCTCCGTGGCCACCAGTTTGGCTGAGAACACTTCCTGCCCCATAAATCGTCGGACCTGTGAGTTGTTGGAGTCAGTGAAACACTATTACCGAGCATTGTGAGATTCTTAGTATGTTTTCTGGTCCGAGAACCTCAGCAACATCACATGTAGACATTCAGATCCGTGACTATGTCTGCGTATGAGCATAAAATACCCCGAGGAGCTGCTTACCAACTAGAAAGCCTTCTTCGATAGCCTTGATGAGGTATATCCCGTAGCCTCCAACTTCTCTAACACTCGTGAATCCAGCATTCAGTACTTCTGCAACATCGCGAGCTGCTCGAGCACCTGCTAATACTTTCGATTCTCGATATAGAACCTCAGTGATGTAAGACTGACTGCCGAGAAAATGGACGTGGCAATCCCACAGACCGGGCATCAGGACCGGAACATGCGTGGCATTGAGGAATTTGTATGCCTTGGGAATGTCTGATTTCGCTCCAACCCATGTTATGCGGCGATTTTCATAAACAATGGCACCATTGTTGATGGGTTGTCCGCGGCCGGGAATTAGGAGGTCGGCTGTGATGATTGAAGCAGTCATTTTATGGTTCAAAAATGGACCTACTTTCTCAACTACCTATAGTAGAGTTAGCATCATGCTTGTCTGTATTGCGAATGACTTTTACCTAGAAAGACGAAACAAATCTGCGTTTGTATGAGAATTTATGGGACCTGGCAGATCAGAGGTTGCAGAGTTTCAAAAGAGTATAAAACAAGCAACACGCTTGATGTCCTAGAAGAATTCAAAGTGCATTCAAAGCCCACTCTTATACTCCTATAGCATTTTTCTGCCGCAAAACATCTTAGAGAATAACTTCCTGTTTCAAACCAACCCGCATAGCCGAGAACTCCTGGCATGCATATAGTCAGTGGTGACGACAGAGGACCCAAAGAACGAGGTCCAGAAGGCTAGCTTCGCGAGGTGCCAATAGCCCTTTGAACCCTCCCAAAAAATCCTCACGGCTGCACATAGCTAGATAGGCATCAGTCAGTCGCTGGCTTTCAGCCCCCCTGAATCTCGCTTGTGACATACTAACCGCATTCAGCTAGGTTTGCGAGAACACCTAACTACACAACAGGTTGGGGTTCTTCCTTGGGAACGAGACATATTGAACTGGAGCTGATGTATAATGGATTGGAAATCAAAAATCAACTGATTTATGAACTGGTCAAAATAGATCCATATATTGATGTCACAAATTGAAATTGATCGTCGCAAGTCAACTTGATTGGACGAGGCGGGGTAAGCATGTGTGATTGAAAATGTATAGACAATTTGTCAGACATCAAGGTTCGAAAAGCTGATAGGTATACTATATATTTCTCCCACAGCTGTTGGATTTTTCTTTCAGAAGTGACTTCATTCCGAAATAGTTCTGTCCCATTTGCATTCTTTTATATCTTTTGCTCGGATCATTTAAGAATCAAAATCACAATATGGCGGGAATCAAAGCTACTACTTCGACACTCCAGATGGATGACGGAGTTAATTTACGTGTGAAGGTTATTGGCGAGGCCTCGAAAAGTGCCAAACCTCTCCTCATCGCCCTTCATGGTGCACCAGGGTTGTCCACTTCTGTAGAGCCGGAAGCTACTTTCACGTTCCTCTCCGACATCTTTCGAGTTCTGGTATTCGATGCTCGAGGGAGTGGTGGTTCTGATATGACTGGGCCATACACTCATGATCGGTGGATCAAAGATATTGAAATCCTGAGGTGATTAAACTACCTCTACTGAATTGACGATTTGAACTGAGAAGATTAGGAAATGGGCAGGTGCAGAGAAGTTCGTCCTTGCTGGATGGAGCTATGGAGGGTTTATTTCGCTGGACTACGCTGTTTTGCACGGGGATAAACTCCTCGGTTTAATGCTCAGAGACACTTGGGCAAATGGGTTACTAGGCCAGATGACGGTTCTAGGGAACATCTTGACCGATGACCGGCTCCACGTCGATGTTGCACGTCAAGTCAGGGTTTGGTCTGGCAATCTTCGCGACAACAAAGATTTCGAGGAAGCGATTCCGGAAATTTTACCAATTTATGCACCGCCAGAATATCCTTCCCGTAAATTACCAGTCAAAGATAATGACGAGCCGAAGGGATTTGAAGGAATGGACGAGCGTGCGGCTTACAACTCAGCTACACAGAATGCGGCTTTCAGTATAAACGTGCCACGCTTTGATGTTCGTCAGCAACTCAAGGATATCAAGGTAGACGAATCCACAAACTCTCCGCTTTAGCATCAGATTAGATCTAACTTAAATCTCAGACTCCTACTCTCGTTCTTGTTGGGCGTCATGACCGTATCACTCCAGTTGAGTGCAGCCAAGAAATTGCACACGGCATTCCAGGATCAAGGTTGGAGATTTTCGAGCACTCTGGACATAATCCAGCATCTGATGAGACGGAAAAGTTCAGACAGGTTACGCTAGACTTTTTGAGAACTGAAGTTATATAGACCGTGGATCTGAGATATATATTACAGTGACAAAGTCCATGGCAGTCGTAGAAAATTGTCACTTGAAGAGTTTTTATAATAATTACAAATCATCTTATTAAAAAGTATGTGAATCTTAAACAAAAGAACCATCTTTCTATGTGATAGAATCTAATATAAGAGTAATGCTCAAGGGGAAGCTGGACCCAAAATAGGTCACGTGAAATATGTGGCTTGGACGCTAATATGTCGCTCAGAGCTGCAGAATGAAATTTAAGAAAGATAGCCCGAATATACCGAGGAATACATATTATGGTCTCATGGCAATACTGGAGCTGATTCCAAAGGGTTCAACGATGGTATCCATCACGTGACAATTACTCTGCCAAAGTCTATGACGTGTAGTAGTCGAGCGTCTAGCTATCCTACTAGAAGATTATATAAACTCAGAAAGATAGCAGAGCTTGAACTACTTATGTCCAGTGGAATATTCAACATTTTTTGGTTCTGTGCGCCCAACTGCCCCGAATCAGCTGCACAGCAATCAGAACTCAGATATGCCCCCCAAAAAGTCCCAGCAGAAGTCTCCGACGGCTAAAGATGAGGATCAGGACGTAAAAAAAGAAGACACACCACAGCGTCATGAGAAGAATGACAAGGAAGAATCAAACAACAAAGCTGGAGCAAAGCGAAAGTCCCCACCCCGTACTGAGGACGTGGAGCCTTCAAGCAAAGCACTGAAACTTGAAGGCGCTTCACATGAGAACTCCATTATTCGCTTCCTACTATCCCCCAAAGGGCTTTCACTTTGCCAGAAGCAAGAGAAGGACCCATCTGATTCAAGCGTGAAGGATTATTTCTCCGCTGACCTTACTCCATTTCAACACCTGATGTGCGCCATCATTTTGAGCAGGCCAATTAGTCACAACTTGGGTCTTCGGACCATCAAAACCGTGCTGAACGAGCCATGGAATTGGACCAATGTCGACGCGGTTCTAGAAGCGGGAAAAGAAAATGGAGAAGGAAAGACCGAACGCGTGGAAGCCATGGAACAGGCGCGAACACAGCATCGACAGAAAACTGCCTCGGAATTGGGAGGAATGGCTCAAGTTGTGAAAGATGAGGGATGGGATAAAGACGCTGATGGAAGCCTTGGGGGGCTGCTAGATGTTGTCAAAGGAGAGACAATGCAAGAACAAATTAGAGGTATGTTGAAGAAGAAGATCAAGGGCGTTGGTGATACGGCAGCCGATATTTTCCTGCGGAGAGTGCAGGGGTGTAGAGGATGGGAAGACATCGGTTGGTTTGTGGATGGGAAGACAGAAGAAGCTTTGCAAGGGATCGGACTTCCTGTTGACAGCAAAGCACTCCGGACACTTCTGGAAAACGAGGGAGAAAAGGACACCAGACGCAACTTCGTGGTAGTTTTGGAGAGAGCGCTTGGTATCTTTCTCGAAGGAAAACAGGACGAGGTGACAAAACTTACCTGATTTTGTTCAAATATCTTGAGCTGTCACAGACTAGCAAGACAAATTGATCCATCCATTCATTTCCTCTTGAAAGACCTTAAGCATCATTCCATAAGCCCAGTGCTTTTGAGAAGTCACATCCAACTGCAACTCAGTCCCACTACCTTCCTCTTGGAATAACCTCTTGACAACAATTGGCCATTCAACCTCGTGAGCTTGCATCCTATCCCCAATATAAAATGTCGTAAAACACAGTTCCAGATGTTCCAGCTGTGCCTGTAGATTCTGGGAATATATCTGTCGAAACAAGCTAGTGGCTGCAGTCTTGCCTTTTTCCTCTAAGAGAGGTGGTGGCAGAACAGTTCCATGCAAACCATCATATCTGTACTCCTCTGAGAAGGTACTGACTGTAAGTGGTAGCTTAATCCAGACCTTCAGCTTCTTAACGTGGGAGAAGCTAGTAAGGAGAGCGCCTGCTGAAGTCTGCAAAGTTGTGGCTTGGAATTGGTCAGTAACGGTTTGAACGCCGAGCTTCTGGTCATCCTAGCATGACAATTAGTCAACATTTCAATCTGGGTGTGAACTAGTCAGAGTTGAGTCTCGCCCATGCTGCTTCCTCCCATCTCAGATCTAGCTCTAGATATAAGAGTTTGAGGTCGCGGAGCTGTTCTAGCTGATCTAGTCGCCAATATGGAGTATGAATTCGGAACTGGGAATCTATAGGAGTGTGGAAAACTAGGATTTTGAGCGAAGCTTGATGCTTAATTATAGCTGCGCAGAGAACGTCAAGATGGAAATCTGTTTTGTAGTTCGTGATTCGAAGTTCTTCAAGTCGATTGATAGATGATATGAAGTCTGCAAATACAACCTCGGAATGCTGGAGGGCAATATCCAGTGACTTCAAATTCGGTACACCGCCTCGTAAATGCTGAAAGGAAAAGTTTGGGTCCAAGCCTGTAAGCTTGAGTTGACGGATATGATTCCATTTGACAGCGTGATGAAGAAGAGAGCACGTTAGTAGTGAAATTGCTGCAGGGGCAATTGTCACCCACGGCCACCGAACTGGTATCGTAAGGCTCTCGAGTTGTGGAAATTGATACCCTGAAGCAAGAGGCGAGGAAACATCTGCTTCAAATAATGGCTCAAATCAACCGCCTTTAGAGACCTTCTTTGCTGAACCTTCTTGGTCGATACTCAGATCAAGAATCCTCAAGTTTGGGCTATCAGAAACTATGGCGTTCAGGCTTGGTAGTTCAGTAGGAGTTGTATCTTTAAAGGCCATGCCCGGATGATTGTTTGAGTAGAACCATCGTAGCTAGTATTTTAAAGAATGCAGAATCGGAGAGGCGCGAAGTTGATGGCCATGGCAACCACAGCAGGTTCGTGTCCTATTGGGTAATACGGCATTCTGCGTACCACATTGTCGACTTCAAGTTTGACGTTGGGCCAACTCTGATACAGTTTTAAGAGTAGGTTTTCCGGGATAAAGTTATAGTTTACAGCTATCCAGCTGCAAGCTGTCAAGTCTTTCTTAAAGAAGTGATCATTCACTAAGTTCTCAATAGGAATTAAATCTACTTACTTGACTGTATTGAGTTGCTTAACATTCTTAAAAACCTCCAACAACTGCGACTCATCAAATTTAATAGACTCCAAACCGAAGTTTGAGACCGTAATGGCCCGCACGTAGTGATGGATTTCATGGTCCTTGTCGAGCAGTCGGCTTAAGAATTGCTCCATATGCTGACGGTCTTCAAATTCAATGGTATGATAAATAATTGTATTTGCGGCTCTATTACAAGCTCTCGAGACTCGAGATAATTCAACTATCGAGGAGGGAGATTGAGCTTGTAGTTCAGTGGCGACTAGATGAAGTATGTCGTCGCCGAGAGCAAGGTGGGTATGTTGGTTCGCCATGTCGCGATTATGCCGAGTGAGTGATTGAGAAAAGAATGCGGCCCTTGAGTTATCGAGTATTATAAGTGATAGCATTTGTACAGAAACAGTGGTTGCGTAAGGCTTGGAGGCTTAGATATCATGCTCAAGCGTGGCAATGCATTCGCTTAAGGTCCAAAAAGGGGCTGTGCTGTAGGTACCACCAAGAGCCTTGAGGTTGACCTAGCATAGTCTTGTGTCGCACAGAATGGAGCATCACAATGCGCCTTGAACAGGCCCTATTAGGTATCAGCATCTTGACAGTCATAATAGGAGTCGTCGAGACATCTTTCGCCGATAATGTGGCCCGGCTCCCGTGACCTGCCAGTCAATTCTTGGTACATGGCAATCAAGGATGTCATCTCCCACCCCCCATTGAGTAAACCCAGTTCGCGAGGACCCAGGATTGGCGCGACGTGTGTGGAAGGCTTGTGCAAACACCTGCGATTCCAAATCGATTAGCTGGTCAAGTGGGTTGAAATTCCGCCTCAAATTATCTGTGGAGTATATCTTCCAAAAGTTACTTTCCAATGGGATACAAGCTTTGTAAATGATCATCACCAATTATTCTGCCTCCAGTTGTTGAATCTATTCCAGGGATTGAAGCCACCAAACATCCCGTTTCCCCCATAACCTCCATAACCCCCCTGACCCCCATATCCTCCATAGCCCGCTCCGTATCCTCCATCCATCATAGGTTGCTGCATAGGAAGCACCATAGGGCCTGGATTCCCTCTGTCAATGAATACTGGGACCTCATACGCAGTTCGACAGACGGTAGAAACTCCAAGTCCAATAGCAAAAGAGAACATAACAATGAGCCACTGCAAAGCGATTAAGCTCGTCCCGCTACGAATGTCGACACCTCCATCGTGCTCGCCAGAAAAGTATTGGAGCCCATTGGCCACTTGAGTTATTGATATAGCAGAAGCCATATTGAGTGCCACACTAGTCCACATTGAACCTCCAGCCATCATTGCAATCCATTTTCGGTTCTGGGCAGGTACGGGATCTGGATTGGTGGGATCGCGACTTTTAAGCTCGAGAATACATATGGCGAATAAGCCTAGTGAAACGGCGAAGAACGGCCCAGCAAAGGCGATGAGATAGAAGAATATCTTGTTCTGAATAATTGTGGCAAAGTCGAAAAAATAGATCGCATTCAGGTCTTCGGAGTGGATCAACCAGTCTGCAATTGTGTCCCCGCTTCGACCGTTTGACGGAGAGCACGTCACCATGGTGCTGGAGTAGTAGGCACACATGCCTACGTTAATTGTTGTCAGACTTAGATATTTCAGGAGGTGAATTTGCAAGGTGCTGACCAAAATATCCAACATGAACCGTGAGGTCTGCTGTAGGTCCCGTTGTAGCATTCGTGTTCGAAATGGAGACTAGGTACAGGCCTGGAAGCCCTGGAGATGCAGACACGCATCCTGCATAGACCAAAACTGATGCAGTATTAGTAGCTGTCCTTCAAGTAGCTTCAGGTTGTAGCTGACCGTAGAAGAGGATGACTGGCACAGCCAACGCGTATATCAAGAAGCCCTCGCCTAACCGCTTCATTCGTCGTCCTTAGAGCCGTCAGAATTATTCCAAGCATTTTTTTGGGAGAAATTCATACCAAAGCCATACACCCTTTCCATCATGTTCATGCCCATAAAGCCTTGCCTCCAATTCCCGTTCATGGTTTCGACTTGTGCCGGGTCTTGCTTTGGCTCTAGAAGATGATAAAAAAATCAAAGCGGTGGTAGAGATATGGGGATGCGCTGACTTGACCTGGAATGCTCCAAAAAATACTTTGTTTTAAGAACAGCGCGCGAGAGGGCAGGAAAGAATGTACAGGCGACATTAAATGAATAACAGCAAAGGAAGCACAAGATATTGGTGAATTGAGGTAAGAAGGAAATGATTGGACCTGCCTAAATGAGACTTATTACATATATCGCCTCCAAAATAACTTCTGGAGACCTTACTAGCGAAGTGAAATTCAGATGTTAGAATCATTCCTAGTAGAGCCCTCTAAGTCCTGTTGATAGACATGTTCGAGGCTGTGGAGGTTGTTCTCAGATGCATAAGCTATTATCTAGTATATGATACATCGGTCTGCCTAGCCGTTATCAAAGACAAGAGCGGAGCTTTAACATGCAATACGTGTGGTATTAGATTCGTACTTTGGTAGCTCATGTTGGAGCGATTTGATAAATAACAAGCTTGAGCTCAATTGAGGAAACGGTGAGGATGTTATAATGTATAAGAGAAGACGAGACCAAAATCGCTATCGATTGAAGTAAGGTGACCGGATGTAATTATTACACTAAAGCGTGAGATAGGGGAGAGACCAAGTTGATTAAAGAGAAGAGATTTGAAATAAATTACTATGGAGTCACGGGAATAATATCCGCCTAAGGTATCGGGCACGCATGCAGGCGTCAAACGGCCCCGGCAATGAACGCGACTGTTTTGTTCTGACCTCCTAGCGGCACCCCTCATCAACATACCTACTAATTTATCAACTTCTTAACACCTCTCGTCCGGCCGACTCCCACGCGTTTTCCACTTCCCACGATAACCTCAGTATCCAAATATTAAGCACGATAACCGCCGCTCTTTTCTGCTCTAAGAAACGCGCTTTCCATCCACAACGCGCGCGTTGAGGATGGCGCCAAATGGGACTGCTGCGCTGCCAAAGCGCAAACCAACGGAGAATCAATTCCTGTTCGACTTAGGAAGGCGAGGAAGGTGGGTAGATTTCTTATGATAGGGCGACTCACTTAACATCTGTATAGAAAGACTGGTCTTACGCTGCCCGATAAAGGAATTCGAGACGAGAATGGATTCGAGCCTATAGATGACCTATTCTCTTCGCCCGCAAAACCTTTGAATGGCAGACCAAACAAAGTGAACAGTGTACAGAAGAACGCCAATAGGACTATCTCAAGCGAGGAGGATATGGACGTCGGCGAGAGTATGTCCGCGAATCTGCAGTAGTAATGGGAACTTGCTAACTGCTTTCATAGGTACAATACCAGAACCTGATGAAGTCCTCGAGAAGCGAGCAAGTATTCGACTCCCGCCACCGCGATCGAAATCACCAATCAAGACATTTCTACAATCTCCTGCTCGAAGAAACCCATCCATCGCCCCTGTTTCATCACCAACACGAGGCACAATTGTCGCACCAAGGTCGGCCTCAGTATCTGCATCTGTGCGGCGAAAGCTGGACTTCTCAAATGCCACCGATGAGAACTCTACGGAGATTGCTAGCGCGACAAAGAAACGAGCAGCCTCGGCCCTCCCTCTTGTGGGCAGACTAACCAACGGCAGTCATCTCCAAAGACTCAAGCAACCGCTCTCTTCGGACAATAGCGTAGAAGAAGTCGATACGACTGTAAACTATGATACTGCAGATAACGACGAAAATTCATTTCAATTGGTGAACAATGATGGTGAGGACGACTTTCAAATGGTTGAAGCCGAGGATGATGCGCAACCCGAACCACAAGATGCAGAGCCAGACGAGGATGACGAGTCTGAGATATCCGATATTCAAGCAGTAAAAAAAGGAAAGCGGAAATCACCAAATCTTGACGAGCCAGTAGAACCTACGAAGAAGAGTCGAGGCGGACGACCAAAAAAGGCCAATCCGGCCTCTATTGAAGAAGAAGAACAGCCAGAGGAAGCTCAAGAAGAGCAAGAACCGGAACGGCCAACCAAAAGAGCTCGACGTTCTCTCGACAAAGCCCCAGAAGCTCCCAAAACTAATGGTAAAACGAAAAAGACTGCTCAAGCTGCAGGACCTGCCCCGAAAGAACCTTCCAAGAAGGCAGCTGGAAAGTCTCGACAGAGTGATGAAGCTTCCAATGCATCAAAAGCAAAGGCCAAGGCATCGAAACCAGCATTAGCCACCATATCGGAAGACTCCCCTGCAGTCAAGCGCGGTCCTCCCTTGCCTAGAAACAACCGCGGACTCATCATACTGCGCCGGGAAACCCCAGCTCTAAGCACCGGATTCAACACAACCCGCTCTGGCCGAAATTCCATAAAACCTCTCGCGTTCTGGAGGAACGAGAGAGTCGAATATGCCACGGAGTCCCAAGACGAAATCGAAGACAGCTATGGTAAATTTTTGCTACCTAGAATCAAGGAAGTACTCCGCACAGACGAGGTTGATGAACGAAAGCCTCATCGGCCGAAGAGTAAGGCGAAGCCATCCAAGGGCAAGAAGCGTGCAGAGCCAGAGCTAGAAAACGAGGAGGATGTTGAGCCTTGGGAGGCGGCACCTGGTCGCATTGAAGGCATCGTTAGGGCATGGGACCCAGAAGATCCAACAGGTCAAGATACCGAAGATCAAGAACAAGAGATTGCTTTGTCTTCAGCTGCAATCATTACCCAAGTCGTCAAAGACGGGTCTTTCAAATTTGCCAAAACACTCACGCTACCCTTCTTTGGCTCTGGAATACTTGATTTCAGGCCAGGCGACAAGAAAAGGGCCAAGTGTTCGAGGAAGATGCAGATGGTGTTCTTTGTGCATTATGGACGCGTGCAGGTCACGGTTAATGAGGAAAATGTTTTTAGGATTGGAAAGGGAGGCATGTTTCAGGTTCCGAGAGGTATGTTTTTATAGTGTCTGCTTTGATTCTACAAGGCTGATCTCAAGTAGGAAACTTTTACAGCATCGAAAATGATTATGAGCAGCCAGCTAGGATCTTTTTTGGTCAAGGCTGCGAGGTTGAAGCGGAAGAAGAGGTGCTGCAGGAATGAGTAGATGAATACGAGTTGGTATATAATTTGGCGTTGTTTGATGTACACGGAAGTCGTGGGGCGCTGGTATCTGCATTGAGCGTTTGGTTCATGAGCTTATGACGTCGGTTTCTGCCTGTTCTCAAATGCATATCATGCATGCGATAGAAATCACTGTAATGGATATTGGTTCTTCGAATCATCACGTTTTGACTTCCTGCCTGTGAAGCTTGCATCTTCATTTTTGGGAAGCAACCAAGTAACAGCACAAGACTAGAACGAATTTATATTTCTCCCTGGTGGTCCAAGGTTCGAGATTGGGTTTCTTTCCAAACCGAAGGCTCATCTACATTTGAAATCCACAAGTATCTCACTGTGTAAAACTTTTCTGTGGGCTCGTCCCGACTATTCCAACAATTTATACAAGGCGATTCAATGCTTTAATCGTCTGGCAAAGTATGCTGGTGCATGATATGTCCGTCTCTCTCGAAAGAGCCGCGCACTACAGACAAACCCTCATTCTCCTCACTCCTCATTCCCCATCCCCAGCTGCTTCTTCATCCACGTACCCCATCCCTCTTTTTCCCCAACCGCTTTCCTTTCCCTAAACGCCACCTCAGCCGGCAACCGGAAACTAGCACAAAACATCCTCTTCTTCGGCGCCACATCCCGCACCTCATGCACGCTCATCTCCTGCTCGCCCGGCCTAATCTCAAACCCCAACGCCTCGCTCACGCGCTGGCAAATCTCCGCCGTCTCGCGCACGTTGTCGTCGCTTTTCGTCGAGAAGCAGTGTACGTGGATCATGGGTAGTTTGGTCGCGGTGTGTGGGTAAAAGAGGGAATCGTGGCCGTGGTAGAGGCCGTTGAAGGAGGGGAGGAAGGAGATAGCGATGGCGGGGAGGTTCATGACGAAGTGCGAGATTGTGGTGGGGATGGTTAGGGTTTTGGTGGTGGGAGCGGGGGTGGAGGGGGGGTTCCTGCGGGATCGCTTGGGTGCGCGGAGGGGAAGGGTTATGGTGTTTTGGGAGGTGGCGGTTAGGTTCAAGAGGTGGTCGGCTGCGTGTTGAATGAATGTGTGGCCGTCTTCGTTGAAGGGTTGGACGATTTCAGAGACCTGTGAGTGAGCGCGGGTATTAGCTAGGATTATAGATGTGAAATTGTATTGGGGGAAATGAGGAAGGAATATGTCAGATGTAGTGCCTGATCAGAGGCGATCTTAACAAGATCTTCAATGGAGATGAACTGACCTTATTTCGAACGATGCCCTCTTTCAAGTATTTGTAAGATTCAGGGTTCAAATCATTAGCCAAGACGAAGACTTCTTTCTTCCCGGCTGGTAGAGCAAAAGGACCAATGCCAGCCATAACATCACAAACGACTTCGCCTGGGTTGAACATATCCACAACTCGCTTATGCTCTGTCTGAAGGCGGCTGTTCCAGTATACCTTGGAGTAGTCGAATTTAAAGACACAGTCTCCCTCGCCCACTTCGACGTTCATGTCATCTGGACCGAATAGGACTTCGTATCCAAAGGTCCTGAATTCGGATTCAGTGCCCACATTATTAGTCTTGTTAATGACTGTTCGAATAGTTGGATTTTTGTCTACGATAACCTCCGCAATAATCTTCTTATAGGGAAGATATTCATCTCTGAGATTTAAATGTGCTGGAGGAAGTTAATCTTGGGGTTACCAGTCAACTTGGTCATGGTGTGGTTACGTACCCACATGCCCAACCATTGTAAATCCAGTGGGGATTTCTGCCTGTGCATCTTCCGGTAATAACGAAGTCATTATATCCACTACTTTTGTTAGAACAGCGTCCTTGAAATCAGAGATTCTGGACATATGTACGGTATGGCCAATAATTATAATCTAGCACTAGATCGTAGGGTATAACTTTAATCTCATCCTTTTCCGACGCCTCTTGTAAGACCTTGCTCCACGTATTCGAGTCATATGGCTTGACGTCGGGGTTCAAAAGCAAGCATTTCCCACCCTTCGACGCCAGGGCTGGATCTGGATCTATTTCCACAGGCTTTCGTCTTTCCAGATTGAGGACTTCATGGGTTTTGTTAAGCTGGATTTGGATCCGCGGTATGTTTTTGGGATTTAACACTCTTGCGGCAGCAATAGGAAAGGTCTTTGAGAAGAGAGAACGGTCGAGGGCTGCGGTGGCAGACCGAACGATTGGAGGTCGAAAGAGGGACATGGCGTCGGAATTAGCTAATAAAGTTGTATCCTGCAAAGCTGTTATTGATAGTCATTCCATGGATATTGCAGGTCTTACCTCCATTGCTGCATATTGTTGTCTTTTACTGAATATTTCTTATTTGGTCGAGTCACGAATTTCATTTGGCGATTTTGAAGACAAGGCTGAGACGAAAAGCACGCTAGATCGCCAGGCCGTTCCTGATTAGGATTAGGGGCCACCAACGAGGACGAGGCTGCGATGGTGAAGTCATTAGTTGCCGTAGGTCCTTTTCTCGAACAACAAACTAACAATGGCAGAGTCTACGAAAAAGAGAACTCTGGACGCGTTTTTCAAGCCTCCTCCCAAGAAGGCACGTGTATCTGACACTAATAACCTCGACGTTGGTGATCATTCAGCAATAGACAAGGATCAAGTGAGCGGCGACATCTCTTTACAGTAAAGTCTATACATGCTGATTGTCCTGCAGAAAGTCGAGTCCTCTCATCATCCAACATATCCTCATCCTATACAATGTTTCCCAAAGTCTATCGAAACAGAACTGAAGTCTTTCCCTTCGACAATCGGTCGAGCCATCAATGATCAAGCGGATCTTGATCTGCTTTATTTTGAACCATATATTCCAAAATATCTAGAACGCGAGGTCTTCCAATTCCTCCGTAAAGAATTGTTCTTCTATAGAGTCGAGTACAAAATCAAACGTGGTGGTATTGAGACTGATATTCGAACACCGAGGTATGAATACGTGAGTCCAAAATCGAATGATGCTAAGCTCCAAACAGATACACCACGGTCTTTGGCGTTGATGACACCTCCCAGTTCAATGAAGCTGGAGAAGTATTCGATGCCAGCACAAAGAGGAAAGTAGAAAAGGACAAGAACTACTCCAAGTATCCACCTCGGCCAATACCAAAATGTCTCGACAAGCTACGGATCTCTACAGAAGCGGCCACGGGATGCAAGTTCAATTTCTGTTTGGTTAATTACTATGCCTCCGGGTCGGACAGCATCTCGTACCACAGTGACGATGAGAGATTTCTCGGAAGCCTACCTGCCATCGCCTCATTCTCGCTCGGTGCAAAGAGAGACTTTCTCATGAAGCACAAACCAGTTGCACCAAATGACAACGCCCCACCACCACCCGAGACAAAACCAATCAAGCTACCTCTTGCAAGCGGAGATATGATTCTGATGAGAGGACGAACTCAAGCCAATTGGCTTCATTCAATCCCTAAACGAACAGGCAAGAATGCCGAAGACGGAGGAAGAATCAACATCACCTTTAGGCGCGCAATGATCAAGGGCGGAACAGAGAATTACTACAATTATGACGTAGGCTCTGGACCGGTTTATAAGTGGGACGAAACTCGTCGCGAGATGAGGTTGTGGAATCATGACCTCTTGTAATAATCTATACACATTTCCTTGGGGAATTACCTCCCATACCGCATCTGCGCATTCGCAAAATTGTACAACGCCCGCAAGAACACCTGATACCCAACTCCTTGGTTATCTTGCACGTGATAGATCTCTGTGAGTCGGACTTGCCAGGGCGGATAGCCTGAGAGCTCGACGGATGGGCTGAAAAGTATTAGGAGTTCGGGCTCGCCCATCACGCTTTCCGAGAGTTCGGCGTCGATTAGGTCGGGGCTGATGTCTTTGGAGGAGAGCTTGGACCTTTGTGACATTTCAGCGAGAGTTTTGGTCAAATCAACCAATGAGTCTCGGCCATCTTCTGAGGAAAGAAGGAGGATAGATAGGGTTTTGGAGGAGGCTCCGGGGGCATCGCTCGTAGGAGGGCTCGAGGGAGATTCCATAGACGGTACGTGAGGGGCTCGTAATGATAATGCTGGGTGTTGGGGTCCGAAGTATGAAGAGAGTTTCCGTGCTATGGCCCTATGTGTTGCTGGAAGGTATCCTTTGAGTATTCCTTCCCAAAGTTAGCACGAATGCTTGATATAGAGCCTTAATAGAACATACCAGATTGCTCGTATACCGACAGCATAGGAATGCCCACACAAGCACACCAAGCCGCAATCTCCGCAACTTCATCCACCAGCGCCTCTAGCCCAGCACCTCCCCTTCCCCCATCTTCAAGCTTCAATATTACACTCAAATGCTGTGGTAACCTGCCCAGGCCTTTGACATCCTTCTGAATAAGCTCCGGCGTCCTGTGATGATAATACAGAACAGCGAATATCCTATCCTTTACCGCATGATATGCCTGTCGAAACCGTATATAAATTGAGAAAACCGCATGCACAATAACGTAAACGAGGACATGTAATTGGTTTTTGAGGAACGTTCGGACACCGAGTCTGGAACTTTTGGGTTGGTCTATACGGATACTCGGGATTGCATCTTTTCTGCCGCGTTTAGAAGCAGATCTAGTAGGTGGAGTCGGTAGATATGGCTGTGGTTTCTTTCGTTAGAATTTGTATAGAAGTGGTGAAGCGCTTGCGTACCTTAAGAAGTCGTTCTCGTTCAGCTGGGGTTAGCAAATTGTGGTCGACTTTTGCATCACGCCTGTAAATGTCCGTTTCTCGACTTGCGACGGACATTATATGGAAGCGCTCCCACCAAAGCAGCTATTGTTCTTGAATTGAGAGGTGAGGACTTGTGTGGGTGGTGTGAAGTTCTTGGTGGTGTCAAATATCGAGAAATTGTCGGAAGGCTGAATCAACGAGGGCCACGAAGCGTCCGCGGCTGAGCATCTGCATTCCATTTCAAGCGACTTGTCTGCACATGGGAAGTTCCACCAAACTCCACAACGTCACACATGAATACAGTAAATATGCGCATGGTGAAGCAATTATTCGATTCCGAATAATACATTACTACGGATCATCGCAGGTCTCGATGTAGCACGGCGGCCTTGCCAGGTCTCTCGAGTCATCAATGTCTTCCTTGCACAGCGGAGGTGGAAACAGCGGAGCTGGAGGCAGCACAAGGGCGTTATTTCCCAGGGGACCAAGCTTCACGCTCGAGAACTTCTCGAATAAGGACTTCATAGTTAGGGACTTTATCGAAGACCTTTCCGAAAGTGCTGTACCAGCAAATCGACGTTCTGGGCCGGCGCAGCAAGCTTTCGATCCCAAACCTTTTATTAGAACCTTTGAAAGTATGCGCCCCACCTCTTCATGTCTCTCCAATAGCTATTAACAGCACACAGACGCTTTATCACAGCTTGGATCACTCTCCGAGGAATTGGGGGAGAAAGAAACAGACCTCCTCACATCCGTACGGCGTGCTGAGATCCAGCATGACCAAACACTCGATACATTAGGGAGGAAGCTGGACGAGACAATAGACTCCTTTCAAGATCTTGACCTTCAAATCAACCAACCGAACGGAGCGAACGGAAGCGACCGACATGGCCGGGCAGACGGTGGAGGGCTAGTTGCTGTCCAGATCGGAGAAAGACTGGAGGAGTTAGACAAGCAACGAAGACGAGCGCAGGACGCCAACTTCTTAATACAATGCTGGTCCGAAGTCAGTGAGGCTGGCGAGCTTACGTCGCTGGAGGAGATGATACGGCGACAGGGAAGTGGGGATAACAAAGTACGATGTGCTATCATTGCAAGGCAACTTATGAAGATGAGCCAGAGACTGGACCCAAATTCGTGGGCCCAGGCGAATGGCTTGAAGAAGACGAACGGTGTCACAAATGGGGTTATTGGGTATAGAGGGCACAATACGAGGGAGCTGATAGAAAAGTTCTCGGAAACTCTGGAGAAGGACTTGTTAAAGCAATTTGATGAAAGCTACCGAAGGCAGAACTTCGATGATATGCTGGAATGCGCCAAGGTCCTGCATGATTTCAACGGGGGTTCGAGTGTTGTTGCGTTGTTTGTCAACCAGCATCAGTTTTTCATTGATCGAAACCAATTGATTACTGAGGAGGTAACGACCGACAACGAAACCTGGGAACGATTGGCAGACCCGGATTCGGATCCCCCTGGAGTTGAACCCAGTCTCCAATCGCTAGTAGATGAAATCCGAGTGGTTATGCAAGATGAATCGTTCATTATTAGGCGGGCATTCCCCTACTATGAGCTTGTTTTGATCAAGTTCATTCAGAGAATTTTCCAGCAGTCTATACAACAGCGGTTGGAATTGGTATTGGAAAAAGCGGATACCATATCATCGCTAGCTTTCCTGCGGTCAATGCACGCCGCCAGGAGCTATATCAACAACCTGATTGAAGATTTGAAAGCTCATGGCTTGACAGAGCATCCAGAAGCTTGTTCGGCTCAGACCGCCTTGAGTTTAGATCAACAGTTAGACGAGCTGTTTGTCCCGTACCTAGTTGGGAACGCGTATATAGAAAGAGAAAGGAAAAGTTTGGAAGAACTATACTCTTCATTGCTTTTCAAATTCACGATTTACCATTCGCGGCGGAAGAAGGTTCCAACTGGGTTTATGGCATCACTCACACAACAAGGTACCCAGCTACTGTCGTCAGCAAAGGATGCATACATCAATCGTCTAGATTCCTCGGAACTTACGCCAACACAGAAAGCCATGATGTTACGAGTTGCCGGTCTCCGAGATCAAGATGATAACGCAAAGAACGAAATTGAGGTCACAGATGAGGACGGTATTCTCAGTATTCCAAATGCTAAGCGGATGCTCAAGTGGTTGGCCGAAGGTGTGCGACGAGCACTTGAGCTAGGCAGTGGCAGCGATACTCCGAAGGATGTCTCAGCTCTTCTCAATCTCCTTTTGACGAGCATGGGACAGGTATACGTCGAGACTGCTTTGGATGCAGCGGCAGACCTTGCGCTATCTCAGGAGACAATAAAGACGGAACCAAATCTGCAATATCTCCCTTCACTACAACCCGCCATCACGATTACAAATATCATGTCACGTTTCATTAATACCGTTCTCATTAAGCTCGCGGAATCAAATACCACCGTGCGCCGCAACATGGAGTCGCAAACCAAATCAGGAGTCCAAAGAATCGAAGCGAAAACGAACGACGTTATTCGAAGCACTATTACAGTCATCGTTAACTGGGTTACGAAATTGTTGGCTACCCAAAAGAAGGTCGACTTCCGTCCAAAAGACAGTGATCTACTGGATGGCTCATATCTTGAATCAATGCAGACAACGACCTGCCTCACAATCTGTACTTTCCTCAACAAAACAGCAGGACTCGCTGCTCAAGCAATCGATGGTCATAACTTGGAAACATTCAGTGGCGAGCTTTCTTTCAGGATACGAGATCTCTTATTCGAGCATTTCAAGAAATTCCAGGTCAACGCCACTGGTGGATTGATGGTTACGAAAGATCTCTCCAAATACGTCTCAACACTAAAGGACTGGCCATTGACGAAGGAAGCCGAGGCAAGTGTGGAGGTACTCGGTGAAATTGGCAATTTGTTCATCATTGGACCTGAAGCTCTTCGCGAGAGGTCGAGGAACTTCCAGCCGGGTGGCGCGGGCAAGAAACTGCAAAAGCCAGACTTTAGAGCGTTTGTAGTGAAGAGAGATGATGCTAGCAGTGTGGGAATTCAGAGCGTGCTGGCTGGACTGTGATTTATGCTATAAGATTTTGGGTATTCGGCGTATGGAGTGGAAGACAGCTGGGCCTTCAGGGGTGACAAAATGTATGAGTAGGAAATCAACATTTTCAAGCCAATTATCAAATCCCACATGAGAACGGCGGAGTTCGAAATCCATCAGAGTGGTGATTTTCCCCTTCATTTCTATACTTTCTGTATGTTTTGTCATAATTGTACACGACTGTATATCCCAAACTCCGATGCAATGCCCTTCCGCTCCATGCCAAAATAATACATGCTTGTCACTTACCCCACACTCTTCTAAGGCAAGTTGAATCCAAAGCCCGCCATGCAACTCTTGTATTTATCGACCGTACTTGCGCAGTCCTTCTGGGGGTCCTTTGCATTGCTGAACAGCATGCATTCGTCGCGGCTGGCTTTCTCGTCTGTGCATACGCAGCATGGCTGTTTCAAGACATCCTGTCAGTAACTCGCTCTCGTATTTTATATTCTGGATGGTATTGTAATCACCTTTACAGCTTTCGCAGCAGAACCGGCAGGTTTAAGGTCCGCTCCCATATTTCCACCAGTGGCGGTTGCTATACACATCTGCAATTAGCAATTGTAAACTTCCCCGAGCTTGATGAGAGAGCATACGTATTGAGACAGCTGGAGATGACATTTTTGTATGATCGTATTCCTATAGACTTCGATGAAAGCGTAGCCAATTGTCGCAAATAATTGAGGCGCGAAGTTGCATTTGTCAGGTTGGCTGTGCTGTATATAGTTCCTGTTCTGCCGAAACGTTTTTCCGAGCCGAAGGCGCTAGTGACGATAGCCTTGTTGTTCGATCAACCCCACTAAGAAAGAACAATACAAAAACAATATCAGCTTGTATTTGCAGACAACGAAGACATTTTCCTGCTTCTTTTCCCTTGGCTTCGATTTGAATCTCTCAATACAACTGGGACAGTATGTCTAAGATTTTTTCTCTTGAAGGGAAGGGGCTGAAGCTCGATACGAAGGAAGATGTTGAGGCGCATATCAAGCCGCTAAGGGCGATGGACGATGTGGTCGAGGTCAGATTGCTGGGGAATACTCTTGGTGTCGAGGCCTGCAAAGTATTGGGCGAGGTTTTGGAGACGAAAAAGAGTCTCCAGGTATGCTACCTTCCTTGTAAAGTGCCCTACTTATGACTGACCTCATTTAGATTGCAAACTTAGCAGACATATTTACAGGACGACTCCTCAACGAGATCCCCCAAGCACTTTCTTCGTTGCTCACTGCCCTTCTGACACTTCCAAAACTACACACGATCAACCTAAACGACAATGCGTTCGGCCTCAATACGCAAGCCCCCCTCGTCGCATTCCTCTCCTCCCACACGCCCCTCCAACACTTAATCCTTAACAACAACGGCCTGGGCCCACACGCCGGAATACTCATCGCCGACGCCCTCTCCACGCTCCACGAAAAGAAAGAAGAAGTGCGGAAAGCCGGCACCGAAGTCCCCTACCTCGAGACCGTTATCTGCGGGCGCAACCGCCTCGAGAACGGCAGCATGACGGCATGGGCCAAGGCGTATAGCCTGCATACCGGTTTGAAGACTGTCAAAATGGTACAGAATGGGATCCGACAAGAAGGCATCTCGCATCTTCTTACGGAAGGACTGAGGCATGCGCGTGGGATCAGGGTGCTTGATTTGCAGGACAATACTTTTACGATAATGGGGTCTAAGGCGCTGGCTACTGTTATTCCTGGCTGGACTGAGATACAGGAACTCGGGGTCGGGGATTCGTTGCTTGGTGCTAGAGGGGGTGTGGTTGTTGCTGGATCGCTGGCAAAGGGGAAGAATGGGAAGTTGGAGATTTTGAGGTTGCAGTATAATGATATTACTGTGAAGGGGCTGCAGGCATTTGCTACGGCTGCGAAGGACAGTCTTCCTGCATTAAGGAAGATTGAGCTTAATGGGAACAAATTTGCTGAAGAGGAGCAAGCTGTTACGGATTTGAAGGAGCTTTTGGAGGGGCGAAAGGAGAAACTGGCTGGGGATGTGGTTATGGAGGATGATTGGGGTCTTGATAGCCTCAGTGACCTTGAGGATGATAGTGATGAGGAAGACTCCGCAGAGGAGGAGGAGGAGGAAACTGAGGACCTTCGCGAGAAGCTTATTGAGGACGCTGAAGAAGCACAAGAACAACCGGTGACTCTGAAGCAGGATAAAGAAGTTGATGCTCTGGCGGACCAATTGAAGGAGAGAGTGGTGATCTGAAACTTCGCCCAGCCGAGTGGGAAATCCTCCCGGAACCCACACCCTAAAACGTCTGCATATACCCGTATATCATCGCTATTCGTACCTAGTCTATACTGACCGAAGCCTGTGAATGAGGCTGTAGCGATGCACAGATTCTAGAGAAATAGATTGTGTTGAATTTTGTCTCTATTGAAGCGCCATATTAATATCCGCGTCTTCTTGCATGATAAGTTTAGCTGTGCCGCTGATTCTTCGTGGTTTATAACCTCTTAAGCTTTGAGGTTCTCAACATGCCCGGTCTAAGAATTTATTAAGTTTACTTTTCAGGAGTCTCTTCCCATATCTCTGAAATATCATAAATGGAAACATGACTGGTCTTTCGATGAGCTTTGCTATTTTGGGCGTTGTAGTTGTCTTGAATTCTTCTTTTGGTACGCAACCGTGGTATTCGATTCGCTACGCTACCTGTCGTATACCGCCTAGCGGGGAAAGAGCCCCTTTACAAGCGAATAAATGTTCGAAACACCTCGGCTCCATGACACGACGACGCGCATCAATGCATTGGCTGCGCGTATCTCAACCCCGCGAGAACCTCCTTGGCTTCTTCTATTTGTGTGGTGCTGATGATTCTACACTCTCGAGCTCTTGCTTCACATTGCGCCGAAGTTATTCGAAGAGTCGCAATTAACACGGTAGCAATCATGCCGTGTAAATTACCAAGAAACAGACACTATAGTGGTGACTGATTTTCAACGAGAGAATTTGGACTGCAATTGCTATACTTTCTCTGCTTTTCACAACTAGTGATTGATGGCAGGCTCGTTTTCAGTTATTCACAAACTCTTGCTGTCTTGACAATCGTCACACAGACAATGCGGCCACATTCATAAGTTCTTTGTTCGACCTCTGTACCTTTGTCGGCGAACAATAATAAACAACAAAAGCATTGTTGGCATATATCTTCTTTGCACCCTCCGCGCACGATCTTCATATCTTGGAGTAAATTTTGAGCGAGCAACTGAACAAGACAACAAACTACTCAGAGATGTTATCGAAAACCTTCATCCGCGCGCTGCTCAGCAGCCTCGTTTGCGCTGCAGCAATGCCCACCTACAATGGCCAGCCCTTCAATACCTCCATCTCTCGACGAGGCGTCTCGGCTGCTGATATACTCCTCCAAATCGCACCGACCTCGAACACCTGCTCCGGCGCCGCCTTCCCCACAGAATGCGCGACAAATGTCCAAGCAGCCCCATGGCTCATCGCAGCCATGGACAAATACAACATCACCCACCCCGCCGAAACCGCCGCCGTCCTGGCGCTCATCGCCTTCGAGTCCGGCGACTTCAAATACAACACCAACCACTTCCCGGCCCCCGGTCGTCCAGGCCAAGGAACGCGCAACCTGCAGATGGCGAACTACAATCTCATGTACGCAAAATCGATCCCGGAGCTCGCTAGCAAAGCCTCGGCGGCCTCTGCCAGTGTCCAGAGCGATGACCAGCTGAATGCGATCCGGGCGCTGGTGTTGCCGGATCAGTATAGCTGGGCTTCTGGGGCGTGGTTCTTGACAACGCAGTGTGCGAGTGCTAGATCGGCGATTCAGGCCGGTGGGGATGCGGGGTTCGCGGCTTATATGGGGTGTATTGGGACGGGTGTTACGTCGGATCGCAAGGCGTATTGGGATAGGGCGAATAAAGCGTTTGGCGGTTGAGATAGACGTCGTGACCTGAGGCCTTGCTGGTTGAGGTCTAGGAGACAGGTGCGTTGCGTTTCTGTAAATACCCTTATCAAGATACCCTTACTAAATTAGATAATTGAGTCAAGAATAACTAAACTCTCAATTTCTTCAATTTGCATGACTATGAATCGTCACTTGTGAGCTCTGTATGGCAGTCCTCTTTATTTATAAACTTTATTAATTCCCTAGACGAGCTTCTTCAGAAAGGTATACAGAGCACTTCATTTTTCATCGCCGGTGCCACTTCCCTTATATACTCCATTTTGCATTTCTCTTTTAGGCGGGCATCTTATGAGCTAGCGATATATAATAAGTCGTCAAATCGAAACTCCCAACTTCCAACTAGCTCTATACTCCCTCTGCTAGTCCACGGTATCACTCCCCCAGCCTGCTTCGACATCTCTACCCACGACGTTCGACCTAAAATAGTAGGCGCTGTTGAACAGACAACGAACTATAGTCCAGGGTTAGTTGTGCCCGTCTTCACATGATGAAATTTTATCGGCTATTCTATCGTTTAAGAGTTTGGGTTCTGTTTGTAGCAAGAGCGACGGAGGTAAGAAGCTCAACTAATACTACTGTAACACCCCGATGCTCTTGACAACTTTCACCTTCTGACATCCAAATTCGAATTGAATGTGCCTAGGGAGTGGTTAAATGGCAGGGAGACGACTGAGCTTCTCTTTAGGAAATATGGTCCTCAAGCTTAGGTATCAACACGCATTGCCGGTCCTCTAGTCTATTGCGTCCAGAATACTGTACAGCAACAACCATCTCTTTCCCCGCACGTACTAGCAGCTTTGTTGTGAAAATTCGCACTGTGTACTGTATACTTGTGGAAAGAAGAAGAGAGGGAATTATTATAAATAAGTAGTTATCTTTAAACATTATGTAGAACGAAGGAAAGTCAGAGGGAAAGATAGAGATATGAAAAGTATATTGAACATGTTAAAGAGATCGACCTCCTGAATCCCCGAGTAACAGGCAAGGAGAGCGCAGATTTTTCGCCATCGGTTACCTTGAATATACAACCCCCTCGAACTCCCCCATCTCATCCAATCTCATTGCATCACATTTCCATTCCACCAGCACAAAGGAAATATATACGGGGTATAGCTAACCCGTCAATTCAACGGTTTCCTCGCCCACCCACTAACAGTCCTCCACCCCGCACCACAAGCCCTGCCCTCCTCAATGATATCCTGCACGCCCTCCAGCCTACCCTCCAGCCCCACGGTCTGCACCTTACACCTCAACAGCCACTTCTCCCACGCCCAGCCGCCGACAATTCCACAAATACTCGCTGCGTTCTCCGTACTGCCCGTCACCATAGCCTCCAGCTCCAGCTTAACCTCCACGCCCATACTATCGCGGTTCACGATCTTGTTCGAGAGCTTGGCGCCCATGGGCAGGAAGGTCCATGCGCGCTTGATACCTGTGAAGCCGGAGTTTTTGAGGCGGGCAAGCCAGAGCTTCGTGGGCTGCGGGTCGTAGCCGAGGGTTTTAAGGTTGAAGCCGAATTCTACGCTCTTGGCTAGGCCGAGGGGGCCGGCGTTGACGATGTCTGAATCCATGATTGAGAACTCGAGATAACCGCCTGGTTTCAGGACACGCATGCACTCCTTCAGACAAACATCCCACTCATCCTGGCCATGCTCAGATCTCTGCTTGAGAATCGTGTAGATTTCCCTTGCAGAGATGAGATCGAATTGATTATCCTTGAACGGCAGTTTCGTGAGACGGTCAACAGCGATCTGGCGATGGTTCTTGGGGCCCCGGATGTTGGAGTTGGAGAGCTGGCGCAGGGCTTTGGTGGTGATGGTGTAGATTTTCGTGTTGGGGTATTCGGACGCACAGTGCCAGGCCCAGTCGCATGTAGCTTGACCACCGAGATCTAGGATGCGCGCGCGGTCTCGTGGTGTTCCGTCCATTTTCGGTCCCATGGATGAGAGTCTAGCGAGACGTTTCGCTACCGGCGCTGCGATCAAGCGGCCGCCGTTGAGTAGCTTGATGGCCATGACGTTCCATGCAGCGGGCGCGATTTGCGTAAGCGCCTCGTATTCTTTGTCTCGCTTCAGCTTCTCGGGGTCTTCGGGTGTAATCTCATCGCCTCGAGCGACGTTGGCGGACATGCGGCGCTTAGCACTCATGGGCACGACGCTGAGTTGATACTTCCCGAGGAGTTGGGCACGGTGCGCGAGAGGGAAAGAGACACGTTGGGCTTGCAGAGCTTCGAATCGTGGGATGCGATGAACGTAGGTATCTCGGTAACATGATCTGGCAACGAAGTTCTGGAACGCTCGGTAGTAGGCTGACTCCTGATTGATTTTTGGAAGTGGGCAGGCAATGGCAGCTGTCGTTGAGACAATCTCGGAAAAGCGCACGGTCTTGCGTGGGTGGGAGTCTACGACTTCAACGTCTGTCGCTTGGACGATGGAATCTCTCTGGCTTCTAGTGCTTACGACACGCTTGAGGAGTGCAGCTTCATCATCGCGTTCCTCTGTGGGATTGATCAATTCTGCCAAGTAAGTGCTTTGAGCTGTGAGCCACATCCCGGTGCGGTCGACATTTTCAACAGCCAAGTTTTGTAGCTTCAAAGCGTAGCTAGTTGAGTCTTTCACAATCTCATCCACAACAATCTCTTCTTCCACATGCTCGGGTGCTTTAACGACTTTGATAGTATCATCAGAATTCTGGGGTGTGAGTTCTGGGCGAATAGTGGAATCGGATTTCTGTTGAGGCAGATTTGGTCTTGCCGTTGGAAGGCCCTCCGACATTGTTTCCGACCTTTCGGATACCTCCACAATTCTCTCTATTGGTTGTGTCGACCAAGGTGTTTTGTAAAAGTGTTCGGCAGTAGTCGACGAGGGTGGATGAGCCGAGTCTGGCGTGCATGGGACGAGGTGCCATGTATGTCTGGCGCTATGTGATAAAGTCGAGAAGAAGCCTCCGGGTGAGGGAATATCAAGCTTTGTCAAACTATTGAGAGCCCGTTGTTGTTCTGGGGAGAGCACAATCGAGTTGTTCCGCCGTATATTAGTGACTAGCGGAGGCAGTCTTTGTTGCATCTCTTGCACAGGTTGCTCAACATTCGCCAACTCAATAACTTGTTCTTCCTGGTGCTCGAATGATTCGTCGCCGCCAGATAGTGCTTCCAAAGTTGCCAATGCACCAGGTTGAAGTCGAACTCCCCCACCCCAAGCATCCCTATCATCACCATTCTCACTCCCGATATCTGGTGTTGGCGGAGCAGACATAGCAGCCATCTGCTCTGAAGAAAGACTACCATCCAGGGATGGTGGAGCAGAGCATGACGGTACCTCTTGAGACTGTAAATATGAAAATATCGCAGGAGACATTGGAACTTTCGGTGGGGGTGTCGGTGGTACAGGAGATGATAGCAGCTTGAATGCTGCAACACCTGGCCATGGATCACCCTCAGAGGGAATGATCAGGGAGGGCAGAGAGCTTCGAGATGATCTACTATTGTTCGAATCGACAGAGTGGCGCTTGACGTGCTTGGATTGTCGAGTACTATTCCTCCTTCTAGCAGAGTTCTTGATTCTAGCATCCTCATCTGATGACACATCATAAATATCGTCGAATTCGGTGGCTTCCGTAGTAAAGCTATCCCTCGTCCATGGGGCGGACGAGGGTGTAGGAGAAACGCTTTCTGTATCTGAGGAGGACGTTGATGGTGGAATTGGTGCCGACATGAAGTGGTTACCTCTGGGTGTTGGAAAGTGATCGCTGAGTGGGGAAAGCCAGTCCGCCATCTTAGGTGATCTATCCCTACTTCGCCGACCCTCTATCATAGCTGAGCCTCTCGTTGATTCTTCATCATCTTCCATTATTGTATTAAGTGAGCGCCGTTTCCGTTGTACCTGTACTGGAGACGGCGGTCGATATGTAGTTGCAGGTAAGAGAATTAGTGTAGCCATTTTGATGTCAATCCCAAGAACGCCGAGATATGAGATAATGTTGCGTCCCTGGTCGACTAGAATGTATGTGGTTATCTGTGGACTGCCAGCGTCCGTCGAGTAAGAATTATTAATGATAGTATGCTTCGGTCAACGAAGACTTAAAAAAGCAAGCGACGACAAGCAAGGAGCAGGAACAATAGAAAGATGACAAGATATGGTCAGCACACAGCTTGGGCAACCACAATGTTTATAGACCCAGCCTGATTTTTACCAAGCGGCCATGTCACTGGCTGGGCGCTAACGTCAGACAAGGGCATGCCTAAAGATCCAGATTGGGTCTCGATTTGGGCCTGCAGTATTGAAGAACTGGCATCAGGATGCAGATGCGCTTGCACGCTGTACTCCGTATCCTCATTACAATGATTGTGGAGAAGCACGGGGCCCGAAGCAGAAAGATGAGCAGATGTTTATTCAAGCTATCGCCAATACCACAACAGCGCGATACGAATGGTAGCCAATGAAACAGAACAAAACGTGGTAAAGAAACATCGTGCGAACCATCCATCGTCATTCATCGAATAGCCAAAATTAGATTTTGGGCGTGGGCTAGATGCGCGCGCGAGGTGTGTGAGGTTGGAGTTTATTGGCGGTGGGTTGCAGAGGCTCACAGGAGCGAGGACGAATGAGAAGGCCCGGCGCCCGCACCCCGTGAGGAGAACCCAAAGATGGGCGCTTAATCCTCCACGCAAGTTTGGGCGCACGACAGACGGTTATATGCCAGTGGACAGCAAAGGCCAGTCAGGAACGAATAGCATGAGAGGCTCAATTGCTTGGTCCGATTGTGGTACGAGTAAAGGCAGCCAATTAGCCGATTCGAGCATCGTAGAAGCATGGTGCCCTCGAAATAGACTTAAGGTCATGCATAGTGTAAAGAGCGGAGAGTATTGATTTTTCAAAAATAGAATCAGTAGCATGAAGAATAAACTTTAGTACAAGTCGTGTGGTTTTCAAGTGACCTTTCGTTGAAGAATCGGCGCCAAGACCCTCTGTTGTTCGTCACGTGTTGAAACCTTTTTGACTCCAGTGGACGGACACTTGGGACACTTTCGGGATCTTGGTACCGGATAATTTGACTTGGATCTAGCTGTCGTTTATCTGCGTACCCAGAATATATATGGGACGTGCTTCCAGGATTTCTAATAACATAGTGATAAGTCATCCATGCATCCGCAAAAGGGATATACATCTTAGCTGGAATGAATACAGTGTTTTCTTCAGGCGTTTTTAGGTGTCACGCGCCCGAGGCTGCAGGAGGCTTGGAAAGTTTGAAGTCTGACTAAGTGACAGGAGGCGGATTAAATGGATTTGGCACGGATTGTAAATTAGTGTTCCATATTGAACGAGGCATTAAATCGGCATCTGTCAGCCGCCAAATATCAAATAGGTTAGGGAGCTGCTTATCCCGACTCTGGAAAAAATGGACGAGACTGAATGTTCGACTCGATATATATTGATCCTCGTGACAGAGGACGTGATATAAATACACTAGCTCAGAACAAGACTGCAATATGCAACTGTTCTTAAAAGTTGTCGGATGAGCCTCGTTGTGGCAGGGGCATGGCAATTACCCCCGAATCCCATCGGAATGGCTCGACCCGGGACATGCTTCGTATGTACAACGTAGCTAAGAGTCGAGATATTTTAAGATCCTCTCGCAACTGTTGTTTATTCTTCTTCCCATCTCTCTAGTAATCCTACATCCCATCCTTGAAACTTTCTTGTGCTTGGCGGCAGTAAGAGGGCGCTGTCATGAAGACACGCCGATATTTGCTGAATTGCTTCCGATAGCAGGGGTACCTCTTCGACTGTATCCATCAACTTAGCTGCCTCTTCCTCTGTGGCTTCTTTCCAGAAAACTTTCATGGCAAGTTTGCCGGGTGAAAGGTTTGGTTGATCTACTGAAGAATTCGTAGCAGAGTAACGCAAGGTAGGCGTTAAAATCCACAGCGATAGCAGTGGTGGCGACATCTTGTTCATCGCGTCTGAGGCGGCCGGCGAAGGTTTCCACTCCAGTGGATGTAGTAACAACCGAGAGCAGCATTGTGCTTGCAAGACACTCGAAATCCGAGTTGAAACTATTGAAGATATTGACGGCATCCGATGAGGGTTTGCCTGTGACGACTTAATACTCCATTTCCAAATCTTGACGCCGTCTGACTGTTCATCAAAATAGCCCATGTTCCTAGAACAACCTTTGCAGTGTATTGGCCGAAGTGCTACATTCTGTTCCAAGGCAGGAGTGGTCTGTCGGTAATTAGTAATTTCAAGTCAGAGAATAAATCCCACAAGGCAGTTGCACGGCCAGTGCAAATGATAAATGACCCTAGAACCGTGCATATAGCATATGGCATGAGAGAATTCGCAAAAAGCCACTCCAAATACCAAATATCCAAGGACTAAGTGTCAAATGTATCTCGTTCTAATCCCACGGCCACCAGAGCTTTGGAAGGAGCGGTGCGCAACTAACGAGTTTGATACAAACAGCCGAAAGGTAACCCGTCGACCAAGGAAGAGGGTATGCCTACTCGACTTGCTGCTGACGTTGTGTATTGTATCAAATGGTCAATTTTGGGTGTTTGTATCGGTGACTAAACAATAGTTGCAGAAGCAATGCATGGCCGCCTTCTTGATACCCGTATCTCTTGACGCCATGAAACAAAGGATAACAGATGGAAAGTGTACCAGCTTACCTGGTTCTCCAGGGGCTCCAAGTTGGAACAATCAGAAGGTGTAAGGAGAAAGGTGGTGATGTCAACAAAGGCCGTTCCAGAATTGGCAGCGAATTTTGTGTTGGCTCCATAGCCTTTAGTAGTCGCTACTGAATTCTCCGCATCGAGTTCTTTAGGACCTCGGGTACCATTGGACTCATGTTCATGGGTACGCTCATGCTCGGGAACATCGGGTTTGTGGCAATGCCAGAAATCCATCATCTCTGCCCAGTTTTCACTTGGCAGATCTTTCCAGGTTTTGATGACTCCTCTTCCAATAATGACAGCGCCACAATCTCGGCATAGGAACTCGGAGTCTTCTCTCAACCTACTGGCCGACCAAGGAGCTTCGTTATTCTGGGCGTCCTCTGCATCCGGACGCGTTGGCGGGCTGTCCAGAGGCCAACGCCATGATAACTCTTTTCTTCCTAAAGCTGGCTTTTGCAGGTGGGTAGTCAAAACAATCCTTCCAGGAAGTGTCAGGGTAGTACTTTCTCCAGCATGATGCATGATGAACTCCTGGCCATTGTCAGACAGCTCAACTTTTGTAGCTGCATCACATGGCGTTTCCAGCGCAGCGATGACAGAGATTTGACGGATATTTGCAAGAAGCTCTGCGTAGATCAGAGCTTTCGACGGAGGCGGTATAGCTTTTGACATAGCGGAGGAATACCTGGACGTGTACTCGGGAAGAGCATCTTTGTGACGAAGATGTCTCTTTCGTTACGGCGGTTGAATTTATGGAGACTTGCCTTGCCTTGCTATAAATCGTTAGCATGCTGCGGGTAGTCTTACTTAAAGTGGTTAGATCCGGAGCGAAGACGATTATTTCAGCCGATGCTTATGCCATGCGCCACCTGGGCAGCGCAGCCAAGCCATCCATGCATTTCAAGTCAAGCTTTCCCCACCTTTTCAAATCCCAACAGCTTTGAGAAACAGGACATTTCAGAAAGTTCACCAAAACTTCAATCATGTCGTCTCCTATGATAGCCTGGGTACCTCTGGTCCATAGAATTCACAGATACTGGACAACTACCAACTATGCCGCCCTTTCAATCGACTTGCCATCAGTGGAAATCCATGATGTTGAGACAGCTGCAGCAAAACGGCCCAGAACTCTCAAGCATCTAATAAAAGCAAATCATGTCAACCACTCAGTCATATACCACCATCTACAGTTCCACAACCATATGGCCCATCATCTAGGATCTGCCTACCTCTTTGGAGCAGATGCAAGTCATTTGCAAAAGATCTACGATAAAGAGTCCAAAGAACTCGAGGAATGGAAAGATTCCCCCGCAGAGGTAACAGATTCGGACTGGCGGGACTTTCTCGGAGACAAGAGATACCAACGAGCATACGTGGATTTCTTTGAAGACGAGCTGGCGCTGAAGTTCAATTACGATTGGAAAAGAGTAGCAGATGAGTATCTGTTTAGCGGGAAGGAGCCTCTGATCAATGGAGTCATTGGCGGGCGTACGTCTCTCCTTTTGTCTCATACCTACCCATCAAAACTAATCCAAAATCCCCAGTCGGCCACCCTTTGATCCATCTCGGCTACGCCTACGAATTTTCCAGCAAAGAACTGGGAATGGAAGCCCTAGCAATGACAAGTGTAGGCTACGACCCCCTCCACAAATACCTCGACAACCCCTCCTACACCCAGCCCTCTACATACAGCACGACCTCGCCCGTCGAAATCCTGCATAGAATAGCAGCCGATACCCGCTTCGACGGGCTCTTCCCCTCAAAAGGCTACCAGAACATAGAAACCCTCTTCAAGCACCACGAAGCCCTGGTCCTCGAACACTGGAACGCATGGACAATCACAAACCCCACCGAGCAGTTCCGCGCCTCACAAGAAGCGGCCATGAATTTAGTAGTAAGGACAGTGAAGCCGGGCACCCACGCGTATGATTTCTTCATGGTGCATATACTTACGACTAGCCACGCGGTGCGGATATTGCTGCCAGTAGTGCCGAAGAAGTTCCATGTCAGTCTGGTCCGCCAATGGTGGCTGCTTACGATCGCGGTGTATGTTGCGCAGTTGAGGCCGGTTATTGATGGGGATTTGGAGGTGAAGCCGGGGAAAGGGTGGGCGTATGTAGAAGAGATGGCTATTAATGGGCCTTGGTCGACAGATTCGCATTACGTTAAAGGTATGATTGCTCTTGACTGTGTTTTCAAGCATGCTAATATCTTTCCAGCTCTGAGGGCGATGAAAGAGGCGGCCTTTACTTGGGGCGATGTTCACGAACTGTATTTATCATCTGCGGTACATTTCGCAGATGACTTTAAGGGATGGACTGGTTTTTAGCGCTATGGACGATAAAATTGAAATCCCTCTACCTCTTTTGTACTGTACGGTTTTGTTCTTTGTGTACGGCGTTATTGGGGGTCCATAGGATGTATATAATGAAGGGACGAGATTGACAAAATGTATTTAATATGTTGTATGAAGTAACGATCCTTTTTTTCAAGCACTCAAGCCAGCCAACCAGGCGCCATCCCATTCATGTACAGAGTCTACCTAGGTACAGACAGCTATTATATAAAGCCACATTGAATCGAACCAAATACATAACTCCAATATCCCACCTACCCACCCAAGCGTCCCATTCCGTCCCGTCCATTTCCCTATCCGTACCCAGGCAAATCAATTAATCATCCTCAACATCATCATCACTCAACACCAGCTTCTGCTCCTGCGCCTTCATGATCGGAACCCCACTCCCACTCCCCTGGCCCCTCCCTCTAATGACCAGCCCCTTTTTCCTAGGCGACTTGCCTTCCACCGGTTTATCAGTCGCCCACTCCTGCCCCGCCACAACAGCTGTATCTCCCTCTTCCCCATCGTCAGGAGTGTCTTCTGAAGGCCCACCGATGCCACTAAAAGTAGTCACCTTCTCCATATCCCTAAGGGCGAAAGTCGAAGAAGAAGACGAGCCCTTGCGGCCCTTTGCGATAAGCGCCATGTACGGTAGGCGATCTAGCAGCATTTCTTTCCTGGCGGAGGTGCCAAGTGATAATAGCGGCGCTGTAGTAGTATCGTCTTTTGGTTTTCCAGCCTCGGGCTGTGTGGACCTAGCACTCCGCCAACTTTCCACCGTTCCCTTTGCAAACGTCTTTGCCGTCACTGCATTCGCACTTCCACCCTCACCCCTCATAAGCCGACTAACCCACACATCAACCAAGCCCTCAATCTCCTCCTTCATCCGCCACAGTTTGAGACTAGTTGGATAAAACATTCTGTATGCATCGCCGCCACTTCCAGTCCTAAAGCCCGAAGCTTGCGCAGGCGCTTTGCGCTTGACGGGGGAAGGAAGCGCGAAGAGGAGACCGCGGACGGCGATATTGAAGGTCATTTCGTCTTGGCGCAGGATGTCGCCGCTGGAGCCGGATGAGGTGTCCCAGGTGGGACAGAGCAGGTCACTGTCGGAGAGGGCGTTGATGGAGGCGTTCACGTGGTCTAATGAAGAGACATCGAAGGATGTGGGTGGTGCTTCGCAAGAGAGGATGTAGTTTTCATGGAGGGCGGCGATGAAAGTTTGCGTGTCGGTGCCGGTTTCGTCGATGAGGTCGTCTACTGAGACTTGTGATCTTTTGGGGCGGGAATAAAGGGATAGGAAATCTGGTAGGTTTTCGACATCTGAGCCGGTGGGGAGCTTGAGGGGTGTTTCGTCCCGTTTGTTGTAGACGACCTTGCCGACTGCGTGGAAAATGCCGAGACTGGCTTCTCGACGAGTGACCATTTCGAGACTCTCTTCTTCCATCTTTGTCAGTGCTACATCCTTGGCTTTCTTCGATTTGCCGAACGCAACTTTGGATCCCCAGTCTCCATCGGTATCGCCTCTCAAGCATAGGAACTCTAAGGATCCGATAGCACTTCTGATATCTCCGATCTCGCCGAGTCTCTTGAGCACCAGAGGTCCAGGCGTCTTTCTCCTCCCAGATTTCCGAGACTCTTTCTGTACCACAGCATCGAGAGCTTTCGCTAGTAACGTAGGTGCAATAGCATTGAACTCGATAACCCCAACTCCTGGATGCTGAAGAATCTCTGGGCCAAGTAATCGATGAGCTGTAAAGCTATCCGCAGAAGCAGACGTTGTGGTAAGAAGCGTTTCTGAAATAATCATAACCACAGGCGTTACTGGGTCATCAGAAGCCGTGTTGTTGTGAAACATTGATAGGGGAAGTGTATTAGTAGCGAGATATTGGAGAATAGCACCCCTAAAGGACTGCAAAGCAGTCGAAGAGCGAGTGAACGTATTTGGGAATTCTTCTACGAGAATAATCCGTTTCCGACGATCAAGAGGTTTGATTTCTGGTTTCGAAGGTACTTTTTCATTGGCAGAAAATATGTCCAATTGACCAAACTTCCCACCTCGGCCCATAAAGTCTTCGAACTGTGCTGCCATGGAAAGATAGCCATCAGAGGTAGCGACAGATCCAACGGGATTCCGCCACTCTAACACATCACAGTCCATTGCCTTTGCCAAAAGCTGGACCGTAGTTGTCTTTCCTGTCCCTGCTTGTCCCTTCAGTAATAGTAGCCGTTGTCTCATCTTCCCATTAATGACATCCTCAAGCCATCCTCGAACATCCGAAACCTTCTTCTTATGTACTGCGAGTTCGTCCAAGTTAACAGGTGCAAATCGCTCCGCCCATGGCCTTAAGTCGTCCTCGTTCTTGGGTTCCGCGGGTGGAACAGGCTTCTTCAAGAACTTCTGGCTCATACTAGGCGCATTCCCATCTTCAGCTTTGAAAGCCTCTGCCCCTCGCGCTCTCTTCCGTGCCGCCAGTCCCACCAGGCTTGATTGGCTCTTGCTCCCAACCACATCGTCGTCCCCGTCAGATATGAGGTCCAAGTCTTCACTCTTCGACTCATTAGAAATGACTCTCGGCCTGCGTGCTGTGGCACTTAGACTCCCCTCAGCCTTCTGTCTCTCCGCCTGCTTCGTAAAGAACGAGTATATATCCCCGCTCTTAACCTTCTCCTCTGCCTTCCCTTTTCCCTTCCGCTTCTCCGGACTGCTGCTAGCACTTTTGCTACTTCCATTACTTCTAGGCACTTGCTTTGGGAGGTGTATAGGTGCGGCATTGTGGGGGTGATTTGCCGTCTTAGCGCGAGGCTGAGGTTTGGAAGCAGCTACTTTCGATTGACTTGCGGCCTTTTTCGAGGCCGTGGACTTGGAAACGGTCGAAGATGGAGGGGAGGAGTCGATGAGGTTTACCAATCGCGATTTTGGCTTGGGTTCTGGAGCCTCGTCGTCATTGTCGCTGGCTGAGGATGAGACAACGTTCCGCTTTCGTCGCTTGGCTGGAGGGGCCATACCGGCTGGTGCTCGAGTAAATGCTTCTACATCAGTATGAATTTATCGAGAGGATAAACTATGTGTAGGCCACGTTTCTGTGGGCTGTTGATATCGTCGTAAGTTGGTTGCACCCTTGAACATTGTCGGCAAAGGTGCATCCGGCTCCGACCTCGTAGTGAAATATCTAGACCGACAGTACTACTTCTTTATAAACTTCACACTTTAAGTCCAACAATGCTCATTCTCTTTGCAAACACTCATTCTACTTCATCTCTACCGTTGAATTTGTGTGCAAATGATTTATCGGCCGCATAATTATCTTTTGCTGAACGCTCATCTGATCTTTCTCTTGCGGTGTTTGCTAATAAAAATTCACGTTATATCCAGCCGTCAACTATAATATTTCTCCATCACATTTATCTCATAAATACAAGCCTACTTAGATAGACAATATATCATTCTTCAAACTTCCAGGGACTATTTCTAGCTTACAATAGTCCATGCTCCCACAAGCACACTGGCTAACAAAGCAGTACCCCGTCCCAAGTTCAACGATCCCCACCGATCAACCAGTCTGATTACTGTCAGTCTTCGTCCCACGGTAACCATCCAAGGAAAGAGGGAACTCACTCATGTACACTCTCCCCTTTCACAATCTCCTCAGCACTCAAGTTTCCCCTCCCCAGCAACTTAGCATTCGTGTCCTTCATTACCAACACTGTATAAGGAACGAAGAATGCACTCTTCACAATAATGTCTCATTAGCATGTATTCCTCTTCCTAAAGCAAATTACAGAGCCCAAAGAGTAAGAACAAATAACGTACCAAAACCCCAGCAGCGACATATCCCCAATACTTCTCTCCTTCCATACTCCCCGCCCCAGCCTTACTCGCCCCAGACGCTAGATACGCCCACATTGTGCTAGCAAAGATCGTCAGGGGCGGCACGGTCACCTTCCCTTCGTTGTAGAGGTGTGTCCATTGCCTTAGGAGGAGGGGTGCGGGTGATTCGAGGAGACGCGGAACGGACACGAGGGTAAATGACACTGTGGGTGGGTTGGAGCGTTAGTATCAAGAGTTATGCGTGGCATGGCCAGGAAGAATACATATGGGCATTTAAGAACTCACAGGAAATTCCAGCAAGGAGGCCGGTTGATGTGAGGCCTACGGTTTGGGCTATGCGGAAAGGGAGGGGTTGTACAGAGGCCATTTCGTTATTATTTCTTAATACGGTTGAAATAAGGAGTAGTGGTTGATTCAGTTGATTGATAGAGTAGGAGTTCGTTGAATATTGGGAGACTGAACTCTTATATCATGTCTATATGTCTATACCTCCGTAGATGCGGGCGGGGGCCTAGGCCTAGCATCATCCTAATATACCCACCTAGGGATAGTGCCGTCCGTGACATCGGTACGGTACCTACTAAACTCGCCCTCCCCTTACTCCGCATAAAATGTTAAATTGAAGGCTTTCTCCTGCGGAGTAGCAACTAAACTAGAGGTTCTAGGTATCCTTATCTATATGTAGGCTCAAACCACCTCTTTGAACCCCCTTGAATTCATAGAATAGCCTTGATACAAGCTCTAGAATTCAACATGTAGGATCATTAGTGCAGCCGATGAATCCGGACTTCGTCCCAGGCGAAATAAACCTCGAGTGAGTACAGCAGGGGTCCTTGTGCTAATCCTACATAGTTACGTCTGTGCGTTGGGTTTACTCCGTTGTGCCAGCGAAAACAGATCACGATCACTAGCGTGTTTCTTTTGTCACGTCTCCCCATGCAGAACGCGTCAACCGCGTGTAACAAGTTTCAATGGTAGTAATTACTTCATACGTCCAACAAAACAATTTGATAAGAATGGCAGACTCACAGATGGAAGAAGAGGTTGCCCTCGAAACCCCTGCATCAGATGTTTTCATCGCGCCCTCAATCAACCACGATTTACTCTTTTCCGGCGCTTCATATACACACTTCTCGCCCGTTCCTCCAGCCCTCCTTCCACCACCAAATCCCGAGCCAGAACAGAAAGGGAATGCAGGCCCACCATGTGCATTGGGAGTCGACGAAGCTGGACGAGGGCCAGTGCTAGGTCCTATGGTTTACGGACTCTTCTACCTCCCATTACCACTCTCCGACCCTCTCCTTCGAAACACCCACCACTTTGACGACAGCAAAGTCCTCACACCCGACGTACGCTCAAATCTCATGGAGAAACTCTGCACGCCCGAAACAGACCTTTACACACAATGTGGCTGGGCTGTTGAAGTCATGTCCGCGCGAGACATTGGCGCGAATATGATGAAGCCTGCTGCAACATACAATTTGAATGCACAAGCTATGGATGCTACCATCGCGCTGATAGAAGGGGTTTATAAGAGGGGTGTTAATGTAAAGGAGATTTTCATTGATACTATTGGGAATCCAGCGACATATCAGAAGAAGTTGGAGAGGATCTTTCCTACGGCGCAGGTCACCGTTGCGAAGAAGGCGGATAGCTTGTATCCTTGTGTTAGTGCTGCGAGTGTCTGTGCCAAAGTTACTCGAGATGCGGCGTTGGAAGTACTGTATAAGAGTTATGTCGAGCCTGCAGAGGATGATGGGGATGAAGAGATGGGCGGGACGGAGAAGATGAAGGCTCCGGCGGAAGCTTCATGGGGCTCTGGATATCCTTCAGACGCGAGATGCACGTCTTGGCTGAAGCGGAATATGGATCCTGTATTTGGGTGGGGGAGTGAGTGTCGATTCAGCTGGGGAACTGCGAAAGATATGTTGGATGCAAAGAATGCTGCCGCAAAAGTGGAATGGCCGGTCGGAGAGGATGATGAGAACAGTCGAGTCACCGACTACTTCAGTGCTGGCAAAGAGAAGACCACAGATGAACTTGGATCGTGGTTTGGGTCATCTGTTTCGGCCGAGGTTTTCTAGGGTGGTGGTTGCGCTTCATCGCATTGGAAGGCGCATTTGGAGTTGAAGGACTTGCTTATTGATAAACAGCATTGACAGCTACTAGAGATTAAATCCTGGGCTTAATGCATTCAAGACATTTACAAATAATACCGTTAGTTGAAGTGTGGTGCTTGTGGCCGCCTCCATTTTGAGATTTCGCTAACATAATTCAATTATTACCCATACCAAAAAGAATGGAAAAATGGCTTATGACGGGAAAACCTTCCTATAGAGAGTACTTGGAAATTCCCATACTGAAACAAAAATAAAAACAGAAAAGAATTTAAATATAAAGCGTAAAAGATAACAAAAAGGTCAGATATGCTCTGTGGCTCCGCCTTTGAGGTAGCAGAGAATGAAATAAGATACGGGCAGCACACGACAGGCTATCACACCTGACCATACCGACGATATCCCAAACACCCTCCCGAAACCCGTTGAGTGGATAAATGCTCATTTCGTTATATATATTATATATATATATAGCAAATAAAATTCCGAAGTTGTCCCACAACCGTTTTAGGGCCTTGGCACCTTTGCGGCATACAAGGCATGAAGCTATCAGCCTTATGATTATGTAATCCAAATATAAAATCCAGGATCCGACAAGGCTGAATCCAACGACTGAAAACCATCGAGCCTTGAGGTCCAACACCCACTCTCGTTAATACCCCAAAACTCGGTTCCACCATGCATCCCTCACGTCAAGCATACGTGGAGGAGGCAGTACCAGAAGATGTTGGCATAGACCTAGCAAACGTCCGTAAGTAACTCCTCACCAATCTTCACCCTCCACTTCATACTAACAGCCTCCCAGCTCTTGATCGCGAATATGACATGCCCTCAGCAACCGCTGGCATCGCGCCTGAAAAGGCCTCCGCCATTCTCTCACAATTCGACCGGAAACGGAAAGCAGCACAGATCGCTGTCCCAACCGACGATGGACGAGTACGTTCGCGATTACGACAGATGGGGGAACCTATCACCTTGTTCGGCGAAGGACCCGGTGATCGCAGAGACAGGTTAAGGGAGCTGTTAGCTATACAAGCAGAGATGGATGACATGGAAGACGAGGATGGTGATGCGAGGATGCAAGATGCAGACGAGGGGCAAAATGAGCAAGAAGAGGAATTCTATACCAAGGGTGTTCAGGAGCTGGTGGAGGCAAGGAGGGATATTGCGCGATATTCGCTGCCGAGGGCGAAAAGGAGGATTGAGAGCCAGAAAGCCGAGTCTAAGATCCCTTTGAGGACGCATGTGAAGTTTAGGAAAGGGATCAAGGAACGTTTGGGTGCTTTTGAGTTGCAGGGTAGTCAGATGGCGGGGGAGAGACCTGTTAGCATGACGCGGTTTGCTCCAAATGGGGAGATAATTGCTGCAGGTAATTGGGGAGGTGGAGTTAAGCTTCTAAATGTGCCAAATCTAGAGACGATCCGGACACTGCGTGGACATACGGATCGAATTGGTGGTATAGCTTGGTATCCAGGGGCTACATTACCAGGAACGACAGTCTCGCCGGATTCGGTCAATCTTGCTTCAGGAGGCGCGGAGGGAAATATACATCTTTGGTCTTTGAACCAAGATACCCCTCTGTCCACCCTTGCAGGGCACAATCAGCGCGTCTGCCGCACCGAATTCCACCCATCGGGTCGCTACCTAGCCTCGGCATCAGAAGATACTACCTGGCGGTTATGGGACGTCAATACTACGACCGAGCTACTTCTTCAAGAGGGCCATTCTCGTGGTGTTTTTGCTCTAAGCTTCAATACAGACGGCTCCCTTTTAGCAAGCGCGGGAAACGACAGTATCGGCCGAATTTGGGATCTTCGTACAGGCCGGACAGTCATGATACTCGAAGGGCACATCAAGCCCATCTACGCGCTCGACTGGGGCGTTGACGGACACCGCGTGCTTTCTGGCTCGGGAGATGGCTGGATCAAATGCTGGGATGTGCGTATGGTGCGCCCAGCAGGAGGAGTTGGAGCACACAAAAGTGTGGTGTCTGATTTGAGATGGTATAAAGGCCAAGCTGATCTTTCGCAAGAGATAATTCCTGATATGGATGAGCAAGGTGCAAGGAGGCCGAAGAAAGCGGGAACCTTTTTTGTGAGCGGTGGGTTTGATAAGAATATCAACATTTTCTCGGCGGATGATTGGGCATTGGTACAGAGTCTGAGTGGGCATACAGGGAATGTGCATAGTGTTGATGTTAGTGGGAATGGAAAGTGGATTGTTAGTGGGGGGTATGATCGCACGGTTAAGCTGTGGGGGAGGAATGATATGGAGGCTCTCTGAGAAATCTACTGGGAAGGGCTTGGAGTTCGTGGGCTGGTCAAAATCTGGCGGTATCTAGCTTTGCGCTAGAATGTCTAAATATATCGTGATATCCAAGTTGCCATTTCGCGGCACAGTCGTTTGTCTGTTGAATTTTCATTCCAAAAATGACGGGCTTCCAAATCTTGCGGTCAACTGCTCTAGTAAGCCCATTTGACAATATTTCTACGAGTATCCCTAATCTACGATGTGTGAAGCGTAAGACTATTTTCCACCCTCATATTCACTGCCTAGCGGCGATCACCAACTCCCTCTCCCACATGGTATAAAACGAAGTTTCCCCTTTTAATCTCCTCCACCAAACCACATTCATTCACGAGTTGTGTCACGCATGCTCCTGCCATTGTAGTACCGACATAAGATGTTTCTCTTTCAGGAGCCCAGCCACATTTTCAAGTCAGCGCCCAAGTCAACGACAGCAGGAAACATTGAAATGCGCGTTTTCGTTGCAAGTTCGCTAAATCGCTGCTAGTAAGAATTTCGCTGTCATTTGGTTCCTTCGTTCATTCGTTCATTCATTCATTCGTTCTTCTTTATGTTTCCATGATATTTGATTTCTATGGGAACAAGAAGCGTTAGGATCTTCGGGGATGAATTGGACATGAGAACAAGGATGATCTGTGATCTTGAACATCGACTCTGCATGGTAGTTGAAGACCGGCTGTGGTTTAGGAGTTTGCAGTGCGGCAGCTTGCATACTCCCCAGAGTTTTATACATGCGATTCATTCCCTAGCGCCTTTAAGTTTCCTACCTACCTAAGGTTTGCATAGCAATTAGAGTTTGATATCAATCCTTAGCGTGGATGCTGCGACCTTTCCATCTTTGGCAATTCACACACGGCACAACTGGGGAGATATATCTTCATCTGAACATTTAAGCTTTTGCTGAAACCTTATTTCGACGACCTTCTTGATGCGATGTGCAACAAAAATGTAGGCATATACCTATTTAGCCAGCGGTGAGTGAATTGTGTGTTGAGGAGGCGGTGGGAGTTGGAAGTTAAGGGGGTGGATTGTTGATTATTTAAGCGATCGAAATGGCGGTCCTACTTGGGTTGGTGTTCTTCTAAATGTTGGCAGAAAACTGGAGATATGGCGGAGCGTACTAACGTGCGGTTTCTTTTCCATGAGGCCTATTGGTTTATAATTGACTTCCCTCTGGGGCAATCCGTTCGGTCTTGAAATCTTTGTTGCAATTGGAAGGGATGTCTATGACCACTGTCATCTATAGAATGCAGCAGAACGCATCATGAGCTTGAATACCAGATCGTGGAGGACCTCTAGAGATAATTTCACTTTTATAGTTATGGCAAGGCTTTTTCTTCAATACAGAAAACTATGATTCGGGTCCGTATCTTAAGAATCCGCGGGCCTTCAACTCTCCCTCTTATAACACGATCGGCAGACCTTTACCCCTATTAAAGTCTAGGGGTATATTTCATATATTCAAGAAAGAACTACCTCTATCTCCGGGTTCCCTCTTACACATCTCAAATAGAGTCGACCTGGCAATCAAAGAGAGGGCGGTAATGGATTTGATTTTCCTCCCGTAGGCAATGACTCAAGGCTCGCAGAATACAAATATCGTGTCAACAAGGTTAGACACTACCGTCTAATGGCCACGAAGCTTGCCTGGCTGACTTTCACTTAGCCGCGTTCTTGCTCAAAAAGCCCCTAAACAACTTCTCGATTTCCGCATCGCTCATCTCCTTCAACCCCAGCTTCTCATTCCAGGCCTGGCCCCTGAAATCTCCCCCATATCCATCACCCCAGCAGAACGGGATGTAAAACCCCATGTTCCTCGAGTTATCTCCCCTTGCGACTGCAGCAAAGGTTTCCTTCGTTATCTCCTCAACGCTAGCATTAGTCACGGGGAAATCAATTCCCGTGATCTTCGAAACAATATCGGTGATCTTGCGCTCACTCACTGCAGCCGAGTATGTGTATATCGGCTTGTTCTTAGTGTCTGCGGCATGCTCTGGTGCTAAGATCTTAGCTACCGTCTCGCCAATTCGCTCTAACGTGCTAGTGCAGACGATTTTGTCGCCACCATCATGAAACAGCGCGGTTTTCTTTTGGACATTCGCGCCCATCCAGCCGGCCGTCCAGATAAAAGGGACGAAAAAGGGTCCATTGTTGACACTGGACCATCCAATCTTGCCAGATGATCCAAGCTCCTCAGCGTACTTGCGCGTCTGTAGTTTGTCGTAGATGATTGGTAGAGCCTTGGACTTTTCGTTGTCCATGTTGGTGCTGTATTCTGAGAGGACAATGCGTCTTACTCCTGCGGACACTGCGGCATCCATCCAGATTTTCTCGGTTGCGAGGACTGGGTTTGGGGTGGCGGATACGACGACATCTTGGCCTTTGAAAGCTTCAATGAGACCAGACGCGCTGGTCAAGTCAACCTTGATGCTTTTGGCTGCGCCGTCTGCGACGTTCTTTGACTCGGCTCTCTGGATGGCCGTAACACTGTAGCCTGCATTATTCAAAGCGGCGAGGATCTTGCTGCCCAGGTTGCCAGTGGCCTGCAAATATTTGTTTAGCTACCTGTCATGAACCTCAAGAGCAGACTGGAAGTAAATAACTTACACCCAAAAGGGCAATGCTGCGGAAAGCAGGTGCTGACATGGTGCTGGGTGTATTGATCGTGGTATAGCTTGAGCTCGAGAATGATCTTCTGATGAGTCTGAATGTAAGTTGTTTTGATAGTGCCGAGAGAAACATTTGAAATGCAGGCCCTTCTTTATATAGAGAAGTCCATGTGGATGAGTTATGATGTAGTCACTTTAATAAGCGCGGGCTATTATCAGTCTAAAACTCTTAACGGCTTGCGGGGAAAGGTAAAGTCGTTCCAATAGTGGCAGAGTCTAACGTGAGAGATCAATAGGAAATGACACAAGCTAATGACGTGTATGTTATGTCGTCGGAATATGTAAACTTCACAAAGACCGAGCATGAAAGAATACTGGTCTTGTTTCTTAAAGAAGGCTGATAAAAGTATCCGAGCGCTGATAAAGCAAGCCCGGAGACTTTTGTTAGCGACGATCGCTAAATATTTAGGGGTATCCACCCCCTGAATTCGCTACTTCGGCTCTCGCTCTAGCATTGCGACCATCTAACATTATAAATCACACTTATAACTAGCAACTTCGCATCTTTCTAGAAAATGATATACAACAATCGGATATGTGACGAATATCTGAAAGTTGCGGCTTATAAATTATCAAAGTAGGATAAGATATGTACCAATGTATATAGAGTCACGGGGTGTGAAGACCCTGACCTCCGGGTGAAGCTCGGCGATCCCGGGAAAGATATCACTCCCGATGCCGACGGTACGCAAAGAAGGCATGGAGATGATGAATAGAAACCTTTTTCGCGAGGACATCGAGACTTGCAAGTGTCGGATAGAGGGATGGTCTTGTTTTGAACATATTATATAAGTATTGGAAGAGGTTCTGGGTGTCTTCGTGTATCCTGATTTGCTGCTGCCTTGAGTGATTGAGTTCATTTGAGCTCATGCTAAGAGATTAGTAGCTGAGTCGCAATTTTGTCTTCTTGTCAGTCCAAGGCATCATCTGTTAGTGTTATAGGAGCAGCTTAAAGAGGGACAGTTCAAGCGCATAGCCTGCCTGCATGTCGCAGCAACGATTATGTCTAACATACAGGGTGACCGGAGGGGTCCAGCTAGGAACTTATGCTAACTGGGACGCATTTCTCTTCACCCCGCATTCATCTCTTTTTTCTACTCTTTAGGAAGTTTATAGAATCCACTGGGCAAAATAGGCTCATGATTGTTTATGTGCTACGATAGGTAATGGCATCCCCGAAGACTTGGCACTTGGCACTTGGCATTCTCGTGGGACCTGCCTGTTGTAGAAGGCAAGTTGAGCCTGATCATTGGTCCGAAGTTTCCATGATTGCACTTTAAGTTTTATTTTATTTTATAAATATGACACCTCTGACTGCCTTTTTTTCAAGCTGTTTTGTGGGGCGAGTATTTCACTTCGTCGTTTTGTCACTACTGAAGAAAGTATGCGTTCTCTTTGGACTGCATCAAGACCCCAGTTGGGGTTCTCGATACCTGCCTTGGCTTGTTCGCTCCTCTTTCAGCCCATAACAGGACTGAAAAATGTCTCAAGAAGCGGCGATGATCCCTTCGCAGTCATAGATCCCCAGAACTGGGCGAATCCAGCGAATATGACTTGGGCCGACTGGCAAGCTCCGCCAAACACCAATTGGTCAGATCCCTCTACAACAGGTTCAATCAGAAATTTCAACATCGCGCTCATTACTGTTGATTATACGGACCGAGCTTTCGAAATAACTTTACCGGTTCAGTCGACGATTTATGGAAACCCGCAGCCAGTGGCGGGGATTTCGAATATCACGCGGGATGATGTGCCTACTTTCTATCGAGATTTTCTTAACAAGCCAGGCACGCTTAATAAAGGGCATACTCTGCATGAGTAAGTCTATCTTCTCTCAAGAATACAATTCTGTAAAATTCAGGTGGCTACGACTTGACTTTCTTCCCTCAAAGCTATCATGGTGTTCTAAAAACTACAATACTGACATCATTTCAGATACTGGATGGAAGACTCAGATGGCCGCTTTGGCGTCGATCTGACCGTATATGGCGCCTACGAAATGCCACTCAAGTCATACCAATACGGAATTGACGACGACATGAACAGCGGCGGGTGTCCAACCAACGACACATGCAACATTGACATTCGCACCGACGCCCTAGGAACATGGCGCACAGCTGTAGGAAACGCCACCGCCGATTCCTACGAACTAGTATTCATCCTCTCAGCCGGCCAAGATGAGTCCTCGACCTGGCAAGAATTCGGCGAGATGAAATTCCAGACCAGGGAAGACGTCCCTGACAGTTTCGGCCCTCCAGACAATGGGACGAATTACGCGAAGACGAGATATGTGGACTGGACTTCGTGGGCTGCGGCTTCGAATATTTGGCCTAATGCGGGGGGTGGGTCATCGACGCAAGCGGAGAGTTCGGGTATGGCTACTTATGCCCATGAGTTTAGCCATCTTTTGAATATTGGGGATAATTACAATAACCCGTATGGCATTCCACTACGGAGGGCTTATACGGGACCTTGGTCTATGATGTCAAGAGGGTCTTTCAATGGTCCCGGGGGCCCTCATACGCGCTGGCAAATCCCACCTCAGCAAGGCGGTTCTTTGGGGTCTTTGCACACTGTGCGAGATAAAGCACAACTCGGATTAGTAGGTGAAGAGAGTATACTTAATGTATCCCGAGAGGCATTAGCAGATTCTGGAATCGTCGTGGCTCAAATACAAGCCCGTTCCGTCTCGCCAGGTACAAATCTAATGGGCATCCGCATAACCATGGATGCAGACAACGAGCCCTTTTGCGATATAGACACAGAAGTCCTCTGCGATGGTGGGGGCTACAACGCCTACTTCATTGAAGTTGTCGATCGCATGGGCGCTGACTCCTTCACACCAGACTCAGGCGTCATGATCAGCAAAACGAAGGTTGAATCCGATGAAGGGCCTTTCCAATGGACCATCGATGCCAATCCACAGGATATCCAACTTCTCGACTTTTACAGACCCAATGGAACAGCGTCGTATATCACTATGGGTGATTATCGACAACTGCTCGACGCCTTGTTCCATGCTGGGACACGTTCTGGGAGCCAGTACGAGTACGTGGACGAGGCTAACAGCCTGCATTTTTACATCATCGATGTAGAGCGAGACAGCGCCGGTGTACTCTCATACACAACCGCTGTTCGTTCGACCAACAGCAGTACCGATACATCCACTCTTGCTGTCACCCTTGCCGACGGCAAAATAGTAGCAGACGGCAATACACCGACGGAAAAAGGAGTGACTTGCTCGTTCCAGCTTAAAAATACGGGGGAAAGTTCGAAAGATGGGTCGGCGTATTTGGACTCGGATGTGTACCGGCTTAATGCTACAGTGGAGGGTGGTGGCTGGAAGATCGAGCTGCCGAATGCATTGGCGACGGCTGAGCTTGGAGAGAAGGTGGCGGTGAAGGTTGCGGTTGCTGCGGATGCGGATGCTGCTGATGATGGGACGGTCACGTTGACTGCTACGTCGGAGTCTGATTCAACTGTCTCTGCTACGGGGAGTTGCGTGGTGCATAAGAATTTGGAGAAGTAGAAGCGCCCTATCTATTCAAAAGAATTGACATTTAGATCCATCACACCAATGTGTCATCAAAGTGGACTATTTATTCTACGAACAAGCTGCCGTCAAGTCACTTATTGCTGGGAAATCGACTCCATAAAATATATTACATATCTTCTTTCAACTCGGGGCATTAGCTAGCACTGCCAATGGCAATCCGTATGCCGATTCTATGACAAAAATATTAGTATATATCTTTTCCTTTGCACGAGGAGAATCTTACCGCTTCAGTGAGCGAGACATCCCATCCTCCGACATTGCAATACGGCCCGCCGTTACTTTTATCCTGAGTAACATCGGTTGACCACTTCAACGAACCTATGGAGAACGTCACAGCCCATTCCAAGAATAAATTCGTCGGTTTTGTCGGCACTATACCAAGCCTCTTCTTCACCTTGGAATATCCATCCGGCACGTCACTACTCATCAAGAAGTCGATGGAGAAATCGTCAGGCAGGCTGGTGCCAGAAGCTGGGTAGATCACGGTCCCCGTGTCTTTCCAATCTGCTGTCGTAAACCTTGGGCCATAAAGGACATTCTCAGCGTCGTCTAGGAACGTCGTGTTGGTATACAGCTCTCCGTCATCGCTGACGGACTGTTGGTAGAGCAGCACCGTACATTCTCCTGTTGCATAAGGAGCGGCCTTATAAATGTTAGACTTTATCGCTCAGAGGAAGGAAGAGATAACGTACTGCAGATGTTGTGGCGGGCACGAGTGTGGTGACGCTACCAGCGCATAGGGTGACTTCGAAGCCGGCGTAATTTTGAAGTGTTGAAGTTGCGCAGGCTTCTACTTGTCCATTTATCAGGGTTGTTTTAAAGGGAAAAGGGTCTGTATTTGTGGTTGTTGGTTTTGAGCTTGTGGTAGGTAGTGCCGGTGCTACTGTCCATGGACATGGCTGGTATGCTGAGCCTGTATTTGTGCCTGTAGAGGCGGCTATTGATGTGCTTGCACCATTGCTGCAAGTGCAGTATTCTAAATTCTGCCTGGGATCCGCATAGTTGTAACACGGTAATGCACTTATTGTTGGTGCTGAAGTTGTGGTGCGTGTGGCTCCCGTTTCCGATGATGATGTAGAACCTGATTTTGCGGCTGAAGCATTTGTTGAATTCCCACTACGTACTGATGTTCCTATTGATGTTCTGGAATATGTTGCTGAACTAGTTCGAGTGGAAGAATTCGAAGATGAGACTTGCTGTTGTGAGCCAGATGCTACGATAGATAAGCGGCCGCCCGGATTAATCTGAGTGCTTGTCATTGAGGATATTGTTGATCTAGCTCGAGTAGAAGAATTCGAAGATGAGGATTGCTGTGAGGCAGCCGATACAATAGATAAGCGGCCACCCGGATTAATCTGAGTGCTTGCCATTGAGGATGTTGTTGAACTAGCTCGGGCTGAAGAGGAGGAATTTGAGGTTTGTTGTGAGGAAACTAGTTGTAAGCGGCCACCCGGATTAACCAGAGTGCTTGCCATTGAGGATGTTGTTGAACTAGCTCGGGCTGAAGAGGAGGAATTTGAGGTTTGTTGTGAGGAAACTAGTTGTAAGCGGCCACCCGGATTAACCAGAGTGCTTGCCATTGAGGATGTTGTTGAACTAGCTCGGGATGAAGTGGAAGAATTTGAGGATTGTTGTGAGGAAACTAGTTGTAGGCGGCCACCCGGATTGACCTCGTTGCTTGCCGTCGTCATCGTCGAAGACCCGGTCAATGAAGTCGAGCAAGCGGTCACGGTTGAGCATGAGAGTGTAATGGTTGATGTAGATGCCGTGCTCGCGCCAGAGGGCGTAAAGATCCGATATGAGGTTTTGCAGGCAGATGTAGTTCGTGCTGAGCAAGAGCTGCTAGAGGTGCTCGAAGACGCCGAGGAGTGTTGAGATGAGCTTGTGGCCTTGCTGGATGATTTTTCCGCTGACGACGACTTGTTATCATCATCATCATCATTCCCATCATCTTCCACGGCCTGGGCAACATCAGCCAGGGAATCAGTCAGGTCCTCGACTTCATTCAGACTAGGCGTATCTTTATTGACCTCCGTATCTAAGTTCTCGGTGATGTCTTTTGCGCAATTAAAGAGGGCTCCGATATCATGAATATCACTTTCGACCAGATTCCCTATGCTTGATACTACACTCCTATTACGAAGCATAGCTCTAAGCTTCTTCTCTGACAGCATAGTGGTGTGTCTCTTTCGCTTTGTATTTAAACAATCTGGGGTATCTGGTGGCTTGATATTAAGATCACTTAAGAGGGTGGTAATTTCATCTTTTGTCTTTTTAACATTATTAATGTATTGAGACTTTAGCTCAGGATCTGTGAGCCATTTTCGATTAGATTGAAGTGCAAGGAACAAGCCGCCTATAAGCACTGCTTCTGACGTCTCAGCTGCAGCGCTTGCAAATGTGCTCGTTGGAACGTCAATGAACGTGAAGGATACCGGTTTTATCGAACTCGATGGGTTACTCCATGAACCGCTAAAAGATCCCGTCTGAGCTTTCGTGGATGAGGAAATAGTCGAAGTTGGGAAGGGTAAAATGCCAACACCGGTTACCGATGATACTGACAATGATGATGCTGATAATGTTCCGTTGCTAGCGTGACTTGAACTCCTCGGTGTACTTGATCTTGATGTGCTTCTTGCTGGGTTGAAGCTAGTTGAATGTATTCGGCTTGAAACGAGTGTTGGTAATCCAGTCACAGACCTTGTAGTTCCAGAGCCCAGTAAGAAGGCAGAGTCAGACAAGGAAGTGCTTGATAATGTTCGACTATTGGTTTTTGAAGTTGATCCGCTCTGTGAATTTGAAAATGATTGACTTCTGGTGGTGCTTGATGAATAGAGACTAACGGAGTAGTTGTGGCTAAGAGCTGAAGTCGAGGTGATAAAGTTGGAAGTCGCTGTATGAGTAGAAGCACTGGCATTCCGGGAGCTCCTTGAAGTGCCCGAACTCCTGGTCAAGGTCATATTTGAGTCGCCGGTCGCGGACGAAGATCTGTCCAAAATAAAGCCATGGCTAAGAGCCAAGAAGCCCAAGCAAAAGGAAAGACTGAGTCTCATGGTCGAACAAACAGCGCGTAAATTCAAAATCTCCCAGCTACAGCAAAACAGAAAGGATAAATATCAAAGAGAATGGAAGTTGAAGTTTTAGACAACGCTTGCGCCTCACTTAAGACATACACCTCCACATTCATCATTTGAGAATTTCCGAAATCCTTCTGTCTCATTGTCGAATCGTCGATGCGTTGTGCTAGCTACGAATGTTCTTTTCTTAACTTCTAGGAACCTGAACCTGCGGCTTGGCACAGCTGCGCTGCTCCGAATAGTCATGGTGCGTTTGATTTGAAACACCAATATATGATCCTTCACGAAGGACTCGTAAGAGTAGAATGTTTGACGTCTGAGTCGCGTTGGGATCATACACCGCCCTGCCCTGTGTGAACGATCCTAGGGTAGGTAAATTAGAATTGGGCGACGTCGGGTCGGCCAAAACCCTACAGTATAGGCCCACTATTACCCGGTAAGCCGTACTCGTAATGATTAACTAAGTTCGAAATGGAATCGCGGCAATCTCCCACGGGACTTCCCTGGCGGCTGAAATCTTGTAGCCTCCTAGCGTACCTATAACAAAACGATTCTATTTCCGGATGAGAATAAATACTAGTTAGTATATGATCCGTATATCACTCATACTCCACCAAATCCGTCTTTCAGTTTCGCTTTAATCTTCCCATCAGGTTGCAACTAATTTGGTCAATTGACCCGTTTCCCGAGAATTGCGGGTGTTGCAAGGATATCATACTCGGCTTGAGCTGTAGTGAAAGTGCCATTCGCATTCTTTCACCAAGTAAGTCTAACACTTCCTATTCTATGGACTTATGTGAGGGTAAGAAACTAGTTATATGTAAATTCTGTCTATCTGTATTGATAAAAGGCGGGTATTAAAGAAACTTTCAACGTGCTGGTAATTTACTCCCTCGTGCACTCCGGAGTATGAATTACTATATCTAATACTCTAGGCTAGTTGGAGCTTAAACCATGTATTTACTTCGTAATACTCAGATTTTTTGACGTCTATTAATAGACACCATTTAGGGTAACATACGTCGGTGGAGATAATTCAAGCACGGCTTTCATTTCCTTCCATGGGCACGTTCGGACTTTACGGAGTATAATTTATCGAGTGCGGTATGAGGTTTGTCAGTGGTCCATACTTCTCGTATATCGGAGCTCCCCATAAAAGAGGGGAGGGAGAGGGGGGGTGGGGCGACCCATTGCTGTGACTCCCTACAAGTGTGAATAGTGGATCTGCTATGGATTTCTGCTCCGGGAGTACTCAAAAAAGGTTTTTATATGGTAAGATCAACCTGGAAACTACTAAGCGGTTTTCTCCACCTCTTATTAAAATAAAAGGATTAAAAAGTAAATCCTGAATCCTGAATCCTGAATGTCACAATGTACCAAAAGTAGCCAGTGTTTCCAAGCCTAATTTGAGAGCAGATTTTTAAAATATAGACATATGAAAGAATGCGCTGTGAAATGAAGTTCTTTTATCCCCTTATTCGTTCTCGTCAAGTCCAATTTCCACTTCATCAACTCTTTTCACCATGAGACTCACCACTTTCCTCAACTCTGCATTTTTTGCAGCTGGCATCTTGGCTGCTCCCCGCCCTGAACTTGCGGTGGGTGGCAGACTTCAGCTCTACGGAAATACTATTCGTGCCATTAAGGGAAGAGCTGCTAGCTTAGATTCCATAAACTGGGCTGGTGCATTGCTTCCATCTCCTCCTAGCGGAGAAACTTTTACAGACGTGCTTGCTCGTATGTACTCCCCAATTTAGTTTCTCCTTTTGCTCAAGGGTTGTTCCTTCATCTACCTTTTCCACCCTTTGAACGAGGTTGTCCTTCAATTTGCCATTGTAAAGGCGATACTGACATTACGATATTCTGTAGAGTTTACCGTTCCAGCTGCTGGGGCTAAAGGAACCTCCGTATCGATATGGGTCGGCATTGATGGCGTCGCCGCCAACTCACCCGTTATTCAAGGTGGTATTTATATCTCTGTGAATGACAATGGGGTAGCGTCTTTCGAATCTTGGACTGAATGGGTCCCTGATCTTCCCGTGTTTTACGACCAGGCTGAATTTCCCTTTAAAGCAGGCGATGGTAAATATCCCATTTCCTTGTATAAATTTATTTGAAGGAATGAACTATATTAATGCTCTCTACCTCCTAGTGCTTAACATTGGTGTGAGTACTAAAGCCGGTGACAACACAGCTACGCTGCTGATAGAGAACGAAACTACGAGCAAAGAGCTTTCGAAGGATTTCTCGCCGTCTGATTCTTCAAACGTGGCCCAAGGATTGACTGCAGAATGGGTGGTGGAACAAGCGGCAACAACCACTTTGAGCAACTTTGGTACTTTTACATTCTCAGAAGCCAGTGCAGGGACTTCTGAGGAGACTGAAGTAAACGTTTCTGGGGCTACAGTATTGTCAATCAGACCGGGTCCAAGAGATCCTATACTTGCTACTGGATCTATTGCTGGTACAAACGAAGTCAAGGTCGTATACAATGGCTCATAAGGGATGCAAGATTGAGGAGCCTGCATTGTATCTTGATATTGGCACATTCACCTGGACAGGATTTTGATACGCGTTGTATTTGCTGTAGTATAAGCCTTCAGGGGGTTATAGGATTATGTCATGCGTGCTAGATTTACGCAAGTGGCTGTATATAGCTATCATATGCTTAATCACAACCATCTGGTAACTCTAAGGAACGAAACCCTCTCCTTAATAATAAATTCCTCCTTCATGGAATAGCAACCCTAATCTCGGCTTTCTAGCAATCAAATACCGTAGTAAAAGAATCTATGTCCAGCCCGCTCTTCACCTACTGCACAATCTTAGCATTCTCATTCCCCATGATTCGGCTTGCACTACCTACGGCATCTGACTTGTTTTCATTCTTCTTGGTGTCCATTCGGGGCCTTGATAAAGAATCTGACTGTGAGTTGTCATCCTGAGGACTGTCTCTCTGTGTGCCAGCTAATGTTTGCTCGTCTCGAGCACTAATTGAGTCGCTAGGCGTAAGTATCATGCGTCCTCCGGGGTTTAACCATCGTGGTGGCCTGTCTTCAACGTTTCCACCGATACGGATTGGAGAATCTGTTGTTGAGCAGGCGTCACCTTGACGTCGTGCGGATGGAGCGCCTTGCTGGGAGGCAAGAGATGCCTTCAACCTTGCCCTGAATCCTGCCCTTCTGCTAGAAGCTGGATCTTGAGAGGCTTGCGATGTTCCTTCTGAGTTAGAAGAAGTCTCGGAATCAACAGCTTCGAGTGAGCCTTTTGGTACGCTGGGTGCGCTGGGTGAAAAAGAAGCCATAACAGATAATGGTATTTACTCGTGAGTTTCTGTAAGATTCCTTATAGGGGTCGGGGGGTGGGGTGTAGGTAGAAATATCTTGAAATATATCAAACAAGTTTAGGTTGAAGATTCTAATATTACAAAAAAAAAGAGCTAGACGTACGAGGTGTGTCTATAGCGTAGGCGCCGGTGACTTTATGTATAAAGCTTAAATAGGCAAGAAGTATATTGGATTTACTATCTAGGGTTAGAAGAGAAAGAGAAAAGAGTAGCGTGGAACCGCTGCTTATATACAGGTGAGATCGCCTAGCGCTGTACGACACTATTCACGTGCTCCCCAGCACATGATATAAATGCTGCATTAGGCGAAAGCCTGTATCATAGAAGGTGAAGTAGATTAAACGACGAACTCCGGTTTTGACTGCCTGCTGACTAATCCAAGAAATAGTCCAACACATGTCCAGTGACTTTCTCAGTGACGTGACCCGGGTCTAGCGCTTTAAATAGCGGATTGACTTGGACACTTCTTCTGTGACCTATCTTCTTTTACATAGATAAATGATCTTTCTTGTTGGTATCACAGGCGGTGATCACTTCTCACTAGCTAGTAAGACATGATACTGGTTCTGGTTGTTTCATTCATGATGTCACACACTTTACTTCCATTTCTAGATCCTCCACTTCGAGTGAGACATTCAAATGGCTCCCCTCAAACTATTAGTCCCGGGTAGACTCACTCTGTTTTTGCTTTGCCAGTAGATTTTGGAAGTTTGTTTCATCGATCCACGGTATAATGTGGGTCAGATCAAACAAGCCGTGGGCGCAGTCGGCATCCTTGTTCTTTGCGTATTGCCGCAATCCGTGCTCATGACTTCCATATTGTGTTTGAGAAGCGATCTGAGAGTGTCGGCGTCAAGCCTACCGGCTGGGATTTGTGGTTGCGGTTTATCAGAAAAGTTCACCGAACGCAGAATGTTGACTTACTTCAGGGTTGAGTTCGTCTTCATCGCTTTCATCTTCGACAAGCCAGTACAGCCCTACTTGAGGTTCAATATCTCCAGATCCGGAATCTTGCTGAGGTTCTTTAGCCGAATCAAGAGCTTGTGACGCCGTCTTTTCGCCGTCTTTTGTAACACTTTCTGGGGCGTCATGGTCGGTCATGTCTGCAGTAGATGATATCTTCTTGAAGGAGTCGTATTTCTCACTACGGCGGTTGCGGTAATGGGAGGGTGTTCTGTTGTGTAAGAAATGGCGTTGCTGGTGTTGTGTCGGGGATTGACTGGCTGTGTGAATGGTACCGAGAGAATATTTTAGATCGGAAGTTAGAAACGGCAATTGAAAGCGAGGGGTGTTAGCTCAACTGAATTGAACGTATGAGATAATGGAAAATAAAAAATTTGCATCGAGGCTGAAGGAGCAAAGTAATGCTAAGATTCTCGCTTAAAGCTATATGTGCCTTTTTCATTTTTCCATCACTGCGGCATCGAATTCACTCTATACTATACTAAAGACGGTACAGTCTGGATATGAAAGGGAATAGTGTACATCTAGATGGTTACAAAAGATCCATTCCCGGCGGTCTTGATTCACCCATAAAGACTGCTCTGAGCTGGAGCCTCACTTTGCAAATATTATTGCTCCCCCTATAGACATTACAAAAAAGGCAACAAAGCGGTCTTGCGTTAATGCGGGATTTGATATTCTCAAGAGTACCGTTCCAACCTAGCTTTGTGTAACTATTATGAAGCTCTCCTGTTATATTTAGTCTGTGTTTCAGATTCTTGAGAATACCGTTTCAACCTAGTTCTATACAACTATTATAAGCGAGGACTTCACCTTTATTTAAATACCCGTATGTTGTCTAATTGCTTCTGCTTTTACCTTTGGGGAGTTTTGGTTTTGTTGCATGTCGATCTATTGCTCCCTCCATAGACGTCACGTTAAGAGGCAGTAAAGCGGTCTTGCATTGAGGAAAGGAGCCTCTATCCTTGCTAATCTGATATGCTGTCATGTATCTATTTATTAGATCATGCTTGAGGCACATCAAAATGAGGGGTGCTAAGACAAGTGGTAGTGATTTAGCCATGCCAATCAACTTCGTGCGTGTCAGGCCGCATATGCTGGAAGAAAACAAACGACCAGATGCGACCCTCTAAATGCACTCAGATAATTTGATTGGCCCACGTCGAGGATTTTATTAAGAACTTTCCGGCTAAACATGTCAAAAGCACGACAATCAACCCCAGAAAAAGCTGTCCGGCAAAGTACGAAACAGGTAGATATTTTATTTTACTGGTCTTTGGACAGTATCAGTATGGTGGCTCCTTAATTAGAAGGGTGTCATTACATGAGAGCCAGAGGAATTCCAATTAGGGACGATCAAATCTCTTCACAGGCGACTATTTATGTGTAACCTGGACGATAGGCGTCAAAATCAGACGTACCCGTTGAGATATACAAGATTAGGCATGACAAGTTCTATATCAATTGATTCTATGGAATTCTGGATAGAATTGCGTATGATAGCAAAAACCGATGGACAATTTCTAAATTAAGCCTCACTCAGGTAAAGGTTTTCGCTGTTTTGTGCCTCCTCCTTTCCCACTCTCCATGCATGCAGGCGCCGCTTACAGACATGTCTCTCGACAGTCCTGCACCCACACAGCCTTCCATGAGCTTTCGCACACGATGATCTCTCTCAATCTGTTTCTAATTATCTGCTGTGCAACCAAGTGGCTGTCCGCCAGCGGATGCTCTGTTTGATGTACATTTATACCGCACACGCTGATTCCCTCTGTTATCCGCTTGAGAAACCCTAAGGCAAAGTTACACAAGTCTACCTCTTCATCCTCCAATATGCTGTTTGAGTTTGGTCTAGCTATTACAGCTCTCTTTGCAACAACACAGGCAGCGTTCAACCTTAGTGTCCTATCGGAACTGCCAGCTTGCACGGTCGGTTATCAAACATCAATGTGTACTCTAAAAATTGACAAGCTCTCTAGCTTTCATGTTCCACGACACAGCTTACCGCTGCGAACTGTCCCCTCACAAATCTTCAGAACTGCATGTGTAGGAACAGTACGCTGCAGAACGAGTTATTCGTGTGCATTATGGGAACATGTAATCATACCGAGCAGATAGGTATGTTTGGATTCCAATTTTGGAAGTGCTGTATGCTGGCTGACTCCCAAATCATAGTATCTGCCCAAGTCAATCAGAACTTGATCTGTGGTGGTATTCCACAGCCCTCCCGAAGAACAGAAATCATACGATTCATATCAACCATAACGGCGGTCACGTCCCCTTTTATTATATTGCAGGGTATGTCACGGTACTTAGTGACGAAATTCTGGTGGGATGATGGGGTTATGTTGATTGCAGGCGTAAGTCCCCCTTTGGCCCGAATTGCGACCAGCTGAGATTTGACTCTACAATTTAGATACTTCTAATACCCTTGTCTGGCATCCCATTATACAGTAAGTATAAGCTGACCGGGCTGAGGCTTCTAGGGCCCAGGCACTGTCTGAGGGCAGGGCTAACAATCCCTAGTTGCTACCAAGGGATTTGGAGATCACTTGTGGAACGTTCCGCCTGAAAACATCCTTATGCTACAGCAGGTAAGTAAACAAACATACTACAGCTAGTGCATGCCTATACTAATCCGAAGTAGCTATCTTATGTTTCTGCAATCCTCTACGCTTTCTGTATCACGCTTCCTAAAATCTCCATTCTTCTTTTCTACCTACGAATATTTCCGAATAAGAAGTTTCGCCTTTTAGTAAAGATTGCCATTGCCGCAGTCAGCTGCGGAGGTCTGACCTTCGGCTTCGGGGTAATATTTCAATGCTCACCTGTGCGAGCTGCCTGGGATCTGACTGTGGACGCTAAGTGCATCAATTCGAAAGCCATCGTATATAGCGGAGCTGCTATTTCGATTGTAGAGGATTTCTTGATCATGTTTCTCCCGCTCCCGCTGCTGAAGGGTTTGAATCTATCTCTGCGGAAGAGAATTGCTTTAGCCTTCATGTTTGCTATAGGATCGTTGTGAGTACCCACAGAGGCCTTAATTGAGAGTTTCTTAGGGGAGCTGATTATGTTACAGTGCCTGTGTTACTAGTATATATAGGTTGAAGTGGCTAGTTTGGTTCCATTTACACTCACTTGACTCAACTTGTAAGCATTTCAAGCTCCTTGCATCAGAAAACACCCCAGATCACTGATCCAAAACCAGGGGTCAACGTGGACCCAGTAATATGGTCCGTATTCGAGGTCTACGCGGCCATAATCTGTTCCTCCATCATGACCATCCGGCCGCTCCTTGTCAAATATTTCCCCCGACCTTTCGGCTCCGAACGATCTACTCCAAGTAACACCAGCTTCAGCGCTAGCTGGAGAAATCGAATCGGCTTTCATCAAGAATCGAGTCCGTGGAGTAACAATAATGGGGTAGAGTTGCTTAGTCAAGAAAACTTTGTGGAACCTAGGAACCATAAATCGATACGTGCAGTTCGGGTCGAGAACAACACAAACTTTGAAGAGAATGTCAGAACAGACGACCGAGCAAATGTGTGGTAAACTCAAGCGTATGTTTCATTAGAATCAGGTCCCCGTACAGCTTTATAATAGCTTCACGTCATTTCTGATTTCGGGTAATTATTCAGGAACTCAAATGTATTCCAAGGGAATTCTCGTCCTTGAGACCAGCTCTATTCAAAAAGAAATATCTATAAAGTTTATACTTCGGTTGCCCGCTTTGTTCTTTGACTTAACGTATTCTACCAGATTTTCTTCGCTTTATTGATTCATGCAGTTATTAGAGAACATGTTAGGAACTTTTAATGGGAATGACGATTGAAGGAAGTCCTTTACAACTGCCGCAGAAATTAGAAATTAATAAAAACTTGATTTCTCTAAGGAGAAATCAACAGCCTGTGACGAAAGTTCATCATGGGTCGATTCCCTAATGCAGAACAAAGAAATTACGGTTCATGACATAGCCACTCTGTACACCATGTTACTTTGTGCTAGATGTCCAACGCGCCGTGCAGACATCTAGACAAAGGAACCGAGCGTAGAATCCCGTCTTCGGAATACCAAATAGTGCATTGAAATATCCAGGCATCCGATAAATTCGAGGTTCTATTCACTGCCCTGCACTGCGTTTACCGAAGTATATACATTCCTCAAAAACGAGTAGTGTGCATGCGTGTATACCAAGATAAATCAAAACTTCCAAAGAGCTTCCCAAATTTCCGCGAGTATGCTATGTTTTCCCCATCTGCATCCGTCCGGCTTCATTCTGCAGAAGCAGCTTATTTTCTTTCTTCAAAACCCACCTCTTTGATCACTCCAAGTACATCCCATATAAAGCCTCACCTAGTCCCCTTGTCCCTACCCACCCCCCGCAAAAGGACAGCCTTGTCGCAAACGCACCCATAAAAATCACAATCAAGTACACACATCATCTTCCGTATGCATACCGTCGCCCTTCCGCGAAACGCAGACGCCGAGGGTATGGATTCTATCTGGGGTTGGGAATGTTGCAATGTAAGATATAATATCCCCACTTTGATTTGCGGGATAGAAGTTAAGGGTTTGACGCTAATAAAGTATTGTGTTGGTAGTGTGATAATTCGAATCCGAACCCTGATAAGACATGTCCTACGTGTGGACATGTTGAGTGTCCTGACTGTGGGGAGATTCGGTAGATCGGTTTTTGATGGGTTGGAAACAGAAGTGACGAGGGGATCTGAGTAATGACAAGGATGTAAGTATGAAGGCAATGACTGCGGATTTTGCCTGGCGGTACTGCTTTTGATCGTTATTTCTGTGGCCGATAGCGGATTATAACGTATGTCTAATCTGTGGACTTTTGTGATTTGCAGAAGTGTTATATGGAGATCTGCGGATAAGTCTCTACCGGAAAATTGTCGCTAAAGGCAGCAAAGAAAAGCACTAAAGAGAGAGAATAGAGTAAATGAATTCAAATTCACGTAAAACTTAAGAAGAGCTAATGCAAAGTAAAGTAAGGTAGAGTGAGGTGATACAGTACACCAAGTGACATTTTTGTTCGGCATCATGCCCCTGTCCTGTCTGTCCTGTGCTGCTATAATAACGTACAATCCACCATGCACCACAACACCTAGCACAGTACCACCCACCCAGTCCATCCAACTCCCTCTTACTTTCCTTCAAAATATGCCACCCACCCACTCACCCGGCGACTATCAACAGCCTCTCTCTCTCCTTCAGATTCAAATTCAAAAAGAAAGAAAAAGTCAAGTCCAGTAATACTTCTGTAAGGAAATACATCGCATGTCATGCGTTAGTAAAACAACAAGAAAGAAAAGCACCCGTGCATGCTAATCATAAACCTCATTCGCTCGTACTCATTAGGCATTAAGCAAGCCAATCGTGCGTGATCGGTCTGCGTTTAAAAATCCCAGAAATCACCCCCAGTAACTTGGTTCTTGCCTCCCTGCTTGCCAGTTCGGAATTTGTTGGATTTGTTGTGTTCGGCCTCCTCGCCATCGCTCTCCTCACCGAAGCCCCATCCACGACCAACGCCCTTCTTGCCACCCATTCCATTACCACCCGTAGCGATTCCCTTGTGCTCGTCGTTTCTGTGACTCATGGCATTGGACGCGTCGGAAAGTGGAGCCTTGGCGGTTGGTGGAACATTCTCCTTCTGATCTGGGGATTTATCACCTGCAATCCAATTGGGTTCCATCATCTTGACAGCCTTGGCTCTGTCTTCAGAGATACGCTGAGGTGGAGGTTTAGCTGATGGAGAATCGTCTTTCATTTCCCAGTGGGAGTCGAAGTCCTTGCGGCGATCAACCACATTCGCAATGGGTCTGAATTTATGCGGCTCATCACCTCCAGCGTGTCCACCAGTCTCATCATCATAAAGATTGTTCCTATAGAGGCCCATACCGTCGTTCTGGCCTTGTCCACGGGGTCGACCGACAATGCGACGCCCGGCCTCTGGAGTACCATCGTCCTTGAACTCAAAATGGGTCTGGGCGTCCTTCCGTGGCTTGTCCACCTTTGGGTGCTTGACTGGGCTATCAACAAGTTCATTGTCCTCGTCGCCCCAGTGTCGGACCTCGTTGGCGCGCATAACTTTGCTAGGGACAACCTTCGCAGGGGTGTTGAAATCATCAAAGCCCCACTGACTTCCGTGCTTGCTCGTCTTATCCTTACGAGCAGGAGCATCAAGATTTTCACCAAAGTCAAAGTGCTCATACTTCTTACCATTTGTCTCTTTCATGGGGGATGGTCGGACAGGCGAAGCCTCGTCAAGCTCTTCAGTATCGAACAAGCGCGAAGGCCCATAGTTTTTTCCTGCTCCTGCACCGCCCTTGCCCTTGGCGCCGCCGTTTCTAGAGGGGGACTCGGCACGTTCGCGGGCAGTAGGTCTGGTAGGTGATGTTGGAGATTGGTCTGATTCATTGCCAACAAACAAGTCATGGTAATTCCGCTGCGCTGGCTTTGCTGAAGAAGCGCGAGCAATAGCTGCTGGGCGCGTCTCAGCGCTAGTAGCCTTTTCGCGTGGCTCGAAGAGAGACAAAGACGCATGAGGATCACGGGTAACATTGTTAGAGTTGGCGCGGGAGGATCGGACAGCGTCAGCAGCATTCGAGGTGGACTCTGAGGAAGGTTTGCCAGTCGACTTGACACTTGATACGATCAAGTTGATTTGGTCCTTTCCATCGCGAATTGGCCAGTTGCGCCCAGTCTTGCCAATAACATCGATCAGTTTGAGAAGTGATCCCTGGTCCCAGCTCTGTCGGATTTGTTGGATCTTGTCGTTTGCATCGAAGCTGACAATGTGAATCTGCAGAGTCAGCAGTCTGTTTTGGGGGACAAGATACAAAACATACGATTGGCAAAGTGACGATGCGATCGGCGAGGAAGTTGTCATCTAGGCTGGGGAGGTATGCACCACCTCCGGTCTGAAATTCCAAGGTAGTGTAAACCTCTACAGCGAGAGAGTTAGGGCCTTCTACCACATCGAGGAACTTCTCCTCCTTTTTCTTGAGCTCGTGGCTCTGGTTATTGAGGTATTTGATGATCTCTGCGGAGCCGTGCAGGGTGGTGAGAGTGGTAATGTAGTGCAGAGACGCGTCGCTGGCGAGGAAGGATGAGTTTGGCGCAGCTAAAAACTGCTTGTATGCGGCCTGGAGCGCCATAGTGTTTAGCTGTTGTGTGGGAGTACAGAGGATGCGCGATGAATGCAGATGCAAGTGGGAGGGAGGGAGGGAGGCAGATCTGGTTCTTCTTGTTGTCTGCGCGCAAATTGACAGATGCGGTGTCTTGGGGATTAGAGTGGTGGTGGTGGTGGTGGTGGGAAATGGGAGGGGAGTCAGGGACGGCAGAAGCGAAAGTGGTGTTTACAGCGTCGCGACTTCTACGGTATTTGATCCGCCGGGCAACAAGTGGGTGCAGTGGAGTGGAGTATTTGATAGAAGTTTCTCTAATGGTACAATTATTATTAAATCGACATTAAATGTTCCCTTGTCTTGCTTTGAATGTCTTTACAGAGTTGGTATATGAATTGAGGGATATATCAGTTCGTTGTTCCAAGTCTTCGTGTTGTGTTCGTTTTGTATCTGCTCAACACCACACCGCACCACACCTTGGGCGAGAATCTTAAGATGCACCCATTAAGGGGCACATCACGAGGACCAGTGAGTAATCTCCTCTTAAAGTCCAAGCCGCGATCTTAGATATTTACTTTACAAGTACGGACTTCGGAGTGTAGTAGAGGACCGTAGACAGATGCGATGGTGTCTTGTAACTTGTCTACGTACCTGGGTATGAGTCTACTTCGCGTGTTTGGATGATCTGCCGCACCTGCTTATGCTCCTTTAGGCTAGCAACGACCCTGTCCAGGGCCCGTTCGCTTTTCAAAACGCGCCACTGCTGCCAAAATTAGAGCCCATGTTTCAGCTTTTAGGGGCACGGATGCGCGTGTTAAGATGTTCGTAAGGAAGAAGTATCTTTCAGCATGGTAAAGGGGGCGAGATGAAGAGATGGAGAGATGGAGAGATGGAGAGATGGAGAGATGGAGAGATTGACACATGATGAAAAGAGGTCGTTGATGCTCTGTAAACCGCAGAAAAGCAGCCCATTCTAATTCTCTCATACGCCGGGAAAAGGAAAACTTTATTCAAATCATGCCACGACTAAAACCTTCTGCGTTTTGGTACTGAAAGTATATTCCTATTTAAAAATAAAAATTCCAAATTCTTATTTTCTTTGCCTGCATACCGTGCCTTGCCCCTATTCCCGCAGCTCGGTTCCCTCCAGGACTTGATTAATCGAGCTACTTTTCACGATGTATTCTGTTCTCTTCGGTATCGTCTGTTTCCTATTCTCTACATGCTTGTCTTGATGCAAGTATAAGGCGAAGCACCCCAGAGTCGGCAATGTTTCAAGGGTTCCAGCCCCCCCTCTCCCCCTTCACGTGTATTTTTATCCCTCACGCCGCCCAATCACACATGTAAACGCTGCCAACAGCAAACAAAGTTGGTGATAGTTGGTGTATGGCGAGTCCACCAATCATCTACCTGTGTTTCCATTTGTGTTTCGTTTCACCTTTGCAGCAAACAAGTTTCCTTTCCTTGAGCCTCAAGTGTCACCGTGCCCGTGCTTACCTTAACCTGTCGACTTCTCTCTCCATCACTTCATCCTTCCTTCGCGCTTGCTCAGCCGTGGACCTCTGATACAAGCAGTGTCTCGACCTCAACTCCTATAATTTGGCTTCTTATATATCACATCACTACCAAGGTACTCGTAACACACATGTTCCAGCCATTTGTTTCCATTGATCGTCGGCTCGCATAACTTCACCAATTGCACTGCTACAAGCTACAATCACGTGCAATGGCTTCAATTGCAGCTGTATTGTTGGGCTGCTGCGACAGTCTCAAGTCGATCTTAGCATCCCAAGAATTTGGATCAGAGTATGAATTGTTATGTACTGAGCTTTCAATCCAGTCCTTGCGAGTTCGTCTCTGGGGAGAATCGGTAAGCTTACCTCCTTGTGCCACTTTGTATACCTTGATCCCGTATTGACACGTCACAGGTCGGACTTGATGTGGAAGAAAGCGCTCGTCCGCTGGGTCGGGCATTCAAACGGCCAGATGTTGAAAATACCATTACTCAGACAATCCACAGCATCGCCTATGTATTATCTGAGATTGAGAGTCTGCGAAGGAAATATGATTTACAACCTTCGTCACCTGACCCGAGAGAAGATTCCGAAAACTCCAAGCACTCACGTTCCTGGAAATCCTTTGGTTCTTTATTTGTCACTTCACCAACCAAAAGTGTTCTCCAAGAACGCATGCTAGAAAACCAAAAGCAGAAATCATTCCTCGCCATTGCCAAATGGGCTAGTGTCGATGCAAGGAAATTTGAAGAAAAGATCAAGGCGCTGAAGAGCCTTATCGATGGGCTTGAAAGTATTTCAAAAGCTGCGGGAGTCATCACTCCTTCGCCGAAAGAACCTCTGCATCTCCCTGCTATACCAGATGAAAATCCACCACCATACACCACTATTTTACGACCAAGACCTACAAGGAGTGCAACAGAACCTTCCCGGACGATGTCTTTGCGTCAGACTTCACCCTTGGTGGCACCATTATCTGCTGCACTCAGAAAACATCTGACTACCATGAAGAGTTATCTGGCCGAGCATCCAGAAAATGCAAATCCCCTTCGAAAGCCACGGGAAAAGCTCGCCATATTACCAGAAGCTCAAGTTGGAGAGCTGATAAACGATGTACACGACGAATTAATCCGTCGACAAACACTTCTAGGCTCCCCAGATCACCTACCCGAAATCCCAAGCTTTCACCCAAAACGAAACCAAGCACGGAAGAAGTTCGGCTCCTTCCCCGAGCCGCGGTTCCAAGACCTCGTCGGCGACTTGGTGGCTGAGATGGAAAAGCGGTATCCCGTACTTGTGGAGAAATCACCACACACGCCTGCTCAAACTCTAGCTCCAGTCCACGATTCACGATCACGATCACGCTCCCGGTCCCAAACAGCGCCATCATCACAACAACCCTCCATTGAAAACCCTATCACCACCACTACTACTAATCTCAAACGAGCACAATCACACTCGGCTCAAAAATCATCCTCATCCTCATCATCATCAGACCTCAAACGCCACCCCTCGACCCCCCCGACCCCAGGGACCCAAAAAATGGAAACTATATTCAAGTCCTTCCGCGTAGGCATCAACGACCCGACATCTGAGATCCTCCCCGCGGCCCTGCAAAAATACAACATCGACGGACCCTGCGAAAACTACTCCCTATATATAAGTTCCGCATCTGAGTCCGGGGGTGCGGATGTACAGAGGCCGTTGGGATTAGACGAGAAGCCGTTGATGATTTTCAAGAAACTGAGTGAGGCGGGTCAGAAGCCGTTGTTTTTGCTGCGGAAGCGTGAGAAGAAGGATTTGTGATGTGTAATTTGTGAATTGTGGAAATTTAGCGTCTAGTTTTTGGGGTTCTCTCTAGTGTTTGTTTGATTGGAAGTGTGGGATGGCGTTTGGTTTTGCTACGATTTCTGGAACCTTGATACCTATTTTGCTTCATTTTAGCAATGCTGGCTGGTGGACGGCCTGGGCGTTTTTTTGATTGGGGGGGGGGAGGGGGGGAGACGATGACTTACCTTATGATCTATCTCTCTAGGGTTTTGCCAATGCCTTGAAGGCGGAGGAGAGATAGTAATGGATAATGACAATATCACCACATATTACACACCTTGCACATCCTAAACCTATAGTATACGAGTATCCGTTTGGAAATTCCGTGATACGTAGAAAGCAATTATAAAATCTTACGATCCCCCCCCATCTTAACTTTCCATCACTTGATTTAGTTCTTTCGCCCATGGACGCATGTATATATCATCCATTCTTCCACCTACCTACCTACCATTCATTCCAAAATTACCCCCAGTCCTACAGTACGTATATATAGCTATCCCAAGTGAGTGAGCGTTATCCTCCCTCCTTCCACTAGATAGATAATCTTCACAGGTACGTATATATGTATCAATTAATAATCAATATATTTCGAATCTTCACTCGAATACGGAGTCAGAAATCCCGCTCGGCTAGAAACGGTCAATATCCGGCCGGGTTTATGAGACTTCTACAGTATCCCAACCGCCCTCCCACTCCCATAAAAGCAAACATACTTTATGTACATAAAGACCCTCCAACAGATTACACGTTAAAACCATCTTGCTTTCTGCGATTTGCTAAAGTAAGGCATATTGATGAGCCCGCTTAGTTTTGAATAGGGGTAAGATAGGAGGGGATTTAAGCGAGGAATGTGGGTGTGTTTGTGCTTGCTTTCTTTGTTCGTGAGTCCAACATCGTGCCGTATCATGTCATATGCCGTCGGATCTCCGCAGAATCCGAAAGGCTATGAAAAGGTATTTTGTTCTAGAGTAAAGTGGGGTAGAGTGGAAACAAAAGTTTGGAGAATGAAATTGAGTGATTGTGGAAATGGATAATTAGATCGATATGCATTTGCTAGTATGGGGGAAATCGGCGGTATGTTTGTATCATCGGTATGTTCACAGCGGGATATATATTATATTAGTATGGCACTTGACCTTGCGAAGGGCTTCGTGGGGACTTGAGAAGGGTTCGAGTAGGGCGATAGAGCGTCTGCTAGAAGATACTTTCGAATATCTTGGTGTATGGATTGGATTGCTCTGTGGGCAAGTCATATAGAGAATAGTAGGTGAGGGAGTCTTCTAAGTTACGGGACTGTGTCAGATATTTGGCACATTGTAGAATAGTAGGGGGAAAAAAACGGCTTCCGCAAAGTTCTACCAGTGCCTAATGATCGTTCTCATTATATTACATCTAGTCAAGCTGTCATAAGACGGGTAGCAGCATATTTTGCATATCAAAAGCAGTCAGTCAGGCTCTAGTAGGTCCCTCCGGTAAAATGGAAAGAATCGAAATCCACGCTTACTTTGGGTATAGGGGTGATCAAAGACTTGTGTGAACTTTTGTAAGATAAGATGTGGTAGATGCTTGTATGTAGTTCCGCTACAGTAGGCGGGCGACTTTTCCCCCCATGCATGACTTTAGCAAATTCAAACGCATACCGACAGTGCAAACGCCTGAATCCTAGCGAGGAACCCCTCAACCAAGTCGGCACCAACAATAACACTCTTTCTAAAACCAGTTTGTATGAGTAAAACTACCTATGTTTCTTACAACATACGCCAAAGAAGGACTACCCTCTAGAAGGCGTTCGAATACACTCGCTGAAACTAGAAAAGGGGAAACAAGGCTCGCGAGGCTTGGAAATTCGGAAATCGACTTCCACCATAACGATTATCAGAAGCACAACGACAGGAGCCCCTTGATTCCTCAATATCAGTACTCGAAGGACCTGCGGAGGCAAACAAAGTGGAGGAGAAAGACACTTGGTCTAGAACCCATACCGGAGGGCGACCCAACCCCCAAACACCATCGACAATCCCTTGAGTTCCCATTTGACAACCTGCTAATACCACAGAACCATTAGATCAACTCTCAGCAAATCACAGCGCTCAAGAACCTATGAAATCATAAACTGAAACAAGGCTGCGGAAAATAGCACTGGTAAACAGGTAAGCCTCCCCAGGGTCCCCTCCCGAAGACCAGCGCCTGCTCCTCGAACGCCTAACCACTTGAAAGAGCTACAGCATCCATCGCACACCAGATACCAAAGACGAACTCGCAGCCTGTGTGCTGGCCTTTCCGATCACCAGCCCAAACTTACCGTTCGGATCCACCCCAAATCGTCTCCAACCGCCCGATATCTCCCTCTCGAGTCCCCACAGCCCAAGAACAAGGATCACAGCACACAACCCATCTTCTGGGTCCCTCGAAGATGCCGCAAAATAGTAGATACCTTCTACGCCTTACTAATCTACATTAAAACGATGCCCCTTCATATACGAGCACAAGCCGACTATTTCATCTTTCAACATACAATCGGCAGGACATGCTAGGGTAAATGTGTTTCTATTTCGGAATCCAGGACGTAAGAGCTGTTGCATCCCCTACATTTTCAACAAGAGACGCAAGCTATCGCAGACGCACTTTGCCCCTGAACCATATTGATCACTCACTCGACCCGCCGTCTATCTGCCTGCCTTCGGTCACTAGCATACCTATACACTGGCGACGACAAAGTCACTGACTTGGATCCCTCGATTGCGACCACCGAGCAACGCACATACCTATTCCCAATTCGAAATCTAACACCAACAACCAATCCTACATTACTACACTCATTTATACACACGAGAGAAACGAGGACGGAGTCGCAGGCGAAAGGACACATGGAGGGAAGTCAAAGGAGGCCCGGTATGAGGAGCAGTGGAAAGCAGAAGTGATGGAATAGTCCGGGGAACGGTTCTTGGGTAAGTCAAACTACATTCTGCTTCTACGCTTTGCTTTACGGCCTTGCTTTAATGATCTGTCTTGTTCTTGATCGTTTCCCTGCCATTGGCACAGGGAGACTACTTACTATACTCTGTAGCAAAGAAAGTAGATGCGTGGACAGCTTGTCTGTCCCAGTAAAAATCGAGGAAGTGCTTTTACAATACCACCACTTCGAACTATACTCCAGGACATGGACACGACACGTCAAGACAACCTGATGATCAACTGAGGCATGAACGGACGGTCGATCGGTTGGTCGGTCGGCCGGACAGTCGGGCACTCACTCACTGTGGGTGACAATCTAATCATTGACTGACTCACTGCATGCCAGAATAGGTTTCTGTCGCACAATAGAGAATGAATATTGACCTAGTTCTCACTTTGCGCCTCCAGGGTAGCATGAGAAAAGATACGGGCATATCCAAGGAGAGATTTGGGGACGTGTTCCAGTAATATTCTCGAGTTCTGCGAGTATGGTTTCACCTCCAAAAGATCACACTTGGGGCGGACGGGTTTGCTGACTTCTACCGCCGCTTCTCTTCTAGCAACTTCTCAAGAACAAAAACACGACAACATAGGGTAAGCAGCTTCAAATATACCGCTCAGTAGAAGGTTGAACTAGCTAACAGTCTTTAATCGCAGATGTCAAGCTCCCGCTGATACGACTCGGAACGAAAAAGCCTCTCCTCAGCAATGCACTCGACACATACGCCACTCTGGAGGAGTGAAGACTCGAGTCAGAGTTACAACGTCGGAGAACGAGGTCCTAATACAATGCTACATTAGACAATAGGAAGTGAACACGGAGACTTTTAAGAACAGGTACACGGCTTCCACAGGTGACAATTAGGGAATGGGCGCTGTTACTAACGATCACAGAGAATGCGACAATCACTCGATCTCATCACCCATCCCCCTCACTCCACATTCGAATCATCTAAGACACGTGTGTATGTATTGGCGATGGAGATAGAGGGCATGCCGGGTCCTATGCCAGCAACTAGGCGGCGTTCAGGAGAAAGATACGACTTCAGGGATTACGAATCAGCATAGAGATACACGGACATGTTGGCAGCGCACGCTATGGGAAACTCAGTCAACAGATGACGAGAACATTGAGCAAGAATGGTCAGATATCTGCGAAACTACGGCACAATGAGGGCACCATAGATCGATTCACCGGAACCACCAAGTCCGTAAACTCCATCCCCATAACGAAGAAATTCGCTATCCTGCCTCGGAGGCAATTGCATTTACGGTGCTTCTAGAACTTTCAAGTCCCAGGATTGCAGCCGCCGATGGGCCAAGCTGTTATAATGGACGTGGCAAATATGCCTACCGGGAAAGTGACAGCTAATGGTAATTCTGAATTGCGTTTGGCATGTAGAAAGGCATGGGTAATCAAGACAACATGCTTAGCTTGCGAAGGTATTAGCTCTACCACTTGGCAATACAACCATTCAAACCCGAAACAATACCAGCCACGAATCCTGTCCGGTACGAACGTCAGCAAACGAACTCATTGGTGGTTGAGGATTTCGCTGGAACGAGCGATTGGAGTATCTCGACGCCCAGCTACCATACAATAGCCAGCTGTTTGTACTCTGGTAAACGTCACATATCTCGCTTTTTCAATGCGGGTTCCCGCCCCCAGCCGTGGCACATATCCGAAGAAGGCTTCGATAGTGAACGGGAAAGATTGTAAATGGAAGCCGCTCCAAGGACAAGGCTTCACGAAAGGCCAGAGTGACTTGGTGTTGCAGGGAGAACCTCAGAGCTAGGAACAGTGCAGTGAGACTTCCAGGCCATGCTTCTATTGCCTCAACCCGGTTTGGGTTTGGGATATGGACTCCATGGTGGGAGCAAGATTGAGGCATTTGATGATGGTGCTACGCTGGTGCTTAGGTGGAATTGAACCGAGAGAGTTCTACAACTGCTTCACGGGGAGAGGGAAGTCTTGTAAGTAATCTACAAAAAGACTCCTTCTGAGCAGCAGGGGTCAGCTGCCCACCGAAAGCATAAGGGTACAAAATAGGCCACTCATTATGCAAACTACAGGCTGGTGTGGTTGATGAGATTTCGAGGCTGGCCTGAGTAGTCAGAGCAAGACGCTCCACATCATCTACCCTGGAGCTTGCGAGAGTTTATTCGATTACTTTGAACCTAGAAAGCGGCCCAACACATAGCAACAGTCTGCTCCAGGGTCGGAGGGACCAATCCGAGTCGCCATGGTTGAAAGAGGTCCGGAGGGTCGCATCCTTGGAACAAAGAATTGGCCCTGAAGCCAGATTCCGCCAGTCCTGGGTAATCCTATAGTAGGGACTTGGCCCTATATTTCGAGTCCCGGCTCCGAAAAGGCCCCAGCCTCAATGGGTCTCAGGAGTAAGGCCAGGATGTTCCTTGTGAATACTCTTCGCGCTTATCGACGCTTGAAGATGCTCTCGGGATGCAAGCTGTAGATCTAAGGCGGCGTAAAAGCTACCAGGAGCTTCGAGTACCGATCTGGTACCGCATAAGCCCAACGACCAATTTTTGGCGAGGATGGTTCAATTCGATGACCTTCAGCTTTACACTGGTGGTGATGATTCGGCGCCTCCAAAGAGGCAGAGCCGATTTGAGGAGCAAAAACAATTTCGACGGAGGCTATGAGCACATGTCTCATTGAGCGAATGAATATGGATATGCTTGATCGGACTTTGAACAACCAGTCATTTCTGCAAAAGGCGCTCCAGGAACAAAGCCATTACTTTGGACTGTGGGTAGGCGTTGTTCGTTGAGAGCTTGAAGGGATATCTTCGACGTGCAACGAGAAATGATTTACTCTACGCAAAAATGGAGCAAAGATCACAACTCGCAGTCACCGGACATAAAGCATAGACTGTTTGAGGGCGAGTTGTCCTGACTGTCGTAGCAGCGGCGATCAATCTGAATGACCTTGCAATCAGCCCTGGCCAAGGGCTGGAACAAAGCATTTGGGATGAGAGTTGTCTTGAAGGCCGGCCAAAAGCTTTATGGTATAGGGACCTACTTAAGCTTCTTGCCAAAGCAATTCTCGGGCTAGTGCTGACAATGAAGCTATGGGTAGGACCCCCAAACCCCTCTTCCCCCAGCGATTCGCGACCTCAACACTGGACTTAATGGATAATCGGTGCTGTTCCCAGCGTTGGCTATTTGGAAAGTTGGCTACTCATAATGCACAGATATACTGAGGAAGCCCCAGATCTTAGTAATCTGATATGGGTGAACAGTCGAGCCAAGCATGGATATCCTGGCCAAATTGTTTTCGAGGTCCATGGCGAAGTCTGTCACTTCTTGCTAGGCCTCGAAATGTTCACGATCACTGATGGAAGCGGTGACAGTTTAGGAGAAGGTGCTTTCGATTATCGAACAGATTTAGACCCTGTATCAGAGAGGGGCTTCTTCTATGAAGTTGCCAATTGTTCAGGCCGAGTACTTGTATGAAGGGAGCCATGAGATATATAGTCCTCCAACTTCTCACATGTAGACTAGTCCTCTTAGCACTCAGCTATTGGACTCCACGGAAGCGGCCAAATACACGATCGTAGTAAGGATACTAGGTTGAGGGTCTGTACTGCCCAGCCAGCATGATCCGGGCCATTCTACTGGTCTAGGAGCAGCCATATTGCCCTGATCTGAACACAGATGAGCACAAGAAACAGATTGCAGCTCTTGTAAGCACCATACGACGATTCTGAAGAGGGGCCGGGGCATCGAGGGCGAAGGCTGCTACTGATTTGCTTCATACTCACTCGGCGAGCAGGAATGCTGCCATTGTATGCTTTCGTGCCTTGGGACGTGTCCGGTGTCAACGACTGTGTTCATTCCTTGGAAGCACAGCTTATACCCTCAAGCTTGCCTTCAGCGTCCGCGAGATGGGGTATGGGGAAAGCTCGTAATAGTATGGAGTCCGTCGGGTCCTGAGACGTGCCCTTGGAACATGTTTTGTCTAGGAGTAGAACGTTTGGAGCGCGTAAAATCATACGACAATTCCTTCGACATAATGGCCAATGTGGATATCGAGGTTGGAAAGATTCGATTGATGGCCGAAGTGGTGGCATCGCCGCGACTTCGAGTTGTCCAAGGGCGTGGTTGGGGTTGGTTAGGCTCCTCGCGTGCATGGCGCTGGTGTAATTCGTATTAGCCAAGTTCACCAGGTAATGCTTAGTCATCTACGAAACTCAGTTCAGACGACACACCTCACCTCACCCTACGAACAAACATTACTATGGACTACACTTGACTTGAATGCGTATCAGCATACCTACTCTCATATCACTGAGGGGAAGCATAGTCTTAAGAGAGCACGACGCTCCAAACTCTCCAGAATCGATCACTGCGGCATTTCTACTTGCACATCTCACAAGCCATACGTTTTTATTTCTACGGGTGTACTAATTCAAAGACCAACTTTGGATACGAAGTCATCCTCCAAGTTTATCTGTCCCAAAGGAAAAACTGAGACCAAAAGGGTCAATCATGAATACAAGAGGAGCTTCTCAGAAGGGAAGAGCAAAGAATTCTAGCGAAAAGAAAACGCCAACGAAAACGCAATATCGATAGAGTCAGTCGCAGCTGAACTGGAAAAGCGTCACTTTAATCACAATTGACACTCATAACTCATCATCCAACACTTCACTCGCCGACCCCATCTTCCTCTAAAAGACCAATCAGCAATCAAAGTTTCCGCTGGTCCTTCCGACGACGCCGTTTGACCGCTGAAGGTCGACTTGCTTCTGAAGCCGGGGAAACCATGTCCTGAAGACCGGCAGGCTGGGCAGCGGCACGTTGTGCGCGGCGAAACGCTGGTCTGCGCCTCTTCGCAGCTTTTTTGCACGCTTCTTGACAAATCGCCTCTTTCTTCAGTCGGTTTTCCTCTTGTCGTGCAACAAAGTTCTCGAACTTTGCCACCATCTCAGGACCCTTGGAGTTCAGATATTCCTGCTCCTGCCCGATGGCTGGCATGTCACCCTTCTCCCCTGCGTGTGGAAAACTCTCGAGGTATTCCCTTTGAGTGGGCTGTGGCCAGCAAACAAATGTATATGTCTCATCCCGAGTGAGAGGCAAGATGTGGGGCTGATATCTCGCCATTATATATGCGTCCGCCCGTTTTGCTCTTTGTTTCGGAGCTGTAACCATATGTTCACCAGCAGTGACAGTTTCAGCGTCGTCCTTCAAGTTCAGGTCGTCCTGATCAGTCCCTGGAATAATAGATCCAGCCGACTCGCTGTGCATATCAACTGGTATTGGGAGATCTATACCCTCGCTAGCCATATTGTGTTGACCTTGGTCATCATCATAATCGCCATACACAGAACTATACTCGTCATTTCCGCTTGCATATGGTGATTTAGGATAGCCATATTCGGCTCCTGTCAATGTAGGTGCGACGTGTTGCGAAATTGGAGTCAGTTGAGGTTGCGGCATTCCATTCGTTGCGTTCATCGAGTCTGCGGGGGTAGGAGAGTATTCATTGGCTGCGGATGTTGTTTGCGGCTGCCAGAAGCTTGAACAAAAGCTGGCGGCGTCAAATTCGTCAAATTCGTCAAATTCGGCCAACGCCTGATATTGGTGATAAGGGGAGGTGGCGGAGGAGGCGGAGTTGCACATCTCTCTGGACTGCGAAGACATCTAGCAAGTGTCAGTATCAACGATCAACAATGCGAGAGGGCACGTTGCCCAAGGAAGCCACTCTTCATTGGTGTGGCAGAAGCACCAACGTGTTGATGAAACATATTTGGGGTTGGGAACTCTTACTGTGTTGGAGGTATATACCCGTCTTGGGCTTGGCATATCGCTATCTTGTTCGGCACCCGCTGCATCTACAGCCCCTGGAACTCCTAGCATCTGGTATGAGGTCAGCGTTGAGTTCCAGTAGGGCATGGTTGACCACACGAGAAGGAAGGTTTCTTCTGAGTGGCTATCTTACCTTTCGCACGGTGGGCGCAGCAGTAAACGCGTCGGTCGCGACGTTATCAATCATTTTTCCGAGGTAGTCATGATCGGCATCCGTTGCTTGGTTCATTTTGAGCATTGCCATATTGTCGCCGAGATTCTCTCCTATCTGCCCAATTGCCTGGGTCTCAGTACTGGGAGAAAGGGACGCGTCCGTCGTCGTCGTTCCGCCCGAAAGCCCATCCGTGGTGCTTACAACCATATCCAAATTGAGGGAAGTTGTCGCTGACCCCGGTTGCTCAAAATATGACCCGCCCTCGAAGTTTAGAAACTCTTCGAAGTTGTTGTCAAACGTTGATGTTGTCACTGCTGTATTATCGTCAGCCAGACCTTCAAAGAACCTGATTCAATGCTCTTACGAAGATCCTCAAGATCATCGAAACCCTCGAGCCATGTATTCTCTAGACCGCCCATGATGCCAGAATGCGATTGAAAAGTCGACTGGACGTCACAGCGTGACAATCGGGGGCGACTGGCTGAAGGGGCTGGGGGGCTGGCTGTCTGTCTGGGAAAGGTCAACGCTCAAAGGGAAGTCAACTTCGAATATAGGAGAGAGTGTCGCGTCGTCTTTGGGATCCTGATATAATTGCTGATACTTGTCCGAAACAACAATCAACCCTGGGTCGGCACGGAACCCCTACCGCTGAGAATTGGTGGGATGTTTATTAAAGACCGTTGTGGATGGTGGTCACCGTAGCCGTGGTTACCCTTTTATAAACGCCTTCGAAGCTTCTGTCGCGGATGTCACGGGATCTTTCTTTTCCGGTGCACTCACTGCGTATACGAACGACAAGTCAATATGGACGACAATTCAATTTGTCTGCAATTGAAAGCTTTGCTCTCATGTGTTTAAAAACCACCGCCCTCTAATCAAAAACTCATCTTATCCAACGGGGTCCATCCAATAAATCCAAATGCACATCTGTCCGTCTCTCCATCACCTCCTCCCCCCTCCAACTGACAGGCCTTGCGACGACGCTTTTCCCTCAATGATCCCCATCTTCATTCTATCCTTCTTGTTGGGGCACAGGCTGTGGTCCAGGGGAACCAATGCCGGTGCTGCCGTTGCTCGTGGACAACAAGGGGGTTGTGCTTCTTCGATCGGAACCTCCTCCCATGGTGCGTCCATGGTGGCTCAACCCTTGGGATCGCTACATAGGGTCAGCATGGTGTTTCATTTCCTCTGTTAAAAGTTGTGACTGAAGAGAGATTTTGTCCCGATTAAGGATTCTCTAGGCCGGCCCCAAACACAAAGATAGAATGAACGTGCGGGTGAAGACTTACAGGTGGCTGTTCATCGAGGCCATGGCGAACGTGAGATGGATTGTCCATGTTGGCTGCTGTGCCACTAGGACCGAGGTCCGTAGTGGCTTGGATGGCCGAAGTACCATTCCCTCCACCATAATCAATAGATCCGTCGTTTTGGTCCTGCGTTGTCTTTGGCTCAGTAGGCTTGTCGATTGCCTGTGATTCGAGAGAACCGGCGAACACATCGACGTCATATTGTAGCTCCTTGTAGAGCTCAATGTATGTCTCTCTGGACATCTTTTTGAGTTCTTGTTCTGCCTCGTCGGCGTTTGTCAGGTCTCGCAGGGCATTGAACTGGAAATGAAAATTGTCTGCAATGACTATGCTGTCGGCTTTAGGGACGGTCATGGCATTAGCCGCGTCGGCGAACGACACACTCAAATAGCCTAGCGATTGTGCTACAGCATTGTATTTCTTGACAGTCTCGAAGCTTGTCTGACTGAAGGGCGGGGGCAGCTTCATGTGCTTGACCATGTAGTCGAAGTAGGGGCAATACATTTTGCTAGGCGGAAAAGTCAAAGACTGATGGTGCTGGGTTGAGGAGAGAAAAGTGGTTTGCGCGATGGTGGTGGGTTGAAGAGAAAGAAAGAATTTGCGAGGCGTTTGTCCTTTTTATAGGGCGTCCACACGGCTTCCAATTCTTCTGCGGAAATAGATTCACCCCTACCACCAAGCGAGAAAAGAATTCACCCCGTGGATTTTGTGGGCTAGCATTACACGAGGAAGGTATTCCAAGGTATTCTAAGGTATGCTATCACGGACAAGGCTCTTATCTAATCTCTCAGCTATCTACCCCACGGCATCTTGGCACTCCCCTCCCTTTATTTTGTGCAGTTTGCAGCTGGAACTAGTTCTGCTGGTTTGTAAGCTACGAGTTAGGCTCGTAGCATAAGAATATATAGTTCGTGAAGAGATTGAGTAGTTTGTAGGCGGAAGCTGTGCAGGAGGGGCTTAGTCTCCTCAAGCATGCTCATCTCTGGAGTCCCCCAAGTCATAACTTTGTACGGCGCGTCAGCTAGGAGGTAGCTGTAACTAACATGTCTATACTAACAATATTTCTGATGGCAAGACAGTCGTCTACAAGCTTAATGGACCGCTATTATTATACAGGATGAAGCATCACTGTGTGCTCTAGCTTTTGCGCCCCTTTACGCCTTTGGCGGCCTTCACTATCAATCATCATCATGCGGGTAGGTACAGCACACCGTTGAGGGCCACCAACCATTATCTAGAGATGCCCTCCGAGCCTTCCTTTGCACAATCCACGCTTGTAAATCAAACTACTAAACCCAGTAGATTGTTCCCTTGCCTTGTTGTTGAAAGGCCTCCCCCCTGTGACTACCGTATTTCATTCGTATTGAGGGGTGCTTCAAGGCTTCTGTACAGTAGAGAGATACTACGAGTGTCTTTTTTGCTTCCATTTATGTTTGCAGAGTCTTCAAGATGAGATTCGGGATTCATAGATGGGAGGAGTGTGGGTCTTAAGCTTCGTGTAGGCCTTGCTTTTTTTTCATTCGCATTGGAGCGTGATTCGAGTCCTAGATAGCAGTGAGATGATACGTTGTGTTTTCTTCGTCTGGTAGTATTCGCTGATGGTCTTGAGCATCGGTAGATGGGAAGCGAATGGTGGAAAGGTTTGTGCAAGGCTTGTGTGTTTCTTCGTGTTTGCGGGTGATTCGAGGCTTGCGTACAGTGGCGAGACGATAGGGGTTTCTTTCGTCTTGTAGTGTTCGCAGAAGGTCTTCGGGGTCTGTACACTGAAGGAGAGTAGTTTCGAGGGTCTGCGTATGCCAGCAAGGCTTGGGCTGCTGTAAGTTGGATCGTTGTTGCCCATATCGTCCTTGCTGTCGAGGTTCCGCTGGCCAGCCGCCAGTATGCTTTGTTTCGGTATTGGGTCCTGCGTAGGCATGGCTCATTGGATGAGGATCGAAGTAATACAGGCTCCTGTGGCTCCTGTGCCGACATGTTGTTGAGAGATACTAGCATCTGACAGTCAAACTGTCAGTTGGCTGGCCTTTTTCAACCCCTCGTTCTGCGTCTGCTTGCAATGGTATCTTTTTCGCGTCGAAGAGAAGAACATACCTTCTGCATAATTTATCATTGCGTCGCCGCCAAAACGGACCAGAGTTTAGGAGCTTTCAATAGCAATGGCGGCTTGTGTTCAAGAGGACGGGTTGGGAAGAGGCAGTTATCGAAGCTTGGGTAGCCGAGTAACTTGGAAGGAATTGCACCTCGTTTTTAGCGTGCTGCGACGAGATTCTTCAGCAAGAATAGGAAAGTGATTAGTGGTATTGCTTCCATCAATATCATCAAGTCGCTTGCTACCAGCATTATCTCCGCCGGCGGGCTTATTTTGAAGAGAATACCTACGTTCTAAAATCGATGTGGGTCCATTGGATAGTTAAAAAGGGGGTATCGAAGTTCCTTTGGCATCAAAGTAGCTATCAGATGCCCAGGACAAAAGGCTTCAGTCTGGGGTTTCACATTTGCTACGAGAAATCATACTGTTCCGAAGAACAGGCCTGTCCAGAGGATAATTTCATAACTAGCTCTGCTTCAATGGCACCGACAGGCAGTATGACATGTGGCTTTTGAGCAAAGACTTTACAAAGGTATTGCATTGCTATTAAAGACGTGCTGGTACTGCATGCACTCTCTGGTCTGGTTCAAACTTCCGAGGGGAGATTTTGGTTCCAAGAACCATCTACTATCACTACATTGAGATTGGTTCGAAGGTCCAAAGGGACCAACCAAACCAGCACTGTCATAATAGGCCCAATTATCGTACTCCGAACCAAGGAAAGGCATCATATCACAAACCGCTCTCGCTCTATCTTACATCTGCTCAAAGTACCGCCCTGCACCATTTTTCTTCGACGCCCCTCCCACGCCCTTCCGAAGCACCATCACGCTGGTATGTTGCCCCTTACTAGATGCCTCGCAGAATATCTTCGATGTCTCGGGGGACACGAAAGTTTGTGGCTGCGTTGGGCCCAGTGGTAGGTCTCTTCACACCGAAGTGCCTGGTCATCCGTGCCCACATCGCGTTGTGAGCATTGGCCTCACGTTCAAAGTGGGTCTTCAGCAGCCTCGCTCTGCTTACGATAAATTTCTGCTGCAGCTCCGGTTCCATGTAGGTTACGAATAGATCAATGTCAAGGTCCTTTCCGCCCAGCGGTACAGGAAGCGAGTTTTCTAGCAAGAAACTTGCTAGGTGATCATATGCAGCAAACTTTGGGTAGAATTGCACGATATGTGTGGTCGGATTGGCGATGAGGCGATCCTCTTGCTCTCGGTAGTGTTTCATGACCCAAGAAGGCTGCTTCGGCTTGCGTGTTGGTGCTCCTGGAGGATTGCCACCGACGTTGTATGCACCGTTGGACGCGCTGAACCCGTTTGACGAAGGGACTGTTGGTACCGTCGGCAATGACGGTCCTGCTGATGCTGGGACCGGCAAAGCGGATTGCGGCGTATGCTGGTTGTCCAATGGGGTAGAAGGGTGGTAGATATTTGCGCTTGTCTAGGAGAAATTAGCTTCACTTGATACTACGACAAAGTTTTGTGCCTAATCTGAATGGCCGGGTAAAGAGGAACTTACTGGACCAATTCTTCTCAGTATGTTGGCCAAGTCTTTTAGATTGGAAGGTTGGTTCGAGTTGAATGCATAGGTCGTTGCCGCGTATCTGAATAGCTCTTCCACGGTGTTCTTATCTCTTTGCTCTTCCCCGTAACGACTATTTACTTGTCTCTGCCAGGCAAGAGCTTCCGCGACTACTTCCGTGTCTAACTGATTGCCTGTGGTTATAATCTGGAATGGTGAAACGCTAGCGGAAGGTACGTCTTGTCCGGGAAAGACTTGTGTTCTTGTCAGTAGCTAATCAAAAGCTGCTAGGTAGTAGGTCTAGGACATACAGTTGCTTATATCTTCCGGGCGGAAGAGAAACATTACCTCCAGGTGAGCATCTTTCACGCTTTTGGGGATATCTAGACTGTCCATGTATCCTAGGACCGTTGAATTAGCCTCCTCGGCCAAATAGCCTAGGAGCGTCCGAACATCTCCTGCGAATTGGTACGTAGGTTCGAGGCCGAAATCGAAAGATTGCCCGTACGAGTCCATTGTCGAGAGCGGGGCTTTGGCTTTCGATTGAGGGTTGGGAGAAGGGAGGTTCTGCAGTGCGCCTTTGGGAGCCTACATAAGCAGCCAGTCAGCAAGAAGTTCCAAAAGGCTGGATACTTCTAAACGAATTGAGATCAGCTCGATGGTGGTTACCTTGGTCTTGCTGTGGGTATCTTGAGACTTGCGCTGCAGATGAATAACAATAGCGCAGACTGCTTCAATGAGCCAATTGAGAATATCAGGCGTAAGGCAATGATTTTTAGGATATTGTGCTTGTGGACTGTCTCTAGGTCAACAGTTGCGCGGATGGTAGCTGACTGTGTTCAGCAGAGTGTCGATAAATGAGGAAAGCTTTGCCGGGGTTATATAAAATTCATATTTATCGTCGGCGGAATTCACGGCTCGAAAGCGGTTAGCAGCGCGATTGAGATGCACAGAATCACGAGAAGGCTTCAAGTAACTTTCAATCACACGGTATTAGGTCTCCATTCTCTTGGAAATTGTTACTTAAGTGCTATTATTACCCTATGTCAATGAATGTTTTCTGTTCCACAACTTCTAATAACAATGGCAGGCCACCCATACCCGAACCTTACACGTCCAATGCTTGAACTCCTGAACTTTCTTCGATAGTTCCCCCCTCCAAGTATGAGCTCTCTGGCTCCAGCCTTTCAGGTCCCTCTCTTTCCTCTACCGCACGCCTTCTTGCCATCTCTTCTGGCCTTCGCCTCCAAGGCCTTCTGTGCGCTCTCTTCAAGCGCACGTATTCGTTCGCACTCGCTCTGGAAGCCCCGCTCATTCCCAATCCAATTTCTTGGATTGACATCGCGATAAAATTGAACCTGGTGGCCAGCGTCAAGGTATTTTGCCTTGAAGTGCTCACCAATGATTTTTCGGACCCAGCCCGGCTGCTTTTGAGTTCGATCATTCTGGGTTTTGGCGGGCTCCTTGCCTTTCGCAGTAGAACTTTTTGAGGCTCCTATGTCGTCGGAATCTTCGTCGGAATCATCATCCACTACCATTGTGGGGATCTTACGACGTTGATCTGTTGGAGGAGGAGTCTGTAATGATGAAGTAAACTCGTTGCCATCATCATTGCTCCTACTGTTTGAGTGGATACGGGCACGTTTCGCAAATGGTGAAGAGGACGAGTCAGAGACTGAATGTCCACGTTTGGAGGTCGACTGGCCCATATTGTTGTTTTGGGCCACGGGACGAGGTTGAAGGTTCACCATACTTGGTCTGATCGAGGGAACAGCAGCAGGAGCAGCGTCTTGTCTCTCCCAAGCGGGAGCCCCGTTGAATGGAAGAGGTGCATAGACAGATCTAACAGGTGGAAGTTGCGATGAGCTATTCGATACTTGCCTCCTTGACGGTGCTGACATAGGGGCGAGATCTTGAAATTGGTCATCCATGACAGAGATAGTGTTGTCGTGTCCGACTTGTTGAGCCATGTTTGGCATCATGTTGTCCGGCATCATGTTGTTCGGCTCAATGTTGTCCGGCATCATGTTGTACGGACCATCTGGAACAGCTGTGTGATCATTAGCAACAGGCGGATGGAGTTGACCTGAGGCTTGCACGTTACCTAGTCCAATCTGACTTCCCAAGCCAAGATCGTTGCTGATGTCAGAGCCGTTCTCATCATCATTCTCGTAATGATTTGTATACAGTTGGAATATCTTTCCATCCGTATAACTTGTTGTCCCAAGGTCGCAACGCTCTTCCCAAGACAGGTCATCGAGTGCCGGGTCAAGAACCGATCCTGGGAAATTTGGAGACATTGTGTGTATCTCGTCCCTTCGATGTGGTTACCCGGATGATGGTCAAGAGTTTTTTTTTATGGTGTTGCAAAACTCTTGATAAATCTTTGCAGTTCGATGGTAGTGGTGGTGATTTTGGTCTCTATTTTGATGAAGTCAAAATCCGCAGGATGAAGCATCTGAAAAAAGCTTTTATAGGGAGCCATCAGCGGCGGCAGAACTGCGCTCTGCGCTCAACTGTTACCAAATGGAATTCACCAAACAACTTCCAATTGTTCTCCTCCAGATTTGCTTTAGACAGCGAGGTCTGCGCTGCCTGATTGACCGTATTCGGCATCCGAAGCGAGGGAATAGCATCATAACAGGGATGGAACAGCTTACGAACAGCCTACGAACAGCCTTAGTGGCGACATTTGAGAGGAAGTCCTCTGCAAAATGAGTGGGGAAAGGTGAGGGGTCCTGATCAGACCAAAAGTAGGTGCCTATAGATGTTAAGGATAGTAAGATATACGAGTATGGCAAGAGATGAGAGCAGGATAGACGTCTGATATAATTTAATTTCAGCTGACGGAATAGTGGTGATGTCCTACAGAAGCAAACAAAGAAGTTTGTCATTCCCATTGGAGTTATACAGTATTTTCCAGTACTAGGTTTCCCTAGATGATTGCCAAATCGGATTTGGTCAACCATTGTTCTGGCAGAGTTTGGGGGCAAACGCTTCAAGCTTGGGTTTCAAGAGGAAGTGCAGTGCCTCGAATAGAGCAAAGTCTACTATCCTCAACTTCTACTCAATTGCTGCAAAGCATATCACAATAAGCTTTCCCAAAGAATTATGTGACATGTACCATTTGCGTAATCTGTAACGCCCGCTATCAAATATTCAGAGCTCCAGTGTCTTTTAATAAATTCTCAGGACAATTCTTCGATATATTTGATATGCAGTCTTCCCCTTAGCTATCGCCAGAGAATAGGCCACAAGTTGTAGCTCTATTTCCCAAAACTCCCTTATTTCTGACACATTTTACAAGCTCTCACGTCCTCGTCCCACGGTTTTGCTTCGTCTGCTCACGCTCTGCCTTGCGATGACTAGTAATCTTCGATCTTGCGCAGGCGGATAGTATCCGCCGTCATCTCCTTTCCCTGTATAATATACTGTCACTTCAAAGAGCCGCAAGCGATGATCGGTATCTCTGCCTACCGGAGAGTGGCGATGAGGTAGCTTATAAAACAAAACGTGGCAGTTAGAGGCAAGAGTCGGGGGGTATTCGAGGGTATGGGTTTCGAGCTCTATGATTAGGATGGCTCGAGAAGGCCCTTTGGGCAAGAGGTGAGCTGGCTGGCTATACGATTTACATCATGTATATTAAGCCAGCCTTTATAGCTCCAGCAAGAGTGGACTTCCGTAGAAGTCATCCTCGGCAATTAATTCTCTAAGTATGTAATTTGGTCGCGGAGTCCCATTCAGTGTTTCTAGGCCAAGGCCTCCAACCGATGATTTCTTGCGCCAGGTTGCAACGCAGTCGCGCGTCCAAATTATCGATTTCTTTCTTCCAACCTAACTCTTCTGATCGCGGTATGTATATGATAGTTTGCTGCTCGTCCTTCCTCTTGCTATCGCTACTCGCTGACGGAGCGCTCAGCGCCTTGTGGAATCCTCTACCATCCGCTCCTATATGCATAACCTGGATTCCTTCGGGGTTTCGCGGCATCAGTATATGATCATAGAAGGTTCTTGGGGCTATGAGGAGCATTCGCGGGTGCAGCAACGATACTGGTAGCAGGACGGAGGTAGTGAAACGGCTGCTGTGTAAGGAGCACAGCGGGTAAGCTGGTGATGATCCAGATGCTGGGGAGGGAAGTGGCTTGCGATACTAAGCCTAAGCAAGAGTCTGTCTATGCCAATTAGGTTATTGATCATATTTGACTGAAGATTGGCATTGCTGGGCCGGACACGAGATGATCGATCTACTAACGGAGTGGCGCATGGTGGGATATGAAGAACAGTCCTGCTATTATATTCCCTCTCTATCAGCATTTTAACGGCCTTATGAGTTAGTGCAATCCCCGTCGAGATCATGGCGCTAATGTCCTTTATCCTCGAGACTTCTGGGTTTCTTTGTGGGTAGATTCAGTCAAAGGAGTATTTACACACCACGTCGCACTATCCCAGAAGCATCATTAACCCAACCAAGTATATTCCCAGTTCCAAAAGAATACCTATCAAGGAATAATATGGTCTATCGCCTCCTAGTATCAGTACTAGCTTGCATGCCATACGTGATAGGGGCAGCCATCGGAATGCGCCACATTCTTTGATATAGTCTTGTAGCATTTAGGAATTAATCAGCGACATAAATCCTAATTACTACTACGATAATACTAGCATATTATCACTCTATTAGATAGGACCCTATACCGGCATTAATAGATGTCTGAAGTATCCTATTCTCCTATAAAAATTAGTAGATAATAAAATATCTAAATCTCGAAAAACTTATATGCCTATAATTCCATATAAACAAGGCCTTATAAAAAGATTTTATCTTAGACAAAATCTATATTATAGATAGATGATTCAAAAATCACTTAGATCAGACTAACAAAGCTAAGATTCAGTAATATCCTAAATTTCTAGCTCGGGTGAGATTACCCCTGATTCTAAATTCGGTTAATTTTGAGTCACGTGGTTGGATTTTGGATTGTGTGTATCGAAATATATTTGGGAGATATAGATCTTGGAGTCCTATTAATTACTTTTAAATATTCTTAGAGGGATGCCTTGAATGACATAACTACCATGGCTACATTATCACTTGTTTACATTCAGGATTATCCCATTCTTAGAACGAACACCTTACTGCCATGAAGGTGTCCTTGATATTGAGGCTTTTGGTAAATACTATACTCACAACTTTATTCATAGGGTTTATAATTCACGCATTATACCTACTTCATAATCAAGAGATGTCGAAATCTTATTTCCACTCATCTTTTAAGTTCGCTCAAGTCAAAGTCATATTACTAGACCAACGTCAAGAGGCGTGGAACGCGCGAAGTCTGCCGAAGACTACTAAAAGTAACGCCCCAATACCCAATATCCGCGTGACATAATGCCAGAGTTAACGCTCACTCACTTAATCACTCATTTATAAAGCAGAGAATGTATACAGCCCCACACCATTAAGTTCAACTCCACTTAGTGGTGCTTTCTGGCTCTTGTTGGACTTGCCCTTGCTGTCCTCTTCCTTGAGGTGTTGCAAAGGCCGCATGGTCCCAGCACATCTCTAGGTAGTTATATTTGCAGATGCAATTGATGTTTATCTCATGATAACAGCAAAGGATTTAATCAGTGCAATACAACTCTGGTGGGGTTGCGAAATGAACATCAGCCATGTTCACTGTCAAAGTGCGAGTAGCCTTCTGTTGCAGCTCCCTTTTCTGGGCTTTATACCACTTCATAAAAGCATGAAAGAATTTTGGTTCGGGATTTAAGACAGTGAGGTAATATTCTGCGCCAGCAAAAGTTTGCGGCAAGTCATACAGCAGGCCAAAGGATTTGGTGAATTCGACCAAAGCCTCGTAGATGTAAAGTGGACGATTCGATCGAGCCCTGGGCTGGATAGGATTCTTGAGAAATGGAAATTCTGTCATAACCGCCCCCTCGAAGAGAGAATCTTCTTCCGGTTGAAGATTAAAAGATTCGTTGTTCCACAGGTCAGCACCTCGCCAGTGCAATCTTCGGCAATTTGCCACCTGAGTGGGGGGCGTAAACTTCGTTTCAGCGGGGATCTTTTTGTTATAATTGGATTTGTATCTTTCCGCCTTATTTTGGTAATATCTGATATCACACGGGGTTGTCGGCTGTTGAGTATTGAATTCGTAGATTTCGGCTTCATGTTTGTACGGCTTTAGTTTCACCTGTTGGTCAAAGTGCTACAGCTCCTGAGAAGTTGAAAGCATACCTGAGGTGTAAATTCGGCCAACCCGATGCTAGAGAATCTGCCATCCAATTCTGTGTAACAATTGAACGAGAAACCTTGAGTGCGAGCTTCCGTCTGGTATTGATTAATGGTCGCCATCATATTCATAGAGTTGTTGTTCAATGGTATCCTTCTCCATGCCGTTATTCCAGTGTTAGTGTATACGACAAGTGGATTGGTGCGAAGGTTAGGCATCGTTTCCATTTGTGAGGCGGGTAGTGGACCATTTGGAAGATCTGTATAGAAGGTTCAGCCAGGTTTTTTTTTAGAAGTGAAGCAACATCCTCAGTGCGGTACCAGCACTTGAAGTCCCGGGTAATTGTGTGCACTCCAAAACCAAGAAGATTCTCATGAAATTTGGAAAGCCAGCAGTGCATCACAGGAAAATGAAGGAATGCGGCTAGATTAAGGTCATGGAAATTGCTAAAAGAAAGTGCTTACCAGTTTGCTTGCATGCAGTCGGACTTTGGAACGTCATGGGATTTTGTCGCTCGAAGCGTACATGTTCCTTTTTTCGAGGTGTCTCAACCGCTCCCAAGGACACTCGCAGCCCGGATTTGCTGGTGATGGGGTCAGCGGGGTCGATATATATGGATTTATCAACGCACAGTGCTTTCGGCATCTCCAGTGTTAAAACAGCAAGGAGCTACCATCAACTTCAGAAGAAAGAAACTGTGGGAAACAATGGACCTTTTTTCGGCGTGCGGCTTCGATAAGTTGAAGAAGATTAATATAGTATGTTCCCGAATGCGATGCAATGGGTTGCGGACCGGATGATCGCAAAAGATATTTCCAAAAACTGATGTGTGATATTGGGAGGAAGATGACCAACGATTTGGGTTAGGGATGTCGACATGAGGTTCAACGTGGAAAGGTTATGTGAAGGAGGAAAGGGCCTCCGTGAGGTCCCGGTTTCCCAATTGAGCAACAGCTCAGGACCGTGACAGCATGCGAGTCGATCACGAGTGCTGTATGAGCACACCACTCATTTAGAATACTAGCAGTTGCAATATTCAGATAAAGCAATGAACAACTGTCGCAAAGCGAGGCACACAAATATAACAGCTGTTTTTCAGACTGGAAATTCTCTGCAGCGCTGAAGTTCAAGATACCGTAAATTAAAATTAACTTAGTACTAAGCTATGCTTCCTTCCCTCAATATCAAATAGTCTCCCTCAGCATCCACACCCCAAACCTCACTACACCGTTCACGTGTGTGCGTAAGATCTACGCAATAGACTGGGACGACATCTCCACCGACCCAATCTCGAATCCTTCGCCAACGCCACATCACACGGCTTCACCAGCACCTCATTGACGCTGATGTCTAAAGATATGAGCTCCCTTCGAGCATGAGGGTCCATCAGTTTCAACTGTTCACTCTCCAGTCTGTTCTTCGCTGGCGTCATTGGCTGAGATGATGGCTGGAATTTCAAGCCCGGAACTTTGTCGAAGGCGGTCTCTGCCTTCAGAGACTCAAAACGCTGGGGCTCTAGGTGGGGATTCGTGTCTTCTGCGTGTATATCGTTCCATTCTTGTAGGATATTTTCTTTCGTGTCGTTGTTTTCCAGATCGTCTTCGAAGAAGACGGCCGTTTCATCTTCATATATCGTGGTATCGGTACCTGACATCCAGTCATAGATAGAGCTATCATCGCTGCTGTATGAGGTCTGAGAAGCAGAGTTATCTTCAGCCCCTTCTTTAGACACGCCGTGATCTTCAAGGCGGCGCGGTCTCAAGGCTTCAGGAAACCCTGAGATATAGGCAGCCCAGTCACTGGGGTGGGCACCAGTATACTCAGTCGAATTTTGACAGCCCGCAGTATCTCTCGATTTACCCTGTGGGTCCTATTAGAATGTGCCCTCTTAGTGTAGTGTGAACATAGGTACTTACATCGTTTGACATCTTCAGACACTCGGCTTCTTCGATTGCTTCTTCCACATCATCTGCCCAGCTGAATGAACTAACAGATGTCCCTGCCCTCGACGTTATGCTATTTTTCGTTAGTCAACCTTTCTTGATGCTACAGAATTTCTCAGTGACTTTCTCACAGGTTATTTCAGGTCGCAGTTCTGGTATTTTGGAATTAAAGATTGAAAATTTGTGTCGCAAGAAATTGTTCTTAAATGTCTGCACTTGACGATGCATGACGACGACGCAAGAAAAACACACCACAATTCATTCACTTCGGCAGGGCTTGTTCTGTTCATGTGGCCGAATTACGTGTTTCCTTCTCGCTGACGTTGGTGAATACCTAGGCTTGTTCCTTTTGCCTCTTCAAGTGGTAATTCAATATTGTTCGCAAACAACCCGAAAAAACAACACTTCTCACAGGACAGATAATCAAGACTTAACAGTCACTCGCATCAAGTAGGCACAGTTTACCAAAAGTATCTCCATCAATCCACTAATCCAATCCTCATAACTCCAATGTTCCAAAAGGCCACTTACTCACTACTCATACACACAGCACCAGGCTGAAGAGAACACTCACCCCCACCACCATCCACCTCCTCCACATCCCTCTCAAAAAACCATCCATTTCTTAACAAGCTCGCCTGCCGTACCCGGTACCGCGACAGATATGGGTGAGAGCAAAGTGCATATTCCCCTGGCGACTCGACCGCAACAACATACTCAAACCCAAACTCACGCATCCGCTGGTCCTCCTCTCGAATCTTCCGTTTTCTTTCATCGCGCGCCATTCGTGCGATACGCGCTTCTGCTAGTGCGGGGGGTTCGAAGAGGGATAGGGGAGCTGGGACGTCCGAACTTGAGGTATCATCGTCATCGTGGTTTATAGGCGAGACGGAGCGGCGGGTTCCAAGCCAGTCGCTAGAACTGTAGGGGGAGTTGTACGATGAGGATGTGGTGGTGGAGGTATCTAGTGGGATTTCCCCTTCGATGTTTAAGAGGTCTTCCATATCGACGTCGCCGATGTCCTCGTCGTCCGACTCGGAGCTGACTGATGAGTCGTACAGCGATTCATCGAGCGCTATTCCTTCGTCGCCATTCTCTGTATCCATCCTTTCTCTCCAGTCTGTGGGCGGGCCTTCTGTAGGTAACGGAGTCCTCGTTTTGGTAGCTCCTGCTCATTCGTCAGTTACAAATTAAATTTCCCTGGTTGCTGTTCATCACATACCGTACCTCTCTCCCGTTACATCTCCATCTCCTTCTCCTTCTGATTTGCGTCTGATTTCCTTGGTCATGCTTAACAAATAAATGATGTCTGCGTTGTCAGGTTGAGAACTACGCGGAGGCGAAATGGAGCCGAAGATGACAGTACCGCTTCAAGAAATTGAATCACAGCCCGACCTGCGCTCGCCGCTTAGACGAACGTGCATTCACTCTTGGTTCTTTTAGAACAGGCGTAACAACCTATATGGCGGGTCTATGCATGAATCTAGTTTCAAATTCTATAAGAATATGAACTTGTTAGTCATTCAATGAGATTATTGGTTCTGGCTTCCAAAGTTATACATGAAAAAGACTCATGTTTCCACGAAAGTAGCAGGAGTATGTTTGCCGTAGATATGTATAATTCTGATATCTACTCAGGTATAGTGAGCCAGTAGATTGTAATAGGATCCTAACAGTAGCACATGGACTGCAATTGCAAATAGGCAAACGAGATCTCAGACTCATAGAAAACTTAAGAGAACATTCGACACTTGTGCATTCTGAGACTGAGGAAACCTGACTCTTATTAAACATTACGACTTTGACTATTACTATTGCTATTACTCAAACTTTTTTATAACCAGCAATAACCATCAAACAAAATCCAAGCACGATGTACAGCTTTTATCACAAACACAGCCCCCTACCCATACTCATATTTCCAATTACCCTCCCTCCACCTTCACTTCCACAAACACTACCACCAACACCAACACCACATCCCCCAACCCAATCAATCAAGTGTCATCCGAACACTCGCCGGCGTGAGCGTCGCAACATTTGGTCCCGGTCTGGCAGCAGTGCCATCGACAACCGGGGGCCACGGTCCGTTCAACTGTCCCGTTATGTGCTTAAAGGTGCCCTTTGCTATACTCCAAAGATTACGAAACCTCTATTTCCCCCTCACAGTTAGCGGTCGTTTCAAAATTAAAGCAAGCGATCTTAAGATGAGGAGAGGGAAGGAATGATTTCATTTCATTCATACATACCTCGCGTTCCTCACGTGTCTGCGGAGCCAGGACTGTTCCCCTAGGATGGGCGCATGGATCCTGAAGAAAGCACAAGATACTGGATGAGCGACCTTGTGTTGGGGCCACCTTATTGCCATTGCAAGCGAGAGCCTGTTTTTAGTTAGCATGTTTGTTTTCATTTTACGTTGGGGCGGGGATGGGATACTTACTTGAGAGTCCTCGAGATTCTGGATATTGGACCGCATCTTGAAAGGGGGGGCGGTGGCCCTTAGAGTGAAAGGGGTATATTTCTCAACGGCGTGGACTACCTTGACACTTGGAACCGATGATGGTCCCGTGGTGTAGTTGGCCATGGAGGAAGTATCATCATTGGCGGCTGAAGTCTCCTCTGCTTCGATAATTCTAGCCTGGGCAGTCTCATTGGCTTTGGTATCCGGATCAGGATTCATCACTCTGAGGACCCAGGTTGGAATTGGGGTTGGTGGTGGGGTTGGGGTTGCCTGGATGGCAGCTGCTTCCAGATCCTCCGAGACCTCGTCTGCCCATGAGGAGGTACAGGGAGGCATGTTCTTGGACGGGGTGGAAACCATACTGGCGAGAAGTAACCTCTGAAGTTGAAGTATAGGCACTTAACTTGAGAGTGTAGCGTCGAGTGAGGGTAATGGCGTCTGTTGTGTGTGATAGTATATCCTGTTGTAGTATGTGAGAAGTCGATTTCGTTCACAAAAGTTATAGAAAGAAGATGAAAGTAATATACTCAAGGGGGATATCGGGGGATATTTATATACTATGTTAGGTATTTTCTGAGTGCGGGCCCTTGAATAGCTTGGGGAATTTCTATCTCGACTGACTAGACCTGTAGCTCTTTCCTCCTGCCCTCCCCCAAAATAGAAAATGATGTAATAATGTTGGATATACTAGTGTTGCCTAGGTAGGATCTAGAGAGCGCCTTAAAAGTGTTGATTATAGTGCCTAATGTATTAATCTTTCATTTCGTGTGAAGTTTCGACCATGTGGTTATCTTCGAAGATTTCTTCCAATGGCAGAATAACATTCCACTCCAACTTCTTCTCGCTCTCCTCATTTCCTAAATTCTCCTCGTCATTCGCAAAAACCCAGTTCCATCTCAATCGACTGGTACAGTAGCACCTATACCTCCCAAGTTTCTTGTGTTTGCGGAAAAATGTATCTTCGTACCACGTGGCAGGCCTATGCTGTACCTGAAGACCCTCAACTTCCTCACTAGTGCCCGTCCCTTCACAACTCCCCCATCCACTCCCATCCGATCCCTCTTCCCAAGTATTGATACCCCACGCATCATCAGAAATCACAGTCTTCGTCACAACAGTCTGTCTATTGAAATACAAAGGCTTAGGTGTCTTTCGAAGTGTTTTCTGCGCCGAAAGCTTGGAGAGAGCTGTATCGAGAGCCAAAGAGACGGAGGCTTCTAGGCCCGAAGTGTTTTCAGGAACTATGGTTAGCTGCCACATGTCAGTCCAGGTTGAGATATGGGGATCTTGCGACTATGGTACTTACACCTTTTGAAATGTTGAAAGGGACCATGACTCTGAATCTCTTTGGCGGTACTTGGTTGAACTTGCGTTGCTCCTTTCTGTCCTGCCGAGCCTGTTGCGCTGCCTTCCAGAGCTCAGGCAGTGAAAGCCTTTGCCCGAGCTCCGAGACATCTTGACCACCTTCACAGACGCTGCCGCGGCAATCTATGTTTTTCTGAATGCTCTTTGGATGATGCGAAGTATCGTCCAAAATGACGAGACGCAGTCCGAGTGTGCCTTCCACATCCGTCAATTCAATCATGTACCGAACACTTTCCCCCTCCAAAGGAACCTAGCTTTTCATTAGCCTGGGTTTGCAAATACTTCGTGTAAGATGACTTACGTTGAAGGATGGACTGGAAAGTTGAAGAAATCCGATCACCAAAGCCGCCACCGCATTGCCCTTATTCGCAAGTACTGGTATTCTGACGCACCCGAGCGCGCGAGACTTCATGTTGGAAGCCATACCAATGCAAAGCTATGATAGCGATAGATGTTTCAAATGCAAAGAGTGGAGGTGTTAAAATATACGATGAAGTGGATAAGTGATGTCTGTGTGCAATTGATCTGATTGAGAAGTAGCGACCTTGGAGTTGGTGTTGGCATCGTATATTGAGGGACACCAGGCGAGAAAGCGAGGTAAAGATACGGAGCTCGTTTGGCAGTTGCAAGCTGATAAGGGTAGATAATAGAGAAGCAACTGTCTGGAGTTAATTTCTGAAGAAAGTGCAGACTGAATTATACATTTGTTCCCTTGCCCCACTAGGATAGGACAACTTATGGGTTCTCGTCCCCGGAAAAGGATTCACTTGTTCAGCTAACTCAATAGCAGTGGATGAGAGAAATTGTATTATATTCAGCCCCGTGTTTGGGTTTCACTATAACAATTTCAGTCAGTCTTTGCTAATATCTGACTCTACATAGTGCTGTGTATAGAACAGAGGGGAAAATTCCTTTGACTACCTAGGTATATCTTAAGAGAAAATAAATCATTAACTGTAGAAATTTATTCTCGCCCCTAAATTAAGCAGTATCCTATTAACCGATTTCCCCCACTCTCACAAGCTTCAGTCTACCTACTAACTTGAGGTGGATAAGAGCTAAGTACATAGATGATAGCTAACAACGAGCCTTCAAGAATATGTGACTCCGTACAGGGTAACAGGTAGTCGTGAAGTACACTGCGGGAGTCTCTCGTTCCATCTAGTACGTTCATCACTTCGGAAATTGGATCACTTGCCAACCTTAGATTGCCAACTTCATCAGATTAGAGTTATCGAAGACCAATGATTGCTACTCATACATGATGTATAAAACATCGGTATATGAAAACACAACCCGGCATCTTCAAGAAAACTGAATCCCACCATCTATAAAAGTAAACACCCTGTATCCAGAAGACAAAAGAGCAACTTACCTATGATCAACGTCTGGCCCGTCATAAAATCCGAATCCGGCGACGCCAAGTAGCTGACGCACTTGGACACATCTTCCGTGGTGCTGGGTCTCTTCAAAGCCGTCAATTCCTCTGTCATCTTCTTGAAAGTATCTCCCTTTTGAGCACCCGTCTTCTTCCCAAGTTCCTGATCAATCAGATTCCACATGTCCGTACCCACTATACCCGGAGCGTATGCATTAACGGTGATCTTGTGTTCTGCCATCTCCATTGCAAATGCTTGTGTGAAGCCCCGAACAGCCCATTTCGATGCCGAGTAGTGCGAAAGCAGTGCGAATGGCCTATATGCCACAATACTGTTGATGGACGTGTCAGCAAAAGAGGCGTCTATGCCTTGAAGGGCTTGAGAAAGACGGACCTGGCACAGCCAATAATCTTTCCCGGGGTTCCTTGCTTGATCATTTGCTTAGCAGCTACGCTGTAGGAGTTGAAGAGCCCAAACACATTGACCTCAAATACCCGTCTGACATCGTCTTCTGTCAGATCGAGAAGCGGCTTGACTTGTGCGATGCCGGCGTTTGCAATCATGACATCTAAGTTGCCGAGATTCTTCACGGAGGCTTCGACCAGCTCTTCCACTTCGCAGCGCTTGGAAACATCAGCGGCGTGGCCGTATGATTGGCGGCCGAGGGCTTGGATTTCTTTAACTGTCTAGATGGGATGTTAGCTAAGTTTATGATGGATAAGTTAAATACGATTCCCGAAGACATGGACTTCCCTCGTCAATTCCAGCCTTGTTCGCTGCTATGTCGTTGATACAGACATCATATCCATCCTCTGCCATGCGAAGAGCAACTGCCTTGCCGCTGTATGTCATTAATGGAAGCTCGTGTAACACTGCTGCGTGCATTCTTACATTCCCCGCGCTGACCCTGTCACAATCACTGTCCTCTTGCCATAATCTTTTGTAACAGCCGTGTTTGATATTCCGCTACTTGCCATTTTCGTTTCGTATGTAAATAAAGACTTTGATTTTCTTCTATAGAAGGAGATACCGTGCGCATAAATGCCGGCGTTGAGCAGAGATGGAGGAGGTTCTCGACAAGGTAAGGTATTTACGGAGGAAAGAAGGCTCCGGCTTCAAGCTGGCGCCTCCCTTGTACTTATCTGTACTTTCGATGCATCAACAAGGAGGGGTACTGTACTTGAAGCCAAGGTTCTCATGAGGAAGTGTGATGCAGCGGGGCTAGGGGCGGGTTTCGCGACAATTGGTGCCGATCAACTATGTACCCCGCTAAAGCTCTTGGACGCATTCCGATTCTAAGTCTGACCACTCTGCTTTAAATCTGTATTCGCTGCCTTTCTAATATATGCTGTGCCCGATCTATCTTATGCAACTTTAGAGCGCTTTTCTATTGCTTTCTATATAATCTTTTGGATTTATAGTAGCCTGTGCTTTTTAGTGGGGCTTGCGGTAATGAAAATCTGGAAAGAGCTTAGCAATTGGCGAAATCAAAGATAGAAAACGAAGTCAATTTTTATATCCTCAGCAATATAAGTCTTATGTTTAGCTGATCTCGAAGAAATATCATTTTCCTCGCACGGTACAGATACGCTGGAAACGCAGCTCGGAAAGCATTTAGTTCAACAGTAACTCGCTAATTTCCAGGGGCTCGTCACCCAAGAGTGCTAAAATTGCGGGGTACCTATACAGTACGTCGCACAGAAACTGCGGGTCTGCGGGGTAGTGCCATTTACCCCCACCTCCATCCCTTTCACTTGCCTTACCTTACCTACCTACCTACCTACCTGCTACAACACTCTAAGCCCCCTACCACGTATTTCGTATTGCTCTTTCCCTTTCCCAAAAAGGTATCAACCGACCTATCTTACGCGCCATATCTTATCCTACTTGAAGCGAGGTGTGTCTTCAAGTAGTAATCTGGCGGCTTCTGTTATGCTGGAGAAACATCGTGGGAAAGAGTCGGGGATTAGGGAATCGGTGTTGGGGATTCCGTATTCGGTGATGAATACCGGGGGGTGTACAGAGGGTTATTACGGGGAGATGCATGGAGCTTCTAGGGTTCGGTGTGTGAGTGCGCCTGTGCTTCCGATGGAGGTTGATTGTGGATTTCTTTGCCGGGGAGTTTAGGGGGAAGAGTGATGTGGTGGTGTCGGATGGAGGGTTGGCGGCTGAGAAAGACCTGGTTAGGTTTCCTAGGACCGCGTTCCTGGTTGCGGAGAATGATATACTTGGAGATGATGGGTTTATGTTTGCGGTGAGATGCAACGGGCTGAGTATGCGTTCTGACTCAAACTCGAATTAGAACTTTGAGGCGTGGCTAGCTAATGGGAGCAGAGTGCGAGTGAAATTTCACGTTTTCCCGAGTCTTCCATATGCATTTAGAAGGTTTGATCATGTGGAATCTAGTAAAAGGTAGGATGAACTAAGGATTGAGAGCATTAAATGGGCACTTGCAGAACAGAAGGCTCAGGTTCGGCCGCTCGATGTGAAGGTGGAAGGAAGCATGGTATGAAAAATAAGAGAAGTGAGCAAAATATCACTTGAGTGGTGGTGAGCTTTCATGTAATCGTAATGAAGAGGGTCCAAAGTTGGTTAGAGTAAATTCCAAGCAGCATTTTAACAATACTTTCATCTCAATCAGGATTAAACATTTCTCCGGTTGATTAGACAGTACTTATCCGAAAGCGCTTGCCATCTTGAGACCGACGATTGTTACTCTGTATTTTAACGGACTTGAGCACTGTCTTGGCTTTTCAAAAGAGACTTGAAACTATGTAATATGAATTTGGGAGATTATTGGACTCAGTGTCAACGAATCTTGATTTTTTCGAGCATACGCAGGATTTACAGAGCGGAGAAGTTAAAGTAGGCACTGGGGATAATCTTTGCTATATATATACATCCTAGGCGATTATCACACGAGCAAGCGTTCTTGAAACCCAAGTTCCCATGAGATTTGCAGGCATCATCCCAAGTTTTGCCCATGTTTCGTTTCCTCAAGCGAAAGTCGCAAATGGAGTCGCCTCATGTATGTATGTATGGTATCGACCAGCAGCTCTTGTCATGAAGACTGCATATTGGGGTGGTAAAAGGGGATGCATTGTATGTGATTCCCGGAGGGGGCCCTGATATTTAGGCTAGGATACACTCGCGTGACACTAAGAAGGGGACGGATGCCCTGGATACACGTGACAGCGCTGCTCTTATTGAACTACTGATGATTACCTTGCCATAGCTTGTAATATCACCATACTAGTCGACGTTGGACTTGAATCAAGCAAGTGATGAGAATGTTTTGACGGGGCAAGTAGATACTTGCAGTTCTGCAAGTTGATCGGTTCGGTGCCACGAACATTTAACGGAATGGAAAGATCGCAGTTCAAATTGGTATCATTTTATGCATGCCATCCTCTGATATATACACACAAGTACACATACACCAATTTCTTGGACGCTGGCACAGTTAAGTTTCCCCGTCCAATTATTTTCATTGAAGTATGAAGTACCCTCCCTGTCCTGTCCCGGCTTCAATACATCACACCACCGCATCCCCGCAGCACCTTCTTAACCAACCCAACCACTGGCATCGATTTTCACTTGGTGTCTCCAATCTACAGCATCATCATGCCAGCAGCAACGAGCACGAAAGATGAGATCAAACCAACTCTGGCATTCAGCACGGTGCCTGCGCTCTTGGCCTTTGCAGTGGACGACGCGGATGTAGCTGCGGAAGAGGCGGAGGCTGCTGCATCTTTGGTACCTGTGCATGATCCGTTAGCTGAGCTCATATGAATTCGAAAGTGAAGTTGATCATTAATCAAAGACTAAAGATAATTAAATGAAACGTACCATTCTTGGACGCCTTGGAGCTCTTGATAGAGTCACAAGCGGTTGTGAGGGTGGTGTTGCTGGTCATAGCGTCCAGCTTCGTCTGTGCCTTCGTAGCCATAGTCTTGATGGCGTCGATTTTCGTCTGGTTGTTCTTGGCCTTATCCGCAAGAGCTGTGTCGTTGCCTGCTAGGCTAATGAGTTTCTGGAGGGATTTCATGCTCTGGCATTCATCGTCTGTCTGGGCGGCTGCGTCGATGACCGCGCAGGTGGACATGAGGGTCGTGTTGGAGGACATGGTTGTGAGTTTGGTGGAAGCTTCAGATGCCTTGGATTGGATGTCGGCAATCTTAGTGGCGTTGTTCTTGGTCTTGTCGGCCAGCTTAGTTGTGTTGGATGCGAGCTTGACGAGCTGGTTCAGGGAGGTCATCTCTTTGCAGAGGCTTTTGTCGGTCACGGCTTTGGTGCTGGTGCTGGTACTGTTCTTGTCGCCCTTGGCTACGACGGCGGTGGCTAGCACCAGGGAGAAGAAGAGGCTGGAGAACTGCATGTTGTTGGTTGAAGGAATGGATGGGAAATATATGAAGTGTGTGAATGAAATTTAGTGATAGAATTGAAACGGACCGGCCGAAAATATATGAAGTTGATTAAATAAGTGAAGATGAGAAAGCACAGTGATAACCAGATGCTGCTTTGAAAAAGATGCATCCAAGTGTTATATACGAAAGACCCATCCTTGGGAATTCTATGCGGCTCCACATCGATGTTCTAAGAATACATTTAGAGCATGGCTTGTCAGTGCCAGGCCGCCAAGACCTGTCACAGTAATTGTATGGAACGAACTTGCTACAAGATGTGTGCAATCAATTGTAGAGTTAGGAAGGACAGGGTTGAGGAAAAAGACCCTAAACAAACATTGTGGATATTTTGTCCTAAGATATGCTTGATCGGCATGGAGGCAAGCCCCGTACGAAGTAAGAGATGATATGGATCTCATCGATCCGGGCCTAAATGCTTCACTTCCCCGCGAAAATCGCATTTCGATAACAATTGCTTGGCGGCAAGTAAAGGCGATTAGTTTCGCTGACGACAAGAGCCCACTATTCTGTGTTTACGGTGACTTGTTGGTGGGAAATAATTGGTTCATGCGGCGTCTTCTCCAAAAGTTTGGAACGTTTGGTGTTGGGAGATGGTGGCGTGGCGATCAGTCAAAGCGAGCCCGAAGCGATGTTACAGAGATCCGCTACCGTACTAGATGGCGTATCTCAACTCAACATTGACATTCGCGACGCCGCTAGGGCTACTGTAGAAGAAATTTGTTTTTAGATCTGAAGCATCCGGCATCTGTTTACTTGCGTCAACACTGGTTTGGGCTACCGCTTTGATCAGATGGTTGGGGTTTTGCGGGTTAGGGGAGGGGCTAGCATGCCTTGCAGTCTCTGCCGCACATATTTGAGGGAGTTTGAGGATTTCCATTGCAGCGAAAGATTGTAAGTCTTTGCTTCGAAGGAGATAATTAATGATGCTGTGTTCAAATCAAGGGATAGACTGAGCGTACTATAAGCCGACTTTGAATAGATGACGGAATTCGTGGCTTTCGAAAGAAACAAGGTTCAATGGATCTATGGTCCATCCGGAAAGACTCCTACCTATCATTCGATGAGATTTTGACCTGGTCGATTGTTGATAGTATGGGCAATCAAATGTGTCAATGCCTCCTGGTGCTCCAACACATCTTTCATAGAATCTTGCAAGCACGCTGAGGATCAGAGAAGACTCTGCTTCTTCTCTTCGTATGAGGAAGAGGAGTAAATCTCAAACTTTCTTGAATATGAGATCAGTCATATCATACTATAGCCCCTCACGATCCGAAGGTATGCTAGGGACAAAGCACTTGCTGCGTAAATTGACACAAAACCCGAGGCTAGAATAAGCATCAAGCTCGCTGGTTGCCTTTGTCTTGTGCTGTCTATCAAGATTCAAGAATGGACAGACATGTGCTGCATCGTGAAAGCTTGACACATCTCGAGTCCTAATCCCGAGTCGTGATAAAGACGATGAGCATTCGCAGGATTCATATTGCGCATACGAGAGTTGCGATTCTTACGATTTACATGAGTCAAGGGGGTAGGAGTAAATGAGAACATTCAAACGGCAATTATCAGGGATCTAATCTAATCTTGGGGGTTGGGGTTGGGGTTCAACCGTACTGTACAGTACTCGTAAGGGCCTAGCGGCCGCGAATTGATCTGCAGCCATCAGGCTGCGCATGACAAAGGATACAACCACAACCACATACCTACCTAACTACCTGCTTTCGGTGCTCAATAGATCTTTCTGTTGCACACAGCCGGTGCTCATAAACCGTTAGCCCATTTACCGCTTCCGCTTCCCGCTGTATAACAATGATATTTCCAATTTGAACAACACTATATCCGCGAGTCCATCGCTTTGACTACATCCCAACTGTTGAAATCCGCCCTCAAAGATCATGGCTGGCCACGAAGAAGAAGGGGCACAACTTCTACCTCTTGAGGGGCAGAAGAGAGATCGAAAATCCGAAGAATCAGTCTTCTCGGCGTCAACCACGAGTCTAGTGTTTGAACGTATCGGCGAACGAGCAGACTTAGAAAATGGGTATTCGGCGAACGGCGACAGCAAGATGGTCACTCCCAAATTCCCTCCTCGAGGCGATTCTGTAGCATACACAGACGACGAAAACACGCGCCACCCGTACGAAGAAGAGAAAGAGGAGGATGACCTCGAAAGCGGCCCTTTCATCAAAACGGGCGTGGACAAGACAGTAGACAAGAAGTTCCGGAAATTGATGTGGATCATTGGAGGGTCCTTCATTGGGGCATGGCTCCTTGCTTTGGTGATTTTTCTAGGGCAGCAAGCATACCGACATCCTTCCGAATCTCCTCACGATCCCGCTGCAACGTCAGTTCGAGGCCATGGAAAGAAGGTTACACTAGACCAGGTCCAGTCCGGGCAATGGCGGGCAACAAAGCACGATATCAGCTGGATACAAGGAGCAAATGGTGAAGACGGGCTACTCCTCGAACAGAATGTTGGTGGAAAAGATTATCTCATAGTGGAGGATATAAGAGGGACTACTGGTGACGACAACAAAGCATTGGCCACGAAGACCCTGATGACCCGCGGTTATTTCGAATACAAGGGCAAAGGATACAACCCCAGCAAAGTATTTCCAAGCAAAGACTTGAAGAAAGTCCTCATCGCAACAGATATTCAATCGAATTGGAGACACTCTTTCTACGCGAAATACTTCATATTTGATGTCGAGAAGCAGACTGCGGAAGCTCTGGACCCTGCGAATATAAATGGCCGAGTCCAATTAGCCAGTTGGAGTCCCCAGAGTGATGCCATTGTTTTTACAAGGGACAACAATTTGTTTTTGCGAAAGCTCAACTCAGATAGTGTCATCCAAATAACGAAAGACGGGGGCCCAAACTTCTTTTACGGAGCACCAGATTGGGTTTACGAAGAAGAAGTCTTTGGTACTAACAGTGCCACCTGGTGGGCCGAGGATGGAAAGTATGTTGCTTTCCTCCGAACCAATGAATCAGAGGTGCCAGAGTATCCCATCCAATACTTCGTCTCCAACCCAAGTGGCGTCCGGCCAGAACCAGGGGAAGAAAACTATCCTGAGGTCAGACAGATCAAATACCCTAAAGCCGGGGCACCAAACCCTACGGTTGATTTGCAATTCTACGATGTCGGCAAGGGGGACGTTTTCGAAGTGAAGATTGCTGATAGCTTTGCGCCTGACGATCTGCTCATTACCGAGGTTGTATGGGCTGGTTCGACGGGCAAAGCTCTCATCCGCGAAACCAACCGCGAAAGTGATGTATTGAGGGTCGTTTTGGTCGATGTGGAATTGCGTACTGGGAAGACAGTGCGAACCGAGGATGTTCAGAAACTCGATGGTGGTTGGTTTGAGGTGTCTCAGAAAACCAGATATGTGCCTGCAGACCCTGCAAATGGTCGACCGCAAGATGGCTACATTGATACTGTCATTCACGATAACTATGACCATCTTGGATATTTCACGCCGTTGGATAATCCCACCCCGGTCATGCTCACTTCAGGAAATTGGGAAGTTGTTGATGCACCTTCTGCTGTAGATCTAAAGAAGAACTTGGTATACTTTGTTTCAACCAAAGCTTCTTCGATCCAACGGCAAGTGTATAGCGTTAAGCTCGATGGTACGAATCTTCAGGCCTTGACAGATGAGACTAAGGAGGGACACTATGGGGCTTCTTTCTCCAGTGGTGCAGGTTACGCACTTGTAAATTATGACGGTCCGAACATTCCATGGCAAAAGGTCGTCAGCACGCCTAGCAATTCCGACCACTATGAGAAAGTCATTGAAGAAAATCCAGTGTTGGCAGATCTGGCCAAGACCCACGAGCTCCCAATCAAAATTTTCTCGACGGTCAATATTGATGGGTTCGAATTAAATGTGGTAGAACGGCGGCCACCCCACTTCAGCGAGAAGAAGAAGTACCCAGTGTTGTTCTTTCTCTATGGTGGCCCTGGCTCTCAAACAGTCTCCAAAGGCTGGTCCGTCGACTTCCAAGCATATATCGCTTCCAGTCTTGGTTACATTGTGGTCACTGTTGATGGTCGTGGGACTGGGTTCATCGGGCGGAAAGCTCGCACGATCATTCGCGGTAATATTGGGTACTACGAAGCCCATGATCAAATCGAGACTGCCAAAATTTGGGCCGCGAAGAAGTACGTTGATGCTTCGAGAATGGCAATTTGGGGATGGTCTTATGGTGGATTTATGACTCTGAAGACTCTTGAGCAAGATGCTGGACAGACTTTTTCGTACGGCATGGCCGTTGCGCCAGTCACCGATTGGCGATTCTACGACTCCATTTACACGGAACGGTACATGCATACGCCCCAACATAACCCGGGCGGTTACGATAACTCGAGTATCAGTAATGCGACAGCAATAGGGCAAAATGTGCGGTTTCTGGTAATGCATGGGGTTGCAGACGACAACGTGCACATGCAAAATACTCTGACCCTTCTTGACAAGCTAGACTTAGCTGGGGTCGAGAATTACGATGTCCATGTTTTCCCAGACAGTGACCATTCCATTTATTTTCACAACGCGAACAAAATCGTATATGACAGTAAGTTTTCCTTGTGAAGAACAAAGACATTGGCTAATCAAATACCAGAATTGAGCAATTGGCTCATCAACGCTTTCAACGGCGAGTGGCTCCGCACGTCAAATGCAGTGCCCTTACAGATTGACGCAGCGTCGGAATAAAGCGGGGTATTTTTGTATATAGTAAGGCATTCCGGAGGCGTTCACGGTTTCACGGCATAGTTGGACTGATTGCAAGGGTGGTAAGTATCCAATAAATATTGGATACTATCTATTATTACTCTGTGTATATAGAAGAAGAACCTCATACATAGATGAGAATCCTCAAAAATAACGACCTTTTTTTTTCAACCCCGCGCTAGCGTGGTTGTTTTCCGAGTATCAAATTAGACTGTTTTCGCAAAATTCCTCCCTCCGTTTTTGTGAATCTGTCTATCCGAAGTTTCGGATCGAGCGATGGACGTTCATGAGCCCGCCCAGCAAGGCTCTGTTGCTAAAGCTCAGAGCCGTCGGCATACTTCCCCATGCGACCTGGGGAAGGGACCGTTCATGCACTCGCCCCAGAGGAATTCCAAAGTCCTCGAAGCGCGTCGGCGGATGTACTGATTTACGCGTCGCCAAAAACAACGGCTCTGAGTAGGCCACATATCCTGGACGCGCCTCTCCTGGAGTTGGACTTGCACTCTCTGGCGATGACGATGACGATTGGACCTGGAGATCTTCATCTCGAGCACCCGCGTCAGACGAAGTGTCTGCCACATCAGACGCAATGTCTGTGTCAGTATCGATGTCTGGGTCGACCCAGCTCCAGTCGTCGGGAATATCCACAATGTACTCATCCCAACTAGAACCGGAGTAGTCTGGGAGGGGGAGCGTAGGCGGCTTATTGCCGCTTCGGCCCACTACGGGTGTGTCTGTTGGCAGTTCGACCACATCCTCGGACGATTCTGGGCCTCCTGGAATCAACCACGATGCAACCTCTGCGGCAGACTGTCGTTCCAAGCCCACCTGTTCAGGTTTCTCGTCGAGACCAAACCCTAGCTCTGAGCCTTGCGGCGTTGGGAGAGGGACAGGTTTTCGCTTGATGGACATTGGCCCTATTCGCAATGCTGGGGGCAGGGCGCTTTGCGAGAGGGATGATGGGGGATTGAAAGATTTTTGCTGACTTGGCAGATTCCCGCGGTCATCTGTTGTTACCGATGGATTTAATCTTACTGGGACGTCCTTTCTGCGGATGGTTTTGGTGGGGTGGTGAGAAGGCGAGTCGGAGGTTTCACGCTTCGATTCTTCTCGTGCCCGACCCTCCTTCCGGTCTTCCACGGCTTTCGACCTCGCAACTGTTAGACGATCTTCCTGGGATGGGTCAAACGAGAATAACGAATCTCTGTTCGAGTTTCCTGGGGCCCATAAGGAAATTCGGGTGTTGGAAAGTGCCATTGTTAAGCGTCGTTCCATTTTGGATTCAAATCCAAAACGATTATCCAACTTACCAACGAATCGCTCCAAGAAGTTTCCCCGTCCTGCTCGCTGACATTTTATGCAGTGGTTTGACGGCTGTGTTTTTGTGATTTTCATTGCCTGGCATGTCGAAGTCACGAAAAAGCGAAAAGGATTATGCGACGGTAGTTTCGTCGGGCACGGAACCGCCTCGATTTTCTGGTGGTTGCATTCGCTATACTGAGAAACGAGTTAGCACAGTAAAAAGGTGAAGGTTCGGGGAGAGTCGCCACTAAGGAACTGTCTCAAGAGCTAATGCAAGCTCCTGAGACAGTTCACAGCTTATCAACCCCGAGGAATAGCAACCTTTTTATGGGAAAACATACCGTATGAATAGTGAAGATGCACATGCTGATAAGTCCAGGCGTTAAGGTTGCGTTTAAGGTCCAAACCGAAGGATAGTTGAGTCACAGTGGATAAGGATGTGGGTGGAATTGGTGATGTGAAAATTCGCCCTGTATAAGTAAACATCGTCAGCGACCTGTTCGAAGCCATCAGGTGCGCCGGCTGTCAATATTTCTTTGCAATCGGATCTGTTATGATTTCTTTGTAGAGAATCTATAGGGAATGACTTTTCCTCGAGTCAATAAAGGCCATTGTCACCTGAACAATAAAAACAACAGTTCGAGGATCCTTTGTGCACCAACACAACACAACAAAGCATCTGTTCTATATCAATGGTTTTCTCTCCCTCGACAAACGCATATTTCCATTTTCCCCCATTTCTCATCTATATCTGCCGTCTTTCTGCCACCGTTCTCTAATCCGAATGCGTTGACCGCACCTTGTTTCTATCCACCATTCCACCATTTCCACAGCAGATATTCTCCCCAACTTAACCAACGCTTGTTAGAATACCAATCACTCATATCCTTCGCTTTCGAAATACAATCACTCTCTGACTGTTCCAGCTTTCAAGAATCTTCGCAGGTTCGAAGTTCCTTTTCAGACAACACTCCTAACTTTTTTCGTACTCTGTATACGCTCGCAATCTCAGAAATGTCTCTAATCACCGCCAGTACCGCCCAGGAATGGCGCGATATAGGCTACGCAGGCATTCCTACCCCTTGTAAGTCACCTCGAACCCCCCCCCCAGACTCAAACATGCTAAGTTCCTAGGGGCGCCTTCTCCATGGTCCATCTTGCAGATGCAAGCAGATGGATACATCAACTACCCTCGCGACCCAGCCGTAGCCCTTGCCGAGTCTCTGGCCATGGCCGACCACTACTGGCGTCTCTGCCAGGAAGATAACTACAAGTATGAACAAGAAGAAGAACGCAGTATTAAGCCTGCCCCCAAAACCCTCAAGCCGCAGTCAAAGTTCCGGTCAAAACACTACCTATCTCACAGGAGAATTGCGCGCATGAGACCCTACAATCCCAGACTAACTATCAACGGCCAGCGCGAGAAGACTCCGGAACAATTAAGTGATTTCCAGGAGCAGTTATGCAGGGAGCGGTTTGAGATGATGATGGAGAAATTGGTAAAACGGGTAGTTGTTTTCTCCCTTTTTCTCTTTGCTTTCATGTACTATTTCTTATAATTCAAATATTTCTGCTGAAGTTTCAAGTTTCTTTATTGAATTCAGCGACAATGGAATATGACGCCTCGATATTCGCCACTGACTATATCTCCAGGTCTAGCTGGTAATTTTATGATATTTGTAAGTGGGATAGGTGTAGTTTAGTGCTATATTAGGTGTCGGTATTGATTAGTATTTGTACTAATATAATTAAGAATGAGATAATTACCACCCCTTAACCCTCTCCTTTCCAGTCCTGCCTAAGCAACAAACCTCCAGGCTAGGCTAGTAGAAAATCACAAACACAAGGGAACCTTGAAACACTTAACCAGAATTGAAAAAGGAAATGCTTCGAGACAAGGATATCACAAATTTAAAGTCTTCTACCTTACCTTACCTTACCTTTTCTTACCCTCCCTCATTTCTTCTTTCCTTCCTTCCACATAGCAAAGCTCTACCTCCCCTCCTTCCACCCACCGTGATTTCCAGGTCTTCAAACTAACTAAATGGGTGACCACGCACTAACCACCGGCCTGCCTGCCCTGCCTTGCTAAACAGAGCTTGAATTTTCTTTTGTAGCACAGGGTACATGATAGTTGTCACGAAATGGTCTCTTACCTGTGCAAGGTCTTTCTCGCGGCATACATACATTCATTCATACATGAAACCTCTAGCTAAGTGAGACATTATTCCACTAGTTCCTTCCACGTACGAAGGCATCTATATGCTCCATACGGAGACTTTCATCCTCATCAGAAGAAGAAGAATACTGATAATAATAGCTCGCCTATCGGTATCATGTCACAGGTAATGACTTCCTACTAGCTAGTGTGTCGATTGCTTATGGATTCTAAGTAGAGGAGAGGAGGAAGATGCGAAGAAGTGATGGATGGCGATGGCCTCTTCGCTTACTAGGATACGCTAAGTCACATGCCTAGAAAGGTCGGGATGCAATCCCCATATCCCAACACCGCCCGCTTGTTCGCAACTACAGATTGATTTGAGGTCCGCCGCTCCCCACTTGGGAATACTATTCATTCGCCCATGCGCAGCCTCTCACATCACAATGAAACAAGTCAGTTTGCATTAGAAAAAGGAGAAATATCTTCTGTTACAAGCTAAAGGAGATGCGAATACGACGCAGAGGAGGAGTTTTTGTCCATGTCCTTTTTTTCTTCCACCATCTGTACACAATCACACCCCCAAAAGCACACCCAGTCCAGCCCAGCTATACACATGTCCCCACTCTACCCTGTCCTTACACAGCTTATTCCTTCTCGAGGTCCGCCAAAATCTTCTCACCCTTCGCGCGCGCAGCATCGATATCGCCGACCATCTAAAAAAACAGTTAGCATGAATTCTTAAAAAGGGATTAGGGTAGACGCGCATAGAATGCCCCCTCAGGTAAGTCGTCTCCCTCTCCGTTCATGATGGCCTTGAAGGATCGGATCGTATCCTTCAAGTCAACCAAAACACCCTCAATACCAGTGAAAACCTGGGCAACAGCAAATGGTTGCGACAAGAATCTTTGCAGCTTTCGGGCACGCTCGACAGTCAACTTGTCACCTTCCGACAACTCATCCATACCTAGAATGGCAATGATATCTTGGAGCGACTTGTACTCTTGCAACATCTGTTGGACCTTGGTGGCGGTGTCGTAATGGTCTTGTCCAATAACACGGGGATCCAACATACGAGACTTGGAGTCAAGAGGATCGACAGCAGGGTAGATACCCAACTCGGAGATACCACGGGACAACACAGTGGTGGCGTCCAAATGGGCAAAGGTGGTTGCAGGGGCAGGATCAGTCAAATCATCGGCAGGCACGTAAACGGCTTGGACGGAGGTAATGGATCCCTTGGTGGTGGTGGTAATACGTTCTTGCATAAGACCCATGTCTACGGCGAGAGTAGGTTGGTATCCGACGGCAGATGGGATACGACCAAGAAGGGCAGACACTTCGGAACCGGCTTGGGTGAAACGGAAAATGTTGTCAATGAAGAGCAACACTGAGGTAGTTAGCAAATGTCGCAGATCTCATCCGCAGATAACTCACCATCTTGTCCCTCCTCATCACGGAAGTACTCAGCCACGGTCAAACCAGTAAGAGCGACACGAGCACGGGCTCCGGGGGGCTCGTTCATTTGACCAAAGACCAATGCGACCTTGGAGGGTCCATCAAGTTGAATAACTGAGGTCTCCTGCATTTCGTGGTACAAATCGTTACCCTCACGGGTTCGCTCTCCGACACCAGTGAAGACAGAGTAACCACCGTGAGCCTTGGCAATGTTGTTGATCAACTCTTGAATGAACACAGTCTTTCCGACACCAGCTCCTCCGAAAAGACCAATCTTTCCACCACGAGCGTATGGGGCGAGCAAGTCGACGACCTTGATACCAGTGACCAGGACCTCAGCGGAGGTGGATTGATCGGTGAAGGAAGGAGCATCGGCGTGAATTGGCAGCTTCTTGGTATGCTCAATGGGGCCACGTTCGTCGATGGGGTCACCAGTGACGTTCACTATGACGAGTTAGTATTTGGTTTCCTAGAGGAAACCAGAGCCTAGAAGATATAACACTCTTCGGGACTCCCAACACTGCAAAGTCGAGGAAGAGAAATGAAGAAAGGGGTAATTTACTGATGCGACCGAGAGTTCCTGGACCGACGGGCACCATGATGGGGTTGCCAGTGTCGGATGCAGAGTGACCACGGACGAGACCTTCAGTACCATCCATAGCAATTGTCCGAACGACATTCTCTCCCAAATGTTGCTATTATAGCCGTCAGTATACGTATGATGATTGTTATGATCGACTGTGTTGACGTACCGCGACCTCAAGGATGAGCTTTTGACCACCATTGCTTGTCTCAAGGGCGTTAAGAATCGGAGGGAGCTTGTCGGTATCGAATTTTACTACAATACCCTGTTAGCATTGCCAATTCATCGAGTTTCAAGCTCCTCGTCCATTTTTTTCGGTTGGCGCGGAGCTCGATGTTGTTGTGGAAGAATTTTACTAACCATCTACGATAGCACCAATGACCTGATGAATTTTTCCCTTTAACCTGGAGTCGGTGCTTGCAAACCGTGCAGCCGATGCTCTGAGTACATTATTCGAGACTGCCGGTCGGGTTGAAGCCCGGAAAGCTTGCTTGGCAAGGGCGCTGCGAAGACCACCATGTCAGCTCAATTGATCCATTGTGAGCCGTCGGAAGGCTGTAGTGAGGCTCGTAGGAGATACATACCTCCTGAACATCTTGCAAGATGAGTGAGGGTGTTGTGTAGGAGAGGGGAGATACGGAGGTCGTTGAGGATATGGAGTATGAGAAATCTGAGGTCGCAAGCTCAGGAAACAGTAGGAGTAAGCTAGTTGGCTAGCGCTCCACGTGATGCTAATGTCCGAGTTTAGCCGAAAGTCTCGGAAACTTTTCTTGACCATTTCTCTGTACACATTTCACAATAATATACTGCTTCGTTCATGCAAATTTGCATATAAACTGTTATGATGTCCTATTCAACATGAGGAATTATTACAGGATTCACCTTCTGCAAATATTTCCAATCCGACAATTCTGGTTAAAAACGATAGACTAGCGCTCAATGCTCACCTTAATTAGGACATTCTGTTTATCTACATTCTAACTGCATCATTTGCGGATATATAATAAGTTGTTATACTTATTTGTGACGATTTTGATTCTCATAATTCGAAAAGGAAAGCACTGCTCAAGTAACTAAGCAATCTAAAAGCTCCCAACCCCCAACACCCGCCCATTCCAACATCTGCAGCCCAATCCTATGCACAACCTCACAGTGTCGACTCAAGAGCAAGAACCTATTAATCATCAGCAGTATTCTTCGTTCCCAAAAAACATGTCTTACAATAGCAGTCCTCGTAGGAACATAAACCTGCGTAAAATTCTGTCGTCCATTCCATCCCAAGTTTGTTGTAAAGAACCTAGTCCCAGAATCAATCCTCTCGAACCCACCAAAGTCCTTTGCATCACTGTTCAAAACGACTCTGTAAGTACCAGCTTGCTCAACGCCAACTCTGTAGTCTGCATAACTCTTGGTAGGGTGGAAGTTGAAGATCCACAGAAGACCAGCGCGCTCAAATACAATGACCTTATCGGATTCATTTTTCAAACTGATGTAAGCTTGTTCAGAATGCAACCAGCCATACTTATCTTCAGTGCGATTCATGGCTGCATCAAATTCGTTTAGGAATCTGTACCGCAGTAGTTGGTCGTCTGGGAGGTTAAATTGACGACGTGCGTACCAGAAACTGTTGTCGTTTCCTGCACGAGGGAAGTCGAGCCATTCTGGATGGCCGAACTCGTTCCCTTCGAAATCAAGATATCCTTCACCGCCTAGGGCATGGGTCAAGAGACGGATCATCTTGTGCAATGCCATGCCTCGCTCAATGACGGGTGTGAATTCCGTGAGGATAGACATGTTGGTATACATTTCTGCGTCACACAAATGCATCATGATGGATTTGTCTCCGACCAAACTAGCCAGAATTAGAATTTGAAAGATCGAGGGACATTCAACTTACGCTTGATCGTGACTCTCGCAATAAGCAATCGTCTTCTCGCCGTGACGTCTATTTGTCAACGTATGACAAATACTCGACATGTCCCACTGAATATCTTCCTTCTCCTTCAGAATCTTAATCCACATATCTGGGATAGCCATTGCCAGTCTGTAATCAAATCCTATGCCACCGAGCGACAAGGAAACACATAAAGCAGGCATGCCGGAGACATCCTCAGCAATTGTGATGCTTTCAGGGTATAGTTTGTGTAGCATCTCATTTGCAAGCATGAGATAGACAACCCCATCCTGATCAACACCAGGACCAAAGTATTCGTGATAACCTCCTGAAAACCCCCTGCATTTGATTAGCGTCAAATTGTATCAGTAGCAGTAATTCAACTTACGTTCCAATTCCATGATGGGTATAAAGCATGCTCGTAACGCCGTCAAATCGAAATCCATCAAAGTTGTATTCGTCCATCCAGAACCGCAAATTACTCAAAAGAAACCTAAGAACCTCATGACTCGCATAGTTGAACAACCTGCTGTCCCATAGCTCATGCTTGCCCTTTGCACCTGCATGGAAATAGCAACTGTCTGAACCATCAAACTCGTTCAGTCCATCAAGGACATTCTTGGAAGCATGGCTGTGTACAACATCCAGAAGGACAACAATTCCCAGTCCATGTGCGGTATCAATGAGCTCCTTCAATTCATCTGGCGTACCATATCTACTGCTTGCAGCAAAGAAGCTGTTGATCTGGTAGCCGAAGCTTGCATAGTATGCATGCTCCATGATAGCCATGAGCTGAATAACATTGTATCCCAGATGATGTATTCTCGGCAGCATGTTCTTCGTAAACTCCTTGTATGTGGACACTCTCAACTCAGGGGAAGAGATCCCAACGTGTGCTTCGTACACCCTCGCGCTTTGGGGCTTCTTTGGTCTGGGATGTTTGAATTTGTATTGTTCGGAGGCAGGAGGGTTCCAAAATCGACCATCGTAAACTGGAGATACGGAGAGGTCTTGGGTAACATATTTGATCCATGCTGGAATTCGTTCGATTCTTTCGCCGGAGGGTGTGATCATGGAGATCTGGAGAATTAGAATTAGCAGATGAAGTTTTAGGGAAGAGATTTAGCATACCTTGATTTTGGAGTTATGTGCAATGGCAGGTTGGCCATTTTTCGCAGGTATGATGACTTCGAATACACCAAACGTATCCTTCTTCATAGGATGCGACTCCCGACTCCAATCATCTGCTAACTGTTAGTCTCCTCCACAGGAGGTACACGAAAAGGGAGAAGATTACTGAAATCACCAATGAGGAATGCTTGCGTTGCATTAGGCGCCCATTCCCTATAGGTAATGTTGTTGTCTTTATCCACATTGAAGCCAAACTTCTCAGTTCCCTGGTCTGGTCAGCCTGGGTCTTTCGAGTATCTGAGGTCCACGAACTCTGCTAAACTTCTCCAATCCTCCCTCTGTCTCGTCGATTGTCTTTATCCATTCCTGTGCTTTGCTATATCGTTCTCGGAGGGCGTCTTTGAATGGCTCGAGCCATGGGTCGAGTTGAACCACACCTATGATAATCAGCAGCGTACAAGCTTCCCGAGGGTTGTGAGCATACCTGTGCCATCGTTTGGCAGGCCATCAGCAGCACCGCCGGCTACGACTGAATTGGCAGAATGCTCATTAGTGCTGTCCATAATTGCGTTCTTGTTGTCTTGTGCAGTGAGAGAGCTAGTGGGGAGATGTTCCTGGGGCTTTCAATGCCAATTCATCAGTCACAACGGAAGAGAAGTGGAATGTTTGTGTTTGTAAAGAGAACACAATCAGGTCTTTCTTTATTCTTCCCCAGTCGAATGGAATACTCGGTACAGCGAAATATTGTGCGGGGTCGTTTCTTTTCGCCTCCAACAGTTCATAGGTAGGTATGCAGCAGCAGCCAAGCCAGGTCAGGCCCACAAGGTGAACTCCCCAGCCATGCCATGACGTCGCAGTCGCACCCCTGTGCAGCAATGCAATCTATCGGCAACAATTCCCTTTCCAGCTAACCTTGCCTCCTTGCCTTGCTCCATCTCAACGAGATGAATATTTACACGTGATATAAGGTTGGAGTGAGTTCCTGTCTATTGTATAGTTTGAGTTTGAGTTTGAGTTTCATCTTCATTTATCCTCATCTTATCCTACAGTACCTCAGTCTACAGTATTAAAACCTTCAAACCCGAAAGAACCTCCCCACCCCACAATTTCCCCAGAGCTTCCCATCTAAGCTTCTACGCTTACTGTACCCGATATCGCACCCCGCAGCATCACCACAATACTCACTCATTCACGTACACCTTCATTCTCACTCGAGCACTGTATTGGACTGATTGTACAAGAACAGCCTTCTCCTCCTCTATGAAGCAGTTATGATAGTTTCTCTCTCTCACCAACATGCCGGTCATCTACCGGACGTTCCCCCTCAACCCCTCCCCTAGATCACTCCTCATATTCAACCCCACCCGCCGCCATCTCTCCACCATCCCACGCTTACTAACCTCCCAATTCCGCCGCTCAGACTTCCAAAGCCATAGCTGGACAGGCACATATGAGCCAGGTCGACCTACTGAAGGTCCCTTATCCGAGGCATCCAGAACAGGAGCATCGAAACTCACCCCGTCCCTCTTGAAAGAGCACCTCGATAAGTTTGTGGTGGGACAAGACAAAGCAAAGAAAGTCACTAGTGTAGCCATCTTCAACCACTACCAACGCATCCGAGAACTTCGCCGGCAAGAAGCAGAAGAGGAGGAGCGATATGCAAAAGAAGAACGCCAGCGTAAAGCACGGCGGGACAGGGAAAATGAAGAGAGTTCTCATCCTGTTGAAAGTACGTCCCTTTCATCCCATCACCTGACACCCACTGACATACGTACTTCCAGATGAATATCCCGGGCACGTTAATACCGTGGACCTAAATGCCATCAGACGCGTAGAGCCGGAACTAGGTTCCCACCTCCTCTACGACAACTCCCCAACCACAATAGAGAAATCCAATCTCCTCCTCCTCGGCCCCTCGGGCGTAGGGAAAACCTACATCCTTCAAACCCTCGCCCGCGTCCTAGAAGTCCCCTTTGCAACCGTAGACTGCTCCTCCCTAACCCAAGCCGGGTACATAGGAACGGACATAGAGTCCTCGATCGAGCGACTCCTCCTCGCATCCTCACACTCCGTCTCGAAATGCGAGACAGGCATTATTTTCTTCGATGAACTCGACAAGCTAGCAAAACCGGCTGTTATGACCCATGGTCGTGATGTATCCGGTGAGGGGGTCCAGCAAGGTTTATTGAAAATGATAGAAGGCACAACAGTAACCGTGAAAACGACAGCTGACAAAAGCTCCAAACCCGAGCCGAAAGACGGCGGGGATAAGACACCTGCTGCGGCGAAGGGCGAGCAATACACCATCGACACCTCCAACATCCTCTTCGTCTTCGCCGGCGCATTCGTTGGTCTGGAGTCCATCATCTCCAAACGTTTATCCTCCGGTACCAGTATAGGATTCGGAGCACAGCTAAAAGCGCCCCATGTCCCAAGTCAAAAATCACCAACAGGGAATAAGAAATCACCGAAAAGTAAGCTGCACAAAGTAACCCCCACGGACCTCCAATCCTATGGCCTAATCCCCGAGCTCCTCGGCCGCATCCCCCTCACCGTCTCCCTATCCCCCCTTTCCCTCACGCACCTCATATCTATCCTCACCGAGCCGAAAAACTCTCTCGTCAAACAATACACAGCGCTCTTCAACACCTACGGCATATCCCTGCGCTTCTCCACCGGCGCGCTGCATGCCGTTGCTGAGAGAGCGCTCGGCAGGGTGGAAGAAGGGGGTGGGATTGGCGCGAGGGGCTTGAGGGGAATACTGGAGGGCGTGTTGCAGGAGGTTATGTTTTGGGGGCCGGGGAGTGGGATTAGGTTTTGTTTGATTGATGAGGCTTTCGTGCGCACCTATACTTCGTCTTCTGCTCCTGGTAAGCCAGACGATAGTATAGCTGAAGATGAAGGGGATGAAGAGAAAGCTAAAATGCCGCGTTGTTGGTCGAGAGGCCAGAGTAAACTTTTCGATGAAGCGTTTGAAAAGGAGGAGGGAGTTTGGTTTGGGCGGATGGGCGGGGATGGTGATGGGCTGGATCAGGGGGCGGGGAGTTTTGAACGGTTGAGGAGGGTGGGGAGTTCGGGGATGTGATGTGAGGGTATTGGGAAGAAGATTAGAGTTATGAGTGAGTATCTTCCTCCTATTGAGGGGGGATTGGTATGGAATGGATGGATGGGAATAACAAGGCGTTGGGGATTTTATATAAGAGAGAGAGGGGGGAGGGGTGTAAATATGTTACGTATGGATGGATTGATAAGAATGGTATATATATGTAATGAGTGAGTGAGCGAATATAACAGAAAATGCAAGAGAAAAAGAATATCTATATACTTTTAAAACTATAAACATAATTAACTTTCATGCCTTCCTTTATTTATAGAGATCCTTAAACTCTTGTGCATTTTGATCGAGTGACTTATCTGAATAGATGGACACACAAGACAAGACCAGACTAACAACCAGCTACCCAAGCTACTTAGCCCTTACATCCGCTACCTATTCATCACAAGCACCCTCTCTGCCCTCCCTGATACCTCGAGTATACTATTTACCATCCATCCATCCATCAATCAATCAATCGATCGATATATTTGGTGCGTGCATTCATAGTCATTCCTCTCCGTCACACGAAACCGACTCACTCGCTCTTATTCAAGAGCCTCTCTCTACCTTAGATTATTTGATACCATATATAAAGGGACAGCGACAGCTAATTATAAGCGGGTAAATCAATCGATAAGGTTGCTATAAGGTAGAAATGCTGTTGGGAAGGGAGGGAAAAGTAACGTTTTGGGAGATTGTGATAAGGGAGGGAGTCTCATGCAACGCAACCTCGTATATTCGTTCGCGCCTTAGACTCGAGGCTATTTGTGTGATGGAAAGATAGATAGATAGATCACTTCAGCAAGGCAGGAATAGAGCCAGTATAGATAAACACCTCTTCAATTCTCTAACACGCAAGTCAAGTCAAGTAAAGTCGCAATTTGTACAAGTTCTTTCTTTCTTCTATCCCCGCTTCCTCACTTACTCCCCATCCATCATCATCACATCACATCACTTCCCACCCCCGGAGAAAGTTCCACTCCCATCCAACTCAATATGTGCAAGTTACATCCCATCCATTCGTTCGTTCGCAGGCAGTCTCTACAAAAGAAAAGGAGATAAAGATATTGGGTTCTGTTTTGTTTTTATGGCGAAGGGTTTTAGTCCTTCTTCGGCGCGCTTTGTACTTGTCCTTTTCCTGAGTATCCTTCGGATGAGATACCGGAGATTGGTTCTGAGTTTTGTGCCTGGGGAAAATGGGTTAGCAAAATGCCCCTCCATAAATAGTAACATCATATCATATCCCAATTGCATCCCCCGTCGAAGCAAAGCTCATTGATATTATGGTAACGTAGATGAAGAGTAAGAATGCACATACCTTCAGATACGCATTCGTAGCCTCTTGATACTCCTTGTTCATCGTACCTGGCGCCGCGCCAGCAAACATCCGCACCGCGCAGAAAAGCACGAAGGCTACACCGAGGCCAACACCAGTTAAACCTGCCACTTTCCAGCCTTCTCCGGGGGGCGTGCCGGCGCGGGGGCCGTGCTCGCCAAAGGCGATGTAGTATGCTGTTCATTCGAGACAGTGTTAGCTATATACTCCGGTCTTTCGGTTCAATTCTTCTTCATCCCACAACTTCCGGTGCAATTGGTGCATGGTGGGCATTGGGCATTGGCATTGGAGAGGTGTAGGTGAGGTGGGGAGAGCATGGGACGGCGGATGTGAGGACATACAAGCTTTCTTCTCCTGCAGCGTCATATCGGCCCAATTAACCTTCATGCGATCGCGCAGCTGCATCCACAGCTCGGCCTGTTCCTGCGGCGGCATGGTCTCCCATCGCTTCTCGATACCAGCCAGCGTTGGGTTGGAGACGGCGTGGGCGTGGACGGTTCGGACCGCGACTGCTGCTGTGCTGCTGCGGGTGAGCGAAGCAGAGCTGCGTAGAACGGATTGTCGGAGCATGGCTGCGGGTGTGAGGGGGTTGTTGGGAGAGTGGAGAGGGAGGCGTCAGTTATGAGGAGAGGGTGTGTTCAATTGATGGTACGGAGGTACTTGGGATGGGATGGGATGGATGGGAGGTTTCGATGTCGTACGAGTTGGAATATTTTGACTAGCCGAGCTGGAGGATCGCTTACGTAAGGGATGTTGTTCAGGGGCACAGCATAGTACTGTATCTATCTTTCCGGGCTTTTATCTTTATGTGCTATTATTATTGATTAGATTTATCTGTCGCTTATTGTGAAGAATCTAGATTTGATATTGATATAGAAAGGTTGGTGTTTGGGTCTTTTCTTGAACTTTCTACTTTGGTTCCTCTCTTCTTGATTAAGCTTCCGGGGTAAAGGCTCGTTGACCTCGAGCATATCAAGAGCTTTTATACTTGTTTTCTCTTTCTAGTTGTTTTGGCAATTGGTTTTTGTCGTTTTCTCTGTCTTTACTGATTGCTTGCTAGGTTGCTTTAGGGAGTTGAAGGTTGCTTCTTACTAAATCTATAGGCTGACAAGCCAGTTCTATACTTCGGAGTAAGCCGGAATATATAATGTCGAAAGGAGTAGCCTTTTCAAATTTGGACCGTAATTAAGTGATGAGTTACAAAGTCCTGTATAATAGATTTGGGGAGAACTGGTCCGGGAGTTACTCTTGAGATTTCAAGTATCCGGAAAGGGGAGCTTTGGTCATAAACAGCGTTGATATTTGATTTTGTCAATCTGATTGCTTGTGTAACTTCTAGACTTTGTGTATTCTTCGGTTTCATCTAAATACGTATATGAAATACGGAAGCAAGCGTATAAAAATAACAGAAAACAACATTCTTCGCGTTATCACGTGAAATTTATTCCTTTCCTTCACTTTCTTGCGAACTAGCAAGGCTTATGAGATTGACAGAAGATCGGAACAACGTGTAATAGCGCTTCGAACATTGTAGAGACTAAAAAGAAGAACGGGACAGGTTCCAGCTAAAGATACCGACTACCGGTAACTCAAAGCCTCACGTAATTCTAGAGAAAGTCCATTCTTTCCATGCTTCTGATTAATCATCAAGGTGTTCATAATATTACAGCTGTTGATTGACTGGGACGTTCATGATATATACTAAAAAGTCGGGCCTTCGCCTTCGCCTGACAATCAAAGTCTTTTGACGCACGTATTCAAGCTTCGCACTGTCTTGAGCGTGGGGCGTTATCAACAAAAAGAAAACCCGAGCTTCTCGCCGGTCACCACACACAGGCAATATTTGTCAGGAGTGAAAGCAATAACGCCAGCATTTATGATATCTCGTTGAGATTGACCAAGCTGATGAGGTGATAATAATCGAGTCAATAGATCATATCATGCAATAGGAGAAATTGCACAACACGTGTTTTGAGGATGGAGTGGGTAGGAGTGGCAAGATCCTTAGCTGACCGGCCGGGAAGTGGGACTGAGCAATCGCTGACATCCCAGCGTGCATTGAAGAGCTTCAACTTTGTTTACGAGGGAAGCTCCTGTTCCTAATATTTATATCCTTACCATGGCATGATTCGGACCAAGGTATTTAGGATATTCGGATAACTCTTTAGTCCTTCAGCCGAGTTATCGTGAGTTTACCAGACTACCGAAACATTCCGAACCTTTGGAGCGAGTATCTTATAGCTGGATGACTTTCCAAGTTCTACGGAGTAAGCTGTTAAAAATGGATATGATTATCGTCATCTGGAGATGTACTCAAGTAAAGCGCAAAGAAAGAAAAGGCTTCTCGGCCGGGAAGGGATTCGGCGTGATAAAGATGGCAGGCAATACCAAGCAAATAATTAATACAAGTGTACTAAATTTAATATGATTGCAGCCTCGTCACTCCGTACTGCCAGAAGTTCCACCTTAGCCCCACGCCTAGCGTGCCCGTTCCGCCCAACGAATAAACACCCCACCACTACAAAACAAACCTTCTTCCCCCCTCTCTCGCCGAATCTTCCCTCTCACCATATCTCTTGCAATAACAACCACCTGAACAGAAATCCCTCTCAAGATCATACTTGTATGTATACAACCTTCTTTCCTCTGCCCCCATCCACCGCTCCATCTCCATTAATCTGTTCTCTTCTACCCCTCATTCTAGCTCTGGTTGGAGCTCTTCCCGCTATCTTGGTCCCCATATCACAACGTCAACCTAACACACACTTCCAGAATCACAATCATGGCTCCTACCAAGGTCGGTATCAACGGATTCGGCCGTATCGGTCGTATCGTCTTCCGCAATGCTGTTGAGCATGACGACATTGACATTGTCGCCGTCAACGATCCCTTCATCGAACCCCACTACGCTGTAAGTTCCCCGCTATCGCTTTCAAAAATTGCAAATTTTCAACTGGCAAAGACGCTGACTTCAACGCACAGGCATACATGCTCAAGTACGACTCTACCCACGGTCAATTCAAGGGCACAATCGAGGCCATCGATGACGGATTGAAAGTCAATGGCAAGGTCGTCAAGTTCTACTCCAAGAAGGACCCCGCCGACATCCCATGGAGCGAGACCGGTGCATACTACATTGTTGAGTCTACTGGTGTCTTCACCACCACCGAGAAGGCCAAGGCTCATTTGAAGGGTGGCGCCAAGAAGGTTGTCATCTCTGCTCCTTCCGGCGATGCTCCCATGTACGTTATGGGTGTCAACGAGAAGACCTACAAGTCTGATGTTGAGGTCATCTCCAACGCCTCTTGCACAACCAACTGCCTCGCTCCCCTTGCCAAGGTTATCAACGACAAGTTCACCATCATTGAGGGTCTCATGACCACCATCCACTCCTATACTGCCACCCAAAAGACTGTCGACGGTCCATCTTCCAAGGACTGGCGTGGAGGCCGTACTGCGGCTCAAAACATCATCCCTTCCAGCACCGGTGCCGCCAAGGCTGTCGGAAAGGTCATCCCAGCTCTCAATGGCAAACTTACTGGAATGTCCATGCGTGTACCAACCTCCAACGTTTCCGTTGTTGACTTGACTGTCCGCATTGAGAAGGGTGCTACTTATGATGAGATCAAGGCTGTCATCAAGGAAGCTTCCGAGGGCGAACTTAAGGGCATATTGGGCTACACTGAGGATGCTGTTGTCAGCACCGATTTGAACGGAGACACCCACTCCTCAATCTTCGATGCCAAGGCTGGTATCTCTTTGGTAAGTTAATTTTACGCCCTGGAGAGTTGAAAAAATCGTGCTAATCATCGCTCAGAACGACAACTTCGTAAAACTGGTCGCGTGGTATGATAATGAATGGGGAGTAAGTGAACACTCTCATGAAAACGATGCAACTGTTAACAAATATAGTACTCCCGCCGTGTTCTTGACCTCCTCAGCTACATTGCCAAGGTTGATGCCGGTGCCAAGTAGGAATTCTTACCTCTACCTCGAGCTTACGAATCATGAGTAACCTTTGCCTTGCAGTAATGTAATGAAAGGCAGGCTTTGATAGCAATAAATTAGATGTTCTTTGAATCTTTATTTCCCGTGAAACATTCAGCATCTTGAAGGCCATGATATCGATTGTTGATCATCGCTGTCGGCATGTGGGATTTATGGTCATGTGACCTGACCCCGGATGACTAAGCGACGCAGAGGCATCACCTCTTCGCTCTGCTTTCCACACTTAGACATAGACATCACATCAATACCAACCACCATAACCTGAGTCAAGTCTTACCAATGCATACTAGCTAGTAAGAAGTGATCATACCTGTGATACTAACAACTAGGCTAAGGCTTATCTGAGCTCCGGCTCTCGGGAACGTCTTAATCTAGTATAAAGACTATTTCTTAGTGGTTTGATCCCTAAATAAGGCATAAATGATCATATCTAAAAACCTATTTCGCCAATTGATACCTAGCTTTAGTCATGTTATAATCCTTGGATTGCAGATTGGTGACAACACCCTGTATATTAGCAAAACAATTCGCTTGAAGGGCTTAAAGCAAGCTACTCGATGGCGGCAAGGCAGATACAACTCTATCAGCAGCTAAACCCCTCTTTCTGCTATTAAAACTCGTAAATTGAAACCTGACCACAAATAAAAGATCTGGTGATACTATACTTTGTCTTGAGTAACTATATGTGGCTGCTTTACAGCTGCCTTTCTCATCCGGCAAAGGCGGCGTCCCTCGATTAGCACCCTTCGCGAATCGCGTCTTCCTTCCAGAACATCTCTATCCCTTTCACATCTACACCCATTTCGCCCCAACATCATCAATTCATCGGCCCCTCCGATTTTATCATGCGTTTTCGTGTCGCGCGAATTATTTAATAATACTAGTGGAGGATTTGTATGATTGAAGCGGGACGGAAGAGGGTGGTCGAGGTTTAAGGTTAAGGTCGGTTTACACATCCATTTCACTCCACTCACTTGATTGCGCTTTGAATTCAACGCTTGGCTTTTAACTATATGTGTTTTGGTGGATGCAAAGAACGATGGAAGTGGGAGCTGGAGCTAGGGCAAGCAAGGCTTGGTTTATGTAACATGGGGAGGGAAGGTGCAGGATGAATGGATATGCTTCGCGCCTTCCGTCACATGACGCTTCTCGAATCTCTCTGTCCCTTCTTCTATTGTCGTCGCGCTTGGCTATGTCTTTCTTCCCTTCCCTTCACATTGCTTCCACATTCCATACATTGTCATACATTCACCACTGTTGCATCTTTATCATCGCTATTGTTCTTTCAATATCCATTCTATTGGATAGATATATCTCCTTCCCCGCGAGACCTGATGGAAGCCAAGATGCAGGAGCAGCCTCTACTCGCCTCTATCTTTTACATCGTGCTCTACTTTGTATATTTTTCATCCGCATCTACCTTGTGAAAACACTGCTGACACCTTTTAGGTAGCTTTGGCGGCTTTTGCTGTTGGTGCCATTGCACTCACAAATCATTGGAGTCTCCAGGAGGCCGCGGAACGCCAGATTCTGCATAGAGACGAGTCCCTTCGGCCCTTGGTAGAGCTCATCGAGAGACGTCGCTCCGAGCGATAGTTGTTGCTCAAGTAAACTTCCCAGTTGCTTCCTCGACGACATCTCGCATCGACTCCTGTACAATATCACTCTCGAGGCCCACCTTGCTGTCGCCAGCATGGACCATGTAATGACAGAAAACATGCTGCGGGACAGCCAGCTCGATACGGTCATGCAAGAAAATATACATTCATTCAACACCAACACCAACGGCCACTTACAAAACGGTTTCGTGGACCCTCGAGCACTGGAAAGCACTGAACCATCAAATACGACCAACCAATTCCTGGGGACAGCCGATGATGAAACACCTAGTCAATCGCAGCACTCATCTGATATCGCAACCCAAACCACCCATCGCAAACTTTCCCTTCCAACAGGTTGCTGTTACGATATAAGAATGAAGTATCACGCCAACGCCGACTTCTCTGAAAACCCACACCACCCTGAAGACCCACGTCGAATAGAGTCCATCATGAAAGAATTTAGCAATGCGGGATTATTATTCGAAGGCAAAGAAAATGAGCTGACCGAGATTTTGAAAGATTCGCCCACTAAATACATGTGGCGGATACCAGCACGGGTAGCACGAGAAGATGAAATCTGCACTGTGCACACCGCATCTCATTTCAATTGGGTGAAGGATTTGTCATACAAATCGCCCAAGGAGCTACGTGAGATGACGGAATGGTTCGATGCCGGTCGGAAATCGTTATATGTTGGCAGCCTTACATACTATGCTGCCCTTATCTCAGCTGGTGGTGCCATTGAGACGTGCAAAAACGTGGTTGAGGGCCGAGTCAAAAATGCCATTGCTGTTATCCGACCACCAGGTCATCACGCCGAACCTAGCGAGTCTATGGGGTTCTGCATATTCAACAATGTCCCTATTGCAGCTAGTGTCTGTATGCAGGATTATCCAGATGTTTGCAGAAAGATCCTCATCTTGGATTGGGATGTACATCACGGAAACGGGATCCAGAACATGTTCTATGAAAACCCCAATGTTCTGTATATTTCACTACATGTCTATCAGAATGGATTGTTCTACCCCGGTCAACCAGACGACGAGGGTATTCCTGACGGCGGACCTGATAAACGCGGTGCTGGCGTCGGCATTGGTAAGAACGTCAACATCGCATGGCATGATCAAGGAATGGGTGACGGTGAATACATGGCTGCATTTCAAAAGCTTGTAATGCCTATAGCTCATGAGTTTGACCCTGATCTTGTCATTATCTCTGCTGGTTTCGATGCCGCAGCTGGTGATGACCTCGGCGGGTGCTATGTCACACCTGCTTGCTATTCTCACATGACGCACATGTTGATGTCTCTTGCAAATGGAAAGATTGCAGTGTGCCTAGAGGGTGGATACAACCTCCGAGCAATTTCGAGATCAGCGTTAGCTGTCGCAAAGACACTGATGGGCGAACCTCCAGAGAGGATGGTTATACCACCGCTGAATGAGAAAGCGGCCCGAGATATCCAACATGTCAAAGAATACCAAGCGCCATATTGGGAGTGCATGCGACCAGGCGTTATTCCCATCAAGGACTTGCAACATCGCAATGCACCGAGATTACACGATGTCATGAGAGCATACCAGAAGGGAATTCTCAGCAAGAAACACAACATGATCTCGATGCCCATAATGCGGAAGATGCTGAGTAAGTCTTTTGCCGATCAGGTTTTGGTGACGCCGAAGATCCAATTCGCCAAGAAGGTTATTCTCATTGTGCACGACTCGTATGTTCCTTTTCCATGACGAACTACCTTTGCTAACCGATCTAGGCCTGAGATCGTTGCTCAAGCAGACTCACTTGATAACTCTGTGGAGGCTCACAATGCTTTTATGGTCTGCCATCTCTAATATTCTGGTCGTGGTGTTTGACTAATATTTGTGTAGGGTGATGACTTAATGCCCTACATAGACTGGGCAATCGAAAATGGCTTCGGCGTCGTCGACGTGAATATACCACAACATGTTACATCTCCCCAGGATGAAGAGGCTTATATCCCAAGACCTCAAGAGCCAGCTAAAGAGCAACAGTCAAAAGAGCTGCTTTGCTACCTGTGGGACAATTATCTTCAACTCAACGATTCGGCATCCCTCACTCTAATGGGAGTAGGTGATGCCTATCTGGGCATCAAACAACTGCTTATTTCTCGAGGTATTTCCCCTCCGTTTCTTCTTTCCTTCATCTTTAAAGACTAACAGCACCACAGATGTCAAATCCCGCGTCCCTGGCGTCCTATCGTTTGTAACCGGCTCTCTGCGCCCCGTCCGCTCCGAAACAGACACATACCTCTCATCGTGGTACAAAGCTAGCTCCCTGATATTTGTCTCCTCTGATCACTCCTGTTGGAACGACGAAGAGAACGCTCGCAAAGTGCGCAAAAATCGGTTTGGGGCCGTCGAGAAGAGTGAGGTTACAGGCTTGGGAAACATGTTGAAACGATATGAGGGCAAGGCGACCAAGTGGGTGTTAGATAAGGTTGAGGAGTGGGAATGGAAACGCGGGGATGGTGAGAGTGATGAAGAGGAGGTTCCGTTGGGACAAAAGGTCATTGACGAGGTTGATCTCGTCGGGATGTCATAGTATGATCCTAGGCGAAATGCGATGCGCGATGCGAAGTGCAAACTCAAGAAGCCGACTCGAAGGCGACGGCGACTCCTCCGCAGAGACCAGATCGATCCAGCCGAGTTCAAGTCACTTATCATGTCAAGACGGATCAAGTGCTAGCTATACCTTGTTAGCCTCACAACCTTTTAATTGATACAAGTACGGCACTTGTTTGCCTCCTGGGTGTTGTTTTGCAACTCACATTGCAGCCGCTTCATTGTACTCGTTTTGCATCATTGGAAGATGGTGGTGGTGGTGGTTCAGTAGTGTTCATAGCTCTACTTTAGCGTCTGTTTTAGATACCTTTATCAATTGAGTTTTTGGACTCATTGGTGCGTTGCCGTGTTATTTTCTTATTCCTCGTGCCCATGGATATTTACTGAGGGGGTGGTAGCAGGCTGTATGAAATTTTGTAGTAGATGGGTTTATTTTCCTGGTGGGTGGGTCTGGGCAGAGTGTTATAGTATACATAACAGACTCGAGTCGATTTATCTCCAAACACTTGATGGTTAGGTACTCGGAAAGTCCGACGTCCTCATATCGACTTTTTAGGATATTCTATCCTATCTGCCCTGTTTTTAATAATTAGTCGTATCTTCATAAGGAATTGCCATTGTATCATCTTGCACAGAGTATGTTGCACTTTGATGAGACGATGAAACTGTTGGCTGGTGTCCGGCCAGTTGCTGTTCTTTAGCAGCGGTTGGCAATTTTGTAGATTAGAAGTTGGTTTATCGGTTTGTTGCGAAGGACGGGCTTTGTATGGAGGATGTGAGAGAGGTATATATTGGTTTTCTGGTAATGTATATTTAAAGCTAGGAGGTTGGGGTGGAAGGAATGTTTTGTATCTACACTTGCCTCCTGCTGATAGCTAGGAATGAAACGACTTACGCTGTGTATGAAACGCTGCGGTACTTTGTTCAATTTGCTCTAACATGCACGGTTGGAGAATCAGTTCTGAAAGAAGGGAAAGCTTTTGAGTATGAACAGAGGCTGTGAAGAGTCCCTATTGGTTATCTCTAGTCCTTACTCTGTCGTTCCCGGCATTACTTATGCCGCGCTTTGTGCGGTGCTTCAGAGTGGGAGCACCATATTCTTCTTCCTCTTCCGAGAGGCCTTCTATGGAATCCACCATATGTGAAAACCCGGGCTCAAAAGCCCTGACAGTATAATTGCGACATATATCATCAGCTCGTTGGATCGCCATAACATAGGCGTCAAGTGACTCAAGTATTCTCAGTATTTCATCATCTTCTACTCTCCGTACACAGCTTTTGTGATAGTCATCAAGCCGATTCAAGTAGCACAAGACTAAGACGCACATGCTGATAAGGGAGTCCTTGAGAACGTGATCTAGGCTCATATCCGGCCATTCCTTGTAGATGTTCTCCATGATATTATAGCGGGCTATTAAAGTTGCTATTGTGGCGGCGTGAGGAAGGATACGGTCTAAGCGTGTTTTGGAAGTTTTCTGGTCGTAACTCACGATCTATTAGGTGTTAATCTGGGCACTTTTGTTATGTGAAAATGGCAGACAAGGAGCAAACTTACTCTTCCAAGCACACGGCAGAACAATGTCCATACAAACGATCCAATCTTGAACTCCAAGGTTGATTTGATGACCTTGATAATGCTTGAAATGGCCAGTACCGACTCCAGAGCTTTAGCACTCAACATCACCTGATCCTCATTATCTATGGATGGTGGATCTTCAGATAGGGCGAGTAGACTAAGTAAGTCATCAGCTTGTCGGTGGGCCACTATCGAATCTATGACTGGTACAGGGCTGGTAGAAGATGCCCGGGCCCTTTCGATAAGCCATTTTGCAGTTAGATCATGAGCGATGTGTGGGCTTTGCTTTCGCAGCCGATGAAGTGCGTGTATCCAAAGAGGAGATATGATAACGTCTGTATTAGAAGACGAGTGCCTATTTCGTCGACTTCTTAGCGAATAAGACTTATAAGAACCACCATCGAGGGGATCCGGTGGATGTGGAGCTGGAAATCGCATATTGCGCTCTGTTGATCTTCCTCTTCCTCCTCTTGCTCTTCCAGAACCTAAATCTGACGGGAGACGTTGCTGAGACTCTGTAGGCGTTGAAGGAACCGATACACAAAAATGCGCTTCGGAAAATGGCCATGAATATAGACCACCCTGGACTTTGTTCGACACTGTACCAGCAATAGGTACGGGTAAATTCAAGACCCAAGACTCTGCACTCTCCCTAGTCATTCTAAAGTGCTTGATGGCGGATTGAATCATTTCTTGCTTCCAAATGTCGTTTGTAGCACCTTGTGGGGATTCATTCCGCGACTTATTTTCTGCATCCATGCTGGTCGTGCAAATTTGCAGGACCTCTTGACCTGACGGTTGTTCCTTTGGGTTAGTATTCAAAGCCTGGTGGGTGACTGCACTATGAAAAGATTGAACTGATCCCAACACATGCTGCATGATTTTGATTGGTGTAGGTGCAATGATAGCGGAAGTGGAATCATCAGACCGATCAGCCGATTCAAAGGATGACCGCAAAATCGAGCTGGTGTTCGGGTCTGACCCACGTGGAAAATGTTCAACACTCTTGGGGGAATTGTGCGGACTTGTTGCTTGATGATTACTGTGAGGAATCGATTCATGATCAACCACTTCTTCGGCTGTAGCAAATTGACCAGTAAATTGTGATAATCCCACTTGGCTCCCGCCGTTTCCAGAATGGACAGTTCGATAATGCCGCTCGAGATCACTTGGTACAAAGAAAGAATGGTTTCCGCTGCAGCCGCCAGGATACATGCATGGAAAAGTCCCTTCGGCAGCATCACTGTAAGATTCGTTAGTTATTCAGAGTTGAGTTTTAGCGTTCTAGGCTCACTGCGGTATGTCCAAATAGACTTCCACGGGGGTACTCTTCGTAACTGCTTCCTTCGGAAGTAGCTTGAAGTATGGCTCTTCGCCTTCTATGACCACAAATCTGTACTGCTTGAGTCTGTCCTCAAATATCGTCCATCCAAGACTAACGGGCGACGGCTTTGGGAGCTTCATAGTCGTGGCCTTCCGCGCCGGCGACAGAGACTCAGGTGCACTTGTCTGTCCAGAGCCATGGTGGACATCCTCCACCTCACTGTGAACAGAGACCTTGGTCAGTCGTGAATTTGGGCCAATACTTATGTCGGCCAGTTTCTGTCTTGTTTGCTCGATATCTGCAATTGTCTCCTCAGAGAGCCCCGCGTCCTCTGCACCCTCAAAAACACTTGGCTTCGCCACCCCAAGAGCGTTTATCATATGATCCGCTTTTGCAGAAGTCAAGAGGGATAAGACTCTCATCAAGCTCAGCTTGAGGTCCCTCAGCCTTGTCAGGAGCTTGACAATCTCCTTCTCCTTGTATATCCATTTGATCTTCGCCCAAACACTGCCGCTTCGTAGCCGCTTGAGTATTTTGTCGATCTTGACACATATCTCTGCACAGCGACTGATGATTTTGGTAGTAAGTCGAATGATTTGGTTCGAATAGCGGGCATTCTCTTCGGTGACGAGCTGTGCGTGAAGAACGAGTTCTTCATGGAATATTTCTAGGTCGTGCGCTAAATCTTTGATGTCCGATGGAGCGGTAGATAAAGCGTCAGCGACTTCATATAATTCTTTTGAGATGGAATAGACAACCCCAGCAAGCTGGGCAACGCTTGCTACAGCACCCAGGACCTCCAGGCCAGACATTTTGCCAACGGTCTAGTTCGGAATTGATGAGCAGTTTTGTAACAGATATATAGAATCAAGAGAAGATGGCGACGCTATACTGAAAGCTTTAAAGACCTACGGTCCATACTCGATACTATTGATCTCTCGCGACTTCAGTTTCAAAACCTGAGTAACATGAACACAATCGAGTCAGCGAGGCTGAGCATTGTTGCTTTTCCGCAGAGCCTGAGGGCGGAGCCCCGGGGGCGCAATTGCCGGTCGTGGTTGCAGTGATGGTTGCACGAGCAGTGGTTGTGGTTGCGGTTCTCCATGTTACAGTAGCTCAGCTGCTGTCTAGCATATGCCCCGCGCTTTACCTAATTTGGACCATGGGTCTACATAGCACTTACTCCTCATATAGCGAAACCTCTTGTATTACAGAGAAATCCAAACTTCAAATCTGGTTCTCTATGTCTCGCAGAGCGATATTCGGCAGCACCAGACTCGGTCCGGTAGAGATATAATTCAGGATCGAATTGCGGAAATGTCTAAACCTAACACGGTTGTTTTCGCAGCTAATACTACCTCGCTGAGGTTCCGTTTCGTCTTCAAGCAGACGGCTCTAACTGCTTAGAAACCAACCCAGAGAAAATCGAATGCGTCCGTTTCAGGACTCGATTGAGGTGTATATGGATTCCAGGAAATGCTCGTAGGAAGTCGATAGGGTCGTTCGAAGGCTACAAAGAGCGATAGGATGAGTACGATGACAGCGAAAGTCGTGTATTTGCGGTTAATGCCCGCCTAGGGCTGCATTTTCTGAGCTGAACGGTTACGGTTCTGAGAAGAGACATCTTGGCTACTCCGAAAACTACGATCGCGTCGTCGCTACCCTCAAGTTTTGCGAAGAGCCCCTTTTTATGGTTTAATAGGAGTCCTCGACGCACAACACCACTGTTGAGCTCTTTTTGCCCTTCAACCCCATACGACCGTTGGATCTGGATTTCCGAGTCTCACTCCGATGCTGAGAAGTTATTGTTAACCTTGTAGTGACCAGGGAGTGCTGTGCCACCAATTACACGTTCGAGGATCCTCGTGAGCTGCCTATGAGATCCCCTGAATGGTTACTAAAGGTGGAAGGTTTTGCTTCTCGCGTCGCGGTGTTGCTCTGCGCCAGGCTATTTTTGTTTACACGCAACAACCGGCCAACCAAACCAGATTTCTTCCACAACGACGGCCCGATGCATGACAGCCCAGTCGACAAATCTTGTTCAATACGACTGAACATCGAGTATAGTACAGTACAATAGATACTTTGGTTCGCAATCCAATCCTCGTTCTGATCATCTGCAATTACCCCTCCTGCACCGCCGCCCCACCAAGCGTTGAGAAGCAGTGTTCTACATTCATTAGTCCACCCCACTCCTTTCACGTCCCACAAAACATCATAAAATCATCATGGAGAATTACCAGAAGCTGGAAAAGGTCGGAGAAGGTCCGTACACCTTAACACAGGCCGGGTCGCGCTTCGATGAGTCTCCAGACACGTCTGGCCTTAAACGCCAGCTGCTGACTCCTCCATCAAGGTACATACGGTGTAGTCTACAAAGCCCGCGATCTCCTTCACTCGGGACGAATCGTTGCGCTCAAGAAGATTCGCCTCGAAACCGAAGATGAAGGTGTCCCTAGTATTGCAATTCGGGAAATTTCTCTCCTCAAAGAAATGGATGACCCAAATATTGTCCGTCTCCTTAATATCGTCCACGCTGATGGCAATAAACTCTACCTCGTCCTCGAATATCTGGATCTAGATTTGAAGCGATATATGGATGCGCTCCTAGTGTCTGATGGTGGACGAGGCAAATCTCTTCCTGAAGGATCTGGACCTGACTTGAAAAGACTCGGCTTAGGAGACGCGATGGTGAAGAAGTTCATGAGTCAATTATGCGAGGGTATTCGATACTGTCACAGCCATCGCGTCCTACATCGAGATCTCAAGCCTCAGAATCTGTTGATTGATCGCGAAGGAAACCTTAAGCTTGCGGATTTCGGTCTCGCACGCGCTTTTGGTGTTCCTCTTCGGACCTATACCCATGAAGTTGTCACCCTCTGGTACAGATCACCAGAGATTCTACTTGGAGGTCGCCAATACTCGACTGGTGTTGATATGTGGTCTGTTGGATGCATATTTGCTGAGATGTGCACTCGGAAACCCCTGTTCCCTGGCGATTCTGAGATTGATGAAATCTTCAAGATCTTCAAGTAAGTTGACATCCGAGTAATTGTCGCTCCTTGGCTGGTCCTCTAGATGCCACTACTATGAATGCCAGGCTATCTTCATTTGCCAAAATACATGCTAACGGAACCAGACTGTTAGGGACCCCCACGGAAGCCGACGTAAGCAAAACTGGCTCTTTGATTTTACCCTACCCCCTTCTATCATGTTTCGTATCATGTACTCCAACTACTTATTGTATACTTCCTAAATGGAAACATAAGCTCCTTCTACTCCCGAAACCTTCTTGAATAGGAAATAACTAACTTCCAAATGTTCTAGTGGCCCGGCGTCTCGGACAAGACCTGTTTCCCTGATTTCAAATCATCCTTCCCCAAATGGCAACGCGACCAATTCAAACCCCTCTGCACCAACCTCGACGATCACGGCCTCGACCTTCTTGAAATGATGCTGGCCTACGATCCTGCCGGCCGCATATCTGCCAAGCAAGCCTGCACCCATCCCTACTTCGAAGACGGTAGCGCTGCATACTCTGGTCATGGTCTGGGTCCGACGTACAAGGGCGCCGTCCCGATGGCTACCAATAAGCCACTGCATCGACTCCCACTGCCTCACAGTTATAATGGCAGAGCACTGGGAAATGAGGGATGAGTACCTAGCTTGTATTGCACGAGCAGTCTTAGGCTTCAGGATATAGTAAGGGCCTGAAGAGGAGGGCCAGATTTAAAACACGGACTACTTTATTCCTTTTGTCGGGGCTGGACATACTCTTGCTGAATTTCCATGTCTTTTTGTATTTAGGGACAGGCAGGCGTATCTGGCGAATTGGTCGAATGAATCTCACCCATATATGTGTACACGTTTACTGGTCTATGCGATGCATTTGCGATATCATTCCTTGCGATACCAGAGGGGACATACAGCGTACTTCCCACTGTAGAACAGCAGTCAATTCAAGCACTTTCACCCTGAATATATAGCTAGAAGCATTGCAACTATACAGCCTAGAGAACCAACAACTTCATATATAAACTTAGCTTATGCTTCATCCTTCTTACATGTAAATCATTTAAGTTCCTAATTATTTTATAGCGTCTTGATATTTTGTGTTAGATAAGACGTTTCTTTATATAATTATATAAGAGATATAAGAGTGCCTTTGTACCAGCTCCCAGCGGTATCGAGATCTCCCATGCCCCTTATTATCATCAACAGAGTTTTGGGATCTAGTCCCCAGACAGTGTAAGCTTTGCGTTCCCCATTGATAAGCAGTGGCAGTTTGTATCTTCGCACATATGGCGGTACGCGTTTATACAGGCATCCCCAGGTTCCGTTTTCCGCGCTGCTGGCAGCAATGTTGAGGCCGCTAAAACCATACACTCGGGCCATCAAAGATGCCTCTCTTCTCCAATCCTCACTGTCGTCTTGCATGATACAGAGAGAATCCATCCACATGTAGTCAAAACCAAGACGTCTCGTAACGGGGATCGCGTCTTGGAAGGTTTTGCATAGATCTTGTGGGTCAATGGCCTGGTGGAACCCAGCCGAGTTCGCTTTTTGTAGAGTGAGGATGGCGATATTACCCCAGCAGTGGCTCAAGGTGGTATAAGGCGTGCCCTGGGGAATGCTGTCGCCGCGACAGAGGCGGAGGGTGTTGCCCTCCGTACATAACAACAACCTCGTCGGATTAGGGTGGTTCGCATCTAAGTGTCTACAGTCCGCATGAGAGGTCTTACACTCATCCAGCCACCTTGAAGCCTGTTTCAAAGAGGCCGTATAGTCGTCCGAGAGTTGGAATGTAGCTGGCAGCGGAACTTCTTCAGCATCATCTACCCGTTTGACATTAGCGATGACTACAATATGAGCACTTATCCAAACCTTCAGAGCTGAGGCACGTCAGCGTGAGCAACGAGCAATCGTAGTTCTTCTCCCGCCCCTGTATGTCAAGGAATATAGGAAATCCAGCCCGTGTGTTGGGTGCACCCACATCAGACCACTGCTGGTCCCCTCATCGCCTTCGTACCGAATAGCTTCATGGAACAACCAACAGAGCCTACAGCTATATAGCTGCACCGCCTTTCGGAGCATGGGTCTAGTGTTATGATGAGGGGTTTGCGTGGACAACACCTCGGAGTTTTTATTGAAGAAACCAGTATCGAGATCAGTTTTGGCTACTACTTGAGAAAAGTCTGACAGAGTACTATGGCCGCATGGGCGAAGATTTGCGGCTGGGAGCTGGGGAATAAGCTCATAGCCATCTGCTCTGGAGCCACCATCAACAGAAGATGGAGGGGACCTGACATGGCCGTTGTCGCATCTCGAGCAGCTCTCGTGAAAAGCTACAGGCTGTGGACCTTCAACGTTCGGTCCTTTCGGCTCGACCTCTGCATTCGATGTCCCTTCTTGTGTCTATGCGTTAGCAGTACCCATCGTGGGACGAGCCTCACTGAAAGAAGCATCGCTCGTTGACTTGTGCTGAAAAAGTTTATCACCAGCTTCGATAGACCTCTCTTCCCGATTTACGCTAAGCCCGTCAACTGACGGGTTACTGGCTTTCGACATCTTGAATGACAGTGGTTTGCTCAAATTGAGGCCAACGCAAACTAAGCTTCTCCACTTTTACAAGTCATAGCTTTCCAACGCAAGAATTTACTTCGCGTGGCCCCTTGTAAAGTGTCACTTGTAAGTATGATCGAGTACTGAACGTTGTACAAATTAATACCTAGCTTGTCTCAAGGCTATATTAGATATTATTTATAGATTATGCTAATTATGTAATAATCCCACGTGACTCGTGCTCAGGACGAACTTTTACACAGGCGATGAACCTCTACGGATTTCAGGTGTGCTATCCATCGGGCATTCGCTTCTTTCTCTTTATATTCTCCCTGTCGTGTCCTTGTTCATGCTGTTGCACTTTGGCTCTGCGGGTGCGTCAAGTAGCGGCTTAAGCGATCACTAGCGCAGCCGCGGATAACCCCTATTTGTATCGGGATCTACCCACTTGGATCTCCCTCATTCCTGCACATCCTTAACCTTTTAGTGATTCCTCTCAAAGGGATCTCTCGAAAATACCTTGCATGCCGGAATTGATTGTAATTTAAGTCTTGGATAGCTTGTTTGAGCATCTGTTCGCCTCGTTCAGCTTGAGATAAAGCATTTTATCGGGCGCACACTGACTAGTGCCGTCTGAGGTAAATAATGACTTTGGGGCTAAACTCGCTTGGGCGAAGCTTACATTTATCACTTTCAATTAACCTCTGCCATGACATTATACCGTCAATTCTATATCCTACAAATCGAGCAGCATTCGTAAAGCACCCTCAGATTGGGGCCTAGTAGCGTGAAATGGATAAATCAATTCTGGATTGAGCTGTGAAGCTGTAAAAATATTAATCAAGGCGACGGATTTTTGTATTAGGGTCCACGTTATTTGATTTGATTTACTCTTCCTTCAAATTATCGGTTTTTTCATTTGCATTTGTTCTACTATAGTTTCGTTCGTTCTAGAATTCGTTTCGTGTTTTAGTAATATAAATTATACTTTTGGCTAGATACTCGGCTTTGATTTCCCCTCGTATTTCACACCCAGCCATGCGCATCGGCCTTCGGTCCGTGATGCCTCAATCGCGGTTCAAGTGCTACACATCTCGAGATTTAAGAGTCTTAGTTGTATCTCTACACCATATTTCCCCGGAATTGCTGGTAAAACTGGGAATGATTCTAAAGTTTAGGGAGAAATTTGCGACTCCCCACCTCATATTCATCAAGAAGTTTCCTAAATTGGTGAAGAGACGATGCTGCAAGTACAAATTAAAAAGCTTATATATATCACTGCTTTAATTCCGGGACGCTGGTTCCGGATACTCGCATCTAAACCCTGGTATAAAATTCCACTCGATGCCATACGCTTTTCTTTGTTGAATCAATCCGAATCGCCTTTCCCGACTTTCAACGAACCGGAACATCTGCTCTTTCGACATCAGTGATGGCGAGCTTTCAAATTTCTTACCTCGCTTCAATATTAGCTTTCGTTATTCACGCAGCAGCATCTCCACCATCTCATATTGCTACAACGTGTCCAATCACCATAGACGGGCGAGTTTCCAGCAATGCAACTGTCCAGACATTCGATACAGCCGCCTCGCCGTTTAATCCAACATACACGAAGGGACAAAATCTGACCTGGTCACAGATCATCAAGCTTCCTGCCATACGACCTTCGAAATTCGACCTTCCCATCCATACAAAAGCACTCGAAGTAACGATCAACGACTCCTCCATTTTCGTCCCTGGTGGTGGTTCCCAGCAAGTAGGTTTCCGGCGCGCCGGTCTACTTTTAGGCAATGGCTCGGATGCGACCATTGTGGGCGTGAAGACATTTCATTGGAGCGTGAAGCAAGATCTGGACGCGAAGATGAATCTGACGCACGAGTATATGAATGCTTGGCACGAAGCGAATGATTATTCCAGTAACCAATTTTCTTTCAACACTGGTATTATGCTTGAGCAGGACGAGCCGACGGATGGCAATGTTACGACGACGGGACTAGATAAACGCCTGTGGAAGTTCCTGGATAGAAAGAATAATGTGCTTTGGACGACGGGAATTGAATGGGATGAGTGGCAGAACTTTGCGGTTACAGTGGATTATGAGAATAAGTGAGTTCGTCGTTTTTGGTGCGATGCCGGGTTGACCAGCGACTAATACTTGTTCAGTACTCTGCAAATTTATTATTCGGGCGGATATGATGCTCTAGAAGCAGTCACAAAACCGATCTCTAATGATAACAGTGGCGGAGGACAATTCCAGATTGGGATGCTGAAGAAACCTACTGAAACAACCAGTGTCGTATACGATGGATATCAAGAGAAAGGTATTTATGAAGGGCAGATCTACGGGGGCATTTTCATTGAAGACAGCAGCAATAGATGCGTTTCAAGCTGAGATTTTACTAAGCCTAAAGTCCTAAAGTTCAAAAGGCAATGAAATCTGTCGACTCTGCTGCTTTCTCAAGAAGCTTTCCAAGTCTTGTTGCTGGATGAGACAGGCTGTTCCTGAAGCCTTAGCTAAAATTTCAATGAAGCTCACAACTGTAAAGCTTAAGCCTGAACGAGACCTTTTTTAAGCGATCAGAGTGTTGCGGAACATGCCTCGAGCATGCCTCTTGGCTGAATGCTCGCCTAGAGATTATGGTGCTTGTGCTGCAATCTATGAGAAATAACCCCCCCCCCGCCGGCATTTGAGAGAGCGAGGCTTCAGGTCTTAGGGATCATGCACTGTGATTCCAGGCCCTTGCTGTATCGCTTATTGATGTATGGCTGAAGAGCATGCCAAGTACAACCGAGCGTACCCCACATCGCACCACGTTGCAACAATACATCAATTCTAACCAAATCCTTTTATAGTGTTCTTTACTACTTCGAACAAATGTCTTGAGAATTAGCGAATAATGCTTTGCGATTTATGTCAAGGGTTGTCAATCACCCAGCTAGTCAAGCTAGCAGAGACCGAGATTTCCGGCCACGACTTCCCCCAGCAAGCGTTCTATCAGCATCACGGCTCTTATGAAAAGCTCAAGTGCTCTGCTCGAGACGGATGCGAGCTATGCCGGCTTCTACTAGAAGGATTTGAAAACATTCCTATGCGGGAAGGTTACTGGGACGGAGAGACGAGGAGTTCTGCAGTCCAGGACCTTGAGTCGTCGGACATCAAAATTTGTATCAACTCGGAACACATCTACAGTGGAGATACAATCGAAAATGTCCAGATGTTTGATATACTAATGGTTCAATGCGGCGTGCCGATCAACTCAAGGAGTTCAAATAGTGAAGAAGAATTTAGGAAAATTTCACCCTTACGTCTTGCTCTCAAGGTACGTCGAGGTATGTTCTATTACTTCCAGTATCATATTGAGCTGACAGATACTCCAAAGAAAAATCAAAAAGCGTTGGGAAGTATAAAATTGGGCGTAATCAGCTTGATCCTGACCTTTCATCGGACGTCAATTTACAATGTGCAAGGAATTGGCTTGACGAATGTCATCAGCAACACGCTTCCTGTCCGACTGAACAGATTCCAGTGCTACCTAGCAGAGTCGTCGATGTTGGGACATCCAAAAACGCCCAATTCTGCCGAATCCTAGTCTCAAATGGAATGACCAGCAAGTACGTTGCCTTCAGTCACTGCTGGGGAGGACCGATTTCACCTCTATTAACTACAGATACCCTACCCGGCTTTCAAGAAGCCCTTGCAATCTCAGACTTACCAGCCAACTTCCGCGATGCAGTATTAGTTACGCGGAATCTCGGACTGCAGTACTTGTGGATTGATTCTCTTTGTATTATCCAGGATTCTAGTCGGGATTGGGAAGTGGAATCCGGGAAGATGTGCTCCATCTACCAGAACGCAACCGTCACAATCTCAGCATCTGCATCACGTGGAAGCAGAGACGGGTTCTTGAAATGTAGTACGGCGAGCCAGTCTAAAGCGGGGAATCCAGTGTCCCTACGTCTATTCCCCACCAGCGCTCCAGAAGACGTAGTGAGCGTTGACTTGAAAGACGAAGACGAAGAAGACCTTACGCGCCTCGTTCTAAGCGGGCCCTTGAACCAACGCGGCTGGACTCTACAGGAGGGTTTGTTGTCTTCCCGAATCCTGTACTACGGCAGTAGGCAGATATACTGGCAATGTCCGGCGGGGTTCCAGTCTGCTGAAGGTGTGCCGTCCGGGAACCAGATGCCCGAATCCAGTTATCCCGAGACCTCGCACCTTCTATATTCGCAGCACCAACCTAATAGGGCTCGGGAAATAAACAGAGCCCAGCTCCTTACGGAGTACTATACACTAGTGCAAGAATACTCCGCCAGAAGCCTCAGTTTCGACTGCGACAAGTTGCCAGCCTTCGCAGGCATAGTGCAGCTTCTACACCCAGCTATCGGCGGTGAGTACATGGCCGGTATCTGGAGCACAGATGTACGTCGAGGTTTGCTGTGGCGCGCTGAAATGAGGACCTGTGCACATGTGCACGAGTACCGCGCTCCATCATGGTCCTGGGCTGTCACAAACGAACCGATTATATTTGACTTTGCAGACCGCACCACGCCAAGTCCCTACGACGTTGAAACAATCTCCCACGAGATGACTTTCAAGAGCCATGGAAACTTATACGGGCAGGTTGAAGCCGCAAGGCTTTGCCTGAGAGGAATGACCAAGAGACTAGTGCGCAGTAACCAGAACCTCGACATCTCCAACCCCGACCACGAAATCGCAACTGTGTACTTCGATGAGCCGGAGCCGGGCAGAGATATCGGAGTGTGGTCTAGTGTCTTCCGGGTTTTTGAAGGCGAGGACGACCATCTGCTTTCGGTGATCAACGGGCGTGGATTCGAGGGAAAGGAATGGGAGATAGACTTTGATCTATGTTCTGAGACCGAGTACCTGGTTCTTGTGATAACGGCAGATGAAGATACGGAAAACACGGGCTTGTTTAACACGGCCTGTTTGGTGCTGGCAAAGGTGGGTGAGGAACATGATCCTGGTGATGTATATATGCGCGTTGGTTATCTCAAGCTATATGCTGTAAAGCTAGAGAGCTGGATGAAGTTCTGGGACTATCAAACCTTGTCCATTGTTTGAACTTTAACCTTTGAAGTTTCGGGGTAAATAAAGCCTACGGTTCTGTTCAGGGGCCTTTCTCCAATTGCTCGAGTAGCACAATCTTGCAGGCACCAGGAAGAAGACAAGTATTTTAGATATTATTATGGTTCGTCTAATAAGTACCATTTATGTTTTCAACTTTCCTCTCATTCCAACTTATTATTAATATTATTTCTCATAAACCCCACAGACCCGAATGAAAAACCCTGCCAACACCATGCTGCAATCACTTTTTATGCCCATCCGCCTTAATTTCAAAAATCGTCCACACGTCCGTCTAGAATCCCTCCCCGATCCATCTCACTTCCTTTCCTTTCACTGAGACTCCAACTGCTCACGCGCGGCTGGCATACACCCTGCGGCCGTAGTATGCATCATACGCGGCGTTGACGCTCTCGTGGTGCTCCTTTGCTGATCGGACGACCCTCTTGGCTGCGCGCTCAAAGACGCTGCTCTTCTTGGAGGCTGGGGTTGCTGTGACTGAGTCCGAAGATGTGCGGGGGCTGTCGAAGGAGGCGGCTGGTGCGGACTGGGCGATGGTGGTGGAGGACATTGCGGCGGTTGATATGTGGGGGAGTTTGTGGGGATTTGAGGTTGGATTTGAGGTTGAGGTTGAGGTTGTATGTATTGACTTTGCTTTGAAGTTGAAACTTTGAATTGTCTTGAGTTTGTATTGAGGCTTGATTGATTGTATTGTTTGAACTGTGTGTTTGAACTGTGATGTTGTGATGATTTCTCTTATTCCATCGAGACCTCTCATCCTATATATATTTTTCCCTCCTCCCCCAAACCGCCAAACCATCATCTTCCATTGCAAACTCTTTTTCATCATGCATTAGTAAGATCCATATTTCATCACGCTCTTCGCACGACACAATACCGCAATTTGGACCGCATAGCACGCGCACTAAGCACGGAGTTCGAGCGCGGAGTTCGCGCATTTGCTAAGAGAAATCCAAAGGGAGTTGGTGGCTGAAATTTCGATTTTTTGCCTGTGTACGCAAAGGGCGTCCGTTGCGCTCTCGGCGAATCAGAAGGTCGACACGTGCTGAATCATCCCTCGCGATTAATAATGAGGCGTTTAAACCATCCAATCAGAGGCCGCTTATGGCTTACATGACTCCCCATCCCTGGGCACAGTTTTTGACCACAGGGCTGAAGCACGTCATTATGCAGCTCGTAAGCGGCGGCCGCGTGCAGCTTTTTCTCGCCCGTTGATTGATATTTTCAGATAATTAAACCGGACGGGGAAAATTTCTCTGATGTTAGGTAAGGTAACCTGCTCAGCCGAAGGTATGCGTGAGGTAGGCGTACCTGGAAGAGAAGAGAATACAGGTATTCCGCGCGCACGCACGCACGCCTTTGCTAAATTTAGATTTTTATTATTGTATGGAGTAAAAATACGAATCATCATGTGCTGCGGTTATTTTAGGGGGCTAGTGCTAGGTGTGTGGTCTGGTCTTCTTTCTCCTTCCACCTCATAGGTAGGTAGGTAGGTACTTCGCATTCGCCCACATAAGAGCTGTTTCCTCCTTTCTCTGTCTTATTCTTATGGCTCTGTTCAAAATTATGTTCTTTGCCAGAGGAAAGTCGAAGAAATTGTTCGCCCTCTGCACGTGTAACAAGACGGAATTGTGAATAGTTGATTGATATCCGTACGAGTATTTTATTTCCAATCATCTTTTATTAGCATCAAATAATTATATTCGTCGTCTCATTGGAAACCTAGACATATCAATATCTCATCAAATATCTCAATGCTCGGCGCCTTTGAATCCTGGTTGCAGTCGATATAGATTGGTGTCACACACTACTCCAATTCCCCACCTTCCTGGCAATTTTTGTTCTCCTTCAGCTTAAGCCTAGAAAGAATTTCGGCGTGAAGACAGAGAAATGAGAACGACCGCCGTCCTGTCAATCTAGTCTTCAAGTACGTTGACATTATAAGATATTCGTAGAAGAGTGTTCTCCTGGTGGCGGGGCTTTGGACTCAAATCTACAAGCTGTGAAAGCCTCCATAGATCTTGCGCTTAATTGCCGCTGCGCAGGCATCCAGCAGAATCAGAACGTCGGACTGGGCTTCTGCGAAAAGAGTCTGTATAGCCGTCTAGTGAACCCTTTGATCTCTTCTACATAGCCATTCGGCTTGGCGTTCCCCGTTTATCCTCCCGTGCACGCCGTAGTATACGACCAAGAAATTATTGTCGTTGTCCGCATCGCGTATGAAACTACCAGTCTTCATCACCAAGTCTAGATGCGAAGTTTTCATCGGGTCTGCCATCTCTTTGTCCAGAACCTGTAATCTTGGAATATATTATCAAGTTGTGATAATTCTGGCTTAATCAAGAGCTCGTCCTCTTCCCGTGGTATCAAGTATGCGCTTGTTGGCAGTTTTATATCGAAAGCGACCACGGTTTAGGAAGGCGCTTTTCGTAGCCTGATCTGGTCAGCATGAAGCATGATATAGAATGGTCTCAGAGACTGAAAAATACGACTTGCATTGTTGAGGTGAATGGCAAAAGTTTCAACATCCTTTACATGCATGGTACTTACTACTTTGCTCGCGATGTATCGTGAGACGAGTCTGATAGAGAGATGTTTGGATAGATCCCATCATTCCATTAAGCGATCGGGATAGTCTCTTTTAGCTTATTTAATTGTGATGGTATACTGTAGATTCATCTCTAGAAGAAAGGACAAGGACATAGAATGGAGGATTTATGGTAGCGCAGCCTTTTCCTTGACAGTACATTAAAATCGACCCTCTCAGGTTCAACGCTCCCAGTACCGACGTGAAATCCAAATCGGCTTGAACACGATTCGTAGAAGGACGATGGCTTGCTTCATTTTCGTCGTCGTCGTCGTGCAGGCGCTGGTCCCGTGTAAAAACGTGTACAGTAGCATGGACGTGGGATAATGGGGCTAGGGGGCGTAGTTTAAGTGGGGCACCTTTCAGAGGATGTCTCCTTCATAATTTATATGTATTCGATGAGCGAGTATAAACCTACCTAAGCTTTATTCTCTCTTCATCAAGTAACTCAATTCTGGCCTTTTTTCTTCGGGTTTTCAAACATAGGCGCTTATCGCAAAAAGACATTTATATGCTAAACTGCTAGCGCCAACTAGATCTCAGCAGTTCCAACGTTATAACCACCCTCAAACCCTTCACTATTTTCGCGATGCATCACTCTCCAAATTCATCTATATTCCGATCTTCTATTGCAACAATGTCTGGGAGATAGGCAGCAACAAGAAGCTAAGAAAACGGCATCGTCATGTTACGGATTGAGGCGCTAGAGGCTCGCTTATGGGCTCGGCCCGTGCCCTTGAGGTTATTCCCATCTTCCTATTTCTCTACTTTCAGCTTTCGTCTTGTAGTTGTCAGGCAATAAAACTCTTATATTGATGTCCCACCAAACCCAGACAGGCGTAGGAATTATAGATCTGAAAGGAACTTTGGCCCCTAAGTTCGCTTGTTCCCCACTTCCTAGGTTTCACTCTAAACAACATCCAACGCCAAACCATCTCTCATCAGGGTATAGTCGCAACACCCTCAACAAAGGTATTCCCATAATTCGATAATCTGATTAATTACTCACTGTTTCACTCAGAATAATTAGATCAAGGGCTGGCTAGCATTGGGCGAAGATGGGTGTTTTCACCAGCAAGCCCGCTAGGCCGGCGAAGGTCCCAACAGACACCATCATCCCACTCCACTCAAAGGATGACACAAAGTCCCTCCGGCCTTTTGTCCTAGACTTTACGTTATTTTTCGACGATGTACTAGACGCGGAAAAACTTCGCAGTTCTTTGGAGAGACTGATGGAAATTGGGGACTGGAGAAAGTTGGGGGCGAGATTACGTCTGAATGTAATTGTCACTCCTATGGCATGAGATTTATCAGCTGATGAGTATACAGGATGCTGGCAAGCTGGAATACCACATCCCAGCAAATTTTGACGCGCAAAGACCAGCTTTCAGATACTCTCATATGACATATGAGACCAGCATCTCAGAGCACCCACTCGCATCCAAGCTTCCGAAACCAACCTCTCGGCCTGCAGTATTAAACAATACCGACGAGTTCCAGTCTCTCCTACGCCGTAAAGATGGCCCTACGAAGCTCGAGGACTACCTGAACTCAGATGACGGCCAGCTCTCCCTACACATCGTCTCCTTCAGCAACGCCACGCTCATCACCCTCACCTGGCCGCACACCTTCCTCGACGCCATGGGTCGCCGCGCGCTCTACGATGCCTGGATACACGTTCTCAACGGGCGCGAAGCCGACGTCCTGCCCCTCCACGGCTTCGCCGCAGATCCGCTAGCCACGCTCGGAACTCAGCCCACGGAGCCCTACGCGCTGGAAAAGCACCAAATAAAAGGCTTCGCGTTCTTTATATTCGCTATCCGCTATGCCTTTGAATTAATCTGGTATTCCAAGGAAGAAATGCGTATCATCTGCCTCCCAGCACCCCACCTCAACGCCATGAAAGCCACCGCGCTATCCGAACTATCCGCCAGCTCCTCAGACGCAAACACAAAACCCTTCCTCAGCGACGGCGACGTGATATCCGCGTGGCTAGCCCGTCTCGCGCTCACCCCTACTCTACCCCAGAGCTCAACACGCACAGTCCTCCTCATGAACGCGTTCGGCTTGCGGGGCGTGCTAGCCAACGACCTCTTACCGCCCCACAAAGCATACATCGCCAACGCCTCCAACAGCGTACACGCTCTCCTCCCCGCCCACGAGATCCTAACCCGCCCGCTATCATACACCGCATCCCAGGTGCGGCGCTCAATCACGCAGCAAGGCACGCGCGCGCAGATCGAAGCCCTGGCTGCCATTGAGCGCGCAACCTATACGTCCTCTGGCCGCTCGCCCGTTTTCGGGGACAGCAGTATGAAATTGATCGTTATTAGCAATTGGACAAAGACCAAGCTCTTTGAGTTGGATTTCTCGGCTGCAGTGGTGAAAGCGGGAGTGGAGCTGGAGGGGAGGAGACATGGAGTGGGGAGGCCGAGGTATGTGCATAGTTGTCCGTATTCGAATGGGGTGCCGATCCGGAATGCGTTTCCGGTTTTCGGGAGGGATGCGGAGGGAAATTATTGGATAAGTGGGACGTTGAGGGTGGAGACTTGGAGGAAGATTGAAGAGGGGTTTAAGAAGGAATTATAGATAAATTAAAGCTGGTGATCTTTTGCCACTTTTATATCCCCCTTTCCCCCCATCTTTGCTCCTGTTTACACTTGGCAACCGCTGTCAATACTGGTTCGTCATAAAGACAAGCGAACGTCTCTTCACACTGGGACCGGGCTGCTTGAAAATTAATATATTGCAGACTGCGACTGCCTAATGACTTGCAAATACAGACGAAGTGGGGTATCACGCTTGCCATCCTATAGTTATTACAATTCATAAAAGAAGCCCTCTCCATCATGCACCGTATATAAAGCGTGTCTTGCTTGTGCAACGCCTTCCCACCCTTCCCTTTTCTAACTCACTTTTTGAGAATCCCCAAAACCTTCCACTGCTTCTCCCAACCATCCACAGAAATATGATTCCATCCACCACCATGTGCCACCAAATTTCTGTACCAGGCAATCGTTGGCTCAAACCGAATATTTTTCCACTCCATTTCCTCTGTGGCCGCACCTTCCTCATCACCTGCTGCCGTAATCTCGTCAGAATCAAGGGTCATCTTGTCCTCCATAGTTTGGGTAAGCGCTGAAAAAGGAGCAGGACTTCCGACCACCGGGCTAGCCACAGCTGAGGTGGGGTTCGATTCAAACTCATATTGAGGAATGCCATCAACGACGCGGCGATTGCGGTAAACTGCTTTATCGTCGTTCGGGATATAGCCAGGTTTGATTGGAATCTCCTTTCTGACGGTGCCTGAGGGTCGCACAGAGCGAGGGACCATGCGCTTGCCGTTTTCGTCGACGATGCCTGAGCGAGAGGACCTTCTGCTACCATCTGTGCCAGATGACATAGGGTGATCGTCACCTGCCCCATCGAATAGGTAGGGAGAGGTATCTGCATTCTCGGGCGAGAATAGATTAGGCTCGGCGGAGGTGGCGACTGTTACAGCCGAGTTGGGAGAAGCGTGTGTGTTTAGATTAGATGTTGTTAGCCTCAGAAACTCACGAACGATATTGTTTCCCATAATATCTCCTATTCTGTCCTGTGGCTTGGAGTTCTCGGCGATGAGTTTCACGATTTCGGAATCAAGGGCGGCGCCAGAGTAGTCCCTAAGGGATGTTCCCTGGGTTCTATGGGGATTTATGTTGTCCGTAGTACTTGGTGAAGAAATGATCATGCTCGTATCACTACCAGACACAGCTGGTGAGGCTTGGGTTGTGCCTGCGCCATTCAGTGTCTGTGGAGACTTTGCAGCGGGAGACAAGGCGGAGTCTTCTTTGGGATTTCTGAACTTTGCGGCGACTGTGAGGGCCTTTTGCATCTGGGGCGTCATCTGAACAGATTGTGTAGCCGAGGTGGTGGTGAGTTTGGGGAAAGAGAAGCCAGAAAACTTCGAAGTTGGTAGATTCATTGGCTCCTGCCAGTTACTTGCCTTGCCAACAGGGAATTCTTTCAGTCTCGAGGCCTTGTGAGCATTTTCTGAACTTGTGCCAATGACGTGAAACCTTCGGAATAGATCTAATCTTCCCATAGACCAGCCAGCGTACCATTCGACTAACGCTCTCTCATCATCGGGGTCGATGTATCGGTCAGCGAAAATAAGCGGGCTTTGCTTCTCATCGGCGGTACTAGTATAGTAGTCAATGTCATCATATGAGGGACCAAGGCGCTGGCTTGTCTGCAGGGTGAGCATGTAGTTGTATATTTCGTATCGGCCGTTGCATTTTTCAAAGCCTAAACCCTTCTGGGTGGCTTCGGCATCCTTAGAAGGCTTATCCTTGTTGGCTTCGTAGAATTGGTCTCGCTCTAATGACTTTGCGTTGGCAACTTCTAGCAAGTATTCAATAAAGTTATAGCAGCAGACAATTTTCCACGTTCCAGATGTGGCAGTATGAATCTTTCCAGCTGTTCTGTTGATGCCATCCTTGGAAAGAGGCCCGAAGAACCATTGGAGGAGCGAGAAAGTCTTCTCAGGTTCGGCGATGATGAAGCTTGGAGTAAGTAGAATTGTTGCGCCATGAGGGAAAAGCCGCGTAGTAGTAAGCTTCCCCAGCTTTGAGTCGTCTAGAGAATATTCGCTTGGAAACATTGGGTATGGAGAGCCTGAGTCAGAAATGTACCAAAACATTACTCTCTTCTGGATGACCTCGGACAACTTTGGTAAGCTGCATAACTCGGAGGCTAAAGACTCGTGAACAAGTACAACTCCCATTTCAAATGACTTTGCAAAGAAGTCCCATGATCCATCCGTTTGGCTACTGAATATCTTAGCGTAGGAATTACTTGTTTGCAGCCAAGAGAAAATAAAGTCCGCTGTTGAAGTCGAGGGAAATAGCAGGTAGAACACGTAAGGGTTTTTGCCTTTATCTTTTTTTTTATCGAGGCTTGGGAGCAGGTGTGCGACTGAGAGCTCGTGAACATTCTTCATCAAGGCTTTCCTGTAAGGAGCAGCTCTTGGATCCGCACTTCCTTCTGCAACATCTCTAAGGGCCGGCTTGATATCCTGATGGCTTTGAAAGACCAAGTAACGAAGCCTTACTTCTCTAGGATAGTCGATTGACTTCTCTAAAAATTTCCATTCCTCAACTCGCGCGGGGAAAGTAAGGATGATAAAATGTGGCAAAATAGCAAGCATTCCAGATGATCTCAGTCGTAAAGTTTGCGCTATATCATCAACGATTTTTGATGCCTCTGAATTTGCAGAGTCTGCTGGTATAAAGCTTCCTACCCATAAAGCTAAGCGTTGAAGCTGGCTATAGTACAGCTCAAAGTCCTGCACAATACATTCTTTGTCAAATTGAATGGTAGGGAGCGTAGAGAATGTTTGACCCCATGGCTGAAAAGATTCCGGCTCCAAGTCACCAATATCAAGAATGACAGCTGATTGCTCGTTGTCTCCAAAGATGATCTTTTTTGCTCTGTTGCCAAGAGCTTTGACTGCTTGCTTTCGCTGGTACTCTATGAAACTCACAACTGGTTTTTTGGCCTTGGGAGTTGATGTAGGCTTAGCTTCAGGTATTGAGGGTATGTTTTGGAGGAGAGGAGATTGCTGAAGTTGAAGCAGAGGCTGGGGCTGGGACACAGGCTGAGCCCGAGGCTGTTCATCTGGCAATAAGACCTGGGAATTTGGAAAAATCGGTACAGAGTTTAGTCCAGTTGCAGTCCGAGTATCTGACAGGCGCTCGACGAACGGCATTGGAAGGTCGGATGCAAATTTGACAGACTTCTGGCGGAGGCCGCTTGGTATAGCTGGTTGAGTCTGAGAATCTTTCTCGGTAGCACTATAATTCGTATCTCTACCCGCATGTTTACCATTAGGTGTGGCCTCTACAAAACGGTGAAGATATTTGCATGAGTTATCGTAACATTGATTTCTAACCCAGTAGCGGCATGTCATAAGCCCAGGATATTTAGGGTCTAGTGCGAGAGGCAATGAGGGATCATTCGTATGAATATACCTGCAAGCAGAATTGTGACATCTCCCTGTATTATGCCAGAAAAAGCAAATAGCATGGAAAGGTTCGTAGGGATCCCAAGGTGGTCTTGTCGGTCCCGGCTGGCCAGATATCGGGTTATCATCTGTACTTTGGTGTTTAGGGTATTTCTGATGTAGATCCAGTGCTACGGGTATTGTTGGATCGGTGGTGCGAAGATGGTTTTTAGGGTGTTTCTTATTTGGATTCAGTGCTACGGGTATTGTTGGATCGGTGGTGTGAAGATAGTTACAACTATCCCCTTTTGTGCAACTGCCATTGGTATGGAAAAAGTAGCAGGTAGATTGAAGTTTCCAGGAGGCATTGTCTTCAGGTCTCGTCGAACGATCCCGCCAATGTATTGGAGATTGTGGCGTTTGTTCTGGAGATTGTGGTGCTGGGTCACCTTCTGAGACGTCATTCCAATGGTCGTTGCTATCAGATGTATCCCCATGCACTTGGATTTCTATTTCATTTTGAGGGCGAGGAGGCGGAGCCATTGGACTCCCCACTTCATGATGATGTAGAAATTTGCAATTATCTCCATTTGCGCATGTGCCATTAAGGTTCCAGAAATGGCAAGTTCTAGGCGCATCCCCAAAATCTCCACTCGTCTTAAATTGTCCAACAGGTCGGGACGCCACTGGAATGTCCGATCTTGCGCGGTGTAAGAACGTGCAATTTTGTCTACTAGCACACTGGCCTCCATTGTGGAACCAAAAGTAGCAAGTTACCTGCTCAACCTCACGAGTAGTTTCCCAAAAATCCGCGTCTGGAACCGTGGTGATATCTCCTTGCGGATTTGGGAGAAGTGGCTCGCGACCATGCTCTGGGACAAAGAGAGCATTTGATCTCATTTCTTGAGGTACACCTGACGATGTCCTCCGAAGCGAAGCAGGGTCAAGAGGCTGATATGCAGATGGATTTGACGGATTAAACAGCCCGCCGGGTAAAGCAGAGACATCCGGCGCTGCGTCGAAGAGCTCTCTGCTAGCTTTCATTGCTTTGTACTGTATGTGCATATTCGAATAATGCTTGACCCCTTTGATGGGATCTCTGGAGGTTTCTAGGAGGCCTGGCCGTTTTTTCTTCTCGGGACCCCGGCGTTCAAAAACATTCTTGTGTAACATGGTAGACCCTCCCCTTAATGCTCCGTTACCCCTCTTTCGTATACGAAAACTGTCCCTAGGCGCAAGCTCCTGGAGATCCGATGTCGAATTAGACGCCACTGATCCTGGTCGAGGTGACGGTGGCGATTCTTGTCTCACAGAAGCGGTAGATGCTTGGCGACTCAGCTGTATGGTTGGACGTCGCTTGACTAGAGGCTCAAATTCCTCGGGGTCTGAATCTGGTCCTTGAGGCGGTGACCTCCTCCGTCGTCGGGTCGCCGCTAGAGGCACATCTGGAGAAGAATCGCAAGCATTTCGTGCTTGACCTTGGTTTGATAATTTTATCTGCTTGAATTCAGTGACAATGAATTAGACGTAGAAGGGCATCACTCACCGGAGTTCCATTTGCGTTCGCCATAGAGTTTCGTGGTACCTCAGATGAAGTCTCCTCGAGCGGCTGAGCGTTTGCTCCAATGACGTGCACCCTTGATGTCGTCTCTGACGGCTCACTAGAAGCATTTACTTCAGCGGCTTCGACCATAGACTCATCATCGTCTGGCTCCGAGTCCAAGACCGTAATACCAAGACGTCTTCTCTTGACTTTCCGACGTCGGCGCCGATTAGCCTTCTGTGCATCGAAATTCTTAATATCAAAACGAGTCTCTATGCCTTGATCCTCTCTCTTCTGTCTTTCTCTCCATGCATCCAGGATCTTGGGGTCGCAGATATTGGCTCTAGGCTCCCATGTTGCCCTTTTTTCCGAATAACCTTGCCATAGCAACAAGTAGAACTTTTTGCCTTTGCCCGACTTTTCTTTGGCAATCTTCTCAGCTAGAACTCGGTCGACCTCATATTCGTGTCCCTCAGACTGCTCGCTGTCCTGGGTGGAGGTGATTGAAATAGAGTCGTCGTCGTCGTCGTCCCCGTCGCCGTTCATGGAGGCTCTTCTCGCCAACGTGGACATGTTGAAGATGAGCGCTTTATGCGAAAAAACTCATTCTTGAGGCTGAAGCTGAGGCTTTTCGTGCCGGTTCAGTTCTAGAGGTATGTTGTCGCTTCTTCTTGTGGTTTGATGCCAGCACGTGACCCAGCGCTGAGACGTCAACGGGGATGGTTGTGCTGTTTCGAAACACGTGCCCTCTGCTTGAGGGAATAGTCTCGAATGTTGCCTCTTTTCTCTCCTTATCTTTTCAAAGAATCATTTGTCTGGTCAGTGGTTTTTAAGGTAGTAGGGAGTGAGTCTGCGTTTGTTTCACGAGGAGAGCGTGAATGGAAGTTGAAGCACCCTCCGTACTGGAGTGGAGTGGCCTTCCCCACAAAAAACCCGCCAATCACGAACCTTTAAACTCGTTATTATGTTCCTTACCTTGTGTTATGTAGGCATGTAAAAGCGGCAATCATTATCATTCACGTTGAACCACCTGGCACGTTCTAAATTGGTGCCGCTTTTTCCTCTCCATCGCGAGGCTCGACTTTTTTATGGAGAAGGAATACTGTAGGAATCACTACCCGTATTTCACTAGCGCAGCCCCGTCTACTTCTCCTTTGCGCCAAGCCACAAAGAGCGGGCTTCAACAAGGACCACCGAACATTGCGACAACCATTTGAATCAAACTACACATACACATACGCAAACAAATACAAATACACACACAACCATGGCGAATGACGAATACGACGTATGTATTATATCCTCAACCTCACTGCCCTGCCTCTGCTAACGTCTCCCTCTGCACAGTTCCTCTTCAAGGGTAAGCTGGAACCCCACCGCCGATGCCTGCTCGTTCCCCCTTTTACCCTATCGAACCCCTATGCCTTCCAGAAAACTGACATGTGCCCCCCTCAGTGGTACTGATCGGAGACTCTGGCGTTGGTAAATCCAACCTTTTGAGTCGATTCACACGCAATGAGTTCAACCTCGACTCCAAGTCCACCATCGGTGTAGAGTTCGCAACTAGGTCGATCCAGGTAGATGCGAAGACGATCAAGGCGCAGATTTGGGATACTGCTGGACAAGAGAGATATCGCGCCATCACATCCGCCTACTACAGAGGTGCCGTAGGGGCCTTGCTTGTCTACGATATCAGCAAGCACCAAACATACGAAAATGTCACAAGATGGTTGAAGGAGTTGAGAGACCATGCCGACTCGAACATCGTCATTATGCTGGTAGGAAATAAGAGCGATTTGAGACACCTCAGAGCCGTTCCTACAGAAGAGGCAAAACAGTTTGCAAGTATGGGTGCTCTGTGCGATCCAGGATGATTCAATGCTGATATTGCTCACAGGCGAGAACAACCTTTCCTTTATTGAAACCTCCGCGCTCGATGCAAGCAACGTTGAGCTCGCTTTCCAGAATATCCTCACAGGTATGTATCAGCACACCCACCTACAAGAGAAACTCCGCTAACATGCATTCCTCCAGAAATCTACCGAATCGTTTCCCAAAAAGCTCTCGACAACGGCGATTCGGCGCAAGCCAACCTCGGCGCTGGACAGAAGATTGAACTCACCAACCCCGCAGATGGAGGTGCACCAAAGGGTGGCAAATGCTGCTAAGGATTTCTTTTCGCAAGTTATGCTAAGCGAATATACTTGGGTTGTTTGATGGTTGATACGCGGCGAGGCGTCTATAACAATGTTATGGCAGGAGCATATGCGGGTAGTCACGAAATTCAGGACCAAGGCTGTAATAGCTGCGCATACAAGGTGCCCAGTTGATCGACTAGCTTTTAGGGATCAGATTCTTTAGACTGTCCTCTTTCTTGTCATTTCAAGGATGGTCTTTTTTTCGTTGCCTTTTACGATGCGTTTCTTTTGTACGGGGTCATAGTCCTGCTTTGGAGTGGGGTGTCGATGCCTTTTAACGATCGCTATGCCCTGCTTCTTAATAGACGCTTGTCTTAATGCCCTACTAGATTGTATTATGTGCCACACATCTGTTTGTTCACCGAGATCTCTCTTTCAAATCCGAGAATGTGATCCTTGACCATGCATGCCTCCCAAATATATGTTTTCCGCCTTGTCCACACCCCTCGCTAGGCTTCCCAAACACAACAGGCACCGCTATGAATCACTTCGGATCCCAAGACGTATGAAATACCAATAACGGCCCCGTTTATTAGACTCCCTTTCACAACAAGATACTTAGTAATAGATATCTTTATCATGATTGATTATCCTAAGTGAGGAACTGCAACAATGAATAATGCTAAGAGCTGCGTAAAGAGCGCTCATCGAGGCATGTGATATTCGGATCTAACCTGTATACCTCACTATTGACAGAATTGCAAACAAAGAAACGACGTCAAATAGACACCATTGAGAGATTTTACAAGCAACAAAGAAAGGAAGATAACAAAATCCACGAAGCTCACTTCGTCCGCAAGGCTGGTAAAAATAGTCTAGGCCTAAAGAGGAAAGATGGGTAACGTTTTGGCGCTAAGATTAGGTTTTGATAGAGAAATTGTTTTGAACCTCAATTTGCGCCGACCTTTTTTTGAAATCTTGTGCATCTTTACGTCGTTACAGCTTCGTCTCAGCGCTTCACCTTCTACCCAACGCCATGTCTGCCTACAAAGCGCTGTCGAAGTCCAACGGCGATAAACAAGAGGCGCCTGCGAATGGGATCAAGAAGAACAAGCAAAGGGTTTTAATATTATCTTCGAGAGGAATTACCTACAGGTACTGCACACCCCCAAAAGCTTTTCCCCCGCATGTACATACACGAAGCTGCTAATAGTAGTTTGAAACAGACATCGACATCTCTTGAATGATCTTGCCTCCCTATTACCCCACAGCCGCAAAGATGCAAAGCTCGACACAAAATCTAAGCTCTACCAACTCAACGAACTCGCAGAACTCTACAACTGCAACAACGTCTTCTTCTTCGAAGCCCGCAAAGGCAAAGATCTCTACCTCTGGATGAGCAAAGCACCCAATGGACCCACCGTAAAAATGCACATGCAAAACCGTACTTCACCCCCTCCACCCCTCCAGTTACCCCTCCAACTCACATCGTCTAGTACACACAATGGAAGAACTCCACTTCACAGGCAACTGCCTCAAAGGCTCTCGTCCGCTCCTCTCCTTCGACGCTTCCTTCGACAAAGAACCGCATCTCCGCGTACTTAAAGAGCTCTTCATGCACATCTTCGGCGTCCCCAAAGGCGCCCGGAAAGCCAAGCCATTCGTCGACCACGTCATGGGCTTCACGCTTGCCGATGGCAAGATCTGGATCCGGAACTACCAGATCAGCGAGACGGAGCCGTCGAAAATCTCTACTTCCACCGACAGTACTGATGCCAAGCCGAAAGTAAAGAAGAATGCTGATGGGAAGGAGACGGAGATTAGTTTAGTTGAGATCGGACCGAGATTTGTTCTCACGCCGATTGTTATTCAGGAGGGGAGTTTTGGGGGCCCGATTATCTATGAGAATAAGGAGTTCGTGTCGCCTAACCAAGTGAGGAGTGAGATCCGTCTCAAGAAAGCGGGGAGGTATAACCAGAGGGCTGAGCAGGGAGTGGAGAGGCTTGCGAAGAAGGGAGAGTTGGGTCTCAGGACTAATGGGGGACGCAAAGCGAAGGTCGATGAGCTGGATACAGGGACGTTATTTGCTTGAGAAGATCAAAGTGGCATGTCGTGGCGTTTGGTGTCTGGGAAAAGTATTCGAGCATTTCGCAAAGTCGGTTGTAGGAATGGAGAATGTATACCCCCATAGCCCTATCTCTGCCATTGATACACTACACCCACTACACAACGCTTTGATATTGCCCTAGTGGGTCTTGAGGTTATTCCCATCCATTATCCTGCATATCGCCTGCGAGCAAGAGGCGTATTCAGCTGCGCATTGACTAGAAAGCCCATAATCCTCTCGGGGGGGTTTTGTTGCATATCGCTATTGTTCTCCACTATTTCAGACGTTACCATAGGCATCATTGTGGCGCTGGCGTTTTCTCAATTGAACTTGCTTTCTCCACATCTCATCATCATCTGACCCGCCCCACCACTGCATGTACAAAGTAAAGTAATCCAGGAATTAAGGAGACATGGCATATATACGAAACTCCTTATTTGGGTTAAGAGGTCTTGAGAACTCTTTTTGATTTTGGTTTTGTTTTCGAAAGCTGGAATGATACGATCAGCATGGACAATTCCCCCGGCTCAGGCTCAGTATGCAGGATTCAGCCCAGCAGGATCATTCGTGTAACCATCATTTCGGATCTGCGTGTTGCCAAGAACACGTGGGGTGGACGGTGGTTGTGAGCCTTTCTGTTCAAGTTGAATACCTAGGCCTGCCTGTAACTTTGGAATTTTTATCCCATATGTGAGATTGCGGGGAAGCGGGGTAATACTGGAAGTAGAATAAAGTAGAGCTCTCAAGCGTTCTTATGTATCTCCTAGTATTTGGTATACAAGCCATGCCATGTATGCTCTCTGTATTTAACACTCGTCGTTTTGTAAATACACGTTGGCTTTCTATAGCTAGGCTACAGTCGTCTTTACAATCTCTACATAAAATACTATCTGACTCTCTCACTCCCCCGTACTCCTTGCACCGCTTGCAAAAGTAGAAGCAGTAGTCAACGGACCCTGCATCGGAGCAAAGATCACTACCGGTTATTCTCCAAACCAACTCCCCGCTGCAGCTGTGCACAGGCGTCTGCCTCCCCACCAGCACATCCATTCTCATCTTCAACTCCACCATCGCCTCTCTATAACCACCCCTTCCCCAACAGCCCCTCTCGAGAAAAGCTACCTACTTCAGCCTCCAGCGCCACTGGTAAACAGACGGCACCACCAAACAACTGCCACAGGGCCCCCCCTCGCCGGCGTCTCACAGCGTGCAAGGGCCTATGGCCGGTTCGTTTCAAATCAAATGCCGCTTCGCGGAGAGCCAGCACGGACTAGGTTTCTGGGGTTGCGGAATCGATGAATCGGCTTCTTTTTCTGTACGGGCGCGTATGACTATTGCTATTGTTATTGCTGTGAATGTTCAGGAGGCGAACATTATCGAGGGGGAGGTGTTGTGGAAGGAGGGTGGTGTAAGTGTAAAGCTTAAGTGTGAGTGTTTGTATGGGTTTTGTTACGAGTAATTACTTTTGTACATGGGAAGGCAACCGAGATGTGAAGTGTTCGGATCAGATAGATGCTAGGTGTACTGCAGGCAACTTTCTGCTTCACATATCTCTAGTCTATTCCGTTGTGTTTCAACTATTTTTGCCCTTGTGCGAATTTTATTTGGTGTCAGGTAATGACATGTAACGCAACTGGTCTTAGGTGAAGAGATGGGTGGCTAGGCAGGTGCATTTTTCGAAATCTGACAGTGTTCGTCGTAACAAAGTGACCATATGATATGTATGGTCACATACCATTCCACTTCTTGATTAAGCCGTCCTTCTGCGCTTTCTGAGCATACCCGATTAACTCATGCATCCTCTCAAAGTCCTTTGGTGTACCCTTCGAGTTCTGCGTCGCTATAGCCAACATTTGCTGAGCCTTTCCCGCTGTCTCACCAATTGCCTTTTCCCCGCCCATTTCTCCACCACTTTCCACTCTTGCTCCTACTCCTATTGCCAAATCCCGCGCCTTGTAAGTAGCCTTCTCCTCTTACAAGCCTTAGCGTACTCCTCGCTGTTCATTTCAGATGGCATCCAATTCCAGAGGGACCATGCAGATCCTTTAGGTACGTAGATAAAGTGCTTTAGGCAAAACGAATATTTGCGTTTCTCCATCCAACCTTCAATCAGGTATTTGAGAGCAATTTCCTCTGCGAAGATCCATGATCGAGATTGACGATTTGACTTGCGGTTCAAGCGAACTCGGCCCTTGAGCGCAAAGTGGACAGAGTAAATTCTGCTACATGTTAAACCTAGACAGGCTGATGTAGGTCCGTCCATATTAGCCACAATGGCCATGAGAATTTCGGTAGGTAAGGTTTGCATAGAAATCTTCTTCTGTGGTGTGGGCAGACTGTGCTCTGTCGCACAGATTTGCATTTCTGTGGATTCGATATTTTGGGAGATGGATGGTACAACATCTTCCTCATGACTAGGCCCGAGATCTTGCCCATTTAGAGAGTTTTGGACCCCGTTGATAGTTTCAGCAAAGGTTTTGTTACTGCTCTTAGAGTCGAGTATAGGAATGGTCTGTTCTTTGATGTTCTCTCCCGCCATATCCAGGGTGGTAAAGTATGGATAATCCAGTATAAAACTATGAGTTTCTTGGACTAGGAATTTTCGACTTCAAAATGACATTCAGATTTGTAGTTCTTTCCAAATTCCGAATTGTGTGAAAACTTGAGATAAGAAAAGGAAATGTGCGAAATATTTAGAAGTGGCGGTTGAGTCGAGGTTGAATCAAATGGTTTGACTCACTTACCCTAGTGTACAGATGACTAATCAAAGCACTGACCTCCCCTTACTCGTACTTCATCTCGGAGCTTCATTTCAATCTCTCTTCTTCAACCACAACAATCATGATTCAACCACAGCGTCTCAGTCCCATGCGACTGGCATCCTTAAGCTGCAGAGCATCGAACGATGCCGTCTGTTCTTTTTATACCCCCAATGGCGGGGGGGTTGAGAGCTAGTTCTTTTGATTCTCCGCGCCGTTGGTGGTTGTTTACACAGCTGTCACCACGGTATACGCTTTATTGCGTACCTGATCGATCGAATCGATACCAAATTTTGTTACTTGAGCATTCCATTGTATGAAAGAGGGGCGTAAGACGCCAGAGGAGATAGAAGAGGTCATTATCATTGACCAGAGGTGCTTCAACAGACGAAGCAAGAAAGCAGAAAACAATATACAAAAATAGAAGTGAGTCATGAGAACAATTCATTGCACAATTGCTAATCCAGCTATAGTAAATTACAAGCCAAGATGTCGATCAACAGTCTCTCCACAGAGCTCCTTCAGAAGATCTACGAATACACCAACATCCAAGACGCGCTTCACCTCGCGCAAACCTCAAAGAAACACTACCACACCCTCCTTGGCCGCCGCATGCCAATCCTCGAACAGGCCATGCACAATTCATATGGCCCTCTCCCCGAGCTTGTCAAGCTTGTTCTAAGCAAAGAACCCGAAAAGAGTCGCAGACCTATGGGTACCGAGTTCCGTCGTACAAACATGGTCGAGCGAATCCTCGAAGTGGAAGATAAGCCCAAGCTGACCCTTGAGCTGATGAAGAGGATGGTCGAGTACGGCAAGGTGGCCGAGAAATGGGTTGAGCTGTACCCGCGCCTCCGATGGCGTTTTGGGTCTCATCATCGCCGTCTGCTCCGCAGCCATGAAAGACTACGCGTGCATCGAGCTGTGTACAACTATTGGACGTACACGAACCTGTTCCACGACCAAGCATACACTCAATTCGATCCCGACTTCCCAAGCACGCCTGATGATCTACGCATGCGTCTCGTGCGTACATTCTCCGATAATGCAGTGCATGATCTCAGCGAACTAGTCTACCACATCAAACTCGCTATCGAACTCGACCTTTTCCCCTCCAACCGGACCGTACAAGACTACCACGGCATGCCTCTTCGATCCCTCGACAAGCTAGCCTGGGGCGAAGAAGGACCACGATACTGGCGTCTCTTTAACAGCATCCTGAAACTCTCCCCTGCCTGCTTCATCCACCTTATCGAGCACACAAACACCAAGTCCGAGCGCGCGGAATTTATCGCCGCACAAGGCGAGCACTTCCGACATACTCCGGCAACGCTGAATGAATGTCTGTTCCAGCACGCCAATTCAGCTCATATAAAGTGTGGTTTGTATTCCGTGGAACAGTGTTTGCCATCAGTCCATATAGATCGCCGTACGCTACAGGAAGACGTTGCGCGGTGGACGTGTGCGTGGGGCATCGTGGAGCGTTCCGAGGATGAAGATAGGGAGATTGGCAAGAGGAGAAAAGAAAAAAGTGGTCTTGTTCATCTTGATACTCCGAGAGCCCCTGAGGAGCTTTAATGCTGGTGTCTAGTCCGTGGAGTGTATTACTTCCTAAAGCATCTATGAGGTTGTATAGTTAACTTCTCTTATCTACTACTTCTCTTCTTTAGATATATTACTAGTACTTGGGAAATAAACAGACTTCTTTTCTCCCCTTCCATACCGAGCGATACCTAGACCTATATAGTAGCACGTGACTCGATTCCCTGGCCACCCCCACTTTTGCAAACTAATTAACTTGACTGTCCCGAACTATTCAAGTCAGCCATCTATTATATCTATATATCTATCTATCTATAGATCTCTAGCTAAGGATGTCAATAATCAAACTAATTATACTATATTAAGGAATACTAGTCTATTTTTGTCACGTTAACCTTCAAGGCACTAGCGCTAGAGCCTCCCCTCGCTTAGGCACCTGGTCCGTGCCCTTCAGGCTATTCTATTCACTCCCAATCCAACTTCCTATTTACATACTATAAGCTTTACTCTTCATAGTTGTCTTAGTTGATAAAACGCTTCGAATTCGAATTAATACTCTACCGAACCGTAACAGACTGTAGCTACTTAGCTAGATCAGGGTTAAGAGCTAGGTAAGGTTGTAAGGATAGAGAATTAAGAGCAAGCTAGGGATAAATCAGGTAATGCTATGCTAGTTTAGTTGCAGTAAAGAGCAAGAGAGCTGGCGCTGATACTACTAGAGCTGATATATAGTAGTGAAATACATCCTTAGTTATTTACGAGATAGATTCTGTATAACCTAGTCTATTTAGGAATCTAGAGTGATTCCTATGTAAATAGTAAATCTGAATCTTAGCTCAGAATCACTAGTGAACTAACTAGATCCACGAATGAAGCGGAATAGATATAGATATGGTAGATGTTTGAATCATTATTGCATTCGTTCGTTCGTTCATTAAATATGTATATCCATCCATCCAATTTTTATAATCAAGGCACACTTCGTTCCACGTCCACTTCCATATTTGCAAATCATCTTCTCTCATCTCAGCTCATCCCTTACGGAAACTGCCAGACTATCCCGCTACTTGTCGAATCGCAATGCAAACTCACGCCGTCAAGGTCCAGGTCCATAAGAGACGCACGTATAAACAAACTCCGGCCCCTTGATCCTTGTGTGATGCAATGTAGTGTGATGCAATGTAAAGCAAAGTAAGATAACGCACGCGCCCAAACCCCCCGCCCCAGGTAGCAACTAAAAGCAATGGGTATCTTTTTGGTTCAAGGAAAAGAAAGGTACGCAAACAAAATTGGAAAGAGGAAATGTGTGAGGAAGCGAGTAAGCAAGTTGGATAGAAGTCCCCACCCCGCCATAGATCCCAACTCCGTCAATGATCCCGGAAGAAGATCCATCCATCCATCAATGAATCAATCATCCCCATCCGAAGCATCATCCACAAGTGACGGCTGAGCCACCTCGTCGTCATCATCGTTCTCATAGAGGTCTTCGTTTGGCCAGTGTCGACGACCCTGACGTTTCTTGCTGATTGGGCTGGTACGCGAAGTTCCGTTGGATTTCGAGAATGATGATGATGAGGCGGGAGAGTGTGATAAGTGACCATTGTTATCGAGTTTACGCTTCTTATGCGCAGTCCCATTAAGTGTAGGTACAGACTTCCGGTCCGTAGAGTTGTGGGAAGGGCGAGCTTTGGTGACAACAGCGTTTATGCCGCGCCGCAAGTTTATTTCATATTCCGCGAACTTATTCGCCACGTCTGTTTGCTTTTTCAAGTGATCTTCCGAGAGGTTCTGAATATCAACCTCGACTTTCTCAACTTTATGTGAGAGCTCCGAAATCTTGTCGCTGTTCTCAGTTTTTAGGTTGGCGATCTTCTTACTCAGGGTGGTAATGTCGTTATGGAACACTTCCATCTCGAGACCGTGGGGCTTGAAGTTTGCCACTGTTGTCTCGATGCTCTTAACTTTATCATCGACAGCTTTGATTGCGGTCCTAAAGACGGTCTGTGCATTTTCGACTTCATGCAACCTAGTCTCGGAATTTACTGCTGACTGCGACTCAATATTCTTGACGGCCTTTTCAAGATCTGAAACTTGACTAGCAGTTGCTTTGATCAAGTTTTCAAGCGGCGAGATCCGTTGAATTTCAGGGAAATGGTCTTGGGTTATTTGGTCGACTATAGCTCTATGTATATCAGTAGTGAGGATGTTATTATATCGATGATCCAAATTCGAGCAGGCTATCCCAATCGAATCAATCTGACTATAGACGCCGTTCTGTTTCCAAAGCTCATTTTGGACCCCGACCTGTACAGCAGTAACGGCTTCTGTATGCTTCTTATCGATTGCGACAGTAGCCTCTTGAACGGCGGTGTTGACAAGGGCTCCAAGTTCAGCGCTAGAGCTAGCACCAAGTGAGGGTATTTGGCGCTTTAAGTATTCGACCTGGTCCGGCAGAGGCGACAAAGTTCCCTGTAGACCGGCGAGGTTTGTCTCAATACTTCCAACCTTTCGCTCGGTTTCATTGGCCCGAAGTTCGACTTTGGCCAAACGAGTAACAAAGATCTCAGCAGCTGCGTCTTGCTGAGTATTAACCTCATCCTGCACCTCTTTATGGACCCAGTCTTTACTCGGCAGCAACGCAAGCTTGTTCTCAAGTGTTCCAAATTGTTGTGTGAACTTCGCGGATGTATCGACTATATTCGAAGGCAAGGTTGAGGAGGCTTTTGAAGTCTGGGTTCCCGACGCTAGCTGAGTCTCTATTTTCGATAGGCGCTGCTCTAGCCTCGACAAATTTGCTGTACTTGGGGTTATGTTGTTTCTTGCATTTGTTTGTTGAATGCTGACTTTGTTGCTTAGAGACTTCAACTCCTCCTTTTGGCTAGCAAGACTTTCATGCACCTTGTCCAATTCATTTGGAGCCTCGTTATGTGTCGAGTGTTTAACGAATGTCTTGGCACTCTGCTCGCAAGCGGATACTCTCTTCGTTAGACTACTTAAGTCCAGGTTCTTCATTTCGTCTTGAAGGTGCGTAACGTCGCTCTTGATAACTTGGATCGATTGTAATAGATTCGGATTCGTAGGGATGTCTGCAGCTGGTGTAGTAGATTTGGGAGCCAAGCGAGTTACATCCTGCTTGAGAGCAGCTAACTCCTGCTCTAGAGTATCGTTCACGGACCTTGTAAGTTCTCGGGTATTTGCAACATCTGACTCTATATCCTTCTTCCAACTCTTTAATTGTGCTCGGTACTTGAATGAGGATACCGTCCAATCAGCCAGGCTGTTCTGCACGCCATTGACTTTGCGGTCCACAGTATCAATCTTTCCTATACCGTCGGCTAAAGGCGTAATCCGGTTCGCTAAAGCAGCCAGACTTTCTGCGCTTTCTTTCCTAACTTTGTCCAGCTCACCCTTGACATCTGACAAGTCGGCAAGACGCCTTGAGAGTTCGTCCTGTAGCTTTTGCTTCAGATCGACTGACTCTCGAGACAATTGGACGACACGGTCGTTAACGTCTTGAATAGCTGTAGCTCTTCTCGCGCTTTCAGAACGTGTATCGGTTTCGAATTTGGATTGACGTGCGTCCGCTTCTACTAGTGTCTGCTTTGCGGTCTTGCTTATCGACTCAAGTTCTAAGACCTTCTTTTCAAGCAGCTCTCGAGACTTCTTCTCGTCCTCAAAGAGCTTCTTCTGGGTCTGAAGCTGCTCATGGAAGTCATCGCATCGCTTTTGCAAATCATCGCAACGATTCCTAAGCTTGCTATCATCACCTGTGACTCCAGAAGCCTGTGCTAAGATAGCTGGGATCTTTGATGCGGCCGACATGGCTATAGATGCAAGAGAGTCATTCTGTGTCTTCAGCTGATCACTCAAGAGTTTTAATTGCTTCTCAGCGCGCTCTCTTGCCCTTCTCTGCGATTCTTCGAGCGCCGGATACTTCGCATGGTTCTCCTTGCTTTTCAAGTACTCACTTAGGCATTTCTCCTTCTCTTTTTCGGCAGCTATCTTCTTCTGTTTGAAGAGAGCAGTATCTATCGCCTGGTCTCCAAATTGTTTGAAGATTTCTCCGAAAGTGGCCACAATAGCCATATGCACCTCATCCGGTGCAGCGACAGGAGTGACAACGGGAGTGGCAGCTGGAGAATGAAATTTAGGGTTAATACTTGGAGCAGTCATTGCAGGAGACGCCACTGATGCAGTAGCCTGGGCCATTGTTATAACTGGCGCTGACAATGAAGTCTTTGCCGGCGCCGGCGCCGGTACTGATTGGGCTGGCGAGTTCACTTTTGGGGCTTGTGGTTGATCAGGTAGCGGATGAGGGCTTGATGCTGCACTGGATCCTAATGATTGTTAACGAACGGGTTGCAAGGACCTTGGGGGGAAATAGTTGTTTTAGACTTTAAAGGTACGAGACAAGAGTTGTATATTATGAATCAAGACGTGTAAAGTCATGGATATGACTCACCATTGGTGGAAAGATGCTGCGGCCTAGGGGACGATTGAGCAAAGCGGCCGTGGCTGGACTGGCGGTCCTCTTCGCGATGTGAAGGCCGTATTGTGGTGTACCCTGGTGGCGATCGTGAACGCTCTCGTCTTCTGTCTCTATCCCATTCTCTATCTCTGTCCCTATTCCTATCCCTGTCTCGATCTCTATCGCGACTGTCACGGCGGGCCTCACGAGGATGGACAGGGTCAGATGTATATCTGTCACTGATTCGGGGGCCTCGTGGTGGCGAACGCCGGCGTGGCGGTGACCTGGATCTCCCCCCGTAGCCAGGGCTTCTCATGTCGTGATAGGAAGACTCATTCGTGGATGTTGGAACAAACTGATCGTATGGATTTTGTTGGGGAGGTGGAAGTGGAGGAAGTAGAGGAAGCGGAAGATGGTGTTGTCGCTCAGCTGCCAGACCTTTAATGGTGAAGACAGGTCCTGGAGATGGCATGAGTGGAACCTAAATAGAGAAGACGGCGCGTTAGCTTCGCGTTATTTTTTTTTGATCTGCAAGGAAAGAGCGATGCGTTGGAGTGCAGCAATATTGCTTTTAGCTGGAAACTCAAAGAGTCTAGCCAACGTGAACAAAGTTCATTATGTGCAGACGGAGGAGGCATTTGCAAAAGTGAATAAACGTACAAAGACAAAGTGAAGTGGACTGGAAGAAGCAATATCCTTACTGTTATGTTAGTATGTCTCCTTTTCTACCTATCCACCAAAAGCTTCAAATGAGGTTGAACTCTGCAGACGCATACAAGCATTCGCATCATCGAAAGTCAGGGGGGGGGCAGCTGCAAGATGAAACCGGAAACAAAGCAATGGCGAGAACAGGCCTCCTATCCTATCTGAGCGTTTTTGTCCCTTCGGATGTAGTGGGGGGGGGGTAGACTGGGGGATCGGTTGGCTGGATTGGTGGACGATTACTCGTAACGATCAAACACAAGAATAAAGTTCAAGCGGGTTGCTGCATGGCATAGTCCAGAAGGCTCCTATCTTATCTATGTACACTCAGGATTGTCTCTCGGGGGGACAACGTAAGGCAGTGTAATGGAATTCTTGAAGGAGAGACGTGGACAAAGGGAAGAACGGATGCAACTGGAAGTGCAAGTGTTGTCAATCAAACCCTTTAGCTCATCTAAAGCGCTAAGATTTAACGCGTTTCGAGAAACGGTAAAGTGAGGTAAGGTTTAGCGCAACTTCCGCTTGCATGCATTATGAGCATGGCCATGGCATGGCTGTACGGAGTACTGTAGCCTGGAGGACGAGATAATGATAAAGTAAGATTCAATGTTGATAGACATGCACCAAATATCCTTTGCGTTTTATCCGCTGTCGTGTCGTGCAACGTAACCAAACGCAGGGATTCATGTGCATTGCGCCTCTAATTGCACATCCCAGCATTTCTACCTGCACCCCTGCTACACAGCACCCTTTGAAATAGGCTCTAAGATTTTCCAACAATCAACGAGAATATTGTTGGCGCGACAGAAGCCCGAACAACCTCTGTCATACAACCAACTGCATTGTCCCCATCATGGCTGCTGTGAGTATACAACATATCTTTCTTGGACTACCAAACTACCCTTCTAATATGGCCAGGCAATTCAAACCGTCTCCGAGAGCAAGGAGCTCCGGGGCCTGAACCTGATCGCGGCACATTCCCATATTCGCGGTCTTGGAGTCGACCCAGATACCCTAGAGCCGCGAGCTTCATCACAAGGACTGGTGGGGCAGGAAAAGGCGCGTAAAGCTGCCGCCGTGATCTTGCAGATGGTGAAGGAGGGGAAGATTGCAGGCAGAGCTGTGTTGATTGCTGGTCCACCAAGGTAGGTCAAGATTGGGCTGTACGCATGGCTGGCGCTGACGACTACTCAGTACTGGGAAGACTGCGATTGCAATGGGTATGGCACAATCATTGGGGACCGATGTACCATTCACGATGCTTGCCTCCTCCGAGATCTTCTCGCTGGAGATGTCAAAGACAGAAGCTCTCGAGCAAGCCTTCCGAAAATCCATCGGCGTACGGATCAAGGAGGAGAGTGAGATGATAGAGGGCGAGGTGGTCGAGATCCAAACAGACAGAAGCGTAACAGGGGGCACAAAGCAAGGCAAGCTCACAATCAAGACTACGGACATGGAATCAGTCTACGACATGGGTAGCAAAATGATCGACTCTATGACCAAAGAGCGCGTAATGGCAGGCGATATCATCTCCATTGACAAATCCTCGGGCAAGATTTCGAAACTTGGACGCTCATACGCAAAGTCCAGAGACTACGATGCCATGGGGGTAGACACCAAATTCCTACAATGTCCAGACGGCGACCTCCAAAAGCGAAAAGAAGTAACACACACCGTCTCCCTACACGAAATCGATGTAATCAACTCCCGCACCCAAGGATTCCTCGCTCTCTTCTCCGGCGACACGGGCGAGATCCGTAGCGAAGTCCGCGACCAGATCAACACCAAAGTAGCTGAATGGAAAGAGGAAGGCAAGGCCGAAATCGTACCCGGCGTGCTCTTTATCGACGAGGTACACATGCTAGATATTGAATGCTTCTCGTACATCAACCGGGCTCTCGAGGACGAGCTGGCGCCCATCGTGATCATGGCATCCAACAGAGGCAATTCCCGTCTGCGCGGAACAAATTATAAATCTCCCCACGGACTGCCATTGGATTTCCTCGACAGATTAGTCATTGTGTCCACACACTCGTACCAAAAAGAAGAAATCCAGCAAATCCTCGCCATCCGCGCCGCAGAAGAAGAAGTAGATCTCACACCCGACGCTTTAGCTCTCCTCACGAAAATCGGCCAGGAAACAGGACTCCGCTACGGAAGCAACTTGATTACCACCAGTCAGCTGATTTGTGCGAAGAGGAAGGCGAAGCAGGTTGGTGTTGAGGATGTGCAGAGAAGTTTTAGTCTGTTTTATGATAGCGGGAGGAGCGTGAAGTTTGTGTCGGAGTTTGAGAAGAGGCTGATTGGCGATCAGGGCGGAGTGAGTCTGAATGTTACGAATGGGCATGGTGATGCTATGGATATTTCTTGAATTAGCTTTGACAATGGGAGGGAGGCGTTGGGTGATATCATTTTGCGAGAGGGAATAAAAAGATATATGTTGGTTGTACTTTATGTATTACCAGGAAAAGATTGGCGTTAGACTTTGGCTCTAATACCTACAGCATGATTTGGCCTGAGGACTACTTACTATACTGTGAGTTTTGAATTCAAGTGTATTGTTACTATATTGCTTTTGGGTATCATTATGCTTTTGCCTTCCGTTGCTTGCCTTTCCTTGTTTCCAATCATGCACTATGCAAGCCCACATATTCATACAAAATCCACAACCCTACTCCACGCCCCCTCCTCACCAACCCTCTTGAACTCAACCCCCTCGCCAAAGTACCCAGCGTCCTGCCACGCAACCATAGTAGCCCCATCGTACGGGCCCTGCTTCGCATCCCCATCCCGTCCATCCGTCCACCTGTACTCCCAATACTTAACCTCCCCATCATCGTGGACCTTCTCCACGGCCGGCTCAACCCACGGCCCCCCAGCCTCACGTGCGTACTGCCGCACTAGCATTTCGCGTTCCTGCTCATAGATGTCCGTTTGCCCTCTCGTGAGCAACTGGTCGGCCGCACCTGTGATCTTGTCCACGGCCTCCTTGATGCGTGTTTGTTCCTTATCTTCCGGTTGGTTGGGGGTAGGAGCGGTATCGTCCATATCCATAGCATCCTCTTTCTTAGCCTGTTTCTTCAGCTTCCATTTCGGGATTTTCTTCTCTTTCTTCTGGCCTTTCGCCAACCGGGCCAGGGCCTCGAGAACTGTCTCTCCTTTCTCGAGCTGGAGAATAAGGGTTCGGAGGATATCGGGTAAGAGCAAGGCATCATCTTCCAACCTCTTCTGCCTTCTCTCCTCTTCGCGTTTCTCATGCGCTTCCGCCGCCTTCTTCATATCCTTCTTACTAACGCCCTCGAGCCACAAATCATGCCTCGAATCCGGATCTGCAGCCTTGCGTACAAAATTTCCCGCATCATCGAACCGCCCCTCCTCCTGCTCCGCTTTCATGTTAAAAGCGTCGACCTTGGGCGCGTTCCTTTTCAATCCACCGGCGCCGATTTCATCGTCGATATCTTCTTCCTGTGCCGCCAACGCAGCTTCTTCTTCGTCGTCTGAGGACTCGGCATCGTCCATGGCGTGTGTGGAGAGTTTGCCCTTGGGGTCGAGCGCAAAATTGGAGGATATGTGACCTCCAGATTTAGAGGACTGGACTTGGCCTTCTATTTCGTCCTCGCCTAGAAATCTCACACTCTTGTCCTTCTTCCCCGTTCCAGGCATATCTTCATCTTCGTCTCCATCCTCTTCTTCTAGGTCTGCAAACATATCTGCATCGTCCTCCATTTCACTCTTCTTCCCTCCACTTCTACCCCCACCATTCCTGCCAGCTCCATCTGGCCCATACCCATCCAATGCATCCGCGAGATTGACGTCTCCCTTTGAGCGTTTTTCGGCCCGCGCATCGAAGCCCTCGTTGTCGGAATCACTGTCATATCCATCTAGATTGACCGCTCCTCTTTTGGTCCCTGCGCCGCCGCCACCAATTACATCGGCTTCTAGCACGGCGTCTTCTTCGGGGGCATCGGGGGCGAGGGCTGAGGGGTTGCGGATGTCGAATTTGGGACCTTTGGAGGATGAGGAGGGGTCGTCTGACGTTTCGGCGTGGTGAGTACGTGCAAATGCTTCGCCGGCGCGGTTGGGACGCGCTGCGGAGAAGCGGGAGCTCATGATTATTATCTAGGGGTTTGTAGCAATGGCGCGAGGGGGTGAATTAGAGAGGGAAGTAAGTGTATAGTACGTAGTTAGGGATGCAGAGGAATGAACAAGGTACAGTAAGGCGGTACTGTACTTCGGAGTTAAGATAGATAAAGCTACCTAGCGCCAGGCACAGCGTTTCGTCATTTCTACTGACTGATTGTGAAGCTTCCACCTCGTCACAAACCTCCAAGTAAATACACAAACTTTCTTGAACAAAAAAACTACGACCCATCTTTAAAACAAAATGGTACTGATTCCACACTACCAGCTACTCCCCTCCACATATCTTACTAACGCAACCAGTATCACCCAAGCGGATACTACGAGGACGACGACCCAATGGCCATGTACAACCTACTTCAAGCCCGCGGCGGACGACCAGGAGCCATGAAGCGTTTCGATGAATACTATCGCTGCTACCCAACCGTCATGCTGCCTGGTCCAGAGCGTGAGCACCTCAACTTTGGCGGAAAGATCATCATGCCGCCGTCAGCTCTCGAGAAGCTCACACGGCTACATATCACGTATCCGATGCTGTTTGAGCTGATCAACGGGGCAGCGGACAAGGTCTCTCATGCTGGTGTATTGGAGTTTGTGGCCGAGGAAGGAAAGGTGTATTTACCGCACTGGGTATTTCTCCACGTTCCCCAAGAAGAATGAAAGTGATACTGATACATTGCATAGATGATGAAAACTCTAGATCTAGACACAGGTGATCTAATCCAAATAAAATCCACCGACCTTCCCTCCGCCTCCCTCGTCAAGCTTCAACCACAAAATACGGCCTTCCTCGATATCTCGGACCCGAAAGCAGTGCTCGAAAAGGCCTTTCGGGACTTCGCCACTGTCACAAAAGGCGACATCTTCTCTTTCTCCTACAACGACACGGTCTACGACGTCGCCGTGCTAGAAGTAAAACCCACAAGCGACAAAATGGGCGTCAGCATGCTGGAGACGGACGTTGAGGTTGATTTCGCCGCGCCCGTGGGGTACGTGGAGCCTACGCGGGGAAGCGGGACGAGCACGCCGCGGAATGGACCTGGGCTACCGGCGGGTGGCATGTTGCATAGTCAGGGCACGATGGCACAAGCTATCAACTACTCTGACATTGCGCCGTCCGCTGCCACGGCTGCGACAGGCGCTAGAGCCTCGACTTCGAACTTCTTGCTTGGAGGTCAGAAACTAAATTCCAAGAAAGCATCTACGCCGAAAGCCTCGACCCCTGTGGCGGGGGCTAGTACGAATAAAACTCCCGAGAGTGCAAGTACTGTGGTGCGGAGAACGAATGGACCCCAGCCCCTGCGCTTAGCGCCTAATAAGCTCTTCTTTGGGTATGAGATTAAACCGCTGAAGACGGCGGCTGATAAGGAGAAAGAGAATGCGGATGCAGCGCAGCCGCATTTTGCGGGGCAGGGGCAAACTCTTAGAAGTGGCGTCAAGCGGAAAGGAGAGAGCGAGAAGGGCAAGGAAAAGGAAAAGGAGGATGTTGTCAAGGAGGAGAAGAAGCCGGATGTGGGAAGGAGACTTGATGGGAGGAAGATTTGATTGTGTGCATGCTATGAATGGATAGGCGTTGGGGGATTATGAGGTCTTTGGGCGTTTGGGGCTGATACTCCTGGAGGATGATGATAAATTGTGGCATAGCATAGCTGAGCAGGTAGGTATTAACGAACATAAAGATAATACACTTGACCTTTTATGAAGGCGCAAGTCACGCTTCCTTTTTTAATCTGTTTTGACTGCAGTGGGTATTCTGGACTCGGATTACCTGGTGCTCGTGTAGACTACCTGTCACTTTCTGCAAGCTGCATTTCTACCTTTTTATTTCTTCTTCCCCAACGACAATTTTTGAAGAGAGTTTTGAAGCATGAATGGATTTCGGTTAGGAGGTTGAAAGAATTACTTGATAATCGGGAATGCATACATAGCCTTGACCTGCAAGTTTGGTTTAGTTTGCCTCGACATCTCTGCTCTATACACTGTACATTTTTCGCTGCCTTTGTCTGTCCTTGATGGTGCTTAAGCTTGTTGGTAGAATCATGTCAAAGAAGTCTAATTGCTGCAAGAGAGGATTGGCCCAGTTGCCGGATGCAGTTCATGTCTTTGTCCGAGTTTCTCACCTTGAACTCGAGGCATCTCAGTAACATATTTTCCGCATCTGTCAGTTTTGCGTCCAGTTTTCAGTAGAAGGAAATCTGATATATACATACATGATACACAATTAGCTTCCGACAGGCATAATGGGTGATCCAGTGGTAAGGTATCCCAGTCCGGATATTACTTTCGGTATCGAATATGAATTCGACTTTGTGGTTCTAAAGTCCCTTCATCACGCTTTTGATCCGTATAGTGGGAAGAGTGAAAATGCCACATCGTCGTCTAGATCTAGATCTGGATTGTCTGTGACCGAGGAAGACGATGAGCATAGGGGGGCTGATGTGGGGTTTGTTAGTGGTGATAGTATTGTGATGATCTCGGAAGCATCGTTAGAAGAAGGCTCTTTCGACTCACCGAAAGAACACCAAGGAGATGAAGACGTTACTAATTATATGGACGGAATCGTGTACGCGGAATACCAAGACCCTATGAAGGATGTAGGCTCTAGCTCACGTCAAGGCAGCAACGATATTACTGGCTCGGCTGGAATTGAGAACGAGACCGATGAGAAGCCAGAAAGTCGATTTCATTCCCACCCTCAATATTACCAAGGAGATAACATGACAGATGATCCCCAGGACAATCCTCTTATGAATGAAATCGTATATACCGACAATCAAGACGCTTCTGATGAAGACTTTGATGGTTATGGTTACGATGACTTGGAGGATTTCGATGAAGATGACGTTTTCGGGATTGAAAGCATACCCCCCAACTCCGAAATAAAACCAGACGATTCCAAATCCGAAAAGGCACTAAGGAAAGAAAAGAGAAAGCAGAAGAGAGACTCCAGTGAATCTGGCTCAGGCGGCCCAAGCGAGAAGACCATCAGCACCCGATTGTCTGAAGAACACTACCAGTCCATAAACCAATACGTTACTGATCTCCTCAACCACGCGCTCCCTCACTCACCCAAGACTCCTTCGCTCATAGCCCCTGTTGAATGGGCTGCGCTAGATAAGGAAGTTAGTCCGGAGACGTGGAGCGTTACACAAGATGGTAGTGTTGAGCCTAGACGACGTGCCTTTGCCCTTTACCAGGATCTCGAAGCCGCAGAAGCCGCGGGGGTTACGATCCCAGAAAGATCTGAAAGGGCTCAGCTGCGCCGAGGGAACCGGTTGGAGAGGCAGGTGAAGAAAATGTGGCGTGTTTCGGGAGTGGAATTGGTATCTGCTGTTCTGCGGTACAAAGATGATTGGATGCCAAAGTAAGTATCTCGTTTCTTGAACATAGGTTTTTTATAAAGATACTTGTGGGAAGTTGAGACACTTCCTGCATTCGTCTCTTGTTAAAACACCTCGTTTACCTTGAAAGCAGTTATACTAACTCAATTTTTCTCACAAGGCTGCAGCAATCCACGAAGATCTGACCTCGCTCGATGAGCGAGCATTCTTCCCGAAGAATGCAAAAAGCGGGTTGCACGTACATGTGGCAATCAACGGCGGGTCTGACGTCGACTTCGAAAGCCCTGTGGGTTCTGCATGCATGCAGAACGTGACTGCTCTATACGGACTATTCGAAGACGAAATCGAGAAATGGCTACCTGTGAACCGGAGGGATGCAATGTTTACTTTGCGAATCAGACTTGGCATGGAAAAGAAACGACTGCAAGATTTTGAACCGACAGCACGACCGGACGAACTTCTCACTTTCACACCGCAGCAGTTCACCCAGTCCATATATCAAGCAAAGGATGCTAACAGTCTGCGAAAAGTCACAACCGGGACACACGATGGCTCGTACGTAACAGTCAACATATCCCCCGAAAGAGACAACAAGCCCACCACCATAGAATTCCGGCACCACCAAGGAACAACCGACCCCGTCGCCATAAAATGGTGGGTGACGTTCCTCGTCCACCTAGTCAAATACTCCTACCTCCTAGCACAACTCCACTACCAGATCCGCGACGACGTCGACTTTGTATCGCAGGGCGATACACGCAGTCTTGTTGAAGACTACGCTAGCCAAGTCAGCATCCTAGACGTACTCAGCTTCCCGGCCGAAGGTAAGGCGCACTTTGCCGCACGCGCGGAAATGCATCGGGATAAGGTCCATGATGCGGAGCGAGAGATGGATAAATGGTTTGTCTGGCAGAGGTGTAGGGAGACGAGGCGTACGGGCAGGTTGACGGGTCGGGAGTTTGATAAGGCGCTGAGAGTTAATTCGGATACTGGGTATAAGGAGGCAGTGGCGCGCGTTCAGGAGACGTATGGGGTTAGGATTTGAGCCAGCTGACTGATGGTCGGGGTATTAGTGAGCTGTAGGTGTTTGGGCACGATGATACACTTTGTTATGATGGTGAGAGATTGTGGCCGCGGAAGAGGTACTTTTATCCGTGGATGAGGAGTCTGGAGCTTCAGAGTTGTATAGTGCGATTTGAATTGGGCGACCTTGCTTGTTTTTGTTTATATACATATTTGTTGGTTGATTTCTGTTATGTCCCTACACACATATAGAGTTGTTAGTCTTGGGAATTACTTGAGTTCTCCATCATAAGTATGGTGCATTGTATTACATTGCCGAAACCAGATTCTCGGGGGTATGCCGCGGTGGAGGGCATGCATCAATCTACATAGCATCCTGTGGCCGCATTCGTCACTTGCAAGTTATCTATTGTCCTTTCCAAATCCGTATGGATTTGTTCAAGTATTTCTAGTTTGGGACTGGTTATTCTCGATGAAAGCGGAAAGGAAGAGCAAGTGTCATTTCTTTGTTCACATCGCATCCACCTGACACCCACCCCTTTTTTACCATCTAAATGCATATTGTGGTCGTTTCTCATTTTCGCTCTACCTTCAATTATTGCCTTCTTTCGTATATGTTGTGAGCTCAATTTGTTTGCGTACCTATCTATCAGGACTTCCCTTTTGCAATTGTCCCAACGCACCGTTTCAAGATGACGGTGGCTACACAAGAGATGCCAGATCTCGACAACGTTGATATCCGTATCTTGGAATCTCTTACAGGAGCTTTTTCGAAGGCGATTGCGTCTGAATATGCTTTGCACAGTCCGGAACACTCTTCTACGTCAGAGCCACAACCTCGGCCGGGCCTTAGAGTCGAAGCTCCATCACAAACCAAACTCAAACTTCCAGCTGTTATCGTTCGCGGTGATACTCGTTCAGTAGTAGAACTCCCTTCGAAGGCCCCTCCTATAACTATCGGGTCTTCGAATGCTAGCTCAGCGAGCTCAAGTCCTCCTCGACGACGTAAGGAGACCAGGACTCTGCCACGACGGAAAGAGAGCAGCGCTGCTGTTGAATACAATTCAGATGGTTTTGGACAGCAGTGGCATCGAGGATCGCATAAGAGGAATTTGGATTATGATTCCGTGGAAGAGTTTTTTCCTTCCGAGGCTGAAAAGAAACGGAAGTTCAAGTCGGCAAATACATCACGGAAGAAGAAATTGGTCAAGATACCGAACGACGGCCAAAGCCGGAGTAATGGAATATTTTTGGCAGAGAAGAAGGGAAAGGTATCTGCAAAGAGTGTTGTCCCTGTTACACCTAAGGATTCCGAAATGGTCAGCAGCGAAGCTTCATCCAAAATGTTTGAAACACCCGAATTACAAAAAATCGACAAGCTTGTCAAAGACCATTACATCCCTGGGTATGATGCCAGGTGGCTTAGGGAAAGGTTAGATGCACCTACTAGCGACAATCCGCTGGCAAAGGATCTAGAAGGGAAGAAAATTGTAAAGTATGATTTGGACAAGCGGGAGAGGTATGAAGCTACAGCGTCTAATAGTAAGGAGCAGACGAGAGATTTTTATCCAGCTACTGATGAGGAGATTGCTGCCGCGGGAATTTATGCAAGGGAGTTGGTTGCATGGGTTAGAGCCGAGGAGGCACCAAAAAGAGAGAAGATCTGGAAAGAGGTCTGGGAAAGATATGGAGACGAAAGTACGTTGATCCGATTCGTCTCGAGACACTTCTAACGGTAAGGTAGGAAAAGATGACCCACCCGTTGCTGGGCCTAGTGAATGGCAGGAACGAAAGCATATTCGTGAATTTTTACGCCGCCGGCTCGGTACTATTCCAACAGAAGTGATAAACGATCCAAACATCACACTCGCAAAGCTCGCAAAGAAGAATGCAAAACCAGAAATCGAGCCTCCGATTCCCACCAGATTAATTACAAGCTCCATACAATTCAAAGACCAGGACGGTCAAGTCATGCTTGTAAAGATCAATGGTGGGATCGAAGGACTTTTCGAAGGGAAAGAAGATGGAGACATGCCTTCTCATATCTACGAAGCAATGGAGCGTCTCCGTCGTCGAGGTGTCTCCGCACCCACACCCGGCAACACCGACCGACGGCATCCAACCAACACCTTCAAGCTCTCTAAAGAGTACTGGAACAAGAAGGGCAAAGATGCAGGAGTCTTCCACTTTGCCCTCTGGCGGGTGCTAGCCCGCGGCCACGACAAGTGGAATAAATTCGCAGGCCCGTACAACCACCAGCTCTCCAAGGATATCGTGGGCTACGGCGGCCATCAGTTCGGCGCGCGTGTCAGGTTTCTGCAAGACATGGCGCCTGTGCAGCAAGCAATGAGTCTCTGGTTCGAGACGATAGATGCGCCGAAATACAAAGCGTACCGCGAGCATGTTGACAAGATGGTGGATGCTGATACTGGACTTGGCGCTTTCAAGTTTGCCAAGGAGATGTCGTTCCTTGGGATCGCTTGTTTGCGGAATATCCAGTCGCATAACCACAAAGATGCAGGCGATGCGGCGATGCGTGAGAGTTGGGCGGGCATGACTTGTGTTGGTGACTTTAAGGGGGGCGAACTGTGTTTCCCTGACTTGGATGTCAATCTACGCTATATACCAGGGGACATAATATTGTTCCGCGCTAGTGTTCTACAGCATTTCTTGCGTACAAAAAGTAAGAAACAAACCCCTCTAATTTATTTCTTCTAATCAAACCATCTTCTACATACATTCCCCCAGAAACAGAACCTTACCTACTGACTAACTCTTCTTTCTCTCAGTCGGCGAGCGCAGCTCCCTCGTCTTCTTCTCCCACTCAGACAAAAGCAACACCACGCAAAACGCGCGCTACATGGCCGAAGGATCCGCAGAGCTGGCCCTCGCGCGTGCTGAAAAGAAAGCAGCTCTTGCGCGCAAGAAAGCCCACATGGAGAAATACAAAGCCTATTCGCATCTGGCGCAGTACCCGACGAGGCAGGAAGATCTGACTGCTAAGCAGATGGGCAAGGCGCAGCGGCGCAAGAACCGGTTCCTGAAGTTTGCGCAGAAGGGGGTGCAGCGGGGTGAGGTGAAAGAGGAGGAGGTGGGGAAAATTCGGAGGATGCCGGTCTGGAGCTTCTATGAGTTGGATTTGGTGCAGTTGGCTAGGTGGGCGAAGGGGAAGTATCCGTTTGCGCCGGAGGTTAGTAGGTGGAAGGTTGTGAGCCAGATTGAGTATAATGAGTATCGTGGGCGAGGTAGGAGGTTGGAGGGAGAATTGGAGCGGTGCGAGAGGGGTCCGGGTGGTGATGTGGAGGGAGGGGAAGATGAGTGGTTGGAAAGTGATGAGAGCAGTGGAAGTGATGATGATTCCGATGCCTCGGACATGTTCAACTAGCCCTCCAGCATTAAAAGTGTGGGACCATAAATTTCTCGCATTTATTTTTAGCAAACTGGGAATCAGTAGACGTTAACTCCTTACATCTACCGTTGCATGATCAGAGTATTTTCTACAATGAAATTACTGACTGTTCTACCACTATCTGTCAAAAGGGACATTAGCCGGGAAACCAAGAAGACACAAAATAAAGGGGGGGTGGGTCACATGTTAAACTGGAGCTGTCAGATAGGGGTCGCTCAAATAGGCTTAGGTGAATTAAGGCGTCAAGCAAGAAACATAACAAATCTAGTTGAAGAGGACCTGGAGGACGTATGTCAAGAACAGTCAGTGTCGTATACAGGTACATCACGCTTCACACACAACTCTTCGTCTGATTCTGGAGAGCTTAGGTGGTGCAGGATGCGCGCAGTTCTTGCAGTTCCTCAGTTGCTTGGGGCACCTAAAGTGGCGGGTTTGAGTGGCCATCCTGTATATCTTGCACATGATCTTTCATGCTTTTAGTCCGTCTTCTGCTCGTACTATGCATGTCTTGCAATATTTCTATTATTGATGGAAGCTTAAAAGCAGACTTTCCAACTACTTCGCTAGAAAATGGAGCGTCTGGCATCTTGATCGATTCTAGCAACTTTACTAGACAGCTGGATATTTTTATTTGTGCTTCATTTTGCGTGGTGCCGAACTCATCGGAGCTCCCAAAAGTTCAACGGTTTGCGCGTGCCGGTTGTGAGCGTCAAACGCTCCTTCCTCTCTTCATGGTCACGAATTTTTGCATCATCTTTGTCAACTCACTTCTCGAATATGGAAGGCGCACTCTCAAAGATGTACAAACACCAAATGCGAAAGCAGCTTTCCGATAATTCATTTCATCAACGAGCATCGTCCACCATCTTCGTTCACATCATTCCGCGAAGCATCCATTACACTGCATATAATACATTTTCCCCCATTCTCTTTTTGCCGCCGTATCCATGAAGAATAAGAAACTTGCCCCTCTATGTTGGCATAGATACGACAAGGGTGGCTGTCCCAACGCTAAGTGTCCATACAATCATCAAATTCCGGCACTGCCCAAGCCCATTCCTCCACCCGCTCCTCCCCCTCCTCCTTCGTTGTCAAATCTCTCGACTATCAGCATATGTATATCTTGTGGTATATCTACTTGCCCCAAAGGCGATAATTGCAAATCCTTCCACGACAGCACCACGAATGAAAGCATTCAACAGACTTCAGATGAAGCTTCTGGCAATCTTCAAGAGGTTCGCGATGATCAGTACCAAAGAGAACCTAATCAAAGTCTCGAAGCGTCGTTATCACGCAGCAGCTCGAGCTCTGTAACTGTTATGCCGACAGACGGTGTAACGCCAAGGGCCTGGACAAGCTTGGAGGCAAGCACCCAACGTAGGAATAATTCGAATAGGCAACTTGAAGAACCACACGACCTACCTTCGAATGACGGTTCAGTCGTTTTCACTCCACGGAGCCCAAACAACGATCATTTTTCCGGGAGAGGAGATCCATTCTACTTCAATCCCGCCATCCCCGAAGATACATCATCCAGACATGTTTCGGGTTCCCAACAATTGATGTCTCAGGCGATAGACATAATTCACAACCCCTCCGTCTTCAGCAAGAGATCTATTCTCTCCATCATTCATATCATAACATCAGACAGCATCGGTCACGTAGGAGCCTGGCATACCCGTACCCTTAACTCATCCATCCAAGCATTGCCCCATACAAGGCGCAACGACTTTCCTGAAATCCAGCAGTTACACTTCACTGTAGGATCTGCAGACATTAGCCGCACCGCTCTTCATTACCTTGGAATAATGATTGGTGCACTAGAGACGTTGCACTTAGATGTAAGTAGATTTTCCAAGAATTTTATTCCCCTACTCAGCCGAATCTAGGGGGCTTTTAGTTCTTTGAATCTCTGACCCACCGAATCGTCCTGAACTCCAAACTAGTTTTCAATTATGCAATGGCTGACAGAGAACTTTCAGTGGAAGATGTTCTTGCGAGAACAGAGTACTGAGCCTCGGTAAGCAAGCATCAGGAGCATGCTTAGAAGATGAGAGGCATTTTTGGCATAGCTAATCGTATCCTGCTATAGACTTAACCACATCGACCTGGCCATCTCAGATACTACACTCTATACTGTCATTATGAATTCTTTTCATAACCAGCGTTGTTTCAACGACAGATATGTTGTGCTCGCAATTATTGGTCTCTTCCACGTCATACTAGCCTTTGAGAAAATTGGCGTGATTGTTCGTTTCAGACGGATTCCTGAACTCGCAATAGAAGACGTACAGGCTAATGCTAGGAGATATGTGATGGAGAATCATCGGTGCGCACTGGGAGAGAATCAGATTCATTTTGTGAGAGGGCGGATGCCCATTCCAGATCTGGCGAGGGATGGTTGGCCAATTATCTATGGTTTCGCTTGAGATGTTCAAGAACACGGGCATATGATTTGAACAGAGGGTTGAAAGACATGGGGAAAAAGTGTAAAATGGGTCTTCAGAATGTTGAACCCACAGCGATATTATTGATCAGCTTGCATCTTCTCACGCGTTCTACATCCGCTTGAAAGGGTTCTCCTTATACCCTGATACCATTGGCATTCCCTCCAACGGTAGCGTATAAACTCCCACCTCGTGCACTGCGTTTGAAACATCCAGCACCGCGGTTCTCCGTACATGTCTCCGTGACCAACGCACTTTTTATACACTACAGCAGATTATATATTCGTTTCTCTTGGTGGTGTTTATAACAGAGGCGAAATACGAGGAATTATTTATACGCAAGAGTATTTATCAACGAGAAAACGTAAAGTCATATTCCGTAGAGTTCAATTTAGTTTGCCTTGCGTTGCCTTGCCAAGGATTTCAGGGGTAGCGAGCCGGGGCCTGAACAAGAGCACGTGAGATACATCTATACATGACTGGATCTAAGTACCGTGACGTAATTTCTCGATCTACGGAGTATGGCCGTCCACTTTTTGAATGAAATCGAATCGTGGGGGCTGGGCTAGACTGGGCTGGGAGGGTACTCCGTATGCATGTATCCGCACGGACCTTGGATGGGAAGAAAGGCAGGGAAGGGAAGGGAGGCAGGACAAAGCAATGTGATATGATCTGATGTATCAGAATGAACGTGCGTGGGGTGTTTGGGCTTATCTTTGGAATGAAAGCGAAGGGAAGTGAAGTAAAGAGAAGAGAAGGTTTTTCTTTTGGTTTTGTTCTATCTACTTGTGTGGAGTTACCATCCCTTTCTCAGATTCGCATGCATATCCTGTTTTGGAAACCAAACCATTAGAACCAAACCACCAGAGCCACTATGCCATGCCATGCTATCTCATGCCTGTGAATGAATGAAGATGGATGGATGCCTGAAGCTGTAATGCAATGCACTGGGATCTACTCCCATGACTCCTCACCCTCCACGTCCATCTGTCCTCCATCTTCCATCTCGCCCGCAATCTGCATCTTCAAGTCCTGCTCCTCCTGCTCCGGCTCTTGGTGCTCGTAGATCTCATCGCCTTCGCCCTCGGAACTCTCTTCCTTGAATCGGCCGACCGGGGTACGTGCCTTGCGTGCGGGGATCTGGCGGGAGGGGGGTGTCATGGGCATATTTTCCTGTTTTATGTAAGTTGGGAAGTGTGTTTATTTGAACGAGGGATGTTCAAGGTAAGAGCGGTGATACGGAAATGCAAGTAGAGTGAGAGGTGTCAGGGATACATACCTCTTCCTCGGTACCCATTTCATCAGTAGCTTCAACCTTGACTTGCTTCGCACCCTTCTTCGTCGGAGTACGAGAATTGCCATTTGCCTTGGGTTTGGCCTTCGTGACGCCGGTCGGCTTGGCCGGGCTGAGGCTGGCTCCAGATCCATGGGACTCGAGCTTCTTCTTGTAGCGTTGCCATTTCTTGCGCGCTGCTCCTTCGGTTGGGGCACCGATCTCTGCGGCGAGGGCTTTGAAGTCTAGCTTGGTGATAGCGACTTGCTTGAGGACGGCAATGAGGAGAGCAGTCTCAGATGAATCGGACACTTTTGCTGGGGTGGTGGACATCTTTGCTGTGGTGGTGATGGGGTTGAGTTGAGTTGTGAATGTGGGTTGTGAGGAGTTGACTTTGGCGAGTTGAGGAGATGGCGTTGGAGTTGGAGAAAAAAGTTCCGAGAGAGTTGAAATAGTAGATAAGCATTCAACTTTTAGCTTTAGTAATACATGCATGCGTCCGTGTGTGCGGACGAAGTGAAGAAGTGCACGGTGTAGAGAGGCAGATATATACTAGCTTGTGCATTCATTTACATGCAAGCATTGACATATTTTAGAGCTTCAAGTCAATCCGCTCTTATCTTTACTTTGCTTATTGCTTCTCTCTTTATCAATTCTGAATCTATCAGAAACACTGGACTGAACTTGAGAATGTTCTTTCAATGCATAGGTAACTATCACATTTGGCTGATGACTCTGCTTAGGACAGCGACAGCCGTCTTTGAATCGCTTGCAAACATAGAGGAATTCACTTGAGCTTGCTTTTCATTCCAGGACACCGTTATTGAAACTGAATTTCGAAATCGAATCCTTGCAAAGCGAACGATTGGCGAATGGATATGGCAAAACTAGAAGCCTGGGCTTGAATTTTCCTAGCGCACAATTGAAAATGAAGAAATAGACTACCAAAGCAATAATATCACGTGCTCGGACCCATGGAAAGGGAAAAGAGACTCGCTCTTGACCAGTCAGTTAGAGTAGGCTGACTGTACAAAGCATAACATTGCTATAGGTATTGCTCACTTATCCTTCTTACTTTTCTTCTCCTTTCTTTCTTCTCCATTCACGGGCTTCTTGCTTTTTTCCTTCTTCTCTGCAACATCCACAGCTTTCGAACTCTTCTCCTTTTTTTCTTCCCCATTAACAGGCTTCTTGGTCTTCTCCATTTTCTCTTCAACATCCACAGCCTTCGTACTCTTCTCCTTCTTCTCGGCTTTCTCCTCCCCATTCACAGCTTTCTTACTCTTCTTCTCATTTTTCTCCTTGCCATCTGCACCCGCGCTCTTCTTGCTCAAGTCCCCCCTATGCGCATTTGGATCCTGTCCCTTCTTCCTCAACAAATTCCTCTTCGCTCTCTCCATATACTTCTCATCCTCCTCCTCGTCAAAGCCCCCAAACACATCTTCCTTCTCCTCTTCCTCTGTTTCTGGAACCGGACGTCTATCAATATCCATCTCATCAATATCGTCGTTCTTGACGCGGTTGCTGCTTGCTGAAGAACCAGCAGGTGATGGGCCTGTTTTCTTGAATTTTGCAACGAAGAATCCGTCGACGTTGTAGGCGTGGGGATAATAGCGACGGGTCATCTTAAGAGATTGGGCGAACTGCTTGCCCATATACGACGTGAAGCCCTCTTTACCAAAAACCAGCCCGGTCTCAACGAGCTTGACATTCGGGCGTTTGCTAAGCGCGTATTGCACAACCTGCTCGTTCTCCTCGACTGTGACGGAACACGTAGAGTAAACGATATAGCCTCCTGTTTTGCTAGCGTGATCAACCGAGTCGATTGCTGCGAGCAGAAGCTGTTTTTGTAAATGGGGAAGCATGAGGAAATCTTTCTCGGTCTTGTTGGTTTTGACGCTGGGGTCTTTGGCGATGACGCCTGTTCCTGAGCAGGGGGCATCGAGGAGCACTCTGTCAAATCCACCCATAACTTTAGGGAACTCGCGTGCATCGTAGTTGCATACAATGACATTCTTGGCTCCGAGTCGGTGCACGTTCCCGATTAGACCCTTGGCACGGGACTTGTTACTATCGTTTGCGAAGATGCAGCCAGTGTTCTTCATTAGGGCTGCAATGTGCGTGGTCTTTCCACCAGGCGCGGATGCCATGTCGAGGACTCGTTCGTTTTCTTGGGGCGCGAGGGCCATGACGGGGAGGAAGGATGATGCTGCTTGTAAGATGTAGTGGCCGGCTAGATACTCGGGTGTAGCTCCGAGTGGGACGGCGCTTTCAAAGACTTGGAGACCAATCTTAGACCATTTTCCGACAGGCTCGAGAGTAACGCCGCGGTTGATGAGAGCCGTTGCGAGATCTCTTCTGTGTGTTCGTAGGGTATTGGTTCGAAGGACGACTGGTCTGGCAGTTTCGTTTGCTTCGAAGAAGGCAAAAGCCTCCTTTGGCGAGAAAAGATTATATAGCTTCTCAGCCAGATATTCCGAATACCCATAGTACGCACAAATATCTTTCAACAGCTGTGCTGTATACTCTGCTCTCGACCTTCCCTCTTCCGCTAAATTCGAAAAGTCATCCAGCACTCGCACGGTATCATTGATCCTCGACCTTAACAGCTGTAAGTCCGGCGCGAGCAGAGAATTCTTCTTGGCCCCTCCTTCATCATCACTATCGTCATCCAGTACATGCGGTCGATCCCCAGCAATATTTGTCTGCAACGCCGCCTCTTCCAGTTCAGCCTGTGCATCTTCCGCCTCAGCAGCCATCTGGTCATCGAGTTTTCTAGTAAGACCGGCGATATTGGCAGCTGTGAGTTTTTCCTCTGCATCCGACTCGTCTTCATCCTCCGAGAACATAGCTTGCGGATGATCGTCCCCAGAATCATAGACTTCACTTCCCGATTCCAGAAAATCATCCTTTAATCCAGCGTCCCCCTCAGTGCTGGATATGCCATCAAACTCATCGCCCATAAGGTCCGCGGCATCGGAATCATCGTCCATTTCCTCATCGGACATTGGCAATGGAATTGCTTCGGCCTTTTTGCTGCCTTTCTTCATGGGCGTAGGGGGTAGAGCATTGGTAAACGGCTTCTTCTTTCCCTCATTGGTTTTCTTCTCTTTCCTATCCCTCTTCTCCTGTCTACTTTTAGGCTCGGAAGATCCATTCGTCTTTCTTTTCTTCGCGTAGCCCTTTGCTTCTTCCCTACTTTCAGTAACAGACATGCCCGCTTTGCGCTTCAGGTTCGTGAAATGCGCTTCATCGAGCGGCTCGGGCATGCCCTGCTTCTTCATGCGGCGTCCGACTCCCATTTCGTTTGATTGCCTTGTTAAGGACTTTGTGTTGTGGAGGGATTGGTGGTTTGGTGGGTTGGATAGAGATTGGGGAAACTTTTTTTAATGGAAAATTTACTGATAAGATTTACGGGTGCCGCTAGCGCCCGCATTTACTCCTCCATCTCGTGTTAAGGTCAAGCTCCGTTTACCATGTCATATCTTGGATCAGCTTTTGAAAAGAACAAACCAGAGCAGATAAATATGACAGAACTGGCATTCGCGAAATCATTCCTGACGAGCCTGGATGGGCGGCCGAATAAGTTGGGTCCCGATCATGTTGAGGATCCTAGGACCTATCCTGCCAGGAGCGCGGTATGTATTCCCCTCCATTCCTCAACCTCGATGCCCTCTTTCTCTGGCCTTAGCTTGGGAATCACAAGCTGATATAAACCAGTTCATCCTCCCCAAATCCACAGGCCCGCCCCTAGCCAAGAAAACCAAGCTCGCACCGGGCGCCGAAGCCTCTATTACCGTCTCCCTGAAGTCCCTGCGCAATCCACCCCTCAATGTAACGCTATTCTCGCAACCGCTCAGTACTTCAATATTCTCTTTGAAAGAACAGCTTTCCTCGGAAACCAGTATCCCAGTCTCAGCGTTGCGGATCTTATACTCGAAGAAACCGGTGGGAGATAGTAAGGCGTTGAAAGATGTGGTGGAAGAGGGGAAGGGGAAAGTGGAGTTCAGTGTGATGGTCATTGGAGGCGCCGCGGCTATCAAGAAGGGGGTGGAAGAGACAGAACCTATGGAGGGGGTAATGGGACAGGGAGGTGAAGTACTGAAGACGGACGAGTTCTGGAGTGACCTGAAAGGTTTCTTGGTTCAAAGATTAAAGGATGAGAATGAGGGGGAGAGGGTTTGGGGAATTTTTAAAGCTGCAGTGGATAAGTCATGATTTACGCAATAAAGAGAGAATTTCAGCGCGGCGTTTGGTTGTCATTAGATAGAGTGGAAAATGCCATGCATGTTAAGAAGTCGCTTTTGATGTCTTCATATGCTCTCAAGACACCTGACCGACTCTGCCACCACGTTTCTTCCTCCATCCTGCCTACCTTGATAAAAAAGCCTGAGAATTCGCTGACCAACTATGAATGTACGTGGCATCCGCAGGCTAATGAGCAGCACCAATGAAACACAGGCATCCTCCCATCATTTGTCCGTCCGTCTCCCATCATATCGTAATCTCGTGGTAGTTGAAAGGAACGTTTATGCTAGACCCTTGCTGACCTTTGCGAGGACGGATTGATACTCAATGTCGTCTTCATCGTTTGCTTGGAACTCGGTAGCGATTCCATTCAGGGCGCGCTTGAGAGCATCTTTGGAGGAAGCGTAGACCATCTTGGGCTTTTGTATTTATTAGCATTGAGGATTCGGAGGGGCAGTGGCTGCTTGGACGAACCTGGATCCCGGCATCATCTGGGGACCACGCGATGAAAGTGATCTTGCTCCTACATCTCTTGTGAGCGCGCATCTCCTAGTTTCTGCAAAGCAACCATACCTTGATCCCTCCCCCGAAGCCAAGTCGTAGTTGAAGTCATAGACGGCATATCTTGGACCTTTGCCAACCTTGCCCTATCTCAGGTGTTAGCAACCGCACCCCCTGGCTGAGTTACCGTACATACAGTCTTGCTCTTCGATTGTGCGGTAACCAACTTTTGGCGGAAAGTTTCCCAGTCGCCATCCTCGCTGGTCTCCTCAACAACGATCTCCTTATAGTCGTCCGTCAACTTGTAAATGATGTACTTGATCTTCTTGTTGAGCTTCAGCTCGTTGAATTTGGAGACGCAATCGGGCGAAATGGAGCATCTGTTCAAATGGATATCCTTGTCAGCTTTCCTGTCTCTGCCAAGTTTGTTGTTTGTCATGGGGGTGGGCTGAGAGTCGAGGGCTTGGGAAAAGACAAGACGGGTGGCACTGACCCTGATTGAGACTGTGTTCGCGGAACGTGTTAGCAGGTGCACCGGTCTACAAAAACAACGGGTCGAGATAACTTACCATGGTGAAGATGGGTTTGCGTGGAGGGGAAAATCAATTGATGATGAGCCTGTAGGTATCGTCAGCGATGCGATAACAGAAGAATCAACACCCCGCTTTCTCGAGAGAACGGAGGTTGGTCCGGACGTACAAGAGACTCGGTAGGTTAGGAGATGCAAGATGCGGTTATGCTATGCGGTGGGAGTTCTCGAGTTTGCAGATCGAGGGCAGGTATTCGAGTTTGGAGGTTGCGGTGTTTATGCTTTGGTGGGGTGGTTGTTTCTGGTCGTTGCTTTGCGAACGGAAGGCCTTGGTGGGATGTCTGCCCGATCACGTGGGGCAGTTTAGTCAGATTCAGCAACAACGAACGTCAGCTCTATAAAATCCGAGGAGTGCAAGGTAGGCAGGCAACTTTTACTTCATTCCGATTTGATATTTCTCTACGAACACGTTCTGCCTTGCCAGTTGCTTCTAAATATAGAATAGGCACCATACTTTGGTTTTCAAAATAAGCAGTGCCTAAAAGTCACGCAATTGAAGCAGACTCTGTGTGCAGTTGATGAGGAAGAGAATGTTACTCGGATGTTGCAAAGAAGGTAAGCACCATATGGATCTCGAAATAGGTTTGAATGGAAAACGAAGAGGTTGATATTGGGCTTCCCCCAAAATCCTTCCAATACTTTTTCTATCTTCATATACTGTAGATTAACTCCACCCCATCATTCAATTATCTATCCCAACTACCATTGATCAGGATCCGCATCCGCAAACGCCGTACCCAATCCAATCTCATCAAACCAGACTTGTCTCGTCGGTTGAGTACCCTTTAATTCCTTATCATCATGCCACCCATTCGCATAAAGCCCAACCCTGAACTCAAATGCCCTCCCATCAGTAACAGAAGTAGCAACATTCAACTCCTCCAGCACTTTGTTGCCATCAAGCCAAAGTTTCAGGAACCCCGAGCTATCACTCTGCCAACTGGCCTGGATCTCAACCTTGTGCCACACACCCGGAGTGATTGTGGCCAGGTTGTTATAATACTCCGTCTGCTGCGAAGACGTCGGACACACACTACCGTACTTTCTGCGCGTAACAAGTTGGTCACCAAGAATCTCAACCATGGTGCCGGGCATATAATCTTCGCCGCAGTCGAGGTCAGTGAAGTCAGCGATGAACTGCGCGATGTTGTATGACTGTGCCGGCGACGATTGCCAGTCTGCCTCGAGACGGAATGCGAAGCCGTAAAATCCGGTGTCACCCTTTTTCATGGCGTTGTAGTGGTGCACTTCGGAGTGGTACCGGCCCGTGTAGCTGGAGTCGTAGGTCTGGGTCATTTTGAGGGCCGAGGGACCTTGGTAAACTACATTGGTGACTTGTTGGACTGTGCCTTTGGAGCCGGAGTCTATGAATATGGCGTCCCAGCCAGCGGTTGTGCCAGTGTTGTTAAAAGATTGGGTAGCTTGAACTGTGAGGCCAGAGGCAATAAGGAGTGCAAGGCTTTTGGGGAGCATTTCGAAGAGGAGTTTTCGGGAGAGTATGGTAGGAGACTTCAGTTGTTGTGCTCTCCCTTCTCGCCGAAATAAGCCCTTTTATAGATCAAGTCGGCGCCGGTTCTGGACATGTCTCCGGCAGTTGCTTGGCATAAGATCGGGTATGGCAATGGGATATGCTTCGTACTACCTCGTGTTTCTCTTTGTAATAGTCAGCGAGACTTCGGAGACACTTTCACTGATTTGATTGTCATGCCGAGATATTCACGGCTTGAATTCTGCACAGAGACAGTAAAATATACTTTATAGGTGATTAAAAACCCATCGTGCCATAAGAGTCTTATACACATGGTTATCCCTGGGACATAATGACTATGGAATGTGCCAATTACAACTAGGACAAATTCTGCGGCTTCACTTGCCAATTTGGGAACCCCGCAGCAGCTGTAAATGGACACCGGTGCAATACTTTGAGTACAAAATTATTGGAAAGGCAGGTATCAGTGAAATGTAGATTTCAAATGTAATTATGAATCCAAAAGTAAATGGAAACATTGAAAGAAACGTTGCTTTCGCTATTGAGCCACCGAGTAAGCACGGGTACGTGATAACGAAAAACAAGGGATAGGAAGGTTGAGCATGATGTAGAATCACTGGAAAATTCAAAATGAGACAGCGCTAGCGTGTAGCTCACTCTATATAAGCTTATATCTTGCCAGATCCCATCGTATATGCAGATAATGTAATACTGATGTGGTACGAGGATGCAACGAAGGAATGATTAAACAAAGTCGAAGACAATGCATGATGCTGCTACCAAGGCGCTAGACTAGCCATGGAAGGCAAAGTAAGCAGGATACCGCGTCAAGTGACATCGTTTCTATACGGAACTGGACGGGTAACAACCTCGGCAACTTATCAGGTGCATATGAGTTGCTCAGGTAAGCTTCGCCTGGTTGTCCGAACACTTATTGAGCCGTACGAGATGAGCTGATCTAAGCCTAGAAATTGAGCAATGCGGATATCAGTGCACTGGGAGTTGGTGGAAGTATTATCGGGTGAGACTATCTCTAAAGACACTCTATTTATCTTCATCTTGCATGCAATCAGATAATAGAGAATATCATTCAGAGAGGGCATCCTTTGTTACGGCTCGGTAGAGCATCAATACAAGGGTTTTATTGACTAAGAAAATTACGAAGAGGAAAGCTAGAAATACAGAAGCAGGGAGTTGGGAATAACCTCAAAGGCACGGACCAAGCCAGCCAAGTCCTTAAGCGATCCTCTAGCGCCACAATCCATAAATTGACATCCTTGAAGTGTTCCAATCCTTCCATCGAAAACTAGATGATCTAGTTTAACCCTACATTAACAGTATTGAAGAATATACAGCTCGCCTAGAACGGAAAAAAAAAGGACAAACACTAGTAATACCCTGAGTGGATGCTGATATCGCTAATTTACCAATACTCGTCACATAATATTCTCAGTCCTTGGTTTAATGCGTGGTCAGATGTCAGAAATAACCCTAGAAAACAATTTGACAAGAGAGAGAATGCGAACGTTGCATATATAGTTTCTAACAATGCTCGTCACTTCATTTTCAAGTCAAGTCACTCGTTCCCAAATCTGATTAGTAGACAAGGAGGCAAACAAGCGTGGCAACTTACGGAACGAGAACAGACAGATGCGTTGAAATCAACAAAGTCATTGGAAAGTTCTCTATCTTTCACAAATGAGAGAATACAAGACGATAAGAAAGATAAACTCCTTTGCTGGACAGCCTAGTCCGCACCAGCCGCCAAGTTCGCATCTTTGAGCTACTCGCACCTCTAAAACCTCACTATAAAGTACCCGCACCGCGTCAAGAAAACAATAGGGGGATGATGCCCGAATTTTAGTTGTTTGGCCAAGCCAAGATACTTACACAAATAGCAGCACGCGGGGATGGTGCAGGGGCGGAGGGAATTAGGAGGGCAGGAAGTGAGGGAGATGGGTGGGGAGAGTGCGAGGATGGAGTTGGATACAAGTCGGGAAGTGAAAAGGCCCTCGGGGATGCCATGAGGATGAGAGTTGCATGATGGATGTTTGAGAAGTGTACTGTAATTATATGATACCCAACAACAGAAGGATTGTAGATATGACACGTTTGTTTGATTTCTTCTTGTATTCATTATTTTTACATACTATAATCTTCTTGTTCTAAAAACATCAAATCGCTCCGCCAATACCAATTGTAAGACAGGGTGATGAAGAGTGGAGTGTGTTATACAACGTATAAAATCAAAAAGCCGTGCAGTCGTTTCAGCTGCCTAGCTGGCGACTTGGAGGGTATGGCAGCGGCGGAGGGTATTTTACATAAGTCGAGTTTTTGTAACAGCTTTTTACATCATTCCGCCCATACCACCCATTCCTAATTTTCTGTTAGTTTTTGAAATTGGAAAGAAAGTGAAGTTACTTACCACCCATGCCACCACCCGGTGGTCCTGATGGACCCTTCTCTTCAGGAGCCTCAATAATGGCAACCTCGGTTGTACCAAGCAATGATGCAACACCGCTAGCATCAACCAGACCAGTTCGGACAACCTTGAAAGGATCGACGATACCAGCAGCGATCATGTCAACGTACTCGCCCTTGGAGCTGTCATATCCCTTGTTAAAGTCGGCTCCGAACTCATCCGTAAGCTTGCCAACAACGACTGAACCCTCAGTTCCTGCGTTCTCAACGATCATGCGAGCAGGCTTGGTGATCGCGCTCTTAACGATGCTGACACCGAGTTGTTGATCGAAGTTTGCGGTCTTGATGTTGCCAAGAGCTTGGCTTGATGCCTTAAGAAGAGCAGTTCCACCTCCAGGAAGGATACCCTCCTCAACAGCGGCGCGGGTGGCGTTGAGTGCATCGACGAAGCGGTCCTTCTTCTCACCAACCTCTACCTCAGATGATCCACCGACCTTAATAACAGCAACACCACCGGACAGCTTAGCAAGACGCTCCTGGAGCTTCTCCTTCTCATAGTCAGAGGTAGTTGGGTCTGACATGACTCCACGAATTTGCTCGCATCGTTGGCTGATAGCATCCTTGCTACCATCTCCGTTCAAGATGATTGTGTCCTCTTTTGTGATGGTGATTGAGCCAGTGCTTCCGAACATGTCTGGCGTAGCCTTCTCAAGCTTGATGTCGAGCTCGTCGGTGAAGACGGTCGCGTTGGTCAGGATTCCGAGATCGCCAAGGATAGACTTGCGGTTGTCACCGAAGCCAGGAGCCTTGACAGCAGCAACTTGGAGTTGACCACGGAGCTTGTTCAAGATGCAGACAGCGAGAGCCTCGCCATCGATGTCCTCAGCAATGATAACCAGAGGTCTGCGGAGTTGGGTGGAAGCCTCGAGAGCTGGGATGATGTCCTGAACAGCAGAGATCTTCTTCTCGGAGAGAAGGATCAAAGGTTTCTCGAACTCAACCTTCTGGGTCTTGACGTCCGTAATAAAGTATGGCGAGACGAAACCACGGTCGAATCGCATTCCCTCAGTGACCTCAAGCTCGTCCTCCATAGTCTTGCCCTCCTTGACAGTGATAACACCCTCCTTTCCAACCTTCTCCATAGCATTTGCAATCAACTTTCCAATATGTGTGTCGCCGTTAGCAGAAATGGTGGCAACTTGCGCGATCTCCTCGCTGGTGGTGATATCGCGCTTATTTTTTTGGAGAAACTCAACAACGGCTTCGACGGCAGCTTGGGTACCTCTGCGGAGATCCATTGGGTTGCATCCGGCAGCAACGTTCTTGACAGTCTCGGAAAAGATTGCTCGGGCGAGGACAGTGGCGGTTGTAGTTCCATCACCGGCAGTCTCGTTTGTTTTGGATGCAACATCTTGGATGAGGCGGGCACCGAGGTTTTCGAATTTATCCTTGAGGGTAATGGCTCTGGCAACAGTCACACCATCTACGAATAGTCAGTATGAAAGATAGCAGAATTGAAAATATGTAATACGGACCCTTGGTGATCTTTGGTGATCCGTAACTTGACTCAATCAAAACATTGCGTCCCTTGGGTCCCAAAGTAACAGAAACTGCCTTTGCCAAAGTCTCGACACCGGCAAGGAGGGAAGCTCTAGCTTCAACACCGAACTTGAGCTCCTATTGCCACGGGTTGTTAGTATTTGTTCGTGCTTCGAAATGCGGCAGGACTGATTGCCCATCAATCATCACGTACCTTGTGTGCGAACCGCAACTGCTGGGCATTGAAGCCAGAAAGAACAGGACGAAGGCTCGAGGCTGATCTCAAAGCCGAAGCCCTCGAAGTCAAAGCTCTCTGCATTTTCAAAGGCTGCTACTATATCGCGGAAACTAGAATATAAGTACAAAAGGAGGAGAAAGATCCGTAAAAGATCTTACTGGAGATTGGAGGGATTTGCGTGGAGGATGAAGAGTTGGAAAGATGTTGGTTTGTTGTGTTGGATCAGCAGCAGCATCATCTCAAAAAATATTTCCGGGGTTATTACAGAGAGAAGCTACTAGAAGAGCACTAGGATCAAGTCGGAATAGCATATTCTTCGGGCCGATGTTTTTCCTTACAGCGTAGCGTAATGACAGATGACAGCCGACAGCCGACAGCACACTTCACTCTTTCTCTGAACCACAAATTCACTCTATTTTACGATGGATTTGCTACCATTCACTTTGTGCTTGGATGTGCTGCTTTCACTTGTGCCTGTCAATGTTTTGTCTGTTACATATCAATCTGCGTCGCTTTGCCCTCACTCCCTTTTGATCCGTCCGCACTTTTGTCTCGAATGTAAAGGCCGTAACCTCGGGAAAGTGCATTAAGCGCGTTATTTTGTGAACGGCTGTGTCTAATCTAAGCTATAGATAAATAAGGCATATAAGGGATGTCTAATTGCGTATCTACTAAGCCAGTGCAGAACATCTCTCAACTTCGTCTGTTGTGGTTGCCATTTTTTTGAGGATGTATTCCACCAAAACATCTTTCTGATCTTGCATTTCTTGGAATTGATTGAGCGAAATGCAACTGCGACTATGCTACATACGTGATGATGCAGCACCTTTGGAGAGGATTGTTAATACCCGAGTTTTGCTTTTGTGAGGTCGTGGAGGCACATGTTGTTGAGAAGATGAATTTGGCTACTTGTAACCCAACCATCTCTCTCCTTACCAGTCTTACCAAATCTGCTTGTAGTATCGTTTGAACAAATTTGCGGAACAGCGGCAGCAGTGGGTATTTGTTACCTTACGCCAGACCAGTCTGCCGTTAGCCAACGCTCCTCAAGCGGCAAAGCTGGTGGGTAGCACCATAGCAGACGTTCTCTTGGGAAACTAGGATAGTCGACTTCCTACAAAGCTTGATCAATCGGACGCTGCTAGACGCAGATGCAACCGCATAGATAAAGTCGTTCCACTCAGGAAGCCAGGCAACTGGCGGAATGTCCACTTGCATGAAGCCTCAGCACCCAGTCTCTATTTTTGAAATGTCATAGCGCCAACGGCCTCAGCTTTGCACGAAATGATCATGTCCCACATTGGTTTCTTTGCCTAGGGCAGAACGCTGACTTGCAACGAAGAGCCGTCAACCAGTGAACTCGTCGTATCAGATTAAGTGATGGTGCTCATTCTCGACACGGAATCGATTTGGTCGCCGTTCCCGGCCCTGTGGTGGCTTCCTCTGTATTCCCAAATAGTCCATAGAATATTAGGCCGGCTCTGAACCGAATCTGATGTTGACAGGTTACCTTGCTTTCCAGCCAGCAGATGACTTGTCATCACCACCGGCGACAGAATACTTCTCCCTTGTTTTAGTCCCTCCAATCCTCTTGAAGTAATGAACCCTCTCCAATTTTCGCAGGTATTTTACTAATAAGGGACAGTCATCTGACTGTTGTCCCATGCCCGGATGGCAAATAATGTTGTATTGAGGTAGTTCGAATGCAGGCAAGCGGTACATATACAATTGGTGTAGTACGAAGTTCGAGGAGGGGTAGTCAATTCTGTTGGTTTGTCGGTTTCGTTGTATTGCTTCTGATCGTCTTTTAGGCTCGGTATTAATGTCTTAAATGTTTTATCAAGCTGTGCATCCGTGAACTAACCTCACATCCCTTTATGTTTTGCCTGTACAGTCCTGATGCATGTACAGTATTGATCTGTCATCAATGACCCTGCCATCGAACAGTTCGCACTGCCTGATATTGTTGACAAGTTGTTATTTTTGTGTGCCGCTCCGAAGAAGGATACGTCTAACTGTCAATTGATATAGTTCAAGTGACGCTCGAGGTACGAAACTCGGAACAGAGTTAAGCAAGGAGGTCATGCCCGATATCTATCTTGTCCCTGCCTTGATGGTGCCCTGTCTCGTTTCTTTTCGTAGCTGGAGGTATAGGGGCTTTTGAGGCCTAATGCTGAGCCATAGCGAAAGTGTATTGTCGCGTCACGCTTCTGTTATGCTGGCATGCGTTGAGTAGGTATAAGTTCGTGGTGGCAAGGGATGATACAGCATTCCTCACGAATGCTAGAACATTTCGCAGGAATGTTGATACCATGCAGTTCATCAGCATTTCTCGAATAAAAAAGAAGAATCCTACCTACCTTTTTATATTGCAAGCATATGTCCTGCCCTTCGACTTTGTGTTGCTTCGCTCATATTCCATGAAGTATCTTGTCATCGTGCGCAAATATTTAGCACTTCGGATTGTATACTTCTTGGGTAGTGATTCGTAGCGCAATTCTTTCGGTTTTGGAGCCGATGTGGTAGTAAAGTTCGTGGTTTTGATGAACAAGCAAATTGCCGGGTGATAGGTTTCGAAGCTGGTCCTGTAGATGTTAGCTATGATACTGTAGTAAATGTTTAAGTTTTCTGAAGCCGCGAAGCCGCTTCTGCGAGCTGGCATGGTGATACTGACAAGGTTGACATGCTCATAAGTCTCATCTTGACTTCTTCCCACCCCTCACTGTCCTCGTCAGGGGTTCTTGTTGTGTTTACTGATGAAGCTGTCGTTCTCCATCGGTGGTATTAGGTCGACTTTGCCTTGCTTGATGGCTACCTAGGGTATCTCTTCCTCTTGGCATCGCCGTGGCCTTGATCGTCTCTGCACTGGCTGGTAATCTGCTCTCAACATTGTTTTGGAAATGTGAGATGAACTTGAATATATTCTGTATAAATCCCAGAGGGGGCAGACACTGCAGGAACTCGAGATAACCCATCGATAGGTTTGGAATGAATCGCTTGCCTGTATTTATTATCCCCTAAAAGACGCTATCTACTGCTAACAACTTTGTCAAATTTCCCCCCTCGACTTCGACCTCCACCTCATCTGGCTTTCAACTCCAACAGCTCCATCACCACCACCGAAAACTTCGATATAACTTCGAGCAATATCCCTCGATCACATCCTTTAGTTCTGAAGCTTAAGGATGGATCCTCTCCGTCAAAAAAAAGCCTCCATCGGATTCACCTCCTCAGGCTTCTCTGGCCAGCAGCGACTTTTCACACTGGTTTGTCCCTACCTTAACTCTAAAGACCTTCGAAAAACACTTGTATCTAGCTACTACGACCCGTAGAGTCTATGCGCAAGACAGACAATCAATAACCCCGGTATCTATCCCTTTGATTAATAATTCAGGGGCTTAGATCGCCCACACCAGCTCCCAACCTCGTCAGCAGATCATCCTAAGGATCACGACCATGTCTGCCTAGTCCTAGGTACTCCTCTCTATCTTTGCCAAAGATGTGAGAGCGGCCGATGATCTGTAGATTCAAAGAAACGCACAGAGGTAAGTGTCTCTACTCCTTTGGACAAAGAAATTCAATCCCGACAAGAAGGATAGCAATCAGGGGTCATTTATTTGTATTAGGACAGAGATAGATGCTCAAAGCTAATTTGTGTGCGTCTAGAGGTCTAGCAGTTGATATATATATTCGAATTGTTCGAAACACATCTACGAAACCCTCACTCCCTACCGAATGTTCAAGTTTGTGACAGCCTCAGTCCTCATTAAATACTTCGTCCTCATAGCAGATGCAGCAGACTTGAACGCACTTCAAGAACATACAAACTACGACTTGGAGTCCAGATCCACCGCTGCAAGCAGGGTGCGCCTTCGGGTAGCTACTTCTGCGTAGCCGATAAACCTTTTCGAAAAGGGGCTCAACCTCCCTTCTCTGCTGCCTCAAGTCTTGAGAGCCTTGGGTACTAGCTAACCTGCTCCGCGGAGTGGGAGGCAACCAAAAGCATACGAGATGTAAGCCAAGAAGAGCTATAGCGTATAACCCTCTGACAGCAGAGCATTAGACCCGGGAGGATGAAGATACCCTCAACCCCGTGCACTTTGCTCGGAGGATACAATAAGAACAAGATACTAGACGGCGACGGCTGTGACACTTCCGATCTCCGATGAAGATTGGAAATGCTCCAATGGAAGGGCAATGGGAAAGGCATAGCATTGATAGGTGTTTGTGGGCGTGAGGCTGCGCTGACAACATGCCAGAGTCTCATCTCCTTGAGCTTGTAAACACGTTCTCAAACATACCCAATTGAACCTTGCAATCCAACGCAAGTTCAACCCCGACTGCTTTTCTCACTCTCTTCGAACAATGCCTCTTTCTGAACCTATCGATCACGCTCAGAAAGCAGGCCGGCTTGTCTCACCCCAATAGTGGATGTGTCTTGAGAAATGGACGTGGAATGCGAATGCCACCTCACTTCGCCACTTCTACTTGAAGTCAATAGCCTTAGATCTCTTGTGGAATAGAGAGAACAAAACCTATTGGCGGTTGAGGATACGAAGATGATAAACTTCTCTGGCTTCAGAGAGATTAAATTATCCAGCAGCGACTGGCCAGAACACGGACCTCCAAGGAGGTGTCCAACTCTTCATCGAGACCACACGATCGCAGCAGTACTACATCACAGAGCAACGGCTTCAGATCAATTGCATTTACGAAAAGACTATCGTCGTGTTTCGAACATGCTTCTTCTCAGCATATACCATCAAATGTTGTCCTTTTGAAACCACAAAATATAAGTCAAAAACTCCCGGGAATATAGGGCCACCTAGACTACCAAGCCGTCGGCTCGGGTTCTCAAGCCTTACAATGAGGATCCCTTTCTGATCGATCCGTCCCTCGACCACGCCGGTCAAAAACAAGAATGTTTTGCCTCCAAGGTATATGCATGGATTCGATAAAAAAATCAAGTTGGGTTCAGAACCGCATGGCTGCATAAGAGAGCCGGATATCCGGAACAAGTCTTGGTCGAGTAAAGTTGAGATGTGGGTGATTACGGAAATGCAAAGATAGGGGTTGAAGCGAGAACGCAGCAAACCTCGCCCTTCGTCGCCCACAAAGTGATTTAAGCTCAGGTCACAGCACTCGAACTGGGAATGGATGACAAGAAGTTTTGATTTCGCGTTTTGCTCTGCGACCTCAATCGCCTTTGCTGCAACCATGCCCTGTCGGCTCTGGAAGGTGTGCTAGGTCATTTGACGGCAGATAGCCTTACCTTCTGCACCTCACCAGGGAATATCTGCGATCAAAGGGAAGTGACATGCGCATGCTGCTGTCGTTTACTATCTTCAAATATCCATGGCAAGGAGTGTGCTCACGGCGAGGGGCTCAACTAAAGCTCGCCTTCGGACGCAGTGGGAAGGTGGAACGAGATCGTTACGATTTCGATAATGAGAGGTTATTCTCCTTCCTTACTTCACATAGGTCGGATTCCACATCAACCCAAGGCCAATAACTTGCTATCGACCTCCTTCACCATTATTCGAAGACTTCCTATGACTACCAAATTTACGACAAAATCGAAAAAACGACAAAAAGGGGTGGGAACCTACCCCACTTGAGGAAGGGCACACACATACATTACGTTCGATTCAGAGCAGGCATTCGTACTCACGATCATCACATATTACGAGACACAGCGGCATTATTTCCTTCATACCTTTTATTTTGGTATTCGAAGTCTGGAGTTACACTGCCGTTACAACCCTCTTGTCAACAAGCTAGCTTTTCCTTCGTTCACAGCAAGAAATGCATCCAACCGATGATCCACCAATGCTGTCCTCTTGGACGAATGTTCGAAATTTGCGCTTCAACCAGCCCATCCGGAGAACGGCACCCATGCATCGAAATGAAACGTTGATTAACAACTCGCGGTACATAAGTATGTTGGCAGGGGGGAATTTGTGATTCTGGGGACTCTGGGGAATGGGGAATATTGAGAATGGGAAATGGGATATGGGGATTGGGAATTGGGGGAATCATGGCCTGATCTTCTACCACACCAGCACCACATCATTTGATATCGAAAATGGATATCCAACGATCAGGCAACCAAAGTTCAGGGTATAGGGGCCAAGACTGTGACCGAAGGCCAAACGTAATGTGTTAAAACAATACGAGAAGTGGTGTTCGGCGGCAAAGTGGTAGCTGAACATGGGCAAGACTCTTTTGCGTAGAGTTGAGACGGGGATGGATCCTGGAAAAGGAATTAGTTGGCATTGCCATCGTTCCATCAGAAACCCCTGCTGGAAGGCTGGTTGAAAATGTCCTCGTCGAAATCGTACATTGTATCTTTGTCGCCATATTCAGCGAAAACCCCAACACTGAATCCAAGATATACATCACGACCTGCCGGTGCTTGCCATCTTAGAAAAGGAACTGGAGCTGGAGCAGGAGCAGGCGCCATAAACTGGACATGTGCTACAGCGGGGACGGGAGCTAAAGTAGGGTGAGGTGGTGCCGCAACAGGGATAGGTGCTGGAGCCGGGTGCTGTACCATCGCAGGGACATCATCAAAACTGGTCATCGGCGTCTCATAATCAATCATGTCGTTGAAGGACTCGGCGCCAGTTTCTAGACTGGAGGCTACCCCGTGGTTGTATGAGTGGTTGGTATTCTCAGTACTGAATGTAGGGGCTCGAAGCTCAGGCACAGTATATGATTGGAGTTCCGAAGCACCAGGTGCATGCTGCTCGACTCCCAAGATTTCCGAGAATGCTTGATTGCCATCGACGGCAATGCCACGATACTGATTGTGGATACTTCTATGGATAGAAGCTCCGTGTTCAACTCCGTCAAAACCAATGGCGCCATTTCCGAATAGTTCGTTCTGCCAGCCCTGTTGTGTTACGGCAATAGGTCCATCTTCGTGCATGCGCGAGCTGCCATGGACGTCATTACCACGATACTCATTGTGGATATTTCGATGGATGGTAGCTCCGCGCTCAAATCCGTTAGAACCATCGCTATTTCCGAATAACTGGCGTTGGATCTGTCGTCTTCCGACAATAGCTCCGTTCTGCATGTGCGAGCTACCTCCGACGGCGTTACCATCATACCGATCATAAACATTTTGACTGGTAAGAGTTCCGTGCTCAAATCCGTTAGAACCATCGCCATTTCCAAATAACTGGTGTTGGATCTGTCGTCTTCCGATAGTAGCTCCGTTTTGCAAGTGCGAGCCACCTTCGACGAAAGAACTATGCAGCTCTTCTCCATCCATTTGAGGCGGGGAACTTGAGCGAGCCAACGCACTAGTACCAAAGCGGACCATGTCAGGGGAATCTAATGGGAGACCATACATGTCAACGTCGAGTACCGGGTTTACGATAAGTTGTTGCCACGGCTCTATGGTGTTAAAGGTAGAAAATTGTGGATTCGGGGCGGCTGCGAAAAGCTTTAGCATATCCCAGTCCTCAAACGTATCGGAATATTGGCCCAAGCCGGAAGGGTTGAAGTTGCCGAATGCGCCCAGGCCATCTTCTCCCAGCTTTGGGGACAAAAAGTCCAACTTGCTGACATCGTCTTCACATCTCTCCACATCGGCAAGGGGTTGGTCTTCAGTGAATTGGACCTTTCGTCGGTTCTCGACATCCAAATTCCGAGCTGCGAATGGGTTAGAGTTCCTAAGCTTGGAGCGGTAGAGCGCCCCATGGGCTCGGTGCTGGACGTAAGCAGGTCGTTCTGCCTCGCTCTGCTTGACTGAGAACCTCGGGGTTATATCCGAAATGTCCGGATTTCCTGTAGACAGCAGTCCTGGGAATTTCTTGTGAAACTTAGAGCGGCTGCCATTGTGTTAGCTTTGACCTAATTATCGTCTATGGTGTCTGGCTGGATATACATACATGTATTGGCGACCCCCGACCGCAGGATAATGTTCAACCAGTACTGGAGGGACATCAACATGAGCATGGGAGACCCTGCCGTCGTGTTAGCTTTGACCAGGGTATGATCTATGATGCCTGGCTGGATAGACACACTTGGATGGGTCCTTCTCGCCCTCACTCTGGTCCTGGCTCTGGCCCTGGCTCCGAGTTTGGCTTTGGCTCGCGCTCTCGCTCTTATCAACCATGAATTGTGTCGGCAGTCCTGAACGGACATTCTGCATACTTCTAGCCTGTTTGTCAAAGACCCTGCCACATTATGTTAGTTTGGATATGATGAAGACTTGTGGTGTCTGGCTAGATATACATACATGGATGACATGGATGGGCCACTTTGACCATCAGCATAGTGATGTAGCAGTCCAGGGTCCATGCTGAGGGTTGCCGTTCTGTTTGAGACCATATCATCCTCGTCATCAGAAGGTTTCGCGCCATTCTCTGATGTGATAGACTCCTGTTCAAAAACACCGTACTCAGAATGCGATTCCTCGCCGTTCTCATGACTACGCGAAGAGATAGGGCAATGTACACGCTTTACTCTCTTACCGAGAACCATCAAGGCCTCGGTATTACCTCTGAAGATTTCATCATCGGAGGCCTCGATATCAACTTTAGGCGCTGCCTTGATGGTCAGACAACCCATCGTTTTACGCTTTTTTGTCGGAGTAGTAGGCTGAGGCTCGCGCAGAACTTCGGCCACCTTCTTAGTATCTACAGAAAATCTGTTAGCATTTGTTTTTGAACAATTCCCTTGGCCTGGATGCATTTTTACATCTTGTATTCCACGGCTGTGTGAAGCCGGGAGGGGATAACTTACTCTCAAGTCCTTGTGAATCTCCATCCTCCTCGGACTCAGATAAAGAAGTGTAGAAGCCCTGGGCATGTCGCCGTCGGGTATCCTTCTCTGGTGTCACGTTCGGCTGTTTGCCCTTGCTAGACGAGCTACGCAGAATACGCTGGGAATCGGCCATTGTTCGTTGCGATCTCAAAAACTTGGAGTGATTTTTTTGTAATTGAGGACTAAGGGAGTTCTATTCAGGAGATGCTTGTTAGCTGTGCTGCTTGACGTATCTCAAAGCTAGATGAGGATGTGGGTCAAGATGAGGAAGTTCGTTGATCAAGCCGACAATCAGGAGGTTGGAAACGAGCAGCAGTCAAACGTGATTGAATTCGCCTTTGCAAAATAATTCCGAAAAAGAGAAGGGAAGTGGCCCACAGCTGAAAGCTATGTTCTTTGGATGCTTGTATGCAAGGCAAAGGTCATGAGAAGTCGCGAAGCGTCGCTTGCTTTATGTAAAGAGCTGGTGCTTCAAGGCGTAGACATCCATCGAGAAGTACCCTCTGTTCCACGATGGAAAGCTGGCACTTCAAAACGCATACCATTGCAACAGAGCTATCCCTGATGGAAAACCGTTGAGACAGTGTGCGCAAAGATGGGTGGTGCTGGGAAGGGGAGCGATCGAGGCCGTCGCACACAACGAAAGCGTGAGCTTTCTCTGTGGCTGACGGTCTCGATATATTTGTACTCGAGCACTTACAGTCCATCGAAGGCTCGATATCTTGCTGTGCGAGGAGGGTGTATTATTGAACTTGAGGCTGTTGTTCAAAAGGGGGGAATGTGGAGGAAGGTTACGGTCGGAAGACTCTTGCGATCGACCATAACAACATTTGTTGTGGTACTGAGATGCTTTGCTTACCTGTCTTGATATAGAGCAGTGCTAGAGGGACTCTAGATGCTCGTCGCCAATTGCGAAGTCGGGGAGAGCTTGTGGACGTGGTATCCAGAAATGTGGAGGAGAAGTGGAGGATATACTCTGAAGAAGATCGAGGAATATTTGCACGCAGCTTCTTACTGACGTCTAAGCGAGTCATCCCCCCTCGATTTGGCAGATGGTGAATTGGGTGGTCGACCGTGTTAAGTGGGGATGTTGGACGTTCATTCGCTGATTGATATCTTCAGGCCCGCTCTGAAACCTCATGGGATGGCAACGGAGCCTCGAATTTGAGGCCTAACAGGTTGTTTGCGACCAATTGAAGAATGCGGGACACCTTTCACTTTGGGCATTGAGAGTGGCATTCAAAGCACTGAGCGTTCTTTAAAAGTGGAACTGTCCGACAAAGAGGAGTTACGCAAGAAAGGAGACGTCGGGAACATAATACACCTGGCCCGTATATTGAACTGAATGCTTGAGTCTTTAGAATCTCACGAAACATAGAGATTCTTTAAGCAATCAGGATATTATAAGCTTGGGGGTCTGCTTGCCTCCCGTTGAAAATAATGTCTCACATATGGTGGGGCATTCTAATATCTCGTTCTCCAGAATCTTCGGTCAGATTTTATGAGCGACTGATAGCCATGTCTTATCAGTATTGCTTTTCCAACTTAAGACGTCTACAAATCCACTACAACATCACGGCTAGATGTTTATGACGCTCACGATATACTTCCTCGGCATGCGACTAGATTTGAAACACTTACTCCAACGGCTGCATTTGCAAACGTTCGATGCGGAATACTTACGATACGACTTGGAAAAACATGGAGACAAGCATGTTATCAGTAAAGAGTTATCGAAACCAATAATATCACGTAGCTCATGGTCATTCGGTCAACGACGCATGCGTAGCCAACTCCAACTCCAACGCCTCAGACCCATACCACATCCAACAATGCCCCTTATTCATCCAGCCATCATGGCCCACCCACGGATTGTATATGTATTCAAGTCCGTCTCGGTGTTTCGGCACTTGCTTCGCCTTCCTATTCTCTAGGCCAAGAGAAATTGGGGATTATCGCCTCGATAATCACGAAGGTGGGACGGGGCAGAGATCTTGGGTGTATAACCTGTAGTTGGAAGACGCGAACATGTTTTGTTCTAACAGAGCCGGAATCCTGGAGTGAAGCATAGGACCGACTGGATTCGCCATCTGATTCAGGAGCAGGAAGAAAGGTGTCGTTTTCGAGGACATTGACATTGTCTTTCTGCAAGTAAAACATGCATCAGAAATGGAACTTAGATAACGGGGAAAGAGACTCACAAATTGCTCCTTGCCAACGGGAATGCCGTACTTGGTCTTGCCGCTTGTTTTCTCGTCTTCCTTGAACTGTGGGTGCGGCTTCTTGTCGGGGTTTTGCTCGAATTTGACTTCAGCACAATCTCCTTTGGGTGCCTGTTCCAAGTTTCCCTTGCGGAAGTCAGGAGCAGAACCGACGCTGCCGTGTGGCAGACTCCCAAGCTTTGGCATTTTATTTGTTTGGAGTGCGGCGAAATATGATTCGTAAAGTTCCAGAAGGGGGAAAGGAAAGCTGGAAATATTGGAATGCCCAATCCAAAGATCCCGAGGTGGATGTTGAAGTGGGAATATCTTCCAAATCGGGTAGATTTTCAGTTTTCCGCATTAACCCGCCATTTTGAATCTTTCGCATCGGCTTATGATACCTCCGATCTCTGTCGGTATGCGATCGGAGATTGAGTGAATGTTAGCTGGCACTCGCTGGCATTTACTAAGCTTGCTCCCAGATATCAGCTGCTAGCTATAGGGTGAATCACTTTACGAGGCGACTTGCAAAGATCATGATAATCACATAAATGAGCAGCTGATGATCACTAGAATCTTGTCTAAAGAAGATTTTAGTCCAGGCTTCTTATGCTTACGAAAATCTCCTTTTTTTTCCTCTGGCAAGTTCAGATCAATAGGGATACAGTTGATACTCACGTGACATAACCCCTTTTCTCTTCGCTTGATCTAATAGTGGTTTAAGCCCACCATTACCCCGCAGTGGTATGTTGCCAACGCAAACCATACTGCAATATTCCGCAAGCTCCAATCTTGGCGGGGCTAGTAGACGACACACGTTTCAGCTGAATGCTGAACCTCACTTCAACGTTAATCATGGAGTTTCCAACATTTCACCAACACCGATAACACTTCTTACTCAAGTCCATACCCGTACTAGACGCTTGACACCCCGAAATGCCTCCCCACGAAGGATTGACCCATCTTAAAGAGTACGATATCAAGGATAGTAACGTTGAGCTGATTGGCACCGAAATCGACCACCGCGTGAAATACAACTCCGCAAAGACAGAACCTGCTTGGAATGATGGCAAAGTAGGACTACAAGCTGGTTTGCATGTCTGGCGGATCGAAGATTTTGAGGTCATCCCCTGGCCGAAGGAGAAATATAGCCAGTTCTTTGACGGGGATAGCTATATCGTGCTGCATTCATACAATGTGGGCAAAGATGGGAACGAAAAATTGGGACATGAAATCTTCTTTTGGCTGGGAAGTAAGACCTCGCAGGACGAGGCTGGGACCGCTGCATACAAGACTGTTGAACTAGATGAGTTCCTGCAGGGTTCTGCGACACAGCATCGGGAGATTCAACAGCAGCCTTCGGATGAATTCGTTGCGTTGTTTCCTCGTCTCTCGATCCGTGCAGGAGGTGTACGCTCTGGCTTTACGCATGTAGATACGGATGCTAAGACCAAAGAGATCACGCTTTTGCTTCGGATCTTCAAGCATCCCTCTGCTGTTGGCCGCGATTCCATCATTGTGCACGAGGTGGAGCCTACTTGGCAGAGTTTAGATGAGGAAGATGTTTTTGTACTGGATAAGGGAGACAAGATCTGGGTCTGGCAAGGCAAGAAATGCAGTCCCATGGAGAAAGCAAAAGCTGCACAAGTTGTGAATGATCTTACGCTAGCCAAACATATTGATGTTGAGGTTCTGGCACAGACAGATTCTAGATCACATGTGGTAATTGGCTTGTTGGGAGGCAATAGCATTGCCCCTGACGCTTTCAGATCTCGCAGGCCAGTATCCTCCGCAACAACATCAAGCTCTCGCCCCCGCAGACTATTCCGCCTCAGTGATGCATCTGGACAACTATCTTTCGACGTTGTCAAAGAAGGGCAGACAATCCGAAGAACGGATCTTGACACTAATGACGTTTCTCTCTTGGACGTCGGCCGCACTATCTGGGTTTGGAAAGGACTGGGAGCGAGTGCTGGTGAGAGGGCAATGTGGCTCACTGTTGCACAATCGTATGTTCGCCAGCTTCAAGGGACTTCGGACGCCTACCTTATACCGTTGGCTGCAGTTGTTGAAGGGAATGAGAGTCCGTCGTTCTTGAAAGCCATCGAGGTGTAATCTAAGATATGTCAAAAACTGTCTTGCATGTCTCATTCCGACATGCCTCGCTCATGCCCGCTGAGTTGAGCATCTGCTCCACGATGTTGTCAATCAATATCTATGCTACTTTCATGTCCTGAGAAATAAGCTTCTATCGTCTGAACCACAGCACAGCTTCTACACACCTTGCGGTAAATCTCAATGCCCCCCTGAACGCTTTGCTTATTCCCTACCATGCCGCCTCTCCCTTGACATCTCCCCAAGGCAAAGCTGGATATTCGTTATATCGGAAGAGGAAATCATTCTCGCCTCCATTGCATGTTCCAGGATTGCTTACCCAGCCGTAGCTCTCCATTTCTAGAGCATGCAACACTTACAAGAAAGTATGAGCCTGAGTATTGTCTGATATTCCGACCAAAGCTTTGATAGCCCTGACAGCAGCTTTCTAGAAACATGCGGAAGTTTCAATGAAAAGTGGGCAGGCATGAGATGATGCCCAATTTTGTGGGAATGCAGTGGCAGTACTTTGCGTTGTCACATTCAACAACTGTACTAGTTTGTAAAAGCCTTCCTTAGCCAACCAAGCTTAACCTTGCGTACATTTCCTCGTACATTCTCTCTGTGTGTTTTGGATTCGATCCAAGCTTGCGGACCTTCACGGGATTCTCAATTCATATGCAGTTGATGTTCCTACGCTAGGCTTACTAGAAACTATGGGCTTGAAAATGGTCTGATGTTTCGACCGAAGAAAACCTTTTAACAATTCTGTGGTAGCACAGTACTTTCTATAATCACACTTCAAACCTATACGGAGTCATTAAAGTCGTCCGTCAACTATCGAACTTTGTACGCCCAGCCAAGCTTCAGCCCTGCCGAAGTTTCTGACCGAATTCGTTGCTTCGCACCTCGATACCGCATTTCTTGCTGCGAGAACTGACTCTCTGACTTTACGAGTAAGAGGACTTCGTCGCTGGATATGGTTGCAGTAAGGCTAAGCGCGAGCGTAAGCGCAAGCAAAGGCAGACCCTTGACATTGACTAACGCTTCGTCGAGGCACCAGGGTGTGGTTACGGCGCTTTCCGTAGCGGCCGTTGTGGCGGCGGATCACCCTGAGGCGATCGAGCTGGCAGGCAGTTGTCATGAAGGACGTGGCGATAGAGGTGGATGTGAAGGTCGTGGAGGTGACTTCAGAGGCGCTTCCGTGGTGGCACACGAAACAGTGATGGCCCCTCTTCCACCATCTTGAGCACGGCTTTCTGGGTATAAGAGGTATCACCAGTGCCACTCCCTCAGTTCCGCAACCGAAGATACTTGACTGAGTAAATGACCAATGCATTGCGCTTGTCCGCTATTGCAATTTCCATGGTTTCCTATCTTGGAAGAAGATCACAGCCCCGTGGAGTCTATTCGTATCAGTATCCCTTATGCTTTTCAGGTATATAGATGTCGTCGGATGCTCAAACACTGGTGTCCTTGACAGCAGTTTCCAGCTTTCGACCGACACCCCCACTTGACGACGGCGGCAAGAGCTACCAACAGAATACGTCCACAACCAACCTTTCATAGATTCAAGAACAAAAGCTATACGAACGGCTTCCCTTGCTGACTCTTCCTGCCTTGAGCCCTACCTCTGCATGAGGGGTATGTTCATTATGATTGGAGGATGACAACAAAGAGTCACAAAGTTTGAAACGGATGATGTTCATGAATGACTTGTATTCATTTCCTTAACGCCTGTGAAAAGCAAGCCCGTGATTGAGAGAAGGTTTCCAAATTGTCTCCCAGCAGATGGCGAAACCGAATATCAGAAGCAGCCCAGCCTACACACAGCACAAAGAAGACAGGAAGGCAACAGCGCACTCGATCGAATACTCTCGCCATCATATGCAATCCACTGTCCATATCCATGCATGTTCGTAGCACTGCCATTCCAGATCTCATCTACTCAAGGACAACCGGGCTCTCTGGCGAACCCTGCTCATCAGAGTGCAACTCAAACTTGTTCTCACTTCCCGGGCCCTGAACCGCACGACCCGGATGAGTGTATGCGTTGCCCATGTCAGAGCTGCTGGCGCCTCGAAACTGGGGTGACATTCCACCAGCTGGCGTAACGTAACCAGAAACACCACTGTGCTCGCCCCCATTTTCCCCTCCAGCTTTGAGTTGAGAAGAGGCCTTGTAGATTGGGAGGTGGGAGGTGTTATCGCTCATGAGGTATTCCTGCTTGACCGTGATCTCCTTCTTTTCGCCCTTGATCTCATTCTTGGCCTTGGTGTCGGGCGGAAGAGAAAGGATCTCTTCATCATCATCGGCAGTAAATGCCTCGTCGGCCTTGCGCTTCTTGGCGGCTCTGCGAACTGGGGCGTCCTTGGGAGAGCGGTCGTGGCCTTTCATCATGCGCTCGTAGCGTTTGGCTCTGAAGTCAATCCAGTTAGTTTTCGAAGATCAAATATCATATATGAAGAGAGAAGAAGAGGCGCGAGTAGAAAGAAGAAGACTTACGCAGCGCCTCTGGATATGATACCGCACTCCTTTGCTACCTCGGTGAAGTCGATCTGCGAGGTATGTCAGCTGATTTGAAGGGTGAATGAAAATGAGATGAGCAGGGAGCGAACTTTGCCGAAGCGGGTGCAGCTGAGGAGAAACCGGATGTTCTCTTCGGTGGAAATTGGAGGCATCTTTACGGATGTCTTGGTGTTCTTGAAGTGTGGGTGTCAAGTTGTGGGAAAAATGGGGTTGAAGGTGGAAATTCGGTCTCGATGCAAGAAACTTGTGCCAGATAATTATGGCGAGCGTGTGAATTAAAAGTTGGGGGGCCGGGGTACATGGCTTGATTTATGGAGCACTGGACGGACGCTCTGGAAATGCGGATGAACTAGTTGGGATGTCTTTGATGGCCTGTTGGCAAATTTATGGAAACTTTTGAGGGACCTTGCAGCAGGTTAGCATGCAGGGTCTTCACAGTTGCATGAAAGAGATGAAAGGTTGAAGGAAAGCAACGTCCAGAAGTCACAAAGGCCGGCATGATGGATCTGCTTCTCTTTGCAGAAGGTCTAACCTGGCTACTCAAACATCTTCATGTGGTGATCCGCAGTAGAAGCAGCTCATGCAAATGGGTAAAGTCATCACACGGTCAGGTCACTTTGCCTGTTTGCACATTTTGGTTGTAGGCTTCAGATCATTTCATTTTGTACTATCTCCACCGACAAGCTCAGAAACAGACGCGCGCACCATTCGTATAAAACGTGTTGAAGTTCTCAATCAGAACTGCCATTGGCAGCGCTTGGAATCGGAGGTGGTGTGCGGGTAGGCTCTGGTGGGTATTCGGGATCGGAACCATTCCATGCCTCCTGCATCTCCTTCAACGCATTTCCACGCAGGGTTCGGCGCTTGGTGCCAATGACGATCGACTCCGCTTCGGTGCGACGGTTGACAGTGCGTGGTCTAACAACGCTGGCGCCGGTCGTCTGATATTGATAAAAGTTAGTTTCGATATCGTCCTAATGCTTTTAAAGAAATGGCACAATGTGGCTATGACTGTTCGGGTTCACTAGGGGTACAAGCATGCTTACTGAATTCTCTCCGGATCCATCACCAACGTTGCTTCCATGAGGGGCAGTGGTTTCGGCAATGGTGACATCGGCGGTTCCCTTTTCGATCTTCAGCGGCTCATCTGTAGCCTTGGTCGCCTGACGTTCTTCTGCAACTGAAGACATTGTCTACAAATGTACGGAGTCAGTTGCTTGATCGAAGAGGATTCAGGGATGCGGAAGCATTTTGAATGTCTCAAAATTCAGAGACATTAAAGCTCTCAAGTGTGTCCAGACCAGATGCTCGGAGGAAAATACGTACTAGGGGTGTGATGGGGTCTTGAAACTTTCGAAGAAGACAATGTTGTGCGATGGTGTTAGAGGAGCCCGAAAATCAGAGCGTATGTCGATGGAAAAAGAAGTTGAATGAATTTCGGTGTGGATCCTCCCTAAATCGTTGGCGTGGTGAATGAATGTTTGGCAGACAGGCGCATTGTGCTGGCTGGTGAGAGAAACCCAACTTGTTCTGAACTATTCCCTATCACTTCCGCAAATCCGCAAAATTTGGCTATTATTAGCATTATCCTGTCGATGTTTCTGAATACGGCGTCTTTATATCCAAGTGCAAGTCCGTCTGATGAGCCCGAGATGTAGAAGGCCAGCTTCTCAGCATTTGTACTGAAATGATGCAGCGGTACCCCCTTGCTTCTTTTTCAACTATGGCTCCCTCCAGTCACGCCTATGAAGCCAACAGCAGAATACCTGAGAGAGGACCCAACGAGGATGGCACAGATAATTGGTGTGGTTGGTATCTGCAGCTTGGACTGAGGGTTGCAAGGGCGGGGTGAAGGCGGGGTGAGGCAATAGGGTGGATGGTTATCGACGAAAAACAGCACAAGGTCGCGGATCCAGGCAGCGTACGGGGCTTACTTATGTTGACCTTATCCCCCAAAACTGCCAGAGAAACTTATGCTGGACGGAGGTGGGTGGGGAGGGAGAAAGGAGGAGGGAGGATGGCTATTCATCTAGGAAACGAGTACAACTCCAAGGCAGCATACGGCGCGTATTTACAGTCCTTCTGACTGTCCTCAAAACCTGTCAGAGACGCTCATACAAGAAGCAGACCTTCCAATATCAACCCCTTTTCCTCAGACTTTCGAAAAAGCCGCCCCTTTGCATGCAGGCGAACCTCACATCTCTCCACGATCATCCCCATGGCAGGACTCACCAGGGAAATAGGGATAAGAAGGGCATAGTATCGAGTAAAAGGGGTTCTTATTAGACTCATAGAAAGATCTGGTGGCTTTGTTCAGAAATCGCCCGAGAAGAATTTCATAAGTACACATGGCAGAGTTCTCGAATTTACGACGCAGTACTAATCTCTAAGCCAACTTCGTCGTCCTCTTCAGTTCTAAGATATCCCGAAAGCTAGCCTATACCCTCATCCTCCTTTTCGAAACTGAACAGCTCTTCCGCCTTGCTGCCTCCACCGAATCCCATACCTCCTTCCCCTCATACCTCTTTCCTCGATCGCTCTCTCTCCAACCTCCTCACTCTAAGAGGTGCTGATCGGCCACAATGGGATACCAAGCCCCTGCAAGCAATCATAGAAGCTTGTTGGCTGCTTCTTTGAAAGTACGGCGGGTAGGAAATTGTTGTTTACGGCCCCCTTTGTCACTTTCAAGTTTCTCCACCGGAGCGCATGATCTAATCTTTGATACGTGCAGCTTCTAGGGCAAGGCTTATCATATGTGATACCATCTGCGAAAGTCTCAGATGAGAATTTTACGACGGAACATTCTACGGAAGAGAAGTGGCAGACAAAGAAGTCGCAGATAAGGAGGTCACGCGCAATGACGCCGCGGATACATCAGACACAAAGGGGCAGCAGAAGCTAAGCAAGTCACTGGTGAGGATGGGGATGGATTAAGGAAAACAAGGCTCTGAAGTCGTTTCTTTCTGAGCTCCAAGCTAGGATTGAGCACCAGGTCGCGCGCGTGTTGGATGGATGGCTGAATGGCTGGATTGCGCCACGATGGCACCGCAGACTCCGAATATACATTATCCCAGGCGCAATTGATTCCTCATCATATGCTTAATAAGACTATCGAGGCCATTATGCTATTGTCAGCTCCAAGTGATGGTCCGCCGTCGAAGGAGACGCTGGTGGAAGTGCTGGTTGAACAAGCCAACCACCAGGCTTCCTCAATTACCATGGATCGAATTATGTACCAAACAATACACTACGAATACATCAGGGGCATATTATGGGATGCTATACATACATAGATAAGGAGTTGCAGGGCCATTACGCTTGCCGTGTTGAAGTGATGGTGGGGTGATGAAGCAATCCCATCTCACAAACCGAAGCTCGAGTCTCAACCCCGCAACTCGATATTAATCTCTACGAAGAACACAATGCTGAATTGGGAGTTCACGGGGATTATTTCACTTTAGCAGGTGGGATTATTTCAGGAATACATGTGTGCATTTTAATGTGCCCAACGGACAGCAGCTCACAGTAATTTGCAGTGTGAGATATGGAGTTCACCGACTCGATCTACTTCAATGTAATCGCAAAGGAGAAACCAAGTAGAACCCTAATTGCTGACTTCCATCGTAAAAGAACACCCCCCACCCGCTGACCAAAGACCGAAATGAAACGAACGATAAAAACTCCAATGCCTGCAGCGGTAACCACATGAACTGAAGTCCGAAGTTAGTAAAGCTTTGGTGATAAGAACAGGAAGATCAACTTACAAAAAAATCGTCCGATTGCATCAAGTATCCTCATAATCAATTCTTGGTGCCCTTCTTCTTGACAACAACATTCTTCTCATCGTTGAGCTCATCATGCTCCATCTCGGCGCCAAGACGACCCTTTCCATCAAGATCCTCACCATTCTTCAACTCCTCGGCGTCATCCACCATCTTCGCAGTCTTTGCATTGTTAGCCTTCTTGCCGACCTTCTTGGCAACCGGCTTGCGAACCTTGCTAGGAGCGATGTTGGTTCCAGAGCCAACCTCACTGAGGAATAAATCGTTAGAGAAACTACGAGAGCGAGAACGAGAGTGTGGAGGGAAGGGGAGGAGAAACTTACCTCTTCTTAGCGTTCTTGCGAACCTTGGAGGTAGCCGGCTCAATAGCTGCAAGAGTATCGTCGGTTTCAACGAAGCCCAAATGCTTCTTGATCTGGATGAAGCGGGCCTTGGCAGTGGTACCGGCGGTGTATCCAACCTTCTGAGCAACGGCATTCCAATCGACCTACGAGGAGATTGTTAGCTAGGCACCAGATACTTGGTATGCCTTTGAAGTCAATGTTTGAAAGCACATTTTCTCGTCTAGGCATTTTGGTGGGTTTGCTGTATGTTTTTTTTTCGGGAGAGTGGAAGCGGTGGACAGAGGACACTGGGTATAGGTAAGATCATGGAGTCATTGCTTACCTCGGGACTGGCTTCCATGGTGGTCAGGATTGTCGCAAAAAGGACGTTATCCTTTTTGCTACACGACTTGCCACTTGGGCCCTTGAAGTCATCGGTAACAGCTGGTGGTGCCATTTTTCTGGAAGCGTCAGCTTTGAGCTCTCGACATAGTTCTTGCGCAAACAACTTACTTGAGGGGGATGATGTGCTGTGGGTACTGTGGGTTGGTAGAGCTGTTTCTTCAAGTTAATATGAAGTAGAAGAGGGGTTATCTCGATCTTGGGGGTGAATTACTCCTGTGAGAGGTGGAAATAGCTAAAAGGCTTGACGCTGTATGATCTTAGCAGGTGGTATGAAAGGCCTATGATGATGAGACTTACTTGGATGTAGTTGATGGTGCTGTTGGGCGAAGAATCTGGATTTTGAGGTTTGCGATTTATTGTTTGGAAATTGAAAGAAAATTTGTGGGAAGCGAACAGATGGCGAGCCTCTTGTAGTCGGAAAAACACGCTAACAGGTCCTCCCTCTCCAATTATGCTGATGCCACCTTGCGTTTGGTCAAGATTTGCCGAGACAGCCATTCTCTAAACCCACATCCTATACAGCAGCTCTTCTCCCCAACACTTGCGAACAACTTCATGGACTTGTACTGGCTTCATTGGATATCTATCCTCGAATACTATAAGAGCTTCTCTAGGTCAACAGACCTGAAAAGTAAGCTTGTCAAGGCTTTTGTCAAATGCATTTATGTTATATGTCGTACCCGAACATTTCCTCGGTGTCTTCCAAATTAGCTCCGCGCAATTCATTTGAATGACACAATAATGGGACACAAGCAACGGAATAATCTAGGGAGCCTTAGTTATTTTAGTAAATGACAAATCGAGTCCAAAATTTAATAGTTTTAAGAAAATCGACGTCAATAGAAAGGGGGTGTCATCACGTGATACTGCCAAGCGAGACACAAAGTAAAGAGTTGCCACTGAGCACCCCCCTCAAACGCTTGACTGGTAAGTCTGATATGACTAAAATATGTCGCATTAAACGGCATATGGTAGGGAAGGAAATATAGTCACTCCTTTTTTCAAATACTTGGGATTCTCAGGAGGCAGACACCACTCGTTGTCAAGAACTTTAAAAGAGTAGGCACAAAAGGAGAAAGCCCGAGGAGATTAAAGAGGTCTTAAGGTACAAAATACTAGTAATTGTTGTTTGGGTGATTAGCAGTTGGTCACTAGTCATAGGCATGATATTGCTGAGGTGTGAGAATCATCGTGCGACTTCGATTCTCTTCTCTTGTCGCGGACAATTATACTATGACTTCACTATAATACATAAACCTCGTAGGTACATTTAAGATGACCGCACCTTTCAAAAGAATAGCTACATTACCTGCCCAAATCCCAATATTTCGAAAACGTCTTTATCCGCAAAACCATACCCTCATCTACGAGCATTCCAAGACCCACACAAGAAAGCAAAACGCCCAAGTTCTATCATGGGAGATATTTCATATAAGATTGGAACAAAGATAATCAAACAAGCCCAACTTGGAATACTGGTGGCACTGTGCGTAAAGCCACCACCAGGAGTAAAGCGCAACCGCAGCCCCGAGGACCTACAACAGAACTAGAGGTATTAGATAAGCAGCAGGTAGGTCATATACACTATAAATGAGTTCATACTAACTTAGTGCAACTGGAAGAATTGTCGCGATATATGGTCACATGACACTAGCATCGATGACTCAGCGAAGTAGAGGCCTCTTCGTTTTGTCATCCACACTTAGACTTAGATAGCATGAACAAGAGAACACAGAATCAGGTCATATAAGCTAAGAGCTAGTAAGAAGTGATCACGCCTGTTATACCAACAAGATTGGTTAGGAAGACAAAATATGTGCTAGATGCCGATATATCTATCAGAAGGAACAAATAATTAGAAGAAGATAAAGAGTAGGCCCTAAATAAATAAAAGGATCTTGGTCTTGCTGAAATTCTATGCGATACATTATGATATGATATGGTGATGATATGATATGAATGTCTGACAAGGGGAAAAAGGGGGACTTATCACGTGAATAATCAAAACCTTTAGATATTGACTGGCATTCGCTGGCACGCTTTATGACTCCTGAAAATGCCGTAAAGTCTCCAAAAGTCTGGTAATAATACACTAAGCAAGAAAACATGCCGGTGATTTCATTTCGCCGATCCAGACTACGCTATATACATATATACACAACGGGCAAAATATGAATGGAATCTGTACTCCGTAAGCAGATGGATGTATCCTTAAAACTTCTTATGCAAGAGAAGTACGAAATTTATACAGGTAATCAGCTATTATCAGGAAGTGTTTTTGACTGACGTGTAGTAATTCAAAAATGGTAACTTGCGGACGGAATCAATAAACCCGTTTACGACTCCTTGCAGAGCGCAGGCTCAACAACTAAGTTTCCGGAAGGATAACGGATTTTAAGCTGGTTGGCTGGAAGTCGTTGCTAGGGATCGGAACCAGGTTTGCAATTAGTAGACGCGGAGGATGAAGGTGCCAAGAAGTGCCTGGATCCGGTGGATTTTCGGTGTCCAAAGTTGCTATAGATGACACTACAACTCCTTTTCTGTGGCTTCCATGTTACTGATAATGCAAGTTTCCTATGTAACGCCGCTTTATAGGCAGTAAAAACTAGTTTTAGATTAGTTGCAATTGCTTTTAAATGAACGTCTCGCTACTTCGTAAATAAAAGCAATCATAGGTGATGTTAATGCAAGATTATATCACAGATGTATGTTTCCGATAAGAATATTATAATGTGATATCTGCTACAGAACGTTGTGTGAGGCCGATGACCCGCTGCCAGGGCTGAGACTCCGGGGAGGTGAAGAAAGGATAATTACCCCTGGCCCTATAGGAGAGTAGCGGCGTAAGTATTCCCTTTACTCCCTCTAGGAATATTATTATTTGATGTGCAATATGCAGCAAAGCATAATAGATAACTAAGCGCTATAGCGTAGTTTAGAGAATAGCAAGCGTAACTTTTAGAGCATACCTCTAAATTCTCGCCAAATTCTTAACTACTAGCCTAGATTTTTAAGCGTTCTACTTGTTCCACTTAATTTTAAAGCAAGATGCTTTACTGTCTGGAGCAAAAATCCAGCCATTTAGATATTTTAGTTTAGTTTAGTCATCTGTTACAGGTTGCTACGTATTACACTTTAAATAGCGACATTCCTAAAGAGAGAAGGGGGAATACTTGAGTCACTACTCTCCTATAGGGCAGAGGCAACTCTATCATATGCAGACGCACGGGCAATTTGGGGGACCAAGGAACGGGAAAGTTCCCGAGCAATAGGATGGGATCCCATGTAATGAAATCGGCAAGGATTAGTTGCCGATGGACTGGTGTAGGATTTTGAATATACTATACTATCCATATTCGGTCTATATCACGAAGCTGGAAAAAGCAAATTCTCATGTATCTATCCAAGAAGTTTCATCGTCTATCTTTAGGCAGCCAAATTGATCGGCGACTTCCATCTTGCGTGGGGGCGAAGATGGCAAACATTCCAGCATCTGCCGCCAATGACTTGGAAATCGACTCACAAGCCCGTATCACATATGTTAAGTGCAGAAACATATGTCATACAATCTCACATGCGGTATTTGGAGAGGCAAGATCTGGAACAGTTGACGTTTTGCTATCACTGTGGTAGCGCGATCACTGAAATGAGAGCAGGCAAATCAAACTAAGGACGGGCAGTAGTCACAGCACTGATCGAGCCAACCCCCCAACCCCCCAACTTCCTAGACCTCTTCTTCCTCCTCCTCCTCCTCCTCCTCCTCCTCAAAGTCATATTCCAGCTTGATACGTTGTCCAGCTCCAGCCTTAACCTTTACAGGAGCACTCTTGTTTTCTCCCCGTCCCTTCTTCGGGGTCATCTTGGACGGCTTTGGCTTCGCCGCCGTTTCCTTCTTCACTTTGACAGTCTGCTCGTTTTCACCGACGAGAGCCTGGACCTTTCTCCTGATCTGCCCATATCGCGTCTGGGCCACTTTGCCATTGGCATAGCCTGCTTTCTCGGCCACGAGAGCCCAGTCGACCTGAAATACAATGGTTAGTGGACGAGTCAAAGCAAGGGTAAAGCTGGTTGAAAACAGCAGGGAGAGGATGGGGAACCTACATCGGGAGCATTTTTCATGGTTGTGAGGATTGTGTGGTAGAACTGCGCGTCTTTCTGGCTGATTGACATTGTGGAGTTGTTCGGGAGGCTTGAGATGTATCGTTAGCGGAAGCTCTGTTCTGATGTCAAGAAGGGTGTGGGGTTGTGTGCAAGTGAGCTTACTAAATGTCGTAGATCTGGAGAAGTATATTAGCAACAGCTTAGTGAATAAAGTCAACGTGGAGTGGGTAAATAAATATCGAGAATCATACCTTGCGTACTGATGTATCAGGATCGAGGAGTAAGATCTTGACAGTGTGTCTGGAGTCAAGTTCGTGGATGTTGGAACTTGGAATGGAGGGGGAAATGGGAAAGATGCAGGGTTTAATTGATATATAGTAAGGACTTTGCGGGGATATTTTCTGGTCACATAGGGAAACACGTGACAACATAGGTCTCTAGGCTAGTCCAGGCTAGAAGCCACTTGGAGCGGCGATCAATTTCGATCTTAAGAACTGGCTTTGTTGATCTTGAGCTGCCTAAGCGTGACTGCATGCCCGAAAACCTGCTCTTTGTGTGGCTAGACGAAGCATTTCGACCAAGATGTGACCAGCAGAACCATAGAATTGCACTCAATATCTGTCAACTGCTATAGAGTTCTGAAGCAACCTGGAAGAACACAGAATATAGTCCCTCTTAAAGCAGTAATTTCAAGCAAACCGCACAATTCAATCAATAGACCCATAGATCGAACTAGCCATAATACATCTCCTTCAGGAATCAAGCTCACTAAAATCCGCAGCCACATCCAAATCCTCATCTAACTCCTCATCAAAGGCATCCACCGGCGTCACCTCCCGCTTCCTCTTCTGCCCACGTCCCCCTCCAACCTTCTTCCCCGAACTCTGCTGTTCTCCCGCAGCAATTCCCGCCTTCCCCGCAGCTGTCTTCTTCACCGGACTAATTTTTGGCTTCTTCTGCTGCTGCTGAGCTCGAGAAGGCGAGACAATGGGAATAGTCTCAGTACCGAGATTCCGAAATTTCTTCTTGATCTGCTCGAATCTCTTCCGTGCAACTTCTGCGTTCTTGTATCCGGCTTGGCTTGCGACTACAGACCATTCGACCTACACCGTAAAACGTAAATAAGTATTGATAGAAAGAGCGTGCGTTCTTGTAATGGTGGGCAGGGGAGAACTTACTTCGGGTGTTCTTTTCATATTCATGAGGATCAAGTGGAAGAACATTGCATCTTTTTGGTTTGGCTGCTGGGAAGTCATGATTGGAATGACAAAGCGTTTGTTGGTGGAACAGATGTATGTGATGTGTGATCTGAAGTAGGAAAGAACAGATCGAAATCTAGATAGAGTGGTGAGAATTGAATGTTGGTGATGAAAATTCGAGAAATGGAAAGGATTGAAGACGAGCTCGGAAATATATAGACTGCCCTTCATACACGTCCACTGTCGCGTCCACTGTGGCTTCCTCAAGACAGGGTTATTGACAGATTCGTGTAACATTAAAGGTCCGCGGGGTACTGCAGTTGCAGCCGTAGCCGGTATGCGTGGATGATTCTTATATCAGGCTACACATATGTGTAACAGAAACGAAAAGGGATATAATGCAGTTCAGACTCGAATGAATCTAATGATGTTACGAATCATGCTCATCACCACCAAAGATGATGCAGTGAGACGGTAGCGCTGCAAGAGAAGAGAAGCCACGGGTCACATGATCTTGGTGGACGGAAGACCTCAAAAAGAGGCAGCGAGAACGGGAATGGCCTCAAGATGGTTGTTGTCAGCTGGGAGAAGTGTTGAAATGAATGATGCCAGGGAATGCAAAGAGAAGACTTATGGTGGAAGAGTATTTTCATTGAGCTACAAGCTACGTACAATACACGGTCTATGCCAGCCAATATCCCACAACCCAGGCGAGATGCTGCTGAAGTTAGAAGAATCAGTGACCGGATCTAGATCCGAGAATGATTCTCCTGGTTCTGAAATTGGGATTTTAGATCTTGGGGGGTTTTGGAGGCCACTATAGGAATTGGCGAAGATAGTGGCGAAGAACTTGGATCCAAGGGCTCGAGACCGGGGAAGTAGATGATAGAACTAGAAAAGGAGAACGAACCCGAAATAGCGCCATAGCAGGATAAGGAGACCTAGATTAAAACGTAGATGCAGCAGGAAACAACGAAAATAGAAAACACGGAGAGAGAACGGGACCTAGATCTGAAGAGTAAGACCTTCTAAAACGAAGTAAAAATTGAAACTGATAGCAAGCGCGGAGTATATGGTAGTGGAAGATGAGAAAGGAGACGCAATATGAACCTTTATTGGGGTCTGGATATGGTGGGGCAATCCTATATCCTCAAGCTGCAACCCAGAACTCTCGCATATATGGTCTAGAAGTATATAGAATAGATGGAAGCGAAATGAAGATAAATTTGAAGTAAATCTGCACCCGCAGAAAATTTATCGTTATTTCCGCCTTAGTGATATCTAGGTATATGTATAGACTTCGTGTATAGATACATAGTGTTTTGTATGAGTATAAGTGGAGAAACAAGCACCAAAGAGCAAACGCCCACCCTGACGCGTCCAGAGACCATAAAAATAGAAATTATAACCACAACTTCGCGGAGAATCACTTCCATATTATTTCCGGGAGAGGATCGACGGATATGGGAACCTCGTCAAATGACAGACAGGAACTGAAGCTGTATCGCTAGTACCCACGTTGCAGGAACTAGATAGACTGGATGTGCCGGTGCAGAGTAGTTGAAGCAATCATATAAAGTATGTCAGATCAGGACATGTTTTTAGAGACACACGACACGACGTTGTTGCAAATCTCGCTTGTGGCGCTGGCGCCCCGCGTTCTTTAGACTCGCCTGCTTACGTCAGCTTGTATCAAAACTCTAGTCTCGCTTTACTCTCCTGAAAATGCTTCGAAATACAAGTCGTTACCATCTCATGCTAGCGTCCAATTATAACTTGATCAGCTGCTATGACCATTCTATTCAGACTTTCAAGATTACCATCACGTGCACAATGTGGCGTATATGTCACAATGGCTTACAGGATCCTCACTTCGACGCAACGCATACCCCACGTTTCTGTCCAGCCTCGCTAAAGGGTTGATGTGGTCAGGCAGAAATACCACTTCAACCGCTTCAGCCTCGTCCTCTATATCACCAATACCCCGAGACATATCACGCTGGCATTTCGCACTCTAATACGGCAAGTGATCAGGTGTACCATTGATTGACCTTCCGAATTGCTAACTTAAATGAGTGAGTGTATTACCAGGGAAATAAGAAGAGCCATAGCAAATCAGTCGATCAGCCCAACTTGGAAATCAGTCATTCCTGATTTTCATAACCTTTGCCAAAGTCCGAAGTAGAGTCTGAGTCAGAGTCCCGCTTATGCTTGTTGCCAGCTGCCTCCACCTTGACCCTCTTCTTGCTTGGAGTATTCGTCTTGTTAATCATCGGCGAGGGAAACATGGAGTCTTTGTCCTCAGAGGCCGACTTCTTAGCGGATCCGGGGCCTCTCGCTCCCATCTTCGTAGGCGTCACGATGGGTGTATTGTCCGCTCCGCCCTCCTGGATCTTTTTTTGATTTGGTTAAATCTGTCATGCGCTGACTTGGCATTCTTGTAGCCAGCTTTATCCGCAACGGCCGTCCAGTTCACCTGTGAAGAAGTGAGCACTAAGCTGGGAGATGTATGATAGGTATTAAGAGGCGGGGAGTTACCTTTGGTGTACCTTCCGTGTTTGCAAGAATGAGGTAGAAGAAGATGGCGTCTTTCTGGCTGGGCTGAGATGTTTGGGTAGCCATGGTATGGGTTTCAACAACGGATCTCTATAAGTTCACAAGAGTTGTTAGTTACATAGTTACTAAAGTTGAATAGAGAAAATGCTTGACTGGAGTAGGGGTTTTCACGGACCTTGTTTTAAAGTCAACAAGTAGATAGAGAATGGGACAAGGACAACTAAGTGTTGAGGTCTCTTAGTGCTTGTGCTTGATCTGTAGTGAGGTATGTGGTGATGGCAAAGGTGACTTATTTCGTAGTATTAGAAAGCGTGAACAGTTATATTAACATATAGAAAGAACAGAACTTAGAAAATCCAAGAGGGTTATTAATTGCTCATTCATTCTTCAGCTTTCCTGAACCTCCTTGATGAAACACAAGGGGTAGAGCCCGTCCACATTATCGTTTACGCCCCCACATCCCCGCCGCAAGCATAGAGCCATACATCACTTATCAGTTTTTGCTTTTTCCGTCACCGGTAACAAAACAAGTAAAGCTTACGAATGACATACCTTCATAGCATTATAGCATCTTAATAAAGTCCGATAGCCTTTATCGAGTACCGTTGCCTAGACCTCGAATGTAGCTGCCGAGAGGCATGCTACACCAAACGCGGGACGGGTAGCAAACATCCCGCTCTCAGGCAGCTGCAGCTTTGCCGTTTAAGATCTTCCATCTTAGGGATCACCTTGCTATGTTATACAGGGGTAAACAGATGAGATATAACGGTGCTACACATCAGGCTATTGGCTACCAAGATCCTTGTTACACACGCCACGCCATGCTTGTAAAAATGGTTCTGCGAAACTTTCAAAAGAATATCAGAGTAATCTATCTAATACAAACCCTCCATTGCTGCAATCTAAGTATACCTAGAGCTGCAGGATGTCCGTTTTCTAAGAGATGACTAGCAAATAAATATCTGTTCTTGAAATCAAGATGCAGATCCCTTGTGAGCGTTGGTTTCTTTTCAATTGCCTCGATTTCATCTCCTGCTTTTCTCCATTGACCGCTCTGTCGTCGTCCTTCCGTGACCTTCGATCACAGTGATAGTGGGGGCGGACTGTTAATTGCTACGGAGTAGTCGCCGACCATGTTGATACTAGTTAGAAATCTCATCCAATAAGTAATTCTGATACACTTGGTGTGGCACTTGCAAGCTTGCGTTCCTAGGGACCTGGTAGGCAGCTAAGGAAGCCATGACTTCAAGACGTGTTATATCTGGCTCGCGAGGTTGCCAGCCTGACTTGTACTTTAGTGCACGCAATATAAGACTAAAAGGCTGCCATTTTTATTCCATGAAAACTCTTTCTTAATATAAGAGTCTATAATAATCATTTCTACCACTATCTTCCTTGCGAACCCTACTAAAAGTCACTTGATCAATCTTTGACGCCATATTATCCCCAGTAGCAATTCTCAGCTTCAAACTGCTCGGAGTAATACTCTATATCACCCTGGCGTGCAATTAACCAATCAAGAATTATGGCTAACATCTGGAAGCCGTAAGTTGAAACTACCAAGGGAGTTAAGATGAAGAGGTTGACTGACCTGTCTACTCCAAGCATCAATGAAAATAATAACATAGTAACCCTTCTCGTTGGAAGCGGCGACATCTCTATGCTTCTTAAGCTGCACAAATCAGCAATCTCCCAGAAAACCTTAAACGCGCTTGAGACGGAATCTGCTCATTTGGAACATCTCAGCGAAAACATCATTTTCCTGCCCAACATTGACGCTGAGCTTTTCCTTCTCGTCTACAAGTGGGTAGACCAGAGCGTGTTGGAAATCGTCGACCCAGCAATCTACAATCCAGAATTCCATGTATCAACATGGTGCCGCCTGCATGTGCTAGCAAGGCGATTCTTCCTCGAAGACCTCGCCGCAGAGTGTCTTGCACGATACCGCGAATGCCGTCGGCCTCTCTGGCAAGGTGGCTGGATCCCACTCCCTGCCGAAATTGACTTTGCGTATGATACGACGCACCAAGAGCGGCAGGTCACAGCGCTTAGGGCATTTCTGGCTGGTTATATGGTCAGCCAGCTGGCATCGTGCGAGAAGCCTGTTGATTTCAGGGAGTTGGCTGGGCTGGCGAGGAGGAATCAACAATTTACGGTAGATGTATTTAGGGCTACTCGACACCATTTGTTTGAACCGGAATTCGCTCCGAATGGGTGTATGGTGGAGGACTGTCGGATTCATCCGCGGTGGCCGGATCCAGAAGATGGGTTCATTCATGTCCCACCTTTCCATGTAAAGCAGAGCGGAAGCTCGACTGAGGTGCATGATTTACTTCATACTGATGAGGGTGAGGAAGCTTTAGCAGAGGCTGAGGTGGAAGAAGCGATAAAGGAGGCGGATGAGGTGAAAGATCAATTGTATCGTGAGAGTGCTGTTTGAGTATTTTCCACCACTTGGTATGCAAGTCCTTGCAAACGTTTAGATTTAGATAAAAGTTACCACCTAATTCGAGCTGAATCCCCAAACAAAAAGAGTTGTCAAAGAAGTGTGAAAACTTGTGGATAAATGCTGGTTCTACAGCCATTAGCTAAGTTGACGTGCCATGCAAAGTAACGCGTGCAAAGCCATACATATTCTATGTGACTTGCAAAGCGTGTAGCTTGGGTCCGAGGAAACTTTAGGCTACTGCAACTGCAATCTGGATTGGTCGATCCCCGTCCGGCGACTGTGCAAAGTACATTAAGGCAGCCTTACCCCTCCAAAGTTGAGAAAAGTTCCTAGGTAGTTGCGTCAGGATAATACATAGCTGGCTGTTTTTGAAAGAGCCAAAGTCGTCTGCCAACTTTGTTTTGCATTAAAAGACAAAGCATCATTTGACCTCTGAACAAATTGCCCTTTGCAATGTCTTCTCCACAAAGCTCCCAGAAAACGAGCAGTAGTAACGGTATCCGCCAGCATGCTCCAAGCACACCTCAAAGTTCTTCAACACCAAGCAACAGCAGTGGCACCCCCCGCCGCATAAATGAGTATGAAGTTCCACTCCATTCCACAGCTGAAGGACGAATGAAAGGTAGCTAAATATCAGTAGATATTTCCAGTTCGAAAACGTCATCAAGATAAACGTCGGCCAGAATAAAACTTCCTGGACGCTCAATAAAGAGCTAGCATGCGATCGGATCCCAGCATTACGAAGAGCCGCACAAGTTTCTTCCGGCCGCCAAATCCTCAGCTTCAATTTCCAGGAAGACCCTACGATCTTCGCCTTCATCATCGATTGGGCCTTGACTTCCACACTGGACATCCACCTCGCACACACCGGCCAGGAACACGATGCCATTGCCAACGGGCAGCACCAGATCGCCCTGCTATGCAGCATCTACGAGTGCGCAGCTCGCATGGAAATGCAGACCCTCTCCCTCGAAGTCATGCACCAGCTAAAGCCCCTTCTCATAGGCACACGCAATCACAAGGACCAGCTCCCCAGCCCGAAGACATTGGCCTATATCTACAGCACCACATCAGCCTACAGTCGCATCCAGAAAGCGCTCGCCTATAATATGGTCACAACACTGCTGAAAGCGTCCAAGGAAGACGTGCGCACCCACATACGGCAGTGGACTGATGCCGTTACGGCGCATCGCGAGCTTACGGTGCAGTTTTTGCTAGCTCTACATGCAGGAAGCAATGGCGTCAAGTGTGAATCTAATAGCGAGCCGAGGAAATTCGCACCTGATCAGTCGGGGTCGGCTTCTAGAAAGCGGAAGGCGCCTACGGTCGACGGAGCGGGCGGCGGTGGTGGTAAGCCTGTTCATCGCCCGGCGACAGTGCGTCCGAAAGCAACTGTGGTTGAGATTCTGGACGAGAGCGAAGGGTTGTAGGGCACCGGGGTGGTGTGTTGGTGGATGGGATCTCTTACAGTACGGCGCAAAGCGAATTAAAAAAAAGGGGGCAATAGGATAACCCGACTTACAACAATAGACTTGAACGCACCCTTTTGTTTCCGAGCTCCTGTTATACAAGTAAACTATTCCTTTCGCCGAATACTTGTACTTTCGTACTTCTTAAAAGAATTATCAAGTAACTGAAACCGCACCCGCAAAATTGTAAATGATCAAAACCGCACCTATAACTTTACAGATGACTTCCGCCAAAAAAAAGTATATCCTCACTCTACATGCGAGATCGTTTTTAAGCGCAGGCGTCTCGCTCAAAGCTAGGAAGACTAGACTTAATAACGACGAGCTGCGCAACGTTAACTCTTACGCCCTAACCTTCCCAACCTTCCCAACCTAAAGACTATTTGCAGATACTAGCTGCCCACCCTTCTACCCCCGCCCCCCAAAGAGATCTAGACTGAAAGAGAGATAGGAGAGGAATAATATATCAGAAGGAGGGCGTTTTCTAATGGGTGGGCGAGTGGATTGGTGGTATGGGGAAGCAAGTGGGTGGGAGAGGGGATGGGGTGGTGTGTATAAGTGGATGTGCGGGTTTGGAGGGTGGGTGGGTAGGGGCGAGATGATGAGATTGTGGTGTTGGGAGTTCATGTTGGGTGTTATGATGATGATGATGATAATGGTATGAAGATGGGATGGGAATGAGGATATAGATTTCACGGTTTCCTTTCTGTTTCTATTTTTGTTTGGTTCAACGCGTTGATTGATTTCCTTCTCTATGCCTATTCATATTCCTATGTACGTTGACGAAACGAAGGATTTGAGATGCGTGAATGCCTAGGTGCGCGAAGGCTCGGATGGTGCAGCGGGGATTTTGGAGGGGGAGATATATGCTGACTGAACGCCGTATGTGCTTGTACTATGTACACTTGAATAAAGGAAGGCAGGAAGGCAGGAAAGCAATGTCATAATATCATCCATCCACGCGGTCCAGTGACCAACCATCCAACCCGCTGGGCCTTGTGCAAATCCCTCTGAAATGAAATCCCTTAACTTGCAGTCATCAAGAAATAAAGCAAGAGAAGGAGCAACATGTACCAGCTCAAGAGTAGTCATCGTCGTAATAGATGCTACATATCCCCATATTAGCCTCCACTTTATGAATTACGCACTGCCTACAGAAAGGCAAAGAACACTTACTCGTCCTGCTCCAGGTCAATCGGACGTCTCATATCCGCATGCTCCATCTTAAACAGCGGTGCGCTTCGTCCATTCAGCTCGTCCTCATTCTCGTCCTTCATCATGCGCTTCCGCTTGAGAGGGGTTGGGGAACCCAACTCCTCGTCATCATCACCGTTCGACTCGGTGTTGCCGTTGTCGTTTTCGTTTTCGTTGCTGAGGTCGATGTATGACTTGGTGGTTGTGGACTTGGCTTTTGGTTTCCTGGCCCGCGGCTGGGCCTTTGGTGTAGCAGGGGAAGCGGAGGCTGAGGTGGAGTTGGTAGGTCCGCGTGCAGGTGGTTTGCCGCTCTTGTGTTCTTTTTTCAGCTTTTGGAAGCGTTGGCTGTTGCAGTGAACGTCAGCCGGTGGAAATGTAAGGTAAGGTAAGGTAAGGTAGGCAAGGTAGGTAAGTTGTTGAGTGATGGGGCGATGGACGGGAAGATGAGAGAGGGCACTTACCGGCATGCTTCGGCGGTAATGCTGAATCCCTTTTGCTCCATGCCCACGGCGATTTCGTTCCACTTGAAGCTTGTCAAGTCGCCGGTCATGAGGATTACAAGGAGCAGGGCTCGGTCGGATTCTGCTTTCCAGCTGACCATGGTGATGATGGTTTGGGGGTGTTGGGCGGCGAGTGTGGAGCTTAGAGTGTTTGCAATAAGCAAGTTTGCTTTGGGGTAGACGATCTGGTGTTTGTGGTTAAGGGTGGATTGGAGATGAGTCGCAGATGGTTTTCTTTAAAGATGAGTGGTAGATGGTGTAAGATAGATATGCTTTTAGAATGCTCGCTAAGGTTCTATGAATTACAAGAAAACATTCACTTTAAGTTATTACCTGCAATTTCTAGAGATAGAAGACTTGCTGACCGCTACTTCTAGTAATATAAATAAAATGGGGTACGCGAATAATCTGGAAGCCAATCTTTTTATATCTATGTGAATCTTGAAGATACCATTAAGGAGGGCAAAGCCGTTGCTTCCTAGCAACTGTCTGCAGTACCTGATAAATAATTCACCACCTCCAACTACCTTATCCTGGCTCACTTATGCATTGCATAGTGAGTCATAATCAGTGCCGTTCCTCCTCGTGCATAAATCAGTCGATCTATGGCATTCGTTTGGTCCACTGTTACACAGCTACACTAGCTTCCCAACCCCCTTCTTTTTTCCTTCTGCCGCACGTACCTTGCAGCAGTCATCGGCCAAGCGAACAGGAACCAAACCAAACCAGCACCACGGGAATGAAAGTTCCCAGCTTCCGCAGCCATCGCCACGTCGTGATTGGATCGCCACTCTCTCGCGGGGGTCATGGTGTTGTGCCCCCGCATTGTCTCTCTCTCTCTCTCTCTCTCTCTCGTTCCTTTCGTTTGCGACATGTCCTGTCCGCTCCCCTGCAGGTGCGTCTATCTCATGCACGCACTTAACGCGCTACGCGTCGCGTCCACCGCCAGATCACGACATCGAATGAACGTGCAGCCACTTGACCGCCCTACCCGGCTAGCAAACTCTCGTTGCCCTGATCAACGGGGGAGGGAAGGGAAATATTCACACGATTCTTTCTTTTCCAGGCAGCAAGGTCAACGTCATGTCGCACTCCTCTCCCCCTGTGCCCCGCACTTGCATGAGTCTTTCTTGTCCCCTGCAGCAGAAAGCCAAACTTGCAGCAAGGAAAAGGACCTTAAGCCGCCATCTTGCATCGAAAGAAGTCTTTGTGCCGGACCAAGAGCCGGCTCTTAGGATAGCAGTTGCTTTCATGTACCTCCTGCACGCACCCCGCGCCGTTTTCATAGCAAATCCGTGAATAAGTGATATAACTCTTATCTTTTCCTTACTGCAACTTTCACAGCTTCTTCTAACCCATTTCACACCGCTAATTCAAATCTTTTGCCAACTCTATGCTTAGCAGTCTTGGAATTGCAACTGGTGAACTGTACCCCCTCGTCCTTTACGCTTGAATGTGGAAGGCCTCGGGGCTGATTTCTGTCTTTTACCCCTCGATCCCCTACTTTGCTTGAGTACTAAGGTTAAGGAAGAAGCGCAACCTCCTTTCTCTCCATCTACATCCACGCATCCCCAAAATCCCTAAGTTCGTCAACGTTTGTGAATTCTCAAATTATGCCCTCCAGCGATTCCAACACTCGGCTCCTCTATGCCATCCTTAGTCAGAAATGTCTAAAAGACGTAAGCTCACCCATCTACCGTGCCCCGCTTTCCCTTCGCTTCCGTCACGCCCCGCCCCCTTTTTCTCTCCTCTCCCTCCTTCCCGCCCTATTCCCTCCCACAGCCTCCAAATCGCTCATCCCCCTAATCAACCACCCACACCCTCCCACCCACTAACACATCCCCCTCACCTACAGATCGACTGGAACAAAGTCGCTTCCCACCCCGTCATACAACAAGAAATCACCAATGGACACGCAGCGCGTATGCGGTACTCGCGTTTTAAAAAGCAAATTGAACCTTCCTCATCTTCCCCTCGAAAACCCCGGGAACCAAAAGCATCAGCGCCAACATCACCGCGAAAAGCCAGAGTCGAGAAAAGCAAGAGCAGAAGCAGCGTGAAGAAAGAAGCGAAACTCGATCACAGGTTCAAGCTGGAGACCCCGGAGATGACTCCAGATATCGGTGGTGGCGGAAATGTGAAGGGAGAGAGGGAGAGGGAGAGCGAAATGCCCGTTACGCCGGAGCCGGACTCACAGGTATCGCTCACGCTCTCGTATCTGGAGTCTGAGGACGCGGGCGGGAGTCAGAGTCAGGGGAGTTTTGGGTGTGGGGCTGGGGCTGGGGCTGGGATGGGTGATGTCGATCAGGAGATGGATGGTGATGAGATGATGACTTCGTTTGGCATGACTGCTACTGCGGCTGCAGGTAACGGTATGTATGCACCTATGATGAGCGGTGGAAATGGACATGGTGGTGCATTTGGGAGCGGGTATTCGCCTGTGGGAATGGGGATGGGGATGCAGATGGGGCTTGATGAGTACGATGATGGCATGTGGGAGCAGGTTCCAGTGCCTGATTGTGAGCATGTGGGTGGAAGTGGGAGTGGTAGTGGGAGTGGAGTTCAGGTTAAGAAGGAAGAGAGGTGGGATGAAGCGTACAGACATATCTAAGTTTGGGGGTTTTTGGGATTGGGAATATGAAGGGGAAATAGATTGATTGAAATGGGATTTTACTTGGCGTTAGTATTTGCACTTGGAGGCAGGCAATTTATATTCATTACTCGCATGAACATTGCATACAGTAAGCTTTAACAGCTACGAGTCTCTCTCCTAGCTCCATCCCCATCATTTACGCTGCCGATTACGTCTTTTCCGGTCCTAGCCCACAGGATGTGAAGTGAAGTCGTCTTTAGGTCCTCGTATGTTACGTGCTGTTTAGAGATAGCCAAGGTAGCCGCTCTAGGGTTCGTTTTACCTTTAGATACCTAGCTAAGCTATGAAAACAGGATAACCTCCAGGTGGGTAGGTACCTCTCCACCCACGAAAAGCGCCATCAAATGCATGAGTAAATATTGGTGCGTGCATACACGTGACTTCGTCGCAGCGACTATTTCCCGGCGAATCATGTTTTGAGCAAATCTACTTTGTAACCGTCTCGGATGTTTGTGTAGACAGTACCAGAGAATACTAATTGCTTGCATGCGGTACCCGAAGATCATTAGGACGATGAGTTTCCATCCGGTACTCGCTCACTTACAGAAATCCCTCCCTCTCCTTTCTAGCTTAAGGTTATTTGTATCTAAATCTCTATATGTCATCGCAAAAGTAAGTACATGTCGTCGGAGTCTGCTGAAGTGAATGCGTCGGCGTCGCAAGATCGAAGGACGAGTGGCATTTTAAATGAATGGGATGGAGTGGGGTGAATGGGGGCGGTGCGCGATGTTTATACGCTAGGATATTCTTTCTGGCTTGGAAGAATATTGATCTGGTTCTCGTGTACAGGGTTTGCGATAATGTTCACTCTTAATCACGGTCTTTGGCTTTGACGACGTGGAAAATCGAGATAGCATGGCTTCGTGGGACACAGTTGAGGACTTGGGAGAGGAGAGAGACAGCAAAATGGCTTCAAGGAACACGAGTGAGGCCTCAGGAGAGGAGAGAGACAATACATCAGAATCGAGCAAACAAAAGGGACGACCGTTGAACGAGTACTCCGTCCCACAATCCTTCACCCTGATTACTTGTTAACCACAATTGCCAAACAGCTATCTCAAGCAACGCAACCACGTCACCATCTTGGTCGGACCAAAGCAAGTACAATGGGTCTTGAACGAGGACCTGTTGTGCGATCGGGCTCCCTACTTCCAAGCAGCATTCAAATCCGACTTCAGGGAGGGTCGAGAGAAAGTCATGGAAATGCCCGAGGACCACCCGAAAGTCTTTGCTATGTTCGTCGACTGGCTCTACACCAATTCCATCCTTTGCGACATCTGCGACGAGCACATGGTAACATCATACGACTCCGTCATCAAGCACCCCCACGAGCCTTTTGACATCGAGCTCTTTGCCCTCTGGGTGTTCGCTGACAAGATCGGACTCGAGGTACTGGGGATCGCTGTTTTGAATAGGCTTCAAGAGTGCTTCTGGAGCTCAGGGATCAAGTTCTCGCCTGAGGGTATTGCGTTTGTGTATGAGAATACGATCGAATCCTCACCACTGCGTGCCAAGGTGATCAGGCTTACGATAGAGCAGTACTATACCAGGGCAGATGGGGTCAAGATAGATCTCGACGACTTAAGGAACATCAGCTCTAGCCATTTGAGCTTTGCGGTTGATTTGTTGGCGGGGGGTTTTGAGCACTCTAGTATAATAGGCAAGCATTGCCAGATAACCTCGTGTCGAGTGCATTCTGTTTTGACGGTTCGGGATGATGCTTGGTAGCATTCTCGAAAGAAATGGAGTTAGTAGATACCCTGGATGGATTGTCTTGTATGGGCTTGAGGTTGCACAGGATAGATTATGTTTCCGGAGATGATTGCAAACTTGACAAGTCATTCCATCTCCACTTTATAGTGAAAGCATTCTGAGAAGTTGTCGAGAAAATCAAATAAAAGTCATCACGTTATGAGACTAATTCATTTGTGGCGTTTCTTTTACATACGTCAGTCTCAAACAACACCTTCTGCCTTGCCGTATTCCTACTTATAGCAGGAGACTGCATATTAGGATAGGGCCTTCGCAATGCCAGGTGTCATGTGTATGACATAACTTGATTGAATACCTACCTGGTACCTAGATAGTCTTCAACTCATATAGGACGGTAATGGAATGAATTAATGAATCAATATGCTTAGGAAGCAGTGCAAGAGGGGGTCTAGTTGGACCAGATTAGGTTTAGCGCTCCTCATGTTCTGCACCCCGCAACAACTATATTTACTCACGGCGAGTTTTCCCTTCTATCAACCTCGACAAGGACTCTCTAGACAATAACTTAAGGACCATTGCAAGATACACACATACTACCACCACCTCATCTCAATCCGTCTAACCATTATGATGCTGCCCACCTTACGTCTAGAAGAGCCGAAACGCCGCCCGATAAACGAGCAAGTACTTCAAGATCACAATGATGGTTTTTGACTAATAGCAAGTCCAGATATCTTACCACTAACAACACTATCAAAGTCTTCGTCGGACCCGAACTCAAGACGTGGATCCTTAATGAAGAACTGCTCTGTGATCGCATTCCGTTCTTCAGAGCAGCTTTCAAGAGCGGCTTCAAAGAAAGCATCACGAAGGAAATATACCTACCAGACGACAGGGCAGATTCATTTGGGTTGTTAGTTGATTGGGTGTACACCGGAGGGCTAAGATGCACATGCGACCACTGCATAGAATTCTCGCTCCCTCTACGAGACTTGAAGTACTTTGGTCTCTGGATCTTGGCCGACAAGATGAACCTTGTACAGCTTGCGTCCGAAGCTCTGTCGGAATGGAGCACCTGTCATGATGGCACGAGCGCAACACTTATATCTTTGGAGGGTATTCGATTAGCGTACGATAATACGGCAGATGGCTCGCTACTGCGTGCTAGGATCGTGGCAAGGGCTGTATATATCTTTTACTCATCTTGGGAGTCGGGCGACGACTCTTTGAAGGGCTTTCGTGCTTTTGGGAAAGTTGTAGCGAGCCATGAGGTGTTCAAGTCTGAAGTACTGGTTGGTATTGAGAAACACATGAGGTTGGAAAGTGGTAAGGATGGATGCAATAGAGATGATTGCAAACTTCACGGCAAGCTTCCATGGAACACATGGAACAACCGAAATACTGATCCATAGTATTCAGAGCCGTGGAAGTAACTTGGAAGACATTGAGTGGCCGGATTTATATAGCGATGAACTGTGAGATGGATGGCTCTTAGGCAGAGCTACAAAGAGTGTAGCAACCGGTCTGTCTGTGATATCAAAGCTTACTCTAAGAGAGCCTCAAACAAATAAAACTAGCTACTTTAAGAGCCTACTCAGCTTATGTTTCCAGTGATGCCAGTTCTCAGTTGGTTTAATAACCTTAAAATCCCCAGCATCCAATTTCAAACTTATTTACCTATTTGGACCTTCTAGCATGCGACTATTTGAGTGTGGAACATTACCGACCAAAGCCCGCTATGACTATGAATTGGACATCAGCCAAGATGTAAACATGGCTGTTCAGCATGATCTCAAACTGCCCACCCAGTCGCCAATCTCGAATAAAAATCCCAACCCTTCGGGTTTGGGGGTTCTACTGATCACAAAGCTCGAAACATAGTGTTAAACGGATCTAAGACAGGTGGTCTAGATCTTTTGTGGTCAGAGTTTTGCCATTCGTTCCTTTGTCTCTTTTGAAAACTTCTTTTCTTTTGCCTTTTCTTTTAAGAAATATATGTTTATTGGGATGGGTGCTGGTGTAGATGGCCTAAGCGAGAGCGGCGATTTTCGATTTGGCTTTTAGGAGAACAAGTGCTGATATCCTTGCTCGAAAGAGTTCTAAAAACGGAATTAAACGTTGTAGCTATTCAGTGCTCTGAACCTGAAATTGCAATGATATGATTTTGCTCGTAGATAGAACCACTTCCTAATTTCAAACGGCCTATTTCCCCCACCCTTCTATTTTTCGATATTATTCTATACAGAAGATGGATTTAGATGAATCTATGAACCGATAAAACTAAGAGGTTTCTTCAAAGTGTAGGGAAGTGCCGGTTGGAAGCGGGACTGGTTACTGGTAAATGATATACGGGGTTGTTCTTTATAGCATCGGGGAAAAGTTTTGTCTTGCGGAAGATGTCTTTACATTCTTTTTACTGTCCACCTATCAATCCAGTTGGCATATGTATTTGGAAATTAAAAGCAGTTCAGGAAATATTTATGCGTTGGTTTCCTGAATCACCGGGGAATCATTGAATGTTTCGGTGAACACAATAACAAATCCATCCAATGCGAGACTAGTATTTACAAAGAAAATCGCTTGTTTGGTTAATTAATAGCGATTGACTTCAGTCGTGTATAGCTAGACAAATATTACACACTCCTGTATTGACATCCGTGGAATTGAAAAGGGGTGTTCATCACGTGAGATCTGGCGGGGCAACAATCCGACCCCGCCTTTTCTTCAACGTCAAGCTATCACGACCAATAATCGTAACGCCACATAAGCTCCCCCTTATTCCTAGAGATCGCAAACAGCCTATCAAGTAGACAGGAGAACAGCGCCAAGCAAGAGAAGAGGAGTGCAGAAGTCAAAGGCATTACCAACGCCAAGCAACCGATGGACGCCGAGCGATGGAAGGCCGAACAGGCGGCGGCAATAGAGCAGGCGGAAGCCGAAGCGGCGTGGCAGAAGAATGCCGCGGAAGCTGCTGCTTGGACAAAAGATTTGAAGAAGCCTAAGTCCAATCTTGTAGTGGAAGCGCTAAACAATCCAGAGGCGATTCCTGTCACACAGCAATTTGTCGGGAATACTCCTCAATTCCACGAACATGTTATCAGGTAAGGTCACATGCAGCCTCTCGAGACCCGAAGCTAATATCCGGCAGTTCGTACCCAAAGGCGGCCGGTTTACCTTCCAAGAGAAATATTAATTCATCACTCTTGCTAGGAGAGGACATCTTGAGCACCAGGAAGCACTCTTGGAAGGTTGCCATTCGAAACGCTATCATCAATGGCATCTTTTCCTTAGCACTCGTGTACGCCATCAGCGCATACTTCACCGTCAAACCTGCCCATCCTTTCCAAGCTTTCAAAAGCCTTCCCTCATCATCGCTCGAAACCTGCTCTTGGAAAACCCTTCAATCCCATGTCTCACTCCTAGACGTTCCTGCAATCTCCCGCAAAGAATTCCTCTCCCGGCAAGCAAAGCTAGCAGCTGCGCTGGATGCAGCAGGAGTGGATGCCTTTATCGCCGAGCCATCCGCATCAACTAGCTACTACGCCAACATCTCATCCTCATTCGAGCTTTCCGAACGCCCGTTCCTCGTGCTCATCTCCAAGAATGGCGAATTCTCATATCTGGCGCCCAAATTCGAGCTCGGGCGTATCGCAGGACTGGAAATGGTATATGAGAGCAAGAGTGTTTACGAGTGGAAGGAAGAAGAGGTCCCGTATGAGGTGTTGAAGAGGGAGACGGGATTTAAGAAAGTAATGCTGGATGAGCATGTGAGGTACATGATCGCAGCGGGATTAGAGGAGGCGGGAGTGGAAGTTGTGGGTATGAGCAAGGAGGTTCAGCAACTGAGAGCTGTGAAGACGGAGGGCGAGCTAGCGATCTTAAGAGGCATCAATGAGTTTACCCTCGAGTTGGTCCGCTCGCTGCAGAAATGTATCAAGATTGGGATGACGCAAGAAGCGGTTTTTGATGCTGCGGAGACTCTGTTTTCGAGAGCTGGTGTTGGGGAGGGGTACTGGGCGATTATACTTTTTGGCGAGCAAGCTGCAAATCCTCATGGAGGGTCCTTGGGAAAGACGCTTAGCGATGGCGAATTCGTCCTGATTGATATCGGATCGAAACTCTACGACTACGGAAGCGATGTTACGCGCACAGTCTTGCCGTCTGCCGGCAATGTTTCGAAATATCTTTGGGAAGTGTGGCAAGTTGTCCATGCATCGCAGTCAGCAGCCATCTCACTCATGAAAGTCAACGAGACGTGCTCGGACGTCGATGCAGCATCAAGAGCCGTGATTACCAATGCTGGGTCCGGGGAGTTCTTCACGCATCGACTTGGACATGGCTTGGGATTGGAAATGCACGAGCATCCGTATTTGAATGGGGCCAATGCAGAGAAGCTGAAGGCTGGAGAGGTGGTTACAAATGAGCCGGTAAGTGAGATGCAAGTCGAGGGGTATAAGGAATGCTGACTAATTGAAAAGGGGATATATGTCACCACGGAGCAAGCAAAAAGTCTCGGCAGAGACGTCGGCTATGGTGTCAGGATCGAAGATGCCATTCTCGTTACTGAGGATGGTGGTGTTCCCTTGACTGGGTCAAGAGCCAAATCACCTTACGAGCCATAAAGTGCTGGTGGTGTTACAACTTTATAAGATCCCGAAAAGACATAGATTCCATGAAATTCGATTTCTAGATGTTCATTCATCCATTTTCATTCATTTCCTCAGTCCTGTTTCTAACATTAAATCTTGCCTTCATTCATCATTACTCTGCAACATATTTTTCAACTCATCAAATATTCATCAATATTACATCACGTTAACATAACACCAACCATTCCCCCCAGAACCGCTAACAGCCCAGCCCCAACCCTATTCGCCACAACTCCAGACCCGGTATAATGAGCCGGCGCCCCGGTTGCAAACCCCCCCACACTAGCAATAACACCCCCCAAACTCGACGTCTGAGTCGTCCCCCCACTCACAACCACAACACTGCTCCCCCCAGCCGCCAGACTCAGCGTCTCGCCCGAAGCCGTCACTACGCCTCCGGGCGTCAGCGTTTGGCTCCCGATAACGAAGCCTGATGCCGAGTTTGCGGTGATGGTCGAGGACCCGAATACGAGGATGGGCTTGCTGGCTGGAGACGGGGAGGCGCTAAGGACTGAAGTGGCGCCGTTGATTATTATAGCACCACCTGATGTGGGGAGCGCGTATGTCGTGGGTGCGGCTCCGGCGGGGGAAATGGTGATTGTACCACCGGGAGTTAGCGTCTGGGATCCTATCACGAATGCAGATGCGGAGTTTGCGGTAATGGTTGAGGATCCAACCGTGATAACGGCTTTGGTTGGAGAAGCTCCAGCTACAGGGACATCTAGGGATGAAGTGGCGCCGTTGATGATTATAGCGCCGCCTGAATTGGGGAGTGCATATGTCGTGGGTGCAGATCCAGCGGATGAGACTGTGATTATACCACCAGGCGTTAGAGTCTGAGATCCTATCACGAAAGCAGATGCGGAGTTGGCCACGATGGTCGAAGAGCCGAGGATGAGATTTGGGCTTGGTGCGGGGGTATTTGCACTTTGGATGGTTTGGGTTGCGCCGTTGACAATTACTGCTGATCCGCTGCTAGGGAGGACATAGGTAGTAGGGGCACCGCCAGCACTTGATATAACCACAGTGCCCCCTGGCGTGAGGGTCGAGCTCCCGATAACGAAGCCAACTGAGGGATTGCCGGAGAGCGTTGAACCTCCTGCTGTGAAGACTTGGTTCACGGAAGATTGGCTTGCGGGAGCTGGAACTAGTGCACTGGTTCCACTTGCGGGATTCTGGGTCCCTCCATTCCCTACCACGGTGCTCGAGACTTGGTTCCCCACTGCTGGAGGATTACTCGTTGTCACTGGTCCCGGAGCACTGGAAACAACGACCGGTGGAATACTCGTTGTCCCAACTGGTCCTGGGGCACTGCTAGAAACAGAAACAGGTGGAGCGCTGCTTGTGGTAACGACAGGTTCGGGAGCAGATGACGATGTCACGATTGGTGGCTGGCTACTCGGAGAAGGTGTGTTCGTTGGCGAAACGGCAGTCGAACTTGTCACTTCTGTTTGGGCAACTGGGTTGCTGGATGTGGTTGCCGATACACTGCCGAGATTCCCTGTCATTGTAGTAGTAGTCGTTGCTTCGGCGGTGAGCTGGTTGACGGGTATGTGAGCTACTGGAATACCGTCTCCAAGGCCCATCGTGCAGGTAGCGAGATTAGACAAGAATGCGGAGGTATTCGGCGGGACATGAGACGCCATCCAATTTCTTAGCTCCGTAGGAAGCGTCTCGAAAAGTTCACCTTCGGGAGCGAAACTGCTGGTGTTTCCAGCCAGATAAAAGCCTGCATTCGTTAGTCTTCCTTCTTTTATCAACAAGACTATCTTCAAATAATGCGACTAGGGGTTTCTCTACGCCCAGGGAGTGAAAAGACCCGTTACCTACCAGAAGGATATATATTGACCTCTGAGCCATCCCCAGGTAATGCTGAAGAAGCGGGAGGACACCCGGGAACCCCATTAGATAGTGTTGGGTCGAGGGTAGCATATTGTACCTCTGGGTATATCCACACAGGTGTCGGCGATTGGTACACAGCACCATACGGGTCAGTGTAGGCTGTACCGATGAGGAGGGATGACTGTCTTTCGTATCCTCCATTATACGGACCATCTCCTTCTACCAGGTCCGTTGGTACTTCAGGGTAATTGCTTAACACTTCTGACGCGAATCCGCTGTCGAATAAGCCAGTAGGCAACGAGTTATTGACCAGAATCGTTTTGAGACTTGTCACTGCAGTGTTGTCATATTGGTACACTATGGTTGATACAGTCTTGACAGTAACGTTGATACTGCTAGAATACCATATCAACTTCTGGACTTCGAATGAATCAAGATAGCAGCAGGTAGGAAACGCAGTTGGTGAGCTGTCGGAGCTCGTTGTTGAGTTGTGAAATGTTGAGGTCACTATAATTGTTAGATGGAAAACAGTTTCTCTAGGCCACTGAAATGGTAGACTAACCTCTGGGAAAGACCTGACAAGAGACTTGTTGAGCGCAAAACAAAGTGACTATGAAGGATATCGAGGACAACATGGCTCTGTTCTGCTGGTCAGATACTCGTCGAGCGTAGAAAGAAGTTGAAGCACAACTCGAGTCTCGCTGCAAGATGAGGATCTCGTTCGCGAGCTTAGGACTGGGTACATCTCACATCTCACATCTCAACTTTGCAAGTGCTTACATGCAGAACTATGGCTAGCAAGACATAATTCACGCACTAAAATTCTGGAAACAGGAAACAAGCCAAAGTCAAATATGGGGTCCGGAGAAGGAAAGAGTCTGATTGGGTCGAATTGTCTTAAAAAAGACCCAGGGCAGGATCAGCAACAGGGGCTTCCCAGCATATGCATATGTGGGCGAGGGGCACTTGATATTCAGCCCAGCTTGGGTCTATCTTCAGCCGCCTGCCAGCGCTTCAGTTGAGATTTGCCGCATGGTTACCCATGTCTTTGCGCATAAGCTATGTTGGTAAGGGACACCACACAATGCTTCCGTAAACATTCTCTTTCCATTGTGAATTTTGTAAATTATTTTTGTACGGATCTAAGTAGGTCTGAAGGAATTTAAATCTTCTGTTACTTGGTGCCTTTTACGTTTCTACGAGCTCCCAGACGCCGGTGGCTTGTAACAACCCACTTTGAGTATCCATTTCGCAGGGCTGTGGCGGATAGTCCAGTACTACTGAAATAAACTCACGATTCTAACCCCTTTTGGAAGCTAGTTGAGGAGATAAGCTAAGACTCGACAGCCTCCCGTATTTCGCTCCCAATCAAGCCTCTTACTGCTGCACTACAAGTACTGGGCTAAATGGCCGCTCAGGCCACTTATCCACGACCTTGGCCAATCATAACGGCATATGGAGACTGTAGGGACGAAATATAGCTAGTCTCTAGCCACTCCGCGGAAAGCTGAGTTCGTACTAGACCTCAATTTGCGATTTACCCCTCGACGGGCGGTTCTTGGCCTGGATCGTCCCTCAAGCTTTGGATTGCGGCACAGCCACAGGATCTTGCAAGACGGCATATTTGAAAGACGGGAACTTTAGCGTCAGCCCCGATTGCATCTTTTCCAGTCGCGTTTCTGCGTTTCTGGGTGCCAGAGGTGACTTTAATGTGTCTGTTCTTTCCTAATAATTGCTTTCCATTACTTGTAAATTCTTGAGTATGACATCCGCGGCATCTTCACTACCACAGCCAATTTCCGTGTCGACTAGCCAAGCATGGTAATTCTCCCCACTTCTCAGTGTATAGCTTCCAAGGCTCAGTTTTTGTTTTAGGGACGATGATGGAGCTGGCTCATGGAGCACTTTTATCGTAGAGGTTGGCACACCTGCGCAACCCGCGCGGGTTATGGTCAGTACCGCAGGAAACGAAGTTTGGGTTGTTGTTCCTCAGGGATGCCCCGATAAATATGGAACGGATTGTGCGAAAGATCGTGGCGGCATCTTTACTGTTGATAATTCGACAACCTGGACAAACATCGGTTTATACACGCTTGAGCTGGAAACGAATCTTGGGTATACAGGTACGTTGGGACTGGACGCTGAGACTAGACGCTGTAGACAGAGATCGATAGGTGTAGAATGGAATGTGTGCTTACTGACGATGCTATAGGGAATGGACAATATGGCCATGAAACCGTAACCTTAGGCTATCCAGGAAGTGGCGGACCATCTCTCGACAACCAAAATGTTGCTGGCATTGCAGCTCCTGATTATTGGCAAGGTGTATTCGGTCTTGATGCAACACCGAGCAATTTCACGACTCTAAACGAACCGCAAGCCAGCTATTTGGCAACCCTCCGCAATCAGTCGCGAATCCCAAGTACCTCATGGGGGTATACGGCGGGCGCGGCGTATAGTAAGTGGACACTTCAACTGAGATAAATCAGGGCTAAATATATGCAGGATACAGCAAGGTCCAAGGAAGTCTTACTCTCGGGGGTTACGACGCATCTCGATTTTCGTCCCAAAACATTACTCTCCCCTTCTATGATGATGTTTCTCGGCGGTTTTTGGTCCAGGTTTCCGCAATTAAATACATCCCTACTGGGCTTACAACAACTACTACAACCACGACGCTGGCATCTGATCCCATCTCGCTATATATAGACTCTACCGTTCCCTACATTTATCTCCCTGATGCTGTGTGTACGAAGTTCGAGAGCGCCTTTGGTTTAACCTGGAACGACACTACTGAAATCTATACCCTCAATGACACCATGCACACCTCCCTCCAGAACATAAATCCTAATATCACATTTACACTTTCTACTAGCGGCGGCCAAAACCTCGACATAACATTACCATACAAAGCTTTTGATCTAAACGCCTCGTTTCCAGTTATTCCAGACGGAACGATCAACTATTTCCCCTTGAAGCGCGCAGCAAATGACACGCAATACACACTTGGCCGAACATTCCTGCAAGAAGCATACATAGTGGCAGATTACGATCGTTCCAAGTTCACCATTGCGCCATGTGTATGGCCATCGACTTTCACGTCAGATATCAGATCTATCTTGCCGCCCTCCGCTAATACTACGAGCACAAATGGTACTGTAACCGAAACTCATAAGAATACTAGCACGCCAGTTGGTGCGATTGTGGGAGGAGTTGTTGGTGGTATTGCCTTGATTTTTGGAGCTGCACTCCTATTCTACTTATTTTTCTACCGTCGCCGACACCCTAAACCTGCCGCACCGGCCTCCGAGAGTTCCCCTGATGTTCCCACCACAGATCCATCGGCGTATGCTGCTGTCGCGCAAGGTGATGCTACGCAAGTCGATCCCACCAAAGACAAATCCGAACTGTCTGGTCATTACGGAGGCACTGAACTGGCTGCTGCAAATGAACAGGAGAAACGGAACGCTGAACTTGCAGGGACACCGATCCTAGGTTCCGAGCTGGCAAGCCCACAGCCCGTGGGAAGCGAATTGGACAGCCCACAAATTTATGAGATGCCAGCAAGGGAATCCGTAGCAAGAGAAATGGAAAGTCCTTTGGGTCCCGTGCAAAACCCGAAAACAGGCGAAGAAGACAGCAATTACTTCGACAAGGATAGGAAGAACAGATTTTCTTTTGAAGAATGATTAATTGACACACCTGACCGAACAATATCTGAGGCTTGGACTTCTTCCAGTGGCAAAAGTTTTGGTGCGTATGGATCATCCAGCTCTTATACCTCCCAAGACATAGGCTTATTGATCAAGATGTCGTTTCTTCCGGCACAATCTTCAGAGCTTCCTCGAATCCTCGATAGCACGCATTGCCAAATCCTTAGCCGCTCCTATCTGACTTCCTCGTAACTTCCAAAACCGAACATCAACTACGCATTTTTACAATGCCAGACACGACCTGTGCAACGTCTCCCACCCATCTGCAACATCGACCGGTTTACCCAGCCAATTCAAGTATCCTTCTTCCTGCCAAATCCAGACGTACTTGCTAATGGACTGCACCAACGACTTGGAGTCCGTCTTCACCACCACCATTTCACACACCTCGTGAAAATCTGGCGAAACCTGTTTCATCCAAAAATTCGCAACGTCCACCGCTACGATAGCTGCGTAGAGCTGGGCCGCGTTATCGTTGAGAGGAATGTCGGCTGGGACTTGTTCGCTCATGTTGCGGTCCGAAGCGGGGCCGAAGTAAGCACCAAATCCAAGTGTTGCGTAGGGGGCACGGTCAGTGAAATTTTTGCCCCTGCCCATAATGTCGATTACAATGGCTTGTTCGTGACCGGCAATTCGCTGGACGCTTGCTCGCCGTTGGTAGATGAGATTCACTTCATCGTCTAGTGTCGCGTACTTAGTGGATTCGAAGACTCGATTCGGTATCATGGCTCCGGACCAACCGTTGCCTTGTCGAGAAAGTAAATGTAACCGTAGCTCGAATAGGGGAAGTCGCTTAACGAATTGGAAATATATTGGTCTAATTGTATTCAGAAACCAAGATTCTGTGGCTTGAGATCAGAAAATTTGCCTCGCCTCTATTGTAAGGCGAAGAAAAGAAGTGCTTAGTTCCTGGTCTTGATGCATACCTCCTACCGTTTGGAGGTGAGTTAATGGTTAGGAGAAGAACCAAAAGTCACATGACTTCTAAATCAAAACCTCGGATTGCGAGTCGAGCTTTAAGTGGCAATTGACTTGAGCTTTGAATGAGCCATCATCAGTGAGTACTCTTGGACCCTATCTAGTTCCATGTAGCAAGTGGGTATGTGAAGAAAAGAAACACGTGATGAGCTTCAGGTTTCATCCCACATCCGTGCAAACGGAATCGTTAATTGACATCCCTTTCTACAACTTTTCAACCTCCCAAAAACATTTACCATCCCTCTTAACTCAAAGTGATGGAGTTGGGAGCCATTCAGCAGGCACTTCAGTCTGATGAACGCTTGTTCAATCCCTGTGAAATAGTCCCCAGGACGTTCCCTACACAAATGGATTTGCGAAGGCACGACTGGCGTGTCTCACCTTTCAATGCTAGCAGATAGAGAGACTAGCTCGCTTCGGAACCCCTTATGTAAAGTCGTTGTCGTTTCGGTATATGGCGCCTGTAAACGAAACGGTACCGAAGATGGCAAGGCGGCATTTGGAGCCTGGTTTGGGAAAGATTGTGGCTGGGTGAATGACGGCGACGTACTTCCGGAGAGCGAGAGTCAGAATAGCAACGCTGCCGTGTTATATGCCGTCCAAAGAGCCCTCGAGCAAACAGAGGACGCTCTCGAAATAGAACCTCTCTCCAATTCCACTGTCATTATCAAGACGCACTCCGCTTATGTGGCAAAATTCCTGAGCCATCACATCCAAGAATGGGAAGAGAGTGATTCCTGTGAGACAGTTGCAGACGCATCGACCAACGGTTTGCTATTCGAGGCTGTTGAAAACTTGATCCAGGAGGCTGAGGCTGAGAATCGATTTAGGGTAAAATTCTGGTTTGTGGAAAGGAAGTACAATGAGGACGCAGTTGCCTTGGCAAACACCGGCTATGACAGTGAACAGTACGAACTATCTCCGCCCATGTCAAATCCTCTGGAGCGCTCCATGCATTATTGGATGCAGAGAGCACAGTTGGATCCTCTGGCTCAACAGCTATGTCGAAGACTTGGTATTAGCCTCCCACAGTCTTCCATCACCAGTGGAGGTTTCACTGGAATTACAGCTCCAATCAGAAGACTAGTCTATACGGGCGAAAACACGCCGCCGAACTTCAAGCGACATTTTGGACCAGAATGAAGGATGCTAAAGCGATTAGGGAGGAGTGGTGGGCTAATCGACTAGATTTTCTGGAACCTTACCGCCCACACGATCCACCTAGGAACCCCTTGCGAGAGTCTTTGGATGCCAATATCCGCTGGCAGCGACCTAGAAAGGCTACAGCGGAGGACCAGAAGCGCATTGCGCAGCATCTGGAGACTATCGCTCAGAACAAACGCAAGAAAGGCAAATCTACCACGCTCCTTGAGGATCGAGCCAAGAAGCTTCCTCTAGTTAACCCATACTTCATTCCACTGGAATCATCGTTGTTAATACATTTCACAGACCCTTGACTCGGAAGACTCGGAAGCAGCGAAGAATTCAGTACTTCACCGTCTAACTAAAAATCTTATACGTTTATAAGTATCAGAATACAATGGAGTTAAGTAACACTTGTTTGGGGATAGGTACCACTTGCTTGACAATTTTAGCGTCTATCAACACCTACAAATGCAACTTGTGTTACATTTCCTACGCAGACAAAGAATGGATTAACATTACATATAAGACAGATTCCATGCTGTTTAACTGTAACATGGATTTGAACAATGCTGCGCTGCTAGACGTTGCCCTTGAATATCCTTCTGCTTTCCTGTCTACAAAGTCAGGTCCCAATATGCCAACAATTGGTACAATGGTAATTCTTCAGTCGAAGAAATTTGTCAAAGGCGCTTATTGTCTTTAAGGAAAGGTAGACAGCTAAATGTAAAGGCGGCTATACCTCCCCTAAAAGGCAATTCACACTGTTCTAGGTCAAGTTCCATGCCCAAATATTCAATTTTCCAAGTGCAAGCAGCATTTGTTCTTTGAACAACGGCATCCAGGGTCGACCTCTGCACAAATCGAATACTAGAATGCCTCTATATCGACGCCGGCGTTCACTATGGTCAAATACATACCCGACCGCGTCTTCGACCCTAATTCCTACATCAAAAAGGCAACAAAGACCGTCAAACTACCTTCCGGTCTCATCCTACCAGACATCAAACGCGAGATATCAAATCCGGCTCTCCACAAGGGAGCCAACGCATTGGCAGTATCTGATGCCATCTTGGTAATCATAGACGGAGCTTGCCGCGGCGAGGGAACAAAAAAAGCACAAGCAACATACGGAACGTGGTTTGCCAAGGATTCCCGCTACAACGACTCTGGTTCCGACCCAGAAGCAGAAGAGCAGACCATCCGCCTAGGTGAGATTTGCGCCGCTGTGCGGGCCCTACAGATAGTCGAAGACCATATCACGGGAATCAGATGTGTTATCCTGATGACCGATTCGAGCGGCTTGACGGATGCCATCAGCACCAGCATGTGGCGCTGGGACTGGATTTCGAAGAAGAAAGAATTCCGAGATGGGAATAACCGGACAGTGGCTAATAGCATGGCCTACAAAGCTCTGCAAAAGAAAGTCCTGCTGCTCGAGGAGTCTGGTGTCAAAGTCAAGTTCTGGAAAGTGGATTCCGAACACGTTAGATGCGCGCGGGATATGGCAAATCCAGCGTTTTCTGACGAAGAAGACGATGACAGCAACACCTACGAGAAAGAGAACAAGATGCTCAGAAAGCCGTTCTATAAACACTGGCTCAACAAAGCGGCCAAATCTCCCGAAGCCCGCGCGCTTGCGGAGGAATTGAATATGGATTTACCGGACAAGCACACAACGGGTCTGAAACTACTAGTCATGTATGCGATCCGGCGCCTCGTCCTTACGGGAAAAGATACAGAGCCTAATTTCGACCTACTTTTTGGCCCTGGACATGCGGAGGGCCTTGTGAAGATGTGGGAGATGGCACGGAGGAGTGTGCTGAGGTCTGAGATTCAGAAGGATGGCGGGAAAGATAAGTGGTTTGATTGGGAGGTTTCGCCGTTTCTGGTTAGGCCAAGACCTGCTACGCCGGCAGAGCTGAGTGCTGTAGAGTTACATGTTGCTCATCTGGAGAGGAACAAATAGTAATTATCTAGGCGGGAGAGAAGAGTATTTTTTAGGGTGTGGGGGGATGTTTTGGATTGAAGGTTTTTGGGAAGAGTGGAGATAGGCAATTAGGAATATTATTAGGCAGTAAGCATACAATACGACGTCATCATTCAGATATCTATGCAATAAAATATCTAAAACAGGTCTATGGGCTCCGCAGACCTTGTGCAGATAGAGCCTTACTCCGTATAATCCCAAGCGTTCTTTACCGCGCAACGTTTCATCCATCTCAACTCATTGCCATTGGAGTAATCCTGATGTGACAAGATCCTTACTGAAGCCATGATAGCACACTATCTATCTGTCAAAAAGATCATGACAGCTGTCTACATAATTTCAAATTTCTGCGTAGTTTTGATCCCCTTTTTTCGACGCAGGTGGGTTAATTAAGCGAGATAGAATAGGGGTTCCAACATTCACAGTAAATCCGCAATGCTCGTTTTTACCCTCTAACAAAAACTCTCATACTTTGTGCTTGTAAAAACAATCCTATTCCTACGCTACGCTATGCTATGCTATACTATCTATCTCAAATGACTATAAATTGCCTCCTCTCCCACTCTTCCCCCTCAACACCAACATCATCATCGGGCCCCATAACCAATCCAACCCTCTGCCAGCTCCCCTCCCCCGTCTCCCCATCAAACTCAACACGCCGTAATACCAACCCCGCCGATTTTGGTTTCGTTTTCATTCCCCCTGCCAGATTTTTATTCACAGCCCACGTACACACAACAATATGCATAAACCCCCTCCCACCCCGCCACTCCGCCTCAAACCCTGCGTCGTCAAAATAGTAATTACAGCCTTTCGGTATATTAGTTTTGGAGATGCTACGAGACAGAGCGCGGAGCGTGAGGGATCCGGAATCAACGACACCGGTAGTGTTCGAAGCTGGTGTCGAGATCTGGATATCGAGGATCTCGGCATCGTGTGCACTCCCACTCGATTCGTTCAGGCCGATGGTATAGGAGACCGGGGCATTAAGGGAAGCCCAGCTCCAGCTAGGCGCGATGTAGTCCTGGAAGCGCTGCGCGGGAACGATGGATTTCGCTCGCCAGAGGAGACCGCGGTGGAAGCTGGAGCGCCAGAGACCGGCGTGGTATGTTGTGTTGATCTGCTGCAGCATGTGTTTGACCATGTGCGAGAGCCCGGGCAGTCTATCTGTCGAGCGAACGTAGATAGTCCCGGAATAGACTTCGACGAGGTAGTACCAGCGTTCGGTGAACTCGCGCGTGTAGTCTTCGCCGGCGATGGGAGTAGCACCATTGGGGCTACCGTTCAGTCGTAAGATGGGACTCTGGTGACAAATTGTGTCTTCCGCTCGGGACAGTTTTTGACAGTTCCAATATATTTGTTCGTTGCCGAATATTACATTGCGCTCCGGCAAGACGAGCTCTTGTACCATCCAGCCTCTTTGCAAGACACTGGAGGACATGGCGTCTAATGCGGATTTTGTAGGATGTCGGAGGCAAAGATCGCCAGTCCAGGGTTGAGCGGACGTGCTTGCAGTTGGGATTTCATGGCAAGGAAGCCGTAGCAGAGGCTCATAGAATTGTCTCTCCTCGAATATGCCATGGTGAGATCCTGTTGCTGAAGCTGCTATTAAAGTGAAGGTTGAATTCCTCAGATACTGGCCAATCTTGGTAGACTCGAGCACCCAGTCATCACGAGTATCTTGCAAGATGCAATAAGCGTCTATCCATAAGTACTGTATTCCAAGTCGGCGTGTGATCAGAACAGCATCTTTGAATGTCCTGGGAAGCGACAGGAGAGGCATAGCCTTATAAAGATCTTGCATGTTTGACATGAGTAGACAGCCACCATCAAGGTATCCACTTCTCCTGGCCGAAAGGTAGAGGTAGTTCCCAACTTCACCAGATTTGGGCAGGTAGAGAAAGGGCTCCTTGGAGCCATCCGGAGGTCCAACATCAATGATGCGAGTTGGAAGAGTGCTGGGTTCCATGACACATTGGGAATGGTTCTTTGCGCAGTCGTCCAGCCATGTCTTGACCAAGTCAAAGCACGATTGATCGGAAGGTTTTGGGGCTATCAGCCTTCCGGATATTTCGTTTTTCAAAGGACCGAGATCCGTTTCTAGTCAATAAATCAGTATTATTTTCTGTTCCAAGAGGTTTCAGTAAGACTTACTCGGATCGAGGCAGAGTTCAAACTCGACTTCCAAGGTCCCACCAATTGTGGCCTTGAGTTTGTCATTGTCGCTATCCGAGAACGCCTGGCGAGAGACTAGTTGTAGTGAGATTGATACTTCGGAGGGGTCACCTTTCAAGATATTCTGACAGTCGAGAGCATCAAATTCCCGAAGTAACAGACCACACAAACTACATCCACCATTTGCTGAACTTTTCAGATCATCATAGGAGGGCCAATGCTTATGAAAAGTAATTTTCGGGGATTTGCCTATCCAACGAATGATATCGCAATAGTCGCATAGGCCAGGTAGTATGATCGATGGAGTTTTGTAGGATGATGCATTTTTATCCACTGGAGGCTCCAGTAAGTTGCAAATTGAGTTGTCCTTCGTAATCTCTTTTCCCAGTTTAGCATAATGCAGTGGATTGTTACCCCAGTTGTCGGTCGCGTTCTTATCGACACCAGCTACAAGGAGGATGCGCACGATCTCCTTGTGCTTTTGAATGACAGCGACGTGCAAAGCTGTTTCTCCTCTTTGGTTGCGTATGCTTCGCTCAGCGCCTGTCGATATCAACGCTTGCAAAACCTCTTCAAATCCCCAGAAGGCGGCGAAGTGAAGGGGCGAGTCACCATTGAAGTTTTGAGTGTTCAAGTCTGCCTCGACATCTATAAGTCTTTCCAGTAATACGAGCCGATTCCAACGAACAGCTTCGTGGAGGGGAGTGTTTCCGAATTCGTCTCGTACTTTGACATCAACATTCACGGCTATCAGCATTTCGACTGTCTGTTCGTCGTTCTGTTGTATTGCATCTCGAAGCATTTCTTGCCCATTCAAAGATGTGCTGAAATTGTGTACTGTGGTTGGTTGGCTTGGATCGATAAGTTTTTCCAACCCATCAATCAGATGCCCAATACCGTTCTGTCCAGTGTCTCCATGTCTGGTATCTTCCACTTCAATTGCACTTTGCTTTGCTTCTCGACAGTGCCTGGCCCAATATGTCTTGACGTAATTTGAAAAGCTTTTTCCGACAGAACCATGCGCGCGATATGACAGTTCAAGTGTACTGGTAGTAATCTCATGATACTGCGGGGAGTTTTTCAAGAAGAGACAGCTAGTGGCTGCTTGAGCATGCGATTCAAGGGCAGAATAGTCGGGTGGTTCTTTCCGTTCCACGTAATGTTTCACCGACAAATGCGCGAATCTAACAATACCACCAGATCCCTCGAGCAACAAATTGCTGCAGAAATCAAGAATCATACCTCCCTGGATATTTTTCATCAAGGTTCCATCTTCTTTAATAGAAATTGCGTAAGTAAGTTCGGTGAGAGTGAGTGGACGGAATGAACAGAGAGTCCATTTGAGCGCAACATCCACTATGTGCCGGCGAGTAGGTTGCTTCCCCTTTCCAATTGCTTTGATATAGACACTATCGTATGCGGTGCTTAGCATTTTCTCTATGTCGGTTTCATCGGAATCCCTCAGGGCGTCAATTCTAATCTGGATATCTTCCTCCATCTGAGCACGATCTTCTTCATTCTCATCTAGAATATCATCGATCACAAGAACGACCCAGATGAACCTGATTTATCAGTGAGCTTGGTTGAAATGCATAGTGGGTAATGTTCACTTACATTCCTTCATGACGACGCATGACGATTGACTTCAGCTCAGCAGCCTGTTCATCAGTCAAGCCACTACCGACTCTCCGCTCCGAAATCTCGGTATCTATGTACTTGAGTATATCAGGCCCGTTCTGCTGTTCGATGACAATCTTCTGAGCGTTGGGAAAGTGGCGATGAACATCAACATCGAAGCGACTGGAAAAGAAAATCCGAACACCGTCTTGGGAAACGAAAACTTGCTGCAAGATTTCGAGGAGTTTGTTGAAGTTGACGCACTCATCCAAGGCGTCAATAACAATGGTGATTCGGGGGCGGTCTTCGTTAGCAACAATTCCTTCCAGTAAAGTGATGCAGTCTGCTAATTCCATGCCACCCCCGCGTATTCCCTGTTTGCTGCGAGTGTGATATTCGCGAATCTCGTCAGATATTGAACTGCCGTCTGATGACATCGAAAGTTGAATAATCAGGGTACGTAGAATATTCTCTACACTGTCACGAGCACTGAACTGCTGATCTTTCTTCGCTGCTTTCTTCGAACAGTAGAAGAATGCTAGGTTTCCGGAAGGCGTCTTTGCAAAATCTTCGAGGAGCATGGATGTCAAGGAGCTTTTTCCAGTTCCGACACTGCCCTCGAGCCACACAACATCAAAATCTGCTTTCCAATCACGCCAGCCCTTGATGGTTTCATGCTTGAGGAGCCACTGACCGGACCCGAAGTAGGCAGATCCAAGCTCCTTGCGAACATCCCTGTGGTCTTGCTTGTATGGAATGGTAGAGAGATCAGTCAATAACTGCTCGACCTCCCCCTTGTGAACAAAGAAATCCTTCAAGTACGCCTTCAAAACATCATCTCGATTCTCAAACATCTTGACCAACTCCCCGAAATTCCCCTGCATTCGTTCGAACCCCTGCTGCTGAGCCTGAATGCCCAAATGCAGGACCGAGCCTCGACTCCTATTATCAAGTCCCTCAATCTCTGCAAGAGCATCGCTCCAGCCCGTTGCTTTCACCATGCTGGCTCCGAAGCGTGTCAAGGTATGGTGACCGAAATGCTGGGCGGCGATGGCTTGATATTCTAGAACTTTGACATAGAGAGGCATAACTGCTTCTGAATATGTCTGTGCGAATTGGGGGTTGAGTAAGAATGCATCTTCGACAATGCGGTAGCTTGAAATGATTCTCGCGACTTTTTCAATGCCTAAGATGGCGTCTTCCTCTTCGGCAAAGCCATTCAGCATGAACTATGAACAGAGTTAGAGATTGGTTTGCTCCATATGCAGGGCTCTCTTACAGGTAGAATGGCTCCAATTGCAGCCCATGGTATCGATACATATGGGGGCGCATATGTCATTGCCACTTGGACGAGACAGGCCGCCTTGTCTGTGATTTTGAGAATCTTGTGAATGACATCTCGGATTTTCTGTGGCTTATCATTCCATTGGAAACACCACTGCCCGTTCTCCATCTTCACTTTCTGGAAGGATACAACCTTTGCAACCTCATCTCGGATATCGGCCTTCTGGGGGATGTTTGCCGCATGTTTGAGGATGATCTCATAATTCTTAACCAAGTCTGGTTGGTCCTTTCTGAGACTCTTGTATGCATCTTGCCAAAGTTTGGAACTCTCAATACTGGGTTGAGTTCCTTGTGGGGGTGTTGCTAGTGGGACAGAGATTGCTTGCTGGGGACCCGCTTCTTCCGTGGTCAACGATATGGTAGAGTAAGGAACTGTCTCGATGGTTTGGCCTTCCTTCCTTTTTGATATGTCCACTGCGGAAGAATGAGAAGTCACCACCACTTCGGGAACCGATATATTGGGAGTTGAGGTAGCCACGACCGACTCGGCTGGTTTTTGAGATTTGTCTTCAGAATCCACTACGGCAGGTGTCTTTTGAAGATGGTTTCCTGCTCCGATGTGAACTTTACCCAAAACTTCATCCGTAGTGATCTGAGTTGGTCTTTCATCGTGGGAGTCGCGCGTTGATGTAGCCGCGCTAGTCCCAGTGATAGAACTCCTGGCTGAAGTACTCCTGCTATCTCTCTTGAAGCCGTCCCTCAAGACACTCCGACCCCTCTTAAGTTTTGCTTTAAACGAGTCCATGAATCAATCCTAGAAATCCATGGGTGACTTCTAGAAGAGAGAACGAGTTCTTTAGAAGTCATGGTGTGGGCGTTTAGAAGATGTTTCGGATTGGGCTTGCAGGGTTCGATGCGGCTGAGCATTTATTTTTAGCTGCATGGTTTGTTTTATGGGGTTTGTTTGAGATGAGAGCGAATTAGACGCGCTTCATTTTGATAGGGTTGCATCCGAGAGTGGATACAGTTGGGGGCGCTTTTCCTGTTCTTGAGTTATACGCCGTATAAGTTGCTATGCTTGTTTGTTACTAAAAAGCCACGGCGGTTGTGCTATGGAAAACTTGAGATGTAACGGCTTCTCACCGTACTATAGTAACATGTTATGTAATTTCGATTTGTATTTCAGAGCAAACATCCTAACCCTGTTCCCTACTCGTGGCATTTAAAGAAACACATATACTGAGGTGAGGTAGCAAACCATCAAACGAGGCATATCCAGAAAATACTAGTCTCAAAAAAGCAGTTGATTCGAATACTATCGCTAACTCAGATGTCTCCAACGCCTTGCACCGATCAAATACTATTTCATTCCTCTAGAGCGCCTCTTATCCAGAACCACTCCCAGCATTTTCACCACCCTGATCCCTCAACCTCTTCATCCTCTCCTCTGCAGCCTTGGCCAGAACCTCCCTTCTACTCAATCCCGCACTAACAACACTCCCCGTACTCGCCGCACCACCACTACCACTCGCGCCCAATACAAACTCGCCCCCCGTCCACCCCCCATGATCATCCACATCCTCACCGCCATAATACTCCTCATCCGCCAACGCGTGGCCGCCACTCTTCCAATCCGCGCCCTCAACCTCCTTCTCAATCTGCTTGCACAACTCCCAGAAATTTCTATCGTGAGGCCCATGCACATTATGCGCCAACTCGTGACACAGCGTATTGCGTATCGTTTTGTAATCCCGATACCCATCGTAAGCATCAGTCCGCAAACGCAGTTCTATCACTTCTCCAGCGTTGCGGTTCAGGCCCAGCGTGCGCGATGTGCCTTCGTGGTTCGACTGTGTGTGTTCGATAGGATTCATCTCTGTGAGGAGCGGCACCGTAAACTTGTGTTTCCGCATAGATGCTTTGATTCCAGCATCATCTTTCAACCTTTGCAGAAACTGCAGCGACTTTGATGGGTTGGGAAGGTAAGGAAGAGGCCGCAGAGTTGTGAATGTGTACTGCGCTTCTTCCTGCTCCTTCTTCCAATCGTGTGTTTTGTATGCGGACACTTTTTGCATGGGCCTGCTCTGCCTAGTTACGCGTCTTGAGGCGTGCTCTGATGCTTCGGAGATGGAGGAGGCTTCTACGGCGGTACTGCCCATAAGCGTTATCTTCTTGTCTGCTATCGAGCTGATGGAGAGGCCGGGGTCTTTGAAGGGGGGCTTGAGCAGGCCGAGTTTGGAGATCATGAGTTTCTGGTTGGAGGGTGGAACGGAGAGGGAGTTGGCGATTTCGTCTGAGAGGTCTGATATCGTCGCATCGGAGGGGAAGGAGAAAGTATGAGGTTTGCCATGGTGGGTAAGGGTGATGGGGACTAGATCTTGGCTGTCAGTAGACATGGTGCCGTCTTGATTATCAGTTGTCATGTTGTGGTTATCACTAAAGAGGAGGGAGAGAATGAGCGGGTTCAAAGCATAGAATGTCTTTGTATTGAATATGTAACTCGACTGTCCTACTTGGTGTGGTGTGGTTGACAATTAGCTTGTCGAAGTTTCCAGGCACAAAGATGCTTCGTAATCGTCATGCCGCCACTACCTTCACTTAAGCTTCGCGCTTACGGCGGCAAATAGCCTGTACCCGTACGCAACATCCCTGTGAGTGTTCTACAGAGGTATAGTCGCGTCGTTGCGTGTCCTCACTGAGAAGAAAAGACAAGTTCAAACTCCAACTCCAGCCAACAACCACCACCAACATCACCCCAACTGAAACCTGGACGACGATCCAGCTGCTGCACTCTAGCAGCTCAGTTCAGCTCACCACGCTCCTTTCTTATTGCAAAGCCTGCATTGTCCCCAACGCTGCGGTGTTCTCACTCGCCCTTAGCCCATCATGAATCTTTTCCGCATCCTGGGTAAGCTTCCCCAGACCAGAAGAAGCAATTGATTACTAACATCCCACGCAGGAGATCTCTCCCATCTAGTATCGATTCTGATACTCCTACACAAAATGACACAGACAAACGTACGTCCATCTACCGTCCATTCCAGCCTTCCCTTCTCAATCGCAAGCTCGCTCCCAAACTAACCACCCCTCCCTCCAGTCCTGCGCCGGCATATCCTTCAAATCCCAAGCCCTCTACTTCATTGTCTACGCCACCCGGTACTTCGACATATTCTGGACCTTCACTGACAGTCCCTACAACACCATCTACAAGCTGCTCTTCCTCGCCTCCTCCGGCTACACCATCTACCTAATGACCACAGCCTACAAGCCGACCCACGACCCGAACCTCGACACCTTCAAAGTGCAGTACCTACTGGGCGGTTCCGCCATCATCGCAGTGCTCCTCCCCTACTACTACACGCCGTACGAAATCACCTGGGCGTTTAGCATCTGGCTTGAGAGCGTCGCCATCCTGCCGCAGCTGTTCATGCTGCAGCGCACCGGCGAGGCCGAGACCATCACCACGCATTACCTGTTCGCGCTGGGCTTGTACCGCGCGCTGTATATCCCGAATTGGATCTGGCGGTATGCGGTGGATGGGCATTGGGATTGGATTAGTGTGATTGCGGGTTTGGTGCAGACGCTGCTGTATTCGGATTTCTTCTGGATCTATTATACTAAGGTTATGAAGGGGAAGAAGTTCGCCTTGCCGGTATAGGATCTCCGAGAGACGACATGCGCCGAGAATGAGAATGAGAATGGAGGTGAATTATGGGAATATTCTTGTGAAGTTAGGATAGGGAGGGGGTTGAAAAAAGAAGAGGATTGGGTGGAAATTATATTACGGGTGGAACAAATCTTCCTACTTTGCGGATGCAACGATTATTGCGGGTAAAGGGTGAAGATGCATGGTTGGCGTTGGTGTGGCGTAGTTGGACCTCGATCCAACGAATGGATGGATGGTTTTATCATCCATCAGTGTTTTGATTGATGTATAGTATGTAAAATGCATAGACGTGTTTCGAGACCCGAATATCTATAGAAGGTACTACCTACCTACCTACCTACCTACACTCACCTCTAGCATTGCCATTGGTGTTTGTTATAAAGTCTTCTATAATTCGATCAAGATCCATCACTCAACGGAAATCACGCCGCTCGTATCACGCTCGTTCATTCTACTTGATAATTCTTGTATTTTACTGCGTCCCAAATATATACAACCAACACCAACAAAAGAACAACTCAACTCAGTATACAGCATCACGCACCATAAGCAACCTGGCCATGCGGGTGTTCATTGGAATAACCAGATGCCATAAAGTTAGTCTGTGGGTTGCCAGTCTCCTTCGCAGCCGAGCATCTTGCCATTGTTGGCGAACTACAACAATCATGTCATATCAGTAAACGCTCAATCTCAATCTTAAGCAGAAGTCAGGTCAGTGCGAGCATAGCATACCTTCTCGAAATCACATCTGTGAAGTAAAAGTTCTCAACCACCTTCTTAAGCGGCACTCCACTCGACTTGCTTCCCTTGTTCTGGTCTACCAACTGCACCTTACTCAACTGTTTCAACGACACGGGCTCCACGATATCGTAGCTCGCCAGCGCAGGCGAGATCTCCGTCATTCGGTCGCGGAGAGCTGCGACATCGTCGTAAGGAAGTGGTGCGCCTAGGAACTCGCTGATGGCTCGGATGATTTTCCAGTCGGTTCGTGCAGCACCAGGTAATGAAACAGCGGCGCGGGTCATTTGCACGCGGCCTTCGGTGTTGACGTAGGTTCCTGCTTTCTCGGTGTATGCAGCACCTGGGAGGACGACATCAGCGATCTGGGCACCGCGGTCACCGTGGTGGCCTTGGTAGACTACGAATGCATCCTTGGGGATATCGCCAGCTGCGAATTCATCGGCACCAAGGAGCCAGACGAACTTGGGCTTCGTGTTCGCGACGGTGGTTGATGGGGTCGTGAAGCCAACTTCGTAAGCACCGGTTCTCGAGGCTGAACGTTGAAGGACATTGTAACCGTTCCACTCTTCCGTTAGGAAGTTGGCGGCGTTCTTGTCAACGAATTGCCCAACCATTTCGTAGATAGCCTTGGCATCTGCGTGATCAGTGACACCGGAACCAACGATGATCATAGGTCTCTTTGCTGCTTGCAACTTCTTGCCGAATGGACCGGCAAGAGCCTTCTTAAGAGCAGCAGCGTCGGTACCAAGATGCTCGAACTCGAAAGTAGAGTTCCAGGTCTCGCCAACAACACCAATCTCAAGGTCTGATCGCATCCATTGCTTGCGAATACGAGCGTTTAAGCCAGCAGCTTCGTGTCGAGGGTTGCTGCCAATAATTAACATGGCATCAGCCTCCTCTACACCCCAGATCTTGGAGTTGAATAGGTAGTTAGACCGAACATCGATTCCGTGAGCAATTGGCTGGCTGCCAGAAGGCTGGTCAAGAGCCAAGTTCTCGGAACCAAGTTTGTTTACCAGATCCTTCAACGCGACCATTGACTCTGTCTCCTGGAGCTCTCCAACAATAGCCTTGAATTCATTGCCCTTTGGTGCAAAATCCTTGTATGCTGCCGCAATCTCAGTGAGAGCTTGTTCCCAAGTAGCGGGAAGGAATTTATCGTCCTTTCGAATGAGAGGTGTGGTAAGTCGTTGTGTCTTCAACCCATCGCATGCAAATCGAGTCTTGTCGTTAATCCATTCCTCGTTAACGTCGTCATTGAGTCTGGGGAGGATACGCATGACCTCGAGACCTCTCGAGTCAACCCTGATATTTGATCCAAGTCCATCCAAGACATCAATAGACTCAGAGTGCTTCAGCTCCCAAGGTCGAGCTCGGAAAGCGTATGGTTTTGAGGTAAGAGCTCCCACGGGGCACAAATCGATGACATTCCCAGACATTTCCGAGTCCAAGTTCTTCTCAAGGTAGGTTCCAATCTGCATATCGTTTCCTCGTCCTGTCGACCCAAGCTCTGGAGCTCCAGCAACGTCGTTTGCGAATCGAATACATCTTGTGCAGTGGATACATCGATTCATCGAGGTCTTAATCAAAGGTCCAATATTCTTATCCTCCGTAGCACGCTTTCCTCCAATCTCGTGAAACCGGCCTCTGTCAGCTCCATATCTCATCGATTGATCTTGCAAATCGCACTCTCCTCCTTGATCGCAAATAGGGCAGTCGAGAGGGTGATTGGCCAGCAGAAACTCCATCACTCCTTCTCGAGCTTTGTGTGTGAGGGCCGAATTGGTCTTGACAACCATACCCGGTTGTACTGGCCACGCACATGATGCAACAGGCTTCGGGGCTCTCTCGACTTCCACCAGACACATACGACAATTTCCCGCAATCATAAGTTTCCTGTATTCTGGTCAGTCGGTATGGTGGCGTCGGATCGTGCCGGACTCACTCATGGTAGCAGTATCTAGAAAGGGTCAGTGTAAGCTCCTTAGGATTAGAACAGCGTCTCAACGAACCTTGGAATCACCGCTCCCGCCTTCTCGCAAGCTTGAATCAAAGCAGAACCAGCTGTGGCAATCGTCAACATCTCTTCCCAACATCTCCGCAATCCCTGAACGTACCTTCTATCGAGACTTGCTTGCCATCTGAAATACCAATTAGCCATCTCATGTATCGCAAAGCTCGCAGACTCAATGTGCCTTACCAATTGTAAGCTGGACCTCGGCCTGCCTCCTGCTTGTTGTCGCGAAAGTTCGTGAAGCATTGCAGGTCTGTCTGCCGGTCCGCAGAGCCGAACGTGCCAGAGATTGCCTCAGCATCGTGTACTCTCGTCGTCTGAACAGAAAACAAAGAAAACGACGCTGTACTGTGGCGGGCACGAGCAATTGAATCTTTAATCTTGGGAGTCTTGACGTTTCTTGAAGCTCTACTCTACCTTAGCGACGTAAGTTACTAATAGAAAAGCGACCTCGCTCATTGGCCGGTGTCCTAGCGCCATTCCTTCCCATAAAAGAATTTGCCGAAAATCCATAAGCCTCTTCTTTTCCTTCCTCATTTAAATTGTATTGGGCACTTTTTATTGTGGGTGTACTTGGGCAACAATATCATTTCGGTGATGCTGTTGCTACTGTCGAGTCTTCCTCTATCTTGTGCTCTAGAGAGACCTTTATGGCGCTGGAATGGATGCAAAGAAGAGCTTTTGCTCAATGACTACGCAACTTACCGCCGGCTGCTACATTTCTATTGAATTGCAGAACATTGTTATGAGGAGGAAAAGATGCGGGAACAGGGCTTCGACATCTCAATGACGACGGCAAGTTGTCTGGAAGTTTGTCTAAGCCTCCTGTAGTTGACGACGTGGACCTGAAGAGAGATCTTGCCTTCTCAGCGCTGTAATTCACTTGGGCATTCGCTTGTCTACTTCATAAGCATATAGCAAGCATGATGTGATGACAAACCTTGACTGCAAGTGGTGCTGTTGGATGTTCTAATTGCTTGTTCCTTGCGCAATAATCCGCTCGCTCGAATGCACAGGTTCCAACGCTGAGATTCTTGTGACCAAGACCTTTGAACAAATTTAATACAGCCATTCTCTGTGCCTCATCGTTTTGATTTCAAGCGCCTAAAACTCATTATTGTTCTGTTATCAGCATAACATAAGGTTATCTTTTTTTGTTTGACCTGCCTGTCCTCTTCACGTGACTATATACATCCCAAAAAATCGAAGCCGTTCTCCAAGCTGACAATGTGAAATGTCCTCATATTATCCTCTTCTGTACCTCCATCTATTTCCTACATTGGGAATCTGTAGATACACGCATTCATTAAGCTAGAGAATTTAGTCCGTCCTCAAGAGCAGAATCTTGCATCATTTCCACATCCACAGCCTGACTACTGGCATGGTAGTTTCCCATATCAAACGTCAACCTATGCATCACATGAATATGCTTTAACTCGCGCCTTGTGTTGCATGGTTTTCTATGAGATGCACCGCATTCCAGTCAATTTCATGTGTAGAGTTGTGTAAAGGTCCAAGATGCGTGCGGACGACAAAAGTACAATATATGGCAACGATTAAGCCGCCTCTCGTGAATCCCCAACGACTTTCTTAAAAGCTTTCTCAAGCCCTCATTCCAGTACATTCTGTCATCTATATATCTCTCCAGGAATCCTCTCTAACCTTACATGTGTGTATAAAGATGGCACGTTTGCGGAATTCGTACGCATCCCGTTGAGATTCTGTGTCGTATGACAGAGGTCGATATTCCTATTGAGAAAGCCGCCACACTCGGCACCGCACTGGCAACGTGCTCACTAGCCCTCTGGGCAACCGAGGCGCTCAATATTCCAAGTACACCGGATACCCCGAGCCTCCAGGTAGAGCCCATTCCTGTTCTTGTTTACGGGGGCAGCAGTGCCAACGGGACCATGGCCATCCAGCTCTTGCGGCTTTCGGGCCTCGATCCTATCGCCACATGCTCTCCGCACAATTTCGAACTTGTCCGCTCATACGGCGCCTCTGCTGTCTTTGACTACACCGACACGAACACATCAGCAGCCATAAAAGCGCACACCCGAGGGCGTTTGAAGTATGTGCTGGATTGCATCTCGGACGAACAGAGCGTTAGGTGCTGCTACGGCGCGATAGCGCGCACAGGGGGGCGGTATACCTCACTTGAGCTTGTGCCTGATGAGCTTTTGGCTACAAGGCGCGCGGTACAAGCATCCTTTGTAATGGCGTTTGAGGTTTTGAGACAAGAGATCAAGCTGCCAGGTGGCTATGGAAAACCAGCTGACCCTGGAGAACGCGAACTTAGCATCCGATGCTTTGCTATATATCAGAGGTTGTTAAATGAGGGGAAACTGAGGACACACCCAACGCAACTTCTAGAAGCCGGATTAGAAAGTGTCTTGAATGGCTTGGTACTTCTTAAATCTGACACAATTTCTGGGAAGAAACTGATTGTATCTTTAAAATGAAAGATGGCCAAAGGTCGACACATTTTCAAATTAGCCACTCACAGTGTTTTACAGTCCCTTCTTAGTGTCGGGATATGTGGTCACATGACACTAGCGTCAATGACTAAGCGATGCAGAGGCATAACCTCTTCGCCTTGTCATCCACACGTAGCTAAGACAACACGAATGCAATACACAGAACCAGGTCTCATGAGCTACTAGCTAGTGGGAGCGACCACCATTGCTTGATACGATACCTATGGTACCAACACTAAGCGTCAGTCGCGTACAAGCATCACGACAATACACGGTCTAAGGAAAGCCTACTGCTCATGTCTGCGTTGTGACAACACCATACAACTATGTTTGGTCTGCCCAGGACTCCCGTCTGTTAAAGGATGAATTATTAATTCATAACATAATGCTAACACATTTCGAGATGGGCGAGGTAATCGTAGAATGTCCCTGATTCACAGGGCATTCAGCGACCGACGCCCCTGTAATACGTAATACGTGCCTGGTAGTGCTTATGCTTAATAGTCGGTTCGTCTTCCTTCGCTCGCTTTGTATTTAGATGATGACTATTGAGTTATCCATTAAAGTATTTGCATTATTATATACTTATACTTTTCAATGCACATTGATCCTCACTCCTTCTCTACTCGTGGTAACGCCATCCATCCTTTTCTAGCTGCAAAGTTTTGAAGCATTGCGACCATCGTCGGCTGCATACCCAACTCTCCAGCTTTTTTTTGCCCATTCGACAATATCCATCTCTTCGATCTTCTCCCCGAGTGTGCCTGTTCCTTGATGTTTGGTTTCGTCTTTTCCTATCATCCAGCTTCGCAAGTTATCAAGGGGGAGATCTTTGCCGCCAATATAGTGAAGGAACATCACCCCTTTCCCTTTTCCATCTCCTTGTCCGTCCCAATCTAGCGTATCTATCACCCCCTTAACAACTTCCGTCAGAGCCACCACATCAAATGCGCCGCTCACACTCTGCGCATCCCTAATAATAGGTACAGCGCGCATCATAGCTCCGTCACGACGCATATTCTCAAAAAGCTCAAACTCCGATGAATCGTTGCCCCAGCCGTCCCGTGCAATTACACTTGGTCGATGAATTACCACTGGCCATTCCGGATATTGTACTTTCAGATGCTCCAAGAAAACCTCACTCGCCCATTTTGTTGCAACGTAGCCATGGGCTATTTTGCCGATATCAGATGCAGATCCTAATGACGGCGGGGGGTAGCCATAAACAGAAACAGGGTGCAAAATAAATCTCTCGCCTACCTGCTTTATTAGGCTTTGGTCGTGCGGATTAATGTTTCGATGAATTTTGCGTTTCTCTCCGCCTGTACCATTAGGAGTTGCGGTGGTAACCATGTTTCCCACTGCTACCGTGCTTATAAAGTGAAATGGCACTCTGGTCCCACCGCTATAAGTCGTACTCGTCTCGACAAGCTCCTTAGTCGACTGCAAATTCACCGTACGGAGTGAACTATAAGTCTTGAGGTATGACATGTCCGCACCGTTATGTATGATAACGTTGGCCTCGTTGAATATAAGGGATGCGTCCTTCTCTGTGAGGCCTAGTCGTGGGAGGCCCAGATCACCCTCGTGCAACGTGATTTTTTCGAGTGCCCTGATTTCATGCCTAGCCTGTGGATTTCTCACTCCAATGCAATGAACATGTTTCACACCAGGGTCAGCGATCAGGGCGTTGACAAGAGCCCTCCCCAACTGGCCGGTCCCCCCTGTTAGGACAACGACTTTTGAACAAGTCTTTGGTAGTGCTTGTGATGGCAGCAGATTTTGCAGGGAGGAAGGTAACGATGTCTCTTCAGCCCAGTCTATCACGTTCACCTCTTGTCTCTGGCCATGATCAATCCGGTGAGCCATCGCGCCCAGGGTGCTAGACTCGAACATACGAATCAAGGGTATCTCGGCATTCAATACCTCCCTAATCCGCGCCTGTAGACTGAGAAGAAGCAGTGAGGTACCGCCTACATGAAATAAATCTGTCTCAGCTGTAATGTGTCCTTGTAAATGGAAGCGTTGTAAAGGAAGGATTTGCTCCCAGATGGTTCTTAGACTTTCCTCTGTGTCTGTTAAGGGGGAATGGCCCTCCCCCTGCAAGATAATATTCTCTAACGATTCCGCAGTTCCGTCCGGCAAAGGAAGCTCAGCAACTGCTCGGCGATCTAGTTTAGCTGAGCTTGTTGTGGGAATTTGATCCAGGGTTATAATGGCGGAAGGACACATGTACTGTGGAAGCTTCTGAATAAGTTTGGCTCGGATAGTGCTGATGTGTTGTTCTCTAAGAACTTTTGACACGGATTGCATGAATTGATCGTCAAAAGTCACATGGGCAACAAGGAATTCCGGTTTTCCCTGGGAAAAATGCCGAATAGACGTTACAGCCATGTTCAGTGCACCACCGCTTGCCTCCATAATGGCATGTTCCACTTCGACAAGATCGATACGCAAGCCTCGCAATTTGACTTGGGTGTCGCCCGAGATACGACCTTCTATAAGGAGCTTTCCATCTTTTTGCCATCGACCAAGACGATGGAGAGTGTTCCAGCCTCTTGCTGTGTCGTCGGGTGTGGCAAAAAGATCCGGCACGAATTTAGCCTTTGTAAGCTCTGAATTGTTGAGATAGCCTGATCCGACACCCGCACCGCCGATATAGACTTCCCCCTGAACACCAACAGGAACTAGGCTCATTTGCTCGTCCACCACGTACGTAGAGTAATTTGGTAATGGGACGCCAAGTGTAATAAACTTTGTCGATTCGTCCAAAGGCACTTGCGCATAAGTGGCAGCGAGTGAAGTTTCGGTAGGCCCGTAGAGGTTGAAAAGTCTTAAATTCGCATTCTCTAGTGAACGAAATTGCTTTTTGAGTGATATATGTAAGGGTTCGCCGATACAAAAGGCTGTTCTCCACGCAGAGGCACTACGAAGCCTTCGTTTGGCATAGTGAATCCAAGTCGAGTACTCTGTACGGCGTAGCACATGTAAAGGTAACGCCATTGCTTGCTATGATATATCGCCACGCTGTTTTGGTGGGACTAGAACTAAACTTCCTCCAAAGCAAAGTGCAGTCAAAACTTGTATGAGAGAGAGATCGAAGGTTGGCGTCGTTTGCTGAAGCACCACCTCAGAGCCAAGGTTATAGATATGAATGATAGGCTCAATCCAGTTGCGAAGACCTTGATGTTTGACTAGAATCCCTTTTGGCGTCCCTGACGATCCGCTCGTGTACAAAATAGTGGCATCATCATTTGCAGTGGCAGAAATCGGGACTGGTTTATTCTGTCCGCTGAAATTCATCTTGGAAATATTAATTATATGAATCTCTGGTCGATCGAGTTTTCTCGCAGGCTGCTCATTGCTCTCATCTACAAGCAAGACAAGTGGCTGGCTGTTCTGCACTACTGCGGCCAGACGAGCCCATGGTGAACCTAAATCCAGGGGCTGGTAGATGGCTCCAATTCTCATAATTCCAAGAAGAGAGGAGACCCAGCCAGAGCTTGGCCCGCAAATCGACACCCCGAGCCAATGATGGCAATGGGGACAGCGTTGTTACTCATAGTATAGTACGCTATGGCAACAGCAAAAGTGATTTGCTAAATTGGAATATGATAGTGGTGAAATGAATAAATGAACAATGGCTAAATGTAGATATTGTAGGCGGGTGTGAGAAAGAAAACTCGAAGAATCTCGGCGGGGGTTTGAAGGAGTCTACCGTGTGCCTTGATGGCCGTTACTCGTTCATATAAGAGACACTGATTTTACAATATGTATTGCATCCGAAACTAAAAAATACATATTTTTTTCCCAAATTAAATTATAGAAACATATATTAAATCGATACTAAATATACGAATATCTAATTATAGTAATCATATGAAGGATCTATAGCACTTCTAGAAATATAATGGCAAATATAACTCATACGACCCGGTGCGACAAAGGTAAATTTATTACTTGTCAGGCGAAGGCTCGACTTTTTAGGTTGGGGCATAGACCCCCAAGTCAAAAAGTGAGTTTATTCCAGCGAGTAAGACCGGAAAATATAGATGCCGAGATTGGTGTCACCAGGTGTCATGCTTTGGAATGAACTGCGACATGCTTTCAGGATTCCTTTATCATCATCGCCCACTTCGATACAGCCTCACCTCACATGATAAGGTCTCTCGAATTGTGTTAATAACACCAATTTCAAGTCGCGAGAATTTGGAATTCTGACCCGCAAGCTCCCAACGATCGCGAGGCTAGGCTAAGGCTACCCACCCTGACGTTAGGCTTACTGACTTTGGATGCTACAAGAGCGCCAGTAAAGATGGCTTTGCAACATGTCTTATTCTCTAAGGAAATTATGAACACACAATTGATTGCAACCGTCATTTTTGGGATCGTATGGCATACCCGTCCATAAGCCTAACAATAGCAGAGATCTAATTCCGTTTGCAGGTCTCCGTCTATGCAGCAACCATATGTGTATACTATACTTCCATCCTCTCTCTCAGTTTCCTGGGCCTCGAATAGCCGCCGTCTCGAATACTTGGTACGCTTATCACTGGTAAGTCTTGTTGACAAAAAAGTCCTCTCGCCCTCTTCTTTCCTTTCTTTCCAGCTAACCTTCTTCCCACTTGAGTTGAATGATAAAATGACAAGAGCTCCAGGCTTTCAGGGCGATACCCATGGGCTATTGAGAGCATCCTGAAGAAATATGGAGACGTTATACGTATCGCACCCAATGAACTCGTTTTCATCACTCCACAAGCCACCATGGACATATACTCTCCCCACAAAAAGAGTCTCGAGGTGTTTGTTAAGACTGACTTCCAAAACCGTGGTAAAAATCTTGGCGGTATTATCTGGGAAGAGAATCCAGCTCGACATCGCCAAACGGCGAAGAAACTGGCCCCCGCCTTCAGCAGCCGCTCAATCAAAGCCATGGAGCCTGTGGTGCATGAGTACATCGACTTCTTCCTGGCAAGAATGGAGGAACTGGTTGCGACTTCCAATGAAATCGAGCTTGTCGACTGGATGAACTGGCTTGCTATGGACATGTCTGCAGACTTAGCATGGAATGAGAAGATGCATGAGATGAGAGACAGTCAGTGAAAGAATTGTTTTCCCTATTTTGACAGACTAACCTTCGTGGTATCATAGTGAAAAGCTCCGAATATCTTGATGTTATGCTTGCGTTCAACTCATTTGCTACCGTTATACAGGCGTCCAAGCGTTTCCCTCTCCTTCACCCGCTCATGTATTTTTGTGCACCCATAACCAAGATTCTAGCATTCTTGAGAATGGAAGAGAACACTCGCGTGGGCGTACGTCGAAGAATTGCCCAGAGAGGTAGCATAGAGCATGTGGATTATTTCGAACATGTCCTGCCTGCTGACAGCCCGCTCCCAACGGATCTGGAGGAGTTAACTCATCTAGGTGCCGTGGCGTTGCAGGTCACGTTCGCTGGGTTTGGGCCGATGTCAGACTGGTTCTATGGTACCATATGTTTCATACTTAAGTATCCTGAATGCTACATACTCTTGGCCAAAGAGATCAGGAACAAGTTCAATTCCTAAAATGACATCACGCCAGGCGCCTTGGCAACCCTCCCATATTTGCATGCTTGTTTAGAAGAGACGCTGCGCATGTTTCCAAGCAACAATACCGGGCTGCCTCGATACAGCCCAGGTGCTATGGTTGATGGTCAATTTATTCCAAAGGGGGTAAGTTTATCAAATCATCACGCCACCGAAGGTGACGGCGGCGAGGTTATCAGTATCTAACTTTTTTTGAATAGACCCACGTCCAGACCAGCGTTTTCGCTCTCGCCCGAAGCTCGCGGTACTTCGCCGACCCTATGCATTACCGACAGCAACGCTGGCTCCCCTCGAGCCACCATCTATACGATCCCAAATTCGTGAATGATGATCGCAAAGGATTATTTCCCTTCAACCTAGGGCTCAGAGTCTGCATGGGTAAGGAAATGGCGTGGATTCAGGGAAAGCTCTTTATGGCCAAGTTGCTATGGACTTTTGATGTTCTCTTGGACCCTGGACAGCATGTGGATTTGGAGGGACCTTTGCTTCATTATGGGTTTTTAATCAAGCCTAAGCTTAAGGTAAAGTTTGAAAAGGTTTCTAGGGAAAAGGTTTGAGGTTTGACAAATATGTCAATTCACGATATGATTAAGGTTGAGATAATTAGAAAGTGACATTGAATCCAAGTCTATCTTCAACTCCCTGTTCCTGTATATCCAGCGGCTCTGAAGTCAAACGCCTTTTTAGGGCTTCCGCTGCAGTTGTGACTTAGATCTAGCAGAAGTCTGCTTAGATTTTAGCCCCCCAAGATAAATTGTCGGGCAAATCCCACTCGTTTATGATAAGTATGAGGTAGCAGGGTGGGCGGGGTGGGGGCGGGGCACTTCTTGAAAAAGGGTTAAGCGAGCATCATTCACGACTTAAACACATACCTGTGCTACCCACTCCTATATGGCAAGGGAACAGCTAACTTCCGTCATCTTAATTTGATACTGCTACATTTTATCTAGTCTTCTATTTGGATAGCAGTCGTTTTATTAAGGTGTTTCGCGAATGACTTCCGACCATTACACTCTAGAACCCAAATTCACCTCAACTTATTTGATGGCAAACTTACTCCTAGCCCTCAACTTCGCACCGAACATCCTAAGACACCACAAACATCCGCAACATACAACTGTCAATCCAGCAAGTAAGCTAATCCCTCCATCAACGCCTAGCTTCTCAAACATCGGAGGTGCAAACAAAATAGCTGCAGCGGCAAACAAGCTCCTTGCAAGTCCATTAGCAGCAAGTAATGAAGCTGCATACTTTGGATAACAAAGCGGAACATAGATAAACAAGCACTGCATTGTAACATAAATTCCCACGTTCGTCAAAGCGACACCAACCAAGCTTACGGCCCAATGGACGTCTGCTCTACTTGTGAAGGCTGGTAATAAAGGCTAATATCAGCATAGTATTTTACTTACACCAACAGGGCAGGAGGAACATACCAAAGATGAATAGTCAGATAGGAGTAATAAAACACGGGAAGAGTCCTATCTGCAATAGATCTTCCGGTGCACCTATCCCTACATTTTTGAGCTTGCTCTCAACCCTGTATCGGAAGTGCAGCATATATAGTGGAACCACAACTAACAAAGCGACAAACACGGCGAGGAAGGCGAGTCCCTGGCTTCCGCCCGGAAATCCATATACGTTTTGATAAACCAGAGGGAACGATTCAAAGAATGTATAGACTATAGCATATACTAAACCCGCATAGAATGTGCTGAATAGCACAGCTATAAAATTCGAGAGTTAGCAAATGTCCAATAATTGCGAGCGTGGGGACGATTCTATGAATGCCGAGGTGTAACTTTCCTCAGAGTAAGCCATCAACTCGTGGCATAACGGCATTGCGAATGCGTTGGAGATTGGAGATTGGAGATTGGATTACCTGGGTCCTGAAGATTGATCTCCCACTACATACACAAAATATCAGAAAAAGATTTTCTCATTACAGTACCAGTAAGGGACGTTACTCCACAATCAAATATGACTCCTTGGTCTTGCGCTTCGTGAAGTAGAATATACGGCATTTTGAAGAGTCGTCAAGGATACTCACAGGTTTCATCAAGGCCTCCAAAATCATGTTTTTCGCTGATATACTAACCTGGTTCACCTCAGATTCAGATTTCAGATTCATGTTACAAGTCGCATGTCGAAGACGGCGAGTTCTGCGTAACAGAATCGTAGTGGTGGAAGTTTCAGGCAATGCAACGAACATCAGAATGGTGACCGGTCCAGCAAGCCACAGAATTTCCCACTGACTCCATCTCCATCCCTTCACTGGGGTACTGTAACTCGAAAGAAGAGGGCCAAACGAGGGACCACAAGTTGCTGGCAAATTCAATCAGCATTTCGCCTTTGCATAAAATCAATTTCTTAATTACCGATGGCAGCCCACACGGCCATGAGATAAGGCATCTTGCGACTGGGAAACTGCCATATTGTGTTAGGATATGAATAGAGCAAAGAAATTAGGACAAAAAGAACTCACCATATCTTGAAAAGAGGCCCCGGCAGTTGCCAAGCAAGGAGAACCTAGATACCCATGAGAAAGTTACTTGTAGGGGCAGAAGGCCAAGACAAACCGAAGAAGCCTAGCAAAAATCGTAGAACTAATAGACCCGCGAAATTCTCAACGAGTGACGTAGGAATAAGCAAGAACACGAATATAGTGCATGTAACAATGTAAGGTGCAGTACGACCTATAATCGGGATTCTAAAATTGATTTAGCCCGCGTAGTCAATATGGAATGGAAACAGCCCGCTCACTCGCTCAACGGAGAGAATAACATTGGGCCAAGTCCATCTGTAAACACCAAGTAAGCAAAGGCAAGGCAAGCAGGAGCTAAAGAGTATATACAAGCAAGTACGTAGAGTGCCAATCCCAGAGAAGCTGCCGTTTCACCAACTCCAAACTCCTCCATCACTCCCCTCTCACTTGGAACATATATTGCGGATCCAACATATACCGAAAATGTATATAAGCTAAGCAGAGTGAGTTTTCTAGTCTTGGGAAAGGGGGATTGACGCTCGTTACCAGATTAAGAGGCCCACGAAGTATTTCTTGAAATCACTCCAATTTTGCGGGTTTTCGGGGTCGTCATCTCCATACCAACCGACAGTTATCGTACTATTCGGTGCCTTCAATGGATTGACAGGATCGCCGTTGGCGGGGTGCGTAGACTCGATATCTTCCTCTTCGCTCTGCTTCTCGTGATTTCGCACGTTCCCTCCATTTGTCTCTGGTTCAAAGTCGGGAGACTCTTCAAGGCAGCGAAGCGCCTTGTAGCCGGTAATGAAGCGCACGGCATGGCCGAAAGTAGAATCGCGAAGTGTGTCCCTCATCGTGAAGCCTGGATTGGTGATAGCTAGTTTTAAAGTAAAGAAATGTCTGGATGAAAGAAGAAGAGCTTGAGGGACCTCTGGTCTTCAATCACTTTAAGCAAAGGTACGTATTTGATTTACATTTGCAATCCTCAAGGTGTAAAAAGGGGATGTTTACTCAGCGACTAACCTTGACGAACTTCAATTACCTCCGTACAGGCAGGCAAGATTCAGATTCATCGGATACTCCTTAGTTTACAATTTATATCCGAACACAACAACTCGAGGTCTCGATTTAGTCTACAGACTACTTGTCGCTTAACAAGGGGCTCGCTTCCCTAAACCATCTCCATATTTACTGACCCACCTTTCACGGAACTCCTTGAAATGATCCACGAGACAACCCACACGAATAAAGACAGACAACGTTCCCCTCGGACACCGTGAACGGAGAAATTTTGTTGAACAGTCTCTAGCTAGCATAAGGTATTCCAACCTAGCAACCATGGAGAATATCACCAGATCCCAATTTGTGTGCATTCGCTGCAGCAAATCCTTTGAAACGGGTGAGCCCAGCTAGGCCCAGCCTTCTAACTTGTCACCACCCCAATCGCAACTCTAGCTAATTGAGCATAGAGACAACGTACAAGAGGCATGGTTACTACTGCCGCTCAAGGCAGACCAGCCAGAGGAATTCGCGGAAACGGTCCTGCGCCGCATGCACCAAAGCAAAGACCCGGTGCGATTCAAAGCACCCCACATGCTCGACTTGCGTGGCCAGATGCATCACTTGCTTGTATTCCAAAGATATTTCGCAAGACAACAATGTTCCGCAACCACATACCTCCGCTACCACCAGTAGGGCTAAAGATGTGGTGTTCTGTGACAGCCTCTCCATGTCGCCAGCTGCAGATGAGGAAATGCCAAGTAACGAATTGAGCTATGAGCAACTTGACATTCCCAGTCCACAAATGACCCGGGGAAATCGAACACATGAAGCGTACCCTCTCGCACAGAAAGACCTAGCAGCTTCTTCTATGTTTGACTCCAATGTCAATCCATTCGATTGGGTTTGCGATAGCAGCACGGGACTAGCTTTCAACCCATCTCTTGGAGCAAGCTTCTCGTTCTCTTCTATGTCTCCATTATACGAAACCCCTGTTACTCTTTCACAGAGAGCTTCTAATTCCATACCTCCATCACCGTCAAATAGTCTCATTATGAGATCCCTGGAGCCAAGATCGTTGGGAAAGACAGGTGCGCAAACAAGTGCTTTGCTTCTAACACATATACTTTCAGCGTATCCATCGATGATGATGCGCAAAGAAACTTTCCCACCCTTCATCCATCCAGTTTGCTTCACCGACTGTGGGGAAACCAAAGGTTTTTTCCCTGAAGCACTAGTAAATTGCATGACTATAGCCCGGATATTCGTGAACAGTGGCAAAGAAAGTAACAAGTTTATGTGGAGGACTATCAAAATGGAGCAGGAGAGAATGTGGTTTGAGGTTGGTGCAAGAATTTAGCATCTTGAAGTATGAATGAAAATTACTAATCTCTATCCTCAAGTACCACAATTTCAACAACTGGGAGCTTCTTGCTTCTGCACAAGCTCTTATGATGTATACTCTCATGCGGATGATAGAGGGCCCTAACGAAGACAACGACTTCGACGCCCCACTATTGCTGGCCCTCAATGTTTGTATTCACCTTCCCAATGTGCCAGATCGAATGACTTCTCACAAATGCATGCAATAGGTAGTATCTTCAACGCTATCCGAAAGATTCGGCGGAGATGAATTGAAGCAAGCGCCGAGCGGGGACCAACAAGATTGGAAAGAGTGGATTTTCCACGAATCTTGGAGAAGGCTAGTCATAACCACACAAAAGCTGTCGAAGCAAGAACGATTCGCTGACAAACGAGAAAATAGGATGGATACATTTGCAAGAATCCTGAATATGCTTATAGATATCGACACTGCCGTGAGCTGTTCCCCACTGCAGGGGTTTATCATGTGTCCACTGCCGACGAAAAAGGTGCTTTGGGAGGCTCGTGATGCCACGACTTGGAGAGTAGAATTTGATGCGGCCCTGAATGAAAGAGAAGTGTTCGGAATATCGACTGATGGCCAGTTGACGAAGATGCAAATTGGATCTGGGGGGATAAGCACCACTGCATCTGATTGGGGAAAGTGGTATGCTGAGACGGATTCTTTCGGTACCTTGATAATGATCGCCGCCTCCCTTTTGTGAAGAACCAGCAGACGGTTGTATCTAAATATCAGGTCCTAGAATCACAGACCCCGTAGTCAGAAATTTTGTACTGTTCCATCCGATGGATATCATGCGGAACCGTAAGCAGAAAGTCTGCAAAAAGGAAATGTGGATTGTCAATTTCTTTCACGGTACTCCGTGAATAGTCTTCCCGATATAGAAATCAGCCACAATATATAAAATCCCAATTACGCCTCTTGAGACATAAGTCCAGTAGAAAAGAGTTTAAGTACTAGCCAGTGACAAACTTCGTGACTAGCCCAGTCAAAGTCAAAGCCTACAGACCGCTGAGTCTCAAAGTGATACAAAACAGCATTTGGACGCACCTCAACCCTTCAACCCTCCCTCTCTCACCCCCCCATACCCACCCACAACACCACACCGCACCAATGTCACCAAACCCGCCGGCGCCATTCCCATCCTTCACCAAAACCTGGCACACCACAACCTACCCCTCCATCTCCCCCTCCAACCCCACCCTATCAGCAACCAACAAAACCATCCTAATAACCGGTGCCGGCACCGGAATCGGCGCCCAAGCCATCCGCTCCTTCGCGGCAGCAGGAGCCTCGTTCATCGGAATCCTAGGCCGTACCTCTGCGCACCTACACTCAGTAAAGAACGCAGTGGAGAAAGATTTCCCCCGTGTCAAGATCTGTATCCTCGTAGCCGACATCACTCAAAAACCCGAAATCGACAATGCTTTTTCCAAACTCGCTGCGTTTGCAGGAGGAGGGATCCACGTTTTGGTGAATAACGCCGGGTATGGGGAAAGGGATTCGTTGATCAAGGACGCGGATCCGGATGCATGGATGAAGGCTATGGAGGTTAATGTGAGAGGAAGTCTCATTGTAGCTGGTGCGTTTGTACATTTTGCACCGGAGGAAGCAGTTGTGATCAATATCACGTCGTTTATTAGTTACAAGCCCATTGCTGGATACTCGTCATACGCGGCTTCGAAAGCGGCTGCAGTGGTGCTTTTTGATATGCTGCAGATGGAGAATCCGGACCTTAGGGTTGTCAATATGCACCCGGGGATTGTTGATACGGGGATGACTAGACGAGCCGGTGGGGCGGGTCAGGATGACAGTATGTGTGTTTCTCTTTACACATATGAACACATGAATACTCTGTACATAAGCTGTACTAAATACTCCCAGTATCGCTTTCGGCTGACTTCATGGTTTGGCTCGCAAGTCCGGAAGCCGCGTTTACAAAGGGAAAATACGTCTGGGCTAATTGGGATGTTGATGAATTGAAGGCGAGGGCAGACGAAATATCAGGCAGTAATTTGTTAAAGATGACGCTGGAGGGATGGGAAGGTCAAATAAATCCTGATTGTTGAGCTTTCCTCGGAACATCATAGCTTAAATATTGTCTGATTGGTTCATTTAGGAAATACCTCCTAGTAAATGGTATCAAATGCTTGAATCATCCCTTATTGTTTTCTCTTGGTATTGACATACGACATTGACCCTCGTTGAATTTCATTGCAAACAAGAGTATGATTGAGTTAGTATCAATTCCTTCAAGAGAGTAAGTTTCAATAGGTTCATTCACGCCGCCTCAACACTCCCACAATAACTGAAGTTAAATATTCAAGATTTGTAAGCGAGTTATATTAATATTAGGGGAAGGAGCTACCCTTCACCATTACCACCACCCGTATAATACAATAGCATTAGATCATAAAAGGTCGTAACATTCATATCAGGCATCTAACCCATATCTATCGCCTCTTGCGATACATATCCCTATATGCATGCGCCTCAAAACTCCTATCCCACACGCAGAATGAATGCAAAAAACCCCGCTTTCTTTTTTATAAACCCCCAAGCTCATGTCAATTGTACAAGGCGCCATGCTTATGTGACGTTTGTGTTTGCTTTTATACCGAATCAAAGTTCGTTAACCACATCTCTGATGCTCCACCGCCAGAGATCGCTCCCGCGGTTTTTTTCAGCGCCGACCCACTTGTCGCACTTCCGTCTCCAGCGCTCTTCTTCTTCGCGCTGCCTTCTGACGAACTCGGGCCCTACATCAAACTCTTCACCCACAAGCCAGTCATCCTTGAGCGCACTAGCACCTTCGCTCTTGCGGCCTCCAGCCTCGTCGACGTCTTTGCTTGGGGAGTCTTCTAGATCGGGGACGTCTTTAAAGACATCCTCATCATCGTCAAAAGCATCGAAGCCATCCATGGTATCACCTGCATCGCTTTTGTTCTTTGGTTCGCTGGCGGGCATCTTGAGCCAGCACATGCGTTGAGGATCGAAGACCATGCCGCCGACAACCTGGACGCCCTGTGAAGAATTGACGTTTTGTATGAGGGCAGGTCGAGGTGTAGTATTCTCTTTTTCGCGATAGATATTTGGGCCATCTTTGAGTGCATTGGAAGATACTGGTACAGGGGATGGTGACGAGGCAGGCGCTTCGAAAGGAGTAAGCTCGTTCTCATTGCCTTCCCAGCGAAAAGTATACGGGTTGTAGTACATTCCTTTGATAGCTGTATTCGTTAGTGAGAGACAATGGAGAAGTTCAAAAGAAACTTACATTTGGGATTATTGAGGTTGCCGAGGGGTTTGATGAGTTGAGGCTTTTGTGGAGGACCCTTGCTCTTCTTTGATCTGACGGATTGTGCATTCACAGCGCTTAGACCCGTTGTCGCCGATAACTTGGTTTTCCATTGATTTGTGAGCGTAGCTAGAGGAGCTCCTGCGGCTGATGGAGCGCGCTGTGCTTGCGCCCGCTCCCTAGCCATCCGGCTGGCAGTAGTATCACGTGCGAATCGGGGGAGGTCATCTCGCGACTTGGCCGGGGAGAAGGGTGTGAGAGGAGCAGGAGTATTCGTCCGCGACGGCAGAGCGTCTTGGTGGATTTTGGTTCGTAGGATTGATTGTTTGGGCGGACCACGACCGATAGGTTCTTTAACAAACTTCTGTTCCGTGTCACGACTTGTTGGGAGATCGTCAAATCCATCTAGTTCGTAGCCGTCGCCGAAATGCCTTCGACGCAAAGGTTTCGTTAATTGTCGCTTCGAGGCTGCGTCGCGAGTCAATGCTTCGGCACCCCTGGGATTCCGCCGCGGGCTAGGCGACCTCATTGCCGACCTCGATACAGCCCGCGACGTTGGCCGAAGTTCAGTGCTGTTTGTCGAGGACTCGGAATCATGACGACGGAAATGGCGGGTGGTTTTAATAGTAACGTGTTGAGATTGGGATGATGAGGCACCAGCGGGTAGGAATGGTAATGGGTTTTTTCGGACGTGAGCCAAACTTGATTCAGCTCCAGAGCGATCCCGTTCAGTTGGCGTCTTGGGCCGAGACACCGAAGTTGGTCGACTGCTGGTGTCCGTACGAGATGGGGGCCTCTCGTAACGTGATGCTATTGGTTTCGCAGGCGACTGGGGATACGATCGCATGGTTGGCATCGACCGTTTGAGCTTCAGCAGCTGCGCATTGGTCGTCGTCGGTTCATTGCGGAGGCCTGTAATTGATGATTTGGAAGCTAGGTCGCGTCTTCGAGGTGTGGAGGGTAGCGGTAAGGAGTGAGTTGAGGATGATGGCGTCGTAGGGGTTGCAATACTAGTAACGGATGAATGTGCTGAGTGGCCTCCAAGTCTGGATTGAGACCTGCGGTTGAGTTTAAGAATAGGTCCTCCACTTTCCGAGACTGGTTCGAGAGAAGAAGGTTGGCGTTCATGTCCACCGAGTGGACGAGGAAGTCGCGATCCGTTGGTAGAAGAAGGTTTGTTGGTGAAGGTTAATGAGACTGCCGTTTTCGGCCGAGTAGGACTCGTCTGGCGGGTCGTTTTCATCTTTATGTTTCGATTTAAGGTGAGTTTACTAGAATCAAAGACATCCCCATCTCCAATCTCAAGACCTGAGAGGAAATCATCTTTGACTTCGGCGCGCTTCGCAGCTTGTTTCTCGCTGGATTGGTGGTCAGGTGAGCGATCTTGTTGCCTCCTTTTGAGAATGTCATCAAACGGAATGGGGCCAGAAGGTAGAACAAGTCCATCGAGACCTTCGTCTTCACTTTCGATGGTCAGTGAGCTTGCAACACTCGGGCTCAACGCAGAGATGGAGGAGCTCCTGTTAGAATGGCCATCTCTCTTGGTTCCACCGAAACGTGTTCCGAGACTACCTTCTCCCCATTCTTCAAAGTCATCCTCCAAACTGATAGGTGTCCTCGGAATTTCCTTCCGAGCAGACAGCCTAAGAGGTCCTCCACCTGAGGGAAGCTGAAAATCTCGCTCAAAATCATCATCGATATCTACACTCTCCTGCTTCTTCTGTGGCGTTGGTGGGGTAATGAGTGGTATTAATTTGGGCCCCTGGCGACTTTTAGGTACTTTGATAGTAGCATCATCGTCCCCAAAGAAATCGTCCTCGTCTTGATCCTTAAAGCGTTCAAGTAGGTTTCTAGACGCTGGCTTTGCCTTTAATTCTGGCCGAGGGCTGATGTTGAACATCGGAGCAGGCCTTAACGGCTTGGCCGGACTGGCATTCACAGATCCACTGCTAACTTGTCGCAAAGCATCAGGGAAGTTCGAGCCGTCCATTTGCTTGATCTTCAAGCCACCCTCTCCAGGTAGCTCTAGATCACCATCGTCCCAATCGTCCTGTATGATCTTCTTGATCTTCCTTCCTCCTAGTCGCTTGATTGTTCCTCCCATCAGGGCCGAAGAAGGAACATTTTGTGGTATGGGTATCCCAGCTCTCTTGGCTGTTGCAATGGCATCTGTGGCATCATCTCCCGGTAGGTGAACTTGCTTGTCCTCATCGCCATGACTCGATTCGAAATCGGACCGTATTGACAGTCGTGATGAGATAGAATCTCGGTTGTGTGATGCCGAAGTAGTCGCCAATGAAGCGCTTCGAAAAGTGAAATCGTCTCCTCCGATGTCCAAGTCGTCGTCATCCCAGCTCTCAATCGGCTCCTCCACGACCGCCTTTCGCGGCTTCAAGGTTAAGTGATCCATTATTCGGGGCGTAAGTTGTAGAATTGTATCAAAGAAGTAGTGCCGAATGTGTTTGTAGTTTCGTACAGGTGAATTGAGGGCTCTCAGAAAATTTCAAACGAGAGTAGCACGATCGCACATATGCTTAAGGTCGTAAATTCATGGTCGTATACTCGTGGAAGGTCGTGATAGGTGCTTTGTATTGCTATATGAGCACTTGCGCAGTCTTTCTCCGAGTTTCCGAGTTGTTGTGGTCGTTTGCTGGCCAATTCGTACGTGGTGTTGAATGTTTTCCCACCGCTAATCTGATCGCGCTGCGCAACGCCCACCGGGCAAAGCGTCTGAGGTAAAATGGCGCGCGAGTATATCGTTCGTTAGTCGAAGAAGGTACAGAAGCAGAGTGCAGGACGAGGTGCTGCTGGTTCGATAAAAAATTGGGGGTTGGGGTTGTGGTCTTTGGCACTTTGAAGAGGTTGGAGATGGCTGAGCTAGTGATCTGTATCGATACGGTAGGCGGAAAGCTTTGCCCCGCAATTCTCGCGTATGTTTGGCGTTTCTTCGGTATGACTACACGTCTTCCCAGGCACACAGCACACTTCATAGATGACCATGACCACGACCATCCCAGAAAAGTCTCTTATGGTAAAGGATTTTGATTTTTAAAATCCATCCTCCAATCTCGCATTGTTTCATATAACCTCATTATTTCACAACTGCTTCCAAACTTACCCTCCTTTCCCTCCAGCCATGGCTCTGGAAAGCCCAGTACTGCTGAGACTTCCCCGCGGCCTCGACCAGACCGAGTTTGTCCTCCTCCATATATCTTCCGAAGGCCACAGGCCACTTGATCTCAAGCTCATTGGGACGGAAAATGAAACTGTTTTCAAGATTATATGTAAGGATCGCCCATCTGCACGCCCCCCCGTCTCGGCCCTACCCTTGGCCCCTTCAATTTCATGCGTTATCTCGGGAGCTAATCAAGGGTCGCCATCTTAGTAGAGCACGATCGAACCTCATCTCTCAAGGATTCCAAGTCAAAACTCAATCAGGAACAATGGGACGCGGTATTATCGACGATTTTGCTTCGTGCAGTGCCAAAAGAGGAGCACAAGGCTATTTTACAAGGTGTGGAGGCTGTTGCGAAAGTTGAGTCCGGCGGGAATAGGCTATCTATCACTATACAAAGGCGTATCGAGGGGATCACGGTATATTGTCATAGCTCTTATCATATCAAAGGATCGTCTAATATCCGGCAGCAACGTCTTGGTTCCCTAATCCTGCGAGAAACCCAAGATGAAGAACCCGACCTCTTCGAATGGTGTGGACAGGCTGTCGAATCGAAGAGCGAATCTGCCGTGGAATTACAGACATTAAAGTCGAGCATAAAATCCAAGGATGAACAATTCAAAAAACTCGAGGAGAAATTTGCCGAGTTGGTTGATCTGAAGAATGGGCATGAGAAATCACTATTAGAGAAGTTTTCCTTGTTACTAAATGAAAAGAAACTCAAGATTAGAGACCAGCAGCGTTTGCTAGCCAGCTCTAATGTCGATCCTGCCAAATTGGAAGCTTTAGAGGCAATCAGAAGATATTCCAGATCACGGTCTGCTGGGCCGTCGAGGAAGGGTATGCGTTTTGTTTCCTGATCCAGTTATATTTGGGGTTTTCAACATAGATGTCTCGGTATTTCTGAGACAGTCAAAGATGCTCCCAAACTCAGTGAAACTTTAACTGACTTTGCGAACTTGCAGGTAAACGGAAAGCCGACGAAAATATAGAGGAGGATGAGTCAGATGAAGGATTTGAGAAAATGGACCTCGACCAGGAACCACCGCAAGATTCGGAAGACGAAGACCAAAGGCAAAGAACACCTGATGCAGAATCGACAGCGGATGAAACAGAGTCAGAAGGTGAAGCACCGCCGCCACCTCCACCTAGGAGAAAGACTGTCAAGACGAAAAGCGGTGGTCAGACTACAGTACAGTATGCATATTTCCGAGCATTGTGAAAGTCTCGGGAGCTCTGAACTTTTACAGATACTCCATAGTCAACATCCTTCTTGTCCCTAGTAATGCTGACTCGCTTTTAGGTCCTCATCTAGCACAGTAGAGGCTGACGCTCCTCCGTCAAAACGAAATCTGCCGGAACGAATTAATGTCTCAAAAGCAGTGAGACATTCTCCGCCACCCAAAGCTGCGCCTATTCTTGACGGATCGGAGACTGAGTCGGATGACGACGAATTATGATAATTCCGATAATTACGAGATTAATGAATTATATTCACGGTATTTGGCGTACACAGTACAAGTCTATCTAAGTGATAATGCTCAGCAAAGCCCCAAGCATGCTTCGCATTGAAGTTGCCCTCTTGAGATGCAGACAAACCTAATAAAAGTAGAGGTAAGTAGAAAATCACATGATGTTTCCTTTTCCCCAAATGCATCATTCTTAGACTACTCAACGGAGTTGCAAAGAGCATCTAGAAGGCCGATGAAGGTACATGGTCCATTCAAGCCAATGTGTCACGCCAATTTCCTTCGGAGTCTTATAATCGCTCACTCGAACTAGGACATCTAATATCTCATACCTACTTACTAGTAGTCCGCCATACTTCCGTCACTCACGCACGCACTATACACACCATCTCTCCTCGGACAAACACGTATCCGCAGCATTCACCAACATGCCACTCCACTCCCACTCCCACTATAGAACTAAACACACGCAACATGCCGCCACCTCAGGCGTTCCCATCCCACTATGCCCCTCCACAATCACAACCGACAAACGCTGCCACAACCCTATCTCTCACCCCTTCGCCCGCAATATTCCCTCCACCTAGCGCGCCAACTACTTGCTCCGGCTTCAGCACGTGCTATGCGTATGCGGCATAGATGGGACGGTTCCTCGAGATGCATCGCAAGCTTGCATGCGCGTTCGCTGGGCTTGGGGACTGGGTTGCGCGTTGCGCGTTGCGGCTTGGATGAGTGGGCTGTGCTGGGCATGTATAGTACCTGTGTACCCTGGTGATCAGTTCGTGCTGAATTGGGTTTCAACTTCGATAATGGGAATGAAAGGATACGAATAGGCGGATATTAGTGCAGGAATATCCTAATGTATACGCCTCTTTGTTCTTGACGGAGATTCGAGTCATCATAGAGCGTGTGTGTGGGGGGCATCTCATGCTTTATAACAGTTTGTTATTCCAATTAGCTTTCATACTGATGATGGTGCTAGGCGGCTGGTCGGCTATCGAGATTCGCGGAAATGCGAATTTCCATTCGTAGCTAACGGGTTTGCGACTTTCTTATTTCTTTTATTATCTCGAATCGCTCTTCATGCCATTTACTTGCCCATTCGCCCATTCTACCTGACCTTGCCACAAAGTTTAGGCTCCTTGATGAAGAATGGTGTCTTTTTGGCTCGTATTGCTAAGTAAGTTTCTACAAATGATACACTATCTATCTTCAAGACTTTCTCTACGCAAATATTAGCCTTGGTCATATTATGCAGTCTCTCAAGTAATTCCCATACAAGTGTCATCGTCTGTTTCACAAGCGCCTCGGCCCTTGAGGGCGGCGCTGCGAGGATCTTGGGCTAGAGGATGAGGTTCGAGGTTTTCATGCCGCGTGTTCTGGTTCTACAGTGGCATCGAGTGTATGGCACATGCTTGATCTATCAGTGAAAGTATTGTTGTCCTTCGTCGTTGCGGAATCTTTCTGTGGTATCGTAGTAGTGTTATGAACACTAGATGTTTATGAATATACTCAATCTCAGTAGCTATCCGTTTACATGCAAATGAGCCTTGAGAACGGTGAGGTCTTGCGATTTCGAATACAGTTGAGCCTTGACAAAATAGTTGTTTCTATAAGTAGGGTATCCTACGAAGTACAGTCTCGAACCTATTAATATATTTCTATCTCTGACTTTATAAAACCGTGCTTGAGTGTGTTCACCGCTACACATTCCTCCAAACTCCAGAGTCAGAACCACAATCTCTCGAATTCAAACCGCATCCTTCCTTCTCTTACACTTCAAAGCCCCGCGCCCATTCAGCTAAAGGTCGATGGTCCAGTAACCACTCGCCAACCTGCTGCTGCAAAAAATCAGCCTTCAGAAATCACGCTCCCCTAACAAGCAAAATCACATCAGACAAGTTGCCTATTAGGCCATACCTGGTTCTTACAGCTATGAATTACATCATACCCGTCAATCTCATAGTCCGTCGCGTCGGAATCTCCCGTGATACCTTCGAGCGTCATATCGCTCCGACACGCAACAGTCTGCCGGAGATAGTCGAAGCAGTGCATGATGTGACCGAGCTGCGGCAGTACCGGCGTAAGCGTCTCGTTCAAGCGGCTTTGGTTTTGGCTTTCTTGGGACCCTGAATAAGCTGCTGGAAACGGGCTCTCGTTTCGTAAAAGCCGCGAGAATTGCTTGCGTAGCGTTTTCTAGAAGTGGGTAATCGCATTAGCAAAGTAATTTTTCACAGTATCTTCCGTGTAGGTAGGTAGGTATATGACTAATTGATGAGATAGATGTAGCTAGGTAAACATACCAGGCAATGATGCTGGTGTCCCCACGTCGTGATATAAACCTCGCCCGCCCCTTCCAGTGCCGGAATTCCAGGTGGTAGATGATATGCTGTCGGACGGGAAATCTGCACCCATTCCGTAACGCCCGGCAGCGAGTCGCTCCACAGAAGATCGGATTCGGGGCTTGAAAGCGTCTCCATGGATTTGTTCCTCACAATCGCAACGGTCTCGGATGAAACTGTTTTGGGGGTCTGGTTTAGCGGAAGAAATGAGGGTTTCTTGAACGGTGTGTGGGCAGTTAATTACTCACATTTTGGATGGTATTGGGTCTGTGAGGCCTGCGGAGATAGCCAGAGGTAGGTTTGGAGAATGTTGATTACGAAAAGAATGAGGGATATATATATGTAGAGAGAGCTCGGAAACCTGTATTGCGAATATCTGAGCTTCGGTGTAGGCGAATCTTCAGCTTTGAGAACTGTTTGTGAAGCTCTGAGGTATATTTCTGAGGCTTTTCGGTATAAAGGAGATCCATCACTCAGCAAAAGCAAGAGAAATCCAGTGATTCGAAGCTAAACCAGACAAATAAAATGGAAGAAAGAACGAATTCAGTCCAAGTTCTCCAAAGAGAGCCCCAGATTTGATAAGTTTACAAAGAACTCTTAAACCCGCAAACCTTTACAAGTATGATCGCACAAAGCTGACCGGTTACATACTCGCCTACTATTACCTCACCGTCCCATTGACACGATATCCTAATACGAAGCTTACATGGCACAGAACAGCTTACTCACACGTCCGCATCTTGATATCCTGGTCGTACAGCCACGGAACGCCACGCTTACATGGTACAGATCTCACCAGATGTAGGTATTTAGATGGAGTGAAACATGTACTAAAATATGACGCTTATATAGCCCGCGGTTGCACGCAAAGAGGAAGAGAATGCATCGAAGTCTCCTGTCCTTTTGAGTATATAGTTAGTTAGAGCTTGTACAGTCACGTCTTGTTTCACCCAGAATGATGCTGCTGCTTCTATAGGAGATTATTGAACGTGAATGATTCGGTGGAAATGCACACGAGAATGTTTCTGAGTTGGACTGACTATATCACTAATACGTAACGTAGCTGATAATAACTTACTTTTTCTTTTAGCTTCGCAATTCGGGATTTCGATAGAATAGACTGAGTAGTAAACACCATTATTCCGGTCTCAAGAACATACAAATACTCCTTGATCGCACCCTCTTTGCACATCATCATTCTCCGCTCTTACTTCACTGCCTCAGCACTACTCCGTATATCGTCAAAGCTAGACAGTGACTATTGTCAAGTCTCACAAAACCCTTACCTACATAACCTTCACCCAGCTCCCCCACCATCATTCAGCTTCTTCCAAACGTCAAAATGCAATACCCCATATCCACCCTGCTATACACTGCCCTCTCCTTCCTCTCAATCGCCACATGTACAGCTGTCCCCGCTATGCCCGAAGACCCTCTAGCCATTGCCTCAGCATCATCACCCACAATCATCTCATCCCCTCCCCTAAACCTGGAGTTAGATATCCGCCAGGGTCCAGGCGGCCACTGCAATTGCCGCTACATCTGCCATACGGTCCCGGGGATCGGGGGAACGACTGTGTGTACGTGTACTTATGATAACAAGGTGGCGGGGCGCACAAGGGAGAATGCTTGTGATAGCGAGTGCAGGGGCTTTTAGGGTTGTGGTTTTGAGGGGGTGGAATAGGATGGGATAGGAGTTAGGGTTTGGGATGGGTTGGTCATTGCATTGCTAGGGGAAGTGGGAAGTATAAGAAGCTACCTACTAGTTTTATTATTACAAATAAGTCCCAGATTGATAGAATCCCAATTTTACCTCCCAAGATTCTGATCAGAGTCAAAGCTTACGCAATGTTTATCAAATTGGCGCTAATAAAAAATTGACTAAAGAGCAATCCCAGGGCATATGCTAGATCAGCCAACTACAGAAAGTCTCTATAGTCTTTACTACAAGGGGCAAGCAAGCTCCGATCTCATCGACACTACCCGCGCAGACTCATCGAATCGAGGAGACAACACCTATCATCAACCAGACCATTCAATGTATTGAGTGATTTCATTCTGAAAACAGTATAAGCGCGGAATAAACACCTGGTCTTCTTGTTATTAGTGGAGTAGAAGTTGTGGTTTTCTCCACATTACAGCCACGGCCAGTACTTGAGCTACAGATAAGCCAACGATTATCTTGAACAAGATAGCATAAGCTTCCCCAAATGTTTCCCTGACGATATTCTGCACATCCTTAGAGAGCATTGGAATTGTACTTAGATCTTGTAGAAGGACGGCGAGTTGAGACTCCGAGACGAGTCCCTGAAGATTGGCTATCAAATAGTTATTAACAATGGTGCCTGATACTGCAACGCCAATAGATGATCCTATCATGCGAAGTTGAATAATAACGCTACTTCCGACCGCTATGTTCGTCAGTATGTGTCAGCTTCTAGATATGGAAGCAAGGAACAAAGTACCTATATCGCGAGGCTCAATACATCCAGGTGTTGAGATCATGAGAACAGAGAATACCAAACCAGCCCCAACTCCTGTTATAACTTCGTATGCATAGAGAGCGTGAGGAATAATTTGCGAATTTGGAACCATAGTCATCAAAGAAATTCCTAGGAGTTGAATTACCGAGCCACAGAAAAAGAAAACAATTGCTGGGGCGTTCTTTATATTGGCTGCCGCGGCATTCCCAAAGAAGGATCCAATCGGAACTGCCAGGCTGAAAGCTAGGAGATGAATGCCAGCTTCAGATGGGGAGTTTTCGTTTACGGCTTGGAATCTTTGTGGTAGTTCGATTGTCAAAACCGTCAATGAGATGCCGACCAAAAATGCCATTCTGCACCATGTTAGTGACAGTATGACTGGTGTTTTTCTTAGGCAACTTGCAATAGCATCGCCATCCAAACTCGATTTTTTGTAAAACGCCACGGAAACAAAGGTTCTCGTACTGATTCTATGTGACTCAATCTCCACTCCCATATGAGGAATGCTAGCCAAAGAAGCCCAGACATGATAAGAAGCACTATTATAGTAGGCGAGGACCATTTCGCTTCAATGGATGTCTCGAGCAAACCTGCTACGAGCATGAATGAGGCGCCTAGAAGTAATATTGCTCCAATAATATCAATTCTTGAAAGAAGCGGTCTAATTTTGTCCTTAGTGGCCTTGAAACTGAGCTGCGGAACTCGACGATAAGGGGCCTGGCCGTGGTTTGGAAAGTTAAATGGCATGATCAAAAAGACTAAAATAAGTATTGCACTTCCGATAGGGACACTTTCTTCGATTAGTCAAACTCCACAGTTAAGGAATAAGATTTGCCATTTAATAGACAACAACGAGAAGTCTTACTTGAGCAGAAAAATCCAACGCCAAGTTGCGTGTGACACGATGACACCGCCAAAAATTGGACCTATGGTCGTTGCGAGAGCCACAAAAATAAAAGTGATTCCTCCGTACAAAGGCATTTTCTCCTTTGGTACAATCTCGTATATCATGGTCAAAGACACAGAAAAGGTTCCTGCGCCACCAATTCCTTGCAATGCTCTGAATATAATTCTGAAAGCCTTGTTAGTAGACTACCTGAATAATGCCTTTATACGTACAGTTGTATTATGCTCTGGGCTGCTCCACAAGCTCCCGAGAAGATCACAAAGAATAGCAGGCTGAAACTCAAAGCGGCTTTGCGGCCGGATATATCGCTGATCTTGGCCCAGATAACAAGGAAGCCTCCGAGGTAGGAGTTAGCACCAATAATTTACAAGAGAGTTTCAAGAGAACTAACACGTATATGTGATCAAATAGGCGGAGACAACCCAGCTAGCTTTAGTAAAGCTGTGGAATTGGTTCGTAATAGTGACTAAGGCAGTGCCCACAATAGTAACTTCCATATTAATCAGAAGCGTACATATCCATATTCTTCGCGCGTTTTAGTTCTCAATACAGATTCCAATGGAAACATGAGGGTTTCATAACGACTTACGCTAAGGAGAGGAGGTAGAGCCTTGCTCCATGCAGGTAAACATTCTTAGGGTCTGGCGAGGAAGCCTTCTCTAATTCACTAATAGGTGTTTGCAGTTCATTTTCATCGCAAACCTCGTCTTTCAATTCTGAGTTCGTCATTTCTTGAGTTGCTAGAGTCAATAGCGACTTCAGGTCGTAATTGAGGGCCACGAAAATACTTCGAAGACTGATATCGATCGTGGCGTACTCCAGAATGTGAGATTGGCAAATGAAAGTTACTTAGTCCAGAAACAAACTTGCGAGCATGCATTCAGTCTAGCCGTGGATCGCCTATAATATAACCTAACAAAAGTATTACGACTTAATTACACATAAAATGGGCAAATACTCATACTGTACACAGCATGACAGGGCCATCAAAAATTGGATACCGTCTCCCCGCTAATGCAGAGAATATCTGAGGGTTTGACGAACTGCATCGATCTTCCGCTCGATTAGCCAAGAAATGATATCGGATAAAATAAGACAGCCACACGGTGGTAAGTGGTTAGCAATTGTTTCAAGAGTCTTTTATTACCTGCCTAAAAGGACTACCACACGGTGAAAATTTGTATCTGAATCAGCATGTACGTATCTTTATAATATAGGAGTCAGCGTCGCATTGCTTGCTGCACCTTGTAAGCAACCCTGTTGCTCGGTAGACGTGCCACGCAGATGCGTATAGTAGTAGTGCAGACTTGAGGTCTGTTTCTACTTTTTAATAAGTATAAGGATTAATTTTAAGTCATTTATGATGCACACCTTTTCGCACACCTTTTCGGCGTCTCGCCGCCATCTTGCATAGTATTTATTTCGGCTATACTGGTAGTAGTCGAGATCTAGGTTCCCTGGTTTAGTTGAGTCTTCTCGTGCGGGGAATCAGACCACCGTGTACCCAGGCTGCCCAGCCCCCCCAAAATAAGCAGGTCCTTAGGTCAAAGGCACACTTCACCCGTTATCTATCAAGTCAAAAACAACCCTGACCTAGTAAAAACTCGCTTCAAGCAGGTTAGAGAGGTAGTCAAGCTCACACATTTATTGGGTCTGGGAACTTAGATCGAATTCAAATGCCATAAGCTACCCTTTGGTCTCAAGCTGTGAGGGTTGGAATTTATAATAGAGATACTTAGGCTAAGCTTTTACTACGCATTAATTAATGCGTCTGCTATTAAGCATTCTATTCTATTCTACTTATATTATATATTTATTAACTAGTTTCTTAGAATATTCTAGAAACTATTCCTTTTTCTTTATATATAGGAAGTGTTAGTAACATAGGAGTGATCACTTCTACGGCATTCTGGGTGCTATAGACTTGACTGGTATTCGGTATAAGTAGCTAAGTGTGGAAGATAAGGCGATGGAGGCTATGCCTCTGCGTCTCTTAGTCATCGGCGCTAGTATCTGGTGACTACATATCCCGACAGGAAAAGCTCATATATATATATATATATATAGAGTCTTCATGTACTTCTTAATTAAATCTTAAAACCATACCTTAAGTTGTTCGAGGTCTGGCCTCTCACACGAGCTTCCTGAAATGGCTGCGGGGCTGGATAAGGTACGAGGATTTTCCCCAACCTTCCAAATCAATTGCCGGCGGTAAATATCCAGAACAAGCCAAGCCACCTCGCATGCAATGACTCGGGATCAGTATTAGTTACTGTGCTTGGGGCGATTGCGGGCCAGCGGAAAATATTATACTCAAGTTATATTGCCATTATTATCTCTATGGCGAACTTTCCTGGCTGTGTTAGTCTGGAGCAAAAGTAGAACATGAGAGTTTTCACAAGGGAAATTGTTATTAATGTCTGAAGAGATCGATTGCAATTTGTAGATAGACTTAAGTATTTCATGGCTTAGAAATTAAAGTGCCCAGAAACGACAGCTGTGGTTCATTCCGAACAAGTGACGCAACAAGCTCATCAAAGAGCTCCAGACCCAAAAATTCTCAGCAAAGAGCATTGTACCGTTGAGGAGATCAACGCTTATTGTGCAGTGACAGCCAGATCGATGGTGCTCTTAATTGCCTGTGCAGCACCAAGTAGAGCAAGCTCGTCAATGGCCGTAGGAATTCCGTTACCACTACTGTGGATGTAGTTAATATTGGTGCTGGCGGCGCATAAATCGGCGATCTGTGGGGCTAGTTCGGCATGCATCTTCTCATTTGCACTCCAGACGTTAGCAGTAGGAATAGCGATGGGAAATTCGGTAGCAGCGTCTTCCAAGAACTCCCAACCCTTGAGCGCCTTGACGTTCAAGACCGGGAAGGTACTAAAGAAGACAGCTCCTTTGAAAAGCGGAGGTTCTTCGGGCTTCTCCTCGGCGTGGCGCATCAGTAAAGCTGCCATCAAACTGGCGGTTGCACACTGAGCGACGACAAAGTCAAACGGGCCCTCAAAAGTCACAAAGTCGTGGATATCCTCCATGGCTCGTGCAACACTTGCAGTATCGTGCATGTCCACGAACGAGAAGCACTCTTCATCCTCTGGATACTCGTCTTTGAGTGCTGGAGTACCGTATGTAAGTGCAATTCCGGGCCATGTCATACAATGTGACTTACTATGGAACTTTGGTGTGGGTATGCTACCCTCCGCAAACTTCCACTCAATTCCATCACCGAGTTCGTTTCTGAGAGCCGCTATAATGAATCAAAGTCAGAGAGCGTGGAGGTTAGGGCATTTGATTTTCTCACCAGTCTGTGCTTTGAAAATCTGAAGATCGCAAATTAGTGTTGGGAATTAAGACTTGTATAGTCTCTTCAAATACGGGCTCACATACCCTGCTGTTGGTACCATGGCCATGGAGGCAGAGAACTTTCAAGGGTTTCGTAGATGCCATCTTGGTTCGGCTTGCGACGAATGAATTGTCTCTTCTTGAATTCTTTTTGAGAGATCGCTTAGCAGAAGCGTAGTTTACACAATGTTATTGTGCTATCTGACAAGGCCCGGTCGATGGGAAGCCACTACTTATATCTTAGCACCGGGAACGATATTCGCAATCAATCTGCTCGGGGCCTAGGCTTGTGCTAATAAAGACATCACTTATTTAGATATATGTATATACGGTAATTATTGTTCTTATTATTCTTATTTTCACTAGAAGCCATTACGCGAACGTTTCAATCAGGCATGAGATACTATTCCTCTTTTACTAGTAACTAATCTATCAGATCTGCCAAGCATTCATCCCTGCTCACGAAGTTACGATGGATACGTAGCTGCAGATAGAGCACGAGGATGGTGTTATGCAGTCATATGGGGTGAGTGGAGATTCTCCGGAGCTATATTCATTTTAGGCATCTAATATCATGCCCAACCTTGCCCTTAATCCTGGTCGATGCGTCTGCCCCTTATCCGGAATCCTTAACATCAGATGCTACTGTGCGACTCGACTTCTCGAGACAAACTTGCAACTGAGCCCCTGGCATCAGCCCACGATGCAGTCTATCTCCCACTAGGTCGAGAACGCCGATGGGCGGCGTCTCCAGAAATTGGACAGGTGCCTTACCATTTTCTCGTAGCCTACATTTGTTGTATTTTTTGCCGTTGAGACAGTATTACGATCGCCATTTCGAGAAGCTTCATACTACCTCTTCTAATACAGCCTAATCAGCTCAATACCTAGAAAATATCCATTGAGATGAGTATGGAACCAATCGTCACCCGCAGACAGAAAGGTAGTTTGAATGCTAAAAACAGTACCGGAGAAAAGGAACGATTCCTTCCGCGTTACTCCGATAGCTCGAGCTCCATGATACACTGACCCGCTTGATGAGACTCGTACATGTTGACAAGCTTTAGACTAACGCTGCGAAAGAGCAGTATCCACTCGGTTTCCGTCCGAGCACCAGTTCCAAACGTTGCCATCATTGTGAGGTCCATGCCGCAACTCAGCTCTGTAGGGTGAAGATCCTTGATGGTATCCTCGTACGCAAGAAGTCGGCTGTAGCCACGTCTCATGCTTTCTTTCAGGTGGTTCAGAATTTCTCTTGCCTTGTCATCCGTGTAATTGTGGAGAATGGCATGCAAGAAGTATATTCGTGCTCCCTTGACCGGCTGCGGGGCAAAGAAGTCGTGGGGCATTCTTTCAATCCCTTTGCTGACGTTTGCGGCTTGCACTTCTTCGGGGCGGTCTTGTAAAACCAATCTCCCGGCGGAGTCGGGGTACTTCTGCAAGAATGCTTCGATGTCTCGTCCGCCGCCCCCGGCGACATCCACCAAGAGGGTCCCCTCTTCATCCGCATCCTCGAGTAGAGAATCCACAGGGTATAGATCTAGCCAAGGCTCCTGCGTTGCGCTCCAGACTTTCATCAACCCGACAAAGTTGGCCATCTCTTCGGGGTGCGCACCAAACCACTCGTAAACGGTTGCCTTGGTCTTTCTGAAGTTCTGCCACGCGCCCATATCTTTTGGTGCGACAAAATTTGTTCTCTTCACGTAATCTGGAATCAGTGCAAAGTACGGGTATCCACTTTCAAACAAGAAGTTCAGAGCGTGGATAGCGTCCTGAGTCAGCATGGCCTCTGACAAGAGCGTTCCGGAGTACGCATCAGTGCCGCTCTGGTCGAGAAAGCCAGCCGCGCTTAATGTTCGGAGGAGTCTTTTAATGAGATTTTCATCTTTGCCTGTGGCCTTGCTTAAGTCCTCAGCCGAGCAGGGGCTGTCTCTCTCACGAAGCTTTTCGAAAAGTCCCATGTGGCTCGCGATTTGGACCGAGACTGTGATCCACGGCTATGAGGCTGTTATTAAAGCTCGCTCAGTAAGAAAACGCTGACAGAACCTCACCTCTCCCCAGAACATCCGAGCAATTCTCTCCCATGGTGATTCTAGCCTTTGGCACAGACGACGAGCGGATGCCAACACTTTGGCTCTCATTGCTGAATCTTGCTGCAATGCCTGTTCGTCGACTGCGTTCAAGCTTTTGACCAATCCCGCATAATCCTGTCCTACGTTATAAAAGGAATTCATGGCGTTGGTGGTAATGATAATGCTTTTTCCAACGACTCGCTGCGTTAGGGTGTCACTTCGGGTACCCCGTAAAAGACGGAGCTGTGAGAAATTAAATCTCTAGTACACCGCCCCTGCTTTGGAGCTAGTCATTTTTCTGGATGACATGCCTTTATAGTACTAGCGCAAGTCCGTTGCCGTTTTTTTATATTTAATGGTACAACATGAGCTTTTCATATATATCTATGTTTTTGGTTTGACACTGTCCCAGTAATGAATACGTAGTAAATATAATCAATCATAACCATGAGAAATCCCAAGCAGGAAGTTTTCAATATCGCCTACGAAACTGCAATATTGGACCACTTTTGCTAACTACAAAATAATCTCTGATATTATATTCGCCCCGCGGACCAGCTCCCACGTTTTCTTGACCAGGTTCGAGCCGTATATCAAACTCAAAGACCACCCGGGCAATAATAACATATAATTCGAGCAAAGCCACATACCGGCCCATACAAGCCCGGGGACCTATGCCAAACGGCACAAATGCCTCCCTTTGCTTTGCCAATTCTGGTTCCACCAATTTGACTTTGTTGGATTTTGGAGCTTCCTTTGAAATCCACCTTTCAGGGCGATATTCAAATGGCGCTTCGAAGTATCGTTCGTTGTGGTGCAACGTGTATGTAGGAACGCCGAGGATAGTACCACTGGCAAAATGATGTCCCATCACACTCAGACCGCCGGTGCACACCTCGCGAGGAAGAAGCATGGGCACTGGAGGACAGAGTCGCAGGGCTTCATCTACACAGGCTTTTAAATATGTATTTGATGCTACCACCTGCCCTGAAGATATCTCCTCGATATTTGTAAAGTCATTCCGAATCAAGCTTGTCAGTCGGTCGAGGACATCAGGATGATGCGCAAGAAAATAAAAGAGCGACGCGAGAGCCGTATTGGTTGTGTCAGAGCCTGGGTATCGCCATTATCAGTGCCCGTTGGGTGGAAGATTTGGCTTGTGAACCTTAAAACATACCCGCAACCAACAGCATGTTGATCTCACTGATCAGCTCATGCTCCTCATACCCCTTGCCAGTCTCTGGATCCTCAGCTCGCATGAGGTAATGTACTAGATCCTTGGGTCTTGCATGATGGTCTCCTAGATCGAGCCGCTTCCGCAACAACTTTCGCGCAAACGCCAACCGCATGCCCAGCTTCCGGCCCTGGTCCCTCATCACCACAGCCCCTAGCTTGAGCTGCTTGAGTGGTGGCATATGACCCAATATGTTTAGGAACCATATATTGTGCTCCATGAGTGTAAGAAACGGACGATGCTCCACCGAACGCGTCGTGTTGAAAGACTGTCCGAAGAGCAGGCTGCCAAGTGAGTCGAAGATGATCCAAGCGGACCAATGGCTCATATCCTTCGGACTCGCCCACTTGTCGCCCGCAGTACCGTCGTCGCCCAGCGCTGCACACCAATCGCGGATCACGTCTATAATGGACGACTGCACCGCCTGCACTGATTGATTCGAGAAGGCGTAGGCCATGAACCGCTTCTTACGCGCGTGGATGTGTTTATCTCGGGTGTTGAAGACGCTGTCGCCGAAGAAGGCGGTATACCAGGTAGATTTCCGGACGTTGGCATTGCCGCCGTAGATTTGAGCCAAGGCGGACGCTGAATTGATGGATATGTGATTGGGGCCACAGCGGACGATAGCACCGTAGCATTGATGGATTTCGTAGAGATGCTGGTGGCGGGTGCCGCGTATGGCATGATAGACTGCTGGAAGCCGAGTGAGCTTCGCAAGAAAGGGTCCTGGATAGGCAGCGAGAGGGTGGAAAGTAGTTTGGTATAAGATCCAAATCGCGCACTGGTACTCCCATTAGCTATAGAGAGCGAGTTCCTGAAGTATTGAGGACACATACCACGGGCCATACCACGCATAGAATGAACAATATGGTATGCATACTGATGATTCGTAACAGCGAGAATAGAAAATAAGCTGGCGGTGCTAAAGTATTTATTGCTTGCTTTAAATAAGTCTTAGTTAGTCTTTGAATACCACACTAAGAAACAGTAATTTTATGGGGCGAGAACAGCAGTGGGGGTATCAGATGGCCCGGGTCAGGTGAGAAGACGGCGGCATGCTCGCCGTGGGCTATATTTAAACTACTACGCTCTTTTTTTTTATATAGAGAAGAAATGCAATTTCTACGAGTATTTATTTCACCACCCAGATAGCTATGTGACTGACTGTGTTGCTTAGGCTATTTACATGCCAGATCTCAGTCCTAGACCTGTATCCTCTTGCAGCCTTTTTCAATACTTGAAATCATATCATCCTCAGTCCAAGATATCTAGTAAGTTGCACTTGGGTCTGCTTCAGCTTCACGCCTATAAGTAGCAGCGGGATCTGCTTCCGCATCGGCGGCAGCTTCACGCCTGTAGGTAGCAGCGGGATCTGCTTCCGCATCGGCGACAGCTGCACGCCTGTAAGTCGCGGCGGGATCCGCATCCCTGACCTCGTTGACTAGAATATCATCTTAGTACATTCTCTGTGAGAAGCGTTCTAGTATCCGCTCCAGGGACTTCTTACCTTGGGTCGGGAGAGCTAGTGTGGCAGAGAAGAGGGCCAAAGCCGTAATGCCGGACAAGAGGGAACTGATCTTCATGGTGTATCGATAGCTTCTTTGCGCCTGATCAACTAGCAAGTAGTTTAGAAAGATATCTGAGTAGATTTGCTGCAGTTACAGAAATTGAAGATGTACGTAGTGATTTCAAGTCTGGCTGACGAGCAAGAGCGAGATACTCTACTTTTATATAGCGTGGGATATCGGGAGAAATCGTCTTGCTTCCGGCCGCGGCGAGGGTGTGCAAATCTGAGCGGCAATAATGGTGATTGGAGTGGTGGTGGGTACAAGGATAAGAACTCCACTGGTCGACTAGGAAATAGGAAAATAATTGAGAGCAATAGTGCCCAGGGGCCTAGAAAGCGAACTTATATATTGGACGTTCATCTGTGCTTTGTACAAGGCTCGACTTCGTGCTTCAGGCAACCATTATACTTCTCATGTCCCTATTTTTATGAAACAATATGAGTCGCTCACACAGAGGATATCGCGCTCTTGAAAGAGATGAGTGGGAGCTTGGGCAACATGACAGTGGGCTTGACCATGGCTTCATTTCAAAGGCAAAGGCCAAAGTATCGAACTGGAGAACCCATATTGTTACGGGAATACTCATCATTTCGAATATCAGTACCCTTGCCATGCTCATACAAAGGATTGAAGATCCACGACCAGAGGTCAAGCAATCAGGAATGTTCATTTCCGTGTTTGCTGCATGGCTGAAAATCAAGGCTAACGTCAAATAGGCCACCTCGTGCATACACCTTGGAACAGCGAGATACCATTCGAATGGTATACGGCTTTCTCCTCTGAAAATTACACGCAGTCAGATACACTTTGGGAGAACGTCCGACCTTCGCATGGCCTTGTAGCCGTTGATTCCGCGTTAGCTGAGAAGCAAGGCCTACCGAACTCGACAGTACTTCCTCACCGAGAAAGCATGCGTCCGAAAAAGGTTTATCTTCTGCAATCCTATCATCAAATGCACTGCCTGGTAAGTAAGATGACCACGAGTGCTGAGCGATTGCACACGTTGTGACGTTGAACTTATCAAATGCAGAGAATCATCCGCATAACGCTTCGACAAAGCATGGATGGCCAGGAGTTTACCTGGCCAATACATCATACATGGCACTGTATCGATGCTCTCCGCCAGGTAAGCAGCACCCCTACAGTACCTTCGTATAGCTGGATGCGCTGCTAATTATGATCCCAGTCGGTGCAGTGCGGTGCAGATAGCACGGCGCTGGGAACATTCGGTCATGGGCGATCGGGCGAGGGGCAGATTCTAAAGTGCCGGGATTGGGATATCTTACGAGACTGGGCGACGGCAAATAGTGCCTGCTACACTGATAAGGCAACTGACAGTCCATTCGGCGACCATTATGGCGTTTGTGATGACGGTACGGACGGACTACCCTCTGCGGCAGAGATGGCACTGCCGAAATAGATTTGGAGCTGTGCTGTGCCGCCAACAGGACCATTACTCTATGTGAGTGGCCGGGGGGAGGGGGGAGGGGGGAGAGAGTGTACTTCGTACTCGCGCTCGATCTCACACGTTATGCACGATAATAATAAATCCTTGATCCGTACCTCCGTATACTCTGCAGAGCGAATGGGAGAGTTGACGTTGCATCAAGGTTGGTTTCCTTATCCTTGTACTCGTAAGTGCAGTGCAGCCGCGGCACAGTACCGAGTATCCGGGTAAATCAAGATCAAGTTTCGTGCAGCTGCGGCACGGAAGTATCCCACCTGCGGGAGACCCCACCCCACCCCGCAAGAGCAGCCAATGCTAGTAAACTCCATCACACCACTTAGTTGCCAATTCGGTCTCCTTTTAGAATCCTCCTCGTTACAGGATTCCAAGAGCACAGCACTCTCGCCCCTGACCACTATTGACTGCCAACACACTCTAATAAAGTCCCTCTGTAAAGTCCCTCTGTAAAGCATGACTCCCTTCTCCGCCATTGACAGGCTACCAGAAAAGCTCTTGTCCATCAGACACCTACCTCACTTGCCCATTATAATCTCCAACTGTTTGTGCAGTGGCTACGAAGACTGAACGCTACAGAATATGGCGCAACCATCGCCGCCAGCCAAGGAGACCTATGTCAATCCAAGGAGTGTGATGGGAACTGCTATAACTTTTATTGTTCTAGGAGTAGCCGTCGTCATCAGCCGATTCTCCATGCGGAGGGTGAAGCGCTCCTCTATCGGAGCGGATGACTGGTTTGCACTTGCAGCGTTGGTATGTCTATTACTTTGTCTTCCCAATTCGCGCGTACCTACTAACGATGGTCAAGTTTTTCACCATTTTGTACTGTGTGACACAAATCACAGGCATGGCTCTCGAGAATGAATTTCCGCCCAAATAACTAATCCTTAGATACAAGGTGTTGCCATCCACACAGAAGGCTACCACTCGCCTCACGCACCTCATGGTCTCCACTCCGCCGAAACGGCTTTACCGCCAGTTCAAGTCAGGTTCAAGAAGGCATGCTTTTTCAACTCAAAGATGCGTAAAAGACTCGCTGACAAGTTTAGATCCAATATACCCTGAACCTGACCTTCGTCCTCGTCATCGGATCAATTCGGTTCTCAATCCTCTTTTTCTATCGACGCATCTTTCTTGGACGAGGCTTCAACATCGCTTGGTGGATCGTGATTGTCACCACCACGCTATGGACTGCCATATTTTTCTTTACGAGCGTTTTCCAGTGCGGTACGAATTTCTCCGCCTTCTGGGGCTCTTTCGCGGACAACGCCAAGCACTGCATCTACATTTTCGGGGAAGTTGTAGCGCTAGCCGTCACGGATGTTGCGCTGGATGTTGTAGTACTCTGTTTGCCTTTGCCATATGTGATTACCATCGTGTAGGAGTAGGGAAACTCGTCCACTGACATCGACACAGGTTTGGAGGCTACAGATGCCCAAAAGGCAGAAGCTCGCTATATCATTCATCTTCCTGCTTGGTCTGTTTTCCGTCGCCGCTGGCGCTACACGTATGGCCATGAATATTGACGTGAACTTCCTGCACCGTAAGTGTCTCGGACGCGCTTCCGACCCGTATAAACAACGGCTGATACAATTTGAACAGATCCAGGTGGTACCGTCCCGGTTCTTGGATTGCGGCCCGACGATGTTGTAGGCAAGTCAATGAATCTTCCCACGCCTCTTTCTTCACTAACCTTCTCCTGCAGGAATTGTTGGCTTTACCCTCTTTTGGCAACTTGTGCAGGTAGGCGTTGCGCTCATCGCCTCCAACCTCGTCACATTGCGCCCACTCTTCACCGCACTGTGGCCCGATGGCCTACTCAGCCGCATCCGTAGCCGTCTGTCGTCACAGGGCTCGAGCTCGCGAAGTCGACGTACAAATGAGGACAAGACTTCTGAAAACTCCTCATACTTGAACAGATCTGCACAGGGGTTTCAGAGAATGGGTGATTTGGACCAAAGTTCGACGGCGATGCCGTTGCACACGCTGACGGAGAAGGATAATAAGCTGCAAGTTAAGGCGGACCAACTCAGTGCGTAAAGACCAAACCATTCATAGTTGCATTACCTCTGCAGCTTAAAGTCTTGTCCTCATCTCACAATTTCTGAACGACCAAGCTTTCGTGTAAGATACTCTTTGTGTTCAGTCCTAACAGCGCGTCGGATTTAGTGCTGAGTAAATATATAAAAACATATTTTCAAATCTATAACAAAGAGAGTGTGCGTAGAAAGGCCTATGATCAATTATAACAAATATTTCATTGAAAATTTCTCTCGTCTGCAAGATAGATGTGAATATTTAGAAGGAATCGCTTGATTCTCTGTTACGCAATATTAAGGGCCTTTTGAAAGAATATGCCAATGAAAAGTTCCTCGGATAGTAAACATCTAAATATCTATTCCGGTTCATTCGTGGTTCCACGCTAAGATTCATAAATAACCTAGGTTATACATAAATATAACTAAGATTTATAGATAAATCAGTTTATATATAAATCACTCAAAATTAGAGATATATTCTACTACTCTAATAGTAAAGAGCTCCTTTTTTATAATTACCTATTAAATAAGCCATTATAAATTTAATATTTAAAAAGTAATTATAGAAACTAAGCTTCATTAATTATTCTAGAAGAGAAATAAAAGCAATTTCTAGTTATTAAAGTAGATAAAAACTTAATATCTTAGTAAGGAGAGAGAAGGGAGGTGTAGTGTAGTGTTATGTTATAAATAAATAAATAATTAGGAAGTGAAAAGAGTTTTTTAGGTGGGATTGCCTATAAAATTAACTCTTACTTACTTTAGTTTAGTGTAGATTCACGAGTAAACTAGATTTATAAGTAAACTGATTCACGAGTAAACTAGTTAATTCATAAATGACACTAATATTCACGAGTGACCTAGAGTATACGTGGATTTGTACTAAGATTCATGAATGAACTAGGTCACTCGTGAATGCGCTAAGATTCATAAATGAACTAGGAGATTTATGAATTGCTTATATTCACGAATAAATCGGAACATATCATACACCACTCCAAAGCTCACGCTTTGGCCCGCTAGCCCAAGGTGCTGACTTCAAAAGTAAATTTGATTCATTGATCTTTCCTACGCTCAAATAAAGCGTCGAAGGGACCCGGGTGTGCAGCGAATTGATCGCAGGTCAGCGTGTGCATCCGTGTTCCATCTTCACCAATGGCTGGACGGACCGTGTATTTTGTCAGAAGCATCGCGATAATCATCCTGATTTCAACAAAGGCAATACGACGCCCAAGGCATAAATAGCGACCTGGAAAACAGAGTTAGCAAGCCGCTTCTACCGACATGACTAGTCGGAAGGGCTTATCAGACCACGTACCTTGACCAAATGGCAGATGCCCGCGCGTATCTAGGACAAGATGTTTCTCTGAGGTCCATCGCTCCGGGATGAAATCTGCTGCTCTTACGAAGCATTCCTCAGCTTGTTATGAAGGTCAGCAATCTATTCAACTGAGCATTGGTAGGAAATCGGAATTGAGCTCACATCGTGCAATGCTGTATCGCGGGACCTGGACTGTGACGTTGCCCGGGATGATCAGCTTCCCAATCTTCATGCCTTCAGGCGGCGTGTCTCTCAGGCCTCCCGTCAGTAGGATAGGATGTAGTCGCAAGACCTCCATCAGAAATGCATCGAGATATTGGCATTGTTGCAACGCTTTGCGATCAGTGTAGGAGACCACACTGATCTCCTCGTACACCTTGGCCGCCTTTTGCGGATGCATGGCCAACCGGTAGAATGCGCAACACAGCGTTCCGGCAATTGGATCACTGATCTCAAAGTGTTTAGCTGTCGTTGTAGATAGTACGGGGCAGCTTTAGAACTGACCTTCCCGAGGCGATCAACGAAATACTATCCCCTTTCAGACGACGCAGCTCTTCAGTGGTAAACCCTTGCGCATATGCCTCTTTGATAGCATGAGAAGCCCAATCCTGCTTCTCTACACCGTGCTGTACCCCCCATGTTTTAGCAGAGTCTGTTAAGGTACTTAGGAGGTTTGCCTACGGGCATACGTTCTTCTATCTTTGAAGAACCCCACTCCTTCATGCCGTTGAACGGATTAGAATATGCAAGCCAAGTATTGTAAATCTGGTGGGCCCAACTAAGCCAAACTACGAGTCAGCACGTATGATCGGTATCAAGAGAGGCCAATCTCGGGTCAAAGCCTACGGAATTGGAGTTAATTGTCCCATAAGTTTGGTTGCACCTCGCAACAAATCAATAGCACCTCGCCACTCCTCGCTTGTGAGTGTTTCAAAAGAGTTGGAAAAAGTAATGTCGCCGATGCAGTCGAAGGCAAACCGCTGAAAATTCGGTCTCAGTTCCATTGCCAGTTGAGATTCTGCGATTCGTTCAATGATTGCATCAAGCTTGTGCGCGTGTTCCAAAATTCTGTCGTGATATTGGTCAATATCTATAACAGATCAATATGTCAACTCAGTCAGTTTCTACGTAAGTGATACATACTGCTCTCGGTTAGAGCCTGTGCCCATATTCTTCTTCGCCAGTCGTGCGCCTTAAATGAGCGCGTTGTTTCGAGAGACACCTCTGGGAGCAGGAAATCATAAAAGGGTGCTCTGTTACACTGGCTTTTGGGACCGTCCATGGCCGCCAAAGCGTCTGGTGTGAAAATTGCAAGTTCGTTTGGACCTGAGTCGTATTAAATTGATGAAAATAAATTGGGCATCAGGTAATGAGATTTCTGCACATTCTTACCCACTCGCACATGGTTACCATACCGTTTTCGTAGCCCTTCCATCAAGAGATGGTTCTGAGTATTGCGGCAGTGGTAAAAGTGCCACAACTTGGTTATGCGAGCTAAAAAGGGGCCAGGATATTTTCGGAGGGGGTGAAACATAAGGCGATACACTACTATACTGATGAACAAGCCAGCGAAAAAGCTGCTAGTAACACCGAAGACATTTTGGAGAACTTCACGTGTTAAATAGCCGTCGTGTCTTGACTCCAGAGCCCATAGTACAAGCGGCAGAGCGAACGAAAGAGCACAGAGTTCAGAAGCTTGACGGTGCCACTCTCCGCGAATAAAAATGACATTGTGGGCCAGGAGTCCTAATATCGCAGCAAGAAGATTTCTAGATGCTGTCATAATGATTGAAATTCATATGATTCTTTTTGTCGGAATGGTTCGCAAGAGAATGAAAAGTCTATAAAGAAGTTGCTAGATATAAACTACGTGTCAAGCTTTTAGTACAAGTATAATTATACTATATAAACCTCTGTTTGAAAGATTCAAGCTAGTGCGTTTTGATTTTTTAATATATTAAGCTGCAGATCTTACCTGCGGATGAAACTTCAAGTCTTCATTATGATCTTATCTTTCTGTCAGCGTAGTAGGGTCCTGACTAATAAGTATTTAAAAGGGGCTCTCCGTATTTGTTCCACCCACTATCGCCCGATACTTCTTTTGAACGGCAGTGTCATATAATTCACAAATGCAATATTCTAGGAACGGTTAGATAGCAATTGCCAAGCTGCCAATACATCCCTTGGCATGGATCAAACTTTCACCCGCATGTTAGATGCTGCCGAAAGCTGCTGCAGCTGCCATGCAGAGTGGCATGCATCAAAGTAGCCCTGAGCTAGTATGTCGCCCAAATGTGGCTTTGCTGCAGCTGCCCTGCCAGGCTACAACATGACATGCATTAAAGCAACCCTGAGCTACTACGCCGCCTGTGTATGTCCCAACTGCCATTTATCCATATTAACTTTCTCGAGTTACTGCAGCCTGGCGCCTTGGTCTCCGAGCCTACCAGTAGGATTTAGTCTTTTGAAACAATCAAATCAGAGCTGCTTCATCACAGGCCAAACTATTGTAGCCAAGAAATCTATAGCAGGGGGGTTAAGAAGGGTGGTAAACGCATCACAGCAAAGCCCCCTTGCCCTGGTCTTCTTGGCACAATAATTACGCCTGTAAGGAAGTAAAATCATTGTATTTCGCCGAGAACAACTTACGGATAATTACACTATCTTTTCATGTGATTTATACTGACGTAATATCGCGCACAAGCCCCACCAAATCATTTGGAGATTTGGCACGGTTTGCTTCATGAAGCCGTTACAACAACATACCAGACTCGTATTCCAACACTCGTGGCACCCAATCAGTCTAAATATTCTCATCATACCTGTACAACTGATTGAGTACGTCGTCAAGGTTCAAGTCGTTGCTACAAAACAATGCCAAATCATCAGCAACTAGTCGAAATAGCGAGCGCCATTTCAACAGCCGCTGAAAAGCTCAATGACTTCTACGATGAGGAGGCACTGGAGTTGCGCTTTCCTGGAGGCAAGCCAACAAATGAACAAGGTCAAACAATAAGTCAAGCTTTGGAAGCGGTGTTGCAGCTGCAGCGTATGCTACTGGGGCCCTTGGGGAGCATGATGAGTCTCTCAGTAAGTAGGACTGGATCACAACTGATCTTCACATACCAACTATTTCTCACATTGCTCTCCGCTTCATTTACACTGACAAATTTAGGGAGGCCTATTTGACCTGGCCTCCTTACATATCATTCACGACTTTGAGATTGCAAAACATGTACCTACCGAAGGGACAGTCACAATTGCCGAACTTGCAAGTAGCTGTGGCATCCCTCATGTGCATCTTCGCCGCATACTCCGAAACGCCATTACCAACCGCATCTTCACAGAGCCCGTCCCTGACGCCATTTCGCATACGCTTATTTCTTCCCGCCTTGCCCATGACCCCGTGATGCGTGCCACGGTGGGCATGCTCGCCGACGAGATGTTCCCGGCCGCTGCTTGCTTGTCCCGTGCGATGCGAAAATATGGAACTTCTATGAAGCCAACGGACACTGCATGGGCGCTGGCAAACGATGCGCACCGGCCAATGGTTGAAGAACTAGAGGCTGAGCACCCAGAGCGGGCCGCCCAATTCGCTGCATTTATGAAGTACAACTGGAGCGTACAACAGCCGTTGCAGCCATTGATTGACAACTTTGATTGGGCCGCACTCGGCACGCAGCACATTGTCGATGTTGGTGGGGGGATGGGCCATGCTAGTATTGCGCTCGCAAAGGCTTTTCCAGACCTTACATTCACAGTGCAGGATTTTGAGAAGGTAGTGAAGACTGGGGAGCGGATGTTCCTAGAAGAAACACAGGAGCAACCAGAGTTGAGGAACCGAGTCAGCTTCATGGCGCATGATGCATTTGAAAATCAGCCAGTAAAAGGGGCAGGCGTTTACCTACTCCGTTCTGTACTCCATGACTGGCCAGACGAGAATTGTGTGGCAATCTTGCAAAGCTTGGTGCCCGCCTTAAAAAAGGGTGCAACGGTGCTCATCAACGATTATGTTATGCCTGGTCCGGGAGAATTAGATTTACTAGCTGAAAGGCGGGCGAGGTAAGCAGTCAACACCACAAACTGCCCCACAACTATTGACGTCTTAAAGATCCCTCGATTTAACAATGACCTCGCTCTTCAACGCCCGAGAAAGAGAATCTAGTGAGTGGGAGCCGCTGTTTGAGAAAGCAGATTCAAGATTTCAGTTCAGAGGGGTAAAGCCGTGTTTGATCAACAAGACGGGGGTTCCGACTAAAAGACTACTGAGTCTCATTGAATCCACTTGGATAGGATAGCTAGGACCGTCTGACCTGCATGTCAATCGTGGTGTGTTCTGCCGCGAGACCCTCTTCAAGCTTGTTTAAGAAGGTACGAAAAGTAGGCTCAAGTTTATAACTATCCTCAAGAGCCCAGGTCTTAAGAGTCGCAATCCATTCCTTGTTCCACGTGAAGTAGTTTTTTGAGACAAACTGAACATCAAGGAGAGTGGCTATATATTTGCGTTTGGCTACGGCTTGGCTTGGATTTACGCTCAGTAAAAATCCCATAAAGAAATGGCACCCCTTAGTCAGAGCTGAATTGTATAGTAGAATGTTAAAATAATCTAATATTTCTTAGTTCATAGTTAAATGTAATAGTATATTATCTATTAAATACTATAATTAATCTCTTTCTCTAATTTACTATATCTAGGCCTAGCTTGGCTTAGTATCGAACCTCTACTCTAGCTTCTTATATAAAAAAGTATCGCATTTTTCTTAGTAATATTAGCTTATAAGTAAATATGGTTTAGTACCTTAGAAACATTCTTTTGATTTCTTATCTAACTAAGAGCTTCAGGATTTATGCAGTTCCTGGCTTAAATGCGGCTGCGATACAGATCTGACCCTTTTCCTGCACTCTTTGGTTATGTACTCTTGCCTCCGGGCTATGGGATGGAGGCCAACGTGCCTCGTACCGCAAATTCCGGCCATCAATGATCATCACTAGCTCGAATGTTACCTCCCAGTGATATGGAGCCTTAGGTCCAGAATACGTGCTGAAAACTGACGGTGGCTCGAGTTGAATAAGACCTTCGTCCCTAAGGAAAGTCATGTCTGCAGTGATCGAACCAGCAATTTCTGCGCCTATTCATAATAGTGCATTAGCAGATTTTCCTAACAGCAAGTGCCCGCCATCTACCTTTGTTTATTGCATGTGTCTTTCTATAGTGAGACTCATGCTTGAAGTCAGATACATAGAGAACCTCCTTGCAGCTGAATACACTTCTTTTCGGGGCGAAAGTGTGCTTCACTATGATAGAGAACTCTTTATCAGCCGGTAAAGGATTGTCCTTAAAGAACAAATTACGAGTATTAGCCAAGAACGGGATAATTCACCAATCATAATATAGAGACTAAGTTTACAAACCTTTTGAATGAGCCAGTTGATCGTCCCGTCAATGTACTTTTCACCATCTGCTTTGTCTATAATACATCTGGTATTTCTGTGTGCAGCAAACTCCTCTGGCTCGTATGGTTCTGTTCGCAAGAAACCATAGCTACATGAAGTGACTCGTAATGCGTCGGGGTTTTTGTTTAATGCTTGAAGAACAGCGCCTCGTGCTACCGCAGTTGACCTGTTCAGGTTTTAGTATAATGTAAGATTTGCTCCAAGTTCATGGTTAAGACATAGCAAACTCACGCTGTGCGAGGAATCAAGAGACGGATTTCTTGGCCCAGAAAATTCTTCTCGGTTGCAAGCAAGTTCCGTAAATGCGTTTGCAAAGAGGGGGACTGCCCAAAGCCGCCGATGAGGATAACTTTCTTTCGAAAATATTAGTAGGGACAACTTGTGGCAGGGATAGAACGACCACATATACAACAACTTAGGTTCCCACGGCAAATTTCAACTTACCTGGACAGCAGACCCCTTTGCCTTTACCATCTCGAGTTGCGCTATGAGCAGCTCGGCAGTCTTGTCTAGAGACTCTTGGAAAACCCACATAATTTCGCGCCTGGGCATGTATTAGCATCATCCTATACAGGTTTCTAGGATCTTACTTCGATATTCCCAGTCGATTTTGAGAGAACCGCTTTGCGGAATTAGCTCTCAGATCGTCAATATAGATTGCTTCAGTTTCGAAATTCTCATTGGCTGTGTCGATCAATCTCTTTTCTCCATTTTCAAACTCTATGACTTTCCCTTCAGCGATGCTCTTGATAGTTTTCCCATTTTTTACAAGGTACTTTTCGTGCTTTAGTCGCTTCAGCAAAAGCTTCTCAAATCTTTCGTTGATATAGCTTGCCCCACAGAGCTTGCCTAACTATTGTGAACATTCACCTAAATTGAATGGAGCGGGTATACATACTACCAGGCGGAACAACCTGATCGGACAATTTCAGAGGGTAGGACTTTGTGACTTTGTAGGTAACCGCATCAACAGTTCCACCCCCAGCATCCAAGATGACAATGGTTTCATTTTCCTATCAGGATTTAAGGTTCAGCACTCTACCGTCTTACATGATATTGAGGAGTAACCTACGTATATATCGTTATTGTCCTCCGCTAAGACGCAAGCAGCTGCCGCTTCCGGCTCAGAGATAATGAAGAGGTTGGAAAGACAGCCGTCCACCAAACTACCCAACTCGGATCTTTCTGCAGCTGAGGTCATAGCTGCCTGCATTGCACGACACGCCCTGGATGGCCAAACCGCTGGTACGCATAGGACAAATTCGATAGGTACATTGACATTATACTTATTGAGCCTTCGCAATTCGTCATTCGTATGTCTGAAAAGCTGCTCTAAGTAATCATTAATAACGTCTGTGTTGTACTTGATCAATTTCGATCTTTTCAGATTCTTGAGTATTGGTAATAACTCCGCGCGAATATCTTCTGTTTCTTCACTCTTGTCATCAAGCATTAACTTGAACCTAGTAATTCGTCTTGTCCCGTCCTTTGGAATGTCTATATTCTTGAGCTGTTTTTGCACTCCGAAGCCCCAGAACAAGGGATCTGATCTCCCGACATTTCCTCCGGTATTTTCTTCTTCATTTTCCAGATTGTCTGCGTCATCAGGAAACGAGCATGAAAACTCGCTGCTTACATCAGACATGGTGGGATCTTCGTTCATGGATTCTTCCTCGGAGATTTGCATGCTTTGATGGGCTAATTGTTTGTGTTTCGGCGTCTGAGGAAGACTATACCATAGTTCGGTGGGGACATCTTCCCTAGGTTCCCACCCAAATGTGACTCCAGGCTGTGGGCGATCGTCTGGATATCTGGCGATGCATCTCACATCCGTTATGTCAACAGTATCTCTCGGCGTCCTGTCAGTAACTAGAGCATATGCGACGGAGGAGAATGTTGTGCCAAAATCGAATGCAACAACCAAGCGGTTGGATGATTCCGCTGGCGTGGGTTCAGCGTCCGCCATTTCTACGTCTTGGTCGGAAGGAAGATGCGGAATTGGACCTGGGTCCCACTTCTGAAATCTGGCAAACGAGGTCTGAGAAGGGTGTGCCATTTGTTTTGCGCCGCGGATACTGCTGCAATAATGCAAGAGGATGATTGAGAGGGATGGTTTGGAATAAGAGTCCCAGCGTGTTCCAGGCCCGGCTTAGACAGGACTCTACTTCGATATAGAGATGTATGAATGGCTGCTCAATCCGAAACATCCTTCCTTTCTTATCTGTTGAGCTACGGTACGGAGTGAGTGGCCATGCACCTGTAACGAAGGGGGCGAGCCTTTTCCGGACCCGCGGCCGCAAAGATCCTGGATGTTGCATGTCGCATGTTGCGTCTGGCGCAGCATTTGCTAGCTACCCGGTCACCCAACCAAGCCTCGCCAAAGACCAACCAACTGAACATTTTGCACTGCCCCAAGCTGCTGCCTACTATCGTACTGTGGTCTGAGGATAAATAAAGTGTACGAAGGTACCCCCTGAGGGTATGCGCCGCACGCCCCACTTCAGTGCCGCCCTATTCACAAGCTTGAAGTCAAACATCGATTCTTCTTCTATACAGCTAGTATTTTGTATTCCATCCTCCAGCCCCTCTCACAGCTTAACATTTATCATGCATTGTCCTTATTAAATCTCTAACCTCTTCATCTGTGATTGAGCTCCAAGCTTCAATTATGGCTACCCTAAGCCTAGGATAGGATCTATGGACCTTAGGGTCCTTTCATTCAATAATATCCTTTACTCTATTCCATAGAGTTTCAATAGGATTGAGATCTGGTGATAATGCAGGCCAAACGCTAGGCACAATGCCTTTTCTTCTCATGAATGCTAGTGTATATCTAGCGTGCTTAGTTGTCAGCTTAGGTTTCCTAAGAGCAGTGTATCGTCCAAATCCTTCTATTCTGAATGATGTTTTGATAGCACAAACTCTACAGTCCCAGCCAAAGATCCCAGGGTTCTACTTCGACAATGTCCTCTTATTCTCCTTGCTTACATATACCTAGTCTATTAACTGCTTCCTTTCTTAAGGACCAAGGAAAGGGTATCTTCCACAGCGTTTCTTTGGGTTGTGAGCCTATGTACTAAGGCGTACTTGATCCGCCTTATAGAAAAGCGAGGGTGTTAAAAGAAACCATTTCGTCTTTGGTTCATCCTGCCTTAAAGAATGAAACTTGAATACGTAGTCGGTCGTCGTAAGAGAGGATTTGATTTATTTTTTTAGGAGTAGGGACCTAGTACTCTGATGCTTCATCATATTGATGAAGGTGGTTTTGCTAAGAAAGTGAGTGAGAAGTGACCTAAAGCAGCATGGGAGAAACATTGAACTTATTGGTGGTAGACCCCGGTCGCACAGAAGATACTGGAACCACCCAACCGTCAAAGGGTACACTTATTTATCCTCAGACCACAGTATTTATCCTTTGTCCAAAACGCCCTGCGCCACATCAAGACGCAGGAGTCTCTTCCCCGGACCTAGCTTGAAACGTATTCGCGCGCGTATACCTTAGCGATCCAGTCAAGATGCTGAGATCACCGTCTGGATTCTTTTATTTTGGTCTTCGGCGTAAGAGTTGTAAAGACAGGGGTCAGTTCTTTGCAAGGAACTTAACCCAAACAAGTAATCATCCATAATTTCAAGAAATGTTATTGGAGAATCCTCCCTTGCAATCGAGGAAATCTCTAGAAGGCTTAGCACAACTGATGCCCCGAGGACGAAGTACTTCGTACTTCGTATTAGCCTTACTGTTGCCTTGTGTAACGCAGGGAACGAGGAAGGGGACACACCCACACCCCTTAACGACCAACAATCGCATGTCGGCGGGTGCCAATTGCGCCCGAAGCTTGTCCCTAACACTGCATGTGCTGTAAACCTAGACATCATCCCATCATTCAGACCTCACATCACGCCCCTCGACGCTGTACAGACATTTCTTTACCTCATATTTGGGTCAATTTCTCATCTCGCCATGCGGCACATAGCAGCCTCTCCAGACAAGTCGCGTATCAAGAGCAAATGGAGCCCAGACGACACCATAGAGCTATTAGCGAACCTAGATTTCATCGTCGAAAACATCCGGCAAAACAGTGGCTGGGCTTGCAAGAACGAGGTTCTGCAGAAGCTACAATCTCGCCTCCGGAAACGGCGTACCGTTAGACAGATCGACAACAAACTTGAGTCGTTGACTGGCAGCAAAAGTCCGAAGACCATCGAAGATGTCTATCGCCATGGGAGTAGCCGCATGCAAAGCCTTGATGTTGGTCTAAAGCTTAAAGTCCTGGAGGAACTAAAGAGCATCAAGAGCAAGGAGTTGTGCATGGTTGTGTCAACACCACGGCAGCTCAGGAGCGGTTCTCGAAATCTTGGTATTGAGACGAGCCGCTTTAAACGAGAGAGCACCATGTTCAGCGAGCGCACGCCGACTAGAACCATGCCGAGAAGGCGACGTGGGGAACCGGAAGATCTGGTGTCAAAGTTTAGCGAAAACGAATCTCTACCAAGCAAAGTGCGTATTAGGTGTGAGACTGGGAATAGCAGCTTGAATATGTTGACTAACGTAGCCCTTTGAAGCAGACCCCTCTAAACCGGGATACCGTCATTGTTCCAAGACAGAATGTTCTTCCTCGGCTGACGACAACACCTCCATGCGCAAGCATTGCAGATACCGAAGAAAGGATGAAGAGCTCCCAAGCCTCTGACACTTATAGGGAGGGCAATAGCTCTAAGGCTTGCAGTCTCAATGGTATTCCCACTCTGCAAAGTGCCCTACAATCATCGTTCTACGCGACCGGGCTCCAGGACTCTCCAACCATTGACTATGACGATCCTGATATGATACAGCAAATTCCCGAAAAGGCTATCCTAGATCGCACTCACGAGACCTTACGGGATCTGTTCAATGACAATTTATACTTCCGCAAAAAATGGTCGGAATCGGAGGAGAGACGCGAAAAGATCGACCGAAACGAACGTCTCAGACACAGTTTGCTTGCACCTGGAAGTGCCGATGTTTTGCAAACAATGGCAGACACGATTGAAATTCAGGATGAGAAAATCAACATCCTCCAGCGCCAGCTGAGCAACCAAAAATTTCTCCAACAGTTTCTCACTTTGGGAAGAGGTAAAGAGGTGCCTTTAAACCAAGCTCAAATTCAAATCAACCATAAGAAAATGACGAGGGAATTCAGATCTCTGTCTATCATGAATTGCTTCCAGCACCCGGGAGAGACATCCGCATACCTCGAATGTCAGGATTTGAAAGAGCTCAAATCTAACATCTCTAGCGATGTGCATTGTTATCCTATCGGTCTAGTGATCCAGTCTTTAACTGGAGCTGCAGTTTGCGAATGGGTTTTCAATGGGAAAATTCAATGTACCGCCATGATGAGCTCTCCACTCCTCGAAGGATATAGACGACATTTAGGCACAATTTGTGAGTTCTTTGAACCCAACACATCAAGTGAAAATTTTTGATTAACGTAGTACAGGCGGCGAACTAGCGCTTCGAAATGTCGACCTTGCTGCACATCAGTGGGTCGTCGACGACGACAAGCATTTCCAGGAACAATTCCTCCCACGAACTGCAACTAAACTCTCTGGCCGACTGCTCAACGCTCTGGGCCCATACATTAAGCACAAAGGGAAATCAGAGGCAAATCTCCAAATTCGTCTAGAGTCTATCTTCACCGCGGCACTGAGCATCAAGACTTTTGCAATGATAGGTAAAAACGTGTTCGAATATATATGGCCAGCCTATAATTCCATCTTCGAAAAAGATTCTATGACAGAAGAGTCGTTAGAAGGTGCCACGTGTAATCAAACACCTTCTGACCAAGGGGCGAAGATAGTAATGTTGGCACTTGTACCCGGCCTTCGTGTTTATAGCTATGATAGAAAGTTGGTGGATTATTGTGGCTTCACGAAAGGTGACGAGGGATTGGAACAACCCAGTCTCGTGACTCAAGCTCTGGTCGTGGCTCAACGATAGGAAATGAATATAATAGAATAGAGAACAGCTTTGAAAATGCCTGAGACGAGAATGGGCTGCGCCTCCTAATGCATGCAGATACCTTGTGTTTTGTGTTGCTTTTGACACTGCCCCGGCCCGGCGTGCAACGCACTAATGAACCCCGCGTTGAGTAATCCCAGCTCAAGCCAAATTGGGTCACAGTGCCGCGCGCCTGTCGAACCTCCTCCGTTAAAACAGCCTCTGCCCACTTGGCTCACTCGCCAAAGATTTTCTCCCTAAAACTTTCATGTCTCTGTTACATCAACCAAAGACTTAACAAAAATCGACAGAAGAATTGCTATGCCTCCGAAAAAAGCCAAACCTACGAAAGAACAGCTAAAAGGGCTCGTAGATGAGTACAATATTAAATTTGAGGGCCCTGTCCCACCAAAGCTGTGGCCTAGCCAATACAAACACCTTTTTCACGTTATACGAGATATCTGGGCCAACCGATATGACGACTATGTAAAAAGAACTGATATCAGCCAAAAGACTATCAGGGGGCAGAGAGCACGGGTGAGGGACCTTCGCACCAATGCTTCCAGGCTGAGAACGGACTTCGGTATTAACGAGGAGACTTGGAGGGCATCGATCGAGACACTTGTCTTTAGGCGGTTTGACCAAGAAATTTTGTGGTCAGTCTTATTGATCTTTTGGAAGGTGGTTTACAAGCTTATACCCCATTAGCGTTTATTGTAGAAATGAAAACTGGCTGTCAGAATACAAAGCACAACCCTTCAACGAGGACGAGAATGAGAAATTGGAAACAAAACGAAGCGATCGACGCCTGTGTACCTGCGATGATGGCAATAATGCCAGCAGAAATATCAACGAGGATAGGTTAATTTTCAACCACCGCAGTGTGAGCTCGAGTGGAAAGCTAACAGCTCCAAGCGATGAAGAATACCAGACCAAAATTTTCTGCACAGAAATCGGCGAGGCAGTGTCTCATGATACTCAAGATGACCTTGAAAACTCCGGAGTTCCCATGAAACCCGATAGAGTCATTGGATTAAGCATGAACGATCGATATCGAGGGTACATTAGGTCGTTCCCTGTCGAACTGTCGCATTCCCCTATCAGGAAACGGCGGCAGCTTATGTACCCATTTCTCGTCCTCGAAGCAAAACGCGAGAATGATGCGCCAGGATTTAGATATGTGGAGACGCAGACTGCGTTCCCTATACGTCGATTTCTAAGAATCCAGGATGAGCTACACACTGCCAGCGGAATCAAATTTGTTCCATTGGTATGGTTCTTCGCTTTCCAAGGAGAAGAATGGCGACTCCATGCTGCAATTCTTGACGATAAGAAAATGGTGGTAAGTTTCCCTTCAAACGCATTTACAGGCAATAATAGTAACGGAGACCTGGCAGCAAGTTTTTCAACTGTGGCATGGCAATCTAGAGTCGCAAGACGGAGCAATGCAAATATTACAGATCGTTGATTACGTTTGGACATGGGCCCGCGACGTATATCGGCCTCAAATTCGGAAGTGTCTCAGTAGACATGCTGCTTACCAGCGCGAAATATCTCCCACTTCCACGAATCCTTTCCCTCGCTCGGAATCAGTACTCTCGATGCCGAGCGCCCGATCTTTTTCTCAACCACTTTTGGACGCACTGCTAGAAGACGATACAATTGCGCAGGAAGTTATGAGCGATAGCCAGCCGGATTTTCAGGACGCAAGCTCTGACCCGTTCCTCAAGTGGGCAGATTGTCGCGACATTTCCATCCCCTGGGCTGCTAACACCAGTATGCGACACTCCAATATTGTTATGTTCTCGTTCCGCGTTCTTGAGATCCCCGAACACCAAGAGAGCTTTTACGATCTAATCCACTCTTTACGGTATGACCGCGAAAACTCCAGAATGATGTTGCACGTTCTGAGCGTCATACGGCAAAATCAGTACACTCTGCCCATGACGAGAGGCCAAATCCGTGACTTAGAGAAGTATTGGACAGGAGCAAACACGCAAACGTCTTACGGAAGAAACATAACGAGTCACCCAGATCAGAGGATTAGAGCTTTCCTTTTGTTTCGTACATTCTGTCAACAGGAAGATTGGCAAATCAAACGTGAAGTGTACTGCGTCATCTGGTCATCAAAAGCCGCGAGTCTTCTTAGCCTGTTCTTGGGAACAGACATCAACTTTTTCTTTGACGAAGACTCTCTGCCATCAATCCAGCAGTCCGAGTTCATTCGGGCATTTCAGCAAGTCCGCAAGTTCTCTGGAAGACAATCTGTAGCATATGCGCTGGACAACACCAGTCTCGTTCTAGTGCCCTACAACGATGCCAGTGGACGCGGAAATCAATTACAATGGCGTCAACCACAAAGTCAAGGCATACCAGGAGACGTAGTTAAAAAAGCCGTCGCTTGGTTCGACTTCGCATTATGCAGTGAAGATGGAGTGCAGTCATACCACCATCGAGCCGCTGGACTTCTTTGGGTAATTGGAGCAGAACAAGCTATCGACCCTCCTCCAGACCTTATGAACATTCCTGACGACGTTGGCAGGGGAGGAGCAATGCTGGTGTTGAAGCCGGGCGCCTGGCCGCAACAATGTCCTCGATTTTGTCTTTTTGTGCTGCTCAACCATGGTTTCCAAGATGAAGCCCGTCTTGGACAATCACTTCGCTATGCGGTCCAAATGAGGGATATGTACCGCGTATGTCAAGATGTCGATCAGGAACCCGATGCATTGAGTGCAGCTGATACGCATTTGCTCAGACGATGGGAGGACTCTTTCAGCCGGCAAGGTATGCCGAGAGCTAATTTGGTCAATTAGCTGCGCGATTGGTTAAGTTTAGAGATCTGTATATCCATCAACAAGCCGGCTACTACTCTTTCCTTCCAACCTTGCGATGGAGAATATTGGTGCTCGCATCCCAGGAGTCTATTATTTTAAAGACCGAGCGTGCACAATTAGACTATCTTTTCTCTAGATAGCGAAACATTTCCTATAAAAGCTCTGCTCGATCTGTCTCCGTGAGTTAACTCTAAAGGGACTGGTAAATAGTGGATATAGAGTATGAGCTTGTTTGGGCTCTATTAACATCATTGACAAATTTAATGAGAGGACGCTAGGTCAAACCAATTGTAACTAACTAAGAGACGAGAACCCAAAGTCATATGAACGGGATTAGGGTGCTAAGGGTGCTCGGGTTGCTCATCCAGCCCTGGCGAATTGACTGAGCCAAGGGCGAGCCGACGGTCATTAGCACCTAAGCAAGAGCGACAAGCTTATTAACAGCATAGGAATTATCAGAGGGAGAAAATTAATTCATAATACCATAACCGACTTTAGAGCGCGCCCGTACCCAGTTAGCGGTTCCCACCAGTTTTGTTTTCTGGGCCTAAACGACATCCCTAATTCCCTTTTTCACTTCCTGCTAAAAGTAGAACTATATTTTGCTTTCTAGATTGATTAATATTTTAGTAAACGCTATCTACTTATTTAAAAATACTATCTACTAAGAATTAATTAAGGATCGAAATATATAAAATATGCCTAAGGCTAGTAGCTTTATTCTGAATACGGTATATATAATCCTAAGAACAGCTCCAAGCTAAGGCTTATGCTAGATTAGAACGTTAAGATAGCCTAATGTTTCTTAGTCTATGGTTGTATATGATAGTATATTGCCTATTTCATGCTATAATCAACCTCTACCCCCGCCCCCACCCCCTCTACCCTGCTATACTTAGGTCCAACCCGGCCCGGTATCTAACCTGTGCTCTAGCTCCTTGCCTTATAGTGCAAAAAAGTACGGTATCGGGTTTTTCTTAGCAATATTGGCTTATAGGTACGTATAGTCTAGTACCTTGGAAACACTCTTCTGTTTTCTTGATATGAGTTGCAATTTATATTAGACTGATTTACTTTGCTAGGCATATATATATATAATAATATTTTCGGGCTCCACGTAACGAAAAAGACTGCTCTACGGCATTGTTGGGAAGCGTATATATACTTCAATGATATCCTTTAAATAACTTCAATAAAATGATGTGAAAACATGTCCAAGTCTGGCGCTACTAATACCGGTTCTGGTCAACCTTATGCATTTGCAGAACGCTTTTTATGAAATCTGGGATTAGCAGGTGTCGGAAATGCATAGAGAGCGTTGGGTAAACTTGTAGGATTAGCGAATTAAGAAGTCGCTAGATCGATCCGTCTGAGGAAGGAGCTAAAGCCTAATATGGGGTATGGAGAGTTGAAATTGGCAACGAGGCTTCAGAGAGGGGCTTTGAACTCAGGTAGACCACTTTCTACTAGCAGAAGCTTACTACGGAGAAGAATCCGGCATGGAACTTGTATCACATCACCAATGACTATATTCGTATGTTGAAGTGTTCTGTTGGGCTCCTCGTGGCCTTGTATTCATCTATCGTTCTATCTACGAGAACCGATGTACATATTGTATTTCCACCTCGCACCCACTTGCTCTATCCCCAGCCTACTTGCTCGCATTCAGAAGACTCTTAATATTCCGATCGATAGCACTATGCAACAAACACCCAACAGTCAGCCAACGTTCCCAAATAACGAACAACCAACACGAGGAGATCAAGATATCATCCGATCAACTCAAACACTCGACGTCTAGACTGGACTTGACTTACAAAGCAGCTCTCTTCATCGGTGGCTCGACAGCCTTGGCACCCTTCTGCATCCGTGGCTCGATTCTCGCAGCACCCTTCTCCATCCTCGGCGCGATGTAAGACAGATTATTCTCCCATCTAGGACCCCATTTCGCGGATTGCACGGCGATGCGTTCTTCGGCGCCGGGGAGGAAGAAGAGGAGAGGGGTGGCGGATGCGGTGACTGCTACGCCGCCGATGAGGCCGTTGGCGCGGGTGAAGGCACGGGCTGCGGGGAGGGGAGGCATGGTTGTAGATGTAGTGGTGTTTATGTTTGATGTGGAGTTCCTTTGATGTATTCGTATCGTATCGTATTGTATGGTAGATGAAGAGATGAAGGTGATCGATGCAAGATGTGGATTGTTTGTTTCTTGATGAAAATGGGTTTTATGTAGATGATGAAGTTACCAAGCAACAGGAGACTCGTGGAAAGGAGGAGCAGTAGGACATGTCTCTGTACGAGTGTAACTCCACCCCCGCACACTAGCCCAAAAGGAAGGCGGTGCATGATGCTTTGATTCACATCAATCTGAGGGCCAATGAATGGCCAGCTTTCAAGTGTTCGGGGCTGCTGGGAGGAATGCGAGTCAGCCCCACCATCGAATAGTAACGCGGGGAAGTGGGTTAAAATGGGTCCGCTAGCGAATTAGTGGCGCGGGGAAGTGGCCCCTGCAGGACGATGTACATATCACGCTATTAGCTTAATTTGATCGTACGAGTGAGTTTATAATCAATTAACATAAACTCTAACGCTCCATTACACCGGGACTTTGAAACACCGGTACTTTGGAAGGCTTTGCCTATTAGGACGCACAAGAAGATGAAGTGACCTGACCAGTCACCCTACTTTTACTACCTTATAATGAATGTAAGCACTTGTTTCCCCGCCAAGGTGAAACATAGTTCTGTTACTCTTACATGGCAATCATTTTTCTCCTTCGCAATTGAATCACCAATTGTGAATTATACGCACTGGGGCCTATAACACAAATGTATTAAACAAGTTTTTCTTGAATCTTGATGCTCCTCTGAATCCTGGTCTAGGATCAGATCTCAGCCTCTGAAACAATCCCTGAAGCGAAGCGAGAAGTAGTTTTAAGGGTATAGATAAATTATGAGTAGGAATATAGAAAGCATATTATAAGGGCTTATGTAGTATATTTAGCGGATAGATCGAGCAATACCTAATAAAGGGTCCGTAAAAGGCCTCCCTGGAATCGTGAACTTTAGGCAGAAAATAATTCCTTCACGTGTCGTAGCGGGAATAACGCCGGGTGTCAATCCCTCTGCGCTATAGGAAGGAGTCGCTTAACCCCTTTTCAGGAAGTGCCCCGCCCCACACTTATCATAAACGATTGGGATTTGCCCGCAGTTTATATTTTGAGTTATAACTTACCTGGCCACACTATACGTCGAGATATCATTTTCCCTATATTTATTAATACTCAACAAACAAGGCCTTTTGCGCACAGGTTTCACATAATAGTTTGCGATGATTAGACGATCAGTACGTACCTAGCTGTTCATTTGTTATGTTGCAATTACAGTCTATATATATTATTACCTTATAATACCCACAGTCTATCTTAATCTCTAACCCGGGGCATCGAGAAATTCAATATATAGCTATCGGGTTCTCTTTTGCACCATCGCGATGATCTTCCACGCACAAATCTTTCAGACTGTTCAGTTGACTCTGGCGCTGGAATTTCTCCCTACACTCGTTGCACCCGGAGGGATCATGTGTGTGCATCTTCTCCTCGAGCCAAGCTAGTGGCTGACGATTATGCTGCTCTCGCAGATGTTTGTGCAGCTGTTTCCGGCTAGGAAAGTTGGCATTGCAGTTTTTACAGTTGTGGTTCTGTTTTTGCATTTTTCTCTGCGTGGTTCTACTGCGAGAGGAAAATTTCAGTTCTGTTCGTTCCTCTTGAACAGCCGTACAGAGTGGTATTGGGGCGTTTGGTAGAGGGTTTCTCCCATTTGGTAGAGGGTGCATCCCGCTTGGTAGAACAATTCTCTCACTTGGAGTATACTTGGCATGAGTATTGACGATGGATTTTAGGAGCATTTTCAAAGTTCTGATGAGATTATTTGTGTGGTGGTGGGTTTCTGAGTGAAGAGCTCACCTGGCCTTGTTATATATAGTATTAGTCGCTATTACATGTATCTCTATTCTTGTTGTTCCCGTTTGCATTTATCTAGCATTTTTTCACTTGCTAAAGTATCCTAGATGCATCCATTTGTTTCGTACATTACCAAACATTAGGAACTATTGTTCATCAGCAATTTTGCGTACATAATGTATATTGTGACAATCATATTTCTTGTGTTGCGCCACTTCTTTTTTTAATCTCGATGCTTCTTTGTGATCAATACAATCACATTGTTTGGAGAATTCCCTTTGTCGTCTAAGTAGTAGACAGGTATAGTTCAGCTAGCATTTGCAAGAGACTCGTTTTACTAGATTAGGAATACTAGTGTATTGCACTGCGCTCAAGACAATTACTGACCAAAGCAAGAAATTGCTAATTAATGTATCATTAGTAAGGATAGACCCTACCTAAGATGCAGACAACATTTTCGGCAGAGTTTCAGAGTTTCAGACATAATGTCGGAGACAAAACTCCGATGCTTTATCACTTGGGGCGATGCAAGCGGTTATCTTTGAGGATACAGCTTAGACATGAACAAAACAGAAATAGACAGATCCAATGATATGTATCTATTCGAGTTGTATACCCACCAGATGTTCCCAGTCCAACATTTTTACACTTATCACCTGCCCTTGCAAGCTTCCACATAGTTTCCAGACTTTCGTATAATATCTAGAGTTGATAATATGAATTCTTCACTCCCACGGAAAGATCAGATGGATTTCCAATTTTCACCTTGCCGACCAGGCACGCCAACGATGGAGATAGACGAGGACAACCAGCTTGACTCTGCACCTTCGCCCCAGGTGGAGATAGAAAAGAACGATGGTGAGCTGGTAGAGCTGTTGCTATGCGACAAGTGCGGCGGTCATTTCTCAAGCGATGAGATGAAAGAGCACATCAAGCAAATGCACCACTCAAGTTTCCCCTTTAAATGGCCCCCACACATCGGCAAAGGGTGCCGTAGACGCTACAAAAGGGAGCCTAAAATATCGAAACACGTCAAGAGATGCCAGAATGCATCTTTGGGAGAATAAGTGCAAGTGCCACGACTGCTATATTAGCTTCTTCTTCAAACACTCCTTAGACAAGCATGTCGAGCGGTATGATTTCAGTTGTGAAGTTTGCGGCGAGGAGTCTCATGATAAGAGTCGGTACGAGATACATGCGAGTAAGTGCTTGCCTACTCTGGAGTCTTGGCAGAATAAGGATTTTTCAAGAAGCTGGGCTCCTTCTTCTCCTTCTCTCAAAGACCAATCTGCATTACATGCTCCAGGATATGAACTTCTTATCCACACAGCAGCACCACTGGTGGCGTCAGGTGAGATGCTCCCGCATGGTCGCTCCAACTGCCATGAACGCTTCCACAACAGGTCACAGTTGCATACACAATTAAAAGACGTGCACAACAGAACACCACTGTCGTGGCTACCGGAAACAACAAGCGTGACCAGGGCGAGCTGTCCCAGCGCTCGCTCCTAAAGACTTGTACATTAGTATTCCTCTGATCATAGCAGGCTCTATATCAATTTCCTTTGTTTTGCACTTTCAAAGTCGTTTTTCTTATACACTACTAATTCAACACAATTCCGATCATACTCTTCTATATTTCTCGCAAAGTAACACGTGAATCATAAGCCGCATATAACTCAACTCCACTAATTACCACTTAGCAAGACTCTGAATCTCAGGGCCGAGAGCTATAGAATAACATCGATATATATCAGAACACATTCTACAAATCTCAGGCACGTGTACTAGACTCATTCTTATACAAGAAAGCCGTCTCTATCTCTGAGAGCTGTCTCAAAAGCCGTCTGCCGGATAGCATCTACGCTCTTGGCAATCCCTAGACACCATTTTTTACTATAGTAATTCGAGGAGGCTTACTGGCTCTAGCCTAGCGCTTTGTGTTGGGGTTTGCACTCAAGCAGGTCAAGAATATGGAGACACGTTGTATTTCAAGACTCATACCAGAGCAATACCTTTGCATCAAGTAGAACAGGGAAGGGAACAGGAAGAGAACAGATCCCCCAACATCCAAAACATAAACATCACAAAACAAATCCACGCCATCTATTACAAAAGCACCCACCGATCTCAACCTCCCATCTCCTTCCTTTCCCTCCCCAACAACCCTCTCACTTACATTCCCACACAAACACAACAATGAACTCCTCAGGCTACCTCCCCCCCACACCCCCAAAAGACGCCTCGCAAGAGCAACGTCAACCGGCCCCTCTTCCAGCCCGCCCACGAGCCCGCCTCCCGGACTCCCCCATCCCGCGCCTCACCACCCTCAGCGCCGCCGAAGAGGCCCTCCTCTTCGGGTCCAACCACAACCACATCCGCGTCCCAGCCGAGATGCCGGAAACAGATCTAGAGTCCCAGGAGGATCAGCGTTTGGAGCGCGAGAGACACCTGTATACGGACCATGCGAAAAAGGCTCGTGTCACTGCGAAGAATAAGGCGAGGTATCATTCGAAGTTTCAGGAGAAGATGAGGACTCAGGCTCGGACCCAGGCTCAGGATAAGGCTCGGGTGACAGCGAATAACGATAGCTATGGTGGTGGTGATGGTGATGATGTCGTGGAGTTGATGGCGCAGTGCCATGTGTGCAAGCAGCGCTTCCCGCGTCGCGATCCGGACTTGACGGGGCATATGTGGGAGGAACATCGGATGTTCCCGAAGTCGGCGGTGCAGCAGGGGCTCTTGAGTAAGACTTTTGCGGAGTCGGCCGAGAAGATGAATGCTGCGCAGGCGCTGCTGCAGTTGAGAAACTCGTCGAAGTAAATGTTGCATTTGTTGGCTAGTGACTGTGTTGCATTTGAGGGATTTGGAGTAGAGGAGTAGTTGAATCAATGGAAGATAATTAGACTGAAAATTTTGAGTAAATGATAATAAGTGAACGTGCAAAATGTGATATTGTGAATACATAAAGAATAGACGCCAAGTTGGGGTTGATGACTACCTAGTAGTAAAGGTAAACGTCAAGCAAGTCGCCAAATACCCACTGCTAGTTGAATTAGGCAAACCAACCCCACGCAATCCCACAGGAAAGAACATCACATTGTAAGAGCCAAGCTTTCTTTGTTGCGTGAGAAGACGAATGTAGCATTGTTCTAAGAACTTGCATGAAAGGACCATAAACATACAAGAATAACAAATAGTAGGTCGATTTTTGTCCAAGAACAAACAATACCTATTGTTCCCTTCCGTCTTGCTCTTTATGAACTTTTGTCGAAACAGCAACTAGCTAGCTCTAAACGTGAGTGAAAAACAACACCCATAGTAGTGAAACAAGCTCCACCGCATGTTATATAACTATCCAAGACTTTCCCCGAACTTAGTAAATACAACATTCATTCACCTTAAACTTACCCTTCATTCGATACATATTCAACAGTCACTCTCAGTGACTAGAATTAACATCAATCATGAAGGCCCCAAGAAAGACATTTACAAAACAGACCAGCCAAAGCAAAGGCAAAGGTAAAGGCAAAGGCAAAGGTAAAGTTGTAAAAAAGCATAGGGTGGAGATAGACGAGGTTTTAGATACCGTTTCGCTTGATGGGCATGAAGTTAAGACAATCCTGGCTAACTATCTGGTGTGTCTTATTTGCGAGGCTTAATTAAAGACCGACGGTCTGTTCGAGGAACATGTTGAGAGTTTACACCCAGACGAGTATGTGGGTTACTCGGACCGAACGAGGAGCCGAGACGCACACAAACACCGCAAGCATAGGGTTGAGATCGACCCTCTTTTCGAAGCTGTATGGCTTGATGGTCACGAACTTGAGACAATCGAGGACAAGTACTTGGTTTGTCCGATCTGTACAGATGAAGTGTTTGCTGCGGACTTTGACGAACATGTTCAAAGTGATCACGACCCGCCGCCAGCAGACGACATGGAGTCCTCGAGTGAAACAAGGGAAACCACGTATGTCAAACACATAGTGTTTTACGACGAGCAGTCCAAGGTCCTATACCTTGATGACGAGAAAGTTTCAATAGCTCGCAACTACTTTAGCTGTAGGCTTTGTGGGCGCGGATCGAAAACCGTGGGGACCTTCAAAAGCCACATAGAAGCTGCGCACAACTATGCCAAACCACACAAATGCGACCTCTGCAAATCTTCTTTCAATTCGCAGTACTCTCTTGCAGTCCACCGTATGAGGGCGCACACGGGGGGTCTTGAGCTCCAGTGCGATGAACATGGTTGCGGCAAAACATTCCACCGCAAAGAAGACCTTGTGAAACATTCAATTCAACACAGCGACCAGTCCTTAAGTTGCCACAAGTGCCCGCTGAAATTTAAGTGGCCATACAATCCAAGAAGGCATCTGAAGCTACATCTTAGTAAGAGATTCTTCTGCCCCGATTGGCCGGGTCGCTTTCAAACCGAGTCAGAAAGGCAGGCACATGACAACCTCAAGCACCAGGGATTGCCGGGACGTTTTATATGTATTCATTGCGCGAAACTCCTCTATACTAATTTTAATTTGCAAAATCATCATGCCAAGCTGCACCCTGGTTCTTTTAAATGCCATCTTTGCCCCAAGACATTGAGCAAAAGTTCAGAGGCTGGGGACCATTACCGTACGAGACACGGGTATATTGAAGAAGATAACGAGTGGTTGCTTAAAATGGCCATTGACGGAATCGAGCGTCCAATTAACAAAGTTGTTGGAGACTGAGTTTCCTGGTACTGACTGGGGAGAGTCTGAGATTTGCAAGATAAGTGTATCTTTGATCACAATTTCTTCCTTTATTTTGGGAGGAATCATTGACAAATAGAACTTGAAATTTGATTCTTACAATAAGGAAAACGGATTTTGTGACCGTGCTCGAACACTGACATAGCGATTGACGACTTGAAAGGCAGCAAGAGAAGAGGTGGGTGTGGTACTATAGACTAGAGTTCCCAAGCGTTGGCCAGGGCAAGTCCAATTAACTGAATTTATCAAAAAGATAGTAGGTGGGCGGAAAAGAGGCTGCAAAAGAGGCTGCATCTAAAATAGGTATTTATCAACTAAACTAGAGGTGTGCTAATATTTCCCAAAGTTCTAATACTAATAAGAAGACAGGAAATATTAATATCTTTTATAGCCTAGGGTTGCCAAGCATTGACTAGGGCAGGTCTTGTCAACTAACCACGACCCCTTTATGTATATACCATATGCGCATTTGGTCATGTGCATATTTGGCCGTATGCATATTTGGTCGTGAAGAATTGCAGAATTGCAGAATTGAATTGAAGAATAGCCTAAGGTTCCCAAGCATTGACTAGGGCAGGGCTCTCAACTAACCACGACCCTTTATTCATGCCGTGTGCATGCATGCATATTTGGTTGTGAAGAAGACTAGAGTTCCCAAGCATAGACTAGGGCAGGTCTTCTCCAAAAAGACATAATTCATATGAGATGCGATCGGCCCATCTTCTATAGGAAATGGAATGGATGAGTAATGGCAATAAATAGCAATAGGAAAACGAAGGAAGAATATACCAAAACATGAAAATATGGAAATATGGGAAACTTCCCGAGACGTGACGTGACGTGATGTTAAGAAAAGTGCTCACAGATGCATCCAAGTCCATTTTTTCATTCATCCATTATCCTTTCCCTCACAACTTAGCCTTGCCGTCCTTCCCTTTCCCCTCCCACAACCCATCCCACGCCACCCTATACTCCAAATGTTCCTTCCTCGTCGGCACCGCCACCTTATGATGCTCACACGTACAATACACCGTGCTGCCGTCCCGACTACTCATCGTGCCTCGAATCAAGGCCATCGTGCGGCCGATTTGCATTACGGTGCTGGTGATGCGGACGGTCGTGCCTGTGCTAGCATTAGAGGAGTAGAAAGGTGAAGGGTGAGGGGTGGAAGGAGGGCTGGGAGTGGGAGTGGAGGTGAAGGTTAAGGAGGGGGGGTTATATACCGATTGGGATAGCGCGTAGGTAGGAGATATTCAACGACCGTGTCACGCCGCCTAGGAAACTGTCTCTTATCAGCTTCCTTCCCTCTGATCTGATCCGGTTTTCCAGCATTCTCCGCAGATAATACATAATAACAAGAACCCTTGACCACGATAATAAAACAAAAAGAAAATCCCAAAATAAGCAAGTAACAAAGCGAAATTAAAACTGAACTGAAAGTGCAATCTCAAGTAACAGAAACAAAAAAGAACATACTCCCAAAATCCCGGCCTCGCAAGCGGTCCCAGCGCAGTCGTAGTACACATATCAAAAATGACCCCCGCAGCCCCCCCATGCATGACGCCGTTTATATTGCTGTACCGCTCGTCGATTAGTAGATCAAAGGTTACGGTGCCCTCTGGGCTGGCGTCGATGATTGATACGGTTGACATTAGGTGCCGGTCGAAGCCGGTGAAGTTCTGGGAGCGCGCTATGAGGAGGTAGCTGGGGGGTGTTAGTTTGTATGTTGTGGAGGGAGGGAAGTGTGGGGAGGGTTGAGAGGTTTGAGAGAGGAGGTAGTGTATATAGAGAGGAATATGGAAAGGGGAAGGGGAGAAGGAGATCTGGGTTCTGGGGTTCATGGGTTGTTGAAGTTATGGGAAAGGAAACATTGGTGGAAAAGGACGGGAAGAACGAAACGAAACAAGAAGTTTAAATTTAGGGACGAGAAGGATAAAGAATCAGGTTGAGTCTAAGATTGAAGAAAGAGAAAAAAGGCTTTACCGTTCAAAGATTGCTTCGACGCCCTTTATAGCTTCTGCATGTGTCGTTGATGCCATTTTGTATGGTCAGCCAGGCCAGCTACCCCGCAATTCGAGGTCCAGATCAAGAAAGAAAAGTGTACAATAGAACAATCAAAGGATCTATTCTTAGCAAAAGATTCTCATCGCAACCTTGGGTATCGGAATTTGTGTTCAAATTACACCCATAAGAAGTAGGGGATAAAGAAGTCCATGCATCTAATTGAATTGTACAAACAGATCTAACTCCCTCGCCTCGGCTCGCAAAATCGAAAATCCGTTCCGAAGACCGTCTATCTATCACGTGGTAATAACTCACGTGAATAGCTCCCTTTTCGTAAGTTGGGCTGAGCCTCGTTTCATCATGCGGCCACACGCAATTCATACATCTAAATATACCTACTATCAAAGATGCGCGCGCGTATAGTGTTTTATCTAGTGAAGATCGCACGTGTGCGAATAATGGCATGATTGTCTTGGGTAGGGAGCTGGATCCAAGTTGCAAGTAATTTTGAGAGTTGACTCCGTACTCGTACTGTACTGTACAGTACTGCACAGTACAGCTGAGCTGATAATTATTTGACAGAAGGATATCAACTGGGGTTGCGATAAGATCCGGAGTATCGAAGTGTGGGGCGTTTGAGGCGTGATAACATACCGTCCGTATTGTATACTGTAATACTAAGAAGCCCAAATGGGAAGCTGCTGTGGGCATGGGACTGAAAACTTAAGCTTGATATTAAAGTCGAAGCTATTCACAGGACCTTCCTTGTGTAGCAATGCAGGTTGATATCAGTTGTATTAGTAATATCTTGGATCGGTATTAATACCTAGTCTGGTTATCAAATGCGAAACTTGCTATACATATAGTACAGTACCATATCTAGGTATCACTTGAAGACTCGTATAAATTACGACTGTACGAGTGAGTGACCTGGCCTTGAATTCCGAATAAGAAAACCTTTCAAATTTCTCCCCCCAACTTTGCCAACCTCGTTCATTCCTCCCTTGTACATTTGACCAAGATCTTCCTCCCGAGCAAACCGAAGTCGCCAAGCAGTGAGCAGTGAGCACACGACTAAAAATCCAGTTTCCTACCTGTCTGCCTGCTTGGCTGCTTCCCGACTGCCGGAGATTAAGGTGCAGCTTTGATGGCGGCTTGGCAGGTGTGGCTCAAATGCGCTTGTTACCAACGGGCCATCTAAAGCTCGCGTCATCTTGCCTAGTTTTCAACGACTTGAACAGGGGATAAGAAGATGGTTCAATGGTTCGTAAATTAAATATGGAATAAGGTTAAAAAACGTTTGAAAGTGAAACGAACTACTTGAAGGCATTTAAGATGATGTGGGCTTGGCGTTTCCGGCCAAGGCAATCGGGTTGGTGGCGCACAGCAACTTTTCAATTGATCTACTGAGTAAGAGGACGATTGGTCAGTATCACCAGCTTCAATAAGATTTAAAGACGGAAGCTCGGAGAGCGGAGAGAGAAGGTGTTTGGAACTTTGGAAGGCGGCAAAGGGAACCAGGGAACCATCCATCCGCACCGGAAAACCCCTCCCCTCTTTATGGACTCATGAAGTAGGTAATTCGAATCAGGGCCGCGCGTGCAGTTTCCTTTTCCTTTGAACTGTCGGTCTTCTACTCGTGACCTCCGCGATTTACGAATCAGGAGAGCCATGAACGAGTCAGAACACGCGTGTGTTCACTGCTCACTCATATTGTACAGTACGGTGCTATACTTCGCATAGGATACCGCATACAAGTAGATCTTTCGTATTACTCTGTGTTCAGTACTATATACCAAGCACAGCAATTGACAGCTTACTATACTCGGTACGACACGTTATCACCGCCTCATTAATATTTACTTCGTATAAACTTGTTACCAAGTCCCAACTGACTTCGTACCACATACCTCCGTAGTCTATATCAGCCACATCCGCCAAGACGGCGATCAAGCCTGCATTGATAATAATGACATGGGTTGTTCTTGGCCACGTTGTCCAATCTGGCTGTAGCCTGCAGTACGGAGTAGAGTAGGTACGAGTACGCAATGGTCCGAACGACGACGACTTTTTCTTTCTTTTTATTCATCCCCACCTTTCCCCCCCCCTTCTATCCCATCCCCTGTCAGACGACGACGCCTCCGAACCCCACCCAGACAACGCTCGCATGCCCAGTTTCCACATCGAGACGACATCTAACCAATCAGGGGCCCCTAGCTTATAGTAATATACGGAGTAGTCGTCGTCTTTATCTTTGTCCGTTACGGAGGTACGTAGGCCAAGTACTATACAGACTACACTACAGTACATAGAAACAAACGTCTCGTCATGTCCACTAAGTCTAATCTACTAATTTTTGGTACCATACTACTGTACATACAGTACCTCTCGCACACTTCTCCTTTCCTGATAACCTTGTCGTAGGCTTTCATCATTTATTCAATCTTCAACCATTTCTCACATCACTTCCTTGACTGCACGCCAAGAAGCCAAGAAGTCCATTTACTTTGGGTCCTACTGCCAAGCAGTCTAACGAACCAAGCATAACGAAACGATTATCCTCCTCTCGCTCCCTCGAAGCTCTCACTTCGTATACGAGAAACCCAATTAGGAGTCGTGTTGCATTGATTTAAAAGCTCATCGACCCCCGAGAATCAAATTGGTACAAAGACATACCGACCAAACTTGCTCTATGTATTGGTAAAGGAGGCCGATATCAATACCCACCTACCTTTCTCACCCTTGAATTGTCAGCCTCGCCGCCCACCAATCATTCACCATGAAACTCGCGCACCTCTTCGCCCTCAGCTCCCTCCTACTCCCCGTCTTCGCAGCACCAGAACCTCCAACCGAAGCCATCGAAGAACGAGCTAAATTCGGCGCCGACACGAAATACTTTCACGAGCCCGGCGGCAACGATGAACTGGGCCACTACGACATCCGATACTTTGCCGGCGCACCCGTCACGTACGAAGAACGAGGCGATACGCTGCTACATCTCATACGATCATACCTGACCGTGTTCCGGGAGAAGAATGTCGAGACGTGGGTCGCGCATGGCACGCTGCTGGGCTGGTGGTGGAACGGAAAGATCATGCCGTGGGACTGGGATCTCGACACACAAGTCTCGGCCTCGACACTCACCTGGCTAGGCGAGAACCTCAACATGACATTCCACAACTACACGTCTGTAAACGAAGACGGGACGTCGGAAACCCGCGAATACTTGTTGGATGTCAACCCGAACCACGTCGAGCGCATACGGGGAGACGGGCAGAATGTCATTGATGCGCGCTGGATCGATGTGAGGAATGGCCTGTTTATCGATATCACAGGCCTCTCGGAGACAAACCCAAGCACGCAGCCGGGGATATGGAGCTGCAAGAACTTCCACCGCTACAGGACGCGAGATCTCTACCCGTTGCGCGAGACAGTATTCGAGGGCGTCCCGGCTCTGGTGCCGTACTCGTTCGACAGGATATTGACCGAGGAGTATTCGGCGAGAGCATTAACGAAAACCATGCACGAGGGGTATGTCATTCCCCTTGCTCAAAACAACCAAATCTCCCCAACCCAATATTCATCATCCATACTAACAAACCCCCCCACAGACACAGATGGATGCCCGAGCAAAAAGAATGGGTCAAGCAAGAACCCATCAACTCCAAGAAACCACTCCGAGCACGCGCCCACGTACCGCGCAGCGTGCAAGCAGAAGAGAACCCGAAATCAGGGCTACGGAATTTATTGCGCGTACTATGAAGTGAGCCGGACTGAACTGAAGCATACCATATATACCATATCTACCTACCTGCCTACCAGCATAGACGAGTTTTTGAGTTTGAGCAAAGCGAAGATACCACGAGCAAATCAAGCAAGCAAGAAAGAAAGGAAGAAAGCATATCATTGAGAGAGCGAGCGGCATTTCCAGGCGTTTCTATTTTACATATTATCTCCAAGGGGATAGATATACACATGTATGGGATGGGATGGGATGGGATAGGATCTAGCATATATGGGTAGCTGGTTGGCGTTTTGCTGTGATACGTTTACCGTATTTTCTTTTGTTTGTTTCTCGAGGATCTGGGTCTGGAGTCGTGGATGGCAGGCATATTACATAGGACAAGTGAGATAATGAATATATTACGATATGATACGTGGTATCTATCTATCTACCTACCTACCTACCTATTTTACTATCTATATCAACCCTAGTTGTGCAAGGAAGCTGTCTCTTGTCTATTCAACCATTCTTATCCACCTAGGTATATGTCGATGCCTTCCTCTTCACTACGGTACTACCAATTCCAACTCTACTGTACCTACTTATCTATCTATGCTAGTGCATATTAGTTAGCATAGGTAGGTAATTCCATGTCTTCACAAGCGGGAGTGAGGAATTGTGCTTATAAGTAATAGATAGCATGACATGAATGTCAGTTTCTCGCAGTGGCTGGGTACCTTGCCTTACCTTACCTCCTCACCCCACCTCCCATCTCTTCCCATCTCTTCACTTCTCCCAACACTACAATTATCAATTGAATATTCCCTATATACGAGAGAGAGAGCCGAGAATAAGATGAGATGAGATGAGATGAGATGAGATGAGATGAGATGAGATAAGATGCAGGACAAGTTAATGATATATACCTAGGTATACGACTGTATCTTCCTTCGCCTTTCAAGATAATATTCAGTATAGGTATCTAGCAAGTGATCAAGCGCAAGAGGTAAAGAAAAGCAAGTTTAGTCCATCTACAAATAGTAGGTACGTACGTCCATCTTTCTACACAGATCTTTCAATCAACAGAGATATGCCCGATTCCACTTCGTGGTGCACTCTTGAACATCACTTAAGCCTGCCAAGTATGGACTATTGTCTGCGATGGATTGCAGTATAATGACAGCACATAAGAAAACCCCCCTACGGTTAGCGGTGCCCAATAAGTCTCCGATATATAAATCTGCGTCTTCTTCGAAGAATTTGAATATGTGCATCAAAACTGTGGCGATTTCGTCACGCAGTAGGTTATTCAAGGCGGCCGCCATACATATTTCCTGGCTCTGGGGGACTTGGACTGGATCTAGGGGCCAGAAATGCTTTTTGGGTATTCCTACATCACGCCAGATCTCAGGAGTGACTTCAAAGACCTCGAAGGGTATATATAGATTGCGCAGGTGGTGCAAATCATGGCCCAGGATAAGTGCCCGAGCAACTTGTTGTAGTTGAACGCGATTCTGGCGGAAATATCTAGAGCGTTCTCGCATTTCATCAGTCATCTTTGCTTCGAACCTTTGGTTTAAGCGTTTGTCGCTTCTGGCTGGTAAGTCTTCAGACCATTCGGCAACCACAATTGCACGTAACTTGTCCGGGCTGATGAGTTTCTCAAGGAAAGAGGAGACAGCACGATAGCGTTCCCTACCACTATAACCACCCTTACTAAATATTAGACGATGTTTACTGTAAGCTTCCCCGCGTTGCTCCAATGGCAAAACGCATTCCCGAGAAATGTATAGTGTTTGCAGGCGAATTTGGAGACCGAATGACAGACCGCTGTATGTTTGCTCCTGGTCTTGAGCACATGTGCCTATGAAGGAATATGCAAACCAGAATGCGAGTCCTTGGACCGGGAACTGCTTTCCATTGGAAAGTCTTCGTTCAATAATGCCTTTGTGGGAAAGGCGCAAATGTGTGTTTTCCACTAGATTCTCCCTGGCCTTTGGATATCCCTCTGTATCCACGCCCCCGTTTTGTGTATCATTCTCTGATCTCTTTTCTGGCTCATCTTGCGCTGCATTCGCTTCTTCTGATTCCTTCTCATTTGGCTGATCAGTTGGCTCAGTGCCTGTTGCTTGCACAGTTTCTAACGACCCAATAGCGTACTCTTTTGACGACGCTGGAATATGTTTAGAGAAAGATATTGGGATCCAACACGGCTCAAGGTCTTCCTTAGTTCTCTCCAAAGGCGTAGGAATTCCATTGAAATGCAACAGTATGGTCCCGGGATGTTCAATCGTAGGCATCGCAACTGAAAGAACCGGGTGGGTTGAACCATCTCCCATGCGTTTCTCAACAAGAGTCGTGCCGGGAAGAACATGCACTCCGCTCTGGGCAAGGTCCCAAAACCCATCCGCATTGGTGTGGAATCCCAGGTCCGCAAGGTACATAATCAACTCTCCAAGATCTACTCTTGCTTGAGGTAATTGGAAACGATCGTGGTAATGGATCTCGAGTTGCGTTTGGTCGATCGGTGTCCTTACCCATTTAAGACAGCTCCATGAGGCACCGTGTTTGCCTCCATCTGATACCACGCAACGCCAGTAATTATCGTGGTCACGAGGATACACTGATAATTGATAAGCTGGAACATTTGCTTTCACAACACCAGACAAGAGCCGGCTGTAAACTGACGCTTCAACATCGTAACTTGCAAGTATGCGTCGTAATCGAAATGCAGTGTAAGCGGTGCTTAGATAAGTGTATAAGATGGGCGTGACGCCTGATGAACTTTTGTGAGCTTGATTCGGAATCAGAGATGTAGAGAAGAAATACCCAAAATAGCGAGAGGCACACCGACATAGGTGATGATGTCTGTTGCAGAAACCATAGTGGAACTTGGACGGTGAGCTTAACGGATGATTTAACACGCTCCGGACCGGCAGAACGACCTAGGAGGATTTATCCTTGAAAAGGGAGGAACGAACCAAGAGCTGCGCGCGTATATATAGGCCACAGACGTGCGCAAGGCTGCCGGATGATAGACATGCGTGACACAAGTGAGGCTAGGTGCAGGTCTGGATTTATTGGCTTAGATAGAATACTTCTGCTGATTTGAATACATTGGGACAAAGTGAAAGATTAGGTTAACAATCCTGGGATAAAACAGCGTTCTTACTTATGAGTCCAAGTAAAAATTCTTACAATTCTCTGGGCTTCTACAGAAGGTAACTGTAACCTTTGCAGAAATCATATCACTTTGACAAATTGTTTTCTCCTTTGGATGAGTTTTAAACAACGCCCCCAGATGCTGCCATCATCCAACGAGAGACAGCTCTTAATCCATTCCGTCCCAGTTCATGTGTGCCCTTGTAAGAAACCTAATTTGTAACGCCTCACCAAATGCAGGTACCATAAGTCCATTAATTCCTGTGTATCATATCGAGCTACGCTTTCAAAGCCGTATGTATACATCGACGCATGGAAGCCTCCATTCTCTGCGCCCCAAAAGACTTCGTAGCCATTCCACCCCAATACCAGTCCACGCCGTCCGCGCAACCCGTCGTTTCGCCTCTTCGAGCGCGGTACCTGCCAAAGCAGCGACGGTGTTGTTCAGAGCCCCAGCATATATCGCGACTTGATCTAATGTTTGGTTCGATAAGACTGCGGAAGAGTTGACGAGCTCGGGCGATAGCGTCCCGGGCTGTTGCCTCGGCTCAAACCAGTTGCTGCTGAAGTCGAAGAAACAGTGATCTGACCAGTGGCAGGAGGATGCGAAGAGTATTAGGAGAAGGAACGAGCAGTAGACGCATGGTCGGTTTAGGAAGTAGGTGCAGATGAAGAAGAGGAAGATAAAGATGGGCGAAGCGTTGGTCGGGATGAAGAGGAGGGGCAGCCAACTAAGAAAAGGAAACTGGTCAGCTACGTTATGCGCATAAAGACTGTGACTATAGGCAAACATACCTCCTTAAACAGAACATATTGTCTGTTTTCCCAGAGACAAGAAAGAGACTTGTGGATGTAAATCAGGCCCAGACCACATACATCCGGGGCAAGGAGCAAAGCAAGGCTTTGAAGTGACACGGTTGAGCGACGTATGCGGGACTGGTGGTTGGCTTGACTATGAATGCTTCAAAGAGGTCGTACGCTTGCCAGTGTGACTCCAAGTCTTGTGATTGAAAGAAGGAAAGCGATTCGTGATACGAAGTTGTGCAATACCTTGACGTACTACTGTTGATTCCGAATGTCAAAGGGTGTCCAGCCAATTAGGAGGCCATATTCACCGCTGGCCGAAGAAAGTCCAAGCTCCACTCCACTCCTCACGATCTCAAAGCTCTCGCCTGTTTTCCTCCATCTCCATTTCTACCTTCTAACCTCAACCTCCATCTTCTCCTCTTCACTTCCCCTCCCTTCTTTCTCGTATCAACTTCTACGGCATCTCTTTGCTTTTTGGGCAAGAGCTGTCGCAACAGTATTTACCATCTCGATACCCACGTCCCACACGTTCAATTTTGAGCAATCTACATCTTCCATCTGCGCCTTGAGCGCTTGAATTCTACTTCTCACCATGTCTGGATATCCTGGCAGCGGAGGAGAGGGCAATGGATTGGATTCCCTTTTTGCTCAGCTTCGCCAGCAGCAGACCAAGCAGCCCAATTTAGAGCCTAGCTACAGCTATTATAACAACAGCTCCAATGCCTTCTATGGTCAGCCATCCCAGCCTCAACAGCCTCATGGTTATCAACAACCTTCGGTTTCGTCGCCTCTCCCGACGCCCCCAATTGGCGCACAGTCACAACCTCACCATAGCTCTGCCATCTTGAGCCCCGTCGAGACTCCTGTCCAGCGCGTTCCTGCTGCTTCTGGCGGCGCATCCAATGCTGATCGCACTTCAAATTTGCTCAATCTATTGAAGTTCAGCCAACCATCATCCGCAGGTTCGCACAATCAAACTGCCCCAATCGGCACACCATTGCCTCCGTCGCGTGAACCCTCTTTCGGTAGTAGATCGAACTTCGGTGTCCCTGATGTTCAAGGTCAGGTCAGCACTTCAAACCATGGCCATGGAGGTCCCGATCTGTTGGCAGCTTTAATGGGATCTCAGCAAGCTAAGCCTGCGCAACAGCCAGTTTCTAGCTTTGCGACAGTACCACAAACGTCTCAGTCTACATTCGGCGCTGCGCCAGCATCTCCATCGGCGGATACCCAAGCCTATCTCCTTCAACTCTTGAATCAACCCAAACCTCCTCAGTCGGATAACACTCCTCAGTTGAAGCCGGCAAAGGTGTTGACACCTCCAAGCAAGGGTAGCTCTGAAGGCGATGTCCGAGACCTTACTCAGACTTTGCAGGACGTCTCTCTTGATATGAGCATGACGGGCTCAGCCGCGACTGAGTCTGTCCCTTCACATGCCAAAGAAAATGTACGACAACCTACCCCTAAGAGTGGCCCAGGTCTTTTCACATATGTCAATCCTTTCGAGCAATTGGCAGCATCGTCTCCGCGCATCCGCACCCCAAAGTCCTCCAATCCTGGTCTTGGTGCTACGAGCGCCCCAATTCCTGCCATGCAAATTCTGAAGCACCCTCGCCACGAATCTCCCGAGAACACGCGCAGAGTCGATGAGAGAAGTGGTATCTCAAGTCCAGCACACACAAAGCGAAAGCTTGAAACGTCGTCACAACAGTCATCGGCGCCACCTACCCCTCTTCCCGACGGTCGCACACCACTCGAGGCTCTGATCGGAATCGGTGCAGCAGGAAACAAGGAGACTGTTCAAGATGCCCTCAGTGGGGTTGGCAATCAAGTCGATAAGCAGGTCCAGGAAGCCATTGCTCGTGCTGAGCGTGACGGAAGTCAAGCTGCCATTGAGCAAGACCTAAGTGACATGCTTGATGCTACGACTGAGAGGGAGTTTGAAGACGCCGCTCAGGACGCAGCCAAACTTATCCATAAAGAACTCAAAAAGCAAGAAAACGAGGGTGCACTTGATTCGCTACCTACCCCTATTGCCGAAGAGGTCAGAGATATTATTGGTGACGCCGCTCATGGTCATATCGTAGACAGCTGGGAGAGCGCTGATGCCGAAGATAGTCCTATCAAGGAAGAGGAACAGAACATTGTGAAGGTGTATAACTTCCCAATGAAGCCATGGATTTCCATCACCATCAAATCTACAGAGGAGACCCGCCCTACCTTCCCAGAAGATAGTGTCATGGATATCGCCCGTCTGAAAAAGGAATTTGATCAGATTGATCGTACTCTTTGCACCGCTTCACCCAACTTCATCGTCTACGGCATGTCTAAGAATGGAGGAGTTCGCATAATCAGACAGACTGATGGGAAAGACGCCAGAATTTTCACTGAGACTCATGATCGTATTTTTAGTGTTGTCACTTCTTCGGCCTCAGCTGATCAGAAAGAGTCTATCATCAGCACTGGCATCAGCGGCACGGTCTACTGGACTATGATCAAGGATGGAGAAGGCGATCATCTCGACGATCCCAATCCGGAAATGTATGGTTTCGCCCTCCCTCCAATCACAACTCAAGACACCGAATCACCCGGTGGTTTGTTGAAGACAAGAGCAAGGAAGAGTGCAGCTCATCCCGATTTCTTTGCCGTTGGCCGTGGAAAATACATTCACATCATTTGGCCATCTGTCATCTTGAAGAAGTCTTACCTGAAAAATGGCAAGAACCGCACAGTTGACATTGAGAAATATCTCGGACAACTTTCTCTGAAGATCAACACTGGCAAAGCAGGGAAGGATTTCACATTCAGTGAAGATGACACCATGATTGTTTCGCTAGACAAGGCAGGACGGGTCAAATTTTGGGATGTTCGCAGTCTTACAAGCCTTGACATCCTTTCAAACCCATCTCAGTCGGCTCATGTCGAGGTCAAGGAGCCCGTCACTACTTTTACCACTACTTCCCCAAACGAGAAGGCTTGGCCAACATCTGTCCTATTCGTTGATAAACTTCGACCATATCAGCGTGGAGGTGCGTTGAGATATGTGATTGTAGGCATGAAGCAAAACCACACGCTTCAGCTGTGGGATCTTGCTCTTGGAAAACCTGTCCAGGAGATCCATTTGCCTCATTCTAAAGAGTCGGATGCTGTCTGCAGTGTTGTCTATCACGCTGCTACAGGAATGATAGTTGTTGGTCATCCCACTCGCAATTCAATATATTTCCTTCACCTCTCGGCACCAAAATACAATTTGCCAAGGGGAGTTACGCAAGCTGAGTATATGGAGAGGCTCAATGCCGATGATCCTACAGTTCCAAAGCCTGATTCCACGGCCGTCATCAGTGGCATGCGTGAGTACTCTTTTGCGGATAAGGGCAACCTCCGGAGCCTCGATATCTTGCAGAGCCCGACCACTCCTCCTATTGACGGTGAGCCTGTGACATTATTTGAGCTTTATGCAATGCATTCAAAGGGTGTTACTTGCCTGCTCATCAAGCAAGCTGATCTTGGATGGACTTCGGACAGCAAAGTTCTCCACCCGGTCATCGCTGACAAAGCTGGTGTGATTTCCATCGAGGTACTCAAGGATATTCCAACTACCTTAACACCAGAAGTTAGTGAGCCTGTTCCAGCTCAAACAGCTCTTCCGACACGGATCGTTCCCCGTCCAGCGCCGAAGGAATCTGCAAAGGAGACGCCTAAGAAGCCAAGCCATGCGGAGGCATCGTCATCGAAAGTTGAGGATAAGGCTGAGAAGAAGGATTCTACAACCTTCAATGGCGGATCGGCACAATCGAGCGTACCTGAGAAGTCGGAGAAGAAGAAGAGAAGAAAGGCAGGAAGTTCGTCAGAAACCACGCCAGGACCCAGTACCATTCAGCCTGCTCAATCGTCCAAGACTATTGTTCTCGACCCTTCTTCTCATTCCAGGAATGGAATGGCTGCCAAGTCAATTGCCATTGCCAACGCTGCTGCCAATGCCATTAATGAACCTGGTGCTGTGGGATCTCAAAATCTCAGTGACGGCGCCATCAAAAGCATTGAAACCCGTATCACTGCCGAGGTCAAGAAAGCATTGGGTACCTCATTCGACTCCTTGTACCAGACCATTGCGGATGATCGACGCACTCAGGCTGCAGTTTCCGACGCTAAGCAGGATGCTATGCTCCGACTCGTCTCGAGTACACTTTCAGAGAACATCGAAGCAACTCTGGGTCGCATCATCTCCTCTAGCATTGAAACGTCCGTGCTTCCAGCCATCTCCGATGTCACTGTGAAGGCCGTTAATGAGCAAGTCGGGACAAAGTTGAACTCTCATCTTACCCAATCACTACCTAAGGAGCTTAAAAAGAACCTTCCTGATGCTGTTGGACGAGCTCTACAACAACCCCAGCTCTTGAAATTGATGTCCGACTCTCTTGCGAAGAGTGTTTCCTTCCAGGTTGAGGAACAATTTGCTGTACTCCTCCAGAATGTTGTCACTCCCGCTTTCACGAACTTGGCTATTGCAACGTCCCAGAAGGTTGCCAATGATGTTCAACAACAAGCCGCTCAGCAGATCGATACCATTCAGCGCGAACGCCAGGCTGACAATGCTAAGATTGGTCAATTGACACAACTTGTTACTAGCTTGACAGAGACAATCTCTTCTATGGCTTCTGCTCAGACTGAATTTCAAGGCCAGTTTTTGAGACTTCAAAACCAGGCTGCCGCTGATAGGCAGCGAGCTCGCCAGGCGGAAGAGTCCCGTGATTCTGTCTCGAATCCGTCAAATACGGGCGGCAATTCAAGCAATGCACTTGTCCGACCAGTTGTTGAGAAGACGCCAGAGGAGTTGGAGTATGAAGAGATGTATGAGAGCATTAAGCATGCCATGGATGCCGGTCAGTACGAAAGCGCCGTTATCCAGTGGTTGCAAACCCGTCGAGAGCAGGAATTTTTCGCGAATTACTTTGCTGGCTTCAATCCAGCATTCATTCGCCACCTGACTCCATTACTTCTACTCTCATTAGGCGCCACGATCAGCATTGAGATGAACGATGCATTCCTTGAGCAACGCATTGGATGGTTGGAGATGGTCTTGACCTCCTTCTATGAGCAGTCAAACAATCTTGTAAGTTTTCTATATTCCAAAAACTCTCAACTTCTACTAACGCAATGTCAGGAGGACCAAGTTCGCGAGCTCATTCCAAAGATCATGGGTATCTATATCCAACGCCTAGAACATCTGTTCATGCGCATCAGTAATCTCTCGGCTCACGATCCCGCCTTGAAGAGACTCTCCACCATGGTAGCATTGGCAAATCGCATCAACGGCGAACAGGGTCGAGACCCGAACGCCATGCCTAGCCCCGCAGCTTCTATGATGGGCCATTCTCGCCAATTCTCTTGAAGGCCATTCTCTCATAAGATGTCCCTCACCTTGGCCTACTTGCTATCCAGTCAGAGACAGCTCCATCTTGCTGCCTTTTGTTCATGAAGAATTTACTCAACCTTTTGAGTAGATTCGCCATACAATTGATTGGGCTCAACCCGGGTTTTGAAAATAGCTTTTGAGACGCTGGAATGCTCTCATCCTGGCTATCAAGACCACTGATGTTTCCCCAGGAAATTATGTAGCGTGCTAGACTTTTCACTTTTTTCAAATTCTTTTTCTTTTTCTATTACGACATGGAGAAATGCTGTGTCCTCTCATCTTTTTTCTCATTGCTGGCGTTTGAGCTGAGCCTTAAAATATGGGGAAGGCGCGTTTTTGATTCGGCTTACTTACACTGCTGAACATTTTATGAAGGGCAGGGCATTATGAGGAGTGGCCACTTTTAGGTGGAACGAACGAAACAAAAGCATGTATTAAGGAGAGAGGGAGGCATATGCACATGGTGACGATGATGATGATTCGTTCCATCTTGCGCTGAAGGGATGTCTCTTCGGACAGAAAGGGAGGCAAGATCATGTATCAGATAGATAAATGAAAAGGCAATATATATGTGCTGCATAACTCGGTTGTTTGCTATATGGAGTCTCTGTCTTGTAAACTTGTACTTGAACACCTCAGACAGCGCCTTGCCTAGGACAGCAGGCACCACACCACATCAATGATTCCTTTACTTACCTACCTCTTTGCTCCTCGAAGTTAAAGTCCCCTCCTAGTTCTTTCTCAATCTCGATTCATTCAATCACCTCTCTATCTCTCTTGCCAATAACAAACAAATCAAACCAGTATCGTTTGTTTAAATTGTCTGCCGATTTGACGACATATTGTTTGGATTGAGGTGCGTGTATATTTGACAGTGCATTGCTTTATCGTGTCCGCTGCTCGGTCTAGAAAGAGAGACGAGGGGCGTATTTGATTTTTGGTTTGATCACTTCGAGGGTATTGAATATCAAAAATGAAAAAAAAAGTCAAACCGACTAAACTGAGTAAACCACCACAGGTGTTGTTCGTTACTCTAAGTACATAGGTATAGATAGAAACATATACAGGAAGAAGGTAACTATATACAGAAGTAGAAAAATGACTCGGCTGGGCTGGGCTGGTCAGTCATGAACTACATATGTTTGTTGCTTTGGCTTGTACCACCGCCGCCCGCCTGCCCGCTCCGCAGAAGCAGAAGTAGACAGAAGCTTTTAGTTCTCATCTGCCCATCCAGCTCTCGATCCTACTCAAACCTGCCAGGTGTCCGCTACACTAACGGCAGCAGAGCACCCAACAGGAACCGTATAACTCCTATTCGGATCCGCCTCCCATGCCACGCTCCCCCCACTCCCCACCTTGATGAACTTATACAGCACCGCCGTCCCTGGCGCCATGCTCACGGTGACGGACCATTGCGGGTTACTGGCCGTGTAGTTTGCCGCCGAGAGCGCGAGGGCGTTGGCTGGAGCCCAGCTGCCTAGTGCGGTGGTGTTGCCGGCGAGCTTGATGGTCTCGCCGTATGCGGTGGACTCGACTGCGTTAAATGTGACGGCGACGGAGGTTGCTGTTGTGCAGGATGCTGATGTCGAACTCGCTACTGATGATGCTGTTAGGCCTGGATGTCCAGTGTTAGTCTTTATTGTCTGATTGACAAAAATAATTTAGGGTTCGGGATGATATTTCTGGCTCTAATGTCTCAGAATACCTGGGATATTGAAAAGAACATCAATATCCCTTGATATACCCAACAATGAAAATCTCGAGGATGTTGCATACTAGAACTCGCGGATTTGGAAGCCTTTGTCGACGTGGTTTTAGCTGACGAGGTGGCTGTGGTCGATGAGGTAGCTACTGATTTTGAGCTGGCAGTTGCAGTTGCTGAGGCCGAGGCTGATGTGCTGGATTTAGAGCTCACAGGGCCTGGATTCGTCAGTGCTAGCTCAGCGACAACATATGGTGGCCTTGCCTGTGATAGAAGAGCAGATACCGCTTCCTGTCAGGAGAGACTTTGGAAAGTAGACGCCTGGTAGTCCGCTGGTCAACGTCACGGCAAGGTTTCCGCTGGAGTCTGTTGTGACAGCTGTGCAGCCCATGACTTCGACCAAAGCCTGGCTAGAGTTGAAGCCGGTTTCAGTAGAGGACAGTGTGAAACTAGAGCTGCCGCTAGCACCTGTGTTGGTGAAGATGCTGATCATTTGAAACCCGGTGTTTCCTTTTCTCATCACAATGTTGGAGGAATCTGAGTAGATTGGGTTTGCTTTATACGTGACGTAGGTAGGGTCCAGGTAGATTGCTTCGTTTCTGATTTGGTTGAGGGATGCGATCCATATATAGAATGTGGAGTCAGTAGGATATCCAGAGAGCCAGACGGCTTCACGGCTGGATGGGTCTCCCGATCCAGAGAAATGCTGCTCCTGGCCTTCGTAAACAATTGGGATTCCGTCTGTAAGCATTGTAAAAGCAATTGCGTTCTTAGTCAAAGAGATGTCAGAAGTGTAGGACGGGAAGCGTGCGACATCATGATTCTCCAGGAACGATCCGAGGAGATTGGTATCAGAGCACTCTGACTTCATGGTATTGATGCCGTTCTCAAGGTTGCTTATACTGCCGCTAGTGCTTTCGAATGCTTGAGTAATCCAATAGTAGCTATGACTCTATTAGAGAGAGAAAGGAATTTGGCCAGTATTTTCTGACTCACGCGGGGTAGTTCAATAAACCGCTCAGGGGGCCTTGTATTGGGCAAACAGTAGAAGGGTCCCCATTGAAGGCTTCACCCACAATATAGACACCAGCTGTGAATGGTCAGTATATGTCATCTTCTTATTGTCAATCACGGCAGACTGACCTGCAGCCTCAAAAGGAGAGAAGAAGTCTACATCCACCTCCAAGGCACTATCCAACCTCAAACCATCAATGCTATACTTGGTTACAATTCCGCCAATCCAAGTATTCCACGTAGCCAACACACCAGAATCCTCGGTTCTGAGATCCGGCAGAGAAACAGTGTCATCTCCCTCCCAACAGACCTTTTCACTCGTGGCATTGTTGTAATCGATGGCGCAGGGGGTGTGATAATCAGATTCCTTGTTTTTGTCAGCTGATTTATTGTTGTTACACAGACAAGCACAGGCTTACCAAGTTAAAAGGATCGAAGATGCTGTAATCGACACACTCGCGGCACCCATTATAACCCCTTGTTATGGGATCAGTATTGTATTTTGTAGAGAGCAAGAGCTGGGAAGATGGAACGAGTCCCAACACGGTAAAATCAGAGGGGGACGAAGAAGAGGAATAACTACATGTGATTTGTGACAACATCGACCATGAGGTACATGCCTTTACCATGGAGTGCCGTAGAAAGAGCAAGCAAATCGCTTTCGGACCCGAAGTTAGTGTTTATCTCTGTGATATTCTGAGCCCAATATCCATGATAAGCGCCATCCGCCTGTAGATTTTCCACAATGGGCGATATCCAGATCTATCATCCGTCCGTCAGCAAAAATCCAAGGGCCGGGCTATGGAGACTTACCGCAGTGAAACCCATGTCCTGGATATAATCCAGCTTGTTGATAATGCCTTGCCATGAACCTCCACAATACTTGTCAGCGGCCGTATCACAAGTGGCAGTGGTCGAGCCATCAGTGCGAGCAAACCGATCCGTCATGACTTGATAGATAGATTGCTTCTTCCAGTCGGCGGGTGAGAGAGCCGAGACGGTACATGTGAAGGAGGCGAGAGCCGCCAGGGATAAAGTTGAGAATTTCATGATGAGTTCTCGAGAAAGTAAAATCCGGAACCGGCAAGACTGAACGAGACTGTTATGTACGTTAAGTATGTAGAAATGGAGGCAAGGTGCAGCAACTGGGCCGACCTGAAGGAAGGATTCAAAAGAGTGTAAAGAAAGGATGTAAAAGAACAGCAAGCAACATCAAAGCATCCTCGACGACATGAAAATATATATAAATATCAAAAGATAAAAATACGCGAAGAGAGATCGAGATAAAATGCAGGACAGGACTCGGCGAAAATATGAAGTCGAGATAGTAGCGCCGCGGGATAAGTCTATCTTAAGACCATGCCAAATGAAGGATGAGGCTTGCGGACGCTCTGCTGGGTCTGCATGAAACAGTCCACGATGCGTTTAGCTGATTGGACGCCTTTGAATCCATCACCCAGCTATGTGGGGTAAGGAAGAAGCCTCTCAATAGTGAAATAAATATACGATAATTATCAAGTGAAGACCTGCTTTTCCGGGGATGCGTCTACCTCTAAATATTGTCTCTCTCTCTCTCTCTCTCTCCAGGTGAAAAATAGCCGAACTTTGAGATGCGCTGCGCTCTACTTGAGTAAATGCACTTGATTGGATATTCGCATTGATTGTCGCGTTGGTTTATTTAACAATGCATACCGTATTTCAATTACTTCAAACCATCCCATCTACGATTTACGAAGCAGAAGCATAAGCATAAAAACATGTGGGTACCTATCCTATCAATGCGAGAAGAGGGGGGGGGGCACATGCAGCTAGTATAAATTCAGGGGCTCCAGCCCGCATCCTTCAATGGGGCCTTGCCTTGCGCCCGAGGCAGCGACAACGTCTTGTCTTGTGCTACCTATAAACTGAGGTAGTAAATCTTCAATCTCGCATCATCAGAGTCCTCTTTTCTCAACCCCTTCGGAAAAGCTGTTAATCTACGCCAGCTGATCGCGGGGTGCATGCAGGCTATAGTGCCTTCGGAGAACTAGAGAAGGTAAGCAAATTAAGTTATTTAGCTGCAGCGATTCGGTCCTTCAGCTCAGCACGCGCATGCAAATGCCAATACATATCTATACCTATAAGCCTCGGAGTAAGGTTCTCTTTCCAACACCTCCTCGGCTTTTTCAATGCGATACATGTATTTACCTTAAAGTATCCTCGGCCCTCCCCTTCCCCGCATTCTAGAATCCGGAGAAAAGAGATCTGGAGGTCACAAGGCCCGAAGGCCGGCTTCAAGTTGCCATTCTGGGACTCTTGTCCATCGGCACTTGAGTGAGGAGTTCAACGCCATCTTGTCTTGTAGCAGATAAATGCATGATATGACGATTAGAAAGATATATCTTCAACACGGCCGAGAAGCCTCCGTCTGCGACTTACTCGCATGCAGTGGAATAACTTCAGCACCGCCGAAGAGACTCCGCATTTCTGCGTGGATTAAAAACCTTTGGGGAGCTTCGTCATCAGTAAGTAGCATCAACGCACTTGTCACTCTCAAACAAAATAAAATAAAATCATGAGTTTTGATTTGTTATTGTGGAGATGTCTTGTTTATCCGTCCCAGATTACAGTACAGTTCGCAGCCATGCTATGGTATATACCTTTCCTTTTTCCTTTCGCCGGATTTTGTTTCTTCTCAAATGAGCCTGCCTGTCCCAGTTCATGTCGTGCCAAGCTAGCTCGTAGATACATTATCCGTATCCCTCTGCTTCATGCATCACTTCCCCGGTGTGTTAGCCCCCATGAAAACGCTATTACCATATAGTGGCACGTCATTCGATTGCCCATCTGGATTCAACTGCGGTTGATCGTTATTCGTCGGGTAGAACTGGAATGCTGGATCGACAGCATTGCCGTTCTGTATGTATGAGTCCCATGCCTCCTATATACATGTTAGCAAGTTCATCCGGTTCGGGAGTCGAATAACTTACCCAGTCCAGGTTTGCTGGCACGTCCATCATTCCGGTGCCAGTTCCCGCATTATTGAAGACTGAGAAAGGGGATGCCACACTGTTCATCGAAGCAAAGGGGTTTGTGCTGTCCATTTGGTAGTTGGGCGTAAGTCCTGTTCCCGTGCTGCTAGATGGGTCCGACATATTCATGTCCACGTTGCCGTATCTTGTGCCCCCGGGTGACTGAGCCATCGAATTGAACAGAGCGGCAGAATTGGGTGTCAAACCACCTGACATCATACCGAGAGTCATTGCTGCCGAATGCTCGGGCTTCAAATTCTCTTCGTCGAATTGTGCAAAGACTTCATTTGTTGTCGGGCCATCTGGCGCGGGCCCTTTCGGACATCGAAGCTTCTCGAGCATAATCCCAAGAATGCTGGATGCTTTATAGGCTTCCATAGATGTCTCAGCTGTTCCTTTCCATATCTCATGCGATGATTCAAGCGCTTTGAACATCTCTGCACGCTGTGCGGGGGTCCAGAAGTATCGGTCATAGTTTGGAGGACGGTCTACCATGGTTTCGGAGACTTGATCGTAATGCAGATCGAGACACACAATCATGGCTCCAAGCAAGTAATCGTGCTTCGTGAGAGACGAAATGAACCATTTCATAGATCGCAATCGACCTCCGGGTTGTGATTCGCGATTGAGTTTAGCCTGATGACGAAGAATTTCCATAGATGCATCAACACACGCACGACGCGAGTGAGCATACCGAGGATTCTGTCGAGCTCGAGCGATGTACTTTCGGTGAAGAACGCACATCGTCTTTTGCCAAAATATATCAATATTGAACCGCTGCATCAACAGTGTTGCAGGATCATGCATGCATTCCTCTAAAGGACGTAGACGGAGATGTGGGGGCATGTCGTTCTTCAGCTCTCGTAGACGATTATCACGCTGCAGGATCGCATCATAACTGATAGCCTTGCCCGTGACCGCGTTGATCTCCTCCAATATAGAACCGAATTCGAAAGATATTTGGGCCTTCATGATCATATAGGATATTGGTGTGGGCTCTGTAGAGGGCCTTGCTGGTGGTAGTATTTTGCTTTCTGGACCAAACTCGTCTTCAAATATATTGCGGGGTAATACGGTGTCTGCATCAGTGTTCCGAATCATACTTGGCAGAGCCAGTTGAAATGAGAACATCGTATCCAGTTGGCGTATAAAAGCCCATATCCGCCGCCTCATTTCACCTTGGAAGGGTGAAAGATTTGGGTAATTGCTCGGATCGCGGTGATATCCCATTCTCAGAGACAATCGAACAATAATACCTGCTATAACCCAAATTCCCACCTCTGCGTCCCACCGGCTTGCGTACTCGCCATGTATGTAAAGGAGGAGCGTTTCAATGGTATACGTCGATGATTTGGTGTAATCTGAGTTGACGAGGCATTGCACCTGTAGGTCTTTGGGTTAGCGCTTTTCCACCAAGGATAACTGGTTTGAGAATTGGAAGTGTTGAAGGAAGGCATGGTCAATGCTGTCACAAGGGGGGTTGAAGACTTACAGTACGCAATCTATATTCTGCGGCTAGCTCGTTTGTACGACCTGATATTGCATTAGTATTCCTTCTGATTTTTAAGCCTGATTTCCTCGACTTACCTTTCCACTCCAATGGCTCATCCCCAATCTTGTGGTAGGATTGCATGGCCAGGCAGAGAATGGAGTATAGAAGGCCAAGCCATACTATTGAGCTCTTTGACGGATCTTGCCAGTGATTATGAAGCTCCTTGTGAAATGTTGGGGAATGAAGGATGTGTAAAGCAGGGTCGTACGAATTGAAGTATCGAGTCACGAGCTTGTCGACAGCCGATTTGGTTGGCACCTCTCCACGCAACTCAACATCCGTGACAGGGCTCTGAGCACTGAAAAGGAATGCTGGCCCATCAATCGCGGAACTCGGCTTCGATTGCCGGATCCTCTCGTAGTTTTTTTCCAGGTCCTGTTTGTGCGCGGAAAAATAGTTTTTGACTTCGGTGATCTAATTTAACGATTAGTGAACGTTCAAATTGAAGTTGTAACAGCTATCGTTGCGGAAATTGCAACTGTGCAAAGACAATGTAACATCTGCCTCGGTATGAAAACTTGTTCAGGGCCAACAATCTGAGGGTATTATCCACGAACATCGAGACAGTTGCCACGCTTGAGATATCAGAAAAATATGGTAGACTCTCGCAGGCTCAACGTTCTGCTTACTAGTTACCATGACTCTGTCCTCGTGCTGGCCAAGAAGCGGGACACCTTTGAAATGGTATTTTGAAGTCTAGCAAACAAGGCATCGCATAAAAATTTAGAGAGATGATGGACTTACGTCTGCTAGAACTGCATGCCAATGTGAGTCCCCAATGTATAATGACTTCCCCTTATCTGCGTCTACTTTCAAATGGCCGAGGGAGCTAGTTACCCCTTCAACCTCACTATTTTCACCTTCGTCTTCTTCCTTGATCATGTCATCTTCATCATTATCAAGCTCGACGGGATAGGAAATCGAACCAGCACTATCGCTCTGTGAGCGAGAGATGGCAGCAGCGGCCGCGGCTGGACCAGCAGACTGGGCGCCGTTGGTCATCAACGACAGAACTAGGCCTTCTAAACGGTCAATACGGTTTTGCATATCATCAGGGCTGGTTGCTCCTTGACTTTGATTCTTCTTGCGCGTGCCCGGCGCTGCATACGAGCAGGAGGAGGCGTCACCCCTCCTGATACAGTTCTCGCAGGGATGCGACCGGTTACACTTCAATCTGCAACTTGTCAGTATCGCCGGTGGTCTCGCGGAGCGCTTTTACCTCAAAGAAGATAGCGGGGGGTGCGAAACTCACTTCCTATGCCTGCACGGCCCACATGACAGGGGAACTCTGTTTCTCTTCCGTACGACCCGGAACTGGGTATCTGGAGAGTGTCCTCCCGCGCTGGAGGACGTTGTAGATGGTGGCGTTGGCGTCATGACGATAAATTATGGGAGGAGGTTTTGAGACTGGACGTTGGGGGATCTGACTCTTCTCAACACCAGCCACAAGTGGGTCTCCGTCTTCAGAAAGAGTGTCTGGCGGTGTATTATACAGGCTCTTGAGTAAGATCAGACCTTCTGTTGATACCAACGTGGGCCAATCGTCGTAGAGGATCAGAGTGAGATGAACGCTATGCCTTGGAGATCAACCCTGAGTCGGCTAGGCCAACAATGGGGGCGATATCCCGTTCCACGAAATCCACCAGCCCTGTCGGAAGGCTTAGTGGTGGAGATAGAGTTGGTGTTGCAGCTGCCAGAGAGCCTTATGTCCACCCAGCAGGTCTGAGCCAACCCTTAGAGTTGACGTATATAGGTCTTGCCTCTCCCTACACAGCAAATTTGCCTCCTTCACCTAGATCGATCAGACGAGCTACTCGGCCCTCTTCAGTACCAGCCTGCGACACGTCTTCTAGATGAAGTGGCAATCTTCTTTCCCAAAGCAACACTAGCAACGGTGAAGCTGACCTCCTGTCCCCGACGTGCAGCACCAAATCTACTGCCTATTCCAAATAAAACCCACAACCACAACCTTCGCAGAGCCAACGCACTATCCAGATATCACACCGGGAAATGCGCTCATGCAACACTTGCACCGCTCCACCACGGCAACGGTCTTCTCGTACGAGTATAGAGCTGACGAAGCGCGAGCGCAAGACAAATATATCCTTGAATATGCAGTCGACTGCAACCCTCCGAACTGGTCCAACACACTGGAACGGAACGCACAGCGGACCAAGAATTGAAGGCGTTGGAATATGCGACTGCGGTCGTCTGAATGAAATGGGCTCGATGAGGAAATCGATGTTTCCAAGGTATTCTACGGAGATGCCGTTAGTTTTGGACTTCTCTTCGTCGCATTACTAATGCGCGACTTACAGATCACACCAAGAGCCCAAAGTAAAGCTATCTAATCCAATGCAATGCACTGCACATGCAAATACAAATGCGGCGGAATTTCCTATAGCACGGTGACGGTATCCCTAAAGAGCGACGCCAAATTCTTCGGCGCAATAGCGTATCCGACCACGAAGTGTTCCAATATATCTCCGAAATGCGCCTTCTGTACGTTGAATGTATCCGAAGGCCGTGTGTCGCGGTTTACTGATCTGGTGATGGTGGTGGGATGAGGTTGAGCCTTGCCCTTTGCCTAAAGGACGTGCTGATGATGCTAACTTGAACTCAAACTTGCAGTTCCTATTGGTTGATCCCCCACTTCAAAACACCTGCAGCGAATAGACGGACGTTCAGGATCCTGAACGCCGACGCCGATTCTTTGTTCCTCTACAGGAAGCTTTTTGAAAATGGATATACGGACGGAACGTTGGTTTGCTCACTCAGATTGATTTCAAATGATATCTCAGCGGGTGGCAAAGGTCTGGTCCAAAGGGATTATTTATGGATACATGCAATGCGCAATGGAGGTTGCAATAACCTTACTATCCTACCTATCCTTCGATTCCTTCCTAGGCTAGGCAGCTGACATATACGACGCCAACCGCGTTGTAGTAGTAAGCAGATCTCAATGGTGGATGAGTCACTTCTGCTATATGTGGAAACACAAGAACAAAGCACCAGGGAAGACATGAAATTACCTACTTCCAGTCCAACGACAAGCCTTGGATGAGGTATAAATCCGATTGCTATCTCCGAGATCAATCATTCGCTTTTAACGAGTGACTCTAGAATGTTTTGCATCATCGAACCTTAATTTACGGGTGAGACTTGTTTGTCATGGAGCCGTTTCCATACCATTGAAAGGTTTACTGTTCTTTCTATATATGTATTCAACGGGAAAGTGTCTAGATCAAGGCAGTTTCAGTGAGGATTCAATTCCTCGAATTCCGAAACCTTCACCAAAAAGACAGGCTAAGGGAGGATACACGGGTATGATTCTTGCATATTTCAAGCTTTTGAGTATATGAAGATTTGATATAAATGCTTACTTCCCTTCCCCAGCAATTCTTTCACTGCATATTACAGGCAGCAAATTGCTTCTCTTATCCATTTCTCCTCAACTTCGTACAACGGCGCTCTTGTAAAGCTCTGGCTAAACCAATATTATTGATTGGTAAGCGGATATTTTGCGCAGTCCCAATAGGCATTGAGAATCAAGTATTTGTCTTTTCCCTATGAAAAAGAATCGGATTCCACAATTCGATTTCCCTGGAAAGCGACGCCAAAACGTTGTCGCTCGCTGTCAGCAACGGACTCGGCGAGCCCGTTCTTCCCCGTGCCGAGCCGAATTTCTTTGATTACTCACTCAGACATCCGTCCGATATGCAAGCCTTCATCGAAATAACTCTCCTTCCCTGGGCAAATCTGCATCTCAGAAATAATGACGAGGTATGTCATTACCACAGGCTTCTTCCTTATTTTTTGATCAATTCCTTCGGTTTGATTTTCATCCGCCAATACCAAATCCGTACCAAGTACTATCTTTTGGAGCAGCTCCCCTCTCCAATTCCTCGACAGTCGCCGTGCAAAGTTCGCGGTTCGCTTCTGGAATTTGCCATTGAGCAACTTCGTCAACCCGACTGAGGAATTGCATAGCCAGACCAGCCTCTGAGTGCCACGCCATGTGGCAATGGAAAGCCCAGACTCCCGGATTGTCTGCTATGAATCTTAAAGCGAGCCAGCCAAACCCTTCAGCAGTTGCTACATCTCTCCGGATCAAGTTATCCAAAGTGCCTTCATGGCCAACCAGAACGCCCTTGCCTTCTGGTTGCAGTCCCAAAGATTCATAACCAGGAAACATGCCGTGCCCTTGACCAAGCACGTAGAACTTGTGGCCATGTAAGTGCATGGGGTGATTTCCTTCATCAAAGTTTTGAATAATGAGATCCACGGTTTTGATTCCCGTATGTTGGATCACGAAATCATTCTTCACATCATATGCCACAGAATTGACACCATTTATGCTGCTGCTAGCGGTAAATGTATCATTTCGGCTGGTCAAACCTTCAACTGAGCGATGCAGGGTCGGTTGTTGGAGATTTGGTCGCAGTGTCGAGGTATTGAAAAAACCTCGTTCCAGGCGCCAGTCGCCTATTTCGAGATTGGAACGAAGGTAATAGCTGAAATCCGCGGCCACAGGGGCAGGCTCGACGCTGGCGGGAACATACGAGGTTGTGTTCATATCGCGGCATTGCACTTCCATTCCTTGCTTCCAGTTCTCGGAACTTGGTAGGGATATTACGGATTTGGTAATCTTTCTTCCACCCGGCTTCGTGTATTGGATGACAGCTTGAACCACGTCCGCACCTGGGCCTGGAAGCTCTGGGTTTTTCCACTAGATGACAGGGAGTTAGTTATTTCCTATTCAAGACGGTTTCGGGAGTAGAAGAAGCTTATATTTCCAGTTTAGGAAATTTATAGGATGTAGAGCACATAAGACGGAATATGATAAAAGGGGGTAGGGTAAAATCAAAGAGCCAATTCCTTACGCAGTGGGTGACCATCTTTGCACGAAGCCAAAACGACTCCGCGGAAGACTGGTTGGTATTCAATATTATGCTATATCTCTGGGCTGGACTAATCATCAATCTCGTCTCATATGCCGGGATAAGATCCGTTCCGTCTGCCTCGGTGACAGCAAATCCATGCTCGTCAACGCTCACTTGAAACCAGGCAAATGCACCAACATTAATAAAACGAAGGCGATGGTTTGCGTTGGCAGTCAAACCAAAGAAGGGGCGACTGCAGGATGAGTTGTCGCACATTCGATGCGGTAGCTCAGAACAGTCTCGTTGGTTCAAACCGTTGATAAGGGCTCCATTTGGGATCGGAGAAGCCTCATTGCCTGGCTCCAGTGCGCTGACAAGCAGGCCACTACTGAGGTCGTGATAATAGTCTTGGAGCATAATGACCCGGTCGGTCTCGTATGGGATTTTCTGCAGGTTCTTCTCGTCCTTCCCATGAACTACGAGAGGTCCATACAGCCCATCGGATGCTTGGACAGCCTGGTGTCCGTGATAGTAGTACGAGCCGGATTGGCCAGTAACAGTGAATTCGTACCGAAATTTGCGTTGAGGGGCAATAGGGCATTGGGTGATGCCCGATGTGCCATCCATCCAGTTTGTTCCATTTTGATAAATGCCGTGGAAATGTATAGAGGTTGCATTGACGCTCTGGTTATCCACGTCAATTACTAGAGTATCTCCCTCATTGCATTCGATCATAGGCCCTGGAAATAGGCCGTTGATCGTAAGCATAGGTCTAAAGACACCATCTGGATTCCCCACAATATCTGTAATCGTCCACTTATATGCTCTGACCTTCCTCTCTGCGTCAACGTTCCAGGCGGGGTCGAGGATGTAGTCGCTCGCTGGTCGGCGGAAGCTTCCAATGCCAGACAATTCCATATCTTCGTCACTCGGCTTGTCAGAGACGATGAGGTGCTTCGTGAAAAGCACCATCGCAGTGAAGACAAGCCCAGCAGCTAAAGCCGAGCCAAGCACGGCCCATATTGGTCGCAAATGCCATTCCACTTTATAGTCAAGTTCTTCTATAGCCTCGACGGCCTCGCCTGCCAGAAGTCGCTGCTGTGTTTCTTCTTCGAAGCCGTCGCCATTGTCTCTTTCTTGCATCTCCAAATGATCAAGGTCACCGCTGTGGCGAGGCGCAGCTTCGTATTTATGCGAAGCCATGGCAGAACAAGGGGGGATAATTTCACCTTGGGGTCGTTTTGAAAGGCTTCGTGAACTTTGTGATTCCGTTCAATGGTCCATCGTTCGTGAATCAACCTCCAAATCTACTCGTATGGACAGCATCGGCACAAATTGTTTGCTGCAAGAGAGCAATGATTCAGCAGGCACAGCAGAAGTTCCGAAATATAATCATGTAAAAATATAAATATACAAGAGGGAATCTGGTACGAAGCTATTTGCAGGTACCTAACTCGTAAAAGAACAACGGTGACGGACGGTCAGCAGAGGGTTTTGGGTCTGGCAAGGCTTCGACTCTCACAGGGGCTCGAGGGGCAAACGATTTCCTACCTAGCTTAGCGGATGAACCAGGGGCAGGGGACCCTGAAGATGAGATTGGGTTATCGTCGACCTCTCAGAGCAGCGAAAGGTTGAGCATGCGTATAATCTCCCCAATCAAAAGTTCCATCTTCCCCACGGGATGGTTATTCATGCTAAATTAGGAACTGGCACCCGGCACTTCCCGCCCCCAAAGACACCTGCCTATTTGCAGTTAGTAGGTACTCGGCACACCCGTCGCTTGTTACGCCTGCACGCCTCCACGCCTCTTCCCAGGAGTTCACAAAAAGCTTGAGTGAGATCTTGCAGCACCAAGGCTTTTGCCTGCCAATCATATGAAGCACGATGCTAATCGTTCCTGTCCAGACTCAGATTCACGGGTAAACTTTCAGACTTTTAACTTGGCATCTTGGGTGAGGTCCGAAGTCAACCGTCACCAGATTCAGACAGCCTCGTGCTCGTAATCTATGGCTATGGATATCTAAACGACCCGGCCAAGCCGCACACATACAGTACTGTAACTTAATGTACCTATCCAATGGCCTAGTTATTCAACCGTGGACAAGCTGTTATTCGTAATACATACCAGACCACACCAGCCTGTCACACAGGTGCAACTTTCCCCAATCATTAACATGCAGCTGCCATGTTCCCAGTGCTTATTCTAAAATGCCTTGTCAAGTCCCCCGAGCTTGCTTCCGGTACCTTCGTATTCTTCGGCTGAGTACAAATACCCGGCGATCCCACCCATAGCTCAAAGTTTTTGCTTCTTCAGCCTCGTCATTACAGGGAAAGTCCGCTTGCTTGTTATTCTTAAAGTCGGGGACTTTTTGACGCAACACTCATAATCAACCGCAGCGTGCAATAATGTCCTTCATGCGTTTCCTCGCTGCCGCCTCCTTAGCGGGTGCGGCCATTGCAGCGCCAGCTTCCCCAACCGCAACAGATACTGCCGATGTCTATGCTGCTCAAGCCACTGCTCGCACTTCAAGTCCAACTAGCCATGTCAAAGGCAAAGCGTTCGACCGATACGTCTCTATCTGGTTTGAGAATACCGACTTTGATATGGCTGCTGCGGACCGTAAGTCTTCTCATAAAGAGGCATAAATTGATATTAACTTTGAACTACAGCCAACTTTCAATTCTTTGCTAAGAAGGGTATCACATTAACTAACAATCTTGCTCTCACTCACCCATCTGAGCCAAATTATATGGCAGCTGTTGGCGGGTTTGTTGTCCCATTATGGTCTATATATAATTACTAACTCCTACAAAAGTGATTATTTTGGTCTTGACGGCGATCCATTCACCCAGGTTCCTCAAAATGTTTCCTCTGTCGTTGATCTGCTCGAGGACAAGGGCATCTCCTGGAGTTTGTACCAGGAGGACATGCCATACACTGGATTTGAGGGGTTCGATTGGGTCAACCAACAGAATGGTGCCAATGACTACGTTCGAAAGCACAAGTGAGTTGAAGGAAGAGAGGATCTCATCATGTGCCTAGGCTGACATCTATCAAGCCCCGAGGTTCTCTATAACTCCGTCGTCACCAATCCCGACAGACTTTCCAACATCAAGAACACCACCCTTTTCTATGAAGATCTCAAGGCCAACAAGCTCCCTCAATGGATGTTCATCACTCCTAACATGACCAGTGACGGCCACGATACTTCCGTCACTGTTGCGGGCCAGTGGCTTCGCACCTTCCTGGAGCCTCTTCTAGACGACAAGAACTTCATGCAAAACACCATGCTTTTGATCACTTTCGACGAGAACGAGACCTACACCATCCAAAACCGCGTGTTCAGCGTTCTCCTCGGTGATGCCGTGCCCCACGAGCTTGTCGGAACCACCGACTCCAACTACTACAACCACTACTCCGAAATTGCTACAGTCGAGGCTAACTGGGGTCTTTACACCCTCGGGCGTTGGGACGTAGGTGCCAACGTCTTCTCCAATGTCGCTGCACACACTGGCGACAGACTCCGATGCTGGGATGCCCAGCCAGATCTTGAGCACCGTTACTTCAACTACTCGTATAGCGGTATCTTCAACTCGAAGAGTTTCGCTGTGCAACCGGTTCCGGACGTGCACTCGAACCGTAATTTCCGCACCACTTTCCCTGCTATCAAGAAGCAATGGGAGAAGTACCAACAATACAACTATTACCATGTAAGTTCTGCTTCCTCCTTGTTTCTATAGGCTGTCTAGGGTCTACGAGGTGTGGAGGTGAGGACGCAAAGCTAATGGCGTTTTGCAGGGCCAACTTGAAATCCCTGACGGATACAATCCGCCTGCCGTCATCGACTACTCTTCTTAAGAAAATAAAGTAGTGAACACAAAATAACTAGGGCATATAAGAAAGATAATGCTAGTATATAATTGACGATTCTTATGAACAATACTGGCTCTTGCAAGGTGCAGATCATGATGAGCGCTGAGCCTATTCAGGTCCAACTAGACCTCCTTTTTCCATGACTACTAAGCATAATCCGAACTATCACATATACTCCGCTCTATAGTCTAGTTCTTACCTTCCTATTGGAGCCCAATGGCAATATAACGAATTGCTTCTAAAAGTAGTCTATTCATTTTGTACTGGTCTATGTACGAGGATGAATGAGCTGCAGTAAGACTTCTGCTGGGTGGTAAGTGGCCTTGATGTTGGTGTTGGATTTTCAGTAAATTGCGTAGGTAGGTCTTGGTGGACGGGCAGGGAAGAGAAGAGATGAGAAATGGAGTGCACTTCATTTTTCTCCTTCTCATTTCCTTGTTTCCATACTCGAACTCCCAGGTAGGACGTTTATCCATGTGGGATTATATTCCCAATGTTTCTTTCTGGCACAGTGTTACTCCATTCGATGTCGCTATGTCGCTATGATGGCCTTTCTGATTCGACTTGTGTCATTTCTTAAGTCGTTTGGTGTGTAGTGTATATCCTTCACTTTTTCGTACACGTACAGATGAACTCGTAAGCTGGAATTGGGGTTGAGCGAAGGGAGGTTGTTGATGAGTGAGTGAGTGATTATTTCGCGCGTCTCTTGGGATACCCGATATCAACATGAAGACGGGCTGGCTAGGCCCAGCTATGACGCTCTGTCTGTCGGTTTTAGGATCTTGGAATGATGTATGTACAGGTTTTCGTGGTGTTGGAGATTTTTGTGCTGGTTGAGTTGAGTGGAGTCATCCCGGAATTCTCAACGAGTGTTGGGTTCAGGGGTATTAGCTTCATTTTGCGTGTTTGAATCGATAGAAAATTGTTCGAATAGCAGACAGATAATAAAATTTGCGGTTTGCGCTTCTTTTAAGCGGTTATGCTTGCTTTCTTGCCGTGAAGTACACACACACACACACACACACAAGGCACACGCAACACACACATCTTATTTGGGGTAGTAGGGCGAATATTTCTGGGTTAATATGGATAGGTGAGGATTCAAATTGAATATTGGGGAATATAATGATTATTGTATGTTAAATGGATGTGTGCAATGAGAGTATTTTGGAGGAGGTGGCGGGAGGAGTAATTTGATTTGTTTGAAGGGGTTGAAAGAGAGGTAGAAGAGGTATTGGTATGAGTAGAGAGGGTATGAGAGGTGATGAGAAGAAATATTTTAACGATAAGAATTAGAAAAGTTGAAATGGTCTATTAAATTGATAAGAAATAGTGAAATATGGGTAATAATATGTAAATAAAAGATTGGAATTGAAATGAGAGGTTTGTAGATAGTAGGGTGTAAGGGGGGGGAAAAAGAATATGTGTAAGGATGCTAGAGGATTGAGAAGTGGATTGGAAAGAGAGGTAGGAGGATAAGAGGTGATGGAGGGGGGTGGATAGATAATAGGGTGTTATTGGGGAGAGGGTGAGATGGTATGTTTGTTAGTAGTATTTTGAGTATGTTGTAGATGGTATGTAGGAATTTGGGATGTTTTTTGGGGGGTTAATAGGAGGGTTTGTGGTGTTTGATTGTGGGTAGTATAATGAGGAGTTGAGAAAAATATAGAAAAAGGATTATTGTTGGTATAATTTAAAATGAATTGTGTGAGAACTGAAGTGTTTGGTAAGACGGGAACCAGAACATTTGGTGGGGAACTGATGTTGCAATGAAAGATGTACGAAATGTTTCAGAATCTTGCGATATTTCTAGAAATGGAGTTTAGCTAAAACGAAGTTATTATAAAGTGAAGTTTGCGATGAAAGTTTTGGGGGTAGCCCTGCCCTAGAAATAGTGTACCAGAGTTGGCTGTTGTTAGGTATTGCCATGACAGCATCAGATTCCCACATTGAGTATGAACACACGAGCAGAAAAGATTCAGGCTTGGAGGAAAAATATCGAACAAAGTAGAGAAGCAATAACGGCTTCCATTCCACTTTTGAAATATTGTTGTGCAGTACTTGTACATCCCACTTCTTCTCCTTTCTTTCATGCCAACTTGACAAAACTGACAAGAATTTTCCCATCACAGCTTCATCCTTCTGTCTTTTGTTTTACAAAGTAAACACGAAATGCTGAGCATGAAACAATCATATAAGACGTGGAAAATCAAACCAAAGTGTATCTTGTCCTCTGGTCTGGTTCCTAAACCTCCATGGGCCAAGAAAGTTTTCCTCCCCGTATCTCAGCCTCATCATCACTCATGATCAGAGTACACTCGATGCCTCATTCCGATAATCCCAATCTTCCATCAGATCAGCATATTCAGGCGCTTCCTGTTCATGGTTAACATCAACTTTTGTCTCAGTTTGGAGGCGGCGCGGGGGTTCATTGTCTTTCATGTCGCTCAAGTCCTATCATTTCGTGAAGTTTGTAGGGGTGGGGAGTTTCGTACAGTAAGGCCCATTGCAATCCAGAGTATTTCTCATAGCCGGTAGCAATTACAAGGGCTAATTTATGCCAGACGCCAAAGATATTGCAACTCATGTGGCTTTACAAGATAAAAAAGAGAACGTTCTGTATTGCCAGTCCCCTTCAAATTCAGATATCTCTAACCAACTTGAAAAGAGCAAAACTTTCGAGATAAAATATATGTATCACTAGCGACGATAGCCAAATGACAAGTAGTACAGAACTATCACTTGATAAACCAAACTGTGGAACTGTGGAACTAGAAAAGTGTGAAATAACCATAATTTCAACTCCGGAAAAGGAATATGCAGCAACCGGGTATTTTCGCTGTCCCTAAAGAACAACGCCATCAAAACGACTGACTCCTACTTGCTACCTCGCCTCACAACATCTCCAATACTCTCGTAAGTCCTATGAGGCTGTACCACCGCAGGTTGTGCAAATGATATCGACCGACCATCCATGGGAGACACCGGAGTATAATCGCCGCCTGTGTTTTTCAGAATACTTCTCGGAGCAGAAGGAGGCGCTGCTGTTTTGCTGTTCCGCCGCTCTAGAGCTTGCTTGTAATGGTTGTAAACTCCTACACTGTGCGCGTCGTAGGTCTCCATCTCTTTAGTAGACTGGTCAACTAGGTCTCTGAGGTTTCTGCTGAGTTCTTCACGGATTACGGCTGCGGTTCTGCGTTTCGATGGCCCGTTATTCATACCGCCCATCTCGACGTCGCCGTCTCTAGAGATAGGTGCACTAGGGGTCTTGACTTCCAGGGCTCCAGGCTTGAGTTCGTAGTCCTCGCTCTTTGCATCTTTTCTGGCGGGGGTTTTCAGCCGCTGCATGGTCTCCGCTACCTCCTTCTTCAACAGCTCCTTCCTTGCCTTTTCTCCGGGGGTTTCAGCCTCTTCTTCAAATATCAAAGTATCCTCACTTCCCCTCCCCAACGCATCTAGCTCTTTCCGTGCTCTAGTGACCAATTTCTCGGCGTGCTGTTGCGCCAGAGACAGCATGTTGCGTCTAACGGCATCTTGTTGCGCTGGAAGAACTTCGACAATCTTTTGTAGTTTCTCCTTTGCATCGAGGACTGGCTGGTCACCTGGTGGGAGTCCAGAGAAGGGCGTGAAGATTGCAGGGGCCAGGGAGAAGGGCGTCTATGCGGGCGTTAGCTCGGTGAAAAGGTAGACGACACGTTGATTACTCGTCGAGACATGTGCCTATATAGGTGTAGGGGATGGAACTAAGCTTACTTCGACATCAGATCTTGTTTCTGGTTGTTGTGGGTCCGTTTGCAGCATTTTAACTGATACTGTCTGCTGGTGCATACGACAAGTGCATAGAACAATAGTTGCCTGATTGGCTTGAATACTCAAATCTTCTCTGAACTAGTCACCTGATTCCAAACCTCCTTTCTCCTGTATCTCCGAGGGGTTAGATTGTTGTGGTCAGAAGTTCGATGGTGGAGCGGCAATAAATCATAGATAGCGGGGAGATTCCGTGCCCCTCCATTTCACCAAGCAAACATCGGCTCGGTACATCACCAGTCCAGTCCGCTCACGATTTCGCTGCTACTCAGATACGCACTTGCCGTCTGCTCCTAGACTATAGCCGGGGAAACGGACATCTTTGAACGGGTACAAGTAGATCCGTTGAGTAGCGGGACTTGACGATACGGCGGCCTTCGATTATTTACACACCCCGCATCCTAGTAGAAAATGCATTAGTACAAGAATGGGAAGATGGGGGAGGATGAGGAGCAGGGAGAGGGACACGTATATATAGGAGGGAAGTATCTGTCAAGGTTCTCATCTCAACGATCCGTATTTAAATTCAAACCCAATATTACACTACTAGGCCAATCACAATGTCTCATCCAGGGGGATGTTTCTGCAGCAAGGTAAGATTCTGAATAATCTTCTTGCAGTGACATGCTTGAGTATGTTTACTAATAGTACATCTACTTCTAGATTCGCATGAGCTACTCTGGCGAGCCTAATGCCCACGTACTGTGCCACTGTTTAGATTGCAGAAAGATCTCTGGCTCTACCTATAGCAACAATCTTGTCGTTCCTGAGGACAACTTCAAGGTCGTCTCTGGTAAATCTTTTCTCCCATCCTCCCCTCTATTTCGAACCGTTCTAATGCAATGCTCTACAGGCACTCCAAAGACCATCTCCAAGGTCGCGGATACCGGCAAGACTATCACCTCTCACTTTTGTGGAGATTGTGGTACCACGCTGTTCCGTACTGGAGATTCTTTCCCAAATGCTGTCATCATCAAATCTGGCATACTGGATGACCCAGAGTGGCCGAACAAGAATGTTCCGAAGGGGGAATTGTTTGCCCCCGAGAGAGTAAAGTGGGTTTCTGCTATCGATGGTGCCGCTCAGATGCCTGGCATGCCATAATTGGAATTGCCTTGAATGTTGTATAAAGTTCGCGAAGAGAATGAGTCCGTCGACTTTTGACATCCTGGTGTTGTGACTTCGTCCATTGTGCCTTTTTACGTGATAGACGGATCGATATGCGCAGTGTTGCTTCTTATTCGAGGTGGTAATATCTTCCTCGCATATTCTCTTCCAATCTTCAACCCTGCTCTCACCAAATCTTCCACCCTACTATCTTTCCTCTTCCTCAACCACAGCAGTACTATTCCAAGCACAACCATATCGATCGTGACGTGTCGTATAGCCAACCAAAGGAACCAGGCAACCCATCTCCCAAAGGACTTTCTCTTCTTCCCTTGGTATTCCCTTCCCGTAGCAATCTGCTCTCTCAGCGCCGCAATCTCAGCAGTCATCTTAACCAAGGCCTGCTCAACCTTCTTCCTCCACCTTCCGGTCTTCTCGTCCTTCTTCTCATCCTTCTTCTCCCCATCATTATACTCATCATCATCCTCTTCATACCCATCATTATACCCCAGCCTCCGCTCCTCCGACTCTCTCTCCGCCTCGCTCATGGGACTAAGCACTCTCATGGGCCCATCACCTCCTGAAAGCGGCTGCTGGAACGGTCTCGTTTGTGCCGTGTACGAAGGGACTCGTCTTCCAGGTGAAGATCCCGAAGAAGAAGCGCTGTTATTCTTGATCTGATCCCACACAAATTCCAACTCCGCTACCAGCTCTCTCGCATCTCTACTTCCCATTAGCAATCTAGCCCCAAGACTAAACCGAGAGGGAGAGAACTTACGCAGTCGTACTGGCATACCGATGCATAGTCTCGATCAGCGCCTCAATGTATCTCCTCTTCGCTTCCGTCCTGCTAATTCCCCGCTGCGCATCCCACGCATCGTATTTATCCGTCTCCCTCTTCAATTCGTCACCCTTCGGGCCCCCATCCTCTTCACTGACCGGCCGTTCCATAACGCCGTCCACATCCCCTTCCATGGCTTGCTTGTAGAGGCCATAGAGGCGTAATCGGTCGGAGGGAGGTGGACGTGAGGCGCCGGTCTTTGGGATCTTTTTAACGGTGTTGAGCGCGTGAACGAAGACGCGGTCTGGAAGGAGGTTGAAAGATTAGCTAGAGGGCTTGGTCAAGAAGGGGATATAGAACACGTATGACAAGGTACACACCGACTGAATCCGCCATCTTATCCCACCACTATTTTTCAACGAGAGATTATGTTCGGGGGACTAGATTCGAAGCAAGTCGACAAGGAAAAAGTAAGGAAGTCTACGAGGACAACATGTGGGCAAGTAATGGTCATAAAAGAGACGTAATATTTTTTCTAGACAACGTTGGGTTATTGTTCGGCTGGCAAGAGGTAGAAATTACCCTATCATGCGCATCATTACTCGCAAGTCCCCATTCATCGCGTGCGGTGCTGATGCCGAGGCGTTGCAGGGATGACTCGGGAGTGTGGAGGTGCAGGTGGAGGTGGAGGCTAATAACAAGACACCTAACCCCGGGTTTCTTCTTCGTCTGTTTCTTGTGGAAAGATGATGAGGTTAGGATAGATATATTCGTATTTTGGTATTAAGATGCGCATAATGATTCGTAGCACTTTGGTGTTTCATTTGATGTTCAACCCCTCTCACAAACACTAAATTTCCCGAAGCCCTGATATTGCCCCCAATCCGGACAAATGAGTATTACAATGTTCCACCTCGAGTAAGTGATTAATTACCAGGCAACAGAGGGTGTCACCAAAGCAGTCATATCCTAGGTACTGGGCTAAAATTCATTGCTCAATTGAGATTTAATCGAAATTTGGATTTCCTTACTCGAGATGAGACATTTCTTTTGCCAAAGCCAATGCTTAGCTGGGTATCATTGTTATACGTCTCAAGTCTTACTTTGAGCCTTTGCTTGTTCCACGGCCTCCTTGTCCAGCCGATCCTGTTCTTCCTGCATCCTCTTGCGTTCCACATAGATAGCCATCATTTTCTTATTGTTCAATGCCTGCTCTGCAGCTTTGACCCCAGCCTCTTTCTTGCCATTAGCAGAACCACGGCCAAGCAGCTTGTCTCTTTCCTTCCAACCCGTCAAGTAAACACCGACTGTGAAAAGGGGTAGGCTATTCGTACGGTCTTTTCCCGGCGGTCCCATATCCCTGTAATCAATCTTGATGCCTCTAGCCCCTAAAGCTTTCTGCAACTGATCCTTGGGAGACAGAGGAGCCTTCTGCTTGGTTATCGTTTCCCTCGCTTCTCCCACTAACTTCCACATTGGATTTTGAATATCGATACCTTTCGTCTCTTCTTCTCGTATCTCTTTCGCCAACGTTCTTCCCCAGAGACCCTTCAGCCATTCTGCTGCTCTGGGCAATCCATTTTCCGGATCCGATAGTACGATAGCAGCAACGTAAGCCTCAAACATATCTCCCAGAATCTTAATCATATCTTTGGCCGAGGGCTTAAAGTTTGCACCCAGGTTTGCACGCTTGTCGAAGCTATAGGCCGTTGCGTATTCCGATAGTGTAAGATTCCTGACGCAGCGTTCTCGTAGTTGTGATAATTTACCAGGGGTATGGTGAGGAAACGTTTGGCCAATTAGGAGAGCGGCAATGATCTCCATGTAGCTGTCACCGATCCATTCTAGGCGCTCGTACGTGATATCCGTGATCGTACCAGCCCCGGCATTGGTGTGGGTGAAAGCTGCTTCTTCCAGGGTCTTATCCAGGACTGCGGGGAGAGGGGGAAGGTCACTTGGGAGTTCAGAATGTTTCCAAGGTGTAATAGAAGCGGGTGTCAGGGTTTTGGGGATGTTGGGTTCATCTTGCTGCTCAGGGGGTGATTTGGGAGCCCGTAGAATTGTCCGAAGTTCGAGACAGCGATTTAATGCTTCGTCCACAATCAAACTTGGGGTTGCATCCTCCTCCAGTGCGGCATCCAGCGCTCTGAGGAGGTTGATGATTTTTTGAGAAGTTTCTGGCGGAGAATCATCTGACTTTAATCTGGCTTCAGAAATATGTCCCAAAGGTCAAGAAGGGCTTCTTACATGGTGGTGCTTCTTATGCTTCTTATGCCTTTTCCCACCCTCTTCTAATTGTCCCACATCGAGTGAGTGTTTTTGCCGCTTATTGCTTTCAAGGCCCTCCATGATCCACAATGATCGTATCTTATTAGTAGCGATGAGAATTAATTATGGCCAGGGTCATCAAAATCTTGTGATATAATTTTTGTAGTTCCTGGCTAAACTTCGGCCTGTGCCCCCTGGTGTGTTTTTGGTGTATCCAGAAAGCGGCACTCATTTCCGTCAACCCTTCTGAGCCCTTCAGGCTTGGAACATTCAAATTCGGTGCCGCTTTTCTATTCAGGAGCCGGCAAAAGTCCATCGACGTCGCTGACATCTACGAAGATTGACAACTACCATTGAAGAAACACCATCCGCAAAAATGGCTGTGCCACGCTCACGGATATTAGACCTTATGAAGGTAGACCCATATATATTTCTAGTGTCATTGTTGAAGTAGTACTGATGATTGCCAGGTCCAATGCCGCATTTTCTCGCACACCTTCAACCCCGAAGGCCTTCGACTGGGGAACAAAGTCCTACGACAGCGATTAAGGGGTCCGGCATTGGCTGCATACTATCCACAAAAGATGGCGACATTCAAGGATCTGCAAAAGGCATACGGGGACCAGTACGAGAACTTTGACGAGGAGCAAGAGGACCGATTGGAGAAGATCAAGATGTATGCCTACATTGAACCCAGGGCTTGGAATACATATCCTGACACGTTTATAGGATCAAGGCGAGAGGAAAGGGTGCTCCGAAGAAGAAGAGGACAGCAGCGGGTATGTGTAGGTACCACGCCATTCTGATGTGATGCTAACACGCGTTTAGAATCGAAGAAGTTCAAGGGAAAGAAGAAGTAGCCCCAGGCGACTGTGTAGAAGGGAGAATTTGTATCGAATACGACATCACTGTAGCATATACGGCGTTTGGTGGCATCCATGGGAATGTATGGTGCTCGAGGTGGATGTCAGAAATAAGCAGTCATTCTACGAAATCGGATACGAAATTGACAGTCGATTGTACGCATGCTCATTTGCACGTAGGTCCTTGTAATTTGTTATGTTGTAAAGTTTGTTTGAGTCTGAGGGGGGGTCTTTCCCCTAAACCTTGCGTCGTGTTATGCTTGCCAATTTTTGTTACCGCGCTATTAATTTACGTTTGCTGTATTGAAGCTTTCCGGATACTACTATTCCGACGATGAAGCTTTCGGAGACTGATATGCCGGAGCATTGGTGGTAACTTCTTCACTATGGTGCCAAATTAAGTCGGACTTGGTGGAGCGATCATGACTGCAAGAAGAAGGTATGCTCTGGCACTGTTAAATACTCATGAGACCCGGAAGCTGATTCCTCACCCCGATCCAGAGTAGTTTGTCCTCTACCAGCCTTGCCCTCGCCCAAAGATTTCTCACAGAAGCGGATGATTCCAATCATAGTTTGTAGTGAATCTTGGTGGAGCTGAATGATTCTTAACGGGGGTCATGACAAAGGCCATGCCAAATTCTTGAAGTCCAGTAACTGAAGCCCATCGAATTATCCTGCGATAACTTCTTGACTGACTGAAAGTAGGAACGTGTGGAAGAGATGAATGAATGTAATTCAGTTGTGATGTCAAGGCTTTTGAGAAGGGGATTAATCAACTATCTAGTAGCCCTTTCAAATTCATTTGTAGCCCAGTTCAATCTGAACAAATTCACACATTGTTTTCTCTATAATACTTCCCGATGGGCTAGCCATATCGACCAACACGAAGAAGATTTGTTACGCGACTGGCCGCCTTCCTCTCTCGCGTACAAAGGAGGCACTCTTTCTCCGTCAACCAACCCACTAAATTATTATTGACTTCAAATCATCTTGTTTTCCAACAAACTTTGTACTCAATCCAGCACTGACTAGGCAATCTCCAGGGGAATATATCTCATGTGCACCTTCTTCATTTAGTCGACCGGAGCTACGACTCATATTTGAACTGCTTATCTGCGCTTCCCTTCTTGTCTCTTTTCATTCCTTCACATCTACCTCTCAACTTCACCACCCACCTACGCGTCGGGGTATTTGAAGCCATTTCTGCGGCCTTAGCTCAGCTATCCTATTTCAAGTCTCATTGAAGATAGCACCTCCAGAACAGGACAGACCCGATAACCAAGATGTCTGCTTCTGCATCGACTGGCTCTCCGACGCTGCGTCGAGCGGCAGCTAGAAGCTCGTCCCAGGAAAACCCGATGGCTTTGGAGGATAAGCTGTCAGCTCGTACTGTTAGTATTCTATCTTATCTTCTTCCCTGATCCTGCAACAAGGGCTTTCTGCAATCCGATTCACTTTCACACCCGCTTCTTCCTCTTTCTCTCGTCATCAGTTCAGTTTCACATCCTCCCATGTCCCTTTCACTCCCCTTCCTTTCCTCTACCCCTTCTTTTCTTTTCTACGACACATTATTTCGCAATAACATTACATCTCCTCAATGTTTCTGCCATTATCTATCATATCTGAACTAACATATTCAACAATAGGACCTTGCTTCTTCTCTCAAGAAGTCTGCCACTGCCCTTTCCTCCAGCAAGCTTGGCAACCAGGCGGCACCAAAGGTTAGTTTACAGCAGCTTCATGGCTCTCTCATTGTCAGTATCCCTGCTAATCCCTACAGAAGATGAAGACTAGCCACGAATCCAGCCCTTCCACGGAACTCAACCCCATGGACAAGCTACTCGCAAAGCTCTCGGAGCAATCGGCTGCCATCAATAAGCAACACGAAGCTCTCAAGAACTCGGAGGATAATCTTGCCTACTCTCGCACCATGGAGTTTGTCTCTAGCAGCAGCTCTCTGCCACCCACGCCAGCCACCGATGCCAAAAACACTAGTACCGCCCCGAGCACTGGCCCAGCAAGTGTCATTGGCGAGGAAACTACAAACGTGGGCGATGATGAAGTCCTCCGTCTGAAGCTCGAGCTCGAAGCTGCCAAAAACAAACTGGCTCGCATGGATCAAGAGCTTGCTCAAAGTCGCATCCGGAAGCATACCATCGATCAAGCGATGGGTTCTATCTCGGAAGCTGATTACCCATTGACCGTCGACGATAATGGCCTCAATCCCAACCTGCGACGGCACACCGTTCGCCCACACATCCAGCGTGACAATTCTTGGGCAGCTCAGGATGATTCTCGCTCTGATACTAGTGATGCGCTCTCTGCTAACGAGTTCAATCGGTCTCGTGCAATCTGGGGCAATGGCGGGAGACCTCCATTCAACGGCCAAGGCTCTGTTCCTGCATTCCCACCCCCGGACGCACTTGCCCCAACTCAATGGATGAACCGCGGTTTTGCCCAGCCCTTCGACACACCAATGCCATTTTCCGGTCCACCTCAGGCTATGAACGCTTTCCGGGGAGACCGTATGATGCCCGACCCAGATCTTCTGATGGCTCCTCCCGCAGGTCGTCGTAATAATCAGATGGGTGGTCGCTTTGCCCGTGGCTCCTTCCCTTACGCAAGCAGCAACTCTTCCTACGACGGTTACACTTCTGCTACGACCCAATACGGCTCTGTTGGAGGTATGGGCGGCGGCGTTGCCCCTATGGGTGGACAAATGGGCATGAATGCAGGCATGAACGGGGGTGGTAGCGTATACGGTGGCTATCAACCTCAACCAATCGGCACCCCACTGTCCCCTCATGCTCCCGAGTTCACGTCCGGTAATTCGGGATATGTGAGTACCCACAAACTTCTTCCTCGTCACCCTTGCTAATGAAGCTCCAGGCGCCCAATACCGAAGGCCAGACCTATCTGCCAACCACCGAACCTCTAAATTACCGCCGTCTTCTTGATCGTACCGTCAACTGCAATTGGAAGTACATTGTCGACAAAATCGTCTGCAACAACGATCAGCAGGCTTCAATTTTCCTCCAGCAGAAGCTTAAGGTTGGCACAACAGAACAGAAGTTTGATATTGTCGAAGCAATTGTTGCTCAAGCATATCCTTTGATGGTGAACCGGTTTGGAAACTTCTTGGTTCAGCGTTGTTTTGAACATGGGACTACTGAACAGGTAAACAAGATTGCGGAGGCCATTCGCGGTAACACCTTGAATCTCTCCATGGACGCATTTGGCTGCCATGTCGTCCAGAAGGCTTTCGATTCTGTTCCCGAGGACTACAAGGCCATCATGGTTCACGAGCTCCTTCGCCGCATCCCAGAGACCGTCATTCACCGTTATGCTTGCCACGTTTGGCAGAAACTGTTTGAACTTCGCTGGACCGAGTCTCCGCCTCAGATCATGAAGTACGTCAACGAGTCTCTTCGTGGCATGTGGCACGAGGTTGCTCTTGGCGAAACTGGTAGCTTGGTTGTCCAGAACATTTTTGAGAATTGTCTAGAAGAAGACAAGGTGAGTAACCTAGAGATCCCTTATCTCCAAAACCTACTGATTCCATCTCAGCGCCCCTGCATTGAAGAGGTTCTTGCAAGCATCGACATCGTTGCTCATGGTCAATTTGGCAACTGGTGCATTCAGCATATTTGCGAGCATGGTGCTCCAGCTGACCGCAACAGAGCAATCGACCATGTCATCCGTTATGCTTCCGAGTACAGCATGGACCAATTTGCCTCCAAGGTTGTTGAGAAATGCCTCAAAATTGGTGGTGTTGACTTCCTCGGCCGCTATCTTGACCGCGTTTGCGAAGGTCGTCTTGATCGCCCCCGCATTCCATTGATCGACATTGCAAGTGATCAGTACGGAAACTACCTCATCCAGTACATTCTCACCCACTCCAATCCTCAGCACCGAGAGATTGTTGCTCAGCATATTCGAAAGCATATGGTCTCTCTCCGTGGATCTAAATTTGGTTCTCGAGTTGGCATGCTCTGCACCAACCCCGCCATCCAGACTCGCCCGGGTCCTGGTGTTGGCCCATCCATTGGTGCCCCCGTTCCTCGTATGGCTCCTCAACAGCCTCCTCGCTATGGTGGTGCTTATCGCTAGATATTCTGCCGTCTTTCCCCCGTTCGCTGTCTTGCTTCGTCATATTGCTTCGCAGCGTCTTGGTTCCTACCAGATCTTGTTTGACAATCGATATCATCGAACAACCACAACGATACTCCGTACAACATATTCGACCGGGCTCTTGTCTCTCTTTCCGCTTTTGGCCTTTCAGATCTATGGATGTCTCAATTGGCTCTCCACACATCCTGCGAAAGTCACCTTAGGCATTGTCGTCTCTCTATCGTATGCTACAAAAGGCTTTTGTTATTGAAGTCCGACCTAAGATATTTCCTTGTTTGTTCTAACAGCATATTTCTTGGCAACCTAGTCTACCATTACTGGTCATCCTAAACAGAGGAGTGTCACTCTTCGGTGCATTGGACACATTATGATTACGGGTTTTGCAGTACGTTGTCCTGGCAGGCTCTTGTTTCCATATTGAGATTGGGGCGATCAGAAGAAGAGGGTATGGATTTATTCTGCGATGGCAGACAGTAATGTGGAGGAAGAAGACGAGCTATTATGCTGAGATGTTACTTCTTGCTGGCATGCTTGTACCCAAAAAGGACACGAAAGTCAAAAGCTTTGTTATCTAGTCTCTCGTTAGGTTCGAATAAAATGACTTTCAGAAATCGGCGTGTGCTAGTAATGTGTACTGTAATCAGATAGACATCGATAAAGCTGTGCTTGTAATTTTTGAAAGGCGTTTGATTCGAAAAGACCTGCACGCGGAGATTTTTGAGAGCTTTCAAATCACCGGTCCAAAGCAAAACATCAAGAGAATGCCGTACTTGGTATTGCAATAATTGCTTCGAGAAGTGATGATAAGTCAACCACCACCAAAAATCACCGCAATACAACGCCCAGCTTCTCAAAGAGCAAGCCGCCGCCTCCCAACTCCAATCCGGAACCCACGCTAAATGTAAAATGATCGTGAATGCCTATGTTCTAGTCCTTCATGTCCTGAAATAAATGCAGAGTAGACCCGCCACGAAACTCTCCGCCAACACTCTCATGTCTCTAAATGAGGAGCATCATCATGCTCCGGAAACTCCTGTTCAATAGGCGCCTTGTCCCTCGCATCCCCAAACGTACCACCCATAACCTCCTCGCTATCTTCCTTCTCCCATGGCTTCCGCCTCTTGGGTGCTTGCGGTGTACTGCCTTGGCCCGTGAGCACCGTATCGGGGATGTCCATGATGCCGGGGATAGGCGCGCCGCTTTGGATGAGCTCGACGATTTGCTTGAATGTTGGCGGGTAGGGGGCGTCGCCGTTGGGCTGGGCCGGGGGTGTCTTGGTTATGGACATGTCGTCTTCTGTAGTAGATGGAGGAATATTTTCGCTAGTAGTTTGTTGGGTGGTTTGGGTTGGAGGTTCTTGGGGAGTCGAAATTGGGGTGGGCGGTTGTTTGGTTGATAGGTAAGTTTTGTAGGCGTCGAAGTCGATGGGGGTGGATTTCTTGCGGGAGAGGTAGAAGCATTGGGCGCGAAGGGTGAGGTCTTCGAGTTGGGAGGGTGAGGGGTTTGGCCCTAGGATTGCTGAGAGTCCACCCTGATGGTGGGTGTCAGGAGGTTGCAATGTTAAAATAAAAAGTTCTTTAAAGTATATGGATATAAGTAGAGCGGCTATATCGTTTACCAATAGCTTCCACGGATATCTTTTATCTTATTGAAGCTCTTTCTTCTCTCCAATCTAATACATCCTTTACTTCATTGCCGAGGCTGATGAGGGGTGTTGATGAGGGGTGAAATGAAAGAATCTTTGCTAGACTTACCTGGAATTCTTTATCTTTGTCCCATGGATATGTTTCCAGTTGCCGGAAGATGTCTGTATTATCGACAAGCGGTAATGCTTCAGTCATGGTTGTGGAGGAAAAGCTGGACAAGTGAGAAAGGTGGTGTAAAAGCAAAACATTACTTGCATAAGGCTGAGGTTGAGAATTGCGGCAAAGGGCCAATCAGGCTGCCGGAGAACGGACCACAAGCACAAGTTTAGACGACCCTTCAAAACTCCCAGCCTTTTTTACCATCCCTCTTCTCCACAAACAACACCCTTTACTTCTTTACCCCAAACCCTGTTGCGCAAACCACATTCAACACGAAAATTTACTCTTCCTTTCCATTCAATTCATTGCGAGCTTGCTGTGAGCTGATCGCAGTGTCGCAAATTGTACGATGGCAGAATTCTTAGGGTCAGTTTTGAGGCTGAACGTCTCGATCTGTGGCTCTCGATGCTAACAAGATGCCTTACAGAGCGAGGATATCGCTGGTCTCACGGAGTGACATTCGGTACACATTGCGCGCCTACTTCTGCCCACCAGACGCGCTGACAAGAAGCTAGATATGTTGGGACATTACATGAAATCAACTCAGAAAATTCGACCGTCGCTCTCGAGAATGTCACCTCCTACGGCACAGAAGGGCGGAAGAACAACCCCGAAGAGGAGATCCCACTGTCCGACAATGTCTACGAATACATTGTGTTCCGTGGCAGCGATGTGAAAGATTTGAGGGTTGAGGAGCCCCCTGCAGCCAAGGAAAACAAGCCTCCACAGGTCCCTAATGATCCTGCTATTCTTGGAGTAAGTGCGCATATCCTACAGCCTTTGGCCGCATTTCAATTCGATGCAAATCCTTTAGCTTTAAGTGATGAAGAATTTTCGGATGTTAAATCATTATTGTCTCCGAGAGCGCAAAACCATGTGGAGATTTTCCGTTGCCTTCCTTCTGATTATTATAAGCTACACCGCTTCTTTCAACTGGACATTTAGATGAAGCAGTTGACTGACTACTTGTGTACAGAGCGGATCCCGTCCTACTCCCCAGATCTCACAGCGTCAAGGGCAGCAGCTTCCGCCAGCTCTTCTGCAACACCCTCAAGAATCGGGACCTAAGGTGCCACGTTCTCAGCAGCAAGGTCCTCAGCAGCAAGGTCCTCCGCAGCAAGGTCCTCCCAATGGCCCTCCCTTCCCCCAACATCCTGGATATCCACCGCACTTTTATCCTGGCCCACAAGGATGGGGTCGTGGTGGTCCTCCGGGTCCCGGCGGATTTCCTGGTATGCCTCCGTATGCTGGCCCACCAGGCTGGTATCCTCCACCTGGACAAGGCTTCCCACAAGGTCCTCCCGGACCGTTCCCTCCTTACGGCTACCCACCAGGGCCTCCAAGTCAGCAATTTCAAGCCCAAGGCCCATTGCCAGCACCAATTGGCCCAGGCGCAAATAAGCCATCCCCATCACCCTCTGCTAGCCATCCAAATGACAAGCAAGCTGAGCCCAAGAGCTTAGCAAGACCTGCTGCAGAAATGGCTGCTACGTCAGTTCAAAAGCCTCCAACGCCACCCGCTGCGTCTAAGCCATCTCCTACTGAAGTTCAAGCTGCTGTCTCAAAACCATCGACTGCTCAAATCGCCGCAAGTGTCGCAGCTGGACCAAAATCAAGTGCCCCCAAAAACAATAATATCGTCCAGCCTGCTATCCCGAACCTCATTGGTGTCAAGGCACCACTGAGTCGAAGGTCTGGCAATGTCCCCACCTCACAAGTTGGTGCACCCAGCTTGAAAGATGCAACTGAAGCTGCGACGGCGGCAGTTGCTGCGGCCATGGCAAAACTTCCTCCTGCTGGACAGTCAAATGGTAACGCCGTTGATAACCTGACGAGACAAGTTAATGAAATGAGAACGAATGATACAACTCGTGCTCCACGCCAGCCTAGTGGTGGTGCCGGATTTAACCATATCAGGGGGCAGAGAGGTGGACGAGGTGGAGCAGGTGGAGCTCGACCTGCGGAAAAGAAGGTTGAGGTTCCAGCTACGGATTTCGACTTCGAATCTTCTAACGCAAAATTTAACAAGCACGATTTGGTCAAGGAAGCAATTGCTGGCGACGTTGTCGGGTCCCCTGTTGGAGAAACGCCATCAGCTGCATCGCCTGATCCAGAGGTTCCAGTTGGAGGTTACAATAAATCTACATCGTTCTTTGATAATATCTCTTCAGAGAGCAAGGATCGTGCTGAGTCCAACAATGTTCGGCCAGGTGGACGAGAATGGCGCGGAGAAGAACAGAAGAAGAACGTCGAGACATTCGGGCAAGGGAGCGTCGATAATGGTTACAGAGGTGGATATCGTGGTCGAGGCCGTGGCCGTGGAGGCTACAGAGGCGGCCGAGGGTATGCAGCAAACGGTCAGACAGGCCGAGGACGTGGGGGATATCGCGGTGATCGTGGCGACGCCCAACAGATAGTGCAGTAATTACGACATCCTCAAAAGGCTGCTCGTTGCTTTCACGAAACTGGAATTTCCTTGCGCTGTACCAAAAATCACTTGCGACGAATCTACTATTTCGGAATTGGGCGAAATCAAAACAGCATGTCTCGGTGTTTCACGACTTAGCTGCGCTGAAGCTTACCAGGAATCTACGGCTTTGCGATATGGCGGATGTGTTATTATTTTCTTTTTTACTGCTTTTTTACTTTCATTGCAAAACTTGTATCACCAGGATCAGTTCATCATGGACGCAGAACGAACGACGAAGAGGAAATCTGACGAATATGACCGGACGTTTGCAGCAATCTTGGTTTGGATTGGGGGTGGCGCTTGCGGACATAGCAAATCTGATCTTGAATGAATGAATGGTATGGGGCCTTTGCATTTCAAGCACTGGAAAAATGGCATCTTTTTCATCTACTTAAGCCGGGGCGGACTTCTTCGTTTGGTACCTCATGAAAGGAAGGGATAACATGGAGTTGGTTTATAAGATAGTAGCTCTTGCATGGTATCACAATGGGCATCTGCCTTTGATGAAATGGGAGATGAGCGGGATTTCTTGTGATCCCTACGTGGTGATGAACAATTGATATGGTGGTGGGTTCGAGGCACTGGATGGGATACTAGATACTGCAGTATTTGTCACTATTTCAAGATGCTTTCAAACCACTTCTACGACCTTCCTAAACTTATGCATACACACAATACGTCCTGGGAACTTGTTCAAAGGCACCTACCTACCTGACTAATCATAAACCACCAACACCGCCTTGCCCAATTGAGAACCTTGAGTCCGCAAACCCGTCAGGCTCCCTGCCTAGGTACCTTCCGGTAGGTAGCGTTTCGTTGAAGGAAGATGTACATCTGCTAATTTGAGACTTGGAAGAACCACCTAAGCATGCATCAACACAAACTATTCGTCCAGATGTCAGGCGGGCCAGGTTCTGGCAAAAGCACCATAGCAAACCTATTAGCACAATCGATCGACGGGGTGGTGATCAATCACGACCTCATCAAATCCTTCTTTCTCGAGAACGGCATGCTCTTTGACCAAGCCGCGAAACTCGCCTACGGCTTGGACTGGAGACTCGCCGAAGACCTGATCAGACAAGGCCGGAGTGTGATCCTCGACAGCGTGTGCAACTACAACGAGACACTGGACCGGGGAACTGCGCTTGCGAAACTGTATGGATATGAGTACAAGTACGTCGATTGCAGGGTCGACGATGTTAATTTGCTGGATCAAAGGCTGCAGAGTAGAGTCTCGCTGAGGAGTCAGCGGACAGGTATGGATCGCCCCCCGCGAGATGTCGAGGGTGCTCGTGACACCAGGGACTATCGCGCGGTTTTCGAGAGATGGATGGAAGATTCGAGCTGCCCGGCTGGCATTGCTGTTGTCGTGGATTCAACTCGTAGCCCAGAGAAGTGTCGAGACGATATACTAGAGCAGATTGTCTCTCCCTCCGTACTGCTGGTGTTAAACAAGATCTAGCTTTTGGGTTGGGAGTTTGGGCTTGAGCGGTGGAAATCTCGGAGACCAAAGCTGTAAAATGACTTGGACCGGCAGCGACGGTGGTGATGGCCGGCGCAGAAAATCGTAGAGCGATGCGATATAGACTTTGAGCTTAGCGATTCATTTTACATGGATAGCCCGCTATACTAGTTCGATCTATACCGTCCACGTGACAACGTCTACATGAAACACCAGGACGCGAAAGTGCAACCGCGTTTGACCAAGTATTGAATCAAGAAAACCAAGAATTTCTACACGCATTATAAACACTTCACACCATAATACAACAGTCCAAGAGTCCAAGAGTACAAGAATCCAAAATACAGAATCCAGAATCCAGAATCTAATAAATCAAAATGCCTCCCCTCAAGACCGGTACTTGCGACACTTGCTCCAGCGAAAATGTCAAACTCCGCCCCAACCCATTCACCACAAAAGAGCAGTGCGAAGACTGCCGCAACGCCTCCATCATCGGTGTCACCGACATCAAATCACGATTCAAGCTCAAAGATGACGATCTCAAGGACTTGGAAACGGTCACGGAGCCCAAGCCTGCGTTTCTCGGCGGTGCTGATCGTCGATGGTACCTCGTTGAGCAGGTGGAAAAGAGGGCGGATGAGAAGTTGAAGGATGTTGAAGCTAAGGAGAAGGTGAAGGAAGAGGCGAAGGATAAGTCTGCTGGATCTGGAGCTGCTAAGGATGGCAAGCGGAAGAGGGGGGAGATTGATCAGGAGAAGGAGGATACGGAAGAGACAGTTAATCCTCCTGCCAAGCATAGACGCGGCAGACCTCGAAAGGTGATCGAGGGTCTATCTCCAAAGGCAGCGGCAGCCAAGGTACTTAACGACGGACCAAAGTCAAAGGCTGCCAAGGTACCGGTTGTCGACGACGATGCAAAGCCAAAACGCGGACGCGGTCGACCCCCGAAGGAGAAGACGGCGAAGACGGTGAAGACGGTGAAGAAAGTAAAGAAGTAAATGAGATGGATGGGTGTTCTGCAATTTTAGGCATCATGGACAGGAATCCACATTTGTAATGTTTGAGCATTGTTTGTTAGCAGACGGTCGCACTGCGGGAAGTCTGTTTGGGATGGGGCGTTCTGTTTTCTTGCTTGGTTTGAGGTCAAAAAAGGGGGTGAAGTTTATGGAAGCCGTGTTGATGGAGAAGGGGAAATTGAGTCTCTGGCCGACGAGCAAATGTCTAATGCTCCGCATTATTCCATTACTATTACAATGACAGTACTGAATGCAAGGATTATCAAATTCTGTTCTAATTCTTTCTGCTTTAGATTGGAGATTTGAGCCGTTCACGTTTGATACATAGTCAGTCACATGCATGAAGATGTCAAGAGGTATGATATGCTCTTTATTTAGTATCCAAGTATCCCTCAACCTATATCCACGTCGTCTAATAATAATAGGTAGAGATCAATGCTCAGACTACACCACAACACCAGAAGAAATACCCAAGCATCTCAGATGCCCCCTCAAAAGTGCCGCCGTCCAGAATCCTCAAAGTCATCAATCAATTATACAGCCATGTACCGCTACCAGCAGACCAGTGTACGAAATCTCAGAACTCATCATGGATCTCGGATTCCTGCTTGATATTAGGTTCCTGCTTGATATCACCGTCGGCGTCTTCATAGACCTCGATAGCATATACGATCGTCCCTTCCTGGTCATCGTCATCAGTAGCAGTTGCAGCCTCTGTGACGTTTGTTAGTTTGGCGCGCCGAGTTGGTCGGGTTGGTGTCTCGCCATCAAAAGCGTCCATCGAGCCATCTTCGCCTTCGTCTTTTGCAGTCTTGATGCGTCGAGTCGGTCTAGTTGGTGTCTCGCCATCATAAGCGTCCATCGAGCCATCCTCGCCTTCGTCTCCTTCAGTCTTAATGTTTGAGCCCTCAATGTCATTTCGGACCTCTTCCTCATCAGCCTGAAGCTTAAGCTTGCGCTTTTTGCTCCAAGACATAGGCTTTGGCCGTGCCTTCTTATCAGTAAGGTTCGGAGTGGGTGGCATCGTGCACTCATTAGTAGTTGGCAAGCCCCCCTTAGCCACGCCTTTCTTCATCTTCGAGGTGATACGGTTCCAGCACGCGAACGCTGCACCCTTGGTCGGAAAGCCGCATTCACTGTGTATGGCGTCGAAATCTATCGTTCCACGTTTCAGCTCGACCTGCATGAGGATTCCAAGGCACAGGGCTCGGTCCTTAGGCGCGAATTTGGGTACGTCTTTCCTGAGCCTGTACATGCAGATGCACCAGCGGGACAAGGCGTCCTTTTTGGTTGGGAGGTTGAGGTCGCTGCGTAGGCGTTCGTAGTTGATTTTGGTATTCTTGACCTGGATGAATACTTCGGGCTGCTTCATGACTGCAAGGCAGAATTCCAGTTCATTAGCCATGAATGTGGATGCTTCGGTCATGGCGGAGGTCTGTGATAGGAGGTACTCGAGTAGTGGCAATTGTGGAAGACGGATTGGGGGTATGTAGAGTAAGGATACTTGGCTTTGAAGGATGCGAGTGTGGGGTCAACTTGTTAAAAGATGCCAAGGCGACTACTATCCTGCAAAGTTGAAGTTGTTGATCTGTCGTTGTCTGCACATAAGTTGGAACATATGCCTATCACATGAATATGACTCAAGGAAATCAATTTTGCGCTAAAGGTACAGTAGGTGTAGCATGTGTGAATTCAATTACTGTTGGGAACATCGATCTCAAGGCATAACCATAGGCTGGAAGGAGCAAGATCTTTACCATTCGCACCGCTCACTATCATGTAGCCTTCCATTATTATATTCGGTATCTATAGATTCAACTTATAGTAGGAAGGATCTAGAGAGTAAATCGTGTCCCTGATGTCGAATATAAGGCTCGACCAATAGCAACTCGTACGAAACTATGGCTCCGGCTATTCAAATGAGACTTCGACAATATAGCCTGTAATTTGTAAGCATCTACATCGAAGCATTGTGGGGTAATAGTGACAAAAGGGATAGTGATAGCAAACAGTTTGCAAAGATGCATATGCATACCGCCAAAAGCATTCAACATGAGCAGGATCAGAGATCACAAGGCAGCAGCGGCATTTACAAAGATGCTCAAGAGCATCCCACGCAGGGATAAAGAACGGCAGTACACAGGTTGTGCTTCGACACTTTGAAACTCAAAAAAGCAAGCATGACCAGGGTTGAAGGGAAGTAAGTGAATGTCTGGCCAGCGTGAACAGGGTGATAATCTTGGTGGCTGCATGAGATAAATTGGAAACTTCTCCAAGTATTACACTTTAGGATGTTTCAACCACTTGTCACCCAACTTTGGTACAAATTACTTCCCTCGATTCCTCGAATCCATCCTCACATCAAGCTCTCTTCAGTTGAGATCCAGGGTCCCACAAACCACCATGTCCCATTTAATCACATTCACCGAGGCAGACCAGGCTCTTATGGTCGCCATCATCAGCCAGTTGGGAATCGGCAAGATCGATAGAAGACAGCTCCAACTCGACCTAGGCCTTGCGACCATAGGCACGGCCGATGCGCGGCTATCTCGATTCAAAGCCAAGCTTGCCAAAGCCAAAGGCGAAGGCGAAGGGCAGATTTCACCAGCTCCCCAAAAGGCCAAACGAGCATCGCCGACCAAGAAACGCAAGATCAAGGTCGAGGAGGCGGAAGATCACGATGAGCAGTTTGAGGATGAGACGACTGACGATATTTCTACTGGTATGATGGCGATGGAAACTCCGACTCGCAAGGGTTCTGCACAGAAGGCTAGGGTTCGAGCGGTCAAGGAAGAGCTGGATGAGGTGGACTACGAGTTTCAGGATTCGGGTTCGGGCGATGTCTGGGAGTAGGATCTGAAGAGAGAGGGGTAGTGGGGAACTGTTCCGGTGGAGGGGTCGTGGAATCTTGCAGGTTTTTTGAGAAATATGATAGGTCAGACCAGAGTGTTTGCTTTTGATGCTATGGAACGTTTACAGGGGGGGGCAGTTGCAAAGATAAGAATATTATTGGGGATTATTTTGTCTCGTAGACATTAAATCTTGTGAACTCCAAGCATAAAGTTCAAGATCAGTGATAGATACCTAGATGAATTGTAGAGTTTTGAAGAAGATTCGAGCTCTCAAGTGATGTTTTGAAACCATGGTTCCAGGGGATGAAAATTGAGTCAAGAAGGAACAAGAAATGAACAGCTAGCTCTCTAGCAAGCTCCAGAGCTACGAAGCTCGTGGACCTACCTGTAATTTGTAGATAAGCAACCAAAAAAGAAAAGAAGTGAATGGAACTAGTTCTCTAGTATAGATCGATTTTGTACCTCCGTAGCTCCGATCTACCTTTTCAACCCAAACTAACCTCGATACCACTCACAAGAACTCAACTTCGTACACTCGTACACATACCACAAGAACTCACACCACACATCACTCACTCCCAAGCACCATGGCCTCGAAGAACGAAAAACTCTGCATGGCCGTAATCAAGAACTCGACCGTCACGAACATCAACGTAAGGAGAACTGGCTCTTTAATTTTACCCTACCCCTTCTGTCATGTTTCGTCTCATGTGCGCTACCTCCCCCTATAAATTTCCCCAGGCTGTAAATATAAGCACCCTCTACTCCCGAAACCGTTTTGAATAGTAAATAACTAACTCCCCCGTCATTTAGTGGGACGGCATTGCAGAAGACTTGGGCAAGGGTACCGCAAAAGCCGCAAACTGTCAATGGTACCGTTTCACCAAGGCCTTCGCCATCAACAGCAATAGCCCCTTGAAAGCCGCACCCGCAAAGTCGAACGGAAGCAAGAAGCGGGGGATTGAGGAGGTCGGTGACGGCGAAGAGGGAGAGGGAGAGGCAAATGTTGTTCGTAAACAACCTCGACTTGTGGAGAAGGAGGAGAAGGAGGAGAAGGGTATGGGCAGGATTAAGGGTAGGGTCAGGAAGGCGAAGATGGAAACACCAGAGTCGGATGAGGAGGATGAGTTTTATGGAGATGCATCTGAGGAAGATGAGGAGGCAGATTAGGTGGAGAGAGAGGGAGAGGAAGAGGATGCTGATGATGTGTGAATCCTGACTCTGGGGCAACAGTCAAAACTGAAAGCTCTGATTTCGTTTCAAATGGATGGATTGATTACATTGGGTGGACTTAAGGCATACATGTATCCATCACATTGAGTACACGAACACCTTCACGCCTAGCTATAGCCTTTGACTAGTCTTCAGTCAAAATCAGAAACACATTGAACAGTGCTCACTGTCCCACTACCAGCGTACTTACCGTGCTCAACGGCCTTAAATGTCGAGATTCGAGACTGGGAGAGGTTTTTGAACGAGGCACCCAAGACGCAGGTGGGAATGGTGGCAGATCTATTAATCATCAAAGCTTCGAAGGTTGCTGGTATTTAGAACCAAGTAAAAAATCCCAGTGATGGTTTCGACCAATTCCGATAAGGGAAGGGGGTTCTGCCCCTATTCCTCGCTTAATGGGGTAATAGTGGAGCGTATATCGTTTCCAGGGGGTAGGTCGCTAAACCTCCAGTGGCTTGAGGATCCCGAGCCCGAGATCTCCACAACGGAAATTTCCAATGTCTCACACACGAACACCAAACAGATGGCAAGTTAGAAACTGTACAATTAGATTGTGAACCTGGCTACTAGTCATAATACTTCTGATGCACTCCAGCAATTATCTCAGTCTCTCTCGTCTTCGCAAGGCCGGCCCGGAATCGATGGTCCTTTGCGATCCTCGCTCTGGCCCACTCTTCAGCAGTGACACTAGCAACACCCCCCTCAGTCTCCTTTTGCAGGCCCAACCTCTCAAGCAACGGACTTTTCACTGGCTCCAGCTTGATCGCCGCCTCTGGCCTTGCGAAATATATCAAGCTCATTCTTGGCTTCTCAGCCTGGTCTGGCGGCGGTCGGATGACTCGATGCACTGTTGACTTGAGGTATCCGCCACTGAGGAACTCAAGTGCGTCGGCGACGTTGACGATTATGGAGTCTTCCCTGGAACGTACGTATCGCCACCCTTCTTTGGTTTGAACTTGCAAACCGGCGACTGGCTGATGGAAGAGAAAGGTGAGGGTGTTGTAATCCGTGTGCCCGATTGCCCAGATATCCTTGGGATCCGGGTGGTATTTCATATATCTGAGGTACTCCAGACCTTCAGCATCGTATCGGTGCCGGTTGACGAAATAGTCTTCGTCGATCTCTAAAGCAAAAGCGAATATCTTGAGCAGCGGAAGAAGGATCTTGTTGTGGATGTGCTATCGTTTGTTAACCAATCATGAGTAATGAGGACACATCACGCTACCAGGTTACGAACGAGGGAAAAGTCTCTGATCTCCTTGTAATGATCTAGGATGATTTCAGGATGAGGACGTTCATGCTCGGGCGTAAATTTGGGAATGTTATATCTTTCGTCATTGTCTTTGCCCGCAAGTTCTCCCGTTGCTTTTGCTTTGTACCCGCGGAAGTCGCCAGCTGCTGTGTTGGCAAGGTACTTGGTTTTTTCTTCTAGTGGGAGCTCAAAAAACTCATTTGCAAGCGCATATTGGCGTCTAATTTGCGCGTCTGAGAGGCCGTGCCCGGTGACATAGAAGAAGCCTGGGGTTTGTAAGCTCTTAACTAGCGGTAGATTATGCAAGTAGAGAGTCTACCATTTTTGTCGATGAAGTTTAGAACTTGAGTGGCTAAAGCTTCTTTGCCGCCGGGTTGTTCAAGTCTTGAGATATCTAAAGCTTCGAGATCAGCCCACTCAACTGTTGTTGGCAGTCAGCATTAGGTTCCAGGAAGTCAAGAGATCGATTCAGACTTCTCACGTTTCTCGTTGGTTTGCTTAGGATATTCATAAACTGGAAGTTCTTTCGATGACGCAGTTGGAGCCATTGTGTCTAGTCAGTATATTTGAAATGATCGATTCTGAATTTTTGAAAGATGGAAATTGGACGTTTTGAATTAAGACAAATATGCCTTGTACCTCTATCTGGCTAGTTAATCACCCCGCACTGACCAAATCCTATTCCACCTAGAATCCCATGGGCAACTTCACTGAAAGTGGGATGTGAATAATGATTTGATTGGTTATTTGAGCACGTCTTATAACTTCCAAAGCACCTCATCAGAACACAAACGAGATCCTACGAAGTATTAATCAGCCACGTCATGTAATCGAGCGGCGCAATATTCATGATCGCTTCAATCCCCCTCAGGAATCCAACTTCAAATTTCAAAGGCTCTATTGGTTTTTCTGTCCGCTTCCTATTCTCCACCCAGATCTGGTGTTTTATGAACCAAGCAGTCTTGTCATAAGAAGCTCAAATCCAAGTCCATATCCACGTGACTTGTGTGCATTATCATGCAAATGCTCGATCATTTATATGCTTCGTATCTATTCTCCACTTTCTACCCATGCGATCAAGATGTTGCCATTAATGCTTGCAGGAGCGTGCTTGAGAGGCCTTTGTCGAACAAGGTTCTGAGATGCAGATCGAGTACATCTAAGAACCACCACAGCGGTATCTTACACTCCAACCTCAGGAACTCGATACCTTTTGCTGAGATGTCTCATAGTATTCAGAAGAATGGCATTCAAGCTGAGGCTACAGCTCCTGACTCCAATTCGCTATCACCCTCATCTAAGAAGACGTCTCTTCGGCTCCGAATTCGAGAGATAGTATGGGACAGCTTGGACCGATCACCAGAGGAGCGGAAACTAATCTTTAAACTTGACATATTCATACTGTGCGAAGTTCCTTTTCTAATCCTTGAGCTTCACTAACCGCACAAACAGCACATGGGCAGGCTTTACCTATTTCTCCAAGAACCTCAACTCCAACAATGTCTCTAACGCCTATGTTTCGGGCATGAAAGAGGACCTCCATGTCGTGGGGAATGAATACCAAACCTTCACTACAATGTGGACTATTGGGTACGTGCTAAGCCAAATCCCTTCTCAAATAATCATCACTCGTATTCGGCCTTCCATCTGGTGTCCAACCTGGGAGTTGATCTGGGTTCTGGTCACATTTGCAACTGCTGCTGTAAAGACACCACATCATCTGTATGTCTGCCGATTTTTCGTGGGATTCGCGGAAGGAACATTCTATCCTGCTGTTCATACGATTCTGGGAGGGTGGTATACGAAAAGAGAGCTGGCTAAACGCGCTTCTATCTTCTTCGCTTCAGCGTTTGTAGGGTCAATGTTCAGTGGGTATTTACAGGCTGCGCTGTACAAGGGTATGAATGGAACTGGTGGTTTGGAGGGCTGGAGATGGTTGTTCATCTTCGATGGGATCATCACTTTTCCCATGGCGTTGTGGGGTATGTTTCTACACTTGGAGGGGAAAGCTAGATGCTAATCCCTGTCTAGCATATTATGCCCTTCCGGACCTTCCAAGCAACACTCGGGTACGTTGGTTGACTCAAGAAGAGAAACAATTGGCTCGGCAACGAATGATAGATGCAGGGAAAGGACAAGACGAACCTTTTACGTGGGTCGGCATCAGGAGAGTCCTCGGAAAGTGGCATTTCTGGGTCTACACAACATACTACACGTGAGTCAGGTCCTCATTGAAAGGTTCGACCATACTAAACCCCGTAGGTTCTTTATCTGCAGCGAAAACATCGGACTGTACATGAACCTCTGGCTCAAATCCCTCAAACACTACTCGGTCCCCCAAGTCAACACCTACCCCACGGTAATAAACGCCATCACAATCGTCACCACCCTCTCCTACGGCTGGACATCCGACGCCCTGCAACTCCGCGCTCCCATCGTCTACTTCTCCCTCACCGTCTGCCTCTTCGCAGCCCTCAACCTCGCAATCTGGGACGGCGTCCCCTTTGGTTTGAAATGGGCTTCCTTCTACCTGACAGGCTTTGCGCAAGGCTCCGGTCCCATATTCCTCACCATGGTGAATGAAATTTGCGCTAGTGATACGCTGGAGAGGAAATTCATTCTAGGCACGACGAATTCGGTGGCTTATGCTTTTAATGCGTGGATCCCGCTGCTGACGTATAACACGACGAAGGCGCCGAGGTTTTTGCTGGGAAATTCCGTGACGGTCGGGTTGATTGTCTGTGCGGCTGTGACGTTGACGGTTGCTGTGGTGCTGCAGAGGAGAGATGCGTAAGTATTGCTGGCATGTGTTTGGGTTGCAGTTACTGATGTTTGGTGTCGTAGGAATGAGAGCGAGTCCGAGAGTCCGGGAGGTGAGGAGGGTCTTGTAGAAGCGTCTACGCCGAAGATCCAAGTATGAGTTGGGGTGAGTAATCGTGCCAGACAGTGATTCCCCCGTACGTTCGCGGGCGGCGAGTACAATTGGATCGAAATCGAAATCGAATTAGGTCTTTTTGTACGCCCCTCGCAACGTTATCTCAACTCGCATGTTTAAAGACTCGACAGCCTGATATTTTCTCACTATGCAACTTATAATGTACCTATGCATTAGAGGCCTACCTAGGTGGGTTGCCTCTCGCTTAAACAATCAACAATTCAATCCCCCCTTAACATCCACCTCCCACCGCCAACCATACTCCCACAATTCACTGCTGGCTAGGTACCTAGATAGGCAAGTATATTCCAAACTTTTGTTGCACGTCGCACCAAGACGGACGTTGAAATAAGGTTTGGGCAAAAGCTTAAATGTTCAGATGAAGATATATTTATTGCCAAAGATGGAAAGGCTGCAGCATCCGCGCTAGGGATTGATATCAAACTCTAATTGTAGTTACAATGAATGCATGGGTAGGAAACTCAAAAGCGCTGAGGAATGAATCGTATGTATAAGGATTGGAAAGTAGGAAGGTAATATCAAATTTGCGAATGTTCAGCAGGGTTGGGTTGGATATAAAGAAATCACATGAAGCACTACACTCTCACTCCATTTCACGCATTTGTTCGACAAACTGGAAAGTATATTATATTTTACTTCATCAACATATCTTAATTACTGTAAGAAACACAACTCAATGTCCACCCCCAACACGATCCACAACGCCCCTCCCCATCTCTATACCCATCCTCGCACACACCACCACCAGAGCGCCCAACACCACCGCGGCCAAACACAGCGCCGCGACCTCAATCGCCATGCGCATCCTCTTCCGCCGCCGCGCGCGGCTTTCCTGCACGCCCCAGTCGCGCGCCAGCAGGCCTTCGTCGGGGTCTTCGCTATGTTCGGGTATGGTGGAGAGGGAGAAGGGGAAGGGCTTATACCAGGAGGATGTGGTGGTGGAGGTGGAGGAAGAGATGGAGGTGCGGGGTGAGGTGGCGGGGGAGGCGTGGAAGGGGGAAGGGAGGTCGAGGTATTCGGAGTCGAAGGTTGTGTCCATGAGGCGGGATTGGAATTTGGAGGAGTGGAAAGGCATTTTTGGCATGTCTTTGGTATTGTGATTGGTGAGATGCTCTAGGATGTTGGAAGGACTTACGTTTGAGATTTTGGTACGGTAGAGAATCGATCTTATGCTTGACCCAGGGAATTAACGAGGTTGGGTGCGAGCCCTTTGTTTGACCAGAGCATTTTGGGTATCAAGAAAAACAACGGGTTAGGAACAAAGAATCTGTCGTTTGAAACCCTCGATGTTCTCTACTGTCTGCATTAGGCAGTGAGAAGTAAGACATGTCGTTCCTTAAAGGAACGCCTGCCGCTGAAGCGCATTTACTTCATCAACATCAACTCCTCGCCCATTCTTCTCGCTTCGCCTCCAGAAACTCTCCTTTCTCTATCCAACGTGTTTCCAACCATTTTGACAATCCCGCATCATCTTCTGGCAGTTCATCCAACGGTATCCTCTTTACGTCCACGTGAAACTTGTATCCCCTCTTGCCACTCAAATCTCCACAACAGATAGATTCCCATATTGTAGGCGCCTGTAGAAATTTGTGGTGGTGCTCGTAAGCGATCGTCATGTCGTAAACGGCCTTCATATGCTTTGCCTTTCTTAGATGTTGTACTGTCGTGACAAAGCCCTTCGTTCTTGGGTAAAGTAAATGTTTCGGAACTGGTCGACCATTCGCCTTGCACCACACCTTTGCTTCCTCGTATTTCTTCGGTGTGAAACGCGTGCCCTCGGTGAAACTTATGAGCCCTGTAGCAATCAGTATTTGTATCTCTGCAGATTGTCTTGCACTCACATGTAGGCCATTTCTTGACTACCACGCCCGCAAATACTCTATCCAGCTCCGCCCTGTCTTTCAACCAATTCCTGCTGACCATGGGCATGCCCATACCCCAGATACCCCAGCCCAGCAATGGAACCCATCGGAGCTCTATCTTGGCGAACCAGCGACATCTTCCCAGCATTCCTGCACGAACAGCCAAGGCTTGGATCATGTAAAAGTCGGTCCAGCTCACATGGTTTGCAATAACGATGGCAGACTCACCCTCTGGTAGCACGTCGCCAGAGATAGAAATCTTGCCGCCGTTGAAGATCTCAAATATGCATTGGATCCAATTCCAGCAGGTGAAGGCGACGAAGGACGAGGCATTGTAGACGAAGTTGGGGAAGAAGTAGCTAACGGGGAGGAGGGCTGAGATGATCAGGTCCATAAGAATCAGTTCGATAGTCCATGGTGCGATAATCAATACACCTCGCAGGGTGGTGAAGAAGTCGGCGATAGCCATGTGAATATTTGGGTGAGGGGTAGATAGACAGGGAAGAAAGACTGGTACTCGTAACGAACGGTCAGAAGAAGACGCCCGAAAACACAAATTTATGCCCCACTACTACCCAGTACGGAGTGAGGGTACGTTATTCACCCCCTGTTCAGCCAGGTCCAGCCCAGCCCCACGGGCTTCCCGACGGGCTGTGCCTGACAGAATAAAGTACCGTTGTACCTTCGTACGGTCGGCACCTGGGAGACTGATGGACCAATTCGGCCGAAATCGCACTTACGAAGGAATGACGATTGTGGTGATGCGGTTAAACCATATTTTGTGAAGCATGACGATACGAGATACCGTACTCCGTAATCCGAACTTTTAAGATGTGTAAGGACTTATATTACGATAATATAAATTATATGTCGGAGATTGACCTCGCCGTCTCCGGCAGCTGTCACAATAGAACCCTAAGGTATGGTATACATAAGTACCTAGGCAGTACGTATTCGTACTCGAAGTACTCAGGTAAGGTAACCTTAATTTTATATCAATTTAATAAGTAAGATCTCCATTTGGTCTATCATAGCCCTCGGCAAGTTACCTATACTTTACCTTACGTAGTAATATTATAAGATAATCTTCAACTCTGCTCAGCTCGGGAGTCAGCTCACATGCATCGTTGTGTGAATGTATCATTGGCTTCTCCCGTCTAGTACGTATTGCGTGTCTATGGTGGCTCCCTTTTTTTACCCTGTACTGTATGTTGTTAAGTTCTTAGTAAGCATGGTCTTAAAATTACCTACATATTTCGTATCTAAACTCTTGAGATTCTGAGAGCACTGCGCAGCTGGTGAACGGGACGTTGTCGCTGCTGAATCCATCCATCCCATCGGCAAAGCCCCACTTGAGCCCATTACATTACTCCCGGACTTGCCTTACTTCAGCCATTTCCTAACCTCACCTCTACTTTAATGCGCCATCTCCCACATCTACTGTAGATTCAACACTCAATCGCAAAGCTTGATCCTCATACAGCCTGCAATCCATATACTTAATACCCAGAGACTTGTCTCTTCAACGTTACCTACCTTTCCATCGCGCAATAGCTTGTCTAACCCAGTGGCGGTCAAGCCTTTCAGCCACGCTTACGCACTTTTCAATTCCAAATACCTCACCACAAGCACCCCCCGCATAACAGTGATTCCCCACCAACCCACAACCCAGCTTTAATCAGGTCCACTCTTGGGTAAGTCATAGCTCTAGCTGCGCTGCGAAACGCTCTCCAGAAAGGTATTTCGTCAAACGAATTTACATCGTTGCACGTTGAAACAAAGTGCCATGGCAAGGCTAATCGGTGACCGAGCAGATCAAAAAACGCCTTTCGTGCACGATACCTGGCCGTGCTTCAACATACTCTCCAACCAGAGCCTGCAGCCATGTCTTTAGCATCCCCCGTCGACCAATACGGCAATAAATTGAGTGGAAGTGGATATGGAAGCAGTGGCCAGTCAGATAACGGCAAAGGAGGTAGCCCTCTCTCAATGAGTCTGGGGTTTCTGAAGAACCTGACAGAAAAGAAAAGCACTCGAGGTACGTGTCATTTACGTTGGACGCCGACTCGGGAGTGCTGACGATTATTCAGTTGATGGACAGCCACCGAAAAGAAGAGGCCCTAAACCTGATGCTAAGCCCGCTCTCACTAGGAGGCAGGAATTGAATCGCCAGGCCCAGCGGTAAGAGATTCGCTCTCATGCATTGATATTTGCATTACTGATGTCAAATAGCACGCATCGTGAAAGAAAGGAGTTATATATCAAAGCCCTCGAGCAAGAGGTCCTCCGCCTGAAAGAAAACTTCAGCCTGGTGACACGGAATAAAGACAGTCTAGCCGAAGAGAACCGCCAATTGAAGCAACTCCTTGCCCAGCACGGCATCCCGTGGAGCGGTACTGGTGGTGTTGATGAGTTGGCCCTACCCACCAGCGCTGGCTATACTTCCAGTGGCAGCATATCAGGATCCTATGGCCCAGGATCTCAAGGCTATAGCCCTCCATTGACGCACTCATCGAACTCAAATCCTCAACCCCAAAACCCGTCACCCTCAAACGTCCCAATGAACGGCAACAATGGTCGCAGCATGGCGCAACAACAGGTTCAGACAGGAGTTGACTATGATCAAGCTGGCATTGATTTCGTCTTAACGTACGCCGATCCTTCAAGAGCTTACATGTCGCCTCCCCGCATTAACTGACGACAATTTCGACGTAGTCTCGAACGGCCGTGCATGGATCATCTGCAGTTCGTCGTTGAGCGAGCCAGTGAATCAGAGGGCGAATTTTGCGGTCATGCTCTGATGGCTTCATGTCCTCCGGCACTAGAACCAGAATCCGAAATCCCGTTTGGACATGGTCCCAGACAGAACGGAGATGCACAGAAGACTTGGGATCTGTCGAAATCGGATCTATCGAATTTGCTGGACTTGAGCAAGAGACTTGACCTCGATGGCGAGATCACCCCTGTTATGGCGTGGGGTATGGTGTTAGGCCATCCCCGGTTTGCCGAATTGAAACTTGAAGACTTTGAAAGAATGTCCCACGAGTTGAAGACGAAGATTAGGTGCTATGGGTGAGTCCGTCCTGCTCTTCTCCTACAAACTTGCTGACTCTCTCCAGCTTTGGTGCCGTGCTAGAAGAATTCGAGGTTCGCGACGTGTTGGCAAGCGTATTGAATGTCAAGTCAGAACTTGACATAGTCTATTGAGGGCAGTGCACCTACAGTACCTACATATGATGTGGTTGAGCAGTAATGATTATGGACTTTAGATCTGTTCGAAATGTACTAGGTCCCTTGACGACTTACTTCTTCAATAAGCGTAAAACTCGATTAGCATATTCAATTCAATGATATTAGAAACTCCACAATTCCCAAACCCTTGCTTCTAATATATCAAAATTCGCTCTCGGTATATCTCAGCACGTGATCTGTACATGGTGCAGGGATGATTGCGGCTTTGCCCCGCGCCGACTCCCACAGAAAATCAAATTTGAGAGCGCCGTCAACGAAATTCGCAACTTCCCCCTCACAACAAACCGCAATCATGGCATCACTATCTCTTTCAGATATCATTGCGGCGCTTCCGTCGGGCGACTCATGGGGCCCCCCAACTTCAACAGAAACGACTTTGAACGGAGTTCCCTATGCTCCCTACTCCAAAGGCGACAAATTGGGTCGCATGGCAGACTGGACCACTGAGGGCAAGGATGGACGAGATGGCAGAGGTGGGAGACAACAATATCAAAGAAACTACAGAGGTTTGATCTTATGCCTCATATATAAACTGCCATATATTACTACTCGAACAAATGTGACGGCGCGAGAAAAGGACTGACTTTTAGAGTAGATCAACAAGTCTACGGCGCTGGCACATCCTCGCTTTTCGCTGTCCAGGTTGCGGAAGACGAATCTTCTTTCTCCGTCGTCAGCAATACTCGCGATTCGACAAAGACAAGGTTTGGACGTGGTGGAGCCTTTGGTCGAGGAGGACGGGGCCAACGTGGTGGGCGAGGAACCGATACGCGAGGCGGGCGCGGACAGTTCCAGAGAGTTGGAGGACGAGGTGGCCAACAAGGATACAACAACTACGATAACAGAGGAGGCCGAGGTGGTGCGCGTGGAGGACGACGATTCGGATGGAAAGACTATGATAAGCCGCAACGCAATAGGGATGCATCGGTCAATATTAAGCCTGATTGGAAGATGCTGGAGGAGATCGATTTCAACCGTCTTGCTAAATTGAACTTGGATACCGACGACGGAGAAGATCTTGACAGCTACGGTTTCCTTTACTATTACGATCGATCATACGACAAACAGGCCGTTAAGACTGCAGAACGCAAGTTGAATGTCGTTGACCGGGCTGCATACAACGTCACTACCTCCTCCGACCCTGTCATCCAAGAGCTCGCTGAGAAAGATGAGGCCACTATTTTTGCAACAGACAGCATTCTCTCTATGCTTATGTGCTCGCCCCGATCCGTTTATCCTTGGGATATTGTCATCGTTCGACAAGGCAACAAGGTGTTCCTCGATAAGAGAGACAATGCTACACTCGACATGGTTACCGTCAACGAAAATGCAGCCGATGCCCCTATGGATGCGTCTGAAGGCAGTAAGGATGCCATCAACCAACCTAGTGCGCTGGCTGAGGAAGCTACTTACATCAACCACAACTTTGCAAACCAAGTCATGATGGAGAATGAGAACCAGAAGGTTGAGATGTCCCACGAGAACCCCTTCTACAACGCCGCCGAAGAGACCGAGCCAGCTGCTAGCAAGGCTTACAAATACCGCCGCTTTGATCTTTCGCTCAATGATGAGGATCCAGTTCACTTGATTGTCCGAACCGAGCTCGATGCAGTTCAGAAGAACGCCATCAGTGGTGAGGATCAATACATCACAGTCAAGGCTTTGAACGAGTTTGATCACAAAGCTCAAGGAAGTGGGGGTGCTCTGGATTGGAGAACCAAGCTGGTCAGTCAGCGTGGTGCTGTTGTGGCTACGGAAATGAAGAACAACAGCTGCAAGCTTGCTAGATGGACTGTTCAGAGTATCATGGCTCGTGCGGATGTCATGAAGCTTGGGTATGTTGCTTTGCTCAACCGAAGTTACTTTTACTAACATCTCTAGATTCGTTTCTCGCGCAAACCCAAAGACAAACGATAAGCACGTTGTCTTGGGAGTTGTGGGCTGGAAGCCAAGGGATTTTGCCTCTCAAATGAACCTGAGCCTTTCTAATGGATGGGGTATTGTTCGCACCATCGCCGACATGTGTCTCAAGCGCGAAGAGGGTAAGTACGTCTTGGTCAAGGATCCCAACAAGCAGATCTTGAGACTGTATGAAGTCCCTGCTGGCTCTTTCGAGGATGATGGCGAGGGTGAGGTTATCGAGGAGGTTGAGGAGACCGATGAATAGATTGTGTATGAAAAGCAATGATCAAGGATCTTGAATTTGGGGCTATGGAGTTAAGATGCATAGCTTAGATGGCATTGCAAGGTTATATGACCCTTGAAAAGCAACAAAATCCACGAAAATAATATTTCCAACTTCAGCGTGCTTTTTGATTTGCAAAGCCCCAGCAGAGGAAAATGGGGTCTAACATCCTGCCATTCAACCTTGTGGTCATTAAACAGGCCTGCGCTTCATGCATTCGCATTTTCTTATAGGTAGGCTTCGTTGCACAAAAAACGCCTAACCAACCACCTCGCTAGACCTCATCTGCAATCCCTCATCCACAGCCTCGCTCGCACCTATCTCTCCTCTTATTCCAACTTCACTTCTCCAACCTATTTCAATATTCTTTCCTCTTCCTCTACGATCTTCACTTTACAAAATGTCCAAAAATCACACTTCCGGAAGCAGCTCTCCCCCACCACCTGCCTATACAGAACGATCACCCCTCATCCAACGGGATGCTGTCGAGGATGTTGAAGCATTTCAAGCCAGCCCCAAGCGGCAGCTCACATGGTGTGATATAATGATGGCTTTTATATGCGATATGTTGATTCTCACATGCTCGCTCGGTCTTTTATTACTGCTTGTCGCGGGCTGGAATGCATGGTTCGCTTCTCCGCCCACGGCTCCTGCGCCGACGGTGCGGGAGGTGAGTGTGGCTATTATAGGGGCTGGGTATGTACTATCTCGTTCTTTGTTCAGAAGGGATCGGGCAATGAAATGTAATGAATGCTAATTCTGGAACTTGTAGGCCGGCTGGTGTCAGCACTGCATACACACTTGCGAAACACTTTGACGGCAGGAAGGATGTCAGAGTTAATATCACGGTTTTTGAACAGTCAGACAAGATAGGTGGGCGAATGGTACTTTCTCCAAATCCGCAATTCGGGATAAGTGTGCATGCGGAGGATGTCGCGGGTGGTTGTTTAGGACATGATCGGCTTTTTGCGAAGCGAGCGAGCTCGGGTCTCAGTGTGAAGTTTGGGATGAATGGGGCGAAACTGGTGACTGGGAAGAAGGATGGTGTTGGGTTTTGGGATGGGCGGAGTATGGTTGCTGAGATGAAGAGACCGAGGGAGGAGATTGGGTGGGAGTTGTGGGCGAAGCTAGTTTGGAAGTATGGAGCGAGCTTTTGGAGGGCTGGGGACTTGCCCACGGGGACTATGAAGAGATGGAAATCGTTCTTGGAAAAGGGCGATGAATTTGAGGGGCTAGGTGACTGGATCGCTGGAAGGAGCGTGGGTGGAGCAGCAAGTTTAGGTGCAAACCAGAGGTTGGAGAAGAATGGTGTTGCAGGCGATTATGTGCAGGATATCTTGCGAGCGCAGGTTAGAATGCAGAGTGGTTGTGAGGTGGAAGAGATGAGCGATCTAGCGCTATCGATGGCCCTGGAGAGGGAAGACGAGGGGCTTTGTGTTGAAGGACAAGGTGGTAGGCTCGTGGACGTCTTGGAGAAGTTCCTCGGCGAAAGTAAAGCCAAAGTCAGACTCGATACCAAAATCACCAGTCTGAGAAAGGAGTCTATACAAGAGAACAAAGAAGCTTGGGTTATCGAGCTCAACGGCACGGGCCAAAACGATATGGGCTACGAGATCTTTGACAAAGTCATCCTCGCAGCACCTTGGAACACGAGCTCTAGTCTATCCGCAAATGAATCAGAGGCGCAGGATCAGATCATTTACCGCTCCCTTTGGATTACTCTCGTCTCTTCAACGTCGAAGCTCGACTCTTCCAGATTTGGCGACTCTACCTCTTTACCCTCTCAAATCCTCCCTATTCAATCATCCACCCTCCCACAAGATATGCACAGCATACACGAAATCACCCACCTCCGAGATATCTACACTCCAGCTCCACCCTCTTCCATCCACAACTCCTCTCTCTACCGAATCTTCTCCTCCAAACCCCTACCCCTCAAAACGCTTGCGACACTATGGGCTGAGGGAGTAGAAGAAGTTTATACGCAGAAGGTTGAGAACGCCTACCCCATGTTGTATCCCCGGACCGATGGCTTTGGGAAGTTTAAAGTTGGTGAGGGATTGTGGTGGACGGGTGGCATGGAGGCGGTGGGAAGTGATGTAGATGGGGCTTGGGTTGTGGGAGAGAAGGTTGGAGCGTTGGTGGGTGTTGATATCGAGGGATTGCTTAAGTCGTAAGGGGTCTTTGGGGTTTTTATGAGATGATGTATATATTTTTCCAGACTTCATGTTTGTTCTCTCGAAAGCGACGGTCAATGATTTCAGCGGCGTTCTAGGGTAATGAATCAATCAAAATTCACTCTTCTTTCCATGTCATCTCTTCTACTATTCTCATGGAAGCGAATATTCTCGATGTAAGATATCATCTTGACTCCTTTTATTACCATTTTCTATTGAAAATTGCCTAGGTGGGGTAGACGTTCGTTGCCCTATCCCGCTTAGGGTTCCCATTGATTTTCTATCTCCACACTTGGGACTTTCGCGCACTACATCTATCGCCACTCAATCCAGCGAGATACAATTAAATTTGAAGAGCTTCTAATCTTAGTTTCATGATTCAAAACTAATACCATGCTGGCTAAGGCGTGTAATGGTGAAGTGTTGAAGCTGAAGCCGCGCTTCGCTTACAGTAGTGACCCCTATTTCACGAACTTTGGTACACTAACAGCCTCGCACCAGGAAAACCTTCATTTATTCTCCCAATCCTTTTGAGGGAGAAGGAAAAACTTAATCCCGTTTTCAAATTATTGGAATCTCTCACATCTTTGCTCAGCTTTCATCGAGCATTAGACGTTAGATATCAAAACATCAAGCATCAAACATCAAATATCAGAAATCGATCAAACAGCAAACACAAACAACAAGTGATTCAACACACCACACACATTTTCAAAGTCAAAGATGGCCCCTATGAGTCTCATCACCAATTGGCTGGCGAACATTGAAATTAGCTCGCCATCAACTCTACCTTTACCTCCAATACTTCCTCAAAATAGCCAGGAGGTATATATAGCGCCTAGATTTGGACGAAATCCCTCAGACATCCTCAATTCTAGCATCGAAGAGGATGGAAACTCCATATCCAATCGGATTGAGCCGGCTAGAAACCCTTCCAAACGAACTTCTTGAACTCATTGGAGAGCGTTTATCCTATTCATCGGAAGCTTCGCTAGCACTATGTTCAAAAACCACGAAGTCGAAATTCGGCGACAAGGTTTTAGCAAGACTCAATTTCCCAGCTCCAGAAGTCTTCGCCTGGAAAAGCCTGAATTTCCAAGGATCGAATCTGCAATTTCGGCCGTCTAAATATCAAAAAGAACGATTGAAGCTTATCAAATTGCTTCATATAGATTTATGTCGGGACGCTCCAGCTGCCATGGCAATCTGTCACTATTGCCAGACCCTGCACAAGCCCGAGAAATACGTCGTCTGGTCTTCTAATGGCGACCGATCCGAGCTCTCAAACCGTGGTGCTGCATTAGCTTACGGCCTGCCTTTCCTATTCATACAAACCTCGCTCGAACGGTGGGCGACAACGCCATTGTCTTAAAGTGCCGATGTCCAGGTTTTCATCGACGGTTTTCTGAGCACCTGGGCATTCAAATCCTTTGACGGGAATTCAGTCTATACGAGAAAACTCACCGGCTACATTGTCGACGGTATCTTCTACCTTCGAACTCAACACCTATTATCTCTACCCAGAGCGCTTAGGAAGCTTGGTTCGGAGCCGCCAGCACTCTCTAGAAATATCAAGCTCTGTAGCGCCACGCATTGCGCAGTCCTTCTCCGCGTCCGGGCAGCGAAGCTCAGGAAGCGTCTCAGGTGCCGTCTCAGCCACGCAGTGAAGAAGGAGGCGCCGTGCTCGATTTGTTCCGCTGTCCAGGGATGTCGAGAGTGTAATACTGATTCGCAGGTTGGGATCGTAGAAATGGAGGGGGGGCCGTGGCTGTCTCTTACCACGTGGGAGGCTTTTGCGGAGGGGACAAGTCCGTTCCTAAGCAAGGTTGAGAGGAGGGGCCTTGAGGATGGAGAGGAGACTTTGAGTTATGATGTTTGGTTTGCACCGGGAGGGATTAAGAAGGTATTTGATGAGGCTCATGGGAGCTAATTCGACGATGTCTTGAGATATTGATGAGGAGGGATGAAGGGTGGGAACTAAATTGAGAAATGCTGGAGGTTTGTGGTCGGATGGGGCGATGTATATAACCATTGAATAGGAATTGGATGATTATACCATTGCTTGTGCCACAGCTGATGATTGCTTGTTTGAAATACATTCAGAGGGTATTTACTCAATTCTAAATGCTTCAATGCTTTTATTTAATAGGGTACGTACTTGACGGAACACCAAAAACACAAATGCTGTCATGTCACCCTGCAGTATATTTTGCTGTTGGTCACTACATCAGACATCAGCTGGGTTAAGCCTGAAAAGAAGCTAATCACCACAGTCCAACCAAGCTAATTACTCACCAAACCGTTGGGTGTCTCATGTCCACCTTCTAGTACTTTCTTCCCCGCGGTTTGATTCTGCACGAGACGTAGTAGATTCCTCAGCAGAACAGCGATCGTGACCTTTCCAATGGCCGGAATGTAGATGCTAGCCTTCTCCTTCACTGCAGGGGAATCAAAGTTCTTCTCACTGCTGAAATTCACACACACAGCTCCGTCTCGAACAAGGCTCAGGTCCACCTTGTATTTTTCCCCCGGCACCCCGCTAATAACAACATCGCTGATCGGTAGGCAATCTTTGATTGTGAAACTCTCATCCTGAACATGGACCTCGTGGTGAGATTTCTTGATTCCCTGACCCCGAGTAAAGATTTGGACGCCGTCCAAGTCGACCGAGAAGACCTTCGCACCGTCGTTCGCCAGAAGAGCGGCAAGTGGTCGGCCAACCACTTCGCTGCGGTTGATGACTGTGATTGTTTTTCCGAAGAGGCGGTTTCCGTAGGGAAGTATGGAGTTGTAGATCTGCAAGTATTCGAGAACTTTGACCACTGCGAGGGGCGTGCAGGGCAAGATTGACTTGAGCGAGTTTGTGGGGGGATCTAGAAATCGAATGTTTTGGTACATGTTGAATACGTATCTATGTGAAAGACCCTCGACATCCTTTTCTAAAGCAACAATTTGCTGGATATATCTGTCTTGGCCAGATGGTCGTGGAAAGATTGGGTAGTAGACGATTATGCCGTGAATAGTAGAATCGGTATTAGCTGCAAGGATGCGCTCTTCGATTTCCTCCTTGGCAACGATTCGGAGGTCAAAATCAAAGCCACTGAAAAGATCATATTAGCCTATTATTTACGGAAATGGATGAGAAATACTGATGCATTACTTTTCTATGCATGTCTTCGCCGACCAGTCAGCGTACATTCTAGCTGCTGGATCATCATTGGCTAAAAACCCCACGAGCTTGGGCTTGGTATCAAGTTTCGAGAGCCCTTCTGCAACCTCTGCCAGTAGTCCCTTAGCTATTGTTCCAGCCAGAAACACCTTGCAATTAGGTGCTGGTTCTTTGGTTGCCATTGTGGAAATCGTGTGGCCCAAGTTCGTAGGAGTTGGCTGCTTTGGAATCGAATTGGTTGCGTATAAGTACGAGTAGCAGGACAGACAGGGAACTTCACCCGCGCCTTGATTCAATTTTGGAACCACTAGCTGAGGAAAGTTCCACTCAGAAGTCCTGGGGTGCAGCCAGCCACCAAAGCAGCTTCGGGGTATTTAGAGCAAGGTATATACTGCTGGGTGACTGAAAAACAAAGCGCAAGTAGTTTTAGAAAATTTACCGATAACGATAAGACGAGGGGCAAATTTTCGAGGGGCACCACACCACACTCGGCTAAACTTACTAAAGAGGCATCGCACTCGTGGGAAAGGGGGCGGTGAAGTGGCAGAATTATTTTCTGATATCAATCCTATCAATCTCCGCTTCATCTCTGTTTCTGCTTTCAAATAGATCCTTGCACAACACCCAGGACATTCTTCTAATCTACCTGGTACACTCCTTGCTATTGGCTTCTATTGTCTATTTGCAACATATATTTTCTAGCGCCAAGCATAGACGTCTTCACGAACTTACTTTTACCGGCAGCCAGCTAGCATTATTACTTTGTAAGTTGCCATTCCCTTTTTCACTTGGACCCAGCGACTCTTCCTTTCAAATAGATATGATACCATGGACCATTCTGGATTCCAAATCACCGAAAAGTCTGAGTTGCGCTCCCGGGCTCAAACATTACACGTGCCCAGAAATGAGTGCTCTACTATCATCATTCTCCACCATGGAAGACCATCTTACCTGCTTTGCATGAATGGCATCCCTACCAGATGATTGTATTGGTCACTTTCACTTCCTATATATTTTCACTTTCCAAACCCTGACTAAATTCCTTGGCCACTTGTCATTCATCCCCGTCACTTTACTCAACTCTAAAATATCATCTTCTTGCGTATCTAAGAATCACACTCCGACTTCCCTAACAATGCCTTGTTAGCTTCATGTTATCAACTTCACAGAACAATGTTGCTAATAAACTTGCCCCACAGTGCTCGTGTGGGGCTTTGCCTTGGAATTAGTCAAACCTGCCCAGCATGGCGGACAAATCGGTTCAAGATTGGATGGTTGCAACGTCTACTGAAGGACAAGCGCATGAAAAGCAGGAGATAATCAGAGATATGGCTGGCAGTAAGACTGATGACGGAATCTTAGACTCTTTACTGATCACAACAGGTATTGATCTTGGCGTTTTGACGATCCCAAAAGTAATGTCGGATATGGGTCCATTTCTCGGGCCAGAAGAAGACCTGACCATTGTTGCTCGAGGTAAACGTCTCTTAGACAGATGCTTCTCCAGTGACTAACTCTGTAGCTTTGGAACTATTCCCTGCTTTGTTAAAAACTATGCAAACACAACCCATATCGAGACAGGATGGTGAGTGTTCCGTTGAATGACCTTTTTCAATATGCTGATTAAAATAGTGCATGCTCTCATAGAATACCTTTGTGCAAGGCTCCAAAATAGAGACTACGTTCCCAGCTATCATGCTGGTCTCAAAGAAGTTGCTAATTCGCTGTCAATTCTGGCCGGCTGGAGAAATTTTCCACCTGGAGATGCAGCTGTGGTTGCACAATCGGTTTTTGGGCTGTGTCAGGGTCAAGGCAACGTATTCAATTCACAAAAACCAGATACACGTCTAGCTTTCTATACTCTCATTTCACTTTTATTTGAGAAGTTCAAGCAGCCATTAGAACGCGATCTTGGTCTGCCATCACTTGTTACTGGAATCGCTGATTTGGCGGAGCTTGAGAAGAATCCATCTTGTCTGAAAGTTCTATTTCTTCTTTATGCTCGTATCAGCAAAGATTGGGCTCTAGAACCGGCCGAAAGCAATAAGGTATGGGAGCTTTTCGTTCGGTACTTCCCGATTACTTTAGGAGGTACTGCTACGGACCCCAACAAACCATCACCAGAAGAGTTGAAGAGCCTACTGCTGAAATGCATCACCTCCAGCGACAAATATGCCGATGACGCCTTCACTCTTCTTCTCAGCAACATAGACACTGATCAAGCTGCTAACAAGAAGGTACGTGGCATCTTCACAACCATTTCTTTTCGCTTGCTAATGAATACTAGCAAGAGATCATGTCCACCATTTACGAATGCGCCATATCATATTCAAGCCCTACACTTTTAAAGCACGCTCCAGAGATATGGTCTGCAATCAAATATGAAGTCTGGAATGGAGAAAGTGAAGACTTTATCGAAGAGTCTCTGCGCATTCTCAGGGGTCTGTTCTATTCTTTGGGAACCCAAGTTGGAGAATCAGATGAGAATAATCTTGCAACTCTGGTTTCAGATTTTTCAAACGAAATATTCGACAAGATGTCTGACAACAGACAGTTCTTGAAGCCTAGTGGAAAAATACTTCGAGCCATTGGTTCGAGCTCCAGCCACATATTCCTTTTGGTAACAAAGGCTATCCTGCCAAAGCTAGATGTTCTCGCACAATCAGTGGAATTGCCGTTAGAGAAGAAGTCCCTCCTTAGTGTCTTTAATAACCTTCTCCAAGCAAGACTTGACCTCAAAGAACAGGCCCTCGTATTGACGACAAACGGTAATGACGAGCCAGAAGTGGCAATTATTGATGCTTTCCTCAAATTTCGACAAAGTATCGTTGATATTTACTTCGCGGCCATGTCGAAAGTGGAAGATGGCTCAGGTTCCGTCTTTGGAACCGCTGCGATAGAGGGTCTTGTGCTACTGACCAAAATTCCCGAATTCTTATCTCCGACGGAGAAAGCAATGGTCTTGGAAAAGATCGATGCAGTTATGCTGAGTTCCAGCCGTGAGCAGGAGATACACGTAGCCGCTCTTCGTGCAATCGAGGACATGTCAAGTCGAGATCCAACGATATTCAAAGATACAACTTTGCCGAAACTCATGAAAAGTTTCCCAGAATCACTTTCCACGAGCCAAGGAATGTCGCAGGTCGCAGAAATCGTCGATTTACTTCAGGACCTCATCCTCGTCTCTTGTTCTTCCTTTACTGGGCTCAATGAAGTCCCTATTCCTGGATTCCGGCAACGCAACTTCGATGCGTGCATGGAGAGCCTCCTTCAGCTATGGCAAAATGTGGTCGGTCAAAATGGTCAGCTTGAGTACTCCAACGCGATCCTCGCCGCTATCTTCCGAGGCATGGAACTGTTTGATTCTGCTGTCAGTCGTTCTGGCATTAAACTTGGTTCAGATGTCAGTGATCTGGGAGTTGCGCGATACTCTCACATCGTCTTGCCGCTATTGGCTCGTCTTGTGAAGCTGGAAAAACACACCAATGTATCGTCGACGCCTGGTAATTTGCATTATATTGGACTGGCGAAGCCCTACGACATCGATCAGATCACTCTCAAATTGGTTGGAAAGATTGCAACATTGGCCGTTCGCTCCGAATCAGCCCATCTGACACGAGAAGATAACTTTTTGCTATCGTGGAATCAACATCATGAGCCCTCTGCTATTTGGTCTCTATTTTGCCCTTCGGCCGAAGGACTTACTCTTCCGCAGGCAGAGCTACGCTTCGGTCCCGAAGAGAAATGTTCGGTGAACGTTCTCTCTGTCTCTTTGCTCGCCGGTATCAAGCCTAAGGTAACTATTCTTAGTAATTATATGATAATTTGCTAATGTCTCCAAGGATAAGGCGAAGCTGAAAGTCCGAGTTGGGGATACCGCGTTAGCGATGCTACTCAATGCTCTGAGCACTGATAGTAATGCATCCATACTCGCACGCACCTCAATGCTGTGGTTCCTACAGCTGCTTGTCAACAAGTTTGGTGCTCTAGAAGAACCCCTTGAAAATGAATCTCGAACGCTGGTTCAAGTTATGGTGGACTTAGTTGAAGGGTCTTCTTCAAAGTCTGAAGCAGAAGTCGACAGCATTTACCGTGCTTTAGCATACTTCACAGCAGCCACCGTAGCTGCTCACAAGCCGCAATCTTCGATTTTGCTGGACGTCATGATTAAGGGAATCTCCAATAGTCGCAATGGCCGAAAAGTTGCTCAAAGCTTCCGAGTTCTTCTTGCGCCTTCGGAGCTCATGAACGAGCAGAACTTTTGTTTCGTCCGCCGCCTTCGCAAGCAACGAGTGTTTACCATCGCTGTTACCCCTCTCGTAGAGCTATGGCGCGCATCTGAGACAAAGAAGGCGAAGGAAAATTCTTTGCTTGCTCTCGCTGGTCTGCTTGCCTTCATGGAGCCCGCAACCTTGAAAGATAGCGTTGAGTCTCTATTACCGCTTGTCCTAGAGGGCACGAATGTGCAGAATGACGATTGGGCCAAGCATGCCTTCATCCAAACAATCCTAACCCTACTTCCGCTTTGCCCCGAAGTTATGGAAAGCCATTTGGATAGTTTGATCAACCGGATGACGGATCGCACACACAACACCCTTGACTCGCCTTCTGATAGCTCTGTCCGCTGCCGTGCGGCCGCATTGGATGTGTTGGCTCTGCTTGTTCAGCATATCTCGCCTGCTGTTCTCACTAGTCACAAGTCTAAGCTAATGTTTGAGCTAGATGTTGCATTGAATGATTGTTCAAGTACTGTGCGTAGTCGTGCCGATAAATGTAAGATGGCGTGGTTCAACCTCGAGGACTGAATCATATGGTGTATTTAATTTTCTGTGAGAGTTGAAAGGAAGCATAGCGTGGTGTTTGGGTGCATTGCTAGGCGCTCCTTCGTGTCTAGATTTATATTTTTAGAAAGGCCGAAGCCTAGATGGATAGATGATAACAATTGTTTTTAAATTCACAAGAGATTTTTCGATATAACCGCCATTCTTGTCGTGTGAGCTTTACCCCATGCACGGAACTCCTTGTTTAAGGAAACCTAAACGCCTAGCAATTCTTCATTTATGGACTTACATTCGCATCCTAGCATACAGTTCACCGTCCAGCCGTCCAAAACAACAGACTAAGCCTTCTTTGCTCTTCTCTTTCCCTTCCCCGGCGTAGGTGTGCTCGTACTCGCGCCATTGCTCTCAGGCTCAACAGTCACATTCCCCGCACTCTCCGCAAGTAAACTCGCCCACTTCTCATCCATACTCCTGTTATCCTCCACCTTCTCCTTCTTCTCTTTCTTCAACGGGAACGCATTCTTTGGATCCACCTTCCCTATAGCAGCCACATTGCTCGCCAGCATCCGCTGGAACGGCTTCGTGATAAATGCTCCCTTCTCATCAAACCACTCTCTAAACTCCATCTTCAACTTTTTTGTCTCTTTCTTCCCGTCCTTGCTCTCCGTTGTAACCGTAAGCTTGTACATGGGTACAAACTTGTCCGTCCTGCTCTGAATGGTGATCTTGTCTCCGGTTTTGGAGTTCGTGCCAACGTACACGGTGCCTTTCTCAACGCCCCAGATCCAGAAGGTGAGCGCACCGTTAAGAAGGCTGTAGAGGATGACGGCGCCGAGGGTAAGCAGTTTGGTGGATTCGAAGCCGTAGGTGTAGTCCCAGTAGAAGGTTGCGGCGCAGATGCCAAAGGCTGTGTAGCCTAAAGCGAGGCGGACATCTGTGAGAGAGTGGGACTGGGTGAAGGAGAGGGAGTTGAGGTAGGCTGGGAGGGCATCGTCGCTGGTGTTTTTGAGGTCTGGGATTGGTATTAGCTACTGTGTATCTCGAGGTGTGGGACATGTAAAGAGAGAGGGTTCCAAAGAAACACATACCAGCCAACGAATAGACCGAGATTTTCTCTTCCGAAGCCATCTTTGCTGTAATTGATGCAAAGAAAGACAATTAGGGTGGAGGATAGCTTCAGTTGTCGCGTATAGAAAAGGGGAACCGTGTCTTGTTCCGTGGCAGGAGTGATCCTTGGATGTGTCAATATAAAACTTTCATCCTACATCCGCACCACAACATCAACGACAACGACCAGCTTCACTCGACGACCTTCATATTTTGCGCCAGCAACAAGAATACGAAAACTGCCGCAAATATGGCGCAAGTTCCTGTGCAAACGATCCATAGGGATCCCCAGCTATTGTAAGACTTCAATGATGCAAAAACGGGAGAATAGTGCTGATGCTAGGAATCTAGCTACTGGATTCTGATCCCCATCACAGTGGTCATGGTAAGCTCTCTACTCCAGCATCACCTCCTCATTACAGCTGTTGATATCTATAGATCTTAACGGGTGTCCTCCGCCATTATGCAACGGTTCTCATGGCCACAGCCCCGAAGAAACAAGAACTGCCAGCCATCAAAGAACAGCGCTCCCTCCTACGCGGCGTCAACCTCCGCGCCAACTCGAACGTCATCTCCGCTCCCTCATTCCAAGCTCGAAAAGACTACCTTGTCGCAGCATATGAAAGCGGGGCGTTCTTGAAGGAACCAGACAAGAAGGGCCAGGCTGCGCCGAATCCCATGACTGATCCGGCGGCTATGGAGGGCATGATGGGTATGATGAAGGGGAATATGGCTATGATTGTGCCGCAGACGTTGATTATGGGGTGGATTAATGCCTTCTTTAGTGGTTTTGTTATCAGTGAGTCTTCCGGGTTGAAACTGGTAAGGGGTAATGCTGACAGACATAGTCCGGTTGCCGTTCCCCCTGACTATTAAGTTCAAGAGCATGCTGCAGGCAGGTGTAGCAACCAAGGATATGGACCCGCAATGGATGTCTTCCATTTCATGGTATGTGCTGTGTATCTTTGGACTACAATCGGTGTTCAACTACCTGCTGGGAAGTGATAATGGTAAGTATTTTGTTTTCGATCCGTAGCTGAGCCATAATTAACGGTGGAATATAGCTGCAAGCCAAATGCAACAGCAGATGGGACAGATGGGTCCGGGTGCTGGAGCCCAGATGTTCGGTCCAGGTGTCGATCCTGACAAGCAATTTCAGGCCGAGATAGAAAACTTGAACGTGTTAGCTCACCACTATACGTTGGAGGGCGTTGAGGATAGACTGTTGAAGACGGTGGTGGTTTAGGGTTTGGCGTAGATTAGATATACCAGACAAGCCCTTGTAAATTTATTTGTAGCCCTGTTGTGTTTAAAGCTCGTCTCTGTTCTGTCTTGTTCTTGTGAAGCCACTCAGGAAAGTTCCTCACATCTGACAAGGTCACCTCGATTTTAAGTCTTTTAGGAGGCCCAACTCTGCAGTCGATCCAAGCTGAGATTAATTGGTGCAAGCCTTAGTTGTGGGTCAGGATTATACTTTCGAAACCTTCTTTGCTGGTCTAGCGAAACTCTTAAAAGAGTAGGAACGTTCAGTGGACCTTTCAGTTGCGTACTGTTAACCTCTCCGTAAATTGCATTCACCTCAAATAACCACCTCCGTTATTCTCGGGTTCACAACCTCTCATTCAACACAAGGTTGGCTTTGAACCTACCCCAAAGTAGGGCTTCAAACGTCGACTTCAAGCCCTCAAAATGGCAACTAAGACCGAAGAGCGTCCGTATAAGAAAATGCGCCTCATGGGGTGAGCTCGTAATTTTCCTCACGAACAAAGATCTTGAAACTGATTACCTATCACACATAGGTCCCTTCACCAAACCGTTACTCTTGTGGTCGGTGATGAAAAGCAATGCTTCGCGGTACACCAAAACATACTCTGCAATGCGAGTCCCTTCTTCAAAGCTGCCTGCAAACCTGTGTGGATGAGTCCAGACTACAGGGTTATAGAGCTTCCGGAGGATGACCCGACAGTCATTCAAGTCATGGTTTACTGGATGTACCACAACGAGATCTGTGTACCCCTTGCGGTCGTCAATTATGAGGCACAGGGCAACGCCGAAGAGGATGCAATGAAAGATATCGAGGGATTATTCGTGCAGCTCTACGTCATTGGTCAGAAATATCAAATCGAGGAATTGCGGAATGATTCTATCGATGCTTTTCTTGGGCTTCGCCAGGGGCGATACCTATTGTTTGGCGTTATACCCTACGTGTACCGCAATACACCGGATGGCTCGCCTCTACGTGGTGCCCTGGTCAAAGCTGCAAGGTCCAAGATGTGGGCACAGGAACTTGATAGGTTGAAAGGCGCTCTATGCAGCGAATTCCTTTTTGATGTCACAAGATTGTTTTTCAGTGATAGAGACGGACTTTCTACATATCCAGATGAGGAAATCTGCGAGAATTTCCATGTCCACGACAGCGGGAACAACCAAGTATGCCAAAAGTCGAAGAATGTTACATACGCTGCTGAAGAAGACTTCTAGTTGCTTGGGTGGAGGCAAATAATCTCAGATGAGGCATGGACAACACCATGTCGAACGGAGTCACGTCAGTCGCATTCGAAACGGTATACAACACTTATCTTGCAAATTTCCATACTTTGTACATACATCCTTCAATCAGTTTCTCATGTTCTAGTGTGCATCCCTCGAATTGCTGCACCTGCATGTATCTTATTGCAAAATATTATCCGGGTAATTATTCAGATCCACCGCCGTCCTTATTTCGGCCAAGAACGTGGGCTTCTTAATGGGAGGTTCCTTCAGGCCCGATACAAATCTCCCGTTCCGCAATGCACTCCCACGTTGTCTTGTTCGAAAATGAGGAGAATGTGCCACCTCGTCTAAAACACTCTCTAGCAATGCAATGAATGCGTTGGTTGCCTGGAAGAAATGGACGTATATCTTTGGAGGTGAAAAGGTGGATTTGGAGCGGAACAGGCGTGCTGCAAATCCGATGTCTAATGTTCCGCTTTTGACTATTTTTCAGTGGCCAACTTCTTCAAACCGTGGCACTTCTTGTCTGCGTCCTTGCCATGATCATAGAATTCCACGCAAAAATTGCTCTCAGGATGGAGGGGAATGACACCCGCTCGCCATATCTTAACCGTACTCGAGGTATGCCCTTTGGCCTTCGCAGACTCCATCGCCATATCAAAAAAAAGCTCAGGTCACTCGGCAGCGCTATCCTTGGCACAAAGCAAATCATATGAACTGAGCTCCCATGCCACCATTCTGACTAGCAGACGTCGAAGCGGTGATTTCTCCAATGTGTTCCTATAAATATAGGGTGCCACACAAATATTGACCCAGTCTCTGTTCCAGTAGTCAAGCACGCCGTCAATCGCATGGTTTTGAAGTCTGACGATCTGATATTTCTCGCCCAGAACATAGACTTTTGCCAGAAATCCCCAACCTGTTTTCATCGCTCCTTCTTTACCCACTTTGCAAATTATATTACTCTGCGTGTGTATGAAAAAGTCCTCAGGGGTGTAGATTTCGTCGTAGTACATCCCGTAGATCATGGCCTGTACAGCTTCCCTAAAAACAAAATATGAGTTAGCCTCCAATTCATCACAAATAATAGAATAATCTCTCAGTAAATGTCCAGGGGACAAGGACTTACTTGTCATCTTCCGGAAGCTTGATGACTCTATCTTCCGGCTTCATCCATTAAGGCTTGCAAGCTGCCTTGAGGAAGGGGCTGTCATTGCACAGAACATCTTGGCGAATCATGAACTTGGTGTCTTGGCCAACTACAAGGGTGATGATTTGCTCCACGGACCTTGAAACGAGTCAGTAGGAACTACAACCATTACTTATGCAGCCCTCCGTCCCTCAGAATTGTTGGGAGTTTCTGCTCCTCATCGCCTCTGAAACACCTCGACTTTGTGACGAACTGAAATACCCAAAGATAGGAGAAAGGAATGAGCCCCGGTGATTGAACTTGCTCATAGAGACGAGCTTTCTTGACTAGGCGCTCCTCGGTAGTAGATGCCATCTTGACTGTTGAAAGTTGCTTGGACGAGAAGTGGTGTAGAAGATCTTGTTTAAGAGAGAAAATGGAGAGGGTTTTGACAAAATTTTGATTGAATGGCAGGTATCAAAGATGTGAGGATCAGGAGCCTGAAAGACGGTTGCTCATAAGCGAGCTATAATACAATACCTTAGATTTCAAAGTGAATATTCAGCAAGTACACCAATAGTAAGGGAGATTCTCAATCATGCCGAACACTAGAGCTGCCCAGACTCCTCGATCCCGGTACAATCCTGCCATGGCATTTGTAGAAATGATAGACCCCAAAAGATATAGTGAACGGCAAATTTGAATCAAGCCGCCTGGCATTGGTGCAAGCGGAGCAAGTGATTGACCCTTTAAGTGTCTGAGAAAAACGGCAGTACATAGAACGAAGAGCTGCTAGGCCCTTATTGCCTTGTACAAGTCCATATATTCTACTGGGCTCGCCAGAAGTATCCCGGCCGTAAAAAGAAGCCACTAGCTTTGCCGAAGAACTTTCAAGTATATAAACTAGGATTGAAACCTAATCGTGAGAAGAGTTAGGGACTGCTCCGAGTCCTGTGCTCACTTGAGAGGGGCCGTTGTTGATGGGATCGCATAGCTGGTAACAGTAAAATTATTTCATACAGAGGTTGTAATTCTTTATTCTAATGTGAAGGGGTTGCGGATATCAAAATAGCTGCGAATTGACCCCAGTTGCAGTTTTCCATGTCCATCCATACTCCAAACACCGGTTTTATGCAGACAGACATACCACGTGCTAACAGGAGACATAACTCAAACCCGCTTCGGCTTCTTCACAGGCTCCTCGTCGCTGATCACATCTTCCATCTCCTCATCCTCTGAATCCGCGATATCTCTACTCCTCTTCAACCCCTTCATCTTTCTGGTCTGCAACTCTTTCAAGTCTTGCTTGCCCAGATGTATCCTACCAATCTTATCACCCACGATATCGGTCGAGATATTCTTCTTCGGTCTCTCTAGGGTATTCTTGGCTCTCCGCATTGCCTCCTTCAGCATACTCTCGTCGGCCTCCTTGACTCTGCCCACTCTGAAGTCCATTCTGGGACCCATCTCCTCAACCTCAACCCTCGGTAACTTCTGTCCAGCCTTCTTCGTCCGGATTAGGTAAACTCTCAAATGCACGCTTGGCTTCGAATCCTCTCCTTCTACCGGTTCTCTTGCGCTGATAGACACAATGTACTGTAACCCCATCACATCGACCTTATCTGCAGGTTCTCCCTTGAAGAAATCTGTAAAGAAGCTCTTTACCAGCGTATACTCATTCTGCACTGGGGTCTCAAATGGTGTTCCCGCAAAAAGTAACATGGGCTTTAGTCCCACCGCACACTTCTTGTTTTTGAATTGATTCAATCGTCTGAAACTATCAGGATCTAGATACAGCTCCAGCATGTCAAGCACCTTGTACCCAAATGTTCGTACTAGGTTGAGGGCATGCGGGCGCTTCTTGCTCGAGCTTCCAAAGACCAGAAGCGAAGCATCATTTTTCTCGGAAAAGAATTCGAGGGAAGTAGCATCTTCAAAGGGGTGGATCTCGTTCTTCTTGGTGAACTTCTTGGCGAGGGGAATACGCAGTTGATTGAGGTCGCTGAGAGCATCTTGTACGATTTGAGAGCAGGTTGTGTAGCGGAGGAAGAGGGTGGTTTTGGGGTTCTCGATTGGCTTTGGGGCTTTTTTGTCGAGGGCACGTTTGCTGCGCGCATTGCGAGGTTTTCTGGAATATAATTAGCATTTGAAAGGAAGACATATTCCAAGAAACTTTACATTTGTCGCAACATATTGGGTTACTGGCACAATTGTGAAATTGTGGTTGTGGTGGATAGATAGGAGCAACTTTTCGGTGGAGAAAAATAATCACAATCGATAAAAAAAAGTATCCTTATGTAAGCACGCAACAACCTTCTTCCGTTGGCTCCGATTCCTCACTCACATCCACATCTCACATGCAAAAGTATGGCGCAAGGCTACTTTACAGATCCCTGAAATCGTGGGGTACCAGACCAGTACAAAAGCCGAAGACTGTACTTCCCGAGGCCATTCCTCCGAACTTGAACCCTTCACCAGACCAACCAATCCCCCAGACAGTTACCTTTTGCAGCTTCACCTTGATATAGAAGCTACAGACACCGATGATAATACGGCGGTAGCATAATTTACCCTCTGTGCTCTTGCACTTCTACGAGTTCCTCCCAGCGCGTTGCCCAGGCCGAGGTTGGAACCGGCAAGATGTCAGGAGGAGTTGAAGCTGTAAAGGTACGTTTGAACACCCTCACCAAGACGCGCAAATATACTAATATCAATGCTACATAGAAAGCACTCGAAAGTATCATATTGAACCCAAAATATGCGGATTATTTAGCTGTACTGAAAGCTGCTCGCAATGGCGCAGTCTATGGAGCCAAAGTTCGGTTTCCGCATGCGCTGGTGTAAGTCCTGCTCAACGCTCCCTTTCACGAGCAGGGAGCTTTTGCTAATTCAATGCGAGTCTAGTATGATAGTTCTATTCCGATCGGGCACAGTACGAGAAAAAATCTCCTTGGTTTTACGAGCAACGAAAACACATGCCCAAAACTTGGCCAGATATGCGACGGTATACAAGTTGACGATGCTAGCATTGAAACATATGGGCTCCAGTCCAGGGAAAGAAGGGCCATATGATACTTTCTTTGCTGGATTAATGGGAGGATATTTGGTTTTCGGGAGACGGTCGAAGAAAGGACATGTTTCGTCGGTCAGCAAGCAAATCGTTATTTTTGGTAAGTTCTTCTCGGAGCCTCTAAAAAAGCAAGCTGTTAACTGATATCGCCCCTTAGTATTTGCACGAGTGTGTCTATCCCTAGCACAGCTCTCCGTCATGCCCCAGGCGGGAGTTATAAAAAGCCACAAGCTCTCGAGGCGGATAGAACACGATGCGTGGCCGGTGTTTGCAGCTTTAAGTTGGGGCTCGGTCATGTGGCTGTTTAGATGGTATCCTGATACAGTGCAGACCGGATTAAGGAGTAGTATGGACTATATATACGTCCAGAGTGATCATTGGGATAGCTTGAGGAACTTTTTGATCTTTAACAAGTAGGCGTTTGCTTGGTCAGGCCAGCGGGTACTCCCGGGCAAAATCGCATGGGTTTCTGGCTAGAGGCACAGGTTATAGTCGCTCAATGTTCAACTCGGCTTGGGACATTGGAAGTTAGTGCCGCGTCCAGAAGGACGATGGGAATAGGTACGAGGATATATGATACAAGGCAAGGTTTGTGTAGAACTCTTGCATTGTAAGCGGACTCTAGGAGAGGACCTATAGAATATACGATCCCATGATTTGATATCAGTTTTATTCTGCTTGCATACGTTGTCCCACTTTCACTCCTTATTTTGTCTTCTTCACATACGTATCGCAGTTCGTCTTTCTTCCCGAGCCCTACGTCCAACGTCTTACATTTTCAACATTTCAACACCTCCCGCGCAACCTCCACCCCCTCAACCTCACATTTTAAAATCAACACTCTCTCTGTTTCCCTCCCACCGCCTCTCTTACTCTTACACTTGCAACACCACCCCTCCCTCACAGCATCCCTCACACACTCCCACCATCCCGTAAAACAATCACAATCCGTATCCACCTCCCATTCCCCAAGTTCACACGTCACCTCCTCTAACCCCTCGAAACACACATTCATCAAATACACCCAATCCCAATCCCTTGCTTCCTTCCCACACACAACCTTCACCCTCCTCACAACACCCCCACCCCCAGTTTCCGCCGCGAATCCCCGCATAGCTTTTCCCGACGCAAAGCAGAAAGTACAGCAAGAGTAGAATATGCTAGCCGGGACATCGTACTGAAAAAACGGGGAAGCGAGTGCGAGGGGTGTATATAGGTAGTACCTATACGGCGAGTTGATATTCGTGTTTTCAAATTCAGCGTTAATAGGCGGAAGACTTTCAAAATAGCGCGCGTAGATTTTATGCCGCAGCTCAGGTGGAAGGCGGGAGATTGAGAAGGATGCTTGCTCGTGCTTGGTTGTAGATACCGAGACGACCGGGAGTTTGGAAGTAGTGCTTTCGCCGTTTTTCATCATGCCTTCCGATGTTGTTGTTTCCGTGATACTCATTTTGGGGTCTTTGACTCCGTACTTTATTCCTTCTTTCAATTTGTAGGACAGATAGAAAATTATAAATCGGTGTTTGGCTTTTACGTTTTTGAACGTAAACGGAGAAGAAGAAGAAGAAGAAGAAGAAGAAGAGAGAATAGCGGCTGATACTTATGTTTTTGATTAAGATGGAGCATTGGCGTTCCACGGCGTATGATTTGAGCAAGTTTGCGTTAGAATCTTCCCACGAGGTAATGATGTGACTAGTCTGGGCATATATCATGCAAAAATGGCCTCAAGCCAACCGAGAAAACAAAAATAGAGGGTTCAAGTACGCAAGGCAAACGAGAAAGGGGGAGATTAATCTTGTTCGGTAACCCTATTGAAACTTTGGTTGTCTCGCCATCACGTGCGCAGGTCGAGGGGATGTCAAACTGTTTGCAAATTTCTTGTATCCCTCTGCAGTACCGCATCTTTACTAAGCATGGCAAAGAGTGATGACTTACCTCCTCAAACATTCAAGCATGCAATGACGGCACAAGGTAAATCGTAATGAATTATGGCACAGGAACACAATGCATTATACATACTCAACCCATCTTCTATAGGCGAGGCAATCAATACACAAAAGAAGCATGAACGTGTAGCGACCGCTCAAATACCGAGGGAGAATTCCACGCCAACATCAATGTCACGAGCTACTTTTGTTAGCAATGGTTAAATATGCAGTCAAGCGAAACTTACCCATCTTCACAACCTTCGAGAACTGCACAGCCTTCTCTGCCGCGCTTTGTAAATCATCGATAGAGAAGATCTTAAGACCAGCATCGTTGATCAACTTGTGTGCTGCTTCCATGTTTGTTCCTTGTAAACGAGCAATGATAGGGATACTGAGGTTCATGCTCTCGACGGTGCTGATGAGACCTTTGGCGATAGCATCACATCTAACGATACCTCCAAAGATGTTGACGAAGATGGCTGTGACCTTAGGGTCGCTCGTGATGAGGGTAAACGCCTCCTTGATGGCCTGAGGAGTGGCTCCACCACCAACGTCGAGGAAGTTTGCGGGCTCGCCTCCATTCAGCTTGATGATGTCCATGGTAGCCATGGCAAGACCAGCACCATTTACTAGACATCCAATATCACCTCCAAGCTTGATGAAGTTGAGGCCTGATTCGGCCGCGCGAACCTCTTCCGCATCTTCCTGAGTAGTGTCTCGCCATGAGAAAATCTCCTTTTGACGGAACTCTGCATTGTCGTCAAAGCCAAGCTTAGCATCCATTGCGAGCACCTTGTGGTCTGAGGTCTCAGAGAGAGGGTTGATCTCAATTTGAGTGGCATCCTTCTCCATGAAGATCTTATATAGCTTCTGAACGGTGTCCTTTGCGTCTTCGATGCATTGTTCGCTGAACCCAAGGTCAACTGCGATCTTTCGGGCGATATCGTCGGTAACACCCTTGTGGATGTCAATATAGGTAGTGGTGATAGCGTCGGGGCTCTCCTTTGCAACAGTCTCGATATCCATTCCACCCTGCGATGATGAGACGATAACGGGTCCTTGGGAACCACGATCCATAAGAATAGCCAGGTAGAATTCCCGACGGGCGAATTTGCGCTCACAGATATAAACAGAGTTGCAGAGACGGCCTTGAGCACCCGTCTGCTTCGTAACGAGCTTGTGTCCGATCATCTGGTCTGCGAACATCCTAGCCTCCGTGGGAGAGTAGATAACTCGGACACCTCCCTTAAGGCCATTGTCGAATGTACCCTTTCCTCGACCACCAGCCAACACCTGTGCCTTGATAACCATATCATCTCCACCAATCTTCTTCGCAATAGCTTCGGCTTCCGCGGCTGTTGTCGCAACTGAGCCTTGGGGGACACCGATTCCGTACTGTCAAGGTATAAGTATCATAGCCATCGAGAGTAGTGATTTAAGCATACTTTTCTTAAGAGGTCAGCAGAGAGGTATTCATGGATGCTCAAAGCTCTCTTCTGCTGCGCAACGCCAGCCAAACGGGAGGGCGAGGAGATCTGAAGTTGTTTTAGCAAGTTATTTCCAGATAGCTGCAGAGGTAATTATTCTTGTACCTTGGTGGCGTTGAAAGCAGCCGTGAACGGCCGACTACGGGCGAGCTTAAACATGATGACGGGAGGTGTATAAGAAACACACAGAGCCGTCAATTGCAGGGAGAATGAAGATGTTTTGAGAGTTGATTTGGGTTGTCCTTTCGGAGGAAGTCGCGATGCAGAGCTTCAGGAATACGTTCCCCGAGAAAGACCGATGATGCCGCACGTGCCAAAGTTTAAGTCGGTTTTATTTATTTCCCCCATCAACATGTGAATCAAGGACAACACAATATCGTCTCATTATGATGGCGCCAGAGGAGGGCAAGAGCAAGAGCGTCGGGCTCTCTCTCGAAGAGCTAGACATACTCGACAACAAAGTCGCAATCGCTCTAGCTAAACATGAGGAAATCGTGAATGGATGGATCAAAGCCTCCAATCGCCCACCAAAACCGCCAATTATGACCGACGAAGAGATCGAAGCGCAAATATCCAATTATGGCTTCGGTACTGGAGGAGGAACTTCAAAAGAGAATGCCGCCGAGCTGGGAAACAAGTCACTTCGTGCTAAGTTTCTTCCTTCCAAGACCCTGAAGGCAAGCAAGGCGCGGGATGCAGAGGAGAAAGCTGCGAGCGCAAAGAGGGGCTTGATGGTTGAAAGCAGTGATGAGGAAGAGGGAAGATCAAGCTTGGGGAAGGCGAAGAAATACAAACAGAAGTTGAAAGTCCAAGAGCCCATCCAGCCTGTCACCATCCAGCGCGAAGAGCAGAAGCCAGACCTGGACCTCGGTGTCGGTGTCGGGGGAACATCTAAGGAAGTGCAAGCGGGGGATGGCGGCCAGATGGAAGAGGGCAGGCCGAAAAAGTCAAGAAAGCGAAAACACACATCTGTAGTGGAGGAGTCAGTCAAGAAAATACAGCAGGAGGAGCCACCGAGTGTCACGGAGTCACAGCTGAATATCGCAGTAGCTGAGGAAGACAGCAAGGACACCATTATGGCAGAGGGCAATGAATCACTGGAGCACAAAGCAAATGTGGGGGACGGGCGGCGTGGAAAGGAAGGCACAAAGGAGGCCAAGCGGTTGAAGAAGCAGCTCAAAAGGGATAAGAAGAGAAAATTGCAGGCGGAAGCTGCAGGTTTGGCCTCGAAGGTCTAGGTTGATACCCATGTTGCTTTGCTCCGTACATTAATACAAAGAGCTTCTGTTTAATCTTTTCCCTTGAGAATATTTACTGCCTCGCAAGTGTAAGGCTTGACTTAAAGCTAAAAGAACATCTGAGAAGTGTGATTGATTATCACATCAGTGGAAGAAAGTTATAGCTTTAGAAAGGCATCATATGTAAATTATATAAGGCGTCGTCTCCCCTCCTGCAGTATTCTCTCCCTCCAATACCTAAGTATTACTATCCCTCCTACTAGCCCATACTATACTATTTATTTATTTGCGCTAGCACCTTGACCCGTGGTTTTCTTTTACTACCATTTAGCTATAATAGATACAATACTATGAATAAGTGCTCCTTTTTGTATTCAGGATAAGGCAGGCCAGGTCTAAATCTGTTCTCGGCGGTCGGGCGGTCAAAGAGTTTCTGCCACCAAAACCCCCAAAAGAAATCGACAACCCCAAATAATTTCACGTGCTTCCTCCTCCTCGCCATCAAAATATGTCTACTTTCAGTTTCTCTTTCGCAGGAGACGACATAGAAGAAGATGCTACCACTTTGAATCTTCCACATTCATCCCCACCCTCAAAGCATGCCGCAGAAACGGGATCCCTCCGACAAGCCCCCAAACCAGCGTTCCCAGTCACGGGCCAGCCCTTGCTACCACCTCGAGAGCATGATCTAGAAATCATGCTAAAAGCACTTCCATCCAAAATAGCATACAGTACTCTGGCTGTCAAATTGGATGATGGACAAGTCATATCTATTCCAAGGAGAGAACTTTGGGATGTTAGAGTACAGCTGATGGCTGAAGAAGATGATGAAGGCTTGGGAAACTTAGGTCAGGACGACGTGAGGACGGGAGTTTATGAAGGCGGGTTCAAAAGCTGGGAGAGCTCAGTTGACGTAGTCAAGGAACTACACAAGAGAAGTCAAGAAATTTTAAAATCTCCAGGGCGTGTTCTAGAGGTACTATAATATCTGGTTTTCCCTCTTTGTGTCGAACACGGCTAATTTGGAGTAGCTTGGATGTGGAACTGCACTGCCATCTCTAGCTATCTTTCAATGGATATTCCAGAATTCCCCGTCTGTGGGAGGTTTCAACCTTGGTCTTGCCGATTACAACCCTACCGTTTTGCAACTTGTCACGCTGCCAAATATCCTGTTATCGTGGGCACAAGCGACGAGAACAGGGTCATGGGAAGCCGAAGGAGAACTCGAAATCGATCCCGGAGTACTGGAACATTTCCGTACCTCTTTAGAATCGTTCGGCATCAAATTATCTTTCTTCTCTGGTGCGTGGAGCCCTGAATTTGTGAATCTAGTGGACCAAGACTTGATGTCACGTCCTTCAAGACTTACTGTCATTGGGGCTGAGACGATATACTCACCAGCTGCTTTGCAATCATTTGCAGAAACTCTCATGAGTCTACTGAGGACAAGTGGCTCTGTTAGGAAAACAGCCTTCATAGCAGCGAAGAAGGTTTATTTTGGAGTAGGGGGCTCCATGGAGGATTTCTGTGATATCGTGAGGGCAAAGGGAGGGGCTATCGAGCAAATCAGGGAAGAATCAGATGGAGTGAGGAGAGCAGTCGTGGGAATCACAATACCGCCTTAACAAAGCCCATACCGCCAGTTCAAGAAATCCCTCAAATTTTTGAGTGATAAAGTAGACTCTCAAGGCGACAAATTCTCGAGAATACGGAGAAGCGAAGGACTCGGGGTCCATCTGCATATTTGGTCTACATTGGCTAGCAAATACAAGCTTGACCTTGCTCTGTTAGACTCAACAATCTGATAGACGGTGGCGTGTTTGTTGCTTCTCATACCTGAGGCTACTCTGATAGTTTTGCCTAAGCCCCTGCACAAGGCTGTTGAGAAAGGAGAGTGTTGCTCATTACATTCAGCTCGCTATTGTCTGCAATCGAGAGGGACTAGGAGATCCTGCTCTCGAGCTTATTTGTAGGTGGGGTGATTTGACATGGCACAATGACAGTCAGGACCAGCATATGGAAACAAACTACGATGTCTGCTATCTTCAATTCTCCAGTGATGTTTTGGATCTCTCTATCTATGGTATCTTAAACAATCACACCCATCCGTTCCTTGATTCCTCATTTGGCCTTCTTGGACCCACCATTCTTCTTCCACGCACTTGCCCGTTTCGCACCTCTGTTCACCGGCTTTCCACTTTTCTTTCCCTTCCCACCCAGTTTTGGTTTGTTAGCAGAAGTCGCCCGGTAACCCTCGAATACAACCTTCTCCGGCGTCTTCAAGATACCCTCAATTCCGCTTGCCTTCCCTTCTCCTCGCTTCCCAAGTATCATGTCGTTAGCGCCGCTACCCTTACTATTCTTGAACTGGGCAGCTCCTGCTCTTCCCAGCAACTTCCCAGCTCGGCCTTGCAACGAGGATTGCTCAGCTGGCATCTTGGGATTGTAAACTCGGTCTTTGCCAGGAGCCTTGAAATTAGAGGAGCGGGAGCTTGAAGCAAGGGCGGTTTTGCGGACAGCTTTTGCGCGGACGACTCGGAGGACGCGAGGCAGCATTGGTGGGTACTTCTTATCGTGAAAGAGAAGAGCAGCTTCTACTGCATTTGCATCCTATGATTCAAGTATTAGTAACTAGTTCAATGATGCATAATTGACAATGGCGAAAGAAATTAACTTACCTCGAATTGCACATAGGCAAAGCCTTTTCCAACACGAGTCTTCTCATCCCGTACCACGCGCACACTCTCCACTGTTCCAGCCTTGTTGAATTGCCTCCATAATCCCTCTTCGATGTCAGATGGGTTTTTAGAGCGCTTTCGCTCGTTCTCGCCACCTTGGTCAAGCATACTCTCGTCATCTACGAAACCTAAGTTTCCAACGAAGACGCAGCGCCGGTGATCAGTCTTGGCGGGATGCGCAACACCGTCAACTCTAAGATGTCTGTCCAAGACCACTGTTCCATTCAGACGCTTCACTGCTTCTCTTGCGGCATAAGCAGTTGAGTACACGACATAGGCATTGGTGCTCTTAGTGGTAGCAGCCATTAGGTCTTTCTTGGCAAAAGCGGCCTTCTTGGGTAGGCTTGTGCCTGCATATGCAGTAGAACGGAAGCGTAGAGATTCAACTTTATGAAGTGGTTTCCCTTCTGGTGGCGCGGATAATGATTCGATGAACGAGCCCATATGTGTCATAAGGGTCTTCTTGGCGGATTTTGATGAAATGGCTTCTGTCGAGACATTGGCAAGGAAGACTGTTCGAGTTGCTTTCTCAAGCTCGGTGGTTTCTTTGCTTGGTGCCAAGGACTCGTGCATAGGAACATCCAAAGGAAGAGCATTTTGAGAATTTACTACCTCGTCCTCTGAACCATCTTCACTGCCTGAACCATTATTATCCTCGACATCTTCCTCGTCCTCCGACATCACATCATCTTCCGTTGCTGTCGTTCGTTGGCGCTTAAGCCGCCTTTCGGCTTGACGTTCCTCTTCCTCCCTCTCCTCTTCCCTGGCCAATTTCTGCATATATTTGCCCTCTAAATCCTCTTCATCGGCCTTTCTCTTTCGTTTTCGATCCAGTTTTGGGGCGGATGCTTCAATGATCCTGTCTAGATTTGGCTCTTCGTCTGATCCCTCGCTCAAGTCCTGGTCTTCATCATCTGATAGGACCATCGCACCACCATCTTCTAGGTCTTCATCCACACTACTCAATTCCTCATACTCGTCACCAAAATCGCTATTATCGACTTCGGACGTATCTTCAGCTTCGGCAATTGGCTGCTTTCTAGGAGGTGGGGGTTCTTCATAGCGCGCCTTTGGAGGTGCTTTTACAGGACCAGCCTATTGCATATCATTCATTAGTAATTCCTCTTCGGACAATTAAAGCTTGCTCTTACACTTGAAGCAAAAAGGGCTGCTAAGCCTGGATCAATAGCCTTGTCGCTGGGTAGTAAGGAATTTTTGCTGTGGCTCTTGCTATTGCCGTTGTTTGTGCTCTCAGCACTGTCGACATTTTTGTGACTTCGTTTCCCCATTGTATGTGTAATGAGAGATTTGGTGTGGAAGAATTCAAAAGCTGGGCCATGTCGCAAACATTTTGAAAAATATTGTAACTACAAGCCGGACCGGAGTTCACCCTAGCGGGCCTTTTCTGCCACTCTGAGAGCGGTGTGATGATCTTCCCCATGATCTCAAGCAAAGAGTTCCAGCTTTGCTTCACTCTTCAACAGACAAATCACACATCCACAGCATTCCCTCTCCGAAGGCAAGTTAACCAACGCCCAGCACCAGCTTATGAATGCCCAAACGCCTACCTACATCCAAAATCCCGCTCTGCAACGACTCCCCCCCTCAGCCACAGTCGCGCAGATCATTCTCCCACACGAACCAAATCAACATCCCGACACACGAGGTTATGTGAGTATCACTGCAGGAACAAAGACAGGCTTGGAATATCAACACGCGCAGCATGAGTGTTACAATGGACCAAGGTGCCGATGCTTTATTGCAAGCCGCCGGTGAAGGAAGTTCTCCGGACGAGGAGTTGAGCGAGGTTGACGTGGAAGGAGATGGGTCAAGTAGCTTGAGCGACATTGAAGACAAAGATGCCGAGCATGACGAAGACCAAGACGGATCGGATGTGCTTAGCAATCCCTCTGACGATGAGAATGACTCTGAGGCTGAGACTGAGCGGCTCGAAGAGTCTCCTCAGAAATCTCGACCACACCAGGACGTCGTCCTAAGCTTACACAACGACATTCAGCATACGCCAAGCAAGCTTCACAATCAAATTACCGCAGACGATCAAGACGACGAAGAGGATGACGATCCATTGTCTGACGCCGAACTCTCCCTGAACGAATCTCCCGAATCGCCCAAAAGCTCTGTTCACGATGACGCAGCAGTCGACCCTCCAACCGCCCCGACATCGCTAGAAGACGGAGCTATTGAGAGCAAGAATCTATTATCAGTGGTCGAGGCCGATACGAGAAAACGGAAACGTTCCATAATGGCAGGTAGTGGGCTGGAGGACGATAGCGAGGAACCCTTGCGCAAGCGCACAGGTTTTATAATGGGCACAGGCGATGGGTACGCAATCGAAGAAGATATCCACCACGACGAGGAAGTCGATACATCTCATCCGATCAGCGGAAACATATCTGCGGACGAAGGTGGGGCAGCGCAAGAAGAAGCCACCGAAGAAATCGAGGAAGAAGCCATCGTCGAGAACGAGGCTCCCGAGGCAGTTAATATACTTGTTTCACCGAAGAGAAGAGGCCGTAAGAAGAAGAAGGCTGTTGAGAATGGTGTAAGTACCCAGGATGGGGACATTGCTTTGGAAGCAGTGAATGGCGACGACGAGGCTAGAAAAGCCGAGGATGAAAATGCAGAGAATGAAGGAGACGATGAAGCAGAAGCTGCGCAGAAGAATGAGGAAGAACGTAAGTCGAGAGAGAATTGGTTGTTGCGATGGGATGCTGATTCAATCTTAGTCGAGAGGAAGAGGATTGCGCTGGACCAATTGAGTTCGATAGAAAGACAGTTTTCCACGTTTAGAGATAGGTTAGTTATGGAATTGCCCAGATAAATCCCGTTACTGATTCAAGGCAGACTTCACGAGGAGCGTCTCGAGCAATTGAACCGAGAGGAAGCGATGCTTCGACAAGACAAGCCAACACACCCCGAATATTTGGCTATGATGCGTTGTATAGATGCGCGACGAGACGAACGGGTTCGGGTTGCCGATACCTTAGAACAGTATCAATTAAAAGCCCTGAGTAATTATGCTGTTGCAAAAAGGAGCCAGATTCTTACTCAGTACAAACAAGAAGTACGAGATACCCGAGAGAAGAAACTCGAACAGCTAGGGAAACATTGGTATGAAATACAGCATGACCGAAGGAGTTACGCTGGAAGCGTACCGGACTATACATTGAAGTTCCCAACGAACAAGCAACAACAGATCAGAAATCAAGTGGCCTACAGCAACGAAGTATCAGTTCTTTCCGGTGTTGCGAAATACGTGGGATTCCCAGCTGCTCCAGCAATGGCTTCAGCTACGGCGGCAGAGCTCGATGATGATCTCGAAAAGATGGGTGTAAGTTCACAAAAACAACTGCAAATTTGCAATATCTGACTCGATTCTAGCGAACAAAACACGCTCACCATGTTCCTCCAGCAGGCTTGCCAATTCAAGAACTTGCAGCCCTTCGTACAGTAGGGTCTACTTCACGATTTAAACCTGCTGAAGAGCAATTCATCGAACAAACACCATGGGCGAACCCTCAACACCCTTCACACGCGCACCTTCTTCAAAGACAGACCTCGGCTCAACAAACACCACGAACAACGAGCCCTTTCTCCCAGATGCAAGCACAACGGCGACATTCGCATCAGCAGGGCTCAGGTGCTCCAATTTCCGGTACATTTTCAAGTACTTCTTCATCATTACTTCAGCAATCGAAAGGCATATCCATGTCTGGTGGCCGTATATCACCCCACAATCCTTTCGGAAACTCTAATCATTCCCATACTATTGCTCCATCACCATTAGGAAGCCGACAGACATCATTATCACCACAGCAAAACCGTCCACCGCCTGAATCTGATCAACATAATGTATCAAACTCGGACGGTGTTAAGACCAATGGAACTCAGCAATCGCCACCGGGAGCTAATCTAGACGTTCCTCGCGACTTTCCACAGGAAGTGAGAAGGGAGCACGCAGCATTGGTTATGGGCCGGTTTTGATACCCAGGTTACGACCTAGTTTATACGATTGATGAAGGACATATGGGCAGGGCGTTTCTAAGGATATTCGGCATGGTTGGAGTATATGGAAAGGGCCTCGCACGCTTGCATAGGCAGGCAAACCATCAAGATTTCGGCGATGATTATTATGTCAATTGTACCTATAGTGTAGAGTACTTGGCACCAATGAGTACAGATCAAACATCAATATTCTGATGAAGCCCAATCGCGCCCTGAGTCGCTGATGCTGAGTGACACATTCTGGGACCCTTATAATAAACCTCGAAGAGAAGGACAGGAAGGTCTTGCGAGTGGTGATCTCGTCTCTTTTATTGTATTCCGCGACCTGCTTTATTTGCCATAACGCGAAGTAATCCACCTCGGACAAAATAGTCCCGTCAAATGTACACCCCGCCAATGCTTCCCATAATACACATACATCACCTCCTAAGGTTGACACTGAGGTCCATAGCTTGTTTATTTCGCAGCAGGTGCGCTCGTACTGGTGCTGGCGCCGGCGCGGGGTGATTGTTGAGTAGTTGGTACTTGAACGTCCTCGAACTCATCTTGGGAGACGGCTTTGATAGTGTAGGCGTCTGCGAGTGATTGTTAGAATTGAAAATTGCTGCATATAAAACGAATACTCACAGATAGATATTGTGAATGCAAAGAGTCCAAGCCCGGTGAGAGTATTCTTGATCAAATACGGCCTTCTTGCACGAATCAGAGCAGCGCTCTGTTTATAATGCGCATCGTAGTAGGAGGATCGTGGTATGCTAAATAATGTTAGAATCAGCACATTAAAAGGAGAATCCGGAACTTACAGTCCCATTTTGAATGTTCTTGCCCTTGGAAACGATGGAAGAACTTAAGAGCTTCAACTCGAACGACTTTCGGGACTGGATGGAGGCTAACTTTAAACGGAAAGGCGGGAACCCTAAGTCATTGAATGCACTGCACCTTTCGCGATCATGATGGCGGGCGCGTCTTCCTGATCGAACTCAACTTTAAATCTACCATTATTATTCTCTGCCAGACATTTAACATCGCGCACGCAGAATGAGTTACCGTTCTCATCCTCCATCTTCCGGACCACCCCTTCGATAATCAAGATAAACCACCCCCCTTTCACACACAGCTGCAGCAATCCCTCGTAGATCTCCGTTATAGCTATTGAAGATATCCAAGATGGCCGCCCCCACACTGTCGGTCGAGCAGCAAATACGACAACTTGATGATGCGCGAAAGCTGGTTCTGGGCGATGTCACATACTACCAGCCAATCATTCAAGGGATTCTTCCTATCATAGGTCCGTCTGCGAGAGTTGAATTGAGGAGATGGGGTGCCGAGTTTCTAGCGGAGACCTTTGCGGCTCCCAGAGTGCCGGCGCAACAGAAAGAGACGCTGAGTTTGCTTGTATTGGACACTGTCAAGGCTATGATCGAGAATCCCCAGGAGGATGCTGCCGTCGTGAAGAGCATAGTCCAGACCGCTGCAAGCATATACCCGCTCGTATTTAGATGGATGTACGTTGACCTATTCTCTCCTACTCTATGCAATGTAGCTCGATGATACTGTTGTGGTGTATACTCTCAATGGATGCTGTACGGATGCCACGCCCGGTTCAAAACTATAGGAATGCCCAAATTGATTCTAACACGTCTGCTTACACAGTATCAATAATTCATATGATGGACCGACATGGGAACGAATGCTTGCTATCAAATCAAGGATATTTCGAATATGGGACTCTGCTGCTTCTGGAGTCCGGATATGCTGCATCAAGTTTGCACAAAGAGTAGTGCTAGTGCAGACAGCAGGTCCAGATGCTGACCCTAGGGTATGGATGCCCTCGATATACTGATTGCTGGGACTAACTTGAGGTTGCAGCGCGGAGACCCTATGGAAGTATCTTTGAATATGGTTCCTCAAAATCACCCTCTTCTAGCTCCTCGAAATCTCGAAGCAGAGGCATCCGGGTTGTTGGACAGGATGTTGGGTGTTTTTCAAGAGAGCACCAGGTAAGTACAAAGTTCATTGCCTTTATACACTGACTGACAGGTATAGTGATGCAATTTTGATTGATGCTACATTAAATACCCTATCCATTCTAATCAGAGCCCGCCCACATGTTGCAAATCGGATCTTGAATGTTATCTTGAACTTTAATCCCTTGAAGCAAGCCAATTCGCCCATGACCCCCAAACTTCGTGTCATGGTCAAATCCATGGAAAAGACCACTAGAGTGCTGCTCATTCATATCAACAAGCGGTATGCCGATTATGTATTGCCAGACCCGTCCAATGCTGATAGGTGTAGTGATCCGCAAAACCCTCTTGCAGGCCGTATTCAACAATACGTTGAGCGAATGATGCGCTCGAGGAACGAGATATTTGATGAAGCTAGCCGAAAACGGGGGCCTCCCGAGCCAACCGATGGTCTGGATGCTGCCAAACGACAGAAGCTGGCAGCTCAAGTACCGTCTGCAACACCGAGATTTCATGTACCCCCGCTAAAGCCAGGACCATGCACTGTCGCAGAGCTCTTTACGGTTACTACAGACGAAGGACTGAAGGCTTTCGATGTTTCAGTCTTGACGCAAGATCTAGTTACCAAAATCGGCATTACCATTCTGCAGAAGCTTGATGCAAATACGCTAAACCAAGCAGTCGAGGTTTGTACTGGTCTTCATCATTTTTCAAATTTGCTGATGAATGCTACAGGGAGTTCGTCAAAGATACAAGTCATTAGCAGCGGCACAGCCAGAAGAATTAAATCCAGCGACCGCACCCCTAGGTGTGGATGAGGATGAGGATGATGACTATGAGCCAGACTACTTCAACGCGGAAGACACGGAGCAAATCCTAAACAAGCTTGACAATGCTCCACCCCCTGAAGAACCAAAGATAAAAGTTCCAGATGTAGCACTACAACATTTCACTCTCCCTCCCCCTCCTCCCTTGACCCCAGATCAAGCTGTGCAAATCGGCCAAGGAACGGTGACTCGAGTTTTCGGGGTGATGCACACCTTAGAAGAGCCAGCGAAGAAAATAAAGTCAGGAATGAACCGACTTGCAGCTAGCGCCTACGACCGAGATGCCTGGATTACAATTATCACCCGTCTGGCGACACGTGCCTCAGCTGGATTAGAAGAGCCAGATATACCTGTGAAAATAGAGTCCAATGGAGCGGATTCATACTCACTCAGCAACACTATACGAGAATCGCTCTATCTCTATGTCTTAGAAGATTTCCGGAAACGCATTGACATTGCAGTTGCATGGCTATGCGAAGAGTGGTACAACGATAAAGTACAGATGAAGCTTGGGGAAGAAGCAGTTCTTCATTATGACAAATGGGTGTTAAAGGTCTTGGACGGAATTGTGCCATATCTCGATGCACGAGATAAGGTCCTGACGAGATTCCTCAGCGAAATTCCCGGTTTAAGTCTCGATGTGCTTACGAGAGTCAAGGGACTTTGCAGAGACCCAGCCATGGTCAACCTTGCGTTAACGAGTCTTTTGTATCTGGTCATGATGCGGCCTCCAGTCAGGGAGATTGCTTTGGATGCTGTGGAGGACATTTGGAGTACTTGTAAGACCTCGCTCTCCACTTCATTTCTTGTCCTATGCTAACAGAAAACAGATGAGGATGCGAAGCCCATAGCAGCGAAATATCTCACGAAATGGCGACCCGGCTTCGCTGAACGACTAAAGACAAAAAGCGACGAGGAAGAGGAGAAAAAGGGAAATGGCGTTGCTGCATGATATTTTCGGCAATGCTTGTAATCTAGGGAGTACATGAGCATTCATTGGTGGCGTTTATTGGTATACCTCGGAAACATTGACCTCGGGTATTTTTCGTCGGCTGGTGTATTAAAACAAGGGCATATGCTGTGGCTTGCACAGGCTGGTGAGAAGAAACGGGATATGGAATAAGAGACGTTATTCTACACTTGGCTTCACGGTTCTGCTTTGAGATGAGTCGTTGTTGAATAGTAAAGCGAGGTTTCTTGCTAGTACTTTTGCTTGCCATAAACAGTGCAATAGATCAGCGCGTTCCACCCCTTTTTAGTTGAAGGAGGTGAAGCACGTGACGTCTTCCGAGATCCTTCCTTCCTTCGTCGCTGCAACAAGGCGTTTAGACTCCCCAATTGTCTGAAAAGGTCTTCTAATTTCCCAGCCGCATCCCAAACCGTGAATCTGACCCAAGGTTATGCCCGACACGAGAATGGACCCGTGGCTGTGATATCAGCTGCTCAGCGAGCCTCTCACTTGCTTGTGCAGTGTCCTGAGATGCATGGAATTTGAATGGCTATATCAGTGAGAATGAAAAGCTGCATGATGCAAGAGAAGGTAAACCTAGGTAGGGCGGATAGGCACATGAGAAAAACTCATTCCCAAATTATGAAGCCCCTTTTGAATCTTATTTATTGGCCCTAGATGTCATGTCATGCCAGTCAGTATATTGATATTAATATTCGCCAGAGGTTTGCTGGCAGAAACAGTATGCAGCCAATAACCCGGCCTCATCTGGCGCTACAAGAAACAAAAGTTGCATAGTTTCGGATTCATTGATCTACAGGAACCCGGAATGGTGTGGTGTGGTGTACTGTACTCCTACTCCCTCGTAAAGTTCCATCCCTTAGTGAGTCTCATCGCTTCATCCTGATGATGCAGGGCAACGACTACGCGTATTGACCCATGCTGGTTGCCTAGGAGCTCATTCGCTCACAGGCGCAACACAGACCCGCGACTGATCAATTGTCAATGCGAGCGCACTATCTATTCTATTACAGAAGTCTTTTCACTCCGCAATCTACCAGTCCGTTAAAGGGGAAATACATACTCGACTTTAATTCGCTGTATTATTGGGTATCTTGCAATCAATTTGTTCATGACCATAGGCTTCTGGCGACATAAAGGCGCAAACGACAGCCAACCAACAGTCACTATATTGGATACGCATTTGCCTCAGACATGAGTGAGCATGAGCGTTCGAGAAAGCACACATCTTCCGCCGGTGACTTCCTTCCAGCGGGACATACAGGTTCATAGAGACGGAGATTCTGCTTGTAAGCTGTTTTTTCTGCTGTCCATGCGTTGCCTTCTCTACCTAGTCGGGCATACTGTTCCCGGCGGTGATGTTTATTGATAACTCATTGCACAAAGGACTTCACACTGCGACGTGCAAACTAAATCTCAGCAGCATGGATTCATCAGACTCTGAAAATGCTGACTCCTTTGTTGCAGTCATCGAGAACCGACTTCCGGCGCGAGGCATTGAAGGTCCTATCGATGTGCCTGTCCGAACACTCTCCCCAGCATCCGCAGCCACCCTGAATATGGGCTCAAACCCACCCTCCGACTACAATAGATACACAGAGAGGAAGAGCCCCCAACAAAGTACCATTCGATCCGTGAATTCTGATTACATAGCGGACGAGGCGCAACGTACCACCCAAAGCCGACCCAGCACCACAACCATGCCTCATTCTACGAAAACATTACCCAACTTAGGCAAGATCTCTACTTCTACGTCGCATCCGCCCCAAACGCACCAAACACGTCCAAACGGGCTATCTTTCGGGAATGGCTTAACGCGGACGATTTCTTCCGAACTCGGCTTGACTAGGTCATACTCTAGTAATAGCTTACATCCGGCAGATGATAACCCAGCAAGCAACATTGACAACGATACGACTTCTCCAGAATATGGGCCAGGGACACCGCAATGGAGTTCTGCTGTCGGCAAGGCAAGGGAGGGGAAAACTGGAAGGGTTATCGAACGGTTGATGGGCGAGAATGACATGCTCAAGAGAGATCTCAATATTGAGAGGCTACGCGCCGAGGAATCGAGGCAGTCGGTCAAGATGGCGGAGGAATCGAAACTCTCACTGGCCTCGAGATACGAGTCTGAGCTGCACGACGCTGCTATCAACAAGACGTTGCTGAAACGAAAAGAGCGACAGCTGGCGGATCTGAAAGCACAGGTCAATATCGAGAAGCAGAGGGCTGATGGGGCGGTTGAAAGTGAACGGTCCTGGCGAGACGCGATGGATAAGACGGAGGAGGAGAGTAAGCGGAAAGTGGAGGAAGCACAACAATATGCCGCGTTGATGGAAGGGAGGGTGAACACCATGACAACTCACTGGAAGGACCAAAACGCAGAGGTCGAGAGGAAAATGGCGAAACTCTCCAAGGAGATCAAGGATTTGGTGGAAGTCAGACAGAACGACGACCGGAAGATACATACGCTTCAAGGGCTATGCGAACAGCAAAGGGAGATGCTCGTGGATCTCGAAAGGAAGAAGGAAGTCATCGGGCAAGCATTCGAAGACTACAAGCAAGAGCAAGAAGACGGCTTGAAAGCCATCAAGGACAAATCAAGAGACCAAGAGGAGCGGAACGAGGCTGCTATCACGGAAACATTAGAGGCGCTGGGGACATTAAAATGGGCCATCAACGTCGACAAAAACGTCAATCTCGACAAGGATTAGAATATTTGCATGCATGCATTGATGGGAGCGTAGTACATGGCGGCGTCACATATCTGTACAATGTGTATAATGGAATGGGCAGCAAGACAGGACATGATATGACCTTTAACGACCAGAATTTGGGGCATTTTTGGAGGGGTTGGATACCCTATGGCGGGCATTTGCAAGCGAGCGAGCGAGCCCCTTGTATGGTGTATAGGAGTTTTTTTTCTCTAATTGCTTGTACATTATACAGTTGTTATTTTTTTGGTCTACATTTTGTGGCGTGGTGGTGATGATTCATGAAGCTGTTTTGTGGGCGGGCGCTTTAGCTGAGCGAGTGTGTTTAATGAGAGATGGTCACTTGAGGTCGGTGTTTGTGTCAGCTATGCCTGCCCAAGGTACTGTAATTTTGTGTTTTCTCGTGAGCGTGTGGAGGGGAAATAATTCTGAGCATTAGGTCCATGGAAGGGAAGGAAGTATGTACGATGGGTTTCTGGAGATATCAATCCGGCTAACGAAAGGGCGATCCTATACGATATCATACCGAATTTGACGTACATGTTAACACATCTTCTATGGACAGGTAGATCGATCTCTTGTGTATGGAGAGAGAGACAGTTTCGAATCGGAAAGAAGCTAGGCCCAAGAAGCTTCTTCAGGGGTAAATTTTGATGTGAGAAACCCGCTCTCCCTTTCCTGGTTTACCGTAGGTAAATTATCGAGTGCATGGTTGTTCTCGTATTGTTATAAGTTATAATGCATGATGAGAAAGAGTGTGAGTGTGAGTGATAATGATGTTTTGTTTGATTTGATTTGATTTAATTTAATTTAGAAATGTTTGTTTCTGTTACAATACCACTCGCATCTTCTTGTGCAGTGTAGAGGGGTGTTTTGGTTATTACCAAAGCTTCTGTCGAATTTATTCCATCCTGCCTGCTTAACTTTGTTTGGATATTTGAGTATTAAAGTGAGTGATATTGCTGGTTCTGTTGCGTGCCGTTTGTTGTCGGAGGTATCTGAGAGACTCTTGCAAGTTGAGGCTGGTATTGAGTAAAGAGCCTCTTGACCGAGACTCAGGGGCAGCTTATTACAGCTCGGATATATCTTTAGCCCCACCCCCCAGCGCTACGTCGATGCACTCCCTTCCCTTCTCCCTTTCCGAAGCCATTTCGCACCAACCATCTTAATTACCTGTCGCCGCCGATACAGGTAGACTTCAAAACCGTCCCTCCTTTCATGCTTCTATGCACACCAACATACGCGATGACAATCGCAAGGAGCATCAAGGATTTACAGTCTTCTATGCTCCTAGCATGGTTCCTGAAGGTACCTAGGTATGTCTACCTGTCTTCTCCCATCGCGTACGTGCACCCAGTGTCTTCTACCTGTGTCTGCTCCAATCCTTGCCTGCACTTATACGGCTTTCTTCACCAGACCTGCGACTCTCAAGGCCACTTGAGGCTTAATGAATGCCCTTCAGGTCGTTCGTTGGCAAATGGGTACGTTATTGTATCTTTTTCGTGGGTGTGGGTGTTGGAAGCGACCTCGGGACTTTCTTTCTTTCTTTCTTTCTTTCTGCCAATTTACGCAGCCTTTCCATTTCTATTGTCGTTCGCTAGAAGGAAAGTAAATAACATCTCCGAGATCGCACCTACCTTCCTTCCTTCCTTCCATTCCTTTCCCACCAAATCTCGACCCGGCACCAAGATCGAGATTCCTTTCCATCTGACATCTCCACCATCACAATCATTTCGCATTCTCACAACCGAATCTGAACGAGAATCACCACTGACTACAGGTGTGAAGCAATGTCAGTGGCTACTACCGTTAGCCTACGGACAGGCAGTCTGGCCACTTCGTCCTTCCCCGACGGCGCCTATTTCGCTCAATTCAAAGACTTGATCTTCATGACCGAGTATGTCCAATCTCAGGCCCCACTATCACTCACGGAACTCTTGCTAACTCTCTAGATGGTACTTCTTCCCCGAGGGAGTCGCTGACGTCGGTACACGTTTTCAAGGCGCTCTAGCCAAGAACTCAATGGTTGGTACTCCCTCTATCCCTAGTCCCTTAGGAGACTATGGCCGAAACGTAGCTACGTATTTAGAACCCTGCTAATAGCCTCCATTCTAGCAGGCTGAGCTACAGTGGCTCATTCCGAACTACGTTTTCAAAGTCAAATGCCTAAGGGGCGAGGTCCAATACGTCAGCCCATTATTCCACAAGGCTCTCCAGAGCGTTATCCGGGAGGAGGAATTGAATGGCATATACGAGGAGGATAGAGATGACTGTGATAGTGAAAGCGAGTGTTCTTTTGATGATGACTTGAATACACCCACGGATGATACGGTTGTAAGATTCTATGTATAACGACCGATTTCCTTTGCTAACGCGCTTGATAGATAAAGAGCAGGAAAATCCAGCGTCTCGACGTCTGGAAAGCTAGTGCTCATAACCAGCAGTCTCCGACCCAGCACACCACCGATCTTGATGATCTTTTGTCGGTTAGTAAATATTCTCTTGCGACCTACAGATTCTGATATCAAAAGGAGGGAATTGAACCCGAAGTTGCATACCCCATCTCTATGGAGACTGGAGAGTTTAAAGCTCCTTCTGATCTGCTTGACTGCCCAATCAAAGCTTTTACTTCTTCTGCCGATACGATCCGTAAGTCCTTCTATTACTACCTTATAATCGCACGGCTGATTGTCGCCTTAGAAGCTCAAGCACCCTGGGATACGGCAGTGTTGTATGAACCAGGATGGAAGACGATGTCAGGTATCGAAATGCATGCCCTCGCCGAGAACGACATGCTTCGTCAACCCGCATTGCCGACACGCATCGCTCGTCCAACTCCAGATACCGATCACACAAAGTCTAATATTAGGGATCTCGAAGAGTTCTTGAATCCTCCAGAGCAGCAATCTCTGATCTAGAGGCACTCTTAGGAGATTGGTATACTCTGGGAAATGCATACTTCCTGCCCGTACATATTGTAACAGAATCCAATGATTCTACCAGATCAAAGTTGTTCCTTTAGGCAAGGTCATACTATACAAGTTTACAATTTCAACCTTGTCTCTCAGTGTCCTCCATCATCCCCAAGTCCTAGCTCTTACATGAAGACTTATAAATGCCTTGACTCGAGTACATGTCATTCTTCAAATTGCCATACCAGTTGGTTCCCTTGATTTTCTTAGTCATCACTGTCATTAATTCAATCATGACACTCAGGTCTCCCTCCCTTCTACTCAAGAAACAGAAAGCACGGAATTTTCAAATAGCGGCTGACAAACATGGTGCTATTGCAACCTGGATTCTCACTTCCCTAGTTGAAAGACTGGCCCGGTCGCTGAGGTTCATTAACAATTACAGCAAGGACTCATAATTGGACCAACTTACTGAACCGCCCACCACGGGGAACCTTCAGTATATACACCGGCTCGTCTGGCTTCACTACTTCCCTAGGCGCCTCACCCTCCGGCCCCGGCAACCATCGCGCAATCCAGAGAGCCACGATTGCCGCAGTCATCAAGTCCCACTGCAAATTTCTCACGGTCATTACTAGCGTTCTGGCCGGGAACACGACGCCCCAAGTAACCATCAACTGGATGAGTGACCACAGGCGCCGTGCAAATCGGCGAGAAGATTCAGCCGCTGTGGTGGCGGCGGTGATTAGGTACACCCGCGTTGCTAGGACGCCGCGTTGGAATCGCGGGTGCGTGGGCGGGGAATCGTGATGGATTGCCCAGTCTGGCACTGGTCCGACCCAGGGTCGAGCGAGCTCCTTCTGCTCTAAATAGTACCTGGTTTGGAACGTTTCTGGTGCGGGGCGCATCGTTCGATGGGCATTGATACTGCTATTTGCCCAAGGCTGCCTCGCACGGCTGACATACGAAGAATGTAGTGGCGACCAGTCCATACCCAGGGAATTCCTGCCGATATTGTGGCCTACGAATCTGATGCAACTTTTGAGCGGGGAGGCGAGGTGTTTTTGGGGCTCGACGACTAGGGGGAAGACTTTTTGGCGAGGTGTTAGGGTGACGATCTCAGAAACTTGGGAGCTGGGAGTCGGTGATTCCATGAGCAGCGGGACGATTGCGGCGATGAAATAGATGAGGGCATTGAGGAAGTGTGTGCTTGTGTGAGTTTGAGTCTGAGCAAGTCTCGGATGATTGGAAGGACTGGCAGAGGTTTGATGATTCTGACAAGGAAGTTTGGAAGTCGGTGCTGCATCAGACAAACTCCACTGCTCTATTTGTCGTTGCGTCTGAGTCGAATCTCGAAACATTTTCACAATCACTCTCTTCATTTGACTCTCTTCATTTCCCTTTCTGCTACTCTGAGACAATACGGAGTAGCAAACACTTCACAATGGGATCTCGTTTGGGTATAAGTAGGTCTGTGGGTTAATTTCTGCACTGTGGTTTCTGGAAGGAAAGCTCAACAATGAATATTCTTTTTCTATGGGCATCTTAATGTATTGTACTTCTCTGTTGCATAGGGCTGAGACCTATTCGCTTGAGTCAGGGGCGGCTGCCTAGTCACGGGCGCATCATGTGATCCGTTCGTTTGCCTAGTCTGCAACTGTCTGTCGCACTTACTGAAATAGGAAGATTCTGGTGAGTCATGCGGAGTTGTTGTTCTATATGGATTGAAGTCTGGGCCGTATTGTCAGGAGTTGTGGATTTAGGAGCTTACTCAAGTACATACTAGGGATTCTAGAAGATTGCCTACAAAATAAGTCAGTAAGTGATACTACCGTTTACGAATTTTGCTGCAAGTAGCTCACGTATACTTACCAGCATCAGGATATATAATCTGTTCATTTAAGAAAGTACCCCCGGCCCCCGCGAGTCACAACGCACAAGCCGCCGCCCGCATTCTCATAAGGTGGAAGAAAGCAGCTTTGGATGCAGAGTACGCAAGTTTCCCGTTGGACGACCCTTTCACGACCCCCGGGATAGAAGGGACGCGATGTTGATAATTCTGGGCGTGAAGGCGGACGTGGCGGAGCTGGCGAGGAGGCAGCGGAGACGAATGCCCCGAGGCTCTTGAAATTTAACTTCCTGCACCAATCTCAGGACTGGGTAATGAATGGTCGATGACTTCGAGGACTGGTTAGGCTGGGGGCAGCAATATCGAGGTCAGAATCAACCGATCGTGGATGGAGTTAGGTTGATAGTTATTAAAAGGGAGGCAGTGGATTCATAATGATGGAGTAGGACATGCAAGGTTGCTCTGCAAAGTCCGATGTGTATCTAGTGCACCGAGGAAACTAACGAGACGGTGATGTTGCAAATCATTCAATGCTTTCTATTCCGATTCTCTACTCATACAACTATATTGCGACACTATTTGGCCGGAGGTGCGATTTTTTCTTCAGAACTCCCATTTGAAGAACTCTTATCTCCCGTTATGGTCCTCCCAACCCCCTCTCCAATGACTTGTCCGTCCTGTCCTGCATAGTGGTCGACAGGGACAGGAGGACCCGTAAAGTTCTTTCTGCCGCTGATGATATACCAAATGAGACTGATCGATGCAAAGCCCATGAACACCACCGATGCATAGTTCATCGAGACTGGCGTGACGGGGATGGCTGTTGGCATACAGAATAATATGATTGCCAGCGAAATCCAAACAATCGTGCATACATTGATAAAGAAGCCAAACTTCCCCAGCGAGAACGATGAGTATTTCACGGCTTCTCGACCTCGGATCAGAGATACCAAAATAGGAATACCGTACGAAACAGACAGACAGATGGTGGCTACTCCGGTGAAAGCGTTGAAAGCTGAGGTCGATCCGAAATATATGCAGCCAAGGATAGAGTCCACGACTGTAGACAGAACTAGTCCCCATAGAGGTATGTCGAATCGCTTGTCAACTCTAGCCCATAGGGTAGATCCGGGGATAGCTCCATCACGAGCAAAGGCGTATGTGCAACGGCTAGCTGCTGTCAGGGCACCTACACCTGCGAAGAATAAAATGCCCAGAATCAAGAAGAGCAGAGCGAAACCTCCGCCGGCGGATCCAGTAGCTGTCTTGAAAACAAGACCAATGGGCTGGCCGTTTGCTACTGAAAGAAGCAAAGTAACGTCCGGGAGAACGAATAAGATAGGGATCAAGTAAACGATACCAGTAATTCCCGCCGCTGCTACAGAAAGGACCATGGCTTTGGGCACCTCTCGTTCTGGCATCTGGACCTCTTCGCACATGGAAGCAACCATGCCGTAGCCAGTCAGAGTGTCTTGATCACGTCAGTCACTGAAGTAAGTTGGGAAGATGGAAACTCACATGCAGCTTGAAGCAGCCCCACGAACCATGCCCATCCTGAAGGCCATCCGCTTGCAGAAGCATCAAAATGAGTAAACACAAATTCGGCATTTCGACGATCATCTGACATGACTAGAACCGTGACAATGATTATGATTACAGACGCTCCCGTCCAGTAGATGCATATCTTGTTGATCAAGTCCAGATACTTGGCTCCAAACACGTTTACCGAGAATGCAACTGCCATGACAGCCCAGAACATGAGAACGGTCTGCCATTGTGAAGCAGCAAAGTCCTCGTTCCAAAGTGAGATGGCTGATAATATCAACTGCGCGCCCGAGAAGTTGATGCTCAATGTGACGGTCCAGTTGCCGACTAAGCCTAACCATCCATCTACCCAACTCACGATGGGTGCATATTCCTTTGTGGAGAGCATTGCCGACCAGTAATACACCCCACCGGCAGTTGGAAAGACAGCACAAATCTCGGCCAAGGACGCTGCTATGCAGAGCGAGATGATGGAGACAAATACCCACCCATAGAGTACAGTGACGGATTGACCATCCGTTAGGGAAATTGCCATGGTAGTAGACAATCCAAAGGGAACAGCCATGATAGCAAAAGACCTGTTGGAATTAGAAATTTTATCAAGGCTGCGATGTTGACAAGGGAGAGATTGCAAAGTGTCTAAAGGAGAGATCGGTTCAATGACCCTGAATCACTTGATGAATCTGATGCATCGAGGAAAAGCAGCGACCATTTCCGCGGGTGTTTTTTCAGTACAGCAGATCACCCACTCGAGATGAGGCATATCTTCTCTCTATGCTCAAGCAAAACCACAAAACATCTTTGGAGAAACTTACAAGCCCAAAATACTCATCATACTCAAGGATCTTGGCAGCTCGCTTTTGTACCCCATATTTTCCAGAGCGGAATCCGGATTGGCCGGGCCATCATGAACGGAGGACCTTCGGTTGGCCATGACTTGGTCGTCGATTAAAAAATGTCTATACGAAACAACACAACGATTCCAGTGTCTAAAACATATAACAATATACGGTATTCTTGAATTTCTTGTCGAGCTCTTTTCGAGCAAAAGCGCAGAAGGGGTATGTACTGTATGTATATACAAAGTACTACCAGCTACTCTATCACTTGGCGTAACACACAAACACACACGTAACATACAGTAGCATACGATAACGGGTAACGTGTAAACGTCGGGGGATTAAGAAGGGAGAGATAGAGACGATGATCTTGTGTCAATCGCACCTGTCAAAGCTGCCAAAGGGACAAGGAAAATCTTTCGAGAAAAGCGGAGACTTCGTCATACTTAGTTGCTACTAAAACTTGATAAAGAGAACCACGCGACATTACTCGTGTACTGCACGTGTACCCAACCGAATATATCAAAACGACTTCACTGAGGTCTTTCAGTATTGTGTTTCTGTGTGCTATGAGTGAGGCAAGACTGACGTTCTCACTGACGGAAGATAGGCACGTTGAAGAACTTTCCGAATGACGTCAACAGCTTCTACCACTTCACTTCTTGGGAGAGCGATGTGCAGAGCTCTCATTGACTCTATGTAGAGGCTAGACGGGTGTTTGAAGGTAGCAGGGTTGATGATAACAGATTAATATCCTAGGAAGCAAGAAGGAATACTGTATGTAGAAAACTGTGGTGTACAGGACCACCACTCCTAAAGGGCCCGGGGGACACGATTAAGTATCTAGTGCAGAATCTATAAATTAATATTTAGTAATGCAAAGATCAAATAGGGGTGGGGGAGGCTCAACTGAAACGCGAGCTGAGTGAAACCGTTTAGAGAGAAGCAGGAAGGTGCTGTAAAAGAAGTGTGTAATGTTTACTCGAGTACTCCACATCGCAGCTCTAACAAATCCAATGAATCCTGACTTGTGTAACTCACAACCTTACCCCCAGCTGCTCCCACCAACAATTGGTGCATAAGTGAGAGCAAAGTAAATGTTATGATCATAACAAGCTTCCACAATCAAGAATCTCCCAAAGAATCTCCCCAAGAATATCTTCGTGGCTGGGAGTCATGTGATCATGTCTGAACTCGCAACTTCTGGCCTCGCTTGTGATCACTCCATTACTTGGTGTACAAGCTCGACAAGGTATGCCAAGCTCAACACATTCATTATCCTGTTATTGTATCCTAGTTTTGCCGCCATTTTACTATGTCTTCAGCAACAAACTTCCATGTATATGGTCGAAGGCCATCTGCGGCATCAAGATCAACGGCCCCTTCCATCATGACGGTGAACGGCCACTTTGCTGCCGTCGGTGAAGCCCCAACAGAAGAGCAGTATGAGCGCGGTATACAAGTTATTGACGAGGAGCAAGCATTCACGTACGTGAAATAGACCCTGTTCTGCTGGGCCCATACTGATAGAGAGTTTGAAAAGGCCACATCTTAATACATATCTTCAGATCACCGGCGCTGCCCAGTCTGGCTTCAACTACCACCTTATCTCAGTCTTTGGATCGCAGTCCACCGGAAAATCCACCCTGCTGAACAACCTTTTCGGGACGGATTTTGGGGTTATGTCAGAGACCGAGCGGCGGCAGACCACAAAGGGAATATGGATGTCCAACAACAAGCGGGAGGGGGGTTCAGGACCAGAAAAGATGGCAGACAATATTCTAGTAATGGATGTAGAGGGTACCGATGGCCGAGAAAGAGGAGAAGACCAAGATTTCGAAAGAAAAAGTGCCCTATTCGCTCTGGCTACCAGTGAGGTTCTTATTGTCAATATTTGGGAACATCAAGTTGGACTATACCAAGGGGCGAATATGGGGCTCTTGAAGACAGTATTTGAGGTCAACCTGCAGCTCTTTTTGAAAGACAAGCAGTAAGTTTTATATCCCCCAACCGAGCACGAGTTGCTAAATATTTCAGGTCGAATCCGCGGTCCCTCCTGTTTTTTGTAATCCGCGATCATATCGGCGCAACCCCTCTATCGAATCTCCGAAACACCCTCATCGCAGATCTAACGAACATATGGACAAGTCTTTCAAAACCAAAGGGTCTCGAGAAGTCAAAGATTGACGATTATTTTGATTTCGCGGTTGCAGCATTACCACATAAAATTTTACAACCGGACAAGTTCGTAACAGAGGTGGAAAGATTAGGGAGAAGATTTCGAGTAGGGCATAGATCTGCAAAATCACATGGTCTACACTCAGACCACGAGCTCGATGGGGGAGTCTTCCTACCAGAGTACCACAGACGGATACCCGCGGACGGTTTTTCGGTATATGCAGAGGGGATATGGGACCAAATTGTCAATAATAAGGATCTAGATTTGCCAACACAGCAAGAACTTCTAGCCCAGTTTCGATGCGACGAGATTTCACGCGAAGTGTTGGAGGCTTTTGATGCCACCATTCTACCGCTCGAGGAGAAGCAGGCGGAGGGCGTAAGACTTGGGAAGCCAACAGTGCTAAAGGATCTCGGTGTTTCTGGAAAGGCTGCACGGGTAAAGACCGTCAAGGCGTTCGAAACGGAGGCTAGCAGATACCATAAAGGAGTCTACACGAGAAAACGTGTCGAACTCGAAGGCAAGATTGATACCAGACTCAAGGCTTTATACCAAGGTCAGCTCACAGCAGCGCACAAGTCGGGGGTTGCATCATTCAGCGACGCTGTGGCTGGTGCTGTTAAAATCGGACAGAAAAAGGGAGCATCCTACGAATTTGCTGATATCGTGGAACGCGAGAAAGCAGTTGCTCTGAAGCAATTTGAGAGCGAAGCTAAGAGTCTCGCAATTGAGGGTGTTCCGTGGAGTAACTTCAAGCAGCAATACAGTCTATACGAGAAGGATCTTGACGAGGTCAGTGCACGTTTACGAAAGGAAGAGATGCGAAGACTCGCAACTCGAGTGGAAAGATGGGTCAGATCGAGATTGGGCGAGTCCGTTGGATTGGAGTTTAATAAGCTCGGCTCCGGGCGAGGTGGAAGTGGCGCACCAGAAACCGGCGAGAAACCTCTGACAGAAAAAGATCTGTGGGACAGGATATGGAACGTCTTTATTGCTACTGTCAAGGAGGCTGAAACACGGTTCGTAGAAAGAGCAAAGAGTTTCGACGCCAGTCAGGATGAGATTGACGTCGGATTATGGAGACTACGACGGAAAAGCTGGGGAGTACTGAGAGCGAAGATTGACGAGGAAGTTATGGAAGGAAACATTCTTCTCAAACTGCGCGAAAACTTTGAGGACAAGTTTCGATACGACGAGGCTGGCGTCCCAAGAATATGGCGGCCAACAGATGATATCGAGGGTATGTACACGAAAGCAAAGGAGTCAACACTCACTTTGATACCGCTGTTATCAAGGTTCAGGTTAGCCGCGACATACGCACCTCCCGAGCTTCCAGACTGGATCGGCAATGCGCCTGCGAGCGTGGATCCAAAAGACGAAGAAGACCTGACTCCGATCGGTGGAGTGGATGAAGAAGAGGGCAAAAGCCTTGAGGAAGAGATGACGATACTCAGCGAAGCCAAACGTCAGGATCTCGTAGTGAGGTTCAAGAAGACAGCCGATGGGGTATACGTGGAAGCAAAACGGAGCGCTATTGGTGGCGTTGCCCAAGTTCCTTTGTATTTCTATGGTCTACTACTGGCGCTGGGTTGGAACGAAATCGTTGCTGGTAAGCCCGCCTCCTTCCTCTGTCCTTCCTTCATTCCCAATATACTTAGCTAACGTTAATTTCAAGTCCTCCGCAACCCCGTCTACTTCATCTTCCTCATCCTCCTCGGCGTCGGCGCCTACGTAACCTACACCCTCAACCTCTGGGGCCCCATGATCCGCATGGCCAACGCAGCATCCTCCCAAGCCGTCGAAATCGGCAAGGAGAAATTACGCGACTTCCTCGAAAATTCCGAGACGGGTCGCCAGGCCATAGGCATGAAAGCCAGGGAGGATAGCGATGGCATTAGCTTGAACACGCTGGATAGCAGGGGTAATAAAAAGGATGCTGAGGATGAGGACGATGATGATGATATTTAGAGTAGAGTGGCAATGATAACGACCCTCGTTTTGTATTTTGTAAATTGGAAGGAAGTGCGCTAGCTACATAGCGTGCGGGGTTAATGGTTGGACGACATTACAGATCGACAATGAAATCCTCAAAGTCTAATTCCATGATTCTTTACCGTATCCCTCTCGATATTGTCTGTCAACTTGCTTGCCATAGCGGTTCTTGCTCGTGATCTCGTAGGGAAATGCTAAAAACAAGTCTGGGCTTAGCTGTTCGGGTTGATCCGGAATGGGTTAGACATGTAAAGGTAGTTTTGTTGAGGTTTTAGGGAGCAATTAGAATTCAGTTAGTGCCGTTTCTATCTAACAACGTAGGGTAGGTATCTAACGATGAGCGAAGCGAGCCAAGAAGAAGACCGACTATTATCCCTCCCCTTGAATGCAAGGAGCTGGAAAAGGGGATTTACGATCACGTTTTTAGCCGAGTATACCATAGTAAAATTCATTCACGGGCTATGCATGGAATATTCACATGAAAAGGTCAAGTCACGGCACAGTTATTTGATTCAGATAGAAAGGCATGTAAGCCTGTTATTGTGATTTATGAGCATTGAAACGTTGGTATATGAATAAAGCTGTCTAGACCCCCATCTATAAGGAATAAGGACATTCCCAGCATTGTATTTGCCCAACTCCCCCATCACATACGCCGAACTCGAATTTTTAGAGAAGGGAAAATGGTATTGACCGGAACACCAAATCCCTAATAAATAAAATGTGCAAAAGAATAGAATATATTTGGAATGGGGGTCTTTCGCGAAAGACCTTACGCCTCGAAAGCAACGCCTCTCTTGGCAGCAGAAGCCTGGTAGACCTTTACCGAGTTGATTAACCAGTAACTGCTGGCGAATTTCGCCGGGTTGGCCGCAACGTAAGCGTCGCAAGTGGGAGCCAGAGCGCTGCACTTTGTATTTTGACTCCAGACCTTGCCAGCCCACTGCCCGCAAAAGGTCGTGTCAAAGATGAGGTTGTGGTTCATGAAATGCTGGTCAATGTTGCAACTGCTGCCGCTGAAGGCCGCGATGGGCGAGCTCCAGCTTGAGGGGTTGGGGGACCCGGAGGTTATGTCGCTGGGGATGCCGGCGGCGCGCGGGAAGAAGAAGACTTTGATGGCTTGGGATGTCCATTCCATGGCGTAGACACCGCCGCCTGCAGCGTTGAAGCCCGTGCCGTAGTTCGAGGTGTCGACGGTGCTCATTCCGCAACCGGTGTCGCTGTTGCAGTTTCCATCGTTGAGTTTGCTGGATGCCAGGGCCCCTGTCGACTGCATAGTGCATCCGGACGAGGTGTGTAGCGTGGCAGTGTTTGTAACACTGTCCGAGATTCCTTCCATAATATCGATCTCCCCTGATGCAGGCCAGTTCGGACCCACAGTCCAGAATGCTGGCCAGACACCACATTCCGAGTCCGGCGCGTGAGCCAAGTCGGCTATGAAGAGTCCGTGGGTATACGCTTTATTCGATGTGACCCTGACAGACTCCCGACCACCAGTAGGGTTCATGGTTGTGTGATCTACGCCGAGATAGACAGCGTTGTTGCTGTACCCCGCAAGGCCCGAAGTGTTTGCAGCGGCTGCCCCCACGTACTTGACGAAGCCTGTGGTAGGGTCGGCGGCGGTGAAAAAGTTGAAATCTTGGAAGAAATTGGTTTTGTCGAACGTGTCCGTGAGTGTATAGGCGTTTGCTGTACCAGCAGCAAGGCAAAGAGCCGCACCGAGGCGGATCAGAGAATTTGAAGTATGCATTGTTCGTGGATTGTTGTCCTAAAGGTGGTTTGAAGTGTAGTTGAGAATGAAATATGATTCAAAAATGAAAAAGCTTGCTATGGGAAGATATAGAAAAGCGCTGTGAAAGGAATACAATGAATGTGAGGCCTTGTTCTCTGAATGGGTAAAGACAAAGGTATTGTAATAACTGTTCTAAATGCCTGACAATCAATGCCTTTGTTATTGTCCAAGAACAAAGAATAGGAACAAAAAGACCCGCGTAATGAATGACGGACTAGAGGAGTGAATGTGAAAGCACAACTTCAAAAGGGCCCAGAAGGGGAAATGGACAAGTCAAGTACTCAGATGCAGTCTTCTCAGATCCTTAACCACTGCGAGGACAGGCCAGGGGCTTCACTTTGTCCTCTAGGGTCTGTGAAAAGTCTGGCAAGCTCAAGGACGGCATGGCATGAAGGCACAAGCTTTTGTTCCTCCATCAACTCCAAAGAAGACATATCCCCGTCGGGTTTTCCGGCAAGCAAAACCAAGAGCTCTATCTCTATCCTTACAGGCCACAGCACTTAGTGGAGGATCTGGGGACCAGAAAAGATGAGGAGCACTGGATGGAGACGAAGCCCCTGATACTGGAACGAGTGGTTGAAGGTGTTTGATGCGGCGATGTTTGGACTACAAGGGAGGAGCCACCCCGCCGGAGATACACTTGGTCTGATCTTCAGGACAGGACAGGACAGAATAGGAGATGAATGAGAGGTCAGAATAGGGCCTTCCCCATCTGTGTTTGGCGTGGAGTGTTCATGGCGCTTCGGAGCCAGTCATTCGCAGCGGCAGAGATCCGATGTTCAATGGCGCACGCGCGGACCATCTTTCCGGGAGAAGGTGTTTCCTGTCTGAAACACGACAGAGGAAGGAAACAACATGATGATTGGCTGTTCACGTAAGCTGCACAGCATAGGGATAGGGCACTGGCACTCATCACTCGCAGCCGTGAAACTCGTGATATCTCTCTGTTTTTGTTCGTTCCCTTCTTAGGAGTGCAATTGGTGCACGCGTAGATATACGGAGATAGTCTACAGATACAGATGAAATAGCCCCCACCTATTTATTGTACTGTAGCACTTTCAAGCCACATCCACATCCACATCCACATCCACATCTAAGATCTTAAGTCTCTCGTTGATATAAAGTTAGACTTAAAATATCGGTACTATTATAGTATTCCCGGGAGGATCAAACCAGCAGAAATCGATTGTCTCAAGGGGTTTTGTCCCTTTCCCTTCCTTGCCTTGCCGATCACCACTGGACGATCCGATCTGATTCTGCAAGTGTTCCGCTATCAAAATGTGCCGATCGAATGGGACCTGCCTCCGAAGCATAACTACCGTTACAATCCTCTTAATCCTAGATTCCGTTCAAGTCAGAGCGTTGCAACCCAACATATTATTTCCGAGGGAAGTGCCGACAAGATCCTTCGAAGATTTTTGGTTGTATAGGACAAGGAGTATAAGTTCAATTGCATGATAAGACCAGGCCTTCGTAATTTGAAACAACACCTCCAGTACTTTTAGTTAATTACCAAAACTCTTCAAACCATTTCTACTAAATAAGCAACTCATTGTAGCGTATTGTAAGATCTTTTGACCTCTGCTACCTCTTCAGTCCGCCTGAGCCTCCTCTTGATAAGTCAACATTAAATGAGGCTCAATAAATCTTCGATTCCCAGATGAACGGGAGTAGAGGTCCTTTTAGAACGTCTCAACTTCAAGGAGAGTCTAGAGTGAGCCGTGCTAATCCCCCTCATGATATTCTTAGTCCGAGATTTGTAAAGCTGACACTTTGATTCTATCTATACTATGAACGAAATCTTATCTTGCTTCTGTTTGTAATTATCACCGTTCTCAAACCAATTCCATGAACACTTGTGGCACATTTCGCGTCGTCATATAGTACATCCTTCCCTCTTACAAACTCCATTTTTAGCATGCAATGTCAAACTCGCATCAGTGCAAGCCACCCAAAATTGAAGCCACGGATTATCTATGCAATACCAACGAGGGCAGACATAGCACGTGTGTGATTATATCATACAAGAAAGCAGGTAGGGTATTCCGAGTACATGTGCGAGACATGGCGCGCACGCCGGAGGTAAAAAGCAGCAGAAATTTCAAACGTTGACCAAGGCCACCCCTCATAACTTGACCTTATGTCCCGTGATCTTGAACCAGATTACCGCTACTATTTCCTCCTTGAATAGCTCCCACCAATTTCGGTTCAAGTAGTTGCTCAACTCTCGGTAGTTGTACATTTCTCCCCAGCAATCACGTCCCCATTCGCAACCGGCCATATTTACTACAAAATCTCGGTCTTTCTCATTGTAGTGGATTCGATCATCGTTGCCGTTCTCTGAACACGCTCCTGGTGGAAAGCTGTTGATCTTTCGTTGTTCAATGAACGCCGTGTGCGGTCGAATCCATGGCTGGTTGATGTACAGGAATTCCAGTGCATCTTGTTCCTTGTGCTCCCATTCCATGTGCTTTTGTTCATAACCGACGGGGTCCCACCACACGTCCAGGAGTCGGTCGGTCCATGCACTCCGCTTGATGAAGAAGGATCCAAGGTTGAATCCACTGCAATCCTGGGGGACTATCAGATTAATGGAGGAGTCTTTTCCATCCCCATTTACGCTGAGCGCCTCTTCGTCCAAATGGGGCGCGTCAAATGGGTGCGTGATGTTTAAAGGGTTGTATTGGTTGATGTCGCGGTAAGTGTTGGCCGCAAGATTGTTGAAGATGTGCGATTGCAAAGAATAGGAAGGCTCCATCACAAATGTATTGAGATCCATCCACCAGAACCTAAGATAGTTAGCATTTGAGAATACTCGGAAGGATTTGGGTGAACTCACCATTCAGCATCTGGGTACTTCCGCAAGCAGTTTCGAATTGTATCAACCTTCTCCCAGCTCTCCCTCCATTCATGTGCATATCGTTTCTTGGTGCTCATATCCACAATCTCTAGCTCGTACCCCCATCTGTTCGCATACTTCCGTTTGTTTCGTACACTGTCGCGCTCGATCGCCCATTCTCTTGGGCCTTTCCACTCCATTACACCGCCGCCCTGGTTTGCCGCCAGAATGATTACATGCTTCTTGCCACCTCCAATATGTTTCGCCCTGCGCCAGTAGTAATGCAATGCTGTATGATGTTAGCAATATTCCTGGAGCCTGTCTGGGGAGTAATGCTTACGCGTTGTGTAGAATATTATTATCAAGACAATGACTGCCAGTATGGCAAGTAGTCGCAGCCGCATCTTGTAGCTAATGCGTCCCAAGAAGTTCCCTAATCTCGCTATTTTGCTGCCATCTCTTGATGACCACCGTCCACGACCAAGCTTTTCCTTCTCCGCATAGCTCTTCTCGGGGCCCCTTCTGCAAAAAAGGTGTCAGTATAAATTATAGGAAAATGCGCCAATTGCGTGAGACAAGATGACGTTCTTGGATTTAGAAATCTCAATTAGGCTGAAATTGGATGATCGAACTTACCCCATGTTAAACCGCGGCAGACTATTTGATATCGTGCGATAATGCCTGTTAAAGAAACCATTGTTCTGTGTAGAGAAGGACGGATAACCATTGACACCTTCACTCTTGGCTTTGGCTGATTCCCAAGTCACCGTGTTCGCACCTGCTCCATTCGTTCTGTAGGCTTTCCCAGGACTTGAGCGCCCACTAACATCCACATACGGGGTATTGAGGCCAGGACTTGCCCATCCGCCCCCAGGTTTTGGGGACGGACTACGCGACAAAGACATAGGTATATTTGGCGTCCCAGGAATTGTAGGTAGAGTCCCACCTCGCGACGTAGTGTCCAGATCACTGCGAGACGCCTCGTGAGTATTTAAGCTTGAAGGTGCCCCAGTACTCGATGCGGAAGACCGTCGTCTGCGGTGAGAGAAGGATCCACCGACAGAAGAGGAAAATGAGGAGGGATTTAATGACGCCAGATTCGAAATTGGCGGTCCAGAAGGCAGAGGAGCCGTCTGGAGATTTTGTTCTGATGAGAGGAGGTGGGCCGGACGATGTACACGGCGGAAGGTTGCGATTACAAGCGCTCGTATGATATGTCGACTCTTCGGGATGCTTCAACCACTGCAGCAGCGCGTTCCTGCGAGAATCTTGCGTTGCGTTGGATGTTGCGTTACGGGGATGAATAATTTGTGGAGGAGACCAGTGAGAGCGAGAGTGAGAGCGGAAAGGCGCGGCGCAGGCTTAGCTCTTGCTATCAGCCGTCAAACACGAGTGACAGCTGCGGTGGGCAATGCGGTAATATTACCGTAAAGGCTATGGTACGGGAGAAAGACGTGGAGGTGAGGAGAGTCGGGGAGAGAAGAAGGACAGATAGACAGACAGAAAGGTGAGAGAGAATAAGACAATATTTTCACGATGGGGATGTGGGATTTTGAGGAGCGCAGTCGAAATAAGGCGGCGTTTTTTTGGAAATTGATAGCCCCTATTGATCTCCATCTCGCTTTCCTGCATAGAGATCTAGCGTGTTCACTTATCGTAAATGATTAAAATAAAAGAAGGCTCGACTGCTGACATGAGATTGAGGAGATGAATTGGTGATTGGTTCTATTGATGCTGTACTCGTACTCGTATTATATTGTATTATATTATATTATATTATATTGAGAGGGCAAGTTAATACCGTATATGTACCATGTTCTTATTCGCCTTTCTCAGCCCTTCAAGTCGGCATCACCTACTCGGACTGTATATCAAGATATCATGAAATTGGTCCTGATACTGCAGTACCGGTACTGTACTCCTACGGGTACCTAGGGGTAGGGCTAAGTAGGGTAGGTACAGTATGCATTAATCCGTGCAGCTACGGTATATGATTGGCTGCTAGGTACGAAGGTATTGTCCTGCACCTGTAGCTGGTTGAAGAGAAGTAAAGTAGGGTTGGCCTTTTACATATATGTTGTTCGAAACCATTCTCTGGCTGGTGAGTTGAGAGATGTTCCCAACGTGTTGTGGAACCATCACTGCGATCTCACCTCACTGCACAAGGGGGGGGGCGTGGGAGGTTGAAACTAATCCATAAACGGGTTGTCCAACAGGTAAGGTAAGCTAAGCATGGCAGAACTTTGGTTGGCCCACCCCCACCCCTCTCCCCACCTTCTCGTAAATCACCAAAACCCTCTTGTCCGTCAGTTCTCCATCGTCAGTCGAGTGATTTGCCTTACCTTATACCTCTCTTTATACCTCTCCTTATACCTCTCCTTATACCTCTCTTTGTTCCCTTCGCGCCCACCGGGAACTCTTAATCATATGTTTTTAGACTGCTCGCGTCTCATTGGCTTCGGCGGCTTCGAAGCGCCACCCAATGGTTCATTTGCATGGGCGCGTATTGCAACAGTCGTCCAACGAAAAACGACCGTGACAGGTTTGTACAGAACCTCCAAATGATCTATCTGCGACTGCTGTCGAATGAGAACGTGCCATCTTATTTTTGGCTGTCCGGAATCCACCGCCTGCCCTGGTAGTCTGGGTCTGCGGCAGACATGGTTTGGGTTTGGTCGTGCAAGCAAGACTTCAAAAGCCCATGGCCTCGAACCGATGGCCATCAACCCTTTGTTTCATTTTTCTTTCTTGTTCAATACGTACTCTCTTTTCGTCTTCTTGTCGCATGTTCCTCCGGCTTCGACCGATTTACTGTCCTTCCCAAACTACTCGATTCACCAAGATTTACACTCCTTATTGTTCTTTTACTATTGTCCCCACCAGAATAGCTAGGTAGTCTACATTGAACCATACGATGCTTCCTGTCCATATTTCATGAAGGTTGGATTCATTTTCCTAGACCCTCGCGTCCTGGTCTTTCTTTCCCCCAAGTTCAACTTGACCTACCAAACTCAAAAACGAAGATACCCGCCTCAAACCAACCCTCACATTCAACGACACGCGAAACGCATACCATACCGCTCAGATCCCTTCTTCACTTTGATTGCAGCCTCGAACTGTTTCGATATACGATCTTAGCAACATGGCTACCACCAGAGGTACACAAGCAATACCAAGTACCTCGAAAGACATTCCTTCCACAAAATCTATAAGCAATCCATTCAATACTGTTTTTGATGGCGAAGAGAGTGGTGATGACTCCTGGGATGAAGAAGATAGCTCGTCGGATTCAGACAAACACCTAGGACGAACCACACAATGGCCCAGGCCTTTAGATAGCACTGGTGGTGGAGTGAGTACCGTAGCCGCAAATCGGACAAATACGCGGAAACCAGATAAGAGATATTCTGTACACAAGCCAACCCGAGACAAGTCAAGAGGCAGGCAGAAGAAGCAGAATGCAAAAGCTGGGATCAAACTAGTAACAACTTTCACAAGACATCAGGATGCGTCTCCTCCAGTACAGGTGCAGCCTTCAAAGACGATGCCGCAGAGGGGGTATTTCGTTGATTTGGCTGCTCTTCAAGCGCTGAACGGGGAATCGATGCAATCACAAGCATCGGGGAAGTTCTGGAAGTCAAAGTCAAAAAAGACCAAGGGTTTGGGTTTGATAAGAGCTCCAGACACAGTGCCTTCCATCCCAGCTGTGCCTTCCGGAGTTGCAATTTCTGGAGCCACATATGCGACGAATGCCTCGCAAAAGGTGCCGTCAACTCTGACGGCTTCTCCTCTCAAATCAATTGATGACTTGAGCCCCAATGATAGGCCCATCATGATTGGTCTTTCGATTCCCTCCTCCGACGTCTCCCAACCGTCCTTGAGTCCTCAGACAGCTTCTTCAGACATATCGAATATAGTCCGAAGTTATGACCGAACACACCATACCCCAGACACTCCAACTATCATCATCACACCTGCTCAAGAAGTATCTGATTGGTCACCTTTGAATCCCCGTCCTCATCCAGCATCAAGTATATACTCCCAAGCCGTCAACAACGAAGAAGTGTACACAAGTCAGAACGCACCACCTGTTCCCAAGGTACCAGATTCTGTTCTTAAAAAAGAACAGCAGAGAGTCGCGGCTCAGACGAGTTATTTTTCTCCCGATTCTGACAATGGCACGTCCTGGGAAGATGATGAATATACCTCAGATCACTCCAGGTCCCGTGTCGTTTCAACTTGTACAGTTTTCGAGGAGGATGAGAGCCCTATAATCGCCAGGACGGCACGTGCGGTCTCAGTGACTGGGGCAAATAACGCCTCCAAGCATGCGAGTGTTAGTACTGTTGCAACTCGGCGGCGCTCGAAGGGGTGGTGGAACTATATTACCACGCCTTTCTTAACGCGGTCGAATACATTTGCGACCCGGAGCCCCGAAGATCAACACCCACCCGCTGTTCCTAATCTTGCCATTGCTGCTGCAAAGGCTCAAGATGTGGAGAGAGAGGGGAAGTCCTGGGAAAAGCAATTTTCACCCTTGACACCAGAAACATCAACAACTATTCAATCAGACCCCTGGTGGAATGTTGACTCGAAAGATACAAGACCGGTCGGGCAATCCCCAGTACTTCAGGAGACCAGACACAAAGTCCAAGCATCCACAGGCACTTTACCAATCGTTCTATCCGAAGTTGCAGGGTTCGAAGCTGCCTCAACAATGTCTAGTATAGCGTCAAGTGATCTTTCTCGCTTCAACTCTTCCAGGTCAATAAACGAGCTCTCAAACGACCGAGCAGTTCCTGTATTATCTGATGCGCCCAATTCGAGAGGTTTGCAAAGCAACAATCCTTATGTACAGCCTCAAATTGGTGGCATCAACGATATTTCGAGTACCAGCCACTCTGGCAATTTACCAGTAATTCAGCATGCTCAGATCGCAGTTCTACAGCGCGCACAGCTCCCGGTCCAACGAACTCAATCCCCTTCTGCAACTCCACCACCCCCACCGTATTCACCTTCGCCCTCTCGCAATCCCAGGTATCGCGCAGTCTTCCCACCCGGTCATGTTCTTACTCTTCAGCAACCCGCATCCCCTGGACCCATATCGCCAGGTATGCAGCAAGCAATGGCATCTCCAGGGGCCATTCAAATGACCACTGCACCTTTAGCTCACCCTGATCGAAGGCCGATAAATCTTAATTCTTCATACCCGGCTGAGTTACCACCAAGGCAAAACGTATTGCTTTTCACAACCGAGCATGTCCAGGTGACTTCCAAAAAGGCAAACAAATCTGAAGCCAAGCGTCGACGACACGAGAAGGAGGATGCTGTAGCTCATAAAGCTGGTGGATGGTGGCGAGGGCGTGGATGCATTCCCAAGAGAGGGTGCTATGGCCGAGGGGGCGCTGAAGGTCGCAAGAAGCGTCGGTGCATCCTGGGGCTGATCATTGGGCTCTTAGCAATGCTTATATTAATCGTTGCCCTGGCCACAACCTTGTCTCGAAAACCAAATACGACAATTGGGCCATCCCAGTGGGTAAATTTGACAGGTTTTCCTCCTATGTTTACCGGACTCTCAACAGTAGTTGCTCCAACCAATACCGTAACAAATACTGGGTGTGTTTTCCCGGCAACTCAGTGGAGCTGCTCCTTGCCCAAAGAGGTTCAATCATCGATTGCTCCCAACCAGGCGAACCAGCCAAACTTCCTTCTCTACGTTCAGTGGGATAATAGTAGTTCAGAAAATGATACTTTCAAGAATGTTACTGGAAATCCAACTCTTGGGACTCGCGCCGTTGGTGGGAACGCTGTATCTGCGGGACAACTTATCAAAAGCGTTCTTCTCAAGGCTCGGGATATTGTTACTTTTGTACCTTCACCAGCACCTCCATCATTTGCAGATAACTTCTTCTTGGGAAACACAACAGACAAAATTGCTTCCAGCAACAAAGCGGGAGAGCCGACACCTTTCTTCATATCCTTTTTGCCATCGTGCAACTCTACAACGAGTAAGAGGAGCCTGATGGAGCGCCAGTCTCAAGACAACTCATCCGACATGTTCCCTAATATCTCCTCCATCATTCCCCCACCGAGCCTGAACTCGGATAACACTGCCGCACCGGCGAACCTGCTTCCTCTTCCCACCCAGCAACCCATCCGGCTCTACGACCGCGGTCTCCCCACAGAGCACTACGGCTTCTACACCTATTTCGATCGATCCATCTTCCTCAAATCCCTTGACCTGGATAAGTCGTCTACCACAGACAACGGCGCAGTGCCCGATGACGAGAATGGCGGTGCTCGGGAGTCCGAGGCGTCTTTCCGCTGCACCTGGACACAGACGCGCTTCTTGGTGCAAATATGGACCCGCATGAACACTACCACTCGACTCCTCAACAGCACACATACTATTAGCAAAGATCCCGCGCATGACTTGTCTCAACCTGGGTCCTTCCCGTATCCTATCACACTTACGACAGATAGACATGGTGGTGATGCTAATACGAAAATGCTGTACTGTTACTCGATGGACGACCGAGAGGGTATTGAGAAGGGCAGTGGGATAATTTTGAAAGAGCAGAGGGACTTCGGAGGGACGCTGATCAATCCGGCAAACTTACTATTTGGTGCGAGTGGTCCTTCGGATCCGAGTCTTGGTGGCTTTGATGGAGGCACCGGAGGCTGTGGGTGTCAGTGGCAAAACTGGCAGGGAGTGGTTGGTGGATAGAGGAGGAAACGAATTATGTTAACAAACATGCATAAGAAAGAAAAATGTGGGAGGAGTTTATCATTGCTTTGAAAGCATTTTGATGGGGGCTTAGATATTATGTGTCACTGTAGTAATGATTAATTAAATGTATAAATCTTACATTGGTCCTGCCTCCCCCTCCCCTTTTCTAAGCGAAGTGAGAGAGAGCAGCTTCTCATATCTGCATGTAAAAGGTGCCTAGATAGACACGGTTGCTAAATGATGCCACCTCTTAGAGTCTCAACGGTGAAGCTGCATTGAATTCGAGACGGTGCTAGGTCGCACGTAAGACATTATAGAGTTCCATAGAAAGCAATATATAGCTGTTAGACAATTAATGGTAACTTACCATGGTATATTTGATTTTTGATCAGTTCATCTGACTACCTGATCATCTGATACCAAAGCTTTTCATATAACCGTCCAAACAAAGTAATACATTATTAATCTTTATTCCGGACTGCGGTATACTCAAATTCGTTTACGACAATGCTTACTGTTCTGGTTCCTGAGGGTCGCTTTAGGGATGGGGATGAGTTCAGGGCGGGCAGCGGCGGCTACAGGGGGGCTCGGCCCTAGCCGTCCCAGATCACCCTCCGTATAAGGTACGACGACCTCCGTCTTCCACCACCAACACCATCAGTCTCCAACCTCCTGCATCTTCCGGGTAAGACCCCAATTCCGTTCATTTCTGGACTCGAGCCTACAAAGGATCTCTCCTACTCGTTGCTTCTCCCAGTCTAACGGTTCTCGCCGGTTCTCTACCAATAAGCTCTGGCAACCACTGTGCATCCTTTTGCCCGCAGCACATCTCCAGTATAGTAACATCAACAAGCGCCATGCCCTCAATCGCCCAAGCGCCAGTTTCGCCTTTAAACAGCCGCAAGCGGAGGAGGGATGATGACAGTGCCAGCGAAGTGCAGATGAAGATTTCCAGGTTCGTTCTTTTGTCCAAGAGACATCGGTACCTACTGACATAGTTACATAGCCCTCATGTCGCTCGACACTCAGATTTTACATCCCCAAACGAAGCCAGAGAAGAAATACAGCATATAGAAAGGCGGCATATCCTACCAAATTCAAAACGATTTCACGACAGCAAGAGAATACGCGTTGAAAAGGCCTATGTCTCAAACCCCGATCTCTATCAGCTTCACCTTCCACACCCAGATGCCATACACCACGAAGCACTGTCGCCCAGGAAGAGCGTCATACTCAGTCCTTGCCATATCTGCCGTCGGAAGCCAACTGTCAAATCCGAGCTTGATGCTTTTGCCGATTGTGAATGCTGTGGGAAGAGAACTTGTTATATTTGTATACGGGAGTGTTTAGGTTCTGCTGTTGCGGTGAGCAAGGACACTGAAATGATGGATGCTTTGTCTTTCTCATTGCAGAAAGAGGAGGGTTTGAGGAAAAGTGGCGACGATACGAAGAATCAGGACAGAGATTGGGGTACAGGACATAGGGGTATGGTATGCAGCAGATGTTGTGTTGAGAGGGGAACAGAGGGAGAGGTATTATGCTTAGGATGTCTGCGGGCTGAAGAGACGGCTTGATTCCATTCTGGGTACAATGACTTCAGGAAGTTTGGCGTTTTGGGATCGGGGGACAATGAGCATTGGCATTTGAATGATGAGTTATATAATAATTCTTTGGGATTATACGGATACGTTCATTGCTTCAGTACCCACCAAGCCATTTGACATTGTCGGCTAGCCCAAGTGGCTCTTCCCTGTAATATGAAGCACACCATTTCGATCATGTTCAAAGAAGCTTCTGGTCAACGTGACCTTTCGCTTGTATATTTAGACGCTCAAAGAGAAGCTAGATCTTCTTCGATTATCAGACCCATTTAGGAATTGGTATCATGCTAGGGTAGGTAGGTATACTCTACAGTTTAGTCTTGAGAGAATCCTAGAGAAGGGGCATAGTTGTCACGGAGGATTTGAGTGCATTTTACGACCACAGTGGGCAAATCTATCTACCTAGCTCTCGCCAATCTTTGAAATATGTTCCGGGTTTCAGCTGCGGACTTGTCCTAGTGGGATCAAATGTGCATTTCAATGACAGCAGACGGAGAGAAAGTTCTCTTGTATTAGAAAATTGCCTTGGTTATTTGAACCCTTGCTCTCTCGTGTCTACACTCGTCCAACAACGCTCGGAGTTTTTGTGTAGCCTCATATACGGTCACAGTCAAGCATTCTGTACCGTACTTGTTCTAAGACACCTCACTTGCCATCACTAGGTGAGAATAATGTGGCAAAGGTGCGGCAGCTTCATGTCACCCACATGCTGTACCCACATCGTACAGATGCGCCTGCAATCAGGATCTCCTTCTCTTGTATTACCTTCGCCGCTCGATCTTCTGCCAACATTCCCTCCGTTGCAGCTGGGAAACAACACCCCCCCTACAACTCAGTATGACCTGACCCCTCATACAAGGCTGCTGTGTCGACTATAGGTGATGCCTCGCAGCTAGTAGATCGGTTTCTGCATGCTGCCGTACCCGCCAGTCAGGCTGTGAGTTGGGTTTCCTCTCAAGTGATGTGTACTTGTTTGCTCCAAGTGGCAATCGATGAGAGTTTTCTCGTGGCACATTGATCAAACCAGTCCAAGCGTCCCTCTACTATATTAAAGTATCTTGAGAATTCTAATATGTCTGTTTTTCTCACTCGGGGGTCCAAGCAGTTCCATCTGCATTTTGGCCTGCGTGGCAGATTAGCTCCATCTCCTTCATGCTGGAAAGCGTTATCATCGACTTTTAATGTCCTATTTCGCCTGACACATCATAAATTGGTGCCGCTTGCTTTGTCCACGGCAAGGGAGCAACATGCGGCCGAACGAGGGACGAAAACGGAGGGGAAAGCAACCGCAACCGCCCAGTCGTTTCAAGCTGCCTTTCGGGGGTGGTAGATCGAGCTCCAGGTCCTACTCAAATCCTCAACAACCACAGCCGGCTGAAAATGGTCTCACTTCTTTGGTAAGCTCTCCGGATCGCTGGGCTGAAACTCAACAAGTACGAGAGAGAACATCTCGCAGCAATAGTCAAGGATCGAGTAGAAACACACCAGCTTGGGAAGCTTGGAACTTGTTTCGATCATCGAAAAAGAAAAGCCATGGCGAGCTTCAAGGTTCAACAGCGAAGATCCCCAAAAGCCAGAAGTGGAAAACACCACGATCGTCAACATCTTGTCAGACTTACGAGAAGAGCGAGGGCTCACCCCCAGAAAATATTCGGTAAGTAACATTTTCGAAGGGAGTATTTCCTACTTCGATATTTGAGGAGCAGGTGTAGAAGTCGACTAGTCTTGAAGTATTATCTTAACTCCCATAGAACATTATTTGAACCCCAAAGACCTCCATATCAGACAATGCTGACTCTAAGGTTATCATGCAAGGCCGCAGTACACACCCGCTCCTGCTCCTGCTCCTGCTCCTTCTGTACCCACACAACCTTTTGAAACCTGGGATTCGGCGAACGGAACCCCCTTCTACTGCTTTGCGTGCTCAGGCAATGGATGTTTCCACAGTATAGGGGCTGGGATAACACATCACGATCCCATTGAGCCCAATGACGAACGAATATCGTGCTCTATGCCGGAAGTTATGCTGAACAACATCAATATGCTAGAGAGGAACCTTGGTAATATACGCCTCAGTGGGGTGTTTTCCAACTATAGAAACCTCCCAACTGAGTGTATGCTCGAGCCACCTTTGCATTATGTCGAGGAGGTCGGTCTTGATACTGAAATGGATGTTGACGACTCAGCCTATTATCATTTGAATTCTCGACGTCTTTCCGATTTTGCTACTACAGGAGTAGCAGCGGCATACGGGTATTCCAGCCAGCCAAGAGTGGATTTCTTCATGGACGTTATGGGTCGGCACGAGGAAGGAGTATACATAGATCACTTTGAAGCTATGGATGCTTTCGATGAAGAAGACAGTTATAATATGCACCATGATTTCTTCAACCCTTACATGCAAATTCCTCCTCGCCACTCTCGACAAGAAACCGGACCTGTTGGCTCGGATATCAAGCTTGTATTTACAGAAGCTTCAAAACAACTCGAGCTCTACAACACCCGATGGACCGCTATCCATCAACGTACAGCAGTTCCACTGCCTCCAAGTATACCATGGCCCTCACAAGCGCCCTCCTTCTCACGAGAAGCCTTGCTGGCGGTCGATATGCAAAGCGGGCTTCCTCCTGCACACCGGCCCAAATACACCGCCCACAGATTCTTCTGCCACGCCTTCGGTCTCCACCCAGTCTGGGATACCCAAGACGATTGCAGCTTCGGGATTGGGTGTATCGCCAGAGAAGCAACGAGCACCACCGTGCAGAAGATGAATGGGCTGAAGAGCCAGTTGAAGCTGGAGAAGGTCAGATGGCACGAAGATAAGATGAAAGCGGTATTCGGGCCGGGGGTTGCAAGTGATGAGTGCGTCAAGGAAGTGTGGAGTGTGGTGTTAAACCTGAAAGGCCAGGTTGAGAGTGAGTTGGAGAAGCTTGGGGTGTGATGTGATCATGAGAAGTGGTGTGCGTAATGTGATACTGTAGGCTTTCGCTCAGGCAACGCCAATGTTTCAATATGTCTTACTTTGCGTAATAATCCAAATACTTGTTCAATTCTTGTGGGAAAGAAAGTCTGTCTCTGCTGCTTGCTCGCCATGTCTCGTAGGGATCCGACGAGAAGGGCTTCGTCCACTAGGAGGAGGGGAGGAGATGTGCGTTGCACTTCGTATTTAAGTTTGTACGAATGTTTCATTACTCGCAGAAGTAGAGTCGTGGCCAAGGGATCTACAATTCCCAGAGCCAGAGAGCCGGGTGCGTAGAATCGTGGAACATGGATACATGCACCACAATAACAGTAACGCCCAAAGATTTTCAAATCATCATGCCTTATTGGTAGTACTAAGGACCTTGCCTCGAGAATACTGTATTTCCGAGATAAAATTGCCTAGATGTATTGACATACTCGTTCATCTAGACTCTAGAGTAATTACATCTTAAATAGTATTATATTGTTAAAACATTCCATTCCGGCTCAAGCATATATTAAAATGCTTTTGGTATCCTCACCCGGACCAACCAGACCAGACCAGACCAATCATAATAGTCTCCCACACCCACGTCATTCAATTCGAGTTTCGAAACCCCTTTCAACATATCGTAGCTGGTAAATTTGCGCCAGCCTTCATTCCACCTTGCCATTGTCCCCAAATCCGAGTCCGCATTACAGAGGAAACATGGAAAGGTCCTTCTACAATGCAAATGCCTCCCCTCGCAGGCCCATGTAAAGTTATACGCTACCGTGCAAGTGGTACAATAAATCTTAGATCAAAGCCACCCAAGACCAGTCTCCGTGATACGATCATGACAAAGAAGCCGAAACAGAAAGTGGAAGGAAACCCAAGAAACCTCATCTATTGCAGCCGTTTCCGCTTCCGGTCTTCTTCCCGCAAGTCTTCTTCATGCTCTTCGTCTCTTTCAGCCGTTTCTGCTGGGTTTAGAATATGGGCCATACTACCTCTGCGAGTAGGGGGTCCAGAATTATCTTTCAAAAGGCCCGAGGGAGTCTTATCTCGAGCTGCACCCCAGGACCAGCTATTCAGGTGGTCTTGTGTGTTTCCGTTTGAAAAAGGAGGTGTGGTAGGTCGGGAAGTATCTCGGCCCTGAGATGATGCGTTGGTGAGAGAATAGGAGCTGAAACTATCGCGGATGCGTTGATCCTCGTTCATAGTAGCTGCGTTCCTCTTGGGTGATGATGGCCATTGTGAAGATGACTGACCAGATCCAAACGGGGGTGTATTTGCTTGCCAGCCTTGAACGTTGCGTATGTCAGCTGAGGTGTGGCGTCGCGGAAGGTTCGTTGGGGGCGATTGGACAGCTGCAAGCGGATGTGGTGGTGGAGGTGGAGGTGGGACCTGTGACCGAAGTGAGCTTGGCGAGGATTGTGAGGTATTGGCACCAATTGAACCATATCTACGAGGTGTGATGGAGAGATGTGATGGTACTGGGGGTCGGTAGAAGTTTTGTCGGGGTGGTACGCTTAGATTTGGTGCACGGCGAGGGTCATCTTGCGGAATTTGTCTGGGAGAGACCGGCGTATTATCGAGGGAGAGATTGGAAAAGTATGGTCGACTTCCTGAAAACGGAGGCTCAGGAGGTTCCTCCATCGATCTAATGATATCTACCTGGCGTTGAATCTCTGTCTGCATGTTTGTAACTGCATCATAGATTAGCCTAGGCTTAGTCGGAACCCTGGTACCAATATTCCTTACAATTTTGATGGAGTGCTGTGTCGGGGTTAGGAACAAGTGTCTGCACAGCTCTCGACATCTCGTGATTCAGCTATTAATAGTAAGTATGGATCCAAGCCTACCAAATCCAATGCAACGCTGCTCGGCTATAGCCACGCGGACAGGAAAATGCATGGTCTTACCTGAAGCGAACGAGAGAGTGCGTCCATGACGATCTGGTTCCGAACATGTAGAAATTGGGAATTGTCTTCACTCCTCTGGAGCCGAGCATGCATGTCGTACAGAGTATGCTCAAGATTAGTCAGTCTTGACTCTGTCGAATCTTGCATTGGGTGCATTGGCTCTGCTGGAGTGCCAGGTTGGGAGATGGGCGGCTTTGGCGCCGAATATGAGTCCCGATGAACAAGAGCATGCCGAGATGCCCGACGCTTAATCTCCCTCAGACCAACGAGGTCTCCTCTCTTGAAATTGCCATTGCCATGCTTGAATTCCCACAGAGGAGACTCGGGAGAGCCAGTGTGGAAAACATCACTGACTGGCCAGGTGTTAGCGAGGACTCTTCCATGTGACCAGAGCTGGTGATACAAACCCTTGTGGAATCCATACATGTTCAGCTGTCGTACAAATGATGAAATATTCGTGTGCTTGAAATATTGGCTGTGATATGTGAGCGAGGCTCTCGGGATTGCGGCACCCGACTTACGCAAGAACTTTTGAGAAATCATTAGATGGGGACATGACGAAGCTCTCGGCCGAATTCGACCAAGATATCAGATGTTGTATGCTTTGGTCTTCTAACATACTATAAGTGCATTAGCAAGTAGAGCCGCAGAGAGGTCCCAGGTTGTAACATACTTGTACAGCTTATGTATAAAAGCAGTCTGTACTACTTTTGGCTGTTGCCCACCTCCAGCTGCCGCTGCTGCTGCAGCAGCGTTTGGCCCTGCCAGACTGCCAGTATTTGGTTGATCACCCATGCCCATGCCCATCTGTTGATCGTGTACGCCGTTTGTCTCGTTGTCCGGGCTTGTTCGTGATGGGGGAGCCATCATGGACGAGGTAGTAGGAGTCACCTCCATTGGGTCTCCAAGAGACGGCGCAGATGTCTGTAGAATGGGCTGGATTATAGGCACAGTCCGAGCTGTTGTCTGAGCTGGATTGCGTTCGTTCAAGAAGAGGCCCCGTTGCGCTCGCTGATCCGTTGGATCCATCTTCCCGTCACCTGTAAAATGATTAGCACTTCTGTGCACAATCGCATCGTCTAGCTGCGAGGGGTAGGCGCGCAATGATCGCTACATTGGTAAGGAAGAACACACCTCATTGCAGGCAAGCAGATGGCCTTTTTCGGGACTGGACTGCGATTTTCGATGATGGTTGAAGCTCTTCTTTGTCCAATGCCACTGTTCATGCACGAGGCCGTGTTCCCCTCAGCCTCGCTACCGAGCGATTATCTGAGATTGGGCAATTGGATAGATAGGAGAAGGGGTATGTATGTATATGCAGCTGCGATTGCTGCTCGATAGCACCTAGGGGCTAGGCAGAGTATTCTGTATGTTTTTGAGTATTGTCGAGCAGTAGTCGGCTTAGATCTTGATATTAATATTGATGTAATAGATTATAGCTGTACAGTAGTTAAGGCCGTGCGACGACACGTCTGGACCCCAAGCGTGAAGGAGTGGAGTGGCCGAGCTTGTTGAAGAGGTTCGTCTCAAATTAGTGCAATAATAGGGCACAATAGATGCTATTTAATGTCCTGAGGTACTACTACCTACTCAGATACCTAGGTAGGGCTCAGTAGGCCAATACTGGGCATGCAGTGCAATATTAGTATTAGTTCTGGGGTGGTATTCGTTCCTCAAGCGGGCAGATATTGAGCTGATCAGGGGATAATTGGGGGTATAGGGGCCGGAGAGTTAGGTTAGAGAACATGGAGGCCAGCTCAAGGCCAGCTTTTGATACATGATTGGCAAGAGTAACAGTGCTTCCACCACTTCCAGCTTGCTCCAATCCTGCAGTTTCCAGCTTCCAGCTCCTACTTCTCTCGGCTGAATTCCGCGAAACAAACAAAAATAACCTCCGATGGGATGAGATGAGATGGGATAGAATAGGGGCACTGAACATTGAACAGCATCCATGTGCACTACCTGTACGGTGCTAGACCTAGCATAGCTCTCATTTTAGATCGGAGGGGATGTAGCCACAGAACAATAGCAACCTGCAGATACAATTCCAGAAGAAGTCTAGAGCAAAGGGGAAGGCTTCCAGAGGAGTTTTAGAGCAAGACCTCAGCTGGTGGAAGGGGATGGATGATATCGACACCGGGCTGAAAGCTTCTGATCTTCCAACCCTCTACTGGAGTAAGTCTTTCACCCAATGCAGGTGCAACGGGGTGTTCTTACAACATAGCAAGATCCGAGGAGCCTCGAGCTCGAGCTTGCAAGTAAGAAGTAAGATAGCTCGGATGACGGATTACTCCGTACTGTATTCGCTGGGCAGATGGTGGGATATCAGCTAGTTTCGGAAGTTATGCAGATCAGTGCTCCGTGTTATTTTTTCTTCTTCTGTTGAAATTGTCACCACACCATGACTGTTTCCCCATGTTTCAGCCTCTATGCAGAAGGATTCGTAGTAGAAACGCAGTATATTCCAGAGTCATGCATGCATGTAAGCGTACTGTACTTGAAGGGTTCCAGAAGCTGAAGAAGATAGGAGGTATTTACATATGAATAGAACGGGTGGGGTAGTTGCATCTTGAACTCGCAACCTCGTATTCGAATTCTCGACATCGGACTGTTACACGATGATAAACTTGAGGCTAATAACTCCAACCGACTCTTTGGATTAGAAGCGTGACTGCAGCAGGAAGGAACAAAATAAATAGATCTTGGAGCTGCTCAAACAAAAGTCGTCCCAAAAGAGAAGGGACTACAGTATCTCGAGTCAAGGTCGCCATCAACTTGAAGGTAGGTACCACCTACCTGTACCTGTACAGTATCAAAACTCCAACAAATCTGCACGTAGCAACACTAGCCGATCAGGTCACTTCCCTGCTATCGACTGCAGCTACCTCAACCATCCCATCCCATCCTATTCCATCTATCTGCGTTGCTCCGGGCTGATCAACTTCCCACAACACGTAAAGAGACGACGCAACATGTCCTTGAGACAGCATCTCGAGTCGCTCCGCTTGGAAGATGGTCGCCCTGATGTCCAGGCACGGAAAGCAGAGTGAGTCTTCCCAAAAGATCCGATGTGTCATGATTTGGAAACAGGAACGGTGAATGTTGACATATGGTATCTCCATGTGCCATTTTGAGTTGGGGATGAAAATCACGACTTGGTTGGATCGAATACCGCTCAACGAGCTCTTCGTTCTACAGCCTATGAGTTTGCTTGATCTCTCTATGCCGAATACCTTGCCTGCTGTCCTCAATAGCGAGATCTCTCTGCTCTCCATCATGTCTTGGGTCAAGTTGATGTGGTAGCCATATTTCCTAAGTTCCTTATTCCTCAGCTCTACCTTTTGCCTCTGTGGTTTCTAATTTAGAGTCCCAAATCTATGCTCTTGGACTTCAGACACTAATTATCATGCTGTAGATTGGAATCTATCTTCCAAGCGCTGACGGATAGCGAAATCCGGCACTTTCGTTCCCAGCTGAATGCCAAACCTTTCCAAAAAGACATATGCGGAAGCCTACCGCTGGAACTTCTGCTTCATGTTTCTCAATCCCTTGAGCTCGAAGATCTTAAAAGGGTACTTTCGGTCTCCCGTAGGTGGAACGAAGTATTTTCAAGCCCAGAGTTCCACCTTGGTATCGTCAAGCTACACTTCACATCCGTATGGGAGACAAGTTACAAAGGCTTAGATACTAAGCAGCAAAGGGCCCGCAAGCAGGCTCTGCACAAGTGGTTGCCAGCTGCGGCTATGAGGCGAATCAGAAACATGCATGGTTGTTACTATTCCACGTCTACATACCACTATTCCTGGGATGGCCGAGATGTCCCGCTTCGTGAGCGCTCTGAAAATCCGCAATACTGTAATGGGAGAATAGCCTACACCGTGGAAGATGGTATAATTGTGGTTAGAAATCTTCGCACGGGATTCTCAAGGGTCTTCACAGACGAGAATCGTGTTTCACTTCCGATATACCTGCTGGCTAATCAGTTCATCTTAGCTCATACCACAAGACCGTGAGTAATATTGCTTGTTTCTATCTTTTGACCAAATGTTGGTTCTGTTCTAGAGCGCGTGCTCGAAGTGGAATGTGAATCGGACTGTGCTGACTTTGGTAGGGCCACACTATTGGCTTGGTCTCTTGATGCTCATGAAGGTAGCGAACCGCACAGGATTCGATTACCAAATCCGATCCGACATATGTCAGCCTATCGGAGGCAGGTCGGAATCATCACCATATCAAATGAAGTTCTGATTTGGCAAATTGGGGGAGGACTCCAGTCGGTTGTCGTTTCAAACGCGTCAGCAGAATTTACAGAGCTCACCAACTTAGGGGCAAAACCTCTTGCAGTGGGGTTCCATCCGGACGATGAGCGATCTCATTTCGTTGTCTATACAGCTTTGAATGCAGTGCCGCCTACCATTGTGGTGCAGCAATGTAGGGAGGGCACCTCAGATGCATTTCATACTTTTCACTTGGTGTCTTCCCAGCTAGACGTCGACCTTCGACCCCGCTTTGTTAGCCTAGAAGACGGACACATTGGGATTTTAGTGACCGACGAGGTCTTCTACGAGCAAGAGACAAGAGAGCATTCTATTACATCTCTTCCCTCTCCTCATCCATGCAAGCACCAGCGGAACAATGCCACCGAAGGAGACAACAATAAGCCAAAGCTTCTACTGGTGGTAAAATTCGATATGCGTAGGAATGCCTTCAGTACTGGATCCTATCATCTCTCCAAAGATCTCCAGAAGTGCCTGTCGATAGCATTACACGATAGGTTTGGCCTCAATCAACTCCATATCTGGCGCGATCAAACTTTAGTTCCCGTGTACAAGAACGATTTTCCAACTGCAAATTCAGGGCGACAATCGGACCAGGTCCTCGTCATAGCCATGAAAAAGTGCTCCGAGATACAAACGCCTAGCCCCATACCGGTTCATGGGAGACTGGGGCCCGAATGCACCCATATATCCCAGACTTGGAATGACTCCTGGCTCGCGAAGTGTGGCGCGGCATTTTGCTGGATGAGAGATATAGGGTCTACCAAAGACGATCCGGAAACCCTCAATACCCATCTCAATCAACCCCTCCAGCCATTTTCGCACCCGAAGAGGCGAGTCATGAAAGGCGATGACGATTTCGTGGTTCTATTTAGTGGCGGGGGGTATACCGTTTGGTGCTTTGACAAGGACGTGAGCCTCCCAATCACTTCTTCCCTACTTGGATGCAGCCCTGCAAGGGTCCCAGATATCACTACCTCCTTTGAACCCCGTCGAACAAGGATAGATGGCAGATGAAGTGGCAAACAAGATAAAATCACATTCCATCACAAAAGCGTGATTATCAAGCTCCTAAGTTGAGTTCCTAAAGCATTCCGATGCCAGGCTTCTCAGTTGTGTAAAGTAATATGATATATTCGGCATCCCTAGTGGTCTGTGGTATTTCAGTGCCCGGAAATTCCTTACTCAAAGAGTGACATTTATGATCCTACAGCGTCTATATGATGCGAGTGCTTATGAGAATAACAAATGACTAATGCAGCACCCAAATTGTTGTTTATGACAAAGACCGCACTCTCTACTAAAAAGTATATCCTCAGCTCTAGATCTAAGGTTATCTTTTCAAGATGAATCTATATGTATGCGGTTAAATTTATACACCTTAAATTGAACTCTACAAGTAAAGCCATGATATAATACCCTGAACTTTAATTATATTCCTATTCCAACCACGCTATTCTAACGCCATGTCTCCTTATGATACGCATTGTATGGACCGCTATAGATATCGATGATGGCAAGCACCCTCCTAATAGATCCCATCCTGTCAAACCTCCCACTTCTGTAAATGAGATCTCCGCAATTATTGTTATTGAAGTATTACGTTCTAGCATAAAAGATTTCCCCAAGCGGCGCGTGCCTTGTTTGCGGGTAACGCTATACATACAAATTTGGACACCTTCTGGTGGAGAGTGCGGTCTTAGTTACAAACAACATATGGGTTGGTGCGGTTTGAGTCATTTATTGTAATAAGAGATCACGAGCACCAGAATGGTAAATTAGCGAGTTCCAAGTCCCAAAGAGAGAAGATGATCTATTCTATAGCTTTTGTCATACCTGTGATTCATGCTCATTATGTAGGTTTAATGAGAGTCATGTAAGGATTTTAATCTAATCACTTCATTTACTCCTCCGGACCCCATCCCTCAATAGTTTCATTCACACTCTTCCTGTAAGCCTGCTGCGTTCGGCATTGATCTAAGAACACTTTGTACTTGATATCAAGCAGTTTCTTCTCGTTTGCATTCTTGCCCGGCTTGGTAACCTTGCCCGGCTTGCTCATGCGATCCATAATGCTCCACAGCTCCTCCGTCTTGCCCTCCTTGTCTGCACTTGCGGCCTTGGCGCCCAGCATCGCTGCTCCGTGAACAACGGCTGCGTGCACGTATCGTGGGATGACGACGGGCATGTCACAGGTAGTCGCCATCAGCTCCATGAGGATTTTATTCTGGCATTGGGAGCCGGACATGAAGATGCTGGTGATGCTGTGGCCGGATTCGTTCATCGTTTCGATGATTTGGCGGGTTTGCATGGCGATGAACTCCATGGTTGCGTAGTAGTAGATGGCTAGGCCGTCCATGCTCCGGTCATTGGTTAGACCAATTACTGAACCAGTCATAGTAGGATCCGCGATTGGAGAGCGGTTGCCCCAGAGGTCGCCGTAGAAGAAGAAGTGACGGCCTAGGTAGGAGATGGTGGGTGCGTTGATCTTCTCCCTCAATTCGTCCAGGTGGGAGTTGAGATAGTCGTAAATGCTAGTGTTGAAGGATTCGGCCAAAGACATGGTTTCGTTATAGGCAGGGTGAGTCTCAAGAACATGCTTGAGAAGCTCTCCAGTTGCGGACTGTCCACCTTCTGCCATCCAGAAGTTTGGTAGAAGCACATCTCTGTAGGGTCCCCAAACACCGTCAACGAAGACGGGCTCCTTGGACATAGCCAAATGGCAAGTTGAGGTTCCGGCAACAGCAGCCAGTCGGCTGAATGCTTGGGAAATGTCATTCTTGGGATGGCCGGCATCGAGTTGTTCAGCACCCAAGTGGACCTTCGCACCAACAGTACCAACCCATCCTGCGTAGGCATCGATGACTCCGCTACCTACCGCAATTCCAGCAGGGAGACCAAGCTGACTGGCTGCCTTTTCACTAAGAGTGCCGACTAGTTCTCCTGCACTGAAATATTTTCCGTTCTATGAAGGCGTCAGAAAAAAGGTCAAACTGAAAAAAACATAGTGATGAAAAGGCTTACTACTCCGTCCACTCCACCCATCCGAAGGAAATTGTCCTTTGTAAGATCCTCCAATCCAATTGCATCGTAGAAGTCTTCCTGCCATCCCTTGACGCTCCCATCAACACCAACGGGGACAAAGCCTTGCTTGCAGACTGTGCTGCAGAAGCTCCTGTTCTCGTTTCCCGTAGCCAAATGGGTCAGAGCATCTGCAAGATCATAAAACTTGCAGCGTTCGAATTGCTCAGGCGTCATGTTGTTCTTCAGCCAGAGTACCTTGGGTATCTCCATCTCAATGCTCATCTTGCCTCCGACGTAGCGTAGAAGGTTGTGTTCCGTCGCATTAATCTTGGCCGTTTCCTCGACTGGTCTGTGGTCAAGCCATAAAATGACATTGCGATCGTTTCCGTCATTTTTGAAGTCCGGGCCAGTGACGGTCTGTGGCTCATCGGTATCATGGGTGAAGACTGCGAGAGAGCAGGTGGCATCGAAGCCTATACCTCGAACAGTGGTCGGATCAATGTTGTGCTGGTCCAGAGCTCTGTGTACACACTGGCAGATGCATCTCCAGATATCGGTCGTAGATTGCTCATAGTATCCTTGCTCGGGCTGCCAAAGTCCAATGTTCTCTGTTGCAACTGTTTCAAAGTCAATTGGGATTTCAAAAAAGATGGTTGCTCCGGGGACTTACGTGCTTTGATATCTCCAGAGCCGTCGATGATACAAGCTCTAGCACTACCGGTTCCAACATCGATACCGATGTAGTGGTCAATGTGCGGGTTCAGCTCATTGTGAGGGCTATCCATTGTCAGTCAACTTTGAACTTTCGAGTGTATAGGTATGTAGGGTATGTATGGGTCGAGGATAGAACGCACTCCATAGAAGCTTGCCGAGATGGCTTACGGAAGTTCTGGCGGAAGGGGAGTTGAGACATGGTGTAACGTTGTGACAGAAAGTCTTTTCTTGTTCTGTTGCTCCGACTTAGCAGGGAAACCAGGTACAGTACGGGAGAATCTCTTGGACTTGGAGTGGTGTTTGTCACATGCGGGGTAGCTTGTGATAGACACAGAACGGGGACCACTTAGAATGTGCCTGGTGGAGTACGGTGGTACGTTCAAAGTTGACGATAATGACTCCAGTACCGCTTTTTCTGTGTATTGTGAGGGTACAAGTAGGTGGTGCACACAACGAGGGGTAGAGAGAGATAGAGATAGAGCTTGAAAATGAGCTTACGGCGCAGAGAAGGGAAACCCGGAGCTTTGCTACACGATTCGACGACAGGAAGTGAAGATCAGAAGGCGATGGCGATGTCGATGTTTCAAAAATTGTGGTGGATTGGAAATTGAGATGTTACAGTACTGGAGTAGAAAAAGAAAGCAGGGCAGCATGGAGGATTTAAGATCAACCTTTCGTTAGATCCCCCCGCCTACCTACCTTACCCTACCTTACCCTACCCTACCCCCAAGTACCCCCACACCGTCATGCCCCCGTTTTTCTTCTCCATTTTTCTACAAATGAAATTCAGTCCATCCAAAACTATCTCTAATCCGGCATCTTTACACCTGCACGGAGGCGTGCGTGCATCAATATTGCATTTGGGAACTACACCGCCTGCAAACTTGCCCAAATCCCTTTCTCAGGATAAGAAAATTATCCAGAGGTAAAAGTCTCACGATACCCACTGGTTGAGGATGTCTTACGATAGGTGGAGTACAGCTAGCGCACCTTGTACTTTGATAGTTTCTACAGTATCTTGCCGCACTGGAAGACTATCAGAGAAAAGGCGGGGAACCTTTGAAGGCTCGTTTCACAATTCGGGAGCGTTGCAAGGTCATAAAATTACCATGTCCATTTTGACCCAGGCCTTTGGCTGTTGTACATCTTGAATAATCCCTCTTTCCACTTCCCATCTACTTCCATAACCTATTTAAACAACTTCCCCAGACTTACTTCCTTGTCATCGTGCTTGTTTAATACCTTTGCTGTTGCGAGCTCAAAGTCGCTGTTCGTAACATGGATTCTGCGCTCCCTCAGTGCGTACATGCCAGCTTCCGTGCATACACCCTTTAATTCTGCTCCAGAGCACCCGTTCATCTTCTCGGCGATCTTAGTCAGATTGATTCCTCGGGTCAAGTTCATGCTCCTGCTGTGAATTCGGAGAATATCTGCTCTAGCCTCAACAGTTGGTGGTGGAAACTCAATCTTTCGGTCGATACGTCCAGGCCGTAGTAGTGCAGGATCTAATATGTCCAGACGGTTCGTAGCCATGATGACTTTGATGTTCTTCGTAGGCTCGAAACCGTCAAGTTGGTTTAGTAATTCCAGCATGGTTCTCTGCACCTCGGAATCGCCACCAGATGATCCTTCTACACGAGATGATCCAATGGAATCGATTTCATCCATGAAGATGATGGACGGGGCGTGCTCTCGCGCCATAACGAATAGCTCCCGAACCATTCTTGAACCCTCTCCAATGTACTTCTGCACCAACTCCGAACCTGAGACTCTGATAAACTTGCAGTCTGTGTGATGTGCTACAGCTCTTGCTAATAACGTCTTTCCTGTTCCGGGAGGACCGTAGAGAAGAACACCCTTTGGTTGTGATATGCCGAGAGATTCAAAGAGCTCGGGATGTTTGAGACCTAGTTCAATGACCTCCTTGATCTCCTTGATCTGTTGGTCCAGGCCACCAATCATATCATATGTGCTGTCCGGTACCTTCTCCACCATCATTAGGGAAACCAGGGGGTCGACGGAGGATGGGAGCATCTTTTCGAGTTTGTAGGAATCGGAGAGGAGGGTGACTCGCTTTCCAACGGCGAGCTTTGTGATGTCGACGTTATCGGAAATATCCACGACTTGATAAGAGTCAGCTCTGAATACCAACAAAACAGTTATTCTTCATACCATATTTGCCCTCTGGATGAACCTTGACTAGAACCTTCTTCGTGCCCATGACCTTTACAACCTCGCCGACATAAGATCCAGGCTGCTGTAATAATCCCAGCTCTTCTCTAAGAAGTCGCACTACGAGAAGTTAGCGGTATGCAGATGAACGGGCGACAGCTATTATCACCTCTAGAGTTGTAGTCGTTTCTTTGAGCTTCCAGTCTCCGGAGAACAGCTTGGCCCTGGATGATCTCGAGCTTCATGCCCTCGATCTTGTTGTGGAAGAAAGTGTCGAGCGCCATGGTGGGGGATGTGTATGGCGTGAGAGATGGATTGCGCGGAGGAGGGGTGGACTGTGGAAGATGATAGTGGTGGAGTTGTGGTGTTTTGAGACGTTTGATATATTGCCGCTGCTGGCTGTAGGTAGCTCTGAAAGGCAACCTTAGAAACGCGTTGATCTAGAAAGGCGCCAAGTCCAAAGCGGGAAAGCGCGGCCAAATAGATAATGCGTGCCGAGAGATACAGTTACGGATCCCTCAGCTCGCCCAGCAGCCCAGCCTTTCGCTCTTGTTTCCAGGGTACGTGCACATGCATGCCATGCCTGTGAATGACCTCGCCTCGTGGACTCTGATCGACGCGCTTTGCTGTGCTGCGCTGGGGTTCCAAGTAGTGAATGTAAGTGTAAGGTGAAGGATCTCTCCATGAATCCCACCTCCATACAACATCAACATCAACATCAACATCCGAGTAAGCACTTTGCTCTGTCGTGTAATCACCTACTCCCGCTCCAACGTCAAGTCACCTTACGCATCACCGTCTCTACTTCTGCGAATGCCTTCTGCAAGCTTCCTGTCTTTTCATCCCTCTGTGCATGAGCACCACCAAAATCATTAACACGGACGGCACCATAGTACAAAGTAGTAAATATCGTACTACTCCTACAGGCCTACACCTCCACGGCATTTGATCCCTTGCACCGATGCAATTTTCCCTATCGTGGGTCACGACATATACGGATTTGCAACTCTAGAGCGTCATGTCTTCAGACTCAGGAAGCGCCACAGGCTCTGCCAGGGAAGCACGGGAGAGCCCGCCTCAAGTGTCTGTTCCTACATCTCCCACAGACACCAGGCAGCATCCACTGGCCACAGTAGAATCGATCTCTCAAAAAGATGACGGGCTTTCAGAGAGTTTCCAATCAACTGATACTGTTCGGCGCAGACCGGAGCCCATGTCATATGGTATGCAGCTATCCCAAACTCCTATATTGGCAATCTATTGTTTGTATCTAGCAACACTAACCTCTCTGTAGGATCCATCCAGCCACAATCAGCTTCCCAGAACCAGCCCGAGCATAGAACTAGCGAATCCTCACAGGGTGCCCATAGCCAGAGCATGGAATCATCTCGGTCGACACTGCAACCTATCCCATCCCCCATACTTGGCCCAGAACGTGGACGTGGGGGCCAGAAACCAAAGAAGCCTGGAATGGCTCGTCGAGCTTCATCTAACGTACAAGCACCCCATCGTGGGCAAGAGTTCTCTGTGGACGATGATGTAGCCGAGATGGAAGGTGCTCTAGCTCGGCAAAGTGCTACATCTGGATTTGGATCTGTGAGAAATCAGCCCTCGACCCTCAGGCGCCGTCCAAATCCTCAGCAGCCAGCCCTGCCACGTGTAGATTCGTCGCCTGAGGAGGATGCTAGCTCGGAAGCCCAATCTGAGATGGCTGGTGTAGTGGCTGATGAACAAGATACACCAGAAGCCGCTGAAGAAGTTCAGGGTGTAGAAGATGAAACCCCAGATGACGAGGATGATGATGGTTTGAGTGACGCCGAGAGCTTCACTCTCAAGGACCGTCAGGAAGCAATCAACGAAACGCATCCGTTCGGTATCCGTATTTGGAAGCCGGCTCTTTACAAAAAGGACCGATCCGTCCAGAAGACTGCAGAAGGTGATATCCATTCATCACCCGGTGGTAGAGTGCATACCTGGTTACTATTCTTTAACATCGTGTGGACTATCTGCTTCGGCTGGTGGCTCGGACTTGTAGCTTTAGCCGGTGCTGTTGTATGCTTTATATTCGGGGCTGCACCTAGCGCAGTCGAATATGGCCAAGTCCTTTGGGGTCTTGCAGGTTACCTCTTCTATCCTTTCGGCCAGTTCGTTCGACTGGAGCAAGATGAAGCGTATGCGCATGAAGATGAAGGTGAAGGACGTAGTATCACGGAATATGAGCAATGGCAGAGTGGTGATATTGAAGACGGCCGCCTCTTCTTCGGTCCACATGGGAATCGTTCAATTGTTGGGCGATCCAGACGGAGTATTGACTCTTTTGCCAGTGAGACCGACAGCCTTCTTGGTCGCACTATGCGTGGGGCACAGCGCGAAAGTTCCGAACGTCCCTTCAAGAGAAGACTCTTCGGCCGTGGTCAATGGAATACTGGCCGCGTTATATTCTTTCTCTTCTTCTATGGGCTGATCACCCCGCTCTTGTTCATTGTCTCCGGCATATGCTGGTTCCTAGTCTTCTGGATACCCATGGGCAAAGTCACCATGCTCTTGTTCCATCACCTGCGAAGACATCCATTAGCGTTGTCATTCGAATCCGATACCGATTACTCCAGAGGCGCCAACATTCCTAATTCGTCCATCCTGCTTTGTACTTACCGTGCGGTAGGGCTTAAATACTGGAAGTACACGATTGATGGCACCAACATATTTCTCATCAACTTGATGGCAGTTGTGCTGTTTGTCATCTTAGATTATTGGGTGCTGGTTGAAGCCCTAGACATGGACCTCGCTATTACCCATCCAGCATTCTTGTTTGTCATGGCCCTATTCTCGATTATCCCACTTGCCTACTTTATTGGCCAAGCTGTGGCGTCAATTTCAGCGCAATCTTCCATGGGCTTGGGCGCAGCTATCAATGCCTTCTTCTCAACATTGGTCGAAGTATTTTTGTACTGTGTCGCTCTGAATCAAGGGAAAGGGCAACTTGTTGAAGGGAGTATTATCGGTAGCATTTTTGCTGGTATACTCTTCCTGCCCGGTCTTTCGATGTGCTTCGGGGCTATAAAGCGGAAGACACAGAGATTCAACGTTAAATCAGCAGGTGTGACGTCCACCATGCTACTTTTTGCAGTGATTGCAGCGTTTGGACCAACACTTTTCTATCAAATCTACGGCACCGTGAGTCAATCCAGTACCCCCTTGTTTGTGGCCATTACTGATAGACCCCTTAGCACGAGCTAAACTGCTTAAGTTGCGTTGATACTCATGATGCCGATTCCAGTCGTGACTGTCAACGCTGCTACTTCTCTCAGGTTCCAGCTCTAAACGATCGATTCTATCTTGAGGCAGTCCGCCCATACTGCTGGTTTGCCGCTGTTCTCCTCTTCTTCTCATACGTGATTGGTCTCTGGTTCACCCTGCGGACGCATGCTGCAGTCATTTGGAATAACGAGGTCGACGAGAAACGTCATCAGGACGCTCATAACCAGTCTGCTTCTCAACAACTACTCAGTGGCCCTCCGCATGGCCGACTGCAGAGAAACGCTAGTACACTGAACAGCACCAGCGAAGCAGCCCGCGGCGCAGAAATTCGCGAATCTCAGCTTTACAAGCGTATTCTTGGACAGTCTTTGAAGCACGCTGGCCTGAGCCCGATAGACGATGCGAGCAAGGATAACACAGCGGAGTCTCAAGGACCCAATGGCTCAGCTCAAACACCTCACATCCCACCTCCCAAAACCAGCAGCGCCAGTGCGAGATCTGTGCAAGTACCGGGCCTTTCTGAGGCGGAAAATACCAGTCTCATCAGGGAGGTTGCGGAGATGGCTGCAACGGCTGCGACTATTGCTGCTCGTGATGCAAACCGAGGCCCTCGAAAAAGCTCTGTTGCTACTCATAAGCCACCTAAAGCCAGTGCCATCCAAGAACCTGATGAGCTGGTTGTTGCAGAAGCCCACGGAGCTGCTGGTGGAGGGCATGATGCTCCCAACTGGAGCAGGATGAAGAGTTCCATTGTTCTCTGTGGTGCTACCATCTTGTATGCTATGATCGCCGAGATCCTGGTCAATACTGTTGATGTTGTCCTAAAGAACGTGGCCATTGATGAGAAATTCCTTGGAATCACATTATTTGCGCTGGTTCCAAACACTACTGAATTCCTGGTAAGCTTTACAAAGGGCATTATCTACTACTCGTGAGCTAACATGTCATAGAATGCTATCTCTTTCGCCATGAACGGTAACATTGCATTGTCTATGGAAATCGGATCTGCGTACGCTTTGCAAGTCTGTCTACTTCAGATTCCTGCTCTGGTCCTATTTAGTGCTATTACTGGACAGTGGCTTGAAGGGCCTGAGGTGGCCGACCGAACTTTTAGCCTTATCTTTCCTCAGTGGGATATGGTTACAGTCATTTTATGTGTATTTTTGCTTAGTTATATGTACGGCGAAGGAAAGAGCAACTATTTCAAGGGCTCCATTCTCCTTCTGAGTTACTTGGTCGTCATTGTAGGGTTCTATCTCTCTGGGATGACTGACCTCGAGTCAATGGGAATGAGCCGGTTCGATATCATGGAAGCTGGTGGTAGCAGCTACAAGACCATTGGCAGGAAAAGGTCGGGTATCGCGTTTCATCAATAAGCCCGCATCACATTTAGTACGCTTAGCGATAGGTACATTTTTCTGTTTGTTTTTTGAGGGTCGAGCGCAGGCGTTGAAAGGTGGATTTTAGCCGTCTATTATAGATACCAGTTGCTGGACAGTTTTGGGCTGTATTCCAAGAGAGCAACAAGAGAGACATATGTATAGTAACGAGATCAGATGGATGCGGTACCTGAAGTTAATTGGAGAAATGAATAATCATACATATATCATGATACACACAGTACATACCCAGTCCGGCGAGTCTGGATTCGGGGATAAATCTAAGATCGGGTTTAATGCTATCTTAGCTTACTCCGTAGGCGGGGCAGATATGATGCGATGAAGTTGGATAATATAGTACCGTAGTATATGTACGTACCTAGGTAGTCATTGCAACCTCGTTCCGAAAGGCGCCATTATTCTTCTTTCGAATTTTGATTATCTAGACATCCCCAAGTCAGCAAGCAGAGACAGAGGCAGAGACCCAGCTATCTTCACTTCGATTTCAACAGAATGAAGGTCTTTCTGAGCGGTATGGATATAAATACCCCACTAACCCCCACCATTACACTTCAATTCATACTGACAACTTCCCAGGAGGAAGTGGCTTCATCGCCGCCCACGTCCTCGACATCCTACTCGAGCATGGCCATACTGTCATCACCTCGGTTCGTTCTCAAGAGAAAGCCAACAAGATCAAAGAGGCGCACCCCAACACGCCCGCCTCCCAGCTCGAGTTCCGGATTGTCAAAGACATAGCACAGGAAGGTGCCTTTGACGAAGCCATCAAGATTGACGGCCTGGAAGCAGTGATTCACACAGCCTCGCCTTTCCATTTCAACATCACAGATGTCAAGAAAGACTTGCTCGACCCTGCCATAATCGGCACAACGGGTATCCTGAAGGCCATTAAGAAGAACGCTCCCAGCGTGAAGAGGGTTGTCATCACGAGTTCCTTTGCCAGCATCATCAATGTAAAGAAGGGAAACTCCTGGACCGAGCACACGTACAGCGAGGAGGACTGGAACTCCATCACGGAAGAAGAGGCGGTGCTGAACCCCAGCAATGGGTACAGAGCCAGCAAGACATTTGCGGAGAAAGCTGCGTGGGAGTTTGTAGAGAAGGAGAAACCAAACTTTACGTTGAGCACTATGTGCCCTCCATTAGTTATAGGTAAGTTGCGTTGCTCTGATTCGTCAAAGGATGCGATGCTGACCCGACCCCACTACTAGGTCCAATTGTCCACTACCTCAACAGCCTCGACAGCCTCAACACCTCTAACCAGCGAACCGCCAACCTCATGACCGGCAAGAACAAGACCGAAATCCCCGAAACCGGTACCTACATCTGGGTCGATGTGCGAGACCTCGCTCTCGCCCACGTCAGAGCCATTGAGCTTCCCGAAGCCGCGAACAAGCGATTCTTCATCACCGCTGGCTACTTCTCCAACAAAGAGATCGCTGAGACTATTCGCAAAAACTTCCCTGCACTCGAAAAGGAATTGCCAGCCAAGGATGTCAAGGGTGGAGATTACCCGAAAGAGGGATTGTATAAGTATGATAATTCGAGGACGGTAAAAGTTTTGGGCATTAAGTTCAGGAGCCTGGAGGAGAGTGTGGTGGATTTGGTCAAGAGCCTGCAAGCTGTGGGTGTTTAGATCAAGGGGTTGAGATCAGATCAGATCAGATCAGATCATAAGTAGGAGTGACTGTTAGGCAAAGGCCTGACTTTTTGGGTTCGAGGCGTAGACCCCCATAGAGGGAAGATGCCTCCCCAAAGGACCAGGTGCTTACTTGATGATCAATGAAATTTGGATATAAGATTGGAGTAGAAATAACATCCTCAAGATTGCCCATCTTGATTGGAACATTGTTAAGTGACGGGGAGCGAGACACTTGCTAGCTACTTATGGGAGCTAATAAGTCTGCCGTTCCACCGATCTTCGTTTGTTTGATAGAGTGACCACCTCTTATGAACTTTCCTCTCTATGAACTTATGGCTCGAACGTACAACCATAGTTCTCATAGCACTCACTCCTTTGCGGCGATTTTTCATTGGGCCACCTGGTTTGGAACATTGGAGATACAAACGCGTGAACCCTTAAAGCCATATTACTCAAGATGCGAATAATCTAGATTTTTACGTTTTAATTCTCTTCAAATGTTTGAACCGCTCGTAAAATTGTTCATAAATGAGACCGCACTCTCCACCAGGTGTCCAAATTGGACAATTTGTATGGCGACACCCGCAAAAAGGGCACGCTACTTAAAGATAATTGTGCTAAAGCGTCTAGCTTTTTGCTTCTCACGAAAACCTGATGATACAAAAACGCCCCTACGGTTTGCCGTGTCAAGATACACGATGCAGATGCCCGTCATGTCTAGCCCACCCAAAGACTAAACAAACCTCCTATTTAATGCTTATCCCGATTTTAAATCCAAACACCAATATATAATACAACCAAAAGTCAACGCCGCAAATTTAAGGCCGCCTGTCCCCATCCGTTTTCAAGCGATAAGTATCATGTAACCCCGGGAACGCCTTTGCAAAAGCAGGGCCCAAACTCCAGTTTTCGAGACGGCGCAGGTGCCGCTCGAAGACTGGATTTATCATTAACTCGTCGCTTTCAGGACTGCTCAGCAGCGTGTCAGTTGGCTCGTACGGCCAGTTCAAGCTGATCGTTGTGGTGAACGGTATGAACCACTTGTCGAAGAGGTAATCTCGAGGGTTGTAATCCCGTACCAGGCGGTCTCGCATCTTGGGAAAGGGGAGGTGATCGATCCAGGCTGGGTGGGGGGTGAAGAGTTGCGAGGGACGTGGGGTTGCCCACTAGATCACGGGGGAGTTAGTCATTTCCTCTTCAAGAGCGTTTCGAGAGCAGAAGCAAGTTCCCTTTTTAGGAAGTATGTAAGGAGTAGTTGGAGTACATGAGACGAAACATGATGGAAGGGGGTAGGGTAAAATCAAAGAGCCAGTTATACTTACGTCTGGGAGGCGGTCGTAGTTTTCCTGGGTGGGTGAAATTTGCCAACGCATAATGAGGAACATTATGTAGAGGACTGCAACCTTTTCAGGGAGTGTCGACAGGTCGGGGAAGGTAGCTAGGATGTCGGTGAAGACTTTTGAGAGAGGATGAGATTGCGCGCTCTTCGCGGGGTTGAGCAGGGAGGAGACACTGGGATAGGCGGGCCCGACAAGTTTGGGCGTTGCTACACCGTCTGCTGCTTGTACCTGACGTGAGTGAAGGAAGTCGAGGAGCAGACTGTCTAGAGGACATGTTGGGGGGCTGTTTCGGATGGGTATAGCATGCCCCATCATTTCGACGCCTGAAGAGCCCGGGTTATAGTTACTGCTCACAGAATTGCTTCTGTTGTGTCCCGGGCTGCCTCTTTCAGACCCTCCAGCACCGTGCTGGAAGTTCATGGATTCCTGCGGCCCATTTATACCACTAGGGATCTTGTTTATCCGTTGTGTACCATCCAATAGAAAATCAAGTCCCAATCTTTCGGGCCCCATATCCAGATTGTGTGCCATGTCATATCTCTGCTGGTTCAACTGGGTCTGGGTACTTTGGACCTGGGTATAGTTGCGATGTTCATGATGGCCCATTGGGGCATTCGGTGCCTGCCACGAGCCAGCAGCAGGAGATGTTGCACGGTTTGGCGTCGATATATTGCGGCTTGAAGAGCCAGGTCGATTGGGAACATACGGCGGGGCGGGAGGGGTAAAATTGGGAGCTTCGAGGACTGCTTGTTTAGATTAGTCAATTGCCATGCCACTGCAGTAATACATAAGGCATGTTCAGTTACTGACTATGTGGTCCCAGGACTGGCTGGATTATCGATAGCACTGAAGCCAGCCTCTTCTTGATATCCGCATTGTCTGCTTCCACGAGGTCTTTCTGGCGGATAACATGCTGCAGTTCCTGGTAGGGCTGCTGCGAGGTCAAGTCTCTGATTTTCCTTTCGAGATTCTCGATCTGATTTTTTGTCCGCTCGCGGATTGCCCGCTGTGCCTCTCTGTCGTTGGCGCGTTTCTTCTGGAGCTGTTCGGGGGTGAGGTTTGCGACGCCTCTGGAGGAAGTGGAAGTGGAAGTGAAAGTGCCTGTGCGACGTTTCTTATTGTTGGAGTTGGAGTCGGAATTATTGGCGTTAGTAGGCGAATTATTGGATGTAGACGCAGCATCTTCCGAGAAATCACGCTTTGGATGTTGGGTTTGGGGTTCGGGTTGTGGTTGTGGTTGTGGTTGTGGTTGTGGTTGTAGTCCCTCATCGCCACCCATGCCCATGGCTGCGATTACCCGTACTGTACATGTACCGTAGATTATCGAGATACTGTAGCAAGCCCAAGCCCAAGCCCAAGCCCAAGCCCATGCATACAGACAGATGCAGCGGGGATACGAAGTAGTGACTGGGCACGGCTGGCTACGTGCGTTACGGACAATTGATTTATTTTGCGGAGGGGCGGCGGGCAGTCAGTCAGTCAGTCAGTCAGTTAGTCATGTACTGCCAGAGACCAGGGGGCAGAACGAGTCATGTAAGGTATGTTTGTTAGTTATAGTCGGTTTGATCTGAGAACAACGTAAGTAAATAAGTAGTAAGTAGTAAGTAAGTAGTTCTTCCCGCTCAATAAACCGGAGTACAATACATTCCCTAGCTAAACCAATTAATTGGTTTAGCTGTTTGACTATCTGCCGCATTATTAGCCTGACTCAGGGAATCTTCGACTACCACCCTGGTGACCGGTACTTGTTGTTTCTATCTGCGCCCTGGGTCTTCTTATCCCGAAAGGTGGGTCCTAAGTAATAATATGCTAATAGATATAAACAATTATGCCTTGGTCCAAGAGAAACAGTGCAAAGAGATCAAAAGGCAATTGTGGTCCGTAGACCATTGCCAGCTATATATCCTCATTTTCAAATCAGAATCAGAAGCATTATCAAATCCATAGCTCAGGTATCATGCCGTCAATATCTCTCTCATAACTATCTAAGTATCTTCATCATAAACTAGAGCGCTTTTGCGCACCCTACGCCTTGTACTATACACGCTTTTTAATTACTCCTAACTTCCTTCCCATCAACAACTCCCCTTCACTCCGATTGAGCTCTCGCCAACGCCTCGTGCACCTGTGATGGGAATCTGTATCTCAGCTGGCTGGTGTATGTCGTCAAGTCCATGTTCTTCTGTCTCATATCATCGAGCAATACCCGGTTGGCGACTGGGTTCGCACTAAATTTACCCGCCGTAAGTCCGCCGCGCATATGGTTGAACATGAAAATGGCCCACATCAGGAGGTTGGGTACAGTGCTAGCGACGGCTTGCGGTAAGGACGAAAACTTTGTGGCATAGCGACGGATATCACTTGCATTTCCATGGCATTCAAGAGGGAGAATGTCAAGATCTCTCATCATCTACATCATAATCTAGTCAGTGATAATCTTAGACTGTAAGAGTAGGAGAAACTCACGTCCAAGGCCTTAGGGTAATCTCCTTCCTCGACCAAACGTTTTAATTGTGCTATGCTCATCAGAGCTCGACAAGCGAGCATGTTGACGTTTTTGATCTTGTCCATGTACATCCTGCTCTGCCCATAGATGGCTGTGAAAGCGGCTGTGAGTGAAACCGGATCATCGAGGGACATAAGACTGAAACTGCCTGCATGAGTCTGGGGTACATTGGGGTCTTCGCGTGGCTTGAGTGGTTGTAACCGCAAGGAGTCTTGGCCGATAGGCACAGCAACGTATTCGCTGAGTGCCCGATTGATAATGACCATCACGTTGTCGTACTCCCCAGCAAGGTGATAAAGTAGTACTGCATCTGTCATTCGGCTGTTGTCATCAGCAGCGCTGGCAGCCTGGATGGTAATGGTGCGCATGAAATCGTCCGTCTCGCTCAAAGCAATGAGCTTCATTCGCTCTTCAATTAGGCCCTTGATGCGCTGTCCATTGTCCTGAACATCGCCTAGAAGTAAGGCAAACTCCCGGCTCTCTAGAACAAGCTCTCTCAATGCATCGTGGCAAACAGTGACTTGGTTGATTCCCGCCTGGCCAGGCAAATCCTGGTTGAGGCAGATGAGAACAAGATAGTCCACAGCGGCACTGACATTCGCAGCTCGGAAGTCACGAGTGTAGTAGCCAACCATGCGGCTGAAGTTGATCTGAGGATTCTCCCTAGTAGTCCAGCTTAGTAGATCCTCACCAGCAACGTTCGGGTCCGATGCTCTTAAAAGGCCGTAAAACTCAAGGGAAGTTGCTAAATGAACAGCATCGGTGTACGAATAGGGGTAAAGATACGCCACAGCTTCCTCGAACATGCCGCACGCAACTTGGAAAAAGACGAAGGTCCCAAAAGAGAAGCCGGCATCGCCACCTCCTTTGACGAAGAATCGAGTGCCAATTTCTCGCATGGTCTTCTGCAAATCTGCAAGTCCATAAGACTCACTAGCAATCTCGTCTACTCGGTTGAGCTCACGCGCAAGAACAAGTTGAAGCCAGACAAAGTCTTCCACATCGTAGCTGATACCTTCAAGTTGACGGGACTTGAGGTCACAGCGGCCTATGACTTTGTAGCATGCCATCCTATATGGGTCGATCGAGTTCTCTGGTGCTATGAGTAGACGCTGGGTATATTCGCCATTGATATTATTCTGAAGACCACTTTCCAGTCTCCTATCAGGGCTGCTGTTATAAGACTTGATGTAGGCGGAGAAGCGGTTATCGATAGCACGAAAGGCTGCTTGATTGGCGTCGACATAGTCAACAATTTCTTGGGTATGACCTGTTCGGAGGAGATAATATATCAAGGCCCAGACATAGTCGTCACCGAGCATCTGTAGGTCGATATTGTCACCGGCAAGGCTCCTTTTAGAAGCTAGTAGTCGCACATATGCCTTCACCTTACTCAACACGTTTGGTATACCGCCAAGGTTGGCCTCCCGAGGGTTTTTGTTGATAAAAGATTCTATGTTCTCAAACGCCAGTTTCTCGAGACACCGAGTACCACCTTTCAGGATTCTCTTCTTGATCGCCGTACTGCTGGGTGAAGCTGGAGTCTCATCCAGGTACTGCTTTGCAAATTGCCGCTCCTGCACGGCAAGAGGATCTGACAAGAGCTCAACCTCCGGGTCTTCAGAAACAATCTCTATGAGGGCCTTGTAAGCTTTGACCACTTCCGGGCCATGTTGTTCGCCCGTCTGCCCAACAACAGTCGCAAATTCATGACAGACAGGATAGCAGCGTTTCTGCAGCCTCGCGAGATTCAAGTTTTGAACTTTCTCTGCAAACCGCCCTTGCTTGTCCCGTTGAAATCGATCGGTAGGGACAGCTGCAGAGGCACCGTTTGTTTCCATCTTCTTCTCCACATCAGCAAAAGCTTGTTGGCTGGTCTTGCCTGCTGAACTAGCAGCTCCGATTGCTGATCTTTGAAAGTTCGATCTTCCAAAGGAACTCGCGCCAGCTGCTCCATCAGCCCTTGATCCAGCAATTGATGCTGCTTTGCTGCGCCTAGATCGTCCAAATCCGCCGCCCTCACCAGCACTCGAAGCAGCGGGCGCAAAGCCGGATGATCTTCCACCACTAACAGCTTCCCTAGGCTTGATTCCAAAGTGCTGATATATCCTCTTCCGTTGCGCATCCCACTCCATCGTCACATTATCTTCCAAGAAGGTGTCGAAGTCGCGAACAGAACGAGCCAGTCCATCCGAGATCATGCTTAAAGTAGTCTGAGTTTGTAAATTCGCAATATACCCTTCCACGTCTAGATCCGCTGCTGGAGCAGGCGCTCTATCACCCAAGCCTGTTCCTGCGCTGAAGAGGTTGAGGTCTCTGACTGCGGCTCCCGGATCAACACCTGATGCCGCAAGTAGATAGTGTGCTTTGCCGTCGACATTTCGATCTGGTGTACCGGTACCTAGCCGCTTTATACGTTGGCGCAGGTCTCCAAGGCCAAGTTGGAGTTGTGGTAGGTCCTCCCCTGCCGACTCGCCATACATTCTCTTCCGACTCTTCTCCAATATGGTATCAAAGTAGGCCTGGTTCTGTCCGTTCTGCTGGGATTGCTGAAGGGGGGGGTTGGGTTGTAGAGGCTGCAGTGGGGTTCTGTTGCTGGGGTTGTGTCGTTGCTCCAAATAGACTACTGGTTGTTTGCTGTGGCTGCGAAGTTGCACCTCCAAAGAGCCCACCACCTGTATTCGATGTTTGCGTATTCGTCCCTAGGCCTCCAAATAGACTACTACCTCCGGTTGCCTGCGTTGTGCTTGTCCCAAAAAGGCCCCCAGATGTTTGCGACGTGCTTGTTCCCAAACCACCGAAGAGGCCGCCAGACGGTGCAGGTTGTGACGTTTGCCCTGACCCAGGGGTTGGATTATTGAGACCGGCAAAGAGCCCTCCTGACATGGCGACGGATGTTGTGTCTGACAACAGGGGGGAGAAGTAGGCAATGGCAATGGCAATGGCAATGGCAATGAATGGCCCACCGAAGCCCAATGCCGTGGTTTACGCGATTGTTTTCTCTGCTTGGGCGCGGCGCGGCATGTGCTTGAGTGACGCCTCAGGCTAAAATATCATCGGATTTCACGAACGTTGAAATTCAATTCTTTTATGGAATGGATTTGGAAATGGCTGGCGGCTTTTATATTATCGGAGGCCGAGAGCTCTCTTTTAGATACAGGTACCTTAATTCGTACCTAGCACTGTACAGTACTTGAGCCGGCCATCATTAAAGCTCACTATGCAATTTGAGTACCTAAAGTGTTATTTATTCTACTCCTATGTCCCTGCTCACTCCACCACTCCCCTTAAGTAAGACCTGAGCGCATAACTGAACTTAGGCTTATACTTTCCTGGGCGGGTAGCCTGACATGGGCTATAGTCCCCATCAGTCCCCTGTGGGTGCTCTTCCCCCTGGAGATTATCAGCCTCTAGGCATATAAAACTAGCAATTGGCAAACCAAAAGCCAGGGCATGGGCGTATCAAATCATGGGGCTTATATCCTGATTGACATGGTACGCCCAAACTTTCACAGAAACCACCTAAATTCAGGTACATCTGGTCCATCTCTCAACATCTCAGTTGGGACCTCCTTGATATCAAGCTTCCTGCCCAACCTTTTGTCTCTCCGCTTGTTATCCACTATCATGAACAAGCTTAGGAGCCCAGCAATCACAGCTCCTGTAGCGCCAAAAGCAGCGGTTGTGGCAAGAGCAGGTATATATTTTGGTGCTGAGCTGGGGAAGAATATGTTGCTTGAGACAAGGCCCATGACATTGGCAAGAGGAACACCGACGGAAGTCATCGTAAGGCGCCGGCCTTCGTGTGGAATGTTATTCTAATTTGAGAGGTAAGTATGGATATCTGGCATAACGATGTCTAGAATCCTACTTACATTGTACCAAGTAGACAAAAGCACCGAAGGAGCAGAAGTCCCCCAGCACATCAAAAACGTTGCAAAGTATGCCACGTGAAGACTATTCTCGACGTCGATTGCGGAGTAGATGATAAATCCAACAAATGTGAACGTGAATCCCAAGACAATAAAGGGGCCTCGTCTCCGCGTAAAATCAGATGTGAAAGCCAAGATCAAAAGCATAACTGCTCCTGTAATATTCGGTGCCACGGTGTAAAGATTTGTCTTGACAGTCGAATACTTAAGCCGTGCTATGATTTGAGGGAGGAAGAGGTTCACAGATTGGAGTGGGACACCTAGACACATCTCAATGGCTAGGAACGCGTATGTTGTGGGCTGGCGGAAAATTTTAAGGGAATCTCGGAGGTTAAACTGCTCGTTCACAACCGAGGAAGAGTCGGCCTGGATACGGTGGTAGGCGAGTTTCTTCTCGTCTTCATTGAGGAAACGGGCGTCTGCAGCGTTCTTCGGGAGATAGAAGAATGCGAGGACAGCAAAGAGCACCGTTAGCGATCCTTCGATAAGGAAGAGGATACGCCAGCTGTAAATGTGTGGGTTATGGATGTGGAATACACCAAAGGCGAGGAGGCCAGAGAAGGCGTTGGCGATGTTGCTCGCCGCATAGAAAATAGCTAGACGACGAGCCAGCTCCCCTCTTCGGTAGAATGTTGTGAGGTAGTAGATAACAAGGGGGAAGAAAGCGGATTCAGCCATGCCTAGTTTCATTTATTTAGTATGGAGCAGGCATCGAGGGGGGTGAGGTGGGTAGATTACCTAGGAACCATCTCAAAGCCATCATTCCACCAAAGTTGTGGGCAGTGACTGTTCTATTAGCTTAGAATATATCAAAAAGGAGTTTGTTCTTTGGAGCGAAGAGGAAGCTTGACAATCTTCCATCTTGGCTGGAGAATGTAGATCACGAGCCCAAGAGAAGGAAAACACTTGAATTGGGTGTAAGGTTTGGAATCGCAACTAGGACAACCTCAACGCGATGTATATCCACCAGCTGCTCTCGCAAGGTCCATATGAAGCTAAAGACGCAATGAAAGTACTGCTCACCGGAAAGCATGGTCATAGAGCCAAAGCAGAACACTACGTGAAACTTTAGATCTTATGTTCAGAAGAAATCACCGGGACTCTCTTACTCAAAATCGGCAGGACTCTCGCTGGACCATATCTCTTCCCGAGCATTGCCTAGCACATCATCAGACCAAAGCACGGAAACGACAATTATCTAGACCTACAATTGGGGGAGCGAACAAGACGTATGGAACGTAAAATACACTCAGTATGATGTTATACTGGTTACTTTTGAAACCCAAGTCCTTGTCGAATTTAGCGGTCTTTGCATTTCCAAGATTTCCTTTATCAAGAGCATTGAATAGGTACATCAAAGCCAAGACTGGTAGAAGGCGGAGATCGAACCTCCGACACAGTGCTCGTTCAGCGTGGTGATCAACGACATAGGCGGGTTCGAGACTGGTGTCTATTTGAGTCTCGGGGGCTTCGATGGCGTAAGGAGTCTTGAAATCGTCCCCCTCTTCCCTTGGTGAGTCTGAGCTAGGCGTCATGACATTTCGGGGGCTCATATCGTCTACTGTGATCTTGCTGACCGTCGTGGGGGTTTCGATCAAGGTATACGGTAATTAAGTCCCGGTAAAAATAGATATGTATGCAAGTAAAGTTTAAAGGGGGTATTCACAAGACAGCAGACGAAGATATAAAGGAAGATTGAAACTCTAATGTACAATTGATGATACCGTACTACAGTAGAAACCGTTCGTTTACCCGGCCCACTTAGAGCTCTAATTAGAGGCGATACCGAGTCTTTGACATGGTGTCGTATCTCGCCTCGAGCCTACAGAACCTTATCTAAGGAGCTGTAAGGTTGTCGATCCCCTGACGGCAGACCATGGCCGCCAATAGTAACGTAACATGCAAAGGTAGGGGCCAAGAAATGGGGATACCTAGGTAGATATCCCTCTGGGCAGTATGCAGAGGGTACCTAGTGCTTCCTAGATCTATAGATAAGAGTCTTAGATGCTGACAAGAAGAATGGGATACTCGTATAATGTACAGACAGTAAAGTACTTGACATGGCGACGGGCGACGTGGCTGGCCGCCTTTGCTTTCTGCAGTCTCATCTTACACTGTCTATAGGCGATATCAGGTATTAGAAAATAGCAAAGAAAGAAAGCCTACCAGGTAATGAATGGTGAAGGAATTGCTTACGGAGGTAGGGTAGGAAGGATGGAAAGCAGGTCGCGTAGAACAAGGTGAGGGGTGGGGTTCGGCCAAAAGCACTTCAAGTTAAAGTAGTACCGGCATAAGGTAGGCCGAGACAGGTACAGACAGGCAGGGCATGAAAATGTTCCGATCCGAGCCGAGACAATGGGGGTGAGGCAAGTCAGATGATCAATGTTTAGGTAATCTCTTAAGGTACATAAGTAAATACCTCGGGTACGAATATGAATATGTAATATACTTTATAGATGTCTATATTTAGACACGGTCAACATCGTCATTTTGCCCCTTTGTCTGAGAGCATGTGACATGTATGGCACGTGATGATGAATGACTCGCAAGGTTTTCATGTTCGATGACGTTTTGTCTAGCCATGCCATGCCATGCCATGCATGTAATGGCAAAATGGCAGGGGTATTGCTTTATAATCGTATGTTTGTCGTAGCAAGTCGCCGCAATGCGCACAGCGGTATCTAAGACAATGTGATGTAGTATAATAGCAAGAGGTAAGCACTTCAGGATCGGCTTTAGTTATCAATACCCAAGCCAAGGTAATGAAAGGCTTTAAAGAGGATAGAGTGATAGTATATATTTGACTAATCTTGTCGTCAATAATGCATTGAATGTGTATATAGTGTATGTAATATAATCAGGCGGGGATGACGATGAATCTCTTGATAAGTTGTGTTACGGTAACTGACGGAAGCGGTGTGTATTGGTACGGATCACGATGATCTATCCAGCTTCCTATTACTCAGCTAAGGTAAACAGGTCTACCATACCAGGACTCTCAGGGGATTATATATATATGTATATATATATATATATATATATATAATATGGTTATCCACATAAATATTACTTATGGTGAAGAAATTAAAAGCCATCTTTCAGATCACTATTCCATCTTCTATCCTCTCTATCCTCTCTATCCCCGATCCTCCATCAACCAACCGTCTTCTATGGTACGGATTTATCTTCCGTTCCTCCCCCTCCTCTCCTCTTATTTTGACCGGTAGCTATTGCCTTGCCTGGTCTCGCCTTTGCCCTACCCTACCCTACCCTACCCTACCCTACCGTACCCTACCCTACCCTACCCTACCCTACGGAGGTACCTCCCTTGTTTGACAACTCGGTCTACTTCGTACGCCTACGCCTCACATCGTCATCAAGCCCTTCTCCCACCGCCCGCCTTCCTTCTTGTTCCTGTACCTGTCTTGTGCCCACCTTCACCTCTACCTCTACCTCTACCTCTACATCTACATCTACACTTGTCCGCAATCGCACACATAACTTCCTCCTCCTCCTCCCTCCAATTTCATCGCAGTCGTAACCACAACACCAATATGCATCCTCAAAGATGATACCATCCTCACGACCCTTTTGAACAACTCCCCCGCCACGGAACAACAAAGCTTACAACCTCACAATGGTTACAAAGACTGCAACAAGGCCGACTCCTCGGTCTTCCCACTCGCACTCGCACTCTCACTCGCACTCCCATCGAACCTCTGCAAATCCCTCGACAACTCCCCTGAGTCCCACTTCGCGAGTGCCCCATTCAGTTGGACAGGCCCTTCCTCCTCCCTCATCATTGCGATCGCCAGGAATCCAAGTCGAAGCACGAACACCCAGTCCCAACTACTTCGGCTTGGTCGTTGATCCTACGACTAATGCTCGAGATTCAGCTGTGGGCCCGAAAGATAATTGGAGTCCTCCTACCTCGTCCATAGCCTCTTTCGGAGGCGCCTCCCCAAAGCGCATATCGCTAGAGACACATCCAGATTTTGAACTGTTCAGAAGGCGGACTGAGGAGGGCAATGCCTTCAATCTTGGCCATGGAAACCTATCTCATTTCGCCGCTACTCCGGGAGACCATACGCGTCCGAGACTCGACCGGAAACATACACGCCCGGATTCAGAACAATATCTTTCACCCATAGCTCGATCAGTTGGCCGCAATGCTACACCTGACCCAATGGATCTTGATCGAGGACCCGATCCTATACCTGCCACTTCCCAAGACCTCCAGCGAAATCCTGAAACATCGCCTTTAGAAGCGCCTTCATTTTTTGATATTCCCCGTCAGGAATCTCCTGCTAATATAAGTTCTCTGCATCCTTCAACCCAGCGTAGCGCTCTTTCAAATCTCGATGATCGACATCCCCGTCTTTCGTTACCTCAGTATAGACTTGATCCTCCTTCGCCACGCGTGCAACTACAGCAGCGTGGGGAGCATCAGCGCGCAGAAACCCTTCCTTCTTCCTTGGAAGAAGGGCCTGCAATGATCTCGCCGGCCAAGTTACGAGATATCTTGGATCGACTTCCTTCAAGTCAGTTCTTACTGTTGGATCTGCGCGTGTTCCCTCAGTTCTCAACATCCCGCCTAAAGGGAGCTTTGAATCTCTGCATCCCTACCACTTTGCTGAAACGGCCGTCATTTACCTTGCAGAAGCTTCAAGAGACCTTTGCCAATGACGGCGAGAAAGCAAGATTTGCTGCGTGGAGGTCTGCTCAATACATCGTGGTCTATGATGCGTACTCAACCGACAAAAAAGATGCCCTTTCAGCAGTGAATACTTTAAAGAAGTTTGCCAATGAGGGTTGGAAGGGTTCTAGCTATATCTTGAGAGGTGGATTCGCTGAATTCTCCACAATTTTCCCGGAGCTCATTGATAATCGGTCAACCCAGGCGCTTCAACCCTCGAAGATCAATTTATCTTTAGGGACTTCGGCTCCTGGAGTTGCACGGGTTGCTGGGGGTTGTGCGATGCCTGCCACAAACGAGCCCGCGAATCCATTCTTCAGCAACATCAGACAGAATCAGGACTTGATTGGGGGTGTAGGCCAGATGGATATCATGTTGCCAGAGGACCTGAATCAAGATATTCAAAGATGTCTTCCAACCTGGCTATCTAAAGCGGCCGCCCAAGAAGATCATGGGAAACGAGTGGCAGACAAGTTCTTAAACCTGGAGCTTGCTGAGCAGTCCAGAATGAAGAAGGCCCTTTCCTCGGATGTCTCATATGGAACTCCGGCTACAGATGCCAAACATATCCAGATTGCTGGTATCGAGAAGGGAGGCAAGAACAGGTATAATAACATATGGCCATTTGAGCACGCCAGGGTCAGACTCCAAGGTCGTCCCACGGGCGCTTGCGACTATGTCAATGCAAGTCATGTGAAGGCATCGCGAAGCAATAAGCGGTATATTGCGTCGCAGGGTCCGCTCCCGACTACCTTTGGGGTCAGTAGTTCTGAAGATACATACTGATCCACTAGTTAACAGACTTGCAGGACTTCTGGAGTGTTGTCTGGGATCAAGACGTTCGAGTAATTGTAATGTTAACGGCCGAGAAAGAGGGTGGTCAATTAAAGTGTGATCCATACTGGTCAAGTCAAGAGTATGATCAATTAAAGCTCACAAAAATTTCGGAAAAGAAAATTTCATTGGGTCCGAGGAACCACCACCACCGTTCATCATCAAGAGATGGCAACGATTCTGGCCGAAGGAGAGCCAATACTACCACTGAAAGTGCACCCAGACCTCAGTCACCCGAGCAACCGCATGCTATCCTACGAAAGTTCACTCTCACGCACTCCGCTCATCCTTTCTCTCCCATACGGGAAATAACTCAGGTTCACTACTCTTCTTGGCCGGACTTCGGAGCTCCTGCGAACCCGAATCAAATACTTTCCCTCGTCGAACTGAGCAATTCAATACAGCGGTCTTCCTCGTCCCCCAGCCAGGCAACTCGCTCTAATGAACCGGAATTGGACTTATCTCCTCGGCCGGTGCTGGTACACTGCAGTGCAGGGTGTGGCCGCACGGGTACCTTCTGTACAGTTGATTCCGTGATCGATATGCTAAAACGACAGCGCAATGAAAGCAAGTGTGGAATTGAGCCAATGGAGATCACACCCGCTTCGAATAGTGGTGATTATATGGGCAAGGGAAAAAATGCTGCGCTCGACGAGGATTGGATATTCGATCCGGATTTAGATCTTATTGAGAAGACGGTGGAGGACTTCAGGGGTCAAAGACTCAGCATGGTACAGAGTCTGAGGCAGTATGTATTGTGCTACGAGACTCTGCTAGAATGGATTACCCAGCAAAGCATCGGAACAATCAGATCTGGCAGAGATCGAAGTGGCAGCCATGGTAGCGCCGTTGGTAGGACTTCTCGAGGTGGCTAGATGAGGAGGCGCATGACTTGGTGTCATGGGCAAGCATCAAGGTGGAGCATAAGCATAACGCGTGGTTACGAAAATAAACTTTCATGTACAGATTACGCATGATGCAAGAAACGACAACTGATTTTCTTGCATAGCGCGGCGCAGAACAAACAGGATTGACTTAACATATGGGGAAATGGAATGGAATGGGACCGGTTTAGATGACACCATGGAAATGAGAATAAGATTATGATGAATGAACCAAATTACAGTTAACTAGCATGAGCTCCGCGTTGGGAGTATGACTTTTGAAAATATTTGGATTCAGCGTTTATGTGATCAGCGATAATGACTCCCGATGCCTAGTTTCGACGAAGAAAGCAGCTATCTACGCCTCCGGCCCCTTCCCAATCCAATGCCACATATCCCTTTCAGCCTCCAGCTGTGCACGTATAATGTAATCAAGCCTTAAACATCGGCGATCCTTGGACCACAAAATCATTGATCGCATCATGGTGTCATAACTCATTAGGCGAGGTAACCCCTTTCCATTTCCCTTTCCCGCTCGCTGCCCATTCACGTGCCCATTCATTCATTCATAAGTCTTCAGCTTCACGAACGCCATCTACGAGAATGGCCACGTTGACGCACGCGGCATATGCTTCCCGAATTGCACATGCCATGCTGAAGAGAAAACCCAGATCAGTAAGAGGCAAATCAAAGACAGCATGGGGAAAGGGGATTTACCAAGTCTTCTCAATATCAGCGACAACAGCACTTAACCCCCAATGCGAGCACCAAGCCCTCGCCAACACCTCATTATCACTAACGCCAAATGCCTCCACGATTAACACCTTCTCACTTTCATTATCTTCATCTTGCGCCTCTTTCCCCAGCCCCGACGTAGAGGGTGTCGCAGCCCCCGTGCTAGAGGTAGCTCTAATGCTCGCATTCGCATCTGGCTCTCCCCAATGCTTAATCGTGAGTATCTCTTCCACTTTCACCGCTTTGTATATGTAGTCGAAGAACAGCGGGTGTGGGCCGCGAGAACAGGGACATGCAGAAATGAAGGAGACGTCGTATGAAAGGCGTAGAGGCCAAGAACGGCCATCGATCGCAAATTGCACGGCTGCATCGTAGGTTGGGATTTTGACCTGGGTATCGGAAGAGGATGGCGCGGGTTTGAGAGCGAGTTTCTCGATGCGGACTGTGTTTAGGAAGTCCTCGGCCTCTGGGTGGAGGAGCTGGTATTCGGAGATAGGATAGCTTTCTGACGGAGGGCCGAGGGGGTCGGAGCGTTCCATCATACTCTCTACATCGCTGGGATTGAGGACTTGTTTCGGACGCCGTTGACGGATTCGTGCAACTTGCATGCGAGACAGGTCTGGTGCGGGCCTTGCTGGTCCCACCCAGCCGCCGATTTCTTGGCATTCTGGGGCTAAAACTTTGCCTACTATGGATGTACTTGACCAGTAAGTTGTACCTTTGTATTGGAATCCAGTGTTTGGGTGTATCTAGAACATTAGGTATTAGTCCACATCCTTGATCGTAAAAATTGAAAACGTTCTGGATATAAAAGCGCTGCAGAGGAACGGAGGGACAATGATATATCATCAAGGCTCCAGAGCAACTTGTTCTGACCTGAGTATGGCAACGGCGGAAGGGAATAGGTCAAAACTTACATGTGTTAGAGCAGCCAGAGAATTCGGCCCAACATCATCATCACAATCAACCAGGGTATTCATGATTAGCCAAGGAGTTGTCGGTCCAGGTAGAATCATTCCTGTGAAGTAGGACATTGCGTCCGAGCTTCGGTCTTCCAACGCTTTGGCATCAGGGTCCCTTTCTTTAAGAACATTGTCGACCTTGGCAAGATTTGGCCATTTCATTCCTCTCGCGAACCTCCTCAGGGCCTTGACTTGCGACTTCTTGACCTTGAGATGAAATCTTACTATAGATGACATAAGCTTGGGGGGATTTATACTATGTGCGAGACCTACTCTGTTCAGGATCACTGCCAATATTGAATTTCTCAACGCTCATACATTCGCGCCACTTCCTAGCGAGAGCTAAGTCCCAAGCAATGCAGGGCGGTAGCTGAGAAAGTAGTTTCTCCTTTGCCCATTCAGCATGACGTTTTGAGTGAATCCGAAAGTCCAGCTCTAAGCTGAGGAGTAGTTGATGGAAGAATGTCTTATATCCCCCATTATCGGTATAAGTAGCATTGGCGAAGAACTTGGCTACAACCTGGTTCCCCGGGAGGCTGAAGTCGATCCATTGTCTCCGAGTCAAGACGACGATTAGGTCTGCTATCTGTTGTTCCATGCCCCTATGTGGATTGCGGGACTTATCGGGGTCCCTGAGGAAGTTCTTGTAGAGATTCTTGTACATCAGATCCTCGTAGTCCTCTTCAAAGCCCCCCTCTAGATAGATCAAGCGTTCCAAGATGGTCGAAAGCTCCACCTCCCTTGGTTTTATATCGGGCTCTACAAGCTCTATGTCTAGATTCGGCTTCCCAAACGTACTCGCCCAATGATTCAAGGTAATTGTACCAGGCCGAGTTCCGTAGCAAAACGCCATGCTGGGCTGCTCCAGAGTTTCCCATGGATGCTGTGCAGGCCCTGGATCTTGAGGCCGAAATGAGCAAGCAGTAAAGGCAGCATTGAAAGGTATGGCACTGTCACTTTCGGCATTCCCCCCACAAGTCGCATATAGGTGATATGCATCGGGGAAGTTGGGGACCGGGCGTCGCGACCCTTTGAAAACCGGTGTGCCGGAGGCAATAAGTTCCATCGCCTTTCCCTGGGTGAGACTCCCATCTCTTGTGAAGCCCTCAGGCGGCCACTCCGTTAGCGCAGGGAGGTGATGGGGAGAGGTAGAGACATGACTGGCAGCCGATTCCCTCACAGCTGGTTTTGCGACAGGCGAAGAAGGCGTTCCTTGAGATCGCGGTCGACGGCTCCGCTGAGGTTGGGTAGCAGATGGGCGTCGGGACTTGCGGTCTCTGTCGTGCTGGCGAGCATCAGTTTAGAAGGAAAGCTCAGACACTGTACAGTAATGTAGGACTTTGTACATACACCTTTGGAGTCCTTGGAAGTCCGGTCTGAGGAGCCTGGGGAGCTACGGGTCCTGAAGAGATCCAGGATCTTTCTTTTGGCGTCACTCATTCTTGCAAATCAGCTTCATATTGTAGCTCCGGAAGTTGTCGTTGTTGTTGTTATTGTTGTTGTTATTGTTGTTGTTGTGCAGGTGTCGTGTGGCGGGGTTGTCGCGTTCCTTTGCGAGGCTGAGTGAGTTGGGGTTTGTCTCAGAGGCGCAACTGCCATTCATTTACTTCACATAGGTGGACATGGGAAAGAATAATGACTATGGCAATGCCACCGTTAATGACCATGATCTCCTCCGGGTGGACGAGGGAGAAGAGTGAGAGATAGTATGGAGCTCTGTTCAATAACGAATGCAATGCCAATTTAAGTGAAGTGTCAATGTCTTCAGCCTTGCTGGTGACACGTGCGCATCACAGCACATGCATGACATGCAATCCTTACCCAAGGTAGGATAAGGGACTGGTGATCGGTAGTCAGAGGATTATTTGATTGCTACTCCGAGTACTCAGACTAGACAAGACAAGACAAGAGCTCATGTACAATAACAGCCCGCTAGCTGATACTTGATATAATACATGTGTAGACAGACCTTCCTGTCTTTTATATTTCCTATAACCCCTCCTCTATCTGGAACTCCAAAAGACCTTCTATGTCCGTTGTATCGATTACATCACATTAACTCAATTTTCGGCTCCAACTTGCCTGCGAAGATCGTCGAGTTCGCACCGTCAGACCCGTTTAGCTTCTGAATTGCTGCCCGGTACTACCACTCTGTTAGCCATCACTGGAAAATACAGGTAATTGTTAGGGAGTTCTTACCTTGAAGACGAAATTCAAAATCAGAGCGACCATCAACGCAAAGCTCACAAGCATAGGTCCAATCATGTTATCAAAATCCTTCCCGCTCCTTGCAACAATCATTTCTCGTCTCGTACGGTGCATATAATAGCCCCAAGCACCGGCAAAGAAAGCAACTGCGAGGTACGCAATCCCCATGCCCAATCGAAGATTGTCGTCGCCAGCAGAATTGTAAAGGGTGATGGCAAACCCGCCAAGCAAGAAACAGATATGTTGCCACTTGAGGTATGTACGCTCGTTTGCCAGCCACACCTTTGGCTCGACCTTTAATTCTCCAGAATCCTTAATAAGTTGTGTTGGCTCGGTTACCCCTGGAGGTAGTGGGGTGTTCTTCTCCCTGCGTGACTGAGCATATCTCGAAAGCGAGAACGATGGAAAGACGGAAGAAAGTGTACCATAGCCACCGCGAGAACTGGATTCTTCACCAGGATCTCGCGAGTTATCCGTGCCTTGAGAATTGTCTTTCCCACTGAGATTAGAACGTCGGCCTATTCTCTCACCGACATCATTCATGTATGACTTGCTCAATGGCGAGCTGACAGCTGGTTGAAAACTCGGGCTTGCCTTGGACGTCCCGAGGAAGCTTCCAACAACGAGTTGGTCCTCCGCTTTCCTGGCCTTTCTTTCTTCCTCCTCGTCAAAGGCGGTTTGCGGGTCCTTGCGAATGTCCGTCTCAACCTCACTGAGCCAGAAAGGAAGATTATTCACATTATCTTCAAATAGCGTAGCAACTCCATGGGCAAATTTTGAGAAGTGGGGCGATTTGTGCACAAGATGGGATGCCATCAGATCTTCAACCCATTGAGGATGTTTCTTCCCGTCAAATTCCTTGACTTTGATCTCTAGAATGGCATATGGAAACCGGGAGATTTCTCCTTGATTAATGTTAGGAAACGGGTATTCCATGGGGCCATTATCAATGTCAAGTCGATGCCATGCCTCGGGATTTCTACATGGCCGATCTGGATCTATCGAGTCTTCCCGGATAAACGCAAGATGTGTGTCGATAGATACTCTAACTTTGTCGTCCCGGGGTTTCTGAAAAGCCGTGCGGGTATAATTGGCTCGTAAAACTGGTTGCAAATCGTTCTCGAGGATACACTTCTGAATGCTGCTGACAGCGCTCTTGAAATCGTCGATTCTGGCTTGTGGTTGGCCTTGCCGTTCCATTTTCTGCACGCTCTTTTCCATCTTATACTCGCCCTTAATGAACGTCTGGATGTACTTCTCCTTAATGTTAAACCGCTTTTCTTCGCTGCTGCCATTCTCATGTGTGATTTTCTGCTCAATTACAAGTTCTGGGTCCGACTTCAATTGGCCAGCCCACCGGATGCGAATCGATGACGTGTCTACCTTTTGCTCAACTTTCTGATTATACAGGGTAAATTCAGGGCTATCAAAGTACAGAGTATTGAGCGTTGGGTCGCCTTGAGCATCAAGGCCCTGGGAGGCCAGTTCGCTGTAGACGAGCACAGGAAGTCGACGGAGGATGAACGTCCTCACTTCAAGAAGATTATCCATATGCACCCAGACTGATTTTCCTGTCAGAAAGTCTCACACATCTGGGGGGTTTAGATACTAACATTTGTAAGCCATGTGCTTCTCGCCATTCTGCGTCTGTGATTGAGCATCGGCCGGTGGAATTGCTTGGTCGGAAGACTCATCCAACTGCTGGCGGACCACATAGTACATCGTTGATAATCTGTTGAGCAATGGGGCATAGCCCTGCTCAGAATTAAAGGGCCTGCTTGATAGGCGCTGCTGCATCATAGGTCTAATCTTGTAGTTGTTTCCCCGCTTGCGATCATGTTTCTTGACGATTTTGAGGAAGCCAGTATAATTGATATTGCTATACTTCTTCAATTCCTTGGTCTCGTTGATAATGGCGTCCAACTCGTCTTCGATTTCCTTGAACCTGCTGACTGTGATGGTTCCTTTAAGTGTTCCATCTTCTGGAGCCAGCTCTCGCAGCTTCTCACCGGCCCTGTTTGCTCGATCTTCCAAGCTCTTAAAGGCGGACGATTGGAAGGAAGCGACTTTCTCCAACTCGATGTTCACCAATCTGTCTGAGAACTTGTTCTCATCATCCTCGGTCCATCTGGGGTCATCTTCGTCGTCGCGCAGAAGTTTCTTGAAAATAATGTATTAGCGGACCAGTCCATAATTCTCCGGACGATATCCAGAATTGCCTACCTTGAGCTCGGAATAGTTCATATAGTTATCCTTCCATGGCTCGTAGACCGAGTTCCGCAACTTCCTCCCAAAACGCATGTTGAAAAGGGGGGTGGTAGTTGTCGCGTTGATTCAATAGCTAAATTAAACAGACAAGCTACTTCGTGCTGCGTAGATGGAGAGGTGGGAGGACGCAGATGGGCTGAAGTGTCATGTATCGCAGTAGGTGGAAGTGGAGGCACTGAAAGTGACAAGCTTTCTTCTAATTAATCAGATCAGATTAGAGCTTGCGATGGGGAAGTGGGGTGATAATCGGATCCTACCTACTCGTACCAGTAGGAAAGTTAAATGAGAAGGAGAATTGGTGTAGCAATGATGTGTAGTGCTTTTTGGACGAGCGTCAGGGTCTGTTAAGAAAGAAGAAAGACAGAGAGCTTGGGCTTGGGCTTGGGCTTGGGCTTGGGCTTGGTGGGGTGCAGTGCAGTGCAAGTGCCTTTAAAGACTTCAGTGTACGCACGTGCGCCCTCTTATTGGCCATCAATAAATAGCCCTGCTAGTACGAGTATAGGTACCTTATTTACATTAGAGGTACCTAACTATTACACCCCAAGTACTTGCTAACTTTAGGTTGGTAACAAGTTATCACTATGTTGTTAAAACACGTCCTTGTGTATTCTCAATATATATTTGCGTTTGTATGGACTGAGCACAAATGACTATTGGCTTTGCTTGTCACCCTTCAACTAGTCACTTCAGACTACGCAATTTACGGAACTGCGTGTCTCTTATGTCACAATCGTAATAGTCAAGTTAATGTATATGTACTGGCATCTTAATTTTATTTACACGAAATTCGAGGACCGCACGCCGACTCCTAGAAACCAACTAACTGCCATGAAAGACCCGCTGAAATCAAACCATCAATCCAAAATATCAGGAGTACAAGCACGAAGTGGCACCTTCCCGACGCGGGCTCAGGCCCTGTGCCACTGGCAGCCTGGCAAGTCCTCCACCATCAGCAGCCTCATCTTGACTTGTGCCGCTTCCTGCTGGAGAATTATAAGTACTCGCAGAGGGCCACCAACCATGCCTTCTTCAGTTCGCTGCAGCAGTGACCTGAATACTGACCTCACCGGCCAGGCCTCGACCGAAGATCTCCTGAGCCGTACGCTTCACGATGCCACCAGTGACTGGGAGGCTAGTGGACTTTTCAAGATAGAGATCGACCTCACGTGCCGACTGTCGGCCTTCATTAATGCCCCTATTTTTAATTAGCATTTCAAAATCAATCAGAGAGTGTATAACTTACCAAACAATGAGCGACTGGCCACGACGGCAATCGCCGGCTGCGAAGACGCCCTCAACGTTAGTGTGGTATTTTCCAGGTGGCGTCTTGATGTTCTTGCGAGCATCTTTCTCAATTTCGTCACCAAGCACTCGATCTTCCGGGCCAAGGAAACCCATAGATAGGAGTACAAGCTCAGCTGGGAAGAATTGCTGCGAACCATCAACCTTTTTCATGTCCCAACCGCCCGTTGCAGACTTGGTCCATTCCACGCGGATGGTGCTGATGCCCTTGACCTTTCCAGACCCGTCATCAACGAACTCTTCAGACATGACACAAAACTCGCGAGGATCCTTGCCCATGTGCTGCTTGACCTCACTGTGACCATAGTCGACACGATAGATTCTTGGCCATTGAGGCCATGGGTTGTCACGAGCACGCTCGTTGGGAGGCTGTGGCAGCAGCTCAAAGTTCGTGACTGACTTAGCACCGTGACGAACTGAGGTCCCAATGCAATCATTTCCAGTATCACCACCACCAATGACAACAACGTTCTTGTCCTTGGCCGAAATATACTCTCCATCGGCAAGTTCAGAGTCAAGGAGCGACTTCGTGTTTCGGTGCAGGAATTGCATAGCGAAATGAATCCCTTCAAGGTTGCGGTTCTTGATTGGGAGGTCACGAGCAACTGTAGCACCAGTAGCAATAACGACAGCATCGTTTTCAGCCTTGAGACCTGCAAGGGTCACATCTTCTCCGACAGCGACGCCAGTCTTGAAAACTATTCCTTCGGCAGCCATGAAATCTGTGCGTCGCTTGACAATCTTCTTATCAAGCTTCATGTTGGGGATTCCATACATGAGAAGACCTCCACACCGATCGGCACGTTCATAAACAGTCACCTGGTGACCGGCTTTGTTCAACTGATCGGCGCAAGCAAGACCTGAAGGACCAGAGCCAATAACAGCCACGGTCTTCCCAGTACGAACCTTTGGAGGTTGGGGAACCATCCAACCCATGTCAAATCCTCGATCAATAATTGCGCACTCAATTGACTTGATACCAACGGGGTCCTCATTGATGCCGAGAACGCAGGCACCTTCGCAAGGAGCTGGGCAAACACGTCCAGTAAACTCCGGGAAGTTGTTGGTCATTAGCAGGCGGTTGAGGGCTTCTCTCCATTGATTTTGGAATATAAGCTCATTCCATTTGGGGATGATATTGGATATTGGGCAGCCAGAATCAGATTGGCAGAAAGGCACACCGCAGTCCATACAGCGAGCAGCCTGATACTTGAGTTCATCTTCATCGAGTCTCTTTGAAAGCTCAGCCCAATCGCGGGTTCGGGTCTTCGCGGAGCGGTATTTCTCGGAACGGCGCTGGTATTTCATAAAGCCCTTAGTCTTGTCCAAGACCAACGAGCGCTTCTTCTCAACCGCAGAATCACCAATAGTCTCCTCGATATCTTGAAGGTCCGACTTCTTCTCGTGCTTCTCCTTCGAGCTCTTTTCATGGAGCTCACGGACGGGGTTGCCAGGGAGAAGTGGGAGCTTATACTCCAAGCGTTTAGCTTCGGCTAATTTAGCTGCCTCTTCATCCAACACTCGTTTGTAGTCAACAGGTAGGACTTTGACGAAGCGAGGCAGAGCTCGGTTGAAGTCAAGAAGGATACGAGCAGCAAGTTCGGATCCAGTATAGTGGTGGTGGTCCTCGATCAAGCCACGGACAAAAGCAATTTCGGCGGGATCATCAATGCCCGAAGCTTCAACCATTTCGGGGTTGAGCTTGGATAAGAAGTCTTGCTGAATGTCGAGAATGTAGGCAATTCCACCAGACATACCGGCAGCAAAGTTTCGGCCGGTACTGCCCAAAATGAGGACACGTCCTCCAGTCATGTACTCACAACCGTGGTCTCCAACACCTTCAACAACGGCTGTTGCGCCGGAGTTTCTCACAGCAAAGCGCTCTGCAGCCACTCCGCGGAAGAAACAAGTTCCACTCGTAGCACCATACAAGCAGACGTTGCCAATAAGAACGTTCTCTTCCGCCTTGAATACAGCAGCACGGGGCGGGTAGATGATCAGACGGCCACCCGAAAGACCCTTACCAACGTAGTCATTGGCATCTCCCTCCAATTCCAAAGTGATACCAGGCGCACAGAAAGCTCCGAATGATTGCCCAGCGGATCCCTTGATGTTGACGTGAACGGTATCCATTGGAAGTCCCTCTTCACCATATCTCTTGGAAACCTGGTACGAGAGAGAAGTCCCCATGGCACGATCCGTATTGACAATGTCGCACTCAATCCGTGAGGGCAAGCCCTTGTCCAAGGTCAACTCAGCCTCAGATATCAATTTGTTGTCCAATCTAACGTAGAGACGATGGTCTTGTTTTCGGACGTTGAAGGTAGCAACACCAGGTCTAAGCTTGTGTGCTGGTGTAAGGATCAGAGACAGGTCGATGTTCTGGGTCTTGTTTGAGCGGAGGTCCTCGCGAACTCGCAAGCATTCGGCATGGCCAACCATCTCGTTGATAGTTCTGAAACCAAGCTTGGCCATGATGGCTCGCAATTCGTTAGCAATATAGTAAAAGAAGTTAATTACATGTTCAGGAGTCCCCTGAAATTTCTTCCGGAGCTCGGGATCCTGAGTCGCAATACCGACTGGACAAGTATTTAAGTGGCACCTAAAGTTAAAATATCAGAGTCAGCATTGCTTGTTCAGTAGCGTTCCAAAGGTTCGTGGGGAACACAAAAGCGGCCATCAACATGGCCTTTTTAATGTGCCAGTTGGGATGGAACATTATAAACCAGTGCCTCTTTTGCTGCCTAAGACAAGGCCAACCAACTACGGTTTTCAAATGAATGAAAATCCGGGCCAAGATGTCCCAGGGAAGATGGATGTCTCAAAAACTTACTTTCTCATCATAATACAGCCCATGGCGATTAGAGGGGTTGTGGCAAAGCCCCATTCTTCGGCTCCGAGAAGACAGGCGATGGCGACGTCTCTGCCAGTCCGAAGTTGACCATCAGTCTGCACAACAACACGACCACGGAGATCATTCAGAACCAAAGTCTGATGGGTTTCGGCAAGACCGAGCTCCCAAGGCAGGCCGGCATATTTGATACCGGTCCACCTAGAAGCACCAGTTCCACCATCGTGGCCAGAGATCAAAATGTGGTCGGCCTTAGCCTTAGCGACTCCAGACGCAACAATTCCCACGCCAGTCTCGGAAACAAGTTTAACAGAGACTCTTGCACGAGGGTTGGAGCATTTGAGATCATAGATTAACTGTTTCAAGTCTTCGATAGAGTAGATGTCGTGGTGGGGTGGAGGCGAGATGAGACCAACACCAGGCGTCGAGTGGCGGGTTCTAGCAATGGACTTCGAGACTTTGTGGCCAGGGAGCTCTCCACCTTCTCCAGGTTTAGCACCTTGAGCCATCTTGATCTGAAGCTCGTCCGAATCGGCCAAGTAGTTAGACGTAACCCCAAATCGACCCGAGGCAACTTGCTTGATTGCCGAGCGCATAGTATCACCATTTGGCATTCTCTCAGATCTCTCGGGGTCTTCACCACCTTCGCCGGTGTTGGACTTTCCACCAAGACGATTCATAGCAACGGCTAAGGTTGAATGAGACTCCATGGATATTGAACCATATGACATGGCACCAGTACAGAATCGGCGCACAATTTCCGTCCAAGGCTCAACCTGGTCGATCGGAACTGGCGTACACTCATCGAATTTGAAGTCAAGAAGACCTCGAAGTGTGCAAGCTTTGATCTGCTCGTACTCGGCGAGCGAGTATGCCTCATACGATTTATCGTTCTTGGTCCGAACTGCATCCTGGATGTTGGCAATTGAGGTAGGATCATTGATATGTGGCTCTCCGCCATCACGCCAGTGGTATTCACCAGATTCAGCAAGACCTGGGATACCGACAGTGTATCGGGAAGGAAAGCCTTTTTCGTGGAACCGGAATGCATCTTCTGCAATGAGCTCAAAGGTGATTCCCTTGATTCTAGTGGCAGTGCCCTTGAAGCACCGATCCACGACAGTATCATCAACACCTAGGGCTTCGAAGATCTGGGCACCCTTGTAACTAGCCAAGGTAGAAATACCCATCTTGCTCATGACTTTCAAGATTCCACCATCTGCAGAATACTTGTAATTACGAATGAGTGTATCATCACTTAGCTTTTTCCTGATCAAGCCCTCACGGTTGAGCTTAAGAATACACTCCATGGCGAGATACGGATTTATGGCATCTACACCGTATCCGACTAACACGCACATGTGATGGACTTCACGGGCTTCCGCAGTCTCAACCACCAAAGCTGCGAGTGACCTCCATTTGTTGTTGACCAAATGATGATGAACCATACCAGAAGCAAGTAGAGCAGAAACAGGGACACGATCGGCAGAGGTGGCACGGTCAGAGAGAATAATGATACGGTCCTTGTTCGTGATTGCAGCAGTTGCTTGGTCGCAGATGTAATCGAGATGATTGATATAGCCATTGACGCCTTCGGATTTGGGGAATGTCAAATCAATGACCTTGACCGTCCACGAGGGGTTGAGCTTGCTGATGTTCTTCAAAGCGTTGAACTCGGGAATCGACAGAACAGGCGTTGGTAGCAATAATCGAGCACATTGGGATTGGTCCATTTCCAATAGATTACCTTGTGGGCCGACATAACACTCCAAAGACATGACAATGGCCTCTCTGATAGGATCGATTGGTGGATTGGTGACCTGTGCGAAGAGCTGCCGGAAATACTCGTAGAGCAAGCGAGGTGCTTCAGCAAGACATGCTAGAGGAGCATCATTTCCCATAGATCCAAGGGCCTCCTTTTCGTCGGAAGCCATAGGCCCTAAAAGCAGACTGACTTGTTCGAATGAATATCCAAAGGCCCTCAGCATAGCATCCTCTTGAATTGCTGCAGAGTCAGGTTTCGCAGCGAGATCCAGGGTTCCATCGGTGACTAGATCTTCGTAAATCTTGGGCAAGCTGATAAGCTCTTTGTGAAGCCATGTTCGGAAGTCGTGGCGGTTGGAGACCGTACTCTTCAGCTCGGCATCGTCAATGATTCGGCCTGCAAGCGTGTCGACAAGCAACATCTTTCCCGGCTGCAATCGACCTTTGAGAACGACACGCTCGGGATCAACTTGGATGGTTCCGACCTCCGACGCACAAATGATTCTATCATCATCCAGAACATAGTATCTGCAGGGCCGAAGACCATTTCTGTCAAGATTTGCACCGCAGTATCTTCCATCCGCAAATGTGAAGAGGGCTGGTCCATCCCAAGGTTCCATTTGGCAAGCCGCCCATTCATAAAAGGCAGCCTTGGCTGGATCCATGGCAGCATTGCCCTGCCAAGCCTCGGGCACCATAAGCATAACAGCTTCAGGCAATGACAAAACCCCATTTACAGTCAACAACTCCAGGACGTTGTCGAAAGCAGCGGAATCAGAGCCACCATCTTCAACAATGGGATAGAGCGATTCGAGCTCTTCGCGAAAGACATCAGACTGCATGACACCCTCACGCGCACGCATCCAGTTCTTGTTACCTCGCAGTGTGTTAATCTCACCTAAGTAGGGTGTTAGTGTAAGCACGGCATGGGGATTTACAAAGTTCCATACCATTATGAGCTGCCCATCGCAAGGGCTGAGCACGATCCCACGAAGGAAAGGTATTGGTAGAAAAACGGGAATGTACAAGAGCAAAATGGGCTTCGTAATCAGCGTTTACCAGATCATAATAATACTGATAAACCTGCACAGGTGCAAGCTGGCCCTTGTAAACGATATTCTTGTTAGAAAGGGAACATAGATAAAACCAATTGTGAAGACCAATGGTATGGGTCGCACGCTTTCGCAGCACGTAAAGTTGTCTCTCGAAATATTTCTCATCAAAATGATCAGGATCTGTGGTCTCTGGCGAGTTTCCTGGCCCATAGGCAGATGCTAGCACAACGAAAGGCTGCAAAATAATAGGCTCACGAGAAGCAGCGGCAGGGCCAAGAAGAGTAGAATCTTTAGGAGGCTCTCGCCATCCCAATACCCTCAAACCCAGTGATTCTGAGATATCCTCTAATTGTCTCTTTGACTCTTGTAAGGTCTCCTCATCTGGTTTGAAGAAAAGATTGCCCACTGCATATTGACCCATAGGAGGAAGCTTGATATCCGTTTCGCGTTCGAAATTCTTGATGAAAAACTTGTGAGGAATTGATGTCATTACACCCGCTCCATCTCCGTCTCGTGCATCTGAGCCCACCGCACCCCGATGGGTCATGTTACAAAGGAGGTTTCGTGCTACGTGTTTAACATGTCAGCGAACACAGATTCAGGGTATACAAAGGTCTGGGCATACCATCGCTGACGATTTTGTGGCTCGCCTTGCCCTTTATGTGGCTAGAGCCAATGTCAGTTCTCGCCGCATTTGCACATGTGATAGAGCAAGTGTTACCATGCAAAGCCCACTCCACAGGCATCCTTCTCCAAGCCGGGATCGTACAACCCTCTGTTTGTTCCTGTCAGCGCACGCTCTCCATGATCGAGGTGGAAGTGGAAGAGGTCAACTTACTGCTTCACGGGCAGAGCGCCCGCCCATGACTCGTTTTTCTCGGTCTGATATTCATACTGATGGTACGGTGCGTTTTCGGCAATGATCTGGGTTTTTCTGTCGTCGAATTCGTCAACTTTTGCCATGGCAAGTTGCGGCGACTTGGTAAAGCGGGGGCGCTCGCTCTATGTTTCGTGGGAGACGTGGTCTGCTCTCTGGTTGCCTTCACGTTAGTTAGACCTGGCAAAAAATTGCTTGAAAAAAGATGCTTTGCGCGAAGGTTGATTCGAAAGCCCGATGCAAGTAGTGAGTAGAAAACGAGCGCTTGCAGTGTATTTCATATGGGACAATTATCAGACCTGTTGTGCCGTGTCCAGATTGACATGGCGGGTAGCACGGACAGCTGGGAATGACAATGAGACACTGTGTACTGTCGTCTCCTCTCGTCTCCAAAACGCATGAAAGGGCCGTAGGTGCGGATTGAGGGGTACAGTACTAACAGCAAGGCATGGGGAGGGCAGGGGAAGAGCTTACAATGCTTTTCAGGATCAGTTTGTCGGAGCAAAGCTGCGACAGTGACAGCAACGGCGACAGCAACAGTGAAAATAGCAGGTCAGATTGAAGATGACTTGCCTACCTGTGAGTTAAGAAGAAGGTTTTGTTTTTCTGGTGGGGGATTTATCGTTTTTATAATAATGGCGCTAACGAGACTTAGTCCGAGTTACTCCTCTTCGGCGGAGGGCGGGTACCGGAGTACCAGCAGTACTGGAAGTCGAATCTCTTTTGCAGTATTCTTCCGTTTATTATTGCAGCCATTGATTGTTCTTGTTGTTATAATTGAATTGCACTTGAATAAAGGGCTGTCTATCTCTATAATCATAATGTCATACTATGGTCCCTCAAAGCAATTCTTGCTGGGTAGGATGCCTGGGTAGGTACAAGTAGTCATATAAGAATCATCGCCCGTCCTCTCCACTTCACTTCCCAGGACCCCGCACAGACAGACAGCTGCATGTCGTGGTTGTGTGATGTACATGTTGATGCAACAACGTGAACGTGCAGCAGAGATAGCCAATCAGCGAGCATATAATGTAGCCTCAATTTTCCGGGGGAACAGTTTGAAGGATTTTTTTCTTTCATCCCAAGCCCGATATCGGTAAAGCAGGGTCGGGGTACTTTATACGAGGGGGGAGGGGGGGGGGTGTCGCTGCTGTACGAAGGAGTACCGGTAAGCAAGGGCAAAGCTTTAAGGATGGGGTGAGGTGGGGTGGGGTGGCTGGCCAAATGCTGGAATAATAATATCCATCTTCTCATTGGTCGTGTCATCGAGAAATGACATCGAAGAGAAAGCTTTGGCCAATGAGATGTCCCGGATAGTGTGATCTTGACCGAAAAAGGCCCGGCGTGCTTCTGCTTCAGGAGAAAAGGTCAACGAGTGTTTGACGAGAATAATTACAAACGGAATTATTAACAATCTACCATACGGTACAGTACATGCCCGAGGACAGTGCAGTGTAGTCATGACCTAGGACTCAGGACTCAGGACTCCATAAGAGGGGAATCTCTATGTTGCATTGCAAAAACAGCCAGCGCACCGCACCTTAATACTGGTACAGTACATAAAATAACGTACAGCATTCTCGCTGCGTAGAAGTACCCGTATGTGTAGCACCGTAGCAGCCTGTGTTCTGGATAGAATCACCCAATCTGGGTTGCCCATGCATTTGCACTGTGGTGCATTGGAGAGCCTTTATTGTCAAAATACCTATTAACTTAATAAGACATTTGAATCCGAACATTCTCAAGCAAAATTCAACTGCCTGGAGATTCATACAAGTACTTATATACTTTATTTAGTTAGGGTGCTTCTTTTCAAGTCGTTGTCGTTGTCGTTCATCTTAGGTACTAAGGGTACTCCGTATGTTACATGCGTTTTAGGCTAGAACAAGGCTGGATTTTAGGCCTTGGGTGCGACATAGGTGCCTATAGTCAAACAATAATTAAGACTGATGGGTTTTAAGCCATCACACGTTCAAATCGGAAAAATATCACTACTTTACTATGAGAGCCTTATTAATATGTTCCAGTCAACTCCAGGCCACATACTATAATACGACCGTCCATAGCCTTGAGCAAGTTGCTACCCCAGGCTTAAATCCATAAAAGCGAGAAGCATAGTCTCTCAGAGAAGTGGCCTCCACCTCGGGAGAGAAACCGAAAAGGCGGAAACTGCTGACTTAAGAGATCGGTTGGAAGAGTGTAAAGCATCGCTGTTGGAGGTAGACAAAGTCCGATGTTGCGAATGCTACTGAAAAGATGGAGAGAAAGCCGAATTTATAGAAATCAAGGAGGGATTCATTATATTTGGCGGAGACGCTGCAAGAGAAATGGAGTTGGAAAGGCTCGCGGTGTCTGGGACTCCTGAGACTCCTGAGACTCCTGAGACTCAAATGGAAGATTAAAAAGAATGAAGATGTTACAAGAGCTTTCTACCTAGGTATCAAATTTATATTTATAATTATATTTATACTTAAGTGGAGCTTATAGCAGTGGGGGATCCTTGCCTTCCTCACTTTGGACACGCACGGGCCTCGAGGCTGAATTAACTACCAACCTACTTCATACGATAACAAGGCTGGATCATAAGCAAAAGCTGACAACACCATCTGCAAATAATCATAGCACTCCTTTCTTCATACACCTATAGGGGCTTGCTAAATCAAACATAATGTTCTCCCTACCAAGTCTCGCCCCTCAAGATGTACGTCCAGGCCTCCTTCTATACCCATTTATACTTATTTGCCCTAGTCGCATAGCATCTGGTATACGTCCAATTCTACACATATCTCTCAAGCCAGGGAAACACTTCCCGATCACCCTGGCGCTTCCGTCCAAAATCAACATGCAGGGCAATCCCATCGGCGGCACCTTGCAGCCCACCGCCATCCTCTTGCGCGACTGCGTCTAGACGAGGAATACATAGAACGCCGTAAACAGAATGTCCAGAATTATGGGAACTCATGGATCAAACCTCCGGGCATCCCCAAGTCCTTATACCAGCTACGAGAAGAAAAGCGAGAAATGGAGGAACATCAAGAGGCATTAAGACGCGAGGCACTGGCGCAAGAGCTGGCCGAGGCTGAAGCGGGAGGTGTTGACGGGCTTTTACAGGGCGAAGGCATGGACGGCGATATGGAAGAAGCAAGGGATCTGGATGATGACGTGCCAGAAGCAGAGACCACTCAATTAGAAGCAGACGAGGCGGAAGATTCTGACAACGAGGATTTGGAGCAGGATGAGGGTGATGAAGTTCCAAGAGGGATACTTGCTTCACGGCTGCCAGATGATGTCTACAGAGAGGCTCTTGTTCGTGGTGAAGAGGTTGGTACGACACGCTTCGGTGATGAAGGGGGCTCGACCATCGATGGGGACGAATCGCAAATGCTCCAAGAAGAGGATCTCGTTCATTTAGGAGCAGGTCATCAGGATATGGACATGGACATGGATGCAGATCTTGATGCCGAAATCCCCGAAGCCGGAGGTTACGAACATACCGATACAGAGGCCGAGCTGAGTAGTAGTGACGATGATGATGAGAGCATTGATGCTGGTGTACTTCCCCGTTATCAGCCAGGCGCGAGCATGGTCAGAAGCGATGGGACACAGAATAGTTTGGACTTAAGCAGCATGTTATCAAATGGAAGTAGCCAAGTAGGAAGCAGTCCGAGGCAAAGGTCAGCTCGTCGAGCACGAGCGTAGGGGCCTTGGTAAATTAGTCTTTATCAATGAAGACAAGACTCTCTAACCAATCTGATGCCAGTATACTGGAATATCTCAAGGCCGGGTGAGTGATTATTGAAATTTTCGCAGCTATGTTAGTCAATAATACCAAACACCCTCGTGAACAAGGAGTTTCAGCAATAATGTTTCCCGAAAATGCAAGTGGTATTAACACGGTTAAGCCCCATGGCTACCAACAATTATCCCCTATCATACAAGCCATCCCAAACGCCCAAACGTATGCATATACTATCCATCATCCTCTGAAGTCTGTATTCCTTCCAAAGTGTAACGAGCTATGGTCTCAAAAGACCCAGACGTAGAAGAAGAGAAAGCCCACCGCCGCGAAGAAAGCCAGCCAGACCTTCCACCCCACGCCGGTTTTTTCGGCCATAATCAGCATGCGGTTCATGGTCCCCCGTAGCCGCACCCTCGTACCGTCAAAAGATTCATTCATCTTCTCTGCTAGTGCAGAAGAGTCGCGGATCTCGTCGCCAATTGCAACAGTCATCTACAGGATAAAGTCAACACCAGCTTTTGTTCGACAACATGACATACTTACGTCCTTCAGCTGTCTGACTTTGCCCAGTATTCCCTCCACATGGCCGTCATTCTGACTCTCCAGTTCATTAAGTACTGCGTCGCTGTATTGGCCTCTGTCCGTGATGTATGAGTTATCTGGCCTATACGTGTCATACTCCCCGGCCCACCCAGGACCACAACATACCTCGAATTTGGTGTAGCAGGTCTATAACCAGGCCTATCTACTCCTAACCCACCACCGAGACCTGCGGAGCCGTTCGGAGCCCCAGAGTAGCCGTATCCACCTCCGTAACCCCCTGGTTTGCTTGGGCTTGCACTGCCAGCTCGCGTCTGGTCGCTCGCGCCGCCGTTATAGTTCTCAAAGAGCGCACTCCTTGGATCCCGCTGGTGGAGTGACGAGCCGCCGAACCTGCTGTAGACAGACTGTTAGCAGGTAGGAGACAAAGTAGTGCGGGAAACAATATCTTGAGAGACGTCGCTCTCATCTCCTCTGCACGAAATGGGCTATCTGACGCGAGCTAGTATCGCAACACGATGCCAATATGATAAGTATATGGGCATGGAAGCTAACCTTGATGCCATTACGGTGTTCAGCGTTGGGCTTTTGGATGCTCGAGAATTCAAGGTCTAAGTAGCTTGTAATTTGACGAAGCAGTGTACTGTAGTCACTAGAACTAAGAAATTTCATTGATTGCCTTTGTTGTACAGTTGGTGTCGCAACCTATTTTGGTGCCGCCCGTGTGGACGTTGTATATTATGCAAATTGTTCATTTCAGAGTAAAGAATATACGATTGTCTGGTGGTTGTTCATTTATTTCTGCTATTTCCATGTCTAAAGTACAGCCTTGTTAAGGCGAAAATGCAGTGTCATTTCCATGCCTAATTCATAGCATCGTATGCCCAACATCTTCAGATGCTATGCCCCAAGGAAGAAACTTTTGCTGATTGAACGAAAGATACCGATGAATTGCGTGTGTTCGATACAAGAAAGGGAACCCAAGCGAAGGCACGACGAGTATTGGCGGACCAAGGAGCCAATGAGTACGAAATTGTCCATAGCTCAGCCCTAACACTCACCCGACATGGCTTCGACAATCTATCTATTCCTCCATCTCGTCGTCAGGAGCCTCGAAATCCCCATCATCTTCGGATTCTTCGTCCTCCTCCGGGTTCTCCTCCGCAGCCTTGGCAAAGTCAATCTTGCGGCCACGAGTGCGACGGCCATCAGAGATGATGTTTTCAGTGTCTATCTCCTCCATGTTATCGTCATCGGGTTCATCCACTGGTGTCTGTAAACAAGTGCGCAGAGCGATCGGGTAGAGGAAGAAGCTTACCAACAGGTTCATTCTGCAAAATAGGTCAGTAAATGCGATCACGAGGAGGTGGGATACTGTGCGCAACATACATCATCAACTTCTTCTTCGCTGGAGCTGTCCTCGCCCTCCATGTTCACTTCACGGGTCTCAGGTTCAGCCGCCTTGCCCTTGCCCTTGGCATCGGAAGTAGGGTTGGCTGCGCCGCCATTCTCTTGCAGAGTCGCTGATCCATTTTTATCGGCCATGTTGACTGTTTTCTGGAGGCTGGAAAGGTATTGTGGTGTTGACTGAGGTATGTGTATGTTGTTTGTCCTGGGAAGTGGGTTGTTTGATATTGTTTTGGAGAGTCGCGTTTTACGCGTGCCTACCTAAGTAAGAAGCGAGCTATATTAGTGAAGGCAACAAAAGCGGTCTCAGATGCCAAAACAAAAACAAGACGTAGTTGTACCAGTAAGTGTCTTTGTCCATACCACAGAAGATACAGTCGTCTGAATGACTTGTGTGCTGTTTACTGTAAATACTGTTTCTCCAAGTGCTACTGTGAAGCCATTGAAGCGAGGACGATGTCAAGGTACAAAGAGGGTGAAGATATTTGGAAGGTTTCGAAATAGGAATGCCATTAGAGGGGGAAAGGTCTTCTTTATCATAAGGTGGTCTTTCGATACACAGGGCATCAAGTCAACTCAATGGAAGCGGTTGAAACAGGTGCTTTAAGTGGACTCACTGAGATACTCACCGCATGCATGCAAGTCAGGTATCTACTCGAGTATTGACAGCGTATACGCCAGTGATAAAACTGCTGAAGTTCTGGCTCAAAATTGGTACAATGGTAGACATACATTTCAAGTCTGCAGGTATCTTCATGCCTAGGTAGACAGGAGTCGAAAAATCGCAGGCGTTCATCTAACTAGAGGCCCAGCACTCCGTACTGCAGCATCCGATCATTCCCCTCCTCCAGTCGTCATCAGAAGCATGACGCCGCCAAGTAACACCCACCAGTACCTACAGCCCAAATATTAGTCATGAGCGTTCCCTTACAGAGGCTAGTTGACTTACTTCTGCAGCATTGTCTTCTCGGGAACAGGCTCCTCCAGTTTCCCTTGCGGTGATAGGACAACAGGTCGGTTCAGCTCAGGATTCTTTCCCTTCCCCATCTTCAACACGGTAACCTTTGGCCCGAAATCCCTTGTCTGCCCAGCATCAATTTTCGCGCTTTTGCAAGTAACCCCTATGATTCCACCTTGTGCATCGAGGGATAGCACCAATGTTGGCGAGTACCCCTTGGAAAAACTCTCCGCGGATGTCATAGACGTGGAAGACTTCCAGCTTGAAGTTGCGGCATCGTAGGCGCCGATGCGCAGAAGCTTAGAGTCTAATGAAAGCTCTGGCGACTCGAAGGAGAGCAGCTCTGCGGACAGCGTGGAAGGATTATAGGAGACCACGGCGAGGGTATTTATTGGCTCAGATGACGATCCAACTGTCTGGATGGAGATTGTCATGCTATCGGTCAATTCAGACGAGGCGATGGCTCCGAACGCCTGGGCACAGAGTGCGAAGACAAAGTATAGGTTCCTCATTGTTGTTGTTGTATTGGTATAGCGCTCTGTTGGGAATAATTGGTATCTGTAGAATCAGACGAAGCTCAGCCTTGTCATTTTTCGGGGGGGAGCACGCGGAAGTTCCCGATTCGTTCGTCCCACAGTTCACCCCTCCCCCTACACAGTAGCGAAGTTTTCCACTTCCAGCAAATAACAGTAGCACAATGTCATCACGAACACGTTCTCAATTTGAAGCGATAAAGCTTCCGCACGGATCGTTTCTCATCTTCGATCGGGCAAAGCACTTATGCCGTATCACGCACCACCTTTCTCTATGTGAACAAACCGTCAAGTAGCATATATCCCAAACCAAACGCCATTTTCCTAATGCAGCCATTTGATGAACTAAAAAAAAGACCCGGGGTATCTCCATTCTTGATTCCTTCATGATATTCCCTTACTGCTACTAGCATCTGCAGCACCTGCTTTGCGCGTAGAAACGTCCTCCATCCAGGCTTTCCACTTTACATCATTATCTTCTTCTGACTTTACCTCTGGGCTCCCCTTGCTCTGAACGCTTTCTTCATCGCCATCTTCTTCATCCTCTGTTGAGCTTGAGTCATTCTGCAGCTCGTAGCCGTCAGAACGCTCGACTAGCCCTCTATAGTAGTCGACTAGCACCTCCGGGTTGGGAACTATCTTCCAATCAACTCGATAAAGGAAGTCGAGTTCAAGCAGACCTAGCTCCGCTAATTTAATTCCGCCAACTCGAGCATAGGTGGCGTTGTTCCAGAAAGAATCGGAAAGGCCTTTTGCAGCTACTGTTGCAGCTGTAATCAAGAAGCGATGGACTGTGAGAGTAGTGATCGTGAAAGCGGGATAAAGTGAGCAGAGTCGATCTATGTAGTAAACCATGGAAAGAAGTAAGGGCGGAGTAAGCGTTGCATGTTTAGCAAGCCTTTGGAGATAATCAAGTACAGAAATGCCAGGAGGAGTCCTTCAAGGCGTTAGCTCGGCATGTAATGGCAGATATGATTTCCCTCACCTTGAATGAAACCGAGTGAGGACCCCACTTCGGAGGGGAAGACTGTCGTTTGTTTGAATAAGCTCCGATATCATGTTGGCTATAAGTATAACCATATCTTCAACTTCGCAGAACTCATATTTAGGTGGTAAAACCTTGACTTGAGCCTGGGCCGACTTGGCACGTTTTGGCGCTGAAGTCTGACTGTGGTTGTGCGTTGAAACCTGCCCATCTCGACATTGCCGTCTTTTCATGCCAGGAGACTGGGCCTGTAATATTGGTCTGGACGGAGAATGGGGTGGTACACTGGCGACAGACGACGAAGCGGCCATCTGTTGTGTCTGTTCTCGCTCAGCGACATCCTGCGAAGGCACGCCTTCCAGCTTCAGATTCATGACGGGGCTTTGCCACTGTGTGCTAGCGTCAACATATTGCACTCGGCGGGGAGTGATTGTTCTCGGGGCCGTAGATTGTGGATTGGAGGTGGCGGGGTCTCTTCGTGACAATGGAAGCGGTGGTGGCAATGACTGCGAGGCAGGTGCATAGTGAAATATGGGTGAAGACGCAGGTGATCGAGGATGCGATAGAGATTTCAGCATGATCCTGAAGGTAGAATCATGATCGATTGACTATATGGTCTCCTGGAGTTTCGATGGCGACTAGAGAGTGGGGTGGAGTTGGATCTCCTTTTCCAGGTCAATCTACTAGTACTATAAGAATTATAGAAAAAACGTGCTAAGGGGACGCCTCTGAGAGACTAGATGTAAAGGCGGGGGGACTCCAGCCTCCAGCCCTTCATCCGCTACTTGTCTGTTGTATTATTTGGGAGTGGTCGAAATGCGACTGCTCCTTCGTCTCTTTATATTTGAAGTGAAGCGGTGGGAGGATGCGTGGTGTCGATTAAGTGTCTTTATGTGGCGGTACTTGGTAGTGGGGGCGCGATTGAACGAACAACTTAAGTGAAGATCGGGGCAGAAGGGAGAATTTGAAGCTCGCGGGATTGCATCTATTATTCAGTACTGCACTATACTGTATTGTGAGGCTAGGTTGGATGGGGTTGGTCAAAAGAGCGTGCAAGTATCCATGTTTTTGGCACCAGAGAAGAAAAGCTCAAGCAAAGATGATGGCACGGACAAGAATAAGATAAGACAAGGCTGAGGATCTTGCGGAGGCTGCGCTGCCTTAGCGCAACATTTCAGCCGGCGGACTTTACATAACCATTTATTTATTAGGTACTCACTCACTCTCCCTTCATCATTATTACACTCTCCCAATCAATCTGCCAATCGCTCATTCACTACACGGCAGTATTACATTGTACCATCACATTTGACTACATTCACCAACTCAACCGCTGCCACTGCTCAATTACTCAGTTTACGCTTGGTAGTCACACTTACATAGTCAGTGTACTGTATGCCCCTCGCGAATAAACCAACATCGATTGCATCTCTGCTAGTTGCCTTTGCCTCTGTCTCCGCCTAACCGCATCCACGCCCACCTCCATTCAGAACCAGCCTCCTCTACTTCTGCCTCTGTCTCTACCAATACCGCCAAGTTTCCCGCCATGGCTCGACAGGCTTGGATATCGCAGATTCGCAACGCCAAAACTCCCGCCGAGCAAATATCCATCCTACGAACCCTAAAGAACGAAATCATCGGCCATCCCCTGAAGAAAGAACTGGTTGTAAGCCTGGGAACACTCGATCCGGTTGTACGTCTAGCATCAAACAAGCTCGCTGCTAGGCAAGACGGCAAATCCCACAATCACAGCTTTGCATCTAAGCCTCTGCTGGAGGAGGAGACGTTACGACTACAGGGCTTGCAAGTTATAGCCAGCATTGCTTTAGGTATCACATCGATCGCGTCTACGTCTCTTGGTTCTTGATCTGGCTAACCATTCTCATCAGGAGGGCCTGCCTTTCTTCCCTTTCTACAATCCGCTTCTGCCTTGCCAGCCATTCTTTCTAATCTCTGTCCATCGAATAATCCCGCCCAAATAGTCCTGGCATCTCTTCGGGCTCTTTCAAATCTGGCTGATTCGGCCTCTCTGACTTCTGGTACAACAGCATTGGGCACAGGTGCTATTGCCGAAGGGTTCTTCGCCCACCAATATCTTACTTCCCTGTGTCGTATCTTATCCCAGACCTCGACTACCTCGATTGTCCAATGTCAGATATCGATTGCAGCATCTTTAATTGGTAAGTTATGTCGGGAAGAGCGCCACCAACAAGGATTGGCAAGCTCGGGCGTACTCGATGCTCTTGCAACGAAACTGGCAAGCTTCGTCTTAGCTGAAGGTCTGGTCATACCCGGTGCTGAGACTCTAGCTCAGCGGGATGGCCTCCAGGAGTTTTTTCCAGCCACTACACCTCCAAATGCAAGCCTTTCGGTGATATTGGAGGCGATTTCAGTCGTTATTGCCAATTCCAAATTTCGGGCATCGCAGCTCTTATACTCCCCAAGTATTCTAGCCGTGTTTCCCCCCACTCCAGCTGAGGAATTTGTAGCTACTCAGAATGCACGCGCTGCTTGGAATGCTTTCAACCTAGCCGGTCTAGGTGCTCGACAAAGTCACTTGAACGCTATCGACTACCTACTGCCATCCATGCCTCTCCACCAATCGAAGAGTACCAGCTCTCAGGCATCTGCATTCCCTCCGCTGGGCGCTTCCGGTTCTAGAGAGCAACTAGTGCCAAATGGCCGCTCTGGTCCAAATAAATACAATAGCGCCTCCCTTCCTTGCTGGGGTGATTCATCTAGTCTTGATCCTGGACCAGTATCCCCAGACTCGCCTGTATCCAGCCCGGAAGAACCGGAGAGTCCTTTGATCGCGTACCTCATATTAACTTTTCGAACACGAAGTGGCAAGGAGAGACTAATGGCTGCCTCGGTCCTGACAGTGCTCTATAGAGCTGGGTTGACCAAGAAGGCCAGGGAAACTACCATCGGCTTGCTAGTAGTGCCCATTCTAGTCCAGATGTTAGACGAGATCGCTACTCCAGTCAAGCCGAAGGACAACCTTGCAGATGATGAAGCAGTACGCTTTCAGTGGGCAATCAAAGAACGCGCACCTGCAATACTTGCATTGCTTATCACAGATAGTGAATACCTTCAAAAGGCTGCGTTCGATGCTGGTGTGGTGAACAAGCTCTCGAAAATGTTGAAAGTTTCCTACGATCCAGTCACTGAGACGTCAAAATCCCGTTCCTGGTCGCCAAATTGCAAGCAAACCGGCAACGTGGGAGAAGGTTTCGAACCTGGCAGTTTCACCCACCCGGGCCAGACGCCACAATTAGTTCATAAAGTCACGGTCAGGGAGAGTTCTTTGAAAGCCATTGCCGCACTTGTTCCTTTCAAGGATGAGTATCGGAAGGCGATCGTGGATCAAGGCATGATACCTTATATCGTTGAATCTATGAACTCCAATCCTAGCAAGCCGTCACCCAATACGAGCGACCAGGCAGAAAGAGTCATCAACAATTCGAACGCAACTGGGATTGGGCAAGGATACGGAGTGAACTCAATTGATGTTTTGATCGCTGCATGCGGCGCTATCCGAGCTCTTTCACGTTCGGTCGGTATTCTCAGAACAACTCTGATCGACAACGGCGTTGCTATGCCTGTATTTCGACTTCTTCAGCACCCTGACATCGAGGTCCAAATTGCAGCTACCGCGACTGTTTGCAACTTAGTGACCGATGTCAGCCCAATGCGGGAGGTAAGGCAATTCCAGTGTCCTGTTCATAGAAATCAGCTAAACCCTACCCTAAGGCTATCGCTGAAGCAGGTGTTCTCAAGATACTTTGCGAGCACGCGCATTCCATGAATGCAAAATTAAGGCTCAACGCCGTATGGGCCCTGAAGCACTTTGTACATTCTGTCAGCAATGACATGAAAAGATTGTGTCTCGAGGAGCTTGGTCAGGGTTGGCTAGTCCAGCTTATTTGTGACGATACCGAAGATGAGGCCCTTTCCTCGTCAAGAGGGAATGACGAGGGTGGCCCAACGTCGGAATCGCATGATGAATTGGATGAGGATGTTGATATGGACCAGTTCGAAGATCATTTGGACTCTGCTTTCGCTGAATCACTGGGCCAGCCCAGCAGTTCGCGTCCGGGTAGTGGTCGCAGCAAGTCGATCCAACAAGCCGAGCTTCGACTTGCGGCATTGAAGGACGCAGAAACAAACCCCGCAAGGAAGGCCAGGAAAGATGACATAGCCGTGCAGGAACAGGGACTCGACTTCATTCGCAATCTTATAGGGGGTGCTGGTCACGGCAGTACCTCCGAGACTACAGAGATGATTGATTTTCTGTTCAGCGCGTTAGGACAGGACCGGGTGTTCGACATTCTGGCATCCAAGCTACGACCTAAATTTGCCAACCTGTTCAATCGACGAAACACGTCGTCACCCAACTCCCAAATCATCCCCCCGCAATCCGAGATCATCACCGCTGTTGGTTACATCCTTGTACATATGGCAGCAAGCATTCCTCGTCACCGTCAACTTGTTATTGCGCAAACAGAGTTATTAAAGCTCCTAGTACCACAATTTCACAACCCTACCGTTGAGGTTCGCCACGCTTTATGCTGGTTGGTCACCAACCTCACGTGGGTAGATCATACAAATGATACACAGGCTTGTATACAGCGAGCGAACGAATTGAAGAAGCTTGGGTTCCTTGCGAAGCTAGAGATGCTTGAACAAGACCCGGAATTAAATATAAGAGAAAGGGCAAAATCGGCGGTGTGGCAAATGAAGCAAAGTTATTAAATATAGATCTAGTTAGATTCTTATAATTATATAAGATATGCTAATAATATAAATATAATAGTAAAATAGATAAATTATAGTATATAGTATAAATAGTAGAAATAGTAATATATATATCTAAGAGTTTTTTATAATATTTATTATAAAGTAGAAGCTAGTAAGTAAAATTAAAAGTAAAAATTAGTTTAAATAATATATTATATTAGACTATTATAGTTCTAACTACTAGATTTAGTAGCTTTAACCGCTTGCTTAAATAATTAACTTTTACTTTATAGATAGTTTAGCTTTTATAATAGTTAATATTAGATATTACTATAGCTATTTTTAAAAACCTATATATTATAATTTATCTATCTAGTCTAGTTTAGCTAGAACTATTAATCTGGAAGCTAGAGATAGTTCTAATTAGTAATAGAAAATCTAAAAGCTTTATATCTTAATAGCTATTTAAGCTATATAAGATTATATAGTTTTTATTTATTTTATTATAATTATTAATAAAAGTTTCTAATTCTTTTTCTATTTTTTTTTCCGCTTTATATTATTATTATTATTATTCTACTTATATTTTATATAAGTCTAAAACTATATAGAATAGCGCTAGCCTAATACTAGAGCGGTCTATAGTATATTTTAAAAGATAGTTTATATATTTCTAGTTAGAATCTAAAAAACTAAGCCTAATATAAACTAGATTTATAAAATAATAAATACTATATTAAAATCCCTCTAAAGCTTAAAAAGTAGTTATATTAATAAATAAAAAATAGTTAAAAAGTAGTAGAATATAAAAGCAGTTAGCTAATATAGCTTAGCTTTAAGCTATAAATGCGCTCTTTTAACTTCTTAGCTAAAATTAGCTAAAGTTAATAGTTTCTAGTAGTAGATATAGATAAAATAGCTTTTAAGTTATATATAGTAATAAATGCTTAGTTATTAATAAATTCTATCTATTCTAGCTGCTACTTATAGGTGCTAATACTAGTTTTATATAAAAAGACTAGTAGATACTATTATCTGATTTTTATCTTAAATAAGCTTTATATACTAAGTCTAAATAGAATATTCTACTATATTATATATCTTTCTACTTTATATTTACTATATACTAGTATAAGATACTATAGTAATTCTAGTTAGTTAATATTATATATATATTAATTCAAGCTAGCATATTTAAACCTTTTTAGATAAGAGCTAAAATAGCTATATTTTAGCTTTAGCTAGAAAAAGGCGCTAGTAGTAGGTCTAGCCACTTTAGGAAGCTGGATTTAGAAGTAAATTTAAGGTTTAAAAAATTTAAAATAGTAGCTTTTACTACTAGCTAAAGCGCTAGCTTATATATACTAATATATTTAATTAATTTTTATATTTATATAAATATAGCTAGTATAGATAGCTAGGGCGGTCTAGGTAGTTAGTAGTAATTTAGAGCCTATTTTAGCTAGTTTATTTATATCTTTATTACTATTAATATCTTAATACTTAAAGATCTATTTTATTACTAGTATAGATCTATATTTAGCTATTTTAGCTACTATTATAATAGTATAAATCTGCTATAATTAGCTAGGATTATTAGAAGGTTATACTAGCTTATAAATTACTATCTAGTTATTTATATAAACTTTAATATCTTTATTTTAGTTTAGTTTAGTAGTATTTTCTAGTGCTAGTATAATACTCTTTAGCTCTCTATTATAGATAATTTAATATAAGCTAATATTATAAGCTAAGCTAGTAAAATACCTAGTATTACTATATTCTACTAGTTCTATTCTAATACTAGTAGAATCTAGTATTTATAATCTATTTATATAATATAATATCTAATTTAATAATTATATCTATAGCTAAAGATAGTAAGCTTAGCTACTTCTATTTTAGGCAATTTAGTAATATATATAGTTTAAAAGATAAAATAGTTCTATAAGATAAAATAGACGTATTAAATAGGTTTAATTTTAGAACTAAGTAGTAGTATAATAGTACTAGTAATTATCTAAAGACTATATTTAAAAAAGGAGCTAAAATTACTAAAATTGCTAAAATTACTAGTATTACTAATTTATTAATTAACTAGATAGTCTAAACTTAGCTTAGCTAGATAGAAGATATATTTTTAGATAGCTATATCTAGTTATATTATAAGTAATAAAAAGCTAGCTTTTATCTTTATAGCTTAAATTAAACTAGTATAAAAAGTGTCTAGAATTTTATATAGAACTAGGTTTTAAAGATACTATAAATACTTTTTAATATATATTTAGCTCTACTACTAAACTAGTAATATATAATTTAATATACTAGTAATATATATTAAATATAGCTATTTAAAAGTAGTAGAGCTAAGATTTTATTTACTATTAGCTAGCTTAGATATATATCTAAATATAGATTTTATTAATATAGTATAAATTATAATATACTTTTTAAATTATAAAAAGGTATTAAAATAAATACTAAGCTATTTAACTATCTAAAAGTATAAATAGTACTAGCTTAGTAGCTTTATTAGTATAAAAGTAAATTAGTTCTAACTTTTTTAGATTAAATTAGATTATACTTTTACTAGCTAGCTAAAATAGCTTTTTAGCTACTAGTTATAAAATTTTAATATTTTTTCTAAAGCTAGTTAATATAGTAGAAAAAGTAATATTATTAATATAAGAGATAAATTTTACTACTAGTAATCTAAATAAGCTTCTTATATATATAAAAAAAAAGATAAGTAAAATTAGACTTTTTTATAGTATTTTAGTTTATATAAACTAGTTTTTATCTAATTAGCTATTAAATAGAAGCTTAAGTAACTATCTACTTATAAAAAAGAAGATCTATTTTATTATTAAATTAAAAAGTGCTAGATTTCTAAATACTATAAGAAGTCTATTTTTAGATATTATTAGAATTATATATCTTCTAGGATTATTACCTTTAGAAAAACATATAGACCAGATAGGAATATAGTTAAGAAAATAGATTAAAAAGATTATATTAGCTTAAGAAAGCTACTATAAAGATAAAAATAAGATTCTTATAATCTTATATATATATCTACTAGTAGCTATATTATCTAATACTATAAAGACTATATTTCTAATACTTCTTTATAGCTTTTACTATAGTATATTTTTCTATTTCTTTTTTTCTATTTTTTTAAATAAAAATAATAACTAACTAATAATCTATTATAACTTCTAGCTGCTTTAAGAATCCTTTAAATATAACTAAACTAAGAGGTTTTATAAAACTATATATAGATATCTTTAATATTAATAAGTATAAGATCTTTATTTTCTTCTTTTTAACTAGATCTTAGATATAGTAGTAGTATATATTAATATACTTTAATTATTTATAAAGATAGAGATTCTAAACTAAAGCTAAAACATTTTAGTTATCTTTATATATATTAACTACTTTACTATTACTTCTAATATACTTTAGCATTCTTAAGTTTCTAAAGATCTATACTATCTATTAACTTTATATAATATATATTACTTAGATAATATACTTTAATTTATAGCTTAACCTAGCTATTAATTTTTACTTTTTTAATATCTAAAAGAA